>OX638116.1:7148200-9648200 GCA_951804975.1 Anthophora plumipes | reverse complement strand
TGGATTGATAGGGTGAAAGACAAGCCTGGCTTTTCGTACCACCGGACACGGGTGTCTAGAACGTGGAATTTGAATCATCGGTGCCCGGTCCCGTTTCCATTCTGACGTCCATCGCGCATTCGACCAACCCGCTAGCAATAAATCCAAACTAACTCTTTATCCTATCTGGGCTTTGTCGTCCCAGGCTACGAAGCTCTGCCATTGTCGCGGCTATATCACGCGACCAAAGAGGAAGAGGAGGGTGTCGCCGGAGCTGGACAGCTCTCGATGGAACTTGAATTAAATTTCGAGATTTATCGCGTCAATAACTGTGCATTAATTTACGATTTTTACCGTTGAAAACGTAAATCCACGACACGGCGATTGTTTCGTTCCTCGTGGAGTGCCGCGTAGAAAACACGAACGAAAAGAGAAAACGAAAGAGAGCCCCGACCGTGTATGAAAGGGGTGAGGCATGATATGCCACAGGGTGGTAAAGGAGAGAGAGAGAAAGAGAAAAAGAGAGAGAAAGAGAGAGGAGGAGGAGGAGGAGGAGGAATGAACAGAGGGGATTGAAACGCGCAATGAGAATGTGCAGTGGGGGTTCACGGCTGTTATATCGAATGCGGAAGAACGAAGGGTGGGAGACTTGAAGTGTGGGCAACGACATATGCGACTGGCGTGCTCTACATCTAACTTATATTAACTATTACTCACGCTCGTGTACCGTGACATTCCCCGGCATTCACTGAAAAGTCGCAGAAAACAATGCCGTGATTCGACTAATATCGCGGATCGCTCGAAAAGAGATTCGCTGCCCCGTTTGTTCTGTAATTTAGAAATATTTACTTGACGAGAAACAGTGAATTGGGGAACCGGTTTCATAGCGATTTTTCTGTGGCATTATCGAATGTGTTTGCAACGAAAAAACGCTTGTGCAAAGGAAACTTATCGAACGAACGGTTTCTGTTCCTTTACGGAGTATCTTACAATTGTGAACAAAGTGTAAAATTCTTGAAAGAAGAAGCGACAGTTGCAGAAGATTGTAAGGAAAATCCGTAAATTGATTATATAGGGGGAGATTTAAGGTTTCTTTTTAAAGAAATAAAGATTTATTCTTTTTATTCCGAGTTATTTATAAATTAGCGTAACATTTTGTTATATAATATAAAAATTAACATCTTTACATCTGCTTTAAGTGTCCTACTGTAACGTTGTATGTTTCGCGATTATACTATAAGTATGAAAATGCATAAAATTTTTGTCCTTTATATATGTTATTTGAAATAATCGTGTGTTAATTTATTTAAACAGACAAATTACTTTTCTCGAGATTATTTCGTTATTTGGATTTCAAATTAAATAATCTTTCATTTTATTTTTTACTTAATCAAATATTTATTTAAATACTCTTTAATTCTGTCATGTCAGAAACACAAAGTTCCGTATAGTGTTTCACGCATTCAAGTTTAGAACATATATTATTGAAGAATAAGTATAAAAAAGCTGCCCCTGTGGAGATGTTATTTCCATTTACTACAAAATTCGTCTTTCTAACGAACTGTTTGAAACGAGAACAATTATGAGAGCAAATACGGTGAAAGTATAAAAATTCTCATATTTTAAGCTTAATAATTAACTTGATTCAATAATATTTTATATGAAATTATTTGTTACTTTATTTAAGTGAAGTAACTGAAGCAAAAAATTACTTAAAAGTAATTAATTTGAATTGAATACAAAATAAAATTAGTTTCTTCGTGCTATTTTTAAAGTAAAAATAATACAGTATTTCAAATGATAATTTTTGATCTTATTTCAAATAAAATGCACTCAACCCTCTCGCATATTACGTGTATAATTAATTTCCTTTCCATTAAGAGTTAAATATAGAATTTTAGCTGATATAACATTTTTCGGCAAAATATTACTTAAAATACTTTCTTCTTTCAATCTCTGTAACCCATAATCGTCACATAAAATTTTCTATCTAGGCGATTTCGTTACTCGAACGAATTATTAACAATCGAAGTATGAGAATTAGACCTTTAACTTTACTCTTTCCAGTACAGAAATCTCGTGTAAAGCATATTTTACAATCGTCCCGTTTCATTTGAAGTAGATCCTCGTTATTTCGTTCCGTTGCGTTCAATTTCTTTCTTTTCGTTTTTCTTTCCTTCAATGCTCTAAGCGATTAATTGCTTTAACGATTGAAGAAATTGTTAGGGAACAGGTGAAACTAAAAAAGTTGCATATATAATAACAGAAAGAAGAAAAATAAACATAGTTGAGGAACTGACATTTACTACTGTTCCCTGAATCACATAATCTTGTTTATCTACTCTTTTATCCCTTCCTCGCGTTCTGTCCTTCTTAGTCAACTACTCTTTCATACTTTCTTCGCATGACTTTTCTACCCACTTCTAATTTCTCTTTCCTCTTTTTTTTTTTTCTCAACCAACCTGCATTTCTCGGATAACGATCATCTTACCGCTGCTTCTCACATTTTCATTCAGTCGCGTTATGTGTTCAGGTCGCGCAATGCTCGTACTTAATTGCCGAACCGTTACACGATATATTTCATACTTCGTGATACACTCGGTTTGAAACTTAGTAAACAAAATCGTTGTTAAAAGTAATATAAGAATAATTTATTTGTTAACGAAAGTGACTAGACTAAGATACTTGACTAAGATATTGTGTATGATTCTAATGAACGCCTCTTTGTAAAATCTTTATAGCAATCTTCTTGAAAGTCTTGTGTTTCAGATTCTATAGGCTAGGTTATTTTTGCTGTTGGTTAGCTTGCTGTGTCGATATCGGTTCTTTCAAGGAAAGGGATTGTTGTTAAAAATTACATTAAATATTTAGGATCCGGAAGAACCTGAGGTTTGCCTAGTAATAAACTAATTTTGCTCTCAATCTCTCTACAGAGGGTTCTGACGATCAAATGTGACTAACTTATTTTATTATAACTATAATCCGCCAGACTGAAAGTTCGTCACGTTTTCATTGCAATGCAACATTATTAAAGAAATGTTTTCTACTATATCTCTTTATTACGATAAGTTTAATTTTGATAAATTGTTTACACATTATGTTTCTAATAATTGTTCATTTGAAAGAAGAAAGAATGATGAACTGACATTTTTATTTTGAAATATTTCTTACGAAAGGATTGGATGATGATAAATATGATGTAGGCAAACTACTTTAGCTGAGATAATGTTTGATAACATGTTATGTTCGTCACCTGATTTCGTATTTACTCGACATTATCACCTTTTTCTTTTTTATTTCTTTGTAATATCGCCTGAATTTAAAACAATTTGAAATAAACGATGAGATGTGATTAGCGATATTTCCTTCTGTTTGACATTTTGTCATCTGGAGACTTCAGTGAATGTGTGAATAAAATAGACGAATTACTCCATTTCTTCCAATTACTTAAACATAGAATTAAGGTAGTAAAATTAAGCTTAAAATTAAGGTAAATTCATAGCTAAAAATTTTATTCAAACTACATATCAGATCCTATCAACTGAAAAAACGTTTTATTTATGTTGAAAAAAAAGAAAGATTCCGAGCTAGCAATAACTACTCCCTGTATAACATTTTATATTTATTTGATAATTGATATTTAAACGACAAAAGATTATTTTTGCTTAACTGCTATTGCAATTCGAAATTTAAGAAAAATTCGAAAAGATGAGAAGTTAATCGTAGAAAAGAAAATCTTTGGACAAAGTAAAATTCCAGTTACTTTATCACATGTAACAACTAACAAGTTACTTTATTTATGTTGCAGAGATTGCAGAGTTGTTAGAGATCCGCAAACGCTCAAATCCAAGGGATATGGATTCGTTTCTTTTGTTAAAAAAGCGGTAAGTTGCAAATAATTTTAATTTTCTTATTAATTACACGACGCTATTTAAAAAAAAAAGACGTACATTATCTACCGCAAACATAAAATTGTAGCTAAGATAATATTGCGAATTTTAAAAGTGAGCCTTAGCTACAACTGAAGCTTAATCTTTTCTTCTTTATTTTTGGCTGAACTGTCTTGGCAAAGAATATGCAGATCCATAACAGGAAAGAAGTTTTTACGAACATTTATCACCAATAATCATTTATTGCAAAAATCATAGTTTTTTATACTTATTTTGGACACTTTTGTACTACGATAATTAATGATGCTTCAAATAGTAAACGAAGTTTAATTATATAACAACTACTTCCTTTTATCAAAAAGCAAGATGAAAACAGCATAGCTTAATTATAATAGGACATTTTACTTTCAAAATCATGTTTCAAGCTCTATTGCAAGTGTACTGCCTTCCTTAGCTGAACTATTTTAAAAACCGGCATTTTTGAACATCTGAGAAAAGTGATGTTTTATAATTTGAAACCATCTTTAAAATAATTAAGACAAATAAATTAGGATATCTCTAAAGTTAAAATGTTGAAAAGAGATATAGAACATTCGAATATTTCAAATCACTCTGGAGAATAAAATATTTATGATGGACTTCCTTAGCTTAATTGTTCTAAATTAACATTTTTCAACATTTGAGGAAAATGATGTTTTATAATTTAAAACTATTTATAAAGTAATTGAGACAAATATATTAGGTTGTTTCTAGAATCCTGCGAAGCACATAGGTCATTCTAACTTTACTTAAAATGCAGAAAAATATATATATAGGACTTTCGAATATTTCAGATTACTCTAGAAAATGAAAAATTTATGAAGGGCAGAATATGTACCTATAATTTCCACGCAATATGGGAACATTACGCTGGAAACTGCAATCAAATTATAATACACGAAACGAGGCCGCTTTTTAGCTATCGTAACTGACAGCAAGTACGAATGCTTTTAATTACACTAATAACAGTTTATTCTACGCGCGATGAAATACAGCCGAAGGCCACTGAATGCGTGCAAGTGGTATACAGTAGGAACTCACCGGCAATTTACAATCGGCCGTAAGATGAAAACGATTCTCTGCCGCGACTGAATTGCTTGTACTTAATCAAAATGTTTATTCGCGCCTTGTGAACGCGAAAGTTCTCTCTCTAACGCGGAGAGGGGTGAAAAGTTCCACCGAGAACGGTATATTTCAGTCGAGAGTTTACACGTGCGCCGTAACTTAAGACGGCGCAATTATACGAAAACGAACGATCAAGCAAAAAACGAAACGTTGCAGACGGCGAACGATCATCAGCGAACTACTATATTCTTCGAGCGTAACGTTAAGAGACAAAGAACGGTTAAAAAAAAAAGGGAAATTCCTGTCGAAATAGAAAAGTTTCCCTACTTCGAACTGCAGTTAGAGAAAAATTCAGATTTGATAGACATATGATTCTTCTTTTGTCACATGCACCAACAGAGTAACTTGCCTTTGCGAGACAAGGAGTTAATTAAATGTGAAAGTTGTGTACCTTGCAATTACCTTTTAAATTAAAACACTAGGGTTTCCAAGATTTTCACACCTTGTAACAATTATTTTCTGCGGATACCACAAATGCAATTTTTAATCTTTACAAGAATTGAAGTACAGTGTTGTATACAGGATGGTTCACACAATTGTTTCAGGTTATAATTCCATTATTAATGCATTTACGCAAAAATATCAAAGGAGAAAGATAAATGGCTCGAAGACCACTATATCTGTAGGCCTTTAGATTTTTTTTAAGTGCAACAGTGCATGTACATTTAACAATTGTATCATTTCTTTAAATAAAAATGCTTACTGTTTGTTGCACAAATCGATTCCTTTGTTCATTCTACCTAAAAAAATGTTGAGGTACCATGGCAAACAAATTATTAGTTCTCGAGATATTTTAAAAATAACTTGAAATTAATTTCAAGATCATGCGAGTTTACATCGTTAGATTTTTTCTATGGAGTTTTCTGAAGAGTGGAGTCCATGTTAACAAGCCAAAAACAATTAACGACATAAAAAATAACATTCGAGTTAGGAATTCAATTCGCGAAAGAATTCCAACAAGAAGACGAAAAGTTATTGAAACTTTGTTAATCGAATACTTTCAGTGAGAAAAAGCAACTTGAAAAAATTCCAAATAGTCTCCATATTATTAAATTATTAAAAAGAAACTTGTAGGCGTGTTTTTTCGATTTTCCTATATAAACTCTTCCCTTTTCCACCCCTTCTTTAAAACATGAACATTCTCAGGAAACATTTCGAATTTCAAAACTTATCGCTGCAAACTGTCGCCGAAAGAAATGTGTCGTGACGCAGTCTACTTCTGCATCTAACAATAATCATCAATCATCTGTGTATCTCGCGCGAATGATGTAATAGATTAAGTAAGAGAAAGCCAAACGAGAGCCAAAACTCGTGACGTTTCTCAACGTCATCATTTTTTTCTTTTTTTTTTTTTTTCGAAAGTAGACAGGGTGTAAACCGACTTTCACCATTATCTGCCAAAATCCACGGCGTAAATCAGGTAAAGTTAGAATGTACCAGTGAAGAGTAGAAGAAGAAGAAGAAGAAGAAGAATAAGGCTTTTCCTTCGTTTATTGCTAGGTTATTCGTTGGAACGGCTGCCCCAAAGGTACGGACCCTTCTCGTTTCCCCTCTGTTTTAATGTTCTATCGATCTGGACCACCGCCGGCACCTGCCTCACACCCATGGTATTACTATTGCCGAAGTATAAATTTTCCGGGTGTCTCCGTTAACCTCGAGGAACACGCGAAAATTTCTCTACTCTCCTCCTCCCGTCTCCTCCCGCCGCCATGTCCCTTAGCCCACCTCCTTTAGCCCCAACTCTGGCTCGTATCCTACCGCCACTATATCCTTCGACCGCCGGATACACGTACCTAAATCGCGGGTTCTGATCAGCGGGCGTCCAACATCCTGGCTCTCCTAAGATGTACGAGGAAAGGCGAATTCCCGGGATTCTCGTTTTCCCTCGACCTCGACTCTAGCAACTCGAGATCGCTGCATTTAATGAGCATTGAAGCGTGTAACATGCGTCTGAAGTTTGCGGAGAAAAGTTGACGAGAAACGCATCTGGCCTGGAACGAATTTTTGGCTAATGCACCGATGAATGAAAGCCGAAGTGACGAAATGAGAGACACGGTTGATTTGTAACAGCATGAAGTTCCCATAGTTTGTAACAGTGAAGTTTCGTTAAGGGAAAAAGGAAGAAGTGTGTTTTCCTTTTGGAGGGAATTTTCACTTGTACGACTGTTTGCAAATGTTTTCGAAACGATCGCGTGTGATTTTTGTATTGTAAAGATCGTCATACTTTTCAAAGAAGTGTTGAAGATATAAGGAAATGTACATTTTCTGTTTTGTCAATTTGCTAAGCAGATATTGGCAAAAATATTTGCGCAAGCAAAGAAAGTATTGTTTCAAAGTTAAGCCCTTGAATTCCAAACTGCCGAGTGTGACTGTTAAATATTATTTATACAGAGCAATAATGTTACTTAAATTAATTTATTTGTAACATTTTACTTGTAATTCAACGCGACACAATCAAAGGACATTATTCATCTGAATATTTTCATTTATTTCGTTCGAAATGTATGTACATTATATTCGCACGTAGTAATTTTCAAATGTATACTTACAATTAAAATTATAATACAATCTATTTACATTTCTTAACTGTGAATGCAACTAATAAATTGTAATTAATTCTATTATTGTAACAATTGCATATTCCTATCAGAGGTGCAGTAAATTAACTCTTGAAGAATAAATCAAGTTATTTGCTTAAAGGCACAATTACAATTATGATGATGATAATAATAATAGTATTAATAATATTAATAATAATAATGATAATATATTGTAACATGATTATGTGGGACAAGTTTTTATTTTAACACATTGCCGATTGCGCGAATTTTTCAAAAAGCACACACTAGGAGTCTTGTATAAATAACAGTTATTACTACACTACAGATTGTCATGCGAATTCATATTTTTAAGGATAAATATAATAAAAAAAAAAAAAGAAACAAGTAGAACTTCTGCAGAACATGATTTTAGCTACCAGATATTATAAAGGGCACTGTAATTTTTTATATTTTGTATATTTTTTTATATTACATGCATTCTGTGCAAATTTGCGATTTTAAATTTCTTATATGTGCATAAAAATCCGCAATTTAACGTAACAATTATATTATTTCAAAAAATATGATATACTATAATCACCTAGTAAATTTTTATGCAAATTCATATTTTTGACGGTACAGTAAAAAAAGTAGAACTGTAGAAAATTGTTTTAACTTCCAGACATTATTAAAAGCACTGTAACTTTGATACTTGTTATTACATGCGTTCTGTGCAAATTTGCAATTTTAAATATCCTATAAATGCATACAGATCTGCAGTCTAGTTATTAGCTAATACTGTTAATTTATTTTTAATAATTTATGGAATGTAGTCAAATAATTTCGTTTCAGAATTTTTACAATGTTATCCCGATTAATCTATACCGTTACATCTTTGATGCAAATGGCTAAATTGAACGTTAACCATCTTTCGTGCAGCAAGACACATTATTACATTAATAATCATACTAACTGCAACGATTAATAACGCAAAACTAAAATTCAACGTAGAGCGGTTACGTTTTCATTATATCAATTACAAAGATATATGTTACCCTTTCATTCAAACAACTTAGGAATTAGCCAGATAAGTGAAGGAAACCTTTCATATGAACGACTTGGGAATTAGTCAGATAAGTGGAGAAATTATTTTAAATTTCACATCGTCGAAAAGGATTTTTAAACGTTTGAGAGAAGCAAGTGTTATAATATATTGTACATTCTTTCGACACCTAATTGTGAAGTGATCGATACATTCATATTTTCCTGAAATTTAAAACAATTGTCAAATGGAACCCCGAAAATCTACATTTATTTTTAATTCTTCCTTTAACACCTTCGTGATTGTATGGAAAAATTAAAATTCTTTTTAACATTAATGCTAAGGAAAAGGAACTACCTAATAAAAATCTGTCTTTTAAATTTAATACTAATATTTCATGTACACTCGTCCTTCAATTTACGCGGCACTCTTTTTACATGATAAATTATAACACAATTTACGCGGTGGTTTTTACACGCGATCTTAATTTACACGGCCAGAAAATATATTTTCCTAGAATATTAAAAGTAACAAGTGCACAGAGTAAATATTCGACGATGTGGAAAATGCGATTATATACAATAATGATTTAATGAAATATTGTAGCAAATTTATGAAAACTTAGTTAAAGAAAAGATAGACAACAGATTATCCGAAAAAATTAGCATTAACAATGAAAATGATGTCGAAATTCCAAATATTTCAAGCGATGAAGATGATACGTTTGTGCCAATTAAAAAGAAAAAGTTGATAGCTTTGAATTATAGTAGCGATAGTGACATCAAATAAAATTTACTTTTGTTTTCTGAAATGTCATTATTTCTTTTTTTTTTTGTTAAGCTATTTGAAATAAATATGTATTTCCAAAACTAACACGTATTAACTTTTATTTCCAGTGTTTTTTCTTTTGTACTAATAGACTTTATTTACGCGATTTCCATTCGTGTAAAATGAATCCATGTGAAACGGATGCTCCGCGTAAATCGAAGGACAAGTGTACTTTATTCCTTTCACACTTGCTCTTGCTGCAAAAGTTCGAATTAAAAACGGAACGAAAACAAGCAACAAAAGCGGTAAAATATTACACGTTCATACGCATAAAACCACCTTCTAATACCACCTAAGCTACTAAAAGCTGACCGCTTGAAACCATGAGGCGAAGGATCGATAAATCCGTCGGCAATAAATCAAGAAATCCGAAAAAAGGGCTTTCATAACACACAATCGATAAAATCTCAGCTGGGATATAAGGTTCGAAGTAGAACAGCACTGAGGCTAGCAAAAAATTCATTTCATATTCTTAATTTCCACTTGGCTGTTGATTTCAAAATTTCCCGACTTCCACATAATATTCCCATAAAATATCCCATCGAGTTCTTCCCGTTTTGATAGTCGACGCGCGTGGTCACTCGCTCGATAGAGGAAACGCATCGATGAAAAAAGAAAAGAAAGAAAAAAGAAAACGTTAACCGATCAGGCTACCCGTTGGTCTCTCGACCACCTTCAGAAGGGAGTGCACGTTTTGTTAGAGCCACGTAATCCGATGCCGCATGCCACACGGAGCTATGACTTAGTAATGCGTGTAAAGCAGCTGGGTGTCGCTGCTCGGAATCACGAATAGCCTATAGCGTCTTTGGCCGTGCAAGAAATTCGATTTGATGGGTGCTTAGACAGCTCGAACTAGGCAGGTCTGAGAGACGAGGTCGGTAGGACGGCCGGTGTGTGTCGTATAAACGGTCTGGTCACGGAAAGTAGAAGGGGCTGTGAAAGTAGATTCAACCGTTCCTGCTGCTTCGCCACGGGTTTAGGGTGTCGGGGGTTAAGGGGACGGCAAGTTATCGACCGTAGTTTAAAATCGGCTTAGAGGCAAGCATTCAGTCTGCCGGTCTATCTAGGCTAACCGCGCAAACGCGCGGTATCATATCGGAAATGGAAATTCGAATCGGAAATACTTTATCCCGCGGATGGAAAAGGAGAAGAAGAGGGGGCAACGATGTCGTTGGATAAGAAGAGAGAAGAGTAGAGCAGGTCTGGTTGAAGATGACGGTGATGCCGATGGTGTGATGCTAAGTTTGCAGGTAGATAGGAAAGGGAAAAGAGAGAGAGAGAGGAAAGCGAAGGAGCAATGGTAACGTGTTGGAGAAACGAGGCAAAATGCGGAGCCCACGAGTCTTCGAAAATGACACAAATGGCAGTAAGAAGGGGGATGAGCCAGAATACGAAGAGTAGGGAAGGGAAACATTCCCCTTCCCACACCTCTCATCGTACGTAGTACTCCTGAAGAGCTTTTCGAACAGTCAACCTTTTCGTAGAGATTCCTCGCGACGAGTATATTTTTAGGTTTCCTATCCGTCCTTCGCATCAGCCATCCGACTGCCAGCGGCACGTTGTCACGGACGCTCGCATTTACGTTGGAATTCGTACGGCTGTGTGCGCCACAACCGATGTCGTCCTCTGTTATTCCACGTCCATTTCTCCTCCTCAACGACCGCCTTATATCCATGGAATACCGTTCTGCTTTAGCTCTCTCTTTACTTTCTCCTCTGCATCCGCTCTCCTTCGACTATCTCCTTCTGTTCGCAATTCTCCCTTATTTTTCATATAAAGCATTTAATGGACTTATGGATAGACAGATACGAGTGTCTATTTTGTTAGCCTTTTTTTTTTAGAGCAAAGTGAACCTGTATAGTGCACGCGACAATGACACGACTGTTTTCCTCATACGAAGGGTGAATTTTTATATTTGCCTTTGAAAATCAAAGGAATAAAGTCGAGAATCTTCGGCTCACCGGAAACGTTCCGTGGATTTCGAAGAATCTAGGAAGGATGCGGTGAATCGGAGGAAATTTTAAAGCGCGTATTAAGTTAACCCGCATCAGACGGTGTTCTCCATGAAACGAATATCTCGTTTCGAATCTTACTCAGGTCGAAAGTTTTGGAACTGTACTCGCTGCAAATCTTTTTCGTTCTTGGCATTTTACTAAACTTGTAAATGATATTGTTTGAGAGGGATTAAAAAGAGTTTCAAATTTTGAATAACATCTATCAGGTCCTACATATATTTGAATATACATACGTGCACAAAAATATAACTGTTTCTATATTTATTATAACATCTACAGCTACTCTCAAAAATATTTAGACTGATTGTCTAATAATGTATCTCCGTTAATTAAAAAAAAGAATTATGTTGATGCTTTTTTAGTATAGAACGTCGTTCACAATACTTAGAAATTACGTATTATTAATTTAATGCATTTTTATCTATTGTAGTATAATACCAATTGTATTCTATGTCGAATTGCTGTATTATAAAATATTCTACAACATAGGGAGAATTTTATAATATAATTCGATTATGTTATGTCGAATTAGTATGTTACAAAAATATTCGAACTCTGGGCAAAAATAAATACTTCAAACATTTACATTATTCATCTTTATAATATTTTGAATAATAAAATAATAATATATTACAACATTTTTGGTTCTAACTGTATTTCGTGTTAAACATATTCATAATCACTGGTTGTGAATAACACGGATAAAATAACGTGTTAATAATCTAACATAAGATATACAGCTTAAAAGAATAGAGTGTGTAAATTAAAGTATATAGCAATTTACTTCAAATTCCATTCATTTTGTTGTACATTATAAATTCGAATATATATATCAGATACGTATTTATAACATCTCAGAACTGTTTTTTACATTCCAAACAAAAAATAAAAAAATAAAAGTATTCAGACACTTAGAAAAGCTATGTACTTCGAATATTCAGATTATCCACGTTCATAATACTTTCAATTAATATTTTAAATAGTAATACAATATAAATAAAATAATACTTTAAGTATTATAATATTTGTAGTTCTAACTGTATATGTATTGTATTAAGTATAATGTATTCCTAGTCACTGATTGTAGCACAATAAAATTTCATATACAGCTTACAAAGTAGAAAATGTAAGTTAAAATATCGATATAAGAAGTTAAACGAATGATTACACATACATATACCTACATACGCTTCTTAAACAGTAATTTACTTCAAATTCCATTGTAAAATCGAACAGATATTAGATACAGGTGCATACCCATTTATAATATCTCAAAACTGTTTTCTGTATCTCAAGTAAACATATAACCTGTTACAAATTTCTATAACCAAAAAGCCCATTATGTGTACCATGTAATAATGTCACCGTGTTATCGATATGAGTTAGAATTTATAGTTGAAGCAATTTGTTGCGTTAACCATTTCTATCCATTCGACACGTAGATCTGCGTACGTACGTTTAACGTAAGTAATGTATACGTACACACATATATGTATTTATTACATTTGTTCCATGCGGCGAACAGTAATAGACCACTTTTCTCAATCCACTCGAGCTATGTATCTTAAACCGGGAGTAGTAGTAAATAAAAGTTACGGCTACCATCTTGTGTACTGCAAGTTACGGCCTCTAGCTGTTGGTCGTAACGTTTCACCTTTTTGTTTATTCCAGTTCTCGATCTCTTTTTTAACGTAAGATAACACACCTACTTCGTGACTTCTCCCTTTACTCGCCTGCGCAAGCATTCGATAACATTCACGGAGAATCTAGCCGTTGAGTTTCTATAACGTGTATTCACCACTTGTATAGAACAAAATGGCCTGCAAACTGGCTACTATGTCACTTCCGTACAATGTATGTAATTGTTTTGAGATAACTTCGGCGTTGAAATTTAATATGAAACATCTAGATTCTTCAATATCTTCAAATATTGTTTCATAATGTTTTTTTTTTTTTTTGTAAAATAGTATAAAATTCAATACCTGAATATATAAAAACAGTTATATGATAATATGCACGTAGAAATGTAATTAAATATTAGGTAATGTGAATTTTTAATGAATTATTGTTCGTTTCTTTGAAAATTCACGTGGCCAAATATTTTTTTCCAACGCTTCCGTTGACCAAATACTATCCTTGATGAGAAATTCTCGATCAAACATTTTCAATAAAGAATATTTATATTTTAGAATTATAAAATGTTATTGTACACTCTTAAAACAGATAGGAATACAGAGCTGACTTTGTTGAAAGTAAATAATAATAAAATAACGAAAATTTTCGGTTGTCTTTAAAGAGAAACGAAGAAGAAAGCAGAATATTACGCGGGAAGCTTCGATGCAATGGCTTATCAAAGCAGTCATACGTACGAAAAAAGAAACATAATAAAATATTAATAAAATGTTAATTCTTCGTTTTATGATACTTTATCCAGAATTTCTACCGGGTAAATACTTTTTTCACGGTAACATTTCCTTTCCTCTGTTTCCTCTTTCCATTAATAAACAAATATTTGTGTTATTTTATTATTTCCTTCAAACTAAGTCAGCCATATTTTTCTGTCCGTTTTAAGAACACATAGTAACATTTTATAATTCTAAGATACGAATGTTTTTATTGCAAATATTCGATCGAAACTTTTTTGCCAGCAGTATCTTCTTCCAAGCAACATTTTGGTTGTTCGCTACTTTTTGATAAATAATAAACGAATACCTTAAATTATGTTTTGTGTATTTACTTTATATTAAACTAATTTATATTTATACAGCTTTGTTTCACGTATAAAAATTATTATGTTTCTCGTTGACTTCGTGCCATTGTGTTTGGCCGAAAGCTTTCTTCCACAGATGATAATATTTATTTTTCTTATTATTTGTATGAAATTCATACATGCAATTGTACGATGTTTTTCTTTTTTAATATTTCGAGTTCTAGATTTTCACAAATTTAAAAATAAAATCAATCGAATATTTCTTTAATCGAATTTAACACCTTTGTAATCTACATTTTTCGCGGCTTTTATACACTATAATCATATCAATTATCATATGGTAAAATAAAGCCTACAATCTACAAATGCATCTTCAAATGCAAAGCTTGTTTCGCTAAAAAAGGTTAGATGAACGTAAAATAAATTCACTTAAAAGCAGAAAATGGATTTTGATAAAATTGGGATGATTTCTTTTTATAAATTGGAACTGTAACATGACGTAGCGAAAGCAACACAAAATATTAATTTATTTTAAATAGAAATAGTGAACGGACAGCACAACGTTGATTTAAGCATTCAGATTATTTTTTATAACAGCGAAGCATCCGTTAACAATCCATTTGAGTAAATCTAAAAATTCAGATGTTTATAGTAACAAACTCAAAACATTTATGATTCATTAACAGATATACGTTGAGTTAGCTGAAATTTATTTTTATAAACAAAATTTAAGTTTGACTATGCTATCAAGGTCCAAAGTTTCATTTATGAATTCCGCCATGTCCTGTACAACGACCTAGTAACAATCGTAGATTATATTATATAAACATAGAAAAATATTATAATACTTTTATAAATAAAGAAAAATATTTTTATAATTTTCGAAATATGTCCAATAAAACATGCATTGCCATAATCGCATACAAGCATAAGCAGGCAAATAATATCAGAAAATAGGACAAATGTGTAGTTAACAATTTAATTGTATTCATCAACGTGTCAAAGAAATAAATATCCCCTTGAAATAATCTTACAATAGCGAAAGCTATTATAATTACTGTGAAACTTTAGTGCAAGCATCGTTTACTAATATTTTCAAGTTTTAAGACACAATTTCGCTTGTACTGTTTCAGGAAGCGGAAAGTGCCATCGGTGCTATGAATGGACAATGGCTCGGTAGCAGGAGTATTCGAACGAATTGGGCGACTCGCAAACCTCCTGCACCAAAATCCGAAGGTGAGTACTGGCATACATTTGCCTCTTTCAAATATATATTGTACACAACAGTGGTGCATGATTGCTATTACAATAACTGAATCATACAATCGAGAGTCCGGCGAAGAATAGATATCCATTTTTGAACTAGATTCCACATACGTACAATATATTTTTATATAGAAAACATAATTTAGGTACAATATACATATATTTGACGGAAATAGTGAAACGTGTTCCAATATTGTTTCTAATATAAAAGAATAGTGCAACTATAAAGAATGCGTTTAATCATTGCAGAGATACTATAAAAAAAGAAAGTGAGCAAACAGTAGAGTAAAATTTTTTAAGATATTTAATCAACTTGAACAGATTTAACAGTAAGTTATAAAATCTAAATGCAAAATAATTTTTAAAGTACAGATCTCTAAATTTGTATAGATAGTAACAGTTTAATGTGTTTATTAACTATCGCTTGTAATTATCACTTACATAAGATGTACAAAGCTTATAGAAATACGTGAGATACTTTTTATGAAATTTTTAAATTTACACAATGTGTATTTTAAAAATTAAAATATTTAGAAATGTATGTACATAAATAAAAGTAATATTGCAATAGAAGTGATAATAGGTTTCTGTACCTACTTTACAAGTAAATGTGCATGTTAGTAAGTGTAAAATTTAGAGAAAATTGAAAGTATAATAGGTTAAACGAAAAACGATCACTGCAAAAATGCAAAACTATTAATTATCAAATGTCACGTTTTAAATGCAGAGAGTTAAAATAAAGTTTATCGAGAGATGTCAAAGGTTTCCAGGTTTTAAGTTAGTCTTTCAAACTAGTATGATACTGACTTGCTATGAAAATATTATGATATTTAACGACAAATTTAAAATCCTTTTAACAAAAAAGCAACTTCATAAAGTACAAAATATAACGAAAAATACACATGTGGTAGCAATTGATATTGTTCAACTTATGGTATACACGGTAGTGTCGAATATTGTACATTCATCACGTGATTCCTAAACTTAATTTAAAAAAATGGAATTCTTTAAAAACAACATCATATTCCTTCGCCAGAGACACAGTACTAAAACACATCTCTAAAAATGAACTAACAAAAGCAAAAAATAAGATGTATATAATTTTGACAATTATCCTTTAACTTCGTTATAATCGAACATTATAAACTTATAATTCCAAAAGAATTGTATAATAATTCACAATATTTCTCTGTTAATCTCAGTTCCCCGATTCATTAATAATATCGAAGCAAGCATAGGATATATAAAATTTTATGCATTATCATCCAACTTCGTTATAATCGACTATTATAATGCAACATTTTGAAAATTTTAAAATTTCACGAAAATCGTATAGTAATTCACGATATTTCTCTATTAATCTCAGTTTCTCGATTCATTAATAATATCAAAGACAGGCTTAGAAAAGAAAGAAGGCAACCAGAAGAACAGGAAAATTCTCGTCTTTCGTAATGAGGTCTTTAAAGAAAAGCGTCATATTATACAATGTATATGTCTGCAGGATGATCAGACGCGGATACAAAAGTGATGAGATAAAGTTAAATGCCGCGGTGGTTCTACACGAACGCGAAATTTTCGCCGACGTAGTCGGAATTCGATTAGGTCCAGTCGGCTGGTCCGGTAAAGAAAGTTTTCATCGTGTCACTCGGGAGAGCTTGAAACGGTTTCATTATGAACGCTTTACTTTTGCGATGTAGCTGCTTTAAAGACGACGATGATCGACTATCGTCCGATCGAGTGTTTGTTAATCGATACCGTGACGCTTTTTCCTTCGTAAAACGACATGGGAAAGAGGAAAAGAATGTTCTTGTGAATATACACGTTTTAAATACTATCACTTCCGCTCGTATTCGTACACCATACGAATATTTAATATAAATAAAAAAGAAATATACTTTTTCTTAAAAATATTTTTTATTTAACTTCAGCAGAATTCATTATTACACCATCTCACATCTGTTTACAAAGCAGTTTTATTTCTCATTGTTTAAAAATAATCTAAAAATCGAAACCATCGATTTTGATGAATTTTCAGTATAATGAAAATCACAAAACAATATTTGACACGTATTTTTTTTTTTTTCATCAGCCATCATTCATGTTGGGAGCGTGAAAGCAGCTTTCAAAGTTGGTTTCACATAGAACGTCAATAAGTTACGAATGTAATATTTTGTTTTTGTAATAATACAAAAAATCATAATTTCAATTTATTTATATTTTATTTTTCAATGAAACATATTTGTATTGCAATTTAGATGAAAATAAACTTGCACGAATAATTAATTTGAAAAAGTAAGAATTTGTTAAGTATTATTTAAATAAATAAATTTTAATTAAAACTCATACAATAGTAATCGTTGTTTCTTCAATTTTTTAACGATATACAACAATTTACATGGTCGTTGCTGTCTCGGTGGATCGTTGCTTTTAACCCAGAGACTTGGCAAGGATTAAAATTATTCAACGCATAAAACGGATGAACGCGAACGCATACGGCGGATCGATGACAAAACGGAGGAGCCTGTATAAAAATAAGGTTTCACGAGTGATACGGCACGTAACCTGGCCTACGCGAACGAGTGAAAATATTAAAAAAAAAAAAGAAAGAAAGAAAGGAAGAAAAAAGAGGATGTGAGAGAAGGAAAAAGGAACACAACAGGTTATGATAAAACGGCGCGCATCTGCAATTACTACGATCCACTCATTCATGCCGCTTAACCGCACCTTTTTGTTCCCCTCTATTCGAACAGGTCGGCGAACATCGTTTACCTTTGTGTTTATCAGCAACAAAGATTCGATTATATGCCTTGGCCGCGCATAGACGTTGCTTTTTTTTCGCGGGCTAAACATGTGTTCTTAATAAGCACTGAGCTAGCTTACGTTGTTGGATAGGATATTACATGTACACTTTGTGCAAAGAATATACGTATTTTAAACTGAATTTAGTATCATTAATTTCAGTCAGTACAATTATTTTGCTTTTGTGCTACTTTTATCGTACTGTACTGAAAATTATTGTACCGATATTTTTATTGTTTTCTAAAATTAAAATTATTTGTCGTATAATCTTGGTTATTCCAATAGTATAGCTATTTATAATAATAATGAAAATATTAAACATTTATATTATATACATATAATAGTATATACAGTGGGGTCTTTTATAATAAACAAGCTTACAACGAACAAACGCTGTAACTAACAGTTTTTCTCGTTAAATTATTATTCGTATAACGAATGAATATACAGCAACGAATGTGGAAAAATACAATCAACCATTGTAGATTGTCCTACTCCTCGTTAACCTGTCCTCCCTCTTCTTGTTTATTATTCTTTTATAAGCTTTATAAATTTTTGTAAAGCATACCTTTACAAGTATGTGCAATATAATAAATTGCAATATAATAAAAATGTAATAAATTAATTTATAATACGTATATTTTCGTGTTCTTATATTATGTTTTGTATTAAGAATGTTCCTGTATATTATTCTTAAACACGTGTATACGACATATACTTATGAACATAGCGTTAGTGAAACTTTTAGGAACTTTATTTTACAGATCATATTAGATTTAATAATTTTCATTTAGTACTTTTAAAGTATAATTTATGTAATGCTTTTCTGAATATATTTTATTCGTCGAAGTTAACATAACTCAAAGTACTGGTGTTTGAAGCCGAACTGAACGACTTTTTTACAATGTAAACAGTCGACATTCAATTTGCTTTGTGCAAGGAAAGATAACAAAAAATTGTAGAACTAAAAAATACATATCTTATAGAACAGAAAAAGATAATGAATGCTTTGAAGTATGGGATTGGTTAATTTACTTAAAACTCTATATCATAAATCTTTCCTAATCACAGTTCACAAATTCATCGTAAACCTCCTGCCACTGAATTAAAATCGATATTATAATCTTCAAAAAATTGATCTCACAGTTCTAACAAAAGGAGATCTAATTTAACGCTACTTAGGCTCACTTGCAGAACAATCTCCCCCGGTAACAATAGTAGCCTTGGTAGCAGAAGGGTATTTTCAAATCTGCGATATAGCTGGGCTGAAAGGAATCTTACGAATTGCTTTCGCCGCAGCTACGAATGTAGGACAATGAGTGATTTACACGATTGTTGGCGTAATCGTCATCAGCTCCATAATTAGCACTGTTAAAGGCAAAAGCCTAATGAAAGTATAACGGTTCAAGTCAGAGTGAGATAGTAAGAATCCAATTGAAGTTATGAACTAAACGCATAATGAGCTTGGAGGTAGCATTCCGAGACTCAAGTAAGTATTATTATATTATCATAAGCGGCTCTTCGTCGTCGACCTAGAGAGACTCTATCGTCCAGGCTGACAGTCACCTCCGACCCCTCGACTAACTAATTTTATTCCGCAAGTCTTTAATTAGTATTCGTCGTGGAGCGTCCAAACTTTTTCACTAGAGGGGCTAGGGCTCGCAGACTCGCCCTACCAGGACCGTTCACCCGTATTTGCATAGGCCAAATTCACAGAGAACACTTTCTTGCCGGCCAGCTTTGCACGGTTAATATTCCTCGTCGAGGGCTCTTCTAAATTTCGCATCAAGAAAAATGATTATTCGTTAATGAAATTTTATCCTTACATGTATAGACACACACACATATACACATACGTTGCTAAAAATTCCTTTATTTTCCACTTTGTGTTATTTATACGTGAGATTATATGAAACATTCGCGGGTTTAATGTTGAAACGTACTATTTTCAGTTTAAAATTAATTTTAATTTTTAACAGAACCTTCTGCGATTTCAATACTCGTCGACCATGAAGAAATTTGTTCAGTTTTGGGAACAGATGGGAGTCTGAAGGAGCTAAGTCTGGATAATAGGATGAGAACTTCAAATCAACGATTTTTGCCATTTTTACCATTTTATAAATTTCCAGCTTTAATTTTTCTGTGTTATTTGTACCAGAGGTCACTTAAAAAATTGACAGTTTTAATATGAAAGTGTATTATTTCGAGTGTCAAATTGCTTTCATTTTTTAACACGATCTCCCTCAATTTCGATGCTCTGGTGTCTTTGTACCATTTCTGAAATCTATTTCTTGAAAAATCTTCGAAATAGCTGTTTGCTACAGTTATCTGATATAAATCGTTGACCACCTAGAAATTTTTTCTGTTTTAAGGATAGATGAAAGTCTGAATAAAATAAATGAGAATTTCAAATCAACGATTTTTTGCCTTTTTTGCAATTTTATCCATTTCAAGGCAAACACAAAAACACCTTTCCTTTAATTAATTTTCCCAACGAACTAGGCGACAGATTAATATCAAATTTAATAGTTATGTATAAAACCATTACAACTTCAAGGTGTATAAATAAAATTCAAACACTATAGCTATCTGGTGGATGAGGTCGCGAGCATTTCAAATGACCCTCGTACATGCAAATTGAATTAGCGTGGACTGAAAAGGAGTAAGAAATTCTTAGAATCGTTTATTACACTAAATAACATCTCTCTTTTCCAACAAAATGAAACATTCTTTGAATTATCCTAATCGTAAATCAACTGGATTGTTTCATTGATTTCTTTCTTTGCTTTTTTTTAAGAATTTTATATAATTTTGCAAGGTAACAATTTCGTAATAACGATAAATAATTTCTGCCAACTATAAAATCTTTAATTTCCATTTATAGCTATATGCAATGACGTAAAGTGCAAAAAAGCTCTTCAGTCGAGATCGTCAATTTCAATATTAATATGAAAAATCGAAAGTTAGTTATACTTAGTTTATAGCATGTTATTTGAATTAAAAATGAAAGCAGAGAAAATTGCAATTTCATCCAATTCACTTTCACGAGAATCGTTTATCCTTTTTTTTTTTTTTTTTCTTCAACGCTGAACGATGTCGAAGCTGTTGCGATACAACCATGCATCGTAATTCTTGTTTTTGCCGTATTTATCGTTAGGGAAATCTGAGAAAAAAAGAAATTGAAACTTGGAAATATCGGCCAAGGCCAGTCGTAGCTGGAAGCACGACTGTCGTTTAACCGAAAGCATTTGAAAACTTGTTGGCGATCTTTCGAGGTCCAACAAAAATCCTCAAGATCCGAGGGAACAGCTTGTCTCTTGTAAAAGAACCTCTTGCATAATGTCAATGACCAATCATTTTCCAGTAATATGGTTAAATTCATATTCTGATCTGCAAGCTTCGCTTCTGAAGCTTTTTTAACGAAGCTATTCATACAAGAAATCTGCATGGAAAGCAAAGAAAGAAAGATCTTAAGATTCATCGTAATTCTGCTTTAAAATATACATATATTGAAAGTTGTTGGAATTTCATTGTTCAGCTATGAAAAAACAAAAAAAAATTGAATAGAATGTGAAATTCTCGAAACATTATTATTCGTCAAATTCAAGATGTCTTTCTCCGCAAAGAATATCCCTAAATGCTTTTTTTATTGATTTAGTCTCACCTTTGTCACTTTCCTTTTACCAGAAACTTCATTTTTCACTTTTCGTAACCGTCCCTCATCGTAAGCCTCGTTTATTCATTTATCAAACCTTATCTTTCACCTTAAAAATGAAAAGTTCTAATAAACACAGGACTAGTCAGATAAACATTAAAAACTGTCTAATTTATTATAGAAGTCCCATGAATCGTCTCGTAAATTGAAATTAAAAAGTAAATTGACTCCAAATTTTCTTTAAATTTTCTTAAAATTTGACTTCAGATTTTCAAAAAAGTATGCTATACATCATTTTTCGCAAATATATAAAGTTTTACTCTATTTACTTTCGTGTATTCATTCAGGCTTTCAGCAGCCGATATTTAATCAGCGTACGATGTGTTAATTTGTATTTAGGGGCTGATATTTGATGATTTCACATTAAAGAAATCTTTTTTATAGCCATAGAAAGAAATCAGGCTGCAGAGGGTTAGATATTCTTTCTTTATTTAAACAATAAAATATTTTTTTAACCGTTGCATTAAAAAAATATTTCAAAACGAGTTAAACGCAACAACTTTTCATAAATCATCGTTTCGTTATTCATGCGTATTTCAATTGTTGCTTAATAGGTTCAATCAAATTACACGTGAACGGTAATTGAAAGCAATTTGATATTTCGACGGTGCACGGTAATTAATCGTATTAATTAAAATTTTATGAATAAATCAGCGCAAAAGCGAGTGGTGCCGTATTGAGATTTTTATGAAGCGGCTGTCGCGAACGTTCATCCTTAATGGCGGATTGGTTTATGTGCAATTTATTATTTATTCGAGCCCATTCGCGAGAATCCCTGGCTTAAAGCTCGTTACTCCATAACAATAAGAACACTTGAGACAGTAAATAGTCTCAATATAATGCATGCGCTCAAATAGCGCACTTCAATGTCGAGGTGAGTGCTTTTAATGGAACAACCGTTCCACCAGACAATACAAAATTGCGTCTCATAGCTTGTACGCGAAGAATTTCACGTTTTTCTTTTTTTTTTTTTTTTCTTCTGAAACACAGCTCAGGAAAAGAAGAAAGGAAACGACCAACGTAACCGTTCGAATAGAAAGGCATTTCGTGATGTATCATCAAGCGTTGTTCGAGCCAATTATTTGAACGTATTCTATAAACAAGCTCAGTATGTAAAAATATTTGCAAGAGTTACTTCAATATAATCGCAGGTTCACATTGTATGAAAAAGAAAAAGGAACGTTTCTTACAATCATTACGTATTTCCTTGAATCAATGACAGTGCCCTGATTAAACTCTTAGAATTTCGAACAATCAAATATTCCTCGTTGTTTTCTTGCTTATCTAATTGTGCACACTTCCATTTAAACTGATAATGAAATGAAATTGTTACAATTACGTGGAAAAGATTCTGGTTTGTAAGGTGGCTTTATTAACGATTCATTTGTTGCCGATTGAAGAATGAAAAGTAACGTTACATTATCTATTGTAATATTCATGTGTAGCAATAAAATTCTGAGAAACAGTAGGAAATTATAGGATATTATTCTATTTGAATAATATACAGTGTGTATCGCAAATACAGAAGGTGATCAAATTATTAATGAACAAATGAAGAAATTATATGTTTTATATTTTCCGTGGTATTGTAACTTCGATAATAGTATTTTTTTTTTTCTGAACGTGTGTATTTAGATAATTTGACTATATTTTGGTAGCTTACGTCTCTAAAAAGCAGAGGAATTTTAATTATGTCGTGATTTGATAACTCACTGAATATGAGTCTAATGAAAAATCTATGGGAATTATTGGAACGTCGAACTGCATCAAAATGTAAAAACTAATAAATAGCAACCCTTTGATTAACTAACCCTTTGATTGCAGTACGCTTTAACGAGAAATTATTAGCTACGATTTTTGAAAATTATAAATGTACATGCACTTTTCGCATGGAAAATGGATACTTACAGAAAGCGAAACAATTCGTGATATTCAGTTACTTCTACTATAATATGCGCAATGCAACAATGTGTCCAATATTATGTCATTTTGTGATTTTGCAATCAAAAGATTAAAGACATTTGAATCAGTATGACAGCATGACGTAAGTATAAAAAACAAACTGTAGAAAAAATATTGAAAGTATGTCGATACGTATTCAATGACGAAATATTGATTTATATTATGTTTCTTAGTTTAAACTTTAAATGATTTATACTTTTTGTAATATTAATTACATTTTAAGTATAATGTAAGCTCTATTTTTATTCAAACTTCAAACAAGTTTTTGCATTATTGCAAAGAATTCATAATAATTTGATCACCCACTGCATATCAAGCTTTTAAAATTAATTAATCTTTCAGCTCTATTTTTATTCAAATTTCAAACAATTAATGCACTATTGTGAAGTGTTCACAATAATTTAATCACCCACTGTATATCAAACCTTAAAAATTTAAGGAATTTGTTGAAAAACACAGACAAAGAATAAATAACACATTGAACTGCGCTTTGATCCAGGTTAAATTATAATTATGTCATAATTGAAGTTTTGTATATCATGTTTATTTACACTATGTATAAGAATTATATCACATAAAGATAAGATATAGATGAGAAGTTTATTACGAGAAATTTCCGATTGTAATACTGCAGAAGTGAAAAGAAATAAGGAAGAAGGTAAAGACAGTATAGTTAAGGCAATCCAGCATTTAATTTGAGAGATCCCAAAGTTCGTCAGCAACTGGGTCAATATTTTATAGCCCCAGCAATTAGATAATTTTGCGGTCAGGCAAAAATATGATTGCTGGCATGTGAAAGAGACCAACTTGGGGCTTGGGTTAATGTTGAAAGTTTGTATCTCTGTCGACTCTGAATCGTTCGTAACTAAACCATAACTACTGCCGATTTCGCATCGCTACTTTTTAAGAGAATCAACGATGCCCTTTCATTTTCCGACTTTTAATCTCCGAAACGAAACTTACCGCGAGGATATAATGTCGGAACTTGTCATGCCGCGTTAAACGGTCGAAGTAATGAAAACTTGAAAACCAGGCTTTCCCCTAAAAAAAAAAGAAAAAGAAAAAAACGAGGTCATTAAACACAGAAGTACTTTTTCTGTTTTCTGATAGTTCTCGTAATCGTTGAAACAGAAAAATCAGTCAGTTCACAGTCTCAATGAAATAAAAATTCTCAAAATTCAATCGATTCACATTTTCAATGAAATAATAACTCTCAAGATTCAATCGATTCACATTTTCAATGAAATAAGAATTCCAACATATCATTACTGCGCTGCTAAATATGCAATACAAAATTGTGCAAACATACACGAAATTGCATAACAGTAAACAAAGTGGAAAAAGGAAAAGTAGAGGGGTGGGGGGCACAAAGAACACGAGTATCGTAAAAGAAGGAAAAACACAATACGTTTCATTTTTATGGGCCATAAATAACAACACATAATTAAACCGTCTTTCCTCCATCCCGGTGTGTTCCTTTGCTGGAAAAGAGGCAAAGTACATCACTTGGACAGTTAGCTAGCTATATCCGAGCTGTTTCCGATCTCTTGGTACAACCGGAAATTATGTGAATTTACATGAAAAAATAAGTCGAAAATGTGAAGCCAAATTTTTTCGTAGGAAGCTCATTTCTGAAGAAATTAATTTTGAAAATTTCTCGAGTATACATATACTTATACTTTTGTCTTATAAATGTCACTGCAGTCCTTATAATTCTCTTCAGATTGATTATATTAATCAACGATAAACAAGGAAAGTAAAAGTATTATTTTCTAAAGAATTTTTTTCATTAACGTTAAAATCGCTGGAAATGACACGCGTTTCTTCGCCGATGTAATTCTTCTCTTCGTATTACACTTCTATGGACGTTTTATCCGGAGCATTTTTTTTTTTTTCTTTGTTTTCAAATATACGAATGCAAGGAGACTTTTCTCTTCGAGCTATTCCCTACTCGTATTCTCCTGATGGTATACAAGAGACTTGACGTGGCTCTGTAAATAAAAATCTTTACTTTCATTTTATTATTTATCCTTCGCTATTCAATGTAGTAGGCCAAGCTGCGATATACAGTGTAAGTAGTTTGCAGTGTTATTTATTAAACGTAGGTGTAAGTAAGATCATCTGCAAATGGATTTGTATTCCACGAATTTTTAACGTTAATTCATTCCGAAACTTTTCTTGTAAGAAAAAATGTCATTTTACATTCTTGATTTATTTTTTCAAGCATATTCACGTCGTTTTCGGTTGTATCACGAGATTGGAAGCATTCTGTATATTTAATATAAGAACGAATGCTTATGTTGCAAATCCAAGCGCCGTTATTCTTTTATGAATTATTATATTATGGGGTTACGAGGCCCATTTTCACTCATTTGTGCTGAATTCGAAGATTACATATATCACGTGTCCATTTTTCATAAATTTAATTTTATTATTATATTATTGCATTACATTTTAATATCAAATTATTACTAGCCAATTTTGTTTATCATAATGAAGTATAATTCTTGCTCCTCTCAGTCAACTGTAAAATCATATTCGATCTTTTTTTTTTTTCTCATAAACGAAGAAAAATCAGGTTATAGAGGGTTAATCTAGGTCGTATGGTTGTACTGAGTTTGATGCTATTTTTGATATGCATATGTTTTCTGTGATCTTACATTTCGTGATCTATACTGTGCTCTGCGACAACTTTTCTTGCGTTATTCGTCTGATTACTCGTATTACCCTATGTTTGACTGCGTTTGTTCGTTTATTAACTATTTCGTTTTGTGATTTATGGATGTGATATGTGACAGATGTAAGTTTTGTGTTTCCGATTGCTTATTTTCTATGTGGATAGAAGTGACTGAGTAGCCATGGAAGGATTCCTGTGAAAAGAGAATTTTTCTTGACAGTGATAGTGGTGGTTTGAATAAGTTTGAAGTTATAAAAACTTTGGTGACAGTGATCATAGGTCGCTTCAATGTTGATTTATGGTGATTGCCCTGAGTGCAATATATCAGTTTGATAGCCAAATATGTATTGAATATTGTAAACAAATATTGTTTCAACCTGTGGTTGATCTTGCGATAGTTCAGCTAATATTTTAGGCTAACGTTCTCTCTCCGAAAGAGAACCTTAATCCTCGAAAACATGCTAACAATAGAACAAAGCCCCCAATCTTAAATAATAACCTCCGTTGCAAGCCTCCGTATCACAAACCGCTGCACTAAACAATTTTTTTCTATTTCATAAATATAATTCGCCAAACTGAAGCTTCTTCATATAGTAAAGTTGCAATAGCTTATAAAAATGAAACAGTAAAACAGTGAATATACGGAAGATTCACTAGTAATTTAACTCCAATCCGTCCGATCAATTTTCTCTTACCGATATACAGCTAATAATGCGTACAACTGGTATATACACGCGAATGGATTTGCGAACGCAGGCTTAACGCAACATTAACACATCGGAAGACCAGTCCATCAAGGGTGACGTAGAGCCGACATGGCGGCAGTGAATAAGCGAGCCAGTCCGTTTGCTAGGGTTAAGTGTTGAGCCGTGTTGGAAATTGGCGGCATGCTTCCCGGCACTAAAGTGCGCAAGAGCTCGCGCGTACAAGGGATACGTCGTTTCACGAATCCCCGCCGTCTCTGCTTGAATGCAGACCGTATCGTATGCGTGCGGCCAACTCGTAGGTAACCATGCTATCGTTAAAGGGGAACGAGACACTAGGAATCTATCGTTTCCTTCCAGCCGATCCTTCATTCGCTGATTTCACCTGAATGCCGGATATTTATTCCATGAGATCGATTAACACGTTAAATGTCACACACTGGTTTCTGCGAATCAACATTAGATTTTTCGTTTATCATTGATCCTTTTAGGATCAATTGTATCAAATTTAAAAGATAATTTCTTATCATTCGTTAATGGGTTTTATTAGAACAGTTCAAACAAAGATATAGCTTTACACTGCAGGAATTACAAAGTTACAACATTCTTCGTTAACCCTTTCCTTCCGGATTGCTTGTAATAAAATGTGTCGCTCACGAATCGATACAGGAAAGCAACAATTGAGGAAAAGAACAACACGTTTTATTTATAGTGAATTATTTCGCAAACATAAGCTATCTATGGCATATCATGTTGAAGAATATCCAACGTTTCTTATATTATTATACGACTTTTTTGCAGAAGCAGGAGTTATTTGATCACGTATATAAATGTATATACGTTTTTCAGAGCGAAAGGATTAAATTTATTGTAACACTATTTGTAAAATTTTCGAAACTAAACAGCTTTTTATTAATTTTAATTAATAGGTTAATTTCGATTATCGAAAGATCAACCGAAATCGACATAATGCTTAATATGTTAATCAAATGTTTAGCGATTTTTACGATCAAAAATGATTCTTTTGATGATAGCATCAAATTCTGTGTATTATTCTTTTCTTTTTTTTATTACTTGTTTCACGGTTTTCCGTGGATTTCCAGTGGAATATTCTTTAACTTTTGATCTTTTAACCATTATCACTCCAACCGGCAGTAACGCTGCCAAAAGCAAGTCATCGTTCTACTTCCACCGGTAGTATTACTGCCAAACGCGAGCCATTGTTCTACACCAACTAGCAACTCTGCAGTTATTTTCAAGTAGTTCATAATATTCTACCTAAAATGTTCGGAAAAATTTTACTATTAATGAAATCCAAATTTATTTGAAGTTGGCTGACAAATGTGGTGTAATATTCTTGAAGTGCTAAGGTTTAATGATTATCGAAATGTATAGTACAGTATTTTCACGTTTGCTGACTGTAGCTTGGGATCATATCTGACCAAATATCAAGGAACGTAGAATTACTACGCAGAAATTCGAAGTATTATTTTTTAAGTATTGTCTAACACGATAATATTGCAGCACACATTTTTAACAGCAATATAACTACATCTTCTTGGTTAGCAAGTATAAAGTATATAAAACAAAATATATATACAGTATATAAAATAATGGAAAAGACACGGGTATACTTAAATGAAAGAAGATTTGATAAAGCCATAAAGCTACTTTTAGCATTGACAATTATTAGTGTTACTTTTAGTATCGACATTTGTTAATGTTACTTTTATTTGGGATTGTTCCACTTGCAAAAAATTATTTTTCCAAAATGTTTTTAGTTCTAGGAAAGGTTTGAAGGAAAAAATACGTCACAAATACATTTTCTTATAATAATAGATTGTTAAAACCTTCACAGGAATGAGATTGTGCGAGATATACTCGCGGAAAGTGTATGCATTGCTGCTCTTTTACATACGCAGGCTAATGATGCCATGTTATGTACATATGTGATCGCGCACTTCATCACAAACACAACACTGTGCATACATACGTACAGAAATAAAATCGCAGTAGATGTTTTAGTCGTGGTGGATAGGTCTAATCAGAAGCTAAATGATCGTTCTCGCTGTATAATCACGTTTTAATCTTAAAGATCATCGATAATCACTAATAGTAATACATTTTGTACTAAATAATTATTTTTATTAACAAAACCGTTTTAATATCTCCAAACAACCTTTATTTCATAATCGTAACTTTTTTTAATTCACTTTGCACTAAATAATTTTGTAACAAAGAATCGTTTCAACATCCCCAAACAACTTTTATTTTATAATGGTGATTTCTTATAGTTGTTATACACTTTGCACTAAATGATTATTTCAAATTTTGTTCATGTTGAAATAAAGCAAATTAATCAAATTAATAAAATGAATAAAAATAAAGAAATTCACGAACGTGTATAATCTTTTTTTTTTTTAGTTTCAAAAATTACATTGTAAAACTGTTAGAACTGATATATCGATCATAAAAAAGGATACTCGAATCGCAAAGGGTTGAAAATAACGCAGATGAATTTTTAAGTTTGACGTTACAGTTCATACACGTTTCATATTCACAAGAATATTTCTTTCTCCTGTTACTATTCACCTTCGGTTGTGTGTTTACGTGAATATAAGATCTCCTTCATCACAATGCCAACTTTAACACGATACTGTACATCGATCTTCTATTACAAGGTAGTTGTCGACGCTTTTCTCACGATCGAAGGTAGAACCGAGTTCGGACGGAATCCGAGAAGTTGGGGACTACTTAGAAAGTGCTCGAGCACGCTTAATATTAAATTACGCACCGTTCTTGAACTTTCTCGCTAAATAGAAACTTTGGATATTTAGTCGTAGTAAGAATATTTGGTTAGTACCGCATTCAGTGCTACGGACTTAAGTTCTTCGGAAATTATATTTTTCATCATGAACGAAAATTATTTCCGTACGCTGCTACATTAAGCACGACAGAATGAATATACTACTCTTCTACGTGAAACAAAGCTTATGCAAATTCTTTTCTCAGATTAGTTAAATACTGAATATCTTCTGCCATTTTTATAGCGGAAGAATACTCAAATTTGCCGAAAAATATATAGAAAATTAAAATTATAAACATGCTTATGTATATGCATTTGCATTTATAAACAGTAGAATAGTTCCGAATATTTAATAAAATTAAAATCTAAAGAAATCGGTAGTGAAGATGTAAAAAACTGTATTTATCTTTTGAAACTATTGCTTTGTATCGTACAGTTGTATCAAATTTACAATGTAATATGATTTTTTTATATTGGAAGATTTCTGTATATTACTTATTTTAATATTAGATATAAAAAAAGAATTTTTTCCAACTTTTAGTTACAATGAAAGTTTCGTTTAAAAAGAATAAAACAGATCAATCATCGAAATAATTTCTGTTACTGTTGATGACCTTCTGCAATTTTTCTGCTAGCTTGCCATTGCGATATATTTCGATTTGAATAGCTGTACTGATAATATACTGATTATATTATACACCTAATAATGTATTCTCACATTTTGCTATAGAAATATTTTGATAATATTACTATTTTCCCTTTTCGTAAATATCAAGCTTCATGTAACTTAATACATCGAATTTATATGAAATTTTTTGTTAATAGTGAAATAGCTGTTCGTATTTAACGAGAACTAACACATGTACAATATATTATATAAATTAATTTGTTGTCTTTCTCATAAACTTTGATGTTTATTCACAAAAAATCAAAAGCAATTTTAGTGTTCAAAATAATCATTATTTTGAATTATCTTCTTCCTTTTATCGGTTAACTAATAAATTGACATTAAAAGTTGTGAATTTCCTCTTTAAAAAATATAACAGTTTTTAGCTAGATAAAATTTAAATTAATTTGTACTTCTAATATAATATACTATACTAATCTACTATTATAACTAGTAACTAATCTATACTAATCTAACAGCTCCGTTCAAATTTTATTCACGTTGAAATAAAGCAAATTAGTAAGATAAATAAAAATAATTGCTTAATTACGTGCATAATCATTTTCGGAACTTTCGATTTTCAGAAGTTTCATCGCAAATGTGTGTTGAAGTTGACAAATCGATCATACAAAGAAAAAAAATGTACTCGAAGCGCAAAAGGATAATATACATACATATACATATACTTTTTCGTTTATTTTCATTGATAAGAAATGGAAGAATAGAATTGAATTTTATCTTAGAGCAAGAAAGAATAATTCCTCTCCTTCAAAATTGTTTCCGTGCACCTTTCTCACGCTGAGATATCCTCGTTTACACCAAAGTATAATTTTGAACGTTCCATTATCCCTTTTCTCGTTCTCGCAATCGAACCACCCACATGCACATCTTCACTGACCTATCTTAAACTTGACACCTGTACATTGGCCAGTGAAGGAAGCTGAGTCAGCGTCTTTTTTTCTTTTTTTTACTATTGCTAGTTGCCCGACGTACGTATGTCTAGGAAAGGGAGGAGAAAAAAAGTGGGTCACGACTCACGACGTTTCCAAGAATTTCAGTCGCCATTCAGCATCCCTTACATTTTAAACGCTACACTTTGAAGTCATATATCTGTGAAACCAATTGCGATATCAACTTGAAACGAAGTGTGTCTTCAAGAGGATACTTTTCTTTGTCCTCGGAGTGAATTTACTTTGGAAATTTCCTACTACCGTCGACTGCAGTTTATGTTTCAAAGCTAACGTTAAATTCTTAAGATGTTGGAAGATGTTTCGACCTCCATTAATCTCATTAGTTTGCCAATTAGTAGGATGTTCGTAATATAAACGTGTCTGTGAATGTTAGAATAATAATGGAATGGAAGAAATTTTTTAATGGCTGGTAAAATAAAAATTATAAATTTGGAAAGGGGAAACAGTTTGATTTGCTTGAAACTGAAGTGTAATTATATGATACATGTATCTTTGTCAAAAGATAATAGTTATTGAAGAAAGTATACTTCCATTATATCAACTTTTCAATGATATTTTATACTTTTCATAGCTCTGAAAGAGGTAAAAATAATAATATATATTATTTGAGATTAATTAACATTCTAGATTATGCTTTTCATTGCTTCTTTCCTTTCTTAAATATGTACAATTTACATTACATCCAGTTGTTTCGTGTTGAGAATACTATTGAAAGAGAAAAGTATATGTGTATTACTTATTTATTAACAGTTTCAAATCATAAATTAAGAAACAACTGATATTGTTATAAAATAATATAAAATTAATGGTAATCTTTGTAAAATTCTTTATTTTCTAATGAACTTGTTTCATACATATTTTAACGTGTATTGTAACTTTAATTCAATTTTGTGAGATTGTGAGGCTTACTTAACTTAATAATATGCAACTGGAAAATAGTATAATAACTTATTTATTTAACAAATATAGGAGACACTTTTATGACTTTCGGTCAAATGCTATTTTCAACATATCATGTTCCTCCGTAAGAGATTTTGCAAGTTTGATACAAAATTTCACATAGATCCGCTGCTCCTCTGATTCACTTATTTTGGCTTTTCGCGAAACACAATCAACACGTGTTTACAGAACTGAACGTAACACAATAACAAATGAAGATAGATCAAACTGCTTTTGAGAGATGGTATACAAGAGTTGCTGCTAGAGAGAAATGAAAGCTACATTCAAATTCAGTTATTGGTTGGCGCATAATTTAAAAAGTTCGCGAACTTTCTGGATAGACCTCGCACATATACTTTCCCAGTGAAAAGTCTGCTTTTTTACATATGTCGCTTAATACAACGTATTACAATACAACAAAATAATGGTCCAAAGATACAGCAGAACTTTGTCATAATTTTGTAGAGCAGAAAGAGCAAGAAGAAAGATTAAATAATATGATACCACCATAATTAACAGATTTAAACCCTATTGAGTTGCTTTAGGGTTATCTAGATAAGAAATTTAGATTGAGCGAAAATCAAAAAGAGGAGCAGCGGAATATTTCACAAAATGCATGGAACAATATTTCGCAACAAACAATAGAAAAATTAATAGAATGAATGATTCATGTGACAAGAAAAGCGAAGAAAGCAAGGAATCATTTTTTCAATGAAAAACACAGTATAATTATTTAGTTTAATAAAAAAAAAAATACCATACAATTTATTTTTTCTTTCAACAAGGTACTCATAATATATTAAAATTCAGTTATTCACATTAATTAATTCACTTATCTCCTACAAGAATTAAAGCAGCATCAAAACGGTCGGAAACTTTCCACCAACAATGTAAATGAAGAAAACACAAGTTGTTTCACGCATCGTTCAACAAAGAAAACAATTATCCTCCATCGATGCGAACGTTCAACGTGCTGATTCGATAAAGAGTATTTTAGTATCAATAGATTCCTTTATGCTCGCCGTAATTAATACCACTCGGTATAATATCACGTAATATCGTCAGTTGTATTTTCGAGGCAACGTCAAAAGCGCGATCTTGAAATTACACGCGCGCTAAATCGTTAACAACCGGCGATAATTACTTTTATAGCCCAAGGGGTGAGTGAAGTGCTTCTTTCTCTAGCAACGCGCGCAACTCTGCTGTACAACACTAAGTGTACATCGCGCTGTGCCCACACATGCGTGCCTGTGGATGAAATACCTGTGGTGCTCGGATGAAACGTCAACATACGAAACGGCCTACGAACAACAGACGAGTATATGTACATATATACACACCCCTTTAGGAAAACCCCTACCACATATCCCACTATCCCTCCTCTAGCTTTATATTTCTCTATCTCTCTCTCGAGCTTGCCCGACAACAATCCATCCACGCTAGAAGGGGTGAACCAAGGTTTCTGCTTGTTGCGTCGACAGTTGGCCAGTCAGTTGTTCCGACGAGAGTTTTTGATTGGTTGCCCGTATCACAACAGCCCGCGGCTAAGCGTACATCGAAACGGTATGAATGGTAAATTAGTTCGGATTGCTCTCGAACAGGGAAATTTGTATCTCTTAAGAAATAATCCGTGGGCGGTGTACATACATATTCGTACCGTGGACTTTCTTACAGTTTCGGTTTCGATTGGATATAATTCTTTTACGAATATCACAGAATGATATTATTATGGTAATAGTTTACCTTTTGTCCTATAACAACGAGTTAGACTCAGTGACACTCATTCTGATTAAGATTCGATAGAAAATTTTAATTCTAACTTTCCTCTTAATTTGTGAAACTGAAAATTGGCAATTGTAATTAATTTATAATACAGGATCTTCCAATAAAAGCGATAGAACTTTGAAGTGAAATGAACGTATTTTAAAACGATCATACCAACCACTGTTAACAAGCAAGCGTTCAATTTTTTGGACTGAACATTTTGGAACCAAACGACAATAATACGCGCTTGAAACACATCACTCGAAACTACTTGAGGTTGACTGTGTAAAGCGTCGTTGGTGTAAATCGTGAAAATGATTTATGTCCTGTAAGCATGCTTCTCGTACAACGATCACGAGCAGCTGGTGAAATTGGCTTCGATAGATCGATTCGAACCAGGATTAACCACTGAGTGCGCAATATAGCGCGGAGCCCGCTGTTTGCTCGGAAGGCTGCGATGAAATCTCGTGCTGAACGTTGTAACTCGACTGGCGTGGCCGCAAAGTGTCTGCTCAAAGCGTACCTGTATCACTTGAAATTTTGTTTGAACTAGCAATGTTCGCTTTGGCGACGATAAATAAATTCAGCTGCAAACAAAGCATTCTAATTTATCGGTGAACCAATATTTGTCCTCTCGTTTGTGCTCCGTTTCGTATAAATTTCTCGCTGTTACGGGATTCGAAGGACCGCCAGGTATAATGTGTTCATCCTTGTAAATAATCTGTGACTTGTGTGTTAATCTGAGACGCTTTTCGAATGAATTTATTTGATTTAAAATAACTTTCGATATTCGTAAAAAACGATATTTTTTTTAAACGGAAAAATGATATATCTGTGATTGAACAGTCGAGTTCAGCAGAAAAGAACAAATGATAATTAATAAACTCGTAAGTAGATAGACTATAGTTACTCATTACTATATTTCAGACGAAACATTCTCGGCATAACTGTGAATATTGTCAGCAAAGTTTAATCTCAAAAATATGTTCTGTTACACTGCGACAACACAGACGACACCAGAAACTAGCTTTAAACATCTAACAGCATTAAAGAGATATTTGAAACAGAAGGAAACCTCGAGGAAGCAACTGAACTTACCTGTAGAATAAACCTTTACTGTGAAATATAGAATAATCGTCAACTATGATCGCTAACAGTTGTATCAGCTTGGAACAAAAGTTGTCTAGTATATTTTAAGTGAAATTTAACGACAATATTTAAATATTTGTATACAGATTCATTCAACAAAGTGTTTACTACTTTGTTCCACTGCCTTTCGCCATTTTTGGGACAACTTCATAATTCCATCCTTCCAAAACTTGGTATCATTCTTTCAGCTGTTTCAAGTGTTTGAACTGTGCTTACAAATTTTTGTTCCAACTCAATATTAAAAAAAATAAAAGACAAAATTCTTCAAATGTTATTCATTCCTTCCTATGACATTCAAAAGCTTCAGTCTTCATCTCGTAAAATTCGCGACAAATTACGCATTGCTCTTAAAATTATCAGCAATCGGAAATATTTATGAAAACACTTTGAAATTTATATAATAATAATGATATTCATAACAACTTAAGTGTTTGTATATATGTGCTGCTTAATAGAACAGCTTGTGACAGTAGAGCCAGAACTCGAATTTCAATCTCTATGCGAAATTGATGAAAATTGGTTCACAACGATGCCTCGTGCTTGAACGTCAACACAGATTCCAATTCAGATTCGTTTAAGATGAGTGTACACCGGTTCGAGAAGCATCGATCTCATGCACCTTGACAAGCATATATTCCGTGCAAACTTTCCCTCCAAAGTAGCAATCTAACTTATCTCATTAAGATAATACAATAAGGTAATACAGTTCGCGTAGTCGCGCGCGATCGACAGAAATTGTTAGCCGCAATTTAAACGGGTGAGAAGAGAGGAGCAAACTATTACCGCGCGAGCTCTTTAAACTATTCGAAAGGAGAAGTTGCAATGCCTTCTCTACTCCCTGAGTATCTCTGGGTCAGTTTGACTTCCTGACTCGGTAATGCGGCGAGATGTAAAACTTTTCGACAGAATACGAAATCCGCGCGTGATTAGAATTAAGGAAGTGTAGGAAGAGACAAGTCGTTCGTTTTTCGAGTTCGATGTAAAGCCACCTACCTACATTCGAAGATGGAAACTACGACATTTCTAGAGAAAGTTGCGCGAGAAGATAAACGCGTCAAGACAGTCTCTGGCATCTTGTACCTTACGTTGGAAAATTGAAGAAAATTGGAAGCTTTGTTATTTACAATTGACTGGAGAACAAAAACATACAGAGAAGAGAGAGAGATGAGCTTAGTGCTGCTTTAAATCCTCGACTTTCTATTCGTTCTTCCACTTTCTAAACGTCTTCCCTTTCTTCGATGTCTCTTCTTTTTCACATTCTCTTTGGTACATTCAAACAGCAAGAAATTGCAAAAAGTGTTATAGGAATGTTGGATTGTAAACAGGAAAACAGCAATAGATGTATTAAAATAATCAATATTACCGATTGTCATGTTTCTTTGTTTCTATTTTCTCGCATGAAACTCTAACACTCTAAATGCTTTTTCTCTATTACTACTATTTTGAACTCTAAGTGACTATTCTAACTTCTTCATACTGATCTCGCGCGTTTTCTTCTTTTTTCCTTTTAATCTTAATTGTTTCGTTTTAAATAGCATCTTCCTTTTAGTTGTATTATTAGTTACTTAGTCTATAGTAACAGTGTTCACAGATTGTCAGTTTTCACAGATCAGTAATTTTTTAAGAATTTGTATGTCTTTGAGTGGCTATTTCTATTCCTGACAATACTCCTCTTACCAGATTGCAAAAGTTTTTTTAGTGTCTTACCGTCCTAAAGTTCTCGCGAGACATAAATTGATTATTAAGTGCTATACAGGAGAATAATTCTAACCCTCTGTAGCGGTGTGTAACTTCAAACTTACATATTAATTTATCTACATTTTATACTTCACGCTGCATTTATCAAACAATTTCTTCACATAAACTATTAATTCTTGCTTTCCAACATTTGTCATGATGTAAAATTGTAATCAACTATAAATACAAACACAGAAAAATCAGGTTGTAGAAGTATAAAAACCGCCGATCATGAATTATGCTTCAAACAATTATGAATAGCGAGTTTCGTGTGTTCGTTTGTTTGAATCTGTTTCAACCCTTTTAATTCTTTCCAAATTTCTCTATTTCTTTCATTGTACACGGATATTCTTGAAACATGTTCCATCACATCCACCCAAATTTTTAGATGGTCATTTGGATTTCTTTATCGATACTTTCACGCACAAACTTGGTACAAACAGTTTTTATTTACACCTCAAAAGTAGCTCAAATATTCTTCGTTCACGCAACTATCACTCTAAGCTGAACATTCAGTCTGGTTCAAACACTCGTTTAAACAAATTCCTTCGTTCTCACGAATATTGAAAAATGTAGAAAGTATCACACAAGTGTGTCTATCAATAAACTGTAAAACCTCGACAAACGGTGTCTGAGTCCACTTAAACCTGAGAGTCTCTTTTTTACATTATACTCTTTTTTACATTATAAAGAAAATAGTAAGCAGAAATAAAAAAGGGTCAACAAAATGTAAAAAAGTTGTCTAGAATGTATAATAAAAAGTAACTAATTCGAATCTAAATAGACCCAGACATAATCTCCAGTGTGATTAAACGAATTTTCCGTCGTCCAAGAGTTAAATCAACGAACATACTTAAAGTATACGTGAAGTTTGATATTCAACCTTTCGTCATCCGAAAAATTACCTCTTAAATGATTTACATCAGATGCATTATGTTTTTACTTAGCCGCGTTTGCCTTGGTATGAAAGTTTCGCGGCAGTTTCTGCAGCTTCAACACGCATATATCGTTCGCGGCTTTTTTGTCTGCCTCTCTGCTCATAAAGTCGGTAATTACACGTATAATAGAGTTACTGAAAAAGTAGCTCTTTGCGGAGTATCTCGCGTTTACCCTTATTACTACGAATATCGCAACTTACAATGCGGCTAACAATAAATGATGAACGAAATACTTTATAAAGGGTACGTGAAAAGTTCACTTCAACGTGGTATTAGGTGGGAAAGTAGTGGAAGCTTATGAATAAATTATGACCGACCTATTGTACCTTTATCTGAACCCGTAATGCTGTTACGACTGAAAACACTTTTTCCAAGTCTCTCAGTCTCTTTGACACACTTGAGGGACAGATGGTAGCAATATTCTCTCGGTTAATATGATGAACTATAGAGAACAACTATCTACAGTTAAAGAGCGCGCGTAAATTTCTAATGTTGAAATAATTCGCAAAATGTTACGTTCACATTATTTAAATGTTCTTTTACAGATACGCTGAAAGATTAGAAAACGTGTACTATTACACTTTTGAATGCTGAAAAATAGTAGAACCATGTTTCAATGAAATGTCGAGCTTTGAAAATGATTAGGTGAAAAATGACTTGCAAAGATAATGTTTAAATTACTTTACTGTCTCTAATGATAAATAATTTATGACAAGTATATATTATTATTTAAATAAATATTGCGTGATTTTTTATTATTCTTTCATTTTAATTATTTTATAGTTAAATACTTAATAAACACGATAACACGTATTCATATCAAGTATGAAAAGAAAATAATTCAACGTACTGTTGCAGAAAATTTCTTATATACACTTAAATACGCTGTTTAACCCTCCTGAGCAGAAATAGGAACACTTAAGATCCTTGGATGATATTTCACTCATTTTCGCTTTACATTTATATTGATCTTATATTATATTTTTATTTTCCTTAAATAAATTGTATTTTTATTATTATATTATATATGTTACATTATATTTTACAATTACCACGATTCTGAATTGTCACTGAAACATAAAACTCTTTCAAACATGAGAAAACTGTTTCCAAGAGACTATTCCTTAAAATATAAAATCTTGATAAATGAATTTCAAGAGACATATGAGCAAAAGAAATAACGTTGTAGTTGTTTCTTGTCGATAATACACAATAGATTTACACGCGTACAGAATACGGGTGAAATTTTACTCGAGGGACTCTTCCGTTACATTTTTCTTTCGCTCTATTGAAATGCCAATAAACTATGGTTTACTTATAATCCTACATTTCAAACAAACACATCAAATTACAACAATCAGAAAGAAATCAAATATTTTATAAAATTTAGAAATTGAAATTTTTAAAAACTAGAAACAGCATTTCGTCTAAGAATCGTATAAAACTTGAAAGAAAAAATTATCACATCTGTGATTTATAGTGCTCGAAAAAAATTGCATAATTTTGTGAAATGAAACGAGCAACTTAATTACGCGTAGACTTATATCATAACTAAATCGAAAAAATTTCAATTTTTTCTTTTAAATTTAATGAAATTTTCAAATTTTATCTATATTCCTCGATTAATGGTTTTTCGATAATTAATCTATTGATGGATTTCGTTCGATAACAGTGAACAATTGTCTTCGTCTAGAATGAGCTTTCTCGATCATACAGATTAAAGATAAACCTATTATTATAGAAGCATTTGTTCACGTAACAATTCTTTTGCCGATAAACTTTCCTCAATTGGATTATTGATCGAATTCGAACAGTCTCGGCATCCCAAAGTGACCAATTACACTGTAAATTTTCCAACAGCACTACAAACTGTAGAAGGCTGGGATACATTTGGTGACCTCTTTCGAAGGTGGTGATACTTCGAAACCTGGCCTGTACAGGTAGAACACATGGTCCCGTAGGTATTGTTGCGAGAAGTGCTTGCACTAGAGATGTATTTCGCACCAGAGACAATGTTTCCTAGCCATGTATCTTTTCTGTACTACCTTCCACGGCTATAGCTAAACAGTAGGTCGTTTCAAGATCCATTCGTCCATTAAAGCATCCAGACGATCCTCTTTTTTTTCAAAGAGAGCAATTGAAAGCCATTTCTCTTACTATGGTACATTGAAATTTATCAGTGTACAGTGCAGATTTCGTGACAGGGTAAATAGCGAAAATGGAGTGCATCGTTTAAAAGCTTTTTCGCTAATGCAATTTACGTTGTCAAATGTGGCGTAGAAGAAACTTTACCGTCTCATGTCTTCCGAATTACATACTAATTATTTGAATAAATAAAAAAAAAATTGATACGTATGCGCCATGGTAAGTTCTCGCTTTAAATGAAGTTCATATGTTGAGGGAAAATTTTAAACATCGAACAATAAATTTTGATTTATTAATTGTTAATAAAATTTTCTAAAAGTATTATAAAAATATTCGATTAGTTTATTATTATTTTCTTGATTATTAATTTCTTGATTACCGCATTTTCTTCGATTATAAAATTCTTGTAATTATAGTATAACTTATGAAGATAATTATTTATTACGGATTTAGTTAACTTAAATCGTTTCGAATTAAACATTTGTTCTTGACTTTCTGTAATATATATATATATGCATTTTATGAGTCCCATTTTATTTATTTATTGTATGTTACTAGCCAAATTACAAATTTCAATTTTAACTATTGAATGGAGGCTAAAAATAGGAGTATAAATTGGAATAGGAATAGAAATATACTTTAAAATTTCAGCGAAAAAATAGGTTAAGGCAACTCTAACGTAAAGATTATCCATGCATGTAGAAAGCAAGATAGGTTTTGTAATTATATAATTATACAATATTGTATCTAAAAATATATTCTTTGTATGGGTCGAGCAGTAAATAAATAAATACCACTAGCAAAATTCTGCATACTCTTCTCATAAAAATGTCAAACTGTATCCAATCGTAGCTTTTCTTCTCGTGAACGAAGAAAAATCACGTTATACAGTGAGTGAGCAAATTATTATGATCATTTCAAAATTGTGTACCACTTACTTGAAGTTTGAACAAGAATAAAATGAAAAATACACTTAACGCCGTTCTTTAAATGTGTATTTCATAAGAACGTTCGTTCAACTTTGTATCAACATCATTTCTATATAAAAAGTATTTTTAAAGCAACTCAATCTTGAAAGATGAATTAAAACGTCAGAATAATTTGTGGATAACAAGAATCATTGTATTATTACGTTATTACCAGTTAATTTCTTTATATTAATTATTAATTCCTATTTATCAACATTCTTTAAGATGTGAAATTATAATCAAATGTAATTTTTTCTTCTCATAGACACAGAAAGATTGGGTTATAAAGGGTTAAAGTAAATTATAATCCATATGACGAATATACATATGCGAACAATTAATTTACTCAAGAATGTTTGTGCGTACACGTGCAAACAAGTATACACATAAGTATACACGAACACATTGGAGTCTAAAATTGACACAATCATTAAAAAGTAATATCAACTTACTCTTACAAAACTGATCTTGTTTATATAACAGAATAAATTCATCTGATACATATCATTCTTAAAAAGAATAATTTTTTATGAAAACAACGCAACATCAACTTACTCTTACAAAACTGAACTTATTTATATAAGTTATTTATATAAATTTCTTAAAGAAAAATAATTTCTCTAAAAACGAGTGTTTGCAACGATATCGACGGGTTGAAATTAGATATTCACGAAGACCGAACGAATTTGTTAGAGAGTTATGCGCGCATGGCCGTCCGGTCCGATCTCAAAAACTTCGACGATTATACAAATCGTACCGATAAACCTACACCGTTCTCCCGCAATTTCGCTGCCGGATTTCCGATGTAAATCGGCGCTCGTTTGTTCCCTCGGCGACGTCTACTTTGACTCGACCAATCAAGATCATATATCACTTTCAAGGATCGTGAATGCACTACCAGACCCCGTGTATCTTTTTGCATGGAAATAGACCAAGGAAATTATTATTGCAAATAGCTTTGATGTATCGTGTTGTCCGGTGTATACTATAGAAGGAGAACTCGACGTACGGAAACGGAAAAAGATACTACAACTTGCGGGAAAACAATGTTTCACGATAAACTTCGCTACTCGCTTTCAAACTATCGCAATTCTTCGCGAAACGTTCTCGTTTCCTGCAGTCGATCCATGAATTATTTTTATATGCTAAGCAACTCATTGCATTTAATTAACAAAGAAAAAACAACTGAATTATTTTAACAAAAGAAAAGAAACATGAGTGTAGAAATTCGATTAGCCCGCGATTTGCTTGAAAACGTAATACAACAAGCAAAAGAGATAAAGAAGCCCGACTACGTTTTATCTGAGAAAATTAAAGAGCATTTTTCTGTGTCAACCTTTTTCATTTCAACCGTATCTTGCGGCAGAGGAGTGTAGTAAGCCTTTCGGTATGCATAAAATCGTCGCAATTTCGCGAGCATTTAATCGCGGCACAGCGAGAGAGGTAGATGATGGTTGGACGAAGGAAACGACGATCGTTGATAGGTGCAACATAGTCACGGCTGCCAACAAAGATCGATAAGCAAAGAGAGAACGAAGAAAAGAATTTGCAAGCTGGAAAGCTAGTAGATATTTGTGGTAGTAACTGGTTAGGTGGTTGTGAAGGAGAATAGTACACCGCTACAACCACTAACACCATCCCCTACGTCGTTGTTTGAGCATTCACAGCTATCAGCACCTTCGTATTAGAGCAAACCTCACAATTATACGCTTTTCCTTCGTGCAATACCGTCCTCTTTTTTTCAAGTTTCTTCTTTTTCGTTTTCTCAGTATCGTTTTCACGGATTGATTACTTTCCCTGGATACGACAACTAACGCGAAACAGTTAACGTATGTATGTTCCTCGCGATTAGGACTTTCCACTTTGAAGTGGGAATTTTCGTTTACGCGGTGAATCGTCGTTGAGAATCGTTTAAAGTTAAGCAATTTGAGAAAGTTCGATATTTGAAAAGAGAGACGACGATAGTTCGTTTCTTCCTTTCTTCTTTTCTTTTTTCACGCGTTTTCAAGTGGACCGTTTGTTTTTCGGGAATTTATGGAAAAAGTGATAATTGGGTTAATTGCGATTGTAAAATTTTCAAAGAACTTCTCGAAGAATTTAAGGCTCTTAGGGAATTAGATTGGCTCTATGGTAACTTTGGGAAATAACGCGTTATATCGTGAACGAGGTTACTTTGAAGCGTAATAGAATTCTTTTCTCTTTCCTCCTTTTTGGATAAACATTCTTTCCATGATAAATCTATCGAGTTTTTAATGAATATCTTTAAGACCAACAGGAGAATGAAATTTAACGAGAAATTAATCAGAATTTCTCCTTCCGTAGGTAGTGCGGAAATATAAGAAAAATATTTGTACCTGTTTTCATTTTATTATTGTTTTGCCAAACATATGTAAGATATAAAAAATTAAAAAGGCAATTATTGAATTTGTTACACGTGACTTCAAAATTTTATATTTCGCTATTTCGTAAATAGCTGCAGTGAAGCAAAATTATTATAATAATAGCAAGCTAAATCTTCATATAGTAACACAGAAAGTAATTATATTTATACATGTATGATACCCGAACGTGTCATAATTAACCCTGTTTAATCGAAACTTTAAAATTTAACGCGCATTTGAATAACTAAAACGAAGGGTCGAATTTTGGATCCTGGTTACATTATTTAAACAATACATGTTTTATGATAACACTAATACTTTAGTATTCAGAAAGTTTTAAAAAATGAACCATTATTTAACCTGCTAACTCATCATTGGGTCACTAATACTTAGAACACAAATAGTTTATTTATTAATGGATTATTCGTTTTTTAATTGTACTGTTATCCTTGTAATTAAATATAAAATACTTCATGCTCACATTTGCAAAAAATTAAAACAATGTCGTTACTCAAAATTTTTTCCCGATTTTCAATTATAAACTGCGGAAATTCAATTTTTGTTTGAAGTGAACTGTTTGAACAAGTTAAAAACCTTTCTTTACTATTATTAGGTTGTCTGGAAAGTTTGTGCCGATTTTCGATAGTGTTTGAATACATTGCAATGAATAAAATTAGATGAAAGCATAAAGTTCATATATATTCCGAAAGATTATTTTTTCACGTGTTTTTCGAAAGTCTATTCGTTACAATTACCAGTTACTTGCCGATGTTATACTGTCTTGAAGATGAAAGAAAATAGAGCACATTTCTGACATTTAATATTTTTCTTTTAATGAAAAGGAAAAAATATCGGTACATCAAATGAAGTATGCAATGTTCAAAAGGACAACAGTTTATTTTTTTCGGAAAGAATTATTTACGAACGGTTAACAAAATCTAAAGATGGGAATTTCGATTTGAAAAAGATAAAGGAACAAAGTTTTTAGCATAATGGAATTTTCAAATTGCTGAATAAACGAAGAAAAATTATGAAACTAAAAAATATATCTCATATACAACAACAAGAAATTAACCATTTGAAGTATAGAATTGGCTTATTTACTTAAAAATCGGCACAAATTTTTCAGACAACCCAATATATAATTCACGATTTAAGTTACATTTTTCTCTTAAGATTTATTACCCCATGTAATATATTATAAGATTCCAGACTGAATAATTTTCTAATAACTTCACATTCGATAAGTATTGTAATACTTACGAACGAGAGTGTATATAGCACAAGATGTAATACTTGGAAGTTAGAGAAGGCTCAGATTGACTGATTGTGAGTTTATTTTATAGTTCTGTCAAAATCATTTGAAATTAATTAAATTAATTAAGAAATTAGTAAAATAACTTAGATCCTATTACTCTATTCTATCCTATTTTCACAATAAGTTTGAATAATCTAAATATACTGCTGCAATGTGTACCTGTCCATGATTAAAATTATTTTTTACTAAAGCTCCTACTACCTACGATTCTATTAAATTACCAAATTTATAATACGAATATCCCACAACACATAAAATGGAATTCTAAATTTACATGCATCGCAAGCCAGAAGTAAAATCTTTCACCGTCAATCGCCAAAACGACTCCATTCTGGAAGAGCACTCGGTTCAGATTCGCGTTTCGGGGTAAGTTCTTAAGGGTGGGTAGAATTCAGGAAGGACGCGGAAGTCTGGAACGTATGTGTACATACACAACCAGCGAGATAGAGAGAAAGAGAAGAAAAGAGAGAGAGAGAGAGAGAGAGAGAGAGAGAGAGCCGGACGTATTCGAGTTGGTAAAAGAAGGATGAACGCGTGTGTAAAACTCCAGCGTATAATTAGCCTGGCATACGAAATGAAATTCCTGAGAGTTGCGGCCAGCTAGGAACATAGTGAACGGCTTGGTGGGAGTCTGGTTTGGGAGGAGATGCCGAACACGTTAGTATAGGGTCGAGGACGAAGGGGTTAGAAGAGGGTTGCAGCCGGTGGGTAAGCGGCGGTGCCTGTAGGGGCTGGCCAGAGCTTGCAGAAATGCGGATCGAAGGTAATATAGGCACATACGCGAAAGGCGAACGAAGGTGCAGAGAGAGGATTGGTTTTCCCGTTTCGATAAAGCGGTGGGAGGCCATTTCGTCGTCGAGTGCGGAACGCTGTTGAACACCCCCGTGGCACTTTAAGCGTTTGGATAGGTTTCTCTCTCTCTCTCTCTCTCTCTCTCTCTTCGTCTTTCCATCTCCCTTTTACCTCGTACCTCTTACCCTCTTCGCTTTTCTTTCCTTCTTATATGCCTCTGGGTACTCACTTTCTCTTGGTGCTGTGTATGAAGCTTCTCGTCTCGTTATATGTTTTCAACACATACGTGCATACATACATATACCACGATGACTGTCTTTCTCAGATACGTTTACAGTCTTGCGTGTTTCAATATTTGACAGTTTAATGTATACACGTTCCTATGGATTCTAGTTCGGTAATTATATGTGTTTATCTGGCTCTTCTTCTTCTTCTTCTTCTTCTTCTTCTCCTCCTTCTTCTTCTTCTTCGTTTGCAAATATTTTTATACGTTTATGGTGTATCTATGTGTATGCATATCTGTATTTCAATTTGCAAAATACGAAACAGATTTAAAAACGCCATGTATATAGCATTTTCCAAATGCTTTACTGTAACGTGGTGAGGAATATTTTAGCACGTTGCTTTATAAAATAAAAATGGACGACGATCTTAGAAAATCATTTCTTTGGAACAATTTTCAAACGTTTTTAAGGTTCTGAAGTATTCATAAACATTTTTAGACCATCGGAAATCAAGATCTATTGGGTGTCCCCCCGAAATTTTGTTGAAACACTGCCCCGTTCTTATACTCTACGTACACCCCATCCATAAATCATGAGACACCATACTGTTTTACAATAAATCAAGTTTAAATGGAAGATTTAGTTACTTGTTTCGATATAAAGCATCCTTTTAATAACAATTATATTTACGGAATATATTTTTATTTATATGGCTGATATTTTATTATAATTGATACAAAAAGAACTGAAATATTTGTAATCACTGAGAAACTACTATCAGACTGTGCTGTGCCCACTGTAAAACATGTAATCCATTATGATTTGAGGATATTTTGGAGAAAATGCGGTGGAAGATTCAAAAATCGACGGGATAATGAGAAACCTGATCCGATATGTGAAAAAAATAAAAGAGGATGAAATTTAATTATTTTTTATGCACAATACAATGGTTAGTATAGATTTTTCAAATTTGCATTGATTTTCGCGCACCACAAGGTTTTGCAAATTGACAGCTATAATGTTTCTTGTATTACATGAAAGCAACCTATAACTATGTTTGATATGACATAATCAAACGACACACTGTTAAGATCTTATTTTTATAAAAACGTTATGTATGAAAGTAGACGATTGAAAGTTTAATCGTATATATTTGTTGTACTATGAGATTCAAGTATATCGTTGAATGACTTGTAACGACTATTCAGGTTCGCTTAACATTCAGTAAGTGCCCTAATACTCGTGAACGGGAGTGTACTGCGCTAATTTGAACGGACAAAAGAAATGTACGATGAATTAATACAAAATCAGCTGGTGCGAAAGCAATAACTAGGTGCGACTCAATGGACACAAACACTTATTGGATGCCTTTATCAGGGCCAGTAACCTATTAAGGCAACTCGAAGAAGGGCGAAAGCTCGAATTTATGCCACGGCTACAAATCTTGGCTTGACCCGACGCGCAGAGAAGGGAGTTGAAAACTAAGTAGAACGGAGCTGAGCACGAAGCAGCAGGCCAGACCCGGCTCTGCGAGTCTCCTTGAGTTTCAGATTCTACAGTAATCGATTGCCAGACGAAAACACCTCTATTAGAAATCCACAGCCGTCTTATAGCCACCGCCGCACTCGTCGAGCGTAGAAGTAAATCTTGGTTAATGGCCTATACTTGTAGCACCAATGGCAACAACAATTATCCTCCTTGGAAGAACTAACAATGTAACAAATAACCGTTTTCTGAAGATAACCGAAGCAATTGAATAAGCTATACTTGGCCGAAATGAAATGCACACCTTATGATACTCGAGAATTCTTCAATCTTCCTCCTGTATTAACTTCTTGCACTTGGAAATTCATTGAATTATGCTCATGATTAGACTGCGAATTTTTATGCAAATTAATGTTTTTGAGAAAATAAAAAAAAAATAGTAGAACATTAATAGGAAATTATTTCATCTTTCAAGTACTATAAAAAACACTATAAAGTATTTAAAAGCTGTATATCAAGTATTATAAAACACTATAATTCGGATTCTTTTTGTGTTTTTCTCATATTAGTCGTATTCTACGCACTTTTGCATCTTTAAGGTTTGTGTAAATGCATAAAAATCCGCAGTCTGCTCATGACGAACCCATCCAAAGCAATTGGAAGTTAGCTGTCACTTGAAATCGTTTCTATGTAAATTTTAAACGTATACGTAAAAGTACGTATAGTCATGCTATTACGTTTATAAATATATACAACAGTAATAGCGTATTAAAAATTTTGTATAGTATGATATATTTCAAAGCAGTGCGGAATGTGTAATGCAACGAGACATTCCTTACAGTTCCAAGTAGTTTCACTATCTTTATTGTGTTCTGCCACATACTTTACACCTTCTTTAAGATCTTGGTTTACCCATTTTTGAATGAAATATCAATGTTCTAATTAGTTTGCCTGTAAACGTAATGGCATAACATTTACACATACCCTTTCATGCTCTCTATATTCATGAGTAATTATATTTTGCAAAATTTGTTTCGCAACATTCAACACACCTTTGTAAAGAAAATGAAATTTTATAAAAAGCAACTTAAACGTACTTCTTTCTAGCAACAGTCGACATGTATAGCTCGTTATTGCCATCTTAGAGTTCCAGCGCAAGAAATTAAGTTGATCTAACGAATTCGACGTGAATTTCTATTGAGTGTTCGGTTTTAGGATGTTTCAATACTCGCATAATCGTCGCTGAGTCATTTTAGACACGGAAATCATTTTTTTTTCTTGTATTTTCTATAATGTTAAAGTTTCTGACTGATTATATTTCATTGGTATTTTTAAAGCAGGGGTTCTGAGTTAATAGGTAAGAGTGTTTTATTTACATGATGCGTATATAGTGCGCGATAATGTGTACTATTTTAGCGACGGTCGTGCGAGTGTTAATGCTAAGCGAACCCTAAAAATGGATTCATCGGGTTTGAAAAGTGTACATTTTAGCCAGTGAATAATTTTTATAGTGTCTCTGCAGCATGCTAGTGTTACACCCCTATATCAATTTTAGTTATTCCAAAAATAACCAACGACATAGAGCATAATTTATTTCTATAAAAAGTATAGCTTTTCATGTAATGCTGAAAGTAAAGTACATACGACAGTACAAGTTTCGTACACTTGACTCAGATTTAAAAATAAACAAAATTGTATTACTATTTAATATAATACTGCACAAAAGTCTGTGAATCTTTTCTGTTCTTTTAAGTCGGATTTATCCAGAAATAAAGCTTTGTATGAAAAAATTGTTGCTTTATATTCTGGACATTCTTTTTCATATAAATTCATGTTTCTAGGAAAGAATTACTATTAAATCTAAAAAATGCTTTCAAATTCTGTCTTTATTAGGGATTTTGAAACCCTAGTAAGAGTAAGGAGAAATTCTCGAAGAAAACATTAAGACGTGATATTGAAAATCTTAATTTCAAAAATAACAAAGATGTAATAAATCTAATTATCATTAACACATATACTGCATCATTAATACTAAGTTGGAACAAAAATTGTTTAAACACGTGAAGCATCGAACAATTTGAAGATAGATTCCAAGAAAGACGCCAAATGTCGGGAATATGGGATCACGAAAACCCTCTGCAAACCGATTTTTCTTCGTTCATGAGAAGAAAAGTTACAATTGATTACAACTTTACATTTTGTTAAGAGAAGAAAATATTAATAAGTATGACAAGAAAATTAATTACTAATAATGTAACAGTTTAACAATAAACAAATAAAATAAGAGTAGTAAAATATATTGGATGTACAAATTAATTCAGTACCCTTTTTCATAAAGTCTGAACAACTTTATCGACTAAAAGAGTTGCCATACTTTTTCTGAAAAGTAATTCCTCAGTTACTTAATAAATGCAAAAAGGTGATCCAAAATAATGCAGATTATCCTGAACATTAAAATTGTGTTTCATTTTTTTTTTTTTAATAAACAGTGATGTCTGTGAAAAAATGCACGAAATTAATTTTATATTAATACATACAAGTAACTTCCAGTTCACATGATATTATAGAGGGTTAAAAACGGCGAAAGCTAGAGGAACAGAATGGTGCAAAGTCTAATATACAAATATCCAAACATTGTCGTTGAATATCGCTTAAAAAATACTCTATAAACTTTTTTTTGTTCCAACAGAGTAATAGTTAAAAGTGGTCGTGAATTTTTTTATTTTTCTGTTCAACATCGTTTATCTTCACGAATACTTCTCGCGGCATCGGTCGTCTTTCCGAAGGAACGATATAACGACGAACCCTAGATAGTATCGTGGACGAAGAGGAAAAGATAGGCTAGCGGGACTCGACATGTAGACGATAATCACGGTAGTAGCGAAGCGAGTACGAAACAACACTCATAAATAATAGTTGAATAACCCTTCTACGTACGTTTGGATGCAGGTCGAGAGTTTGGTGTGCGCACGTTTCGAGGCACGGCTTTCCCGCGGAACGAAACCGCCTATCCCAAGATTATACGGAAACTTTAACGGCCACGGTTACTCAGCCTTCTTGGCAAAGTATGGCAGGCGTGGTTTAACCCGCAGGTTTATTAGTCCTGATAATGTCCCTGCAGGGAACATGCGTCCCGTGTTTATTGTTAGAGAATACTCCGGAGTATAGGCTTTACTGTTCGTTCCTTGAAATAGACCGATTTCCAAATTCCCGTAATTAAAGCTCGTGTTCTCGTTTTAAGGATTATTAAATGCCTTGCCGAGTACGAAACGTATACAGTTTCGTTTTAACTTCGGGAATATCAGGGTGAGCGTGTGTTGCTGGGAATTTGAACAACTAGCAGAATAATAGCTTGTTCATTGTTCGAAACAAGAAATTGATAATGTCATGTGTCGTTGTAATGAAATTTGATGAATGAAGATATAAAGTAGCATACCAACGCAAGAGATTTACAAAGAAACAATTGTGCTTGTATGTTCTTGTTTGTCGATGTGTTACGAGAATCTTGTTAATTATTCGAGTAACTTAATTGTTTTTTGAGAGAAAAGGGTAGTGTCAACTATGGCGAATCGGATCACTTTCTATTTAATGATAAAAAAAATAATAGTCAGACATTGAGAAGCTAATTTTCTATCATAAATTCATATCTAGTACTCATTTCGCTTGAACGCTAATAATAAAATATAAAAAAGAAACTTAAAAACTTTTCTTCTGTAACCAAAAAAAAAAAACGAAAAAGTGGGAAGTATCCGAAAATTTTGAAGCGAATCAAATAACCCAAAGATCTCGAAATTTTCATAAGTTTAAGTCTTTGGAATCAGTGTAGAAAATTATAATTTAATGACTGTGAGGTCAACAGACACTTTTTACTCCTTTGTAGAGTTGTGTAAGGTACATCACACGTTTCTGCAACTTTACGTGTAGTCATATTTCTTTAGATTAATCTTTTATCACACCTTCTTTCAATTAACACATTTATAATCACAAAAATACTCAAATGAAAAAAAGGAATAATGTAATTCACCTTAAATGACATGCTTCGATTTGCCCCATATACAATTATACCAATTTTCAAAATGAATAGATTATATAAATATAAAGGATTATTCAAAACACACGCCTAAACGTTTCTTTTTAATAAAACATAAACTATTTAAAAATTTTTCAAGCTGTTCCTTTCTATTGAAAGTATGGCCCATTACAATTATACACGGTGTAGAATGTCATTCAAATATGCACCATGATTGCGATTTCATTAACTCATGTGTTCGTAAACTCAAAAAAAGAAGATATGGTTATTATGTACTCGCTTATGACTATCTGCTTTAAGAAAATTTGAAAATATCGGAAATAATGATTTTGGGTTAATTTGGACCTAACCCTTTGTCTCGTTAATAAAATGTGCTAATTAATAAAACAATTTACAAAGGGATTCTAAGGAATTTGTAGGGAAATTGCAATTTTAACGATAGTTTACAGACGATTTAATAATATTCGTATCTGCGAGTAAGGAAAAATTGTGGTTTTTCTGTGAAAGGAAATTTCATTTTAATATGAAATTTTACAAGTACGTAATAACGACGATTGTAAATTATATTCGATCTCATCGTACGTAGTATCTATAAAAAGATGTATCGTACTATTTATAGTACAGTCTGCAGAGATAGAAGATACTGGCCCGGAAATGCTGTTTTTTGTCATTATGAGTAGATCCATTAAATTGTCGTTAGTGCTTAAGTAGCATAAGAATGTACAAACTACAATCGCAGTTGTAAGCAAGCAGGATAATAAGAGGGGGAAAAAACGGAATCTATTCAAAGACGAGGATCATTTAGTGCTACCCATTTGTAAAAGAAAACTCAGGATCAAATATATCTTTCTCATCGCTATTCATCTGTTTCATTATTTTGCAAATTTCTTTCACATTTAATCATTGAACATTTTACAATATTCCCTTGGAAAGAAATAAGCTAGTTTTCATAATATGTATTATGACAGTGAAGTGAGTATTTAAATTTTTCTCAAACGCTCCTTCATTGTTACGTTTATAATTAAATATCGTTAGGGTTGATACAATTTTCTAGTTTTACAGCCTCTGAATGAAACATAAAATTTATCATAATAATATATCGAAAATCGAATGTTCGTAGAACGTTCAGAAGAATCTCAAGTTAATTGAAATTTAAGGTAACTTTGCATTCTAATTCCTTTCTTTGGATTAAGAGAACATCATCGCCAATTAATAAAGCATCGACCTGAAAGAGTAATTTAGAATTTAAAACTTTCTCTTAATCAAAACTTAGTATCCATATGAAATTTACATTTCTTGATATAATGATTTTCATAAGACATTTTCACAACTTAAAATTTTTATCGAATAAACCGCCAATATATTATAGAAATTACACAGTCCAAAATTCTAGCACCGATTAAATTAACCTTACACAGTTCTCATCAACCTGTTTACACCCTTAATAGTTCTGTTTCTATAGATACGTACTGAAAAAAAAGCAAAGAAAAAATTATTATTATCTTAAGAATATTAACGAGCATTCAATGCAAAAAGAAAAAAATAACGATATCCTATAATAAATAATTGTACTCTGTAGGAACCGTTGTTGCACATCGTTCTTTTCGTACGTGTCGTTTTAACACGTATATTTTGCAGGAGGGTGATACGGCAGGAGTTAAGGCCAGTAGCAAAGAAAAATGAAAGAGAGAGAGAAAGAGAGAGGAGAGTTGAGAGCTTAGACAAAGTGTGTAAGTGTACCAAAAACTACAAAGCAAGCTAGCTACGAACGTTATCTAATTTACCCTTTATTAAGAAATATGTTTCATACTTTTTTCTTACTTCTTATCTCTTTTTAATATCATTACTTGTACTTCTTCTAACTTTTCAAATACCTTAATACTATTACATTACTTATATCTTTGTTGTATTTATTATTACCATAATTATAATTATACATTCTCTTGACTTTCCATTTTTTCACTCTTCGTACTTTATATATACGTTCTTGCGTGGAGAAAAATAATCAGCACCGCTACCTGTTGTCGCAGCCATAAGATATTACGATAAACCGACCGGATGTTCAGGGGCCAAGAATCGATGCTGATTTTGGCATCGACGGAAATCGTTACCGGTTGATTTAATGTAATGCCTTATCGCTTACTATTTTTCTCCGTGTTCATACAGCTGTTCCCTCTTTCGTCCTTATTATTATTATTATTATTATTATTATTATTATTATTATTATTATTAATATTATTATTATTATTATTACTATTATTATTATTATTATTATTTGTTTTCTCTGTCTTGTTGAAAGATCATCGACACTTTATTATACGAACATTATTTTACATTCGTTTACTATTTATCACCGATTTGAATAATATTACGAAACGTCTCGTTTCCAAGATACAATTCATTAATGGATATTTCTTATTTCAAAGAAAAGTATTTCGTGTATCTCAACCACATCATGCGCGTTGAAAACATTACGAGCGAGCGAACTGCTGTTTACAATTTGACTAGAAGTATTGTATTATCGGTAGTCTTGTTTGGTCGTCTTCTTAGGGTACTGAAATAAAGACGTTTTGGTAAACGTATGGTATGTATGAAAATGCGAAAAAATCTCCTACTTGTCGCGAATTCTATTTATATAAAAATTCATGTAATTTGAACAGTTTTATTCCACTTGTATCGTCATGTAACATCTTTCATGTTTCAAGTGTTACATGTAAATGAAGAATATAAAGAATAAATTATTTGTAGCTGTCGAGTAGTCATATATAATTAATTGCAAAAATGAGTACAATAAACAAGAAAAATATTAAAAATTATTTAGCAAAATAATTTCGTTAATAGTAAAATTTATTATATTTGATAAAGGAATTCAAGTGTGCCGTTTGGCATTATTAAAATGAAATATGCCATTCTTATTTTCGAAAAGATAACTTAATTTAACTGGATCATTTGTGTCGATCTTCGAAAATAAATACTATACGTTTTTAAAACCGTGAATCTCTTGTTTTCAGCACTCTGCACATATACGTATATACATGTACTGTGTGCATATGATAGAAGGTAGTATATACGTGTATGTACGTATTTAGTGACGTCGTTCGAATCTCGTTGAAAGTAATTTTCTGTGTCATAACGTTTTATAATACAACATGTACATATTGGCTTAAGTATGCATGCTCGTCTATTTTCCCTTGTTTGAAAAGTATTTTGACATGAGAACATTTTCAATTATATAACAGAGCCGTATGAAACCATAAACAAACTTACGAAGAAAAAGGAAGAGAGAGAAAAAGAGAAAAAGGCCGAGAAAGAGGGGGGGGGGAGAGAGAGAGAGAGAGAGAAAGTTGTATAAGTTGAACAAGGTTAAAACGGACGAAAAAATACGCTGAATTTTCCTTCATTTTTAACATTTTTTTTAATCCTCGGACGACGGATAGTTTGATTATGCTTGGGTCTGTTTAGACCCAAAACACCAATACACATTTATTTGTAATTTGTAATTATCTTCCAATACACATTTTAAATAGACAATTTTTTTATATTGTACAGATTTTTCTTAACAATATAAAAATCATCGTTTTCTTAACATTCGTGTCCAAATAGACCCAAACACCGTCAATCGAGTATTAATTTGATTATTTTAATATTCTATATACTTTTATTGTCGCGCTAGTTTGATTAGAACCGAGGTTTTTATATTTTATAGATTTTTCTTTATTTATATTTATTATTTTCTCAACAATATAAAAAAAGCACTGTTTTCTTAACATTCGGGTTCAAACGGACCCAAACACCGTCAGCCGAGGGTTAATTTGATTATGTCAATATTCTATACACTTCTATTGCCACGCTAATTTGGTTAGAACTAAGGAACAAAGTAACTATTATAACGCGATATGTAACAACTCTAGTAACATTTCATATAATTTGTTGAACTATTTAATAACTACATCATTGGAAATTTCTTTCACGTAGCTCACACGCTCTTTTATTTATCAACATGTGCACATTATTGCGTGAAATTATGGTTATTAAATATCTCACCTTGAACAGTTTTAATCTCAACATCATTTTCTTATTGGTAAATTATTTTAGTTCAACCTTATTTCATTATAATACAGTGTTATGTATCATACACCGCAAAATTACGAAACGAGCCGAAAATGATATCTAAAGTGACATACAAGTTTCTTTTAGAAAGAACGTTAATTTCATAGTTAAGAATAATCGTTGCCAGACGTAGACGATATAAATGGACCGTAATTTTGCATGAGCATACTATTTTTGTATAAGAAATAACATATCATTAGAAGTGTGGCTTGTTCTATGAACGATATATATATATATTACAAAAAAACACACAGACATTTTAAACATAATCTAGGTAAATGTAAAATACTGCCTGTAAATATTGCTTATAGTATGAAACAATTGTAACATATATCTTGTCATTTCAGTTGGTTACATTCACTATGCAAAAATAATTGTAACCGTAAAATAGCAACAATTAAAATACTAAATTTCTTCGGAAGGGTTGATTCATATCTTACATCGTTACCTTCGTATTTACCCTTTAAAATTCATCTCACGTTAATGATTCTACTACTCACCTTCGAATAATCGTATCTCACGAGCGTCATTGTCATTGCAAAATAGGCCTGTTATCACGAACAATGATTTAACCACTTCTTAGTACCGTGAAACGGATAACAATTACAGTACAACGACTGCCAAGTGCGGGAGTCGGTAAAGCATTCTCAGAAAGGAAGAGAAGAAAAAAAAAAAGAAAGAAAGAAAACGAGGAAGAGATTGGTAGTGAATTTTCATCTTTTCATCCTACGATCGATAATAACGCTGTAACAGACAAGCGTAGAAATGTTATAAATACAACGTTAGCCTGGAAACTAATTATTCAAATATCTGCAGATAGTCGGGAGGAAAGATAAAGAAGAAGATAGACTAGCGGGAGAGCCGATGTCCGTTTATAGGTTCCTAGCATCAATTCACTCCGAAGGAATATTGGCGCACTACGGGGGTAACCAGTGCCAACGAAACTTCAAGTATCTATGTTATTTAAGGGGGTACGAGATACGTACATTCGAGTTCCATCGTCGACCACTAGAGATTCCATTCGCCATAAAATGGAGAAAAGTGGAAACTTCCTTTTCCTAGAGTAAGAGAGAACGAAAAGGAGATATTGCGAAAGTCCAACATCCCCTCTTCCCTCTTTTTTTTTTCTTTTCTCACTTCTCTGTTTTCCATCCTTTCTCCGTTTTCTCTTTCTCTACTCTCTATCCCCACCTTTTTTTCCATGCTCCCGTTCGTTCCAGTGTTATTTCTTTTTCCTTCTTTCTTCTCTCCTTTCCTCTAACCCTTCACCTCTTCTTTTTTTCTCTCTCTTTATTTGACCTCAGAACTCTAGGATGCTCCCGTTCAGAACCGAAGGAGCGAGGTCAAGGGAAAATTTCGAGTTTACTCCTCGAATTTCTTGTTGATCTTTCATCTGTTCAGGGTGTACCAGTGAGGACCAGACCAAACCAGACCAGACCAAACCAGCCGACGAGTTATCGAGGATTCACCCAAGTAAAAAGTTCCTAGATCCATGCGATAAATCTAGTTAGCCGATCTCGAAGTTGTTCCACTGGCCAGATAAGAATAAAGTTCTACCGAGCATAGCCAGGTCGCCATTGATTGAGTGTGTAAAAGTTCGATTTAGCAGCGTTCGCGTAATCAGCTGCCTAATGAGCCGAGTATAGAGGTACAGGCTCTCTCGGTAATGGCGTGCCTTATGTCGAGTATGTCCAAGCCACGACCCATAAATCACGGAGCACCTTCAACCGTGACAAGGCGAATCGAAAGGTCCAGTAAATATGGACCTAAATAGATTTCCTTAAAGCGAGATATATATCTGCCTTTGATACTTCGTCGCGAGAGACCCGAAATATAGGTCACTTATTGAAAGATGCTACTATAGGGGAAATGACGCAGGAAATTTTCACGTTATGAGGTGTCACTTACTTTCACCATTGAATTTTCATGACTATTTTGAGAACGTGCCAGCTTGAAAATACGTACGGACAATATAAAAACGATGTTAGCGTAGTTTTCGAACGTATCACGTTTACTCCTTTACAGATATTAGATCATTTACACACTGTCACATGTTTTTTTTCGTTAAAATTCTAGTGTTGTTCATATACTAGAATTTGATTTAGTAGAATTAGTAATTTACTAGAATTAATAAGCTAAGAGATACGGGCACGTTGTCACACGTTCTTTTTTTCATTAGAATTCATACTTTTGTATTTTCTTTTTTCATTCATATATGGGAATTTAATTTAGTCGCATTAGTAATATTATCATAAAATTAACAAAGAAAAAATAAGAGCAATATTAGTTAATATTTTAGTTAGAAAATTTCTTTGTAAATAAACGCCTGAATATTCTGTTGTTCCTTTTCTCATCGATTCCAATATTCTCAACGAACAAAGAAGAAGAATAAAGAACGTTGCATATAATAAATTAAATAGAAAACTTCTTTGCAGATAAATTTAGTAGAATTAATAAACAAATAAGTAAGGCCTAAATATGTTACAAACGTTTTAGTTAACAGATCTTTTTTATAAATCAATTTCCTGTTTGACTATCTTATTGTTCCTTCGCTCATCGATTCTAGTATTATTAAGTAACAAAAAGGAAAAATAAAAAATGTTACATATAATAATTTGATTTAGAAAGTTTTTTGCAAATAAATTAACTACAATTTGTAATTTACTAAAATTAATAAACAAAAAGAATAAAGCCAAGGTATGTTGAATATATTTTATTTAAAAGATTTCGTTTTGTAAATAAATGTTCTAATGTTTAAATAGTCTATTTTTCCTTTTCTCGTCGATTCTAGCATTATTAACGAACAGAAACGAAGAACAAAGAATATTGCATATACTTTAATTAGAAGATTTCTTTGCAAATAAATATTCTGTTTAAATAATAATTTTATATTCCGTTATATGTACGAAGAGAGAAAATTCTGAAGCACTTTTACTTCAAGTAAAAAAGTTCGTTTACTTTAGCTGTATTATTCCTGGAAGAAACGTTTATATTATAAATATAATAAATTGTTATCACTGAAAATGATAAATTTAAATAAAATGAATACATGTCCGTATTAATTAAATATTTCTAAGGTTGAGTAATTTAGATGAAATAAATAAAGCCTTTTGTTTAAATAAAATGAAGTGTATTAAATAAGGAAATGGAATAGTATTGAACACACTTTCTTTTATTACAATTAAATAGTATTTGCTAAAATATTTCCTCTCGAAAACTTAATTTATGATATAACTCATCCTTTTATTATCTGATCTTATAGAAGAATTGGTTAGAAATCACTGAAAAGTAGATAAACCAACGATATGAATAAGCTCGGATAAAATTTTTGATCGCGAATCGTTACCCTTTCTACTTGAGGACGCGCTCGCCGACAAAGCGATCTCATCTCCACAATCTTTTCTTTTAAAGCTGATTTTCATTCACGGAGTCCTGCTACTATAAAAGCTTCATGATAGTATGGATCTGTAGTAACTCCTCAATTTTTCAGCCTAGTATCCTTTAAAAGCGTCCGTGGCAATTTTTCGAATAGATCATCCAATATGAATTTCGATTTTCCGAACATCGATTCACGTGAAACGATAAGAAGTATATTCGCTAAGATCAGTTGACTTTCTTTCCTATTAACTTGCAAATTGCAGTTTAACGATAAAGCCCTATAGTCTTTTACCTAATCGATTTTTTGATACAGAAAAAATAAGGAACACTTCGACAATATCCGATTTGACAAAGGGAAAATGAATCGTGATTGAAAATTAATTAAAATTTACTACAAATATAGTAATAATTGTAATATTTAATACGTTAAATTGGTCAGAAAATTGTATTTAAATGACATGTCAGAATCTTCAATTTTCTAAAAGTATTTCAAATCTCCTAAAAATGAGAAAATTTGCAACTGATCCATGTATATTTCAAAGTAAAGAAAGAACGATTTAGGGGAAAGGGAATTTACATAGAATAATAATTGTAATTGCCTAGAAAATCGTGTTTGTTGCGAAGGCAGTTGTAACAATTTATAAAAGGTTTTAATATTACACATTGTAGTTTACAAATTTGCAATAATCAAGTTTACGTGTTTGGGGTAAATAAACAGATTATAATACATAATTTATTCCTATACGGTTCTGTCTTTACGATAAGAAAACATATTTACATCTTGCTAAAGTATATTATCTGATGAACAGATTGTGCGTAACCCGTCAAACTTTTCGAATAGAAAACATTTGTACCGTAGTGCAGATATAACTTCTTTTACGATTTCTGATAACACGATCACAGAAATAAAAGTAAAAGTTCCATGAATTTGGATTACTTTACACAGCAAATATAAAAGAACTTATGTTAAATGGAAGTAGTATAAAAGAAACTTTATTACTTTGTAATACCACTAAACATATTAATTTCACTATAAATTTGTATAATTTAAAGAAACGTAGGTCTCATAAAATACCCGAAAATTTTCCTTCGCTAGGTTTGTTAACAATCTTCATTAATTATTCAAACATGAAGCTACAATATAAAAAAAGAAAACAAAAATAACAAATCATTCAGAACAGTTTCAACGAAAATGTTTATTCGAATTGAATATACATAAAAAATAAAGAATAACAAGACACCGGTAACGTTGGCTCAATTCCTTAACATTCGCATTATTCTCAACCTGAACTGCCAAATAAGATCCTAAATTATTTCCTAAACATATAAACATAAGTTTCTACGTTGTTAATTACTTCCCCTGCCATAATGGAAAAGGTAACACACTATGTAAAATGAGAAAAAAAGAAAGGAATTGCACTCATTGGACGATTAGTTGTGCAGATGTTGGGCCATGAACGTTAAAGAGGTAACTTATAACTTCGGTAATACAACCACGTTGCCCATAAACGATACAAATAACGAAAAGGGAAACAAACAGCTAATTTCCAGTGTTCACGGAACGCTTTCGTATTCGCCGTTTAGCTGGCATCGATCGTGTCGAAAGCGGCGGAGCTTGAAGCCTCGTAAAAAGGAAATAATAATTTCATGGACACGAGTGAAAAATCGATATTATAGTACCCTACGTAAGCGTTTTAGCGGGAAGAAAATTTTTTAAAGCGAACCGATAATGCAACGGAGAAGGGCGGTTGAGGGGAGGGGGGAGCACGACATTCCGAGAATACTGAGAATAACGTTCAGTGGGCTATAAAGAGATAATGCCGAGCTTTCAGAAACGAAGAGAACGTCCCCCTGGTAAGTTCTTAACGGGACGTTCCGACGTCCTGAGAACCTTCTATCCTCGAACGAGGCAATTACAGGCCGTGGTTTACCGGTCGCGTTTACACCCGTAGCCTGCTACCTTAGTATAGGCTAAGCCCCCGTGCGATCGTAAACTGAGCTGACGGGGTTCAACCTCTTTGACATTGCCGTTCGATATCTCGAACAACTAGCCTGCTGCTGCACCGAGTTCCGCGTCAAACCTGACCCCTTTCACGGTATCGGTGAAACTAAGACAGTACAGTGAATAGACTAACAAGAGAAATCTATCTGGATGAAAAAGGAAGTCATACATGATGATTTTCGATGTATGAATTTCGAATTAAAAGTATTATAGATATGCAGATTGTAATGTAAATAAAAGTTCGTAATTACTTGGTGATCCCAATGGTGATTATTGACAACATAGTGTACCAAATGAGACTAATTTAAAAGTACGGGAAATGTACCCGTATTAGAATTCAGTAGAAAAGTGTGATATTATTCGTACAACCGCATTCATACGTACTTACACATTTTCTTATAAGCTAGAACACTTATCTAGTATTTTTATATCACAGAAACTAATTTAAAAGTATGACTGGTGTGTCTATATAAGTATTCAGTAGAAAAATATAATATTATTAGTACACTTTCATTGATATGTATTAGGACACTTAATTATACACTTTCTTATACAGTAGAACACTTTCTTCGTGTTTTTATATCACAATGGTGATTGACAGTACCGTGTTAGTTAATTTAGAAGTATGACCAATGTTCCCGTATTGGAATTCAGTAGTAAAATGTGATATTATTCATACATTCCCGTTTAGATGTATGTAATTGGACACTTCCTGAATATAAAGCATATTAAAATCTACTGAATTCTACTAAAATCCATTGAAATTTACTGAGTTCTGCTGACATCTACCAAAAACTACTGAAATCTGCTAAATTCTATTAAAATCTACTGATGTCTATTGAAATGTTTTTGTAACCTACTGAAATCTAACAAAATCTACTGAAATTTGCTGAAGTGTACTGAAATCTACCAAGACCTACTGAATTCTGCAGATGTCTGCAGAAATCCACTGAAATCTACTTTCTGAATATAAAGCAAGACTTGTTGTCGTTACAATTTTAATAAAAAATTCTTTGACCCACAAAAGTAATAACAAAATTGTCAATATCCTTCCCAAAAAAATTATTCATTTTAGAATGTTTGAATATAACAAGTTGCATAAGCATAATATATTTTTATTATTATATACCGTTAACTTTGTCGAGGAAATTTAATTTAAATCATGTAATATTTTTTGTACGAACATCACGTGTGTCTTAATACTTATAAACGCCAGTGTCCAATCACATATATAATAGGTGCATAAAATAATAAATGCTTGTAAAATAACAAAAATATATAATAATGAAAGATTTGTGAAAATTTCAACGCAAATTGAGGAAATCACGAATCGCTATGACATTAAAATACCGTGTTACAATTATAATTATGTTTGAGAAAAACTAAGTGGTTACGAACTTATATTTACGGAAAGGTTATTAAAATTTAAAGGTTTTAAAAATTTTTATACTTATTTAATTTAATTTTTTTTGTATACTTATTAACGTCAAATTTTTGCAATGTTCCACCTTCCATTGGTAACATATTTATCCAATTATCGACATGTTAGGTGTATATTGAAATATGCAAATCATAGTAGACAGTGATATAAAAATAAGAAAGGAAAGGCAGAAAATATTACAATGCTCTGCTAGAAAATGTAACTAAAATATATAAATACACTTAATTCTTTATGCATACGAATTTGTTTTTTAACTAATCATCGCATGTTGATGTTTTGTTACGTATTAATTGAATTTACAAGTTTTTAATATTGCACAAGATTATAAAATTCTTATAAAATTGGAATTTTATAAGCACTAATCAGTAAATATCAGCTTGTTCAACAAAAAGGGAGGGGGGGGGGACTAATAACTAACAGCACATGTATACGTTGTAATAAATATTATTAAAATTTGCCTTATTAATTTCACAAAAATTGCTTATTTAACTATCATCGTTGAATTAATTGTTACAAGAGACAAACGGAGAAGGACTGAAAATCCATCAGATATGCATGCTACTGTATACACTTAGTGCCTTACATTAGTTATAGTATCTTTTTAATGCCTGCAGTTTATTTACATTACGAACATTTTAATTACATAAAAATAATTATTGCTAGTTTTACTATGAGTGTTTAGCTAGAAATAGCAAGTGATTATTGCATAAAGAAAAGAGCACCGATACAATTATTGATATATATATTTATCTTGCCATAATATTGCTTGAATTCTAGTAAAAACTTGAAATACGCAAAGAATTATTGTTCTTCTTATAAAAAAAAAGAAAAAGAAAAAAAAGAGGCAAAGTTTCAAAGAACCTTCGTTAATGTCAAGCTTTGCTTGTGAGAAGCTAAGTTTTACTGATTGTCTTCGTTTTCTATATGAACTAAAGCAGATATTCGTACATAAGGTAAGCAGAATAGTTTGCTGAAGATGACATTAATGAAATTAACATTTATTAATATCAGATTAATCACAAATTGCTGTGATTAATAAATAAATGAAATTTTTTACCTTTTTTGTATTTTCTTGAGTGAAATATAATTAACAATAATTATTGAACTATTTAATACACTTGGAACACAAATTGATTAACCTAAATCTTTGACAGAAATTCAAAATAAAATTTTCTAATATTTCTTCAGTTTTTATTATTACAATATAGTTGCTTCAAAATCCTATGGAATATTCTAATTCCATATTTTGTATATAATTCGAATATTGAAAATAAAGCTATTATAAAATAGTTAATTTTGTTAATATGCTTTATCCTTTTGAAGTAACTTATATACGCACGTTCTTCGATAGAAATCATTATTATTTTACAACATAAAGTGCATAACATGTGCTACAGTAACTACGATTAAAGACACTTTAATTTTGCTGCAATATTATTTTAAAATCATACTAAATACTAATTTCATGCGAAAACTTATTTATCGATGCGCGTTAATGTATCGACTTTAGTTTTTTGTTTAAGCAATTTTAATCTCCATTGAGATTATTTTGCAATGGACTTGATGGTGAATGTATCAAGCTTTTCCTATGAAAACAATGACGTGAATCATATTGAAAAAAAAAGCACCAAAATATCGAACATTCGTCTGAAATGAAACAACAATTTTTAAATGTCAATTTTAGATATTGAATAAAAAACACTATACTTCAAAAAGCACACATTATTCATTTCGTAGGATCGACGATCGTTCATCAATTGTTTCACTGTACATCACTGTAACTTTATACATTTTTTTTTTTTAAATCTTTCAATAAATTTTGTTAAAATTTGCATTATACGCTACCATACACAATTCGAACGCGCAAATGATGATTTTATTGTAATATAATCTCAAGATTCATAAAAAGAAAGCTTGCTAATATTTTCTACATTGTAAGAGTTGTTCAATAAACTGAGTGCGATCAATACATTACTTAAATTAAATTTTTTATTCACACATCTGAACGAAGTTTATTAGTTACCAAATAGGGAAATAATTTAAAAAATTGTAGTAAATTCTGCAGTTCTAATTAGTTCATCAAATGGCGAATATATTAATTATGTAACACATTGTTTAACAATTATATTAAACGAGAATTGATACGAAAAATTCTTTAAGATTCTCCTAATAGAATTTCTACGACTTCGCAGATTCATACACAGTTTATTCGCAATTTGACAATTAATCTTCTTGGCAGAAGAAAGTTATATTTCATAAACTTTGCAGGTAATTATACTTAAGTATAATTTCGACGTAAATTCGCGAAGCTAGTGAACTCTGCAAGAAACTTTAGATTACAAAATTGACAGTGTTAAAGCGACTTTATCGATGTATCTATGTACATCCACAAGGGATCAGTTTCTTGTTTGAATATTTAGAATTTTGCTTAATTACTCACTCTCGTGCTAATCGATCCTTATTAATCTCGAACCCCGTACACTTTTTTTTAACATTTCTTTTTTTCTATAATTAATCTTAGGCTTAAAAATATAAAATCCACGAAAAAACATTCGATACCATGTATCCAACAACATACTTATGTACATATAGCAATTTATCCTGGATATGTGTATATAAAACACATAATGTAATTAGAAAAAAAAAGAGGAAAGAAACAAAAGAATTAGAAAGCAGTAAATCTTTTAATCACTTCGTTTCACAGGAATTATACGAAACATTGAAAGGAACACGTGATGTTAATTAACATTCTTTATTTTTCATTTACAGCAAATACGAAGCCATTAACCTTCGATGAAGTGTACAATCAAAGTAGTCCGACCAACTGCACAGTATACTGCGGTGGACTAACGAATGGTCTAACGGAAGAACTAATGCAAAAAACTTTCTCACCTTTCGGATCCATCCAAGAGATTCGTGTATTCAAGGATAAGGGTTATGCTTTCATCAGGTAAATGTTACGTTAACGCCTCTCTTTCATCTGTTCGTTTCATACATTATGAATATAAAATATAACTTTAGTCGAAATTAATTAATTCGCTAATAAAAAGAAAAAAAGAAATAAAAGAAAGTTTAGTATAAAGTTAAAGCTTTTTACAAGAAAGTGAAAATTTGAATATTTATTAAAAACAAATATTTACTAAATTTTGCAATCAGTATGATTATCAACTAATTTATTATTTTTATCTGCATCTGTTTGTCTTGTAAATCTTAACAATGTACATTTTATGACTAATATAAAAAATTTTTGTGATTTTTATTTTTGAGAAATACGTGTATTTTGTTCATGGATTGCTATTTTTATTGTATCAAACGATCTTAACTCTGCGAATGCTTATATAGGTTTTAACGTGTTAATTGTGAAAAATGTTAGCTATTATATGTACACGTTTCTTGTTTAAAATTCTGCTATTCTGTGTGTTACTTCTTTGCTCGTACGAGTAGTAATAGTTATATCTGTTAAAACTCTAAATAGGGTATAATAATTGTATAAAATACTATTAAACAAAACAGATTACATCATTACGAACTTGTACATATTTTTACAAGGAATGCATGTTCAGTTTTCTCCAAATAAAATTTTATATTATATAATACCGAATTTTGTATATTTTCTTCTACATTTACAGCAAATTATATTCGAAGAATGTGCTTTAAATATACTGTATTATAATGATACTTTATTTTAATATAAATGTTACTATTACACTTTTCAATTATTTTCATTACTATTTATTAATACAAACCCTTTTATTTACTTTTTTTTTAAATACACTAGTTTAGGGGGGTCTAGAGTCTTATTGCAGTATGTTTTATAGATTTCTTTTTTCTGAGGTTTTAAATGGAACCTTATAATTCTTTTTTCGCCTAACTTTTATAGGACAAAAAGACAATTACAGCAAGCTCCGCAACATGTCTTCTTTGTTCTTAGAAAAGGATTAATTTCATGATATATATGACATAATAACAAGTCATAGTCATAGAAAAGTTTTCTAATGCGGAATTTAGAAAGTTGTTTCCCCATAACGAAGTTTCTTAAAGCTATAAAAGTTATTCTAGAAAATTTCTGATTTGTGAATTACCTTTAGAACTGGAATTTTAGTCGACAAGCATAATGTAATTAAAAATCTTTTAGCCATTACAGATGGAGTCCCATTGTCATAGTCATAGAAAAGTTTTCTAACGTGTAACCTAGTAAATCTAGTTTACTCGTAGCAGAGTTATAATGGTGTAAAAGTTATTTTAAAGAAGTGCAGAATTTTTGTCGACAGATACCGTATAATTACAGATCACTTAATCACTAGGATATCATTGTTATAATCATAGAAAACTTTTCTAACGTTGAATATAGAACGTGTAGTTTTCTCACAGCAGAGTTTTTTAACGGTATAAAAGTTATTCCAGAAAATTTCTGGTCTATGAATCATTTATAGAGATAGAAGCAAGCCGGTGCGCTTCTTCAGAAATTCATTAATTTCAAGAGTTTTGCTCGCGTAAATATGCAGCTCGACGATCTCTCGATTCTTGACATCCCTCAAGACTTGTGTCACACTGTTGTTGAAATGTCGCCGTGATATACGTCATGTGTAATATATCCGAGGTGTCAGTACAATGAGAAATCCCTAAGGTGATGACAGAACTAAAGTGCGCCATAGTCAGAGATGATCGGACGGAAGAAAAGCGAGCAAAATGAGGAAGAGAGAGAGAGAGAGAGAGAGAGAGAGTTAAGCTGATCGATAGAAAAAGTTCTTACATACACCGATAAGTTTGAGAAAATGAATTCTTCACGCTTGAGCCAGACTTCCCCCGGCGGACAAGAAGTTCTAAACACCAGCCAGTCTAATTGGTAGATATATTAAAGACATTTTACGAACTAATAAAGACACAAAGAGAGAGGAGAAAAAAAGGAGGAAACATAAAAAGTATCCGTGGACGAGTTGCTTTTTCCGAGAAATAATTTTATTTAAAAGTTTCCTAATTAAAGTTAGATTTTAACGAAACAAGTTTTCAGAAAGGATAGCTATCACTGTAATTTGACAGCGTGGTACAAAATTGTCATGGTATTATTGAAATAATTCAATTATATTATTATTATTATTATTCTGTGTACTATTTTGTCAATTGTAGACACTTTATTACTGTATAGATGCTACCTTTAATTGTTTTATACTTAATTACATCGATGTATCAATATTTCTGTAAATTTAATTAAACCAGTCATTTTATATTTTCTTTGTTTTTCTTTTGGAACAATATCAATTCTAAAAGGGAAACGGGAAATGCAAGTTAAAAATGAATGTAATGAATGTAAATTGATCAATAGAATGGAAGAAACGATAAATTTGCCAGATACAGTAGATACACGTTTATTAAGCGCCAGTGGGTCGTACCAATTAAGCGAGAGTTATCCCCATCACTTATTTAAATCAACACGAGCGAGCAACCGTCCGAATCACTTACACCCAACACTGGAGGTGTTCGAACGATAAATCATCACTTTACTCTGTAAAAGATGAAATTTTTCGTCATTTTTATCGAACATCCATAAATTTTCTGCTAAATTTATTCCTGGTAAGAAAAAGGAGAAAAAAATCTACTCCAATCCTTACTTCCACATAACATTCATAAATTGCAAAAGAGAAATAAAGATTTTGCATTTATTTGTGAAACAATAACGACTTTCTTATAAAGAGAACTTTATTCTATTTGAAAAGAAAAAATCTATTTCCCTTCTGTTTTGATTCTCACACATCATATAACAACAGTTGTTATTATTAGAATACTGAATTTTAAATTTTTCGTTTTTTTTACGGTATTTTATATCTGATATACAGAAACTTAATTTTTTAAGTTGTCTCGTAGTTCATAAAATTGCAAAGGAAAAAAATGATTACAACTTCTAATAAAACTGTATCTCACAAAGTAAGTGGATTGTTCCTTAGAAAATTTGCCAGCCATTGCTTTAAAAGTACAAAAATATCGCAAGCAATAGCTAAATGTGTATTTAAATAAATCAAGAGTAAAATATTTTGAATGTAGATTTAATAGTCGTTTGAACTGATTGCGAGTGGAAATATTTCGTGTTATTCATTACTTTGAAGCAACGGCTATAAATTCATAATCTATAAACTAAGCACACAGGAATGAACAAAACGCCATTATTTCTGGAAGAATTTATTATTCGCTTTAATAAAATATCAGCTCAAAGCACGTGCATCATTCGCTAATACACTGGGAGAGAAATAGGAAAATTATTCGCCGGTATATCCAGGTACCATTCCCCGAAATTTATACAAACACATAAAGAATACCTGGTAGATTTTAAAAGCGAACTCTATTATTTTCTTGGCAATTGTTTCACAATTGTTTATACACGTAGTCTAATAAATTAATCCTTCTAACTTCTAAAAAATAAAAACTCATGTCGTTTGGACGAATTTTTAGAAAATGATTGTGTTCTAAATGGTGTTCGAATAATACATCGAATTCAACAAGTATGCTACAAGAAGTGGATTCGTGTATAAGATTTTTAACATTTCTGAGAGATATTGAATTTCACCATCAAATGTAAAACTTACATGATGCGTGCCATCATTCCAAATAAACAGAAGGTGCATGTGACTTTAAGCATTGAATTAAAAACAAAAAAGAAAACGAATATCTTGCAGAACAAATATTATCCTTTACAATCTTCGCAAATTTATTTCCTTTCCTAGATTTTGCTACCTAAATAGATGTACAATACTTGAAAACAAAAGACGTACAATAGGTGTTTCAATAATTGAATTTCATTGTTGAGGAAAACACAGAAAAGGGCTATCGTAAAGGTAATTCGAATCGCAGAAAACAAAATCGCTTCTGACTCGCAACTAACACCCAAACCACATACAATCATACCATTCCTTCGTTGTTTTCCGCTAATCACATTTCTCATCTTACCGTTCCTTCCCCCGTTTTCCATTTCCTTCGTTGTACATCGCTTATCCATCACGCACGCGTACCTTCCGCGGCAGTCAATCACGTATATGAAACTTCACGTGCCACCATACCACAATAATAGCACACATCATCACGCAATACGTTCAGAACGTCTGTTTTACGGTTCAACCGTCGTCACAATTCACCAGTTTCACCGTGGTAATATTTTGCGTGACAGTAGAGCAAAGAGTATAGCTACGCTCGTAGATAACATATGTACCTCTAACAAGAACAAAAATATTTCTAACCCCGTAAACGTTACATATATCTATCAGCAGGTATCTCTTAAAAATAGTTTAGGTTCCCTAGGAGCTACGTTTCGAACGAACTGGTAAGAACGTGATGATGGGATAGGTTTGACAACGAGCAACGTCTATGGAAGGACCAGACGGAATAAGGAGACGAAAAGAAAGAAAGGAAGAAAGAAAGAAAAAGAAGAAAAAGAAGAAAAAGAAGAAAAAGAAAGACTACTCTTTCTTTTCCTCCATTCTACTGTTCGATCTGACCGACGTTTTCTCGCGCACATTCTACGCTATTCACCATCGTTCCTTTTTTCTTCCAACTCGACCGATGGCAACCCCCATCACATAGAATCTCTCCTCGGTGTGTCTGCTGCAGTTCCGCCACCAATGGACAATGTCCGTCGTTCGGATATCTTTCGTCTAATTGCTCTTCCTTCTTCCATTCTTCTATAGTCAGGAACTCCGGAAACGAATATCTCGGGATGACGTATGGACTTACTCCTGGATACAGTATATAGATCATGGCAGTATGGGAGGAGGGGAAGAAGGGGGAGGAGGAGGAGAAGAAGAAGGAGGAAAGAGAAACGAAGAAAGAGAGATCCTTTCTTCTCGGTGAAAAGAAAGAATCTTATCTACTGCTGGTTATCGGTCGGGCTTTAGACTCGGTGTGAGAACGAGGCGATGGGTAGAAAAGGGGGTTGGTTGCTGACGATGACCATCCTTCGTTGTACTCGAGAACGTGGATGGAGAATGAACTTCTGGACGGAGGTTCTATTGTGCAGTCCTGGACGAGGATGTTAAAAGTGACCTAATCTCTTCGATAAATTCAATGATTTTTCGTTGAGTCCTTGGTAGCAGTCGGTGTCGTAGTCGTCAATCCATGATCGAACTCTCGTAAGATGCTTTAGCGACGAAAATTGGTCGAATTTTGTTGGGAAACGTGCTCGGAATGGAAGAGCGATAACTGATATACGTTTTAGAGTAACTGGATATGGAATAGGAGCATTTGAGGAATACTACGACCTAGACGAGTACGAGTACTTCAAATTCCTTTCCAAGTATTAGTCTCCTATCTTTGCTCTGTTGCATTACGTGTTTCCTTCTTTTCTTTTTTTTTTTTACTGTATCGATCCTGTATTTTAAAATGAGATACTGTGCGCATCGGAATCGTGATGTACGTACAACCTTCTTTCATCCGTGTGATATGGTATATCGAATCGAATGGAAAATAAAAGTGTGGAAAAATATGGAAGAATAGTTTGAGCAACATTAAGAGATTTATGAAAATAAATAGTTATTTATAATTGTTTGAATATTTATATTAAGAGATTTGTAAAAGTAATAATTTTAATACGTTTCTCTTGTGATAGTTTTAGTGTCATTGTGTAATATTTTGAACGATTGTATCGTAAAGAAGTAAAGAAGATAATTTGTCTATCCTTTAACTAAACAATTAAACACTTTTTTCCTCTGTTTTTCATAGTTATAACAATGACATCTATATTTGCACTGAACTACTAATCAAATTATAAGTTCAATATTATTATGCAAATTATTGCATTTTTTATTGATTTATTGAAATTATACAAATTCAAGTGTTTAAGTCTCGTATGCAGACATTTCTTCCTTATAACGGGTTATACTTAAGAGAATATCGTATTTCTACAAACCCTAAATCCAAACAATTCTTAAAAAATGATATAATTTATAATCTTTTCTTCACTCGTGCTAATTAAAAGATCAAATTATTTTTCCATCAGCTTTCGCTTCCTTCATTTAACCTTCTGTTTAACTGGAAACTCATCTAAACGTCTCAATAATTTTTTCTTGCTCAAACCTTTATAGAGCAATGTGATGACAACAATTATGTTTTCTAGTGATGTATTTCTATGATTATAATTATTTAAATTACGGATCAGTCTTAGCCAGAATAAGCTACATCGTTAAAACTTTTGTGACTTCTTCATTTTTGCGAATTCTACTTTCATATTTTAGAGGCTTAGCCTAGAAGATGCAAGGTGGTTTCTCCCACCTTAAAAAAAGAAAAATATCACGATACGTGGCGGGTATTCATTTTTCACAAGATCCCCCGAAGTCGTTCTATCATAAAACGTAATCCCGTTCGTTAACGAGCGGAAACTGTATTCTGAACCCTGCAAGACCAGCATCCGTACATAAGATTATCTTTATAATACTCCTAAAAACGACGTGTTTATGTTCGGCCGCGTAGCATAACGCAACCCCTCCAACTCGGCTGGTTACATAGACGATATTTACGAGGACATACCACCCTCTGAATCTTGGGTAAATGCCAAATGGCAAACCTTAACCTCGCCGTAATTGAAGGACTCGATAAATAAAGGCTACGTCTGCGTTTTCAGTAATGCGATCCGCCTGTTATCGAACGTGCAACCAGCCTTTTGATTTTCACCATACCTTGGATAATAAATTAAATATGCCGCGACAAAAGAGCAATGTAACGCAGAGCACGATAAGTGTAACACTGAACGCGGTTAAACTCGGTTGTTATCGGCAAAAGGATAATATCACTAGGGGAGAGAGAAAGAGAGAGAGAGTGTGTGTTCGTTCACATGCTCGATACACTTTGAACGCTCTCCAAACTGTATGAATTTCAAAGTAGCGCGATGTATGTATATGTATATACATGTATATATGTATATGTATGTATACATGCGTATATGTATGTGAAACTACGATTTAACGTGGAATCTCCAGATCCACGGTATAATCTAGATTCGGCGGGATTCACAATTATCGTGCTTATTCGTGCGCACGGTAAACTGTCATAAATTACACTGCAAGAGTCGCTGAGAGCACTAGTAGCCGACCATTTCGTTAAAGCTACGATAATAAGGTCCCGTGTAACTGGCGGAAGGAATACCACCGGATCGCGCTACATATTTTTCTACTGCCGCAAACGTGAACACACGCATCTGTAAACTTTGTGTATGTGACTGTAACGTTCGGCAAAATCAAACACATTCCGGAGGAATTTTTTATTTTGCGAGATAAATCTATTTCTTGTGCAACACCGGGAATAATTGTTTCTACATTGTTATTGCTTCCTTAAGGAGAAACTTAAAGCTTTCGCAAGATACCTCGAGTTGTGTAAAGTTGCAGTATTTATTAGAATTCTGCAGATTTTTGTGCAATTATAGGAAATTTAAAGTTAATAGAAATTTACGAAATATCCAAATTATAATTCTTTTTATAATATCTGCTAGGTAAAATAATTTTCTACTTTTTCTTTACTATATTCTCAAAGATATGAATACACATAAAAATGTGCAATCTAGTGATTATTGACTGGAATGAAAATGTTCTTGGACATTTTCGAGCGAAAATTATATTAGGTGTAGAAATAAATTCTTTCCGATTAGCACAGGAATTAAAATCGAAATATTCGCGATAATATTCGCAAGCTAGCAGAAAATGGCAACAAGTCCTCAATAATAATGGAAATTATTCTGATGATTGATTTGTTTTCATTATTTTTAAATAAAACTTTAATTGTACCCAAAAGTAGGAAGAATTTATTTCTGCAACTAATAAAAATGGAATAATTCTCGAAAATTATAATAATAATGATAAAAAAACCAATATTTAAGTTCTCTATTATCAAAACTATTCCTTTCTAGGTGTCATTATAAAAAATTTTTAATGTACAACAATTTACCATTGATGTAAAATCCATAAATATCTGAAAATTGATTTGAAGTGGACATAGCGATTCTCATTTGAAAAATTCGCTTTCGTAATAAAGAGAATGGAAGTGAAGAACACACGAATACAGAATTTTATAATATAATATCTTGCGTACGTTGTTTATTTTAAATCCAATATTATGTTTAATTGTTGCTTCAAATTAAAGTTGCATAACATCGTAGAAGCCTGTGTATGTATTTTGTACAATTGAAATCGGCAATCCTATCTATAACTTCTCGTTTAAAACACAAAAGAAAACGAAACACGGCAGAGAGATTTCTGTGTATAAATAACTGTGACAATTTTCGAATTGTATTTGACATTAGTATTATTGTTAATAAGACAGAAATCGAAATGCTAGAATTTAATTCGATATTCGTGGTTGGTTGTATTTCAGGTTTTCTACCAAAGAATCAGCAACACATGCTATTGTGGCAGTACACAACACTGACATCAATGGTCAAACGGTGAAATGCAGCTGGGGCAAGGAAAGCGGAGATCCAAACAATGCTCAACAAACTGGACAGGTAAACGTTCGCTCTTTTGTTGACCCTTCATAGTCAGGGGAAAGCAATGAAATTCACAACAGAATCTTGAATAAAATTTAAAACTATACTTAACATAAAATTTCAAATAAATTTTTAAATTCTTTCACTTACAAAAAAAAAAGGAAAAAGAAAAACATATGTGAGCGATACAGACAAAGTAAAAAGGAAAAATAGAAAGATTCTGCGTTTACTTTTCAACTTATTTCTACATTTTATGCTAATAAGAAAGAAGGATAGAGCAAATGTTATTCAAAGCTTTGACGAATCATGTTTATATCAGAAAAATGCATGGAAATAGAATTAATATCCCCGATTTTACACTTATACAATAATATCACAAAAATATGGCAAGATACATTGTAAAAAGGAGACATACCGTAATTGCAAAATGAACTATAAATTTTCAAACTTAATACAAAAAATAATACGACACACAGATATCCTGATATATTAAGTATACAAATAAATTCTTTCCGACATTTAGGTACAATTAAACTTTGATTTAAAAAGAATGAAAATAGATTAATCATCGAAATAGTTTCTATTATTGTTGATGACCTTCCGCCATTTTTCTACCAGCTTGCGAATATTTCAATTTGAACAATTGTACCTTCTATGTAAATCCAATCGAAAATAATTCATTTCTACACCTAGTACACTGTAAAATAAAATACACGTTTTTGATATTAGAGAAGAGAGGAAAATAATATATAAAATCTAGGGGCATATAACTATTAATATATTACAAATAATATAATTAGGAAACCACATGTTAACTACTGCTACCATACGTGAAAGTTGAAATATGCACATACATTAAAGCTAAGATCAATTCAAATTTGAACATATATCTAAAAGATCTATAGGATTAAACAAATCTAGTGGTTTAAATAAAAAGAGAGGTTTGGAAGGAAACGATATAAATTTGAGAAGAACATCTGTCGATAAGTTCATGCTTGAACTATGTTTTAACTTTGGGGTACGTGCCAAAGATCCTAGCAATTAGTACCAAGCCCACTTTGAGCTAGAATTCAGTTCGGTCGGAATTAGGGATTGAGATATCTTGGTAAATGCATTATCGTATAAGTCTACTGGATCGTATCGTGTATATATATACATACATTCCCTTGGTAAGCGTTTCAATTGAACCTAACAACATTGCCAGAAGAAAAATGCCAATTGCTTGAAAAGCAAGAAATCGTAAATTATAGTATGCACCATCTGTACACTAATGAGAACCGAAAAATACAAAAAAGAAAATTTTTATACTAGTAAATATACTCATACCTCCTCCTTAATAATAATTTTGTAAAGTTTAACGCAATTTCAACAATTATTCAGACTGACCATTCTAATTGATGTTTAATAGGACATATGGTACACTGATTCAAAGAATAATATTATTAGGTCGCTCAGAAAGATCAACGGATTTTTTAAAGAAATTCTTATCGTACCATTTCGTTTGCAATTTTTTTAATTCGAAATAATTTCCACCAACTTCTGTAATCTTCTCCCATTTCTCTGGGAGAAGCTGAATACTACAACAATAAAATTCTAGGGGTTTTGATTTAAAGTATGATAATACTATCACCATAGACTTCTTCTATTAATCGTTTCGCTTCTGCTGTCATTTTCTTCAAATTGAAAGCCAGCAAAAAGCAATGTTAGACATGTTCTCTTCTAAGTTGCGTTTGGAATGTGAATTACGAAAGATTTTCAATAAAATCTAAGAGCTACATGGTGTTTAATGTCTGGAATATCTAAAAATAGCAACCGCACAATATATTATATATTAACACAACGTAAACCAGAGCTTTCTATGAGCGATCCACAGAACTTTCTAAACGACCTAGTAAAATACTTTCATTAATTTTCCCTACACATTAGTTCTACATTATAACGAAAAATATTCTTGAATATACAACAAAGAACATATTCTTAATCACCAATAACATCTGCATCAAAGGGTACACATTAATCGTTAAATGTACAACACTAATTTCATTGAAGACCTATAGAATCCCAACGAAAAGCAAGGCACACAAGCGTATCACACGCCATTACGAAGAATAAATCGCAAAAGTGAAAAAAAGCGAAGGAAAAGAAAAAAGAAACTTCTACGAGGTATTGGTGAAAGGAAATAGTTACAGTATTCGATTGCCAGTTCCATCCGGTTCAGGCACTTGCGTTCAGTGTATGACCGACTACTGCTGGAACGAGCCCAGTGAAAAAGTAAAAACGAAAAGTGAAAGGGGAGGACAGGGAATCGGGCAAGATTCCGGTCTATTCACGAGCCTTGCTCTAAAGTGTGTCTGTCGGGTCTCTTAGCAATTAGCGCCGGTAGAACGAGTAAGTACAGCCGATCTGGGAATGGTAGCCGAAGTGCGCCCTCTCCTCCCTTGCATTCTCCTCAGTAGTATTTCCGTCCATCCATCCACTGTTACTTGGCCCGTGACATCGCTCTAATTGATCCCTATTCCCATAACGCGCTTTTCCCACGAGTACTGGGATATCGCATTACTACGTACCTCATCATGCCTCAGCCTCATATTCGACGCAGTTCGACTGTTTCATGTTCAAACTTCTTCTTGGCCTATCCAGATTAGCCGACAAGTGGCGCATATGATAATCAAGGTTTTCTTCTTTTTTCTTCATTTTCAAATCACTTGAATTATTGTGTTTTGTAAAGGTATTAAGTCATAATATACAGGGCGAGTCTTTTAACGTGACAACTTCAAAATGATTCGTAAATGATTCGCTGTACGAAAAAATGTATCAGACAAAGGTTGGTTTTCTGGTGAATATGCAGTACTCTAAACAATTTATTTCTTTGCCTTTTTATTGAGATGTGAAGATCGACTTCAGTTCTTTTTTAAATGAAATGCCCAAGATTTTTTCTTGAGTCTGAATGAAACATCGAATTATAGGTAAAATGGATTACATGAAATAGGGTCTAAAATTAATGCTTACTGAGATATTCTCGAATTAATCATCTTGTATTAGAAAATACGTTCAGTCGCTGTGAGTGTTGATACGACTTTGTTTGCGAACACATTCCTTGTTAGATATTAGATATTATCAACGTAAGATACGTATTAAACTCAGCAAACGTAAAAGTCTTATTGAGGAAAGTATTACTTTTATTACGATGTTCAGTAATAGTGAAAAATATGATATCTTTGGTAGTAACATTGCACATTCAGCTCTCAGTTTGATCATTGTTAAGACGCCATCAGACTGAGATTGGAGCATTATTCATTATGTAAATACGTGAAATCTAAACAATAGAATAATATTTGATCGAATCGAGAGCGGACAGATAATGTGAATCGAGCCTAATATTTGAAACTGCCTAATGAACATTAGGCTAACATTCGTCCTTAATACGCAAAAACACGAACAATCACACGTGTATTTAACCCTCTATAACCCGATTTCTCTGCGTTCATAAAAAGAAAAATTACAGTTGATTAAAATTTTACATCTCGGAAAATGTTGGAAAACAAGAAATTAACTGACAATAGTATAATAATACATAATGATGTACAGCAATAAACAAATGAAGTATGATGTATAAAATATAAATAAATGGATATGTATTATTTATAGTAGACGATCAAATTATAATCACTTAGAAATTACGTGTCACTTATTTAAAATTTGAACAAAGATAGAATTTGGAAACACGCTTAAAATGAAACCTTTCATTATGAAAATTATGTTGTTAATGAAAATTATTAAACTACAAATTATCAAATATTTTTTAAACTATATATACTAATATTTTCTCATTCCAAACATTGCATTTATAATTCCGTAGACACGTCCCTATTTTTTCTATAGTTTTCCTTTACTTCTGCATCGGTGAAGTTGGAACAAGAATAGAATTGAAAATACACTTAAAACGAAATCTACTTTCACTATAAAAAGTATCATTATGTTTTTAATGAAATATAGCAAACATTATCAAACTTTCACAAATTATTAAACAGTTGTCAAGCTACACACACTATTTCGTCACTCCACACTTTGCATCTATAATTCATTTTTTCTACAATTTTCTTCTATTTCTGCGTCACGATGCAATAGTGATACAAGTTTCTAATTCAGTTGTTTATTACCACTTATCGCTTCTGATTCAATTGGACGCTTTAATATATTCGCTAACACCGTTCTATTGAAACATCGTCCGCTGTTTTTCATATTACTTTCACTTACACACTTGACCCTTTGACTACGGAACGCTCTAACAGAAAATGAATCTATGATTTCTGAAAATTGAAAATGCACGTATCTTTAACAAACGTAGTATACTGAACAAAAATTGCATACTCTTTTCATAGGTATTAGTATACAGATAAAAGCGTATACGCCTTTCGTAGTCAAAGGGTTAATGTGCACGTTTTCATTAGTTTTAAACCACACAATGCGTACCTACACTAATGCACATGTAAATATATTAAAGACGTTTACTAGACATTTTGTATAACGTACATATGTACGCATAAATAACAACGAACTATCGTCACTATCGTAAGATCGAACGTGTCACACATATGTGACGCTGGCAGCGAACCTGTTAATAATTCCCATAGATTTTCTATTGGATCCATATTGGGTAACTTGTCAGGATAAGCCTTGAATTTTATTTATCTAGTAACAACAGCAATAGAGTGTATTTTACTATTATTGAAATCATAATACAACCAGGAAACAAATATTTAATTTATTCATCTGTTTATAATAATTCAATCGTCCACTGTATCTATCTCTTGTGATCAACTTTTCGTCCATTAATCCAACGTATGTATGTAACAGCAAAAACAGCTCGAAATTGACCTAGCAACATTAAATTGTTACATGTTCAGGGTTAAAAATGTTAGTAGAAAAACTACAACAATATTGTCCAGAATATTCCCTTTCAATTTTAAAGTTCGAGAAAGAAGTTGAATTTCCAAAATGTCGCAACGCGTTGGAACTGATCCTAGGAACTTTGGTGGCCCAATAATTTCACAGTATATACGACGCATTAGGGAGATTTTTAAACGAGCTGTGTTACCATTCTTAACCCTATCGGCATCGTTAAGCATAAAATCCAGACGATCCACTCTTTTCTATTTCATTGATCTCCGTGCTCTTCCAGGCGTTATCGTCGGCGACGTATCCATACTACGCGGCGGCAGCTGCTGCCGCCGCCGCCGCGGCGGGCGTCGCGGGTGTCGGAGGCGTCGGTGGCGTCGGCGGAGCTGGACAGCTTGGATACTGGTATCCACCCCAATCTTACCCCACGACAGCGACACAGATGCAAGCCGGTGGTTTCCTGCAAGGAATGCAAGGATACACTTATGGACAGTTCGCTGGATATCAACAGGCGCAATACATGGGGTAAGTTTCTCTTAACTTCTATTTCAGGGTGTAATTCCTTAACATTGCACATTGGTACCTTTTATAGCTTAGAAATAAACGCGACTCGTATTATAGAAAGATTAATATTTAATTATATACAACGAATGTAACGTTGAGGCTTATAAGCGCACTTGGAAATTTGTTTGTATCCTTCTGTTACCAACCCTTCGCAATAATCCTTTGACTGTTATTGACGTATATGTACGCTCTTTCATATTCATCAATATATACGCACTCATAGATCTAACAATATACAGTGATTCCCATTAATATTCGGACACCCTTTAAAACAAAATAACCTTTTTTTAAAATTGAACCAAATGGACTGAGTCCTCATGAGAAGTTAGAAGGATTAGTTTGCTAGATGTTATGTAAAGAATATTTGAAAAAAATTGTAATTAGTCATGGTAGACATCTCTATATTAACATAGTAGAATTCTCTTCTTGGAACTCTTTCATCTGAGCTTGAAAATTTAAAAAATATATTTTGTAGATTTGTGTTCGTTATGTATATACATGCTGAAAATTTCATCGAAATCGGGATAGGCATTAAAAGATATAAGAATCTTTCGATTTATCGCAATTAAAAACGAAAAGTGAAATACTTCGATTTTTGCTATTTGCAGCTGTTTGTAGCTCATAGCAGTGTTAATCGATTTCTATGAAATTTTCAGCGTGTGACGTAAATCTACAAAATATACATTTTAAATTTTCATTACAAGCTTAGATAAAAAAAGTTGTAAAAAGGCTATCGTTACTATTTTCTTCCTAATTCGGACCAATTAGAATTTCTTCAAAATCGTTTATACGCGACATTTAGTAAACTAATCCTTCCAACTTCTCACTAGAAGACAATTCGTTTGGTCCAATTTTAAAAAAGATATTCTGTTTTAAAAGGCGTCCGAATATTAATGGAAGTCACTGTATACAAAAAGCGTATTTCAACTGTATCTAAATGAACATCAAATAACAATTTCGATATTGTTTATTTTGTAAATCCTTGAACGGATTTACTGTCTGCATTACAAATATCACTGTAGCAACGCTGGAGGAGTGTAAAGGGTTAAAATAAAATTTTTAAATTGATTCGTGTTATTCAATGCAAGCATCAGATTAATTATGCAAAAATTGGAATTACTATGCAAACTCCTAGTATATGATGAAAAAAAATTGTCTTTCCCTATTTCTATATTATACGCTTGTATATTTTTTGAACTCTTGCAAATATGCAAATAAAATATTTATTCAATTTTATAATACTGATACTTGTATATTCGATATCATTTCTATTTATCTTTCGGATAGGTAAAATATTTCAGCTTGTTGAAGTGACAAGAAAAGGTAGTATCATGCAATATCAATTCATCGCTTTCATAACAGATTTCTATGAATATTTATAGAAATTTATATACAATTTCAATTAAAAGTATAGCGAATATTCTTGTGTGCTTTATTTATAGATAGATACTCGTATTATTGATCGAACATTCCAATCTGAATTCGAATATGTTGTTTCGAAAATATTACATCTATTTAATATTAATATAAATTAATCGAGAAACTACTGAAAAGTCGGTTGACACGATCTAAATTAAAAACTTTTACAAAATAACTTTCAACTTCAAATCGTCAGTAACAAGTTACTGTATAAATTTACCTGAACAATAACTAACAGTTGTTTATAAAACTAAGTAAAACGAAAGTGATCACGTGAAAGATTTTTAAAATATATATTATCTTTTCAAAAAGCTCTGCCAACGTGCTTAAATTTCTTCGGTAATACGGTTACCCTTTCTTGTTCCGTCATTGATCTTAATCAATTAGACGGAGTACCAAGTAGCTAACACCGGTAAACGTAAACAAAGCTCTGTAGGTCAAGTCAGTTTTTATAACGCACTAAGTTGAAACGATGGGGCTGAACTTAATGCTCGTCGCTAATGTTCACGACACGATACTCCTGTAAATGATCGATGAAAATTGCACATTAGTATACATCATTGAATTCGACGTGGAATACAAAGCATGGACTTCGTGATAAAGGATGAACGTACAAATTTTTGTGAACGAAAAATTTAGTAGGATAGAAGATAAACATTTCTGTATTATGTGTGTTGTATATTATAGTGTTTCTTACAACGAGTAATCGTCAATAATAAAAGACAAAAGGAAGGAACCGCACATAAAAAATCCGTGTAAATAGAGAGATTATTTCTCGCGTAAGAAGCTCCACTAAATAAAATGGCGCGTAAATCGCAAGACGAGTGTGTAATACAATGCTTTATTTGAAAGGATAAAAGTAACTTAACATTACTATAATTTCGGAATTACACTTCTCAGATCATTCGTGTCATAAATTATATTATTATTTCCAAATGTCTTGTTCAAATGAAAGCACAAAAGCATTATTTTGTCCACTACGTATAAAATGCTACAACACATTGCAACTACAAACGATTACGTCGGCGTAGAACTTCCAGAAATAGGAATAATAAACTGGTAAATAAATCTAATTGAAAATTTGACGATGTGATAAAATAGTAAATGCTGCTGCTTTAAACTCTAACCTGCAAATGTGTATAGAGAGCACAAAAGAGCACAACTTTTAAGGGTCACGTGGTATAAAGGCCGAAGGTAATTTTTGGGATAGAATATCTTTCGACGGTTTTACGATCTATGAAATGACGCCCTTAAAGCGGGTATCTGAATGCTTCTGGAGTATTCTCAAGACCGTAAAGTAGAAATGGTACACATTCGAAATAAACTAAAGCTCTCAATTGTGTGCATCGTACACTGAAGGGCTGAAACTGTCATTTCACATTTCCTATGAGATTTAAGCTGTATAAAAGACAAAGGAACGTCGGGCATATATTATATTTAAATATTTCTCGACGTTTATCCTTAAGAAAAATCGATAGATTCGGAATTAAATGTGCAGAGATATTTCAAAGTAAATTGTCAAACGTAGATGAAATATTTTATTTATTTTGAGAATTATACGGATCTAATTATTGTCTCGCATATTTTTCATTTTTTCTTTTTTTTATTATTAAGAAATAATTTATTAAATGCAAACCGTGTGGTCACATAAAATACACGTTAATCCCAAATGACTGCGCCAAGTCAATTCACCCAAATCTGCATATCGTTTAATGGGTTTAACCATATTCAAACTTCTATTCACATCAAACTTGTTCCACATTTGCTATAGAAAATACCAAATCCGTTTATTTATACCAAAAGTGAATTCACTCGTAGTAACAAAACAATTGGTTATACGAGAAGTAATACGTAAATCTGACAAATGGTTGACTTATACTACTTAAAAGTCTTAGAGACGCAACTGCCAGTCAAAAAAATTAAACGTAGCTCCTTTAACTTAAAGTTCCCACATTTTTGTAAACTTTCTCACTCAACAATTATAAAATTTAGAAAATTTTTTAATTTTGTTATTTTCGGTATTATTAATACAACAAAGGAAAATTTTTAACCTCGTTGCTTATAACGATATTGTTCAACGCTATAACATGGTAGCAGTATTTGCTGATTTTGTAAAACGAAGAAAGGTGTATAATAATACGTGTAATAATTCATAGATATTTTTAATGTTTTTCATATATATATATATATATATATACACACACGTATGGAATATTAATTTGAACAAAGGTATTATTTTCAGTATTTTATGTACGACGAACATAATGAGGGTACATATTTTAATATTAACTTCATAGAGGTTCTTGCAAAATTTTGTTAGAACAATATTAATACATTTTATCTTTTTTCATGCTTCAAATAAGTGAAAATGCTTTACATACTCTTCAGTTTTTGAAGATAAGCAACATTATAATTAAATAAAAGTAGATATTTTGTTTTCCTTTGTTTTTTTGATATTAATTATGTTTTTTGTTTTAATATTATAATAATTGAGCGTATCGATTCTGCATTATACTTTTAGAAATATTTTTCTTCAGTACAGTCACTTCTAGTGCTTTTTAAGTTAGAAAGAAATCTGTTCTAATTTATAATCTTTTAAAAAGACTTGCTTTTCACTTCGAATAAAAATTTTAAGCTAATTACCAATTCTCACGTAGAATAAATACTCTCTTACTAAAATCAATGTACAAATACCAATAAAAAACTGAACATAGAAATTCTACCATAAAATTTTAGTTCTTGTTTAATGCTGAACACATCATACCTTGCGATAACATTAAAATTTTATTTCTAAAAAATTTGTTCATATACAACACCAAGAAGGTTGAATTGTTAAACGAAATAGCGAGCAGTACACGGCTGCGCCCTTAACACAGACATCAAATCGAATTTGTGCATTTGCCGATCGCGCAATTTTTAGAGATTACGCGGCACGAACGAACGGGGTGCTTTCTGGCAAGCAGAATATCTTTCAGCGTTCTTACGATCCGTGAAACGGCACCCTTAAAGAGCGTACCCGAATGCTTTTCGAGCATTACCAGGATTGTAAACCAGTAATGTAACACATCCTAGATAACCTAAAGTTTTCAGTCGCTTGCATCGTACGATAAAGATTTGAAACCTTTATGTAACGATACATTTATTCATGAATCTAAAACGTGCGATTTTATGTTTAAATCGTTTCATGTAGAAAATAAAATGTTCTCGTTATATTGTGCCTGTAAACATTGTCATAAAAAATTCACACTTTCCTAGATACTTTCAATGATAATCGTACAAAGAATTTCAGGTTAGATAATTTTATTACATAACATCATTTCTCATAATTTAAGAGAATAAATATTAGAAATTATTTCGTTGTAATTGTGGATACATGTTTAGAAACAGTTTATTAATTCGTTGTTGCATCCAAAATCTCATAAATAGTTTATGTAAACAATACTGTGAACTAGAGTATACACGAAGTATGTTAGTTTCAGTAATGCTTTAACTTCAAAGCTGTTCAGTAACATAAGCAACCGAACAATATCATCATTAAGAACAATAGAAGAAATCCAATCCTAATTCCTAAATCTACAAATTCTTCTCCTATCATAAAACAGTTCGTCACATCTTTTATCACTTTCTTTTACTTTCCGGGTTTTTCCCATCTCTCTTTAATTTTCCAAGCCTCCTTCATTCTTTCATCAACTTCTCCAAATATCTAATCATGTATCCACATTTTCCAATTCCTTATCAACCAATCAGCACGCATACCAATTATTAGGACCTGTGGTCGACTGTCGTCGTTCAGGCTTAGAAGAATTTGCACGTGACATGTCGACTATCTCGAAGAATCAGCACAATGATGTTCATTTCTTTAGTAAAGCCAATGTTGTTCTATGAAAGTCTAGTTTTCTAACACGTGAAGTCTCCATGATCCTAGGCCATTATGGTAAAGATACCTTGATTATTTAACACGTCAAGCTCGGCGTCAGTTTCTAGGGACTGACAGTGAACTCTTCGTCAGACCGTGGTTAGATTTGTCTATACTCTCTAATCCAACACTTGATGACTGATCGTCGCCTGAACGGAAAACACAGCAATATCAGCTCCGCGCTTAACGTGTCAGATTTAAACATTTTTGGATATTCCTTTCTCAACGCAAAGATAACTAATTTCAGATATTAGGTTGTCCCAAATATTTACGCACTGCTTTGCGTAATGACAAGTCTTCCAACAGCATGTTTCTTTTTTGATAAAGTGTCTGTTGGATTTTTCTGTGCCATCTTGAAAGATGGAAAATTAGAAAATACATTCGCATCATGTGATGTCGTATTACTTTATTAAAGGGAATAGTGCTCTTAATACTGCAAATTAGATTTGCATTGTCTATTGGGATCGTACTGTAACTGTTAAAATGGTTCATAATTGATACAGAAAGTTTAGAGTAGGAAATTTTAAGTGAGATGAAAAATCACCTTGAACAATATTTTGCTAGAAAATCCACAGCAATTTTAGAAAAATCGCATCATAAGTCTTCCGAAGAGAAGGAGGAGGATGAAAAATTGAAATTCTATAGAATTACACAGAAAATAAGCGACTCTACATCTCATGTCTAACAATAGAACGAAAGAAACTTTTGGGACAACCTAATATATACAAAAATGTCAACAAGATAATATTAAACTGTTAAGTGCTTTCTTCTACATAACCTAATTGACAATAAAAAGAAGAAATGTTAAAAATTAGTCCCTTTCTGATTCTTAGTGTGTTAAAAAGATTACGTAAGATTGACTTATTCGACAAATTTATTTCTAGTACTTTTGTCGTGTCCGTGTAGAGCTCGTAAAGTACGCTAAAAATGCTATCAGGTGGTAAGTGTTGACGTTACATAACTCAGCCATGAGAGATCTCGTGTTACAACGTCGGAACGTAAATACAAAACCGTATAAAACCGTCAGTTCAGTACTAAACGTTATCTAACAATAATTTTAAGTAATCCATAGCTGTGTAATAGTGAGTGTGCACAATATATGCGAGTTATCGATTCTTTCTTCTTTTCTTTGTCGTACAGGTTATACGCTAACCGTTAGTACACTTTAAAGAATAAAATTAAATTGGTATTTCTTTATATCTGTCAATTATATTGAAACTGTCATAAAAACATAATGTTAGGCTTCCATAAGCTGATTTACTTTATGAATCTGCTCGCGATCCGCATTGAGCTGAATATTTTCAGCACGCAGAAGACTAAACAGTCCAGAATATAATTTATGTAGAATTGATAATACCTCTTCTGACAATAGTCGCAATTTATATTTACAGTATAATTCAATATTTGACATCATTTAAATTTAACTTCACGAAACTTGGTTATGCTAGGTTAGTTAAAAGGATCATAATATTATCGTGGATAGAAATATTTACAATGTCCCTTTCATCTTCAGTACACAATATTTCCGAGACATAGGCACCTTTTACTCACATTGAAAATTCACTAAAGCAGCTGTCAGACGTAGAATTCCAATTGCCACATATGAAAAAATTCAAAATTACATTAGTAATTTTGTAATGCTTCGAAACTCCTGGAAACGTCGAAACGAAGCGTGTATCGTTGTAGAGGGGAAATTAATTTCAACAATTTCTATAAGCTTTAAATATTCCTGCAGTACTCGATATCTCGAGAAAAATGGATTTTCGGACTTACATTTATAAGATCTTTTTTCAACCTCAGGAACAGTGAAATATTTCCCCTTATAGACAATATTTCCAGAAATATAGACATTTTAATCACATCGAAAATTCACTAAAGCAGCTGTCAGAAAATTTCAATTGCTACATTACATCGAAATTACACTAGTAATTTTTGAATGCCATTGTTCAACGAACGTTTTAGAAACATTCGATTACAGAATTCGCAACCGCTTTTTTTCACAGCTAATCGAAGATAGTTATTTATTTGTGAGAAAATTACATATAGAATGTTGTGTAAACACAGAATGGGAATGGGTGTCCACGCCGCTGGCACGGCAGCAGGTTGGGGCCAGGGATTGCCTGGGGGACCACAGTTACCGCCACACCATGCCACGACGGTCACGGCACCCCCAGGGGTGCAAGCCGCACCCCCACCACCACCACCTCCGGCACAAATGATGGCCTACCCGATGCAACAGTTCCAGGTAACCATTATTTTTCCTTCTCTCTTTTTCTATCCTATCCGCGAGCATACTACTTTACGTGTATTATTTTACTCGGTGTGTACGTATGTGTATTTCTCACTTTACATGCTTTTGCATCAAGTGTCGCATTTTTTATCCATTCGTTGGAAAAACGTCGATCAAACATTTAGTTATGGGGAAAAGAAATAGAACGATACGGAGGAACGTTGTTCTCTACTTATATGGAAGTGATTATCATAAAATTGTATAAATAATACGAAGTAATTGGTAATAAGTAGACTGCAAGTTTTTTGTGAATTTGTTGGAAATTTAAAATTGCAAAATTGCACATACTATGAAGAAATATACGATATGTGAAATCATTTCCTATCGAAGTTCTAGTATCTTTTCTGTATTTCCGAATATTTGAATTTGCATAAAAATCCGCGGTATATTTATAAGAATTGCTTGCGTCTTGTTGAAAAAAGAAAGTTGTATGTGTAATATTTTTAAGAAAAAATATGCGCAGTGTATTAAGATATTTAATTGTAAATATATAAAAGTATAGAAATTATTTTAGTTTCGGTTTCATAATTTGTCGATTATTTTATACAGTTTTAGTATGCAATTGGTATTTTCTCCGTTGCGGAAAAGAATTGTAATTTTATGTATTCATTAAATTTCGACTACCGTTTCGATCGAAGTGGTATAATTTCAAACGAATGGATCAAATTTTGATGTTAGTTTTATAAATTCCGGGTATTGGCTTGTGCACATACTAAAATATATTCTGAGTTGATTGAACGATGCTGAATTGAAAAAATTGTGTGTGTTTAATAGAATTGTTAATTCCATTGTCTCGATGAACGTAAGAGTTGAAATTCATTTACGTCTGTCGTTTTGTTTGTTTGGAATTTGAATGTGATTATATGTTTTGTGATACATGTATGAGCTTCTACATATTTCTTGTTTTTTTTTTCTAACCAACTGTTTTGTTATACACGCTACTTCATTAGCTATATAGTTTATTTTATTTTATTTTGAAAGCGAACATTGTTCAGTCGCATGGTTGTTGAAATCATTTGTTTCATAAATGATGCTATAATTATTAATCATTTGCAGAATGTTACTTTGTTTGTATACTAACAGTTTACTTTAATTTGTTACAGCAACATTAACATAAAATGATCACATTTGCTTCTTTAATTATATTTCCGATTCGCAATCACGTTTCACTGCAATTCAGTCATTATTAAGTATTCTGTAAATTGACAGTTTATCAAAAGTAAGTTTTTATTATACCATTGTTGAGAAAGAAAAATTTTTATTGTAAGAATTAAAATCAATATATTTCAAGCCTAAATTAATGTAATTTTCTTTACTTTTTTTTTAATTGCTTGCTTATAATGAAAAAATATCAAAATTATTACGAATAATTTATTAATTTAATCATAGAATCAATCTATTTCTCTTGATGTTTTCAAAGATACCTTTAATGAACTATTTAACAAATCTTTGAGCAAAAAATTCAAACAAGTAATTTAAACAATTACTTCTGCGAATGAAAAATAACATTTTCCATTTATTTGAGTTTTAAATTACGAATTTTAAATTAAATAAAATCATTCTACTTTTAGACACTTAATGACAGTAAAAGTTGTTGGTATATTACTTTCTTCAATTTCGACGTACATTTGAAAAAATAAAACACTCAAAATCATCCATAAAAAATTTAATTCTAGCAATCCTGTAAATACTTTGACGTTTTAATTAATATATACTGCTACGAATGTTTTGCATCACATAAGTAATAAAAATTCTCTTTTACTTGTATTGAACATAAATTCCAATGGAACTAAAATTCGCTTGATTCGTTAACATCTATTGTACATACGCTTCATGATACTAAATTAGTATAAACTTGCTTGCCAATCTTGCATTTTGGAATGTAAATAATAAATTCTTTATTTAAAATATTCTTACTACATTCACGCATTTTTATAATATCAGTTTTGATTAATAATTTCATTGACAAATGTAAATTATAAGTTTCCTTCAATACATTTATCATCAAATTTAACCGAGAAAGTACAAAATGATCATGTTGAATGCAAAACCTAAAGTTACATTACACATAAGACACAAGCATGAATATTATAATCACCATCATACTTATCTGCATGATTCTTACAATTAAAGTAGTACAAGAATGCCTGTGGAAATACCAAAGGCTGAAGTACACGCTTATTTAACTTCATTTGTCTAAAGTCGAGTATCTCACTGGACAATTCACATTTGTTGTAAAATATAAATACCAAAACATAAATGAAGGAAATAAAAAGTGAAATTGCAATTCGTAATCAAGCATCGAACACATTAAATACTCGCACGGTGGTCGCTAAGATTATATACATTAACGTAAATAAAATAGTTTTATCTACTAACTCAGCACTTTTATTTTAAAAATGCCAATAAAATATAATCAATCGTGAAGTACATAAATAGCATAAAAAATCTTAACATTATGAAAAATATAGGAAAAGAACGAATAAAAATAATTCATTTCTGGGTCTAAAATGACCCACTGACGGCCATGCAAGTAAAATCAGTGAGAAAATTTAAGGAAATACAAATATATAAACTATAACTACAACACATACAAATCCAATTAATAACGAATAATTCATTTACACTTTTTATGGACAATAGTTGAAAATTATAAAAAAATTTGATAACCTAATGAATATACAAGTATGCACATACTTTTATAATAATTGATAAAAAAAATATTGTGGGTGTATAATAATTGCAAGTGTAAAAAAAGAGAATACAAAACTTCGTAGAATGCTTAAGCTGAATTATTCGTTATTCACCAGGAGAGATACTCGAGATCATTCGAGGGATTATTTTTATTTACATATTTCGATTCGCAGGCACAGTGATCGCTACCACTATCATCGCACGGCCTGGCTTATCCTTACTTTCAAATATCACTTTGCATCAAGGAAACTGCATCTACAACCTGGCTCAACCTCGAATTCAACCAGAAAAATGTCGCTGGAGAACGTATTTGTAAAATGGGTATCATCGTTGCGTATGAAATTGTAACCGGAATATCGAAGAAATGCAAGGGACAAAAGCGAGAGAGCGGAACGAAAGTTATCATTGTACCGATAATATTCTCGCTGATAATTTCCATTGGAATTCCTCTCTTGAGATCTAACTATTAGTCCATAAAAAGAAAAGAAAAAAAAAAGAAAAGAAAAAGAAAAAGAAAAGAACAAATTTAATTTTACTCGAACACCGTATTTAAATAATCTGAAAATATGTTCACACTATACACTAATACATTCCTCTAAGGATTAGAGTCTAAGCGTTCGTTGTTAATCGTGACCAAACAACACAAATCATAGGGTAATATCTTTTTTAATTAATTGCTCACACTTCTACAACATTCAAAGCAATTGAGGTTGAGTCATGGTAATGGTAGATTCAGATCGACCAGTCTTCGTATGTTCGGAGTGTGAAGAAATGATACGAAGAACGAAAGGGGCTGTATAAGTGATACAAAAGAGAGAGAAAGAGAGAGAAAGAGAGAGAGATACGAGAACAAAGTGGTTTTTAGAATTAAAAAGAAAAAAAAAAGAACAAAAGGAAGAGTGAAAACATTGTCTGCGTGTTTCTGTATGTTTCTGTATGTATGTATGTTCGAGTGAAGGTGTGAGAGAAATTGAGGGGAGTGAAAGTGGGAAAATTTGTCGAGAATATTTCTATTATTTTCTTGAAATTCGGACCAAGATTTAACCAGCGTTTGTGTGTTCAAATGGTAAAGTGTGTTCTTGGTTGCGGTCCAGCTAGCGGATGAGGACTGGCTGACGCCTAGCCTTCTAGTGTGATGGTAAGCAAGTACACCCCACCAACAGGAACAACTTCTACAGCAACAACAGTTACCACCACCACCATTATCACCACAACCACAACTACGAACAACAACAAAATATCCGTCACCGTCGACGCCACCGCGACAGCAAAAGCAACAAAAATCATGCCACTTCCGGCTTGATGATAATGTAAAGGCAGAGGGCAGCAATTTGCCGAAGCATAGTTAACAATCGCTTTAGTAAAAGAAAATGAAAGACAAAAAGGGGGATGAATTCTTACCTTATAAAACGTTTCTTAAATTAAATTTAAAGAAAGAAAAAAGGCAAAAAAAAAAAGAAAGAGAAAGAAGTAAATAAATAAATAAAAGATATGGGAATAACTGAAGTTTCCCTTAAAATTTTCACGTCCAATACAGCCGGCAAATCTTTATGGAAAAGAATAGAACAAAACTGTTAATACCGTCAACAAATCGGAGGTATCCTCTCGTCCAGTCAGTAGGATAAAATGTAGTGTCTCTTTCGGCTTGAATTAATAGATAGCGTTGCCGTCACGGTAGTGTCAAAAAAAGCTTTCAGTAATGAAACACGAATTCCGGGATACGAGGACCACAACCATGTGATCATTAAAAGACAGTTCGTAGAGTAAAACAGCCAATATTTTGTGTGTTACATTGTCCAGAAAGGATTGATTACAGAGGAGACGAACGCGGAGTTTTACGTATGTATGTATGTATGTACGTTGAACGAAGCTCGTAATTTCCACTTTTCGCCATTTAATCGGACCGCTAGTACTCCTGTATCACGAGAGCGAAGCGACGGAATGCCGCCAATTAACGACCCGTAACCCGGATTCATTATTTTTGTAGTTTGGGCTTAACAGTGAAAATAAGAAAAGAAAAAAAAAGTAATAATTAAATATCTGTCGATGACGTACAGAGAGGGAAGAGGAGCGTGTTTAACGCGTTACCCAGAGGCGCGAAAAATGCGGTATACTGGCAATTTAATATCGGTGTATAAAATAATAAATAAGAGAAAGGTCGATAAAAAAAATAAAACACGTGCACACTCGTAAAGATTATATAAAGATAAAGTTTAACATGACGAGGGAGAAACGGAGCAAATGAAAAAAAAAAGAACACGAAGTAAGTTATTATAAACAAAGAATTCAACAATTTAGCTAGTTAGGTAGGTATGTTAATAATAATAATAATAATAATAATAATAAAAGAAAAGAAAAAAGAGAAGTTACTCGAGGACGATTCGAAATTCGGCGGCAAGGCGGAAACAGACCCTCGGATATTTTGACGATCGCGCGTTTTCTAAAGGAACAATTTCAAAACGCACCTTCGTACAACCCGCTGACTATCGTGAACCCCGGAACTGAAAGATCCACGTGTCTTAAATCCACTATTTTCCGCCACTGCGAGGACTTCCCCCCTCCTTCGGTTATTATATTTATTATCAGACTAAAGGCCAAAAGACAAATCATACGCGAAGTCTTCGCAGACAGTCGAAGAAACCGTTTTCTATTGTTCGACTTGATCCTCCTATCGCGGCACTTAGACAGTTGGATATTTTTATAAAAGATCAGCCCCGTATACGCCCGAAAGGTGTGTCGTCCGGTACTGGTTGAAAAACGAATGAAAAGAAAAAAAAAAGAAAAAAAGAAGAGATACCAAAGAAAAGAGGAAAAAAATTTAAAAAAAAAAGAATGAGCTGCAGATCGAACAAATCATTATTCAGCAAAACAGGTCGACTCCAATCAATTGTGTCGAGTCCACCGTGGTTTTTAACTTATACCTTAGATTTTTATAAAAATACGAATACCATAGAACCAAAAGAGGGAAAAGAAATCTCGACTTTAAAACGCTTAAGCAATAAATCATTAAGCTTAGAAAAATGAGAACAAGCCGTTTATCCCTGTGTCTCTCTGCTGTAACTCGCTCTCAGCTAATTCAGCTTGCGAGCCACGAATTCGCAACAACGAAGGATAATATAGATTGAAAAGAGGGTAGAGGGGATATGTGTTTTAAATAATCCGATGAAAAAAAAAAAGGAATGAGTCGATTAACTACGGTCTGTCCGATGTCCCGAATTTCGACTTGGCCAATCTAACGATGCAAATGAATTAAGGAAACAGAATAAAAGAAGCAAGAATGAAAAAAAGAGGAAGAAAGAAAGGAAAGATATGAATGGTAACGAAATCGAGGATCGGTGTAAGTAACGAGGCGTGTAAGTATGCATGCGCATACACCGCTCGCGTACAAACGAGAGAATGCGAACAAAAAAAAAAGAGAGAAAGAGAGAAAAAAAAGTGAGAAATTAAAGCGAGAGCGTGAAAGCAATGAGAATAATAACACAAGCGAGAGACGAGAAAGAAATTAAACAATTCGTAGATAGACACATTGCACAAACAGCACGAAAATTAGATTAGATAATGCGTTCAGTTCCTTCCTCGCGAATGCGTATCCTGTCCTCCGATTGAATCTATAAAAAAAAAAAGGTTGCCTTTGTCTCTATAATTCCGTCGTATTAAAAAAAGAAAAAAAAGAAAAAAGAAAAGAAAAGAAAGAAATAAAATCCTTCAGCCTTTAAACCGTTCATAGTAACGAACAAAGGAAACAAAAGAACATGATTACAAAAGAACGGATTAGGGATTAGGTAGAAAGAAAAAAGAGAACGAAAGAAATGTACGCGAAGATCAACAACGTTTTAGAAAGTATAACGAGAACGTAGTAATCCCATCTGATTTGCCTATCTATGGTACCGGTTTTAAACCTTCGTAACCCATCTATTCTTACTTACTCGAAGCTTCGCCTCTTTCTGTTTTAAGCACGATCTGACGCGCCTCGTAATCGTACTTCCTCTGTTTCGTCGTTCGTCCGCTTAAAATCATTCTTTTGATAGCCTCCGCCACCTCTATATTTCTCTATGTTCGTGTTTGTTATGGTGTCTTTCAATAATGAAACTATTTCATCGTTCCAGTACGCGTCGCCGTGTGCAAAATCCACGAGTTTCATTGTGATACGATGAAACCTATAGGATTTAGATGAGCGAGAATGGAGAAACAAGCAAAAATGAGAAAAGAGAAAAGGAAAATGCAAGAGCGATAAAAGAAGAGAAAAACAGGTTAAGAAGGAAAAAGTAAAGAGGAGAAAGAGAGAGATGAACGACTTTGTTATTAATCAAAAGATAGACGGATCGTGCTTTAAACGAATCAAAAGTGTTCGATGTTTTCGAATAAAAAAATCTGACGATGAAGGAAAAGAGAAAAGAAAAGAACGATACCAGAGACACGTTTGCGAGACGCTGAAGTTTTAAATAGAACGTGAGAGCATCGAATTTCGAGAGAATAACGAAATCAAAACCCGCTTGGTACAATGTAGAGTTTAGGAATTATCGGTAAATTTAAAATACTTTTCCGAACGATGCGATACTGTAGAACGTGGACATGGATATAAAAGGTGTGCCTTCAGTCCATTTCGCGGACCACAAATATTTCGTGCCATTAATTCCTTCGTAAACTAATTGTTGTTCTAATCGGCAAGCGAAAACGAGCAAACGTTTCCGATGCCTGGAACATAAAACTCTAAGTGCGTAAATTTTCACAATTGCGCGTAATTCGATAATCTTTTAGTGTCGTCTTCTCAGTACGAAAAAAAAAAAAATCATCTCGAAGAGGAGAGAAGAAAAGGAAAGAAAATTCAAGTTGAACGTAGGCAGAAGTGTTTGTTAGAAATTTATTGCGATCGAACGATGTTGATTTATTATTGATACTAACGAATCGTCGATTCGAGTAATTTGTTGACGTTTTCAAATATATTCTTTCTTTATTTATCTTTCGGATACGGATAGATATATTTTTGTTTACTTTTTCTAACAATTTATGAAATTAATACGGATCCAATAGAGTTGTTTTCGTTTGATAAATTTATGCTAATACGTTAAGATAAAGTACATATAAATGAATCAAAAGATGGTACAACAGCGATACTTCTATCGTGTGTCTGAAAACATAAGAATTGTGGCCCAACAACACCAAAACAAAAAAAAAACACATTTCGCCGTGTATCCGTCAATTCTTTTATAGCTAATAAACACGAAAGACATTGTTTGTAAAGAAGAAAAAGTTACGCGAGAAAAATACAACGAAATAATACGAAATTCAGTCACACATCCCTAACCCATCCAATCACGACCCCTCAAAAATACACGAAACAGTAAAACGCGAAAAATTGGCAAAATTCAAACACAGCTAACGAGTTTCCGTTTCTCGGCACAGAACATTGTGAAGAAAACGCAGCCTAAAAGGACACGGTACTGATCGCGAGGAAGAAGCAAAAAGAATTATAAATAAATATATACATATAAATACATTTACTAACGTGCAGCGGCGACGAGAGCTGTTATTTTGAATCGTCGTGAAGTGAAAAGAGAGAAACGAGAAAAAAAAAGAAAAGAAAACGAGAAAATAAAAAAAGCGCTGTGCGTGAGATAAATAGCTCTTTAAAAAATGACATAAGAACATAAGTGAAACAAAAAAAAAAATATCGTGTACATTATTAGTTAGGTGAACAAACGAGAAGAAGAAGAGGAAGAGGAAGAAGAAGAAGAAAAAAAAACGATATAGGTTATTTTTCTGAAAAGTGGAACGAGGATGAGAGGGAAAGGGGGGGAAAAGGCGCCGAAGGATGAACATTCATAGATAAGAGTTAGAATGTACGACATAAATCGTAGCATGAATTAAAGTGGGACCGGAAGAGGGAGGGCGGGACTAGTCGAAGCGTCGTATTGAATAAAAGTCGATTAAATGGAAGAGCGAGTAAAATCAAATCATATGTCGGTACATCCTACTTTTACGTCCATCGGCCGTATAATCACAACCCCCCTTGTTGGAAAAATTCCCTTCTCGGCTCGATTCCACTTTCGAAAGGAGAGAAAGAGAGAGATCCCTCCTACTCTTTTAAAGAATCAACGGGGATCCTCGTCCTGTAAAAAGTATTTGAAGAATGACGCCTTACCCATTAAGGCATATGTATATATAGGACTTATATATACATATATATAAGTAGGCATACATATATATAGTCCTATATGTATATGTGTATATATATATATATATAAACATATATATAAATATATATATATATATATATATATATATATATAGGACAAAACCGATAGTCTCGAGTACGTTGTTTAGATAATAAAGTGAACGAAGGTGAGCCGTACAAAGGGCGGTACTGCAGCAACAAAAGAGGAAGAAGAACGAAAAAGAGCAAGGGGGAATACCAAAACTGTAGTATAAAGTGATAAGTAGATAATTAATATAACCTATAATTAGTCAAAGATACCGTGTGCGGTTTTGGAAAGTAATTAAACTCGAGGCGAGAATGGAATCGAGGAAAAAATGTGTAAAAAAAAAAATGAAGATTTAGGCAAAAGATGGTGGAGAGAATGATGTTGATACAGAACGTGAGGATGTGTGTGAGAGAGAGAAAGAGAGTGTGTGCGTGCGTAAGTGAGAAAGCGAGTGAGTATAAGAATGATACGTCTTAATGCAAAATAGTAAAATCCATTTATGGTACCTAAGTCACGCGCGTGTATCGCGCCGAAAGAAAACGAAAAAAAAAGAATACACACACACACACACACACACACACACACACACACAGTGTGCACTCACACTAACACACATGTAAACGCATGCACGCACAAGCACACGTACAGATAATGTAAATACACACGTACACACATAACACAGACAGACACACACGAAAGAAGAGAAAGAAGAAAAAACGAAACTCACCCTTAACACTACAGCGTACGTGTAGAATGTAGCCGCGACAAAGTTAACAGCTCTAGGACGTAGTTATAAATCTAATCTAGCTTGGCGATTCGCTAGGTTAACGAATAAGAAAGAAGAAAACGAGAAAAAAAGAAAAAAAGAAAACGGAAAAAAAGCATTCACGAGAAAACGAAAAAAAAAACAAATAAATAAATACATAAATAAAGAGACAATTATTTGCAATAGCTAAATATCCGCAGAGATCACATTCAGCACCATTACACAACACCACATGTACACGTGTAAGAAAACACGACGAATACCGTGTGTGCACGGAAACAATTGTTACATACCTACCTGCAACACTCATAATAAAATACAAGCTGCGGCTGCTGCCTCCCATATCCTTCGTCCCGTGTCCTCCCCCTAAACGAAACGCAAATCTAGAATTCTACAGGCCCGTGTGTGTATGTATAACATGTCCGATGATATTTTGCATTTTTCGCCGTTACGAGAATTTTTACCATCATGTCGTTTAAGCTTCAACAAGCTAGCATACTCGCCTAGCCGTTATCGAATCACGACATTCTCGCGTTACCACGACCCAGTTCCCTCTTTTTTCATCCCACCTAAACCAACTTTTCTATCCTCCTTTTTCACACTTGCCGGCATCTTCAAACTTCTTTTTTCTTTTTTCTTTCTTTCATCACCTAACACGTATCACGTCTTTGTGACATTCTTTTATTTCGCTGTCCTTTCTTAGCCGTTTTGTCTGTTCTGGTTTCCTTGCGACCTTCTGTGCCGAACGACCGGAATCGCTCCTTGCAAAATGACTTTCTTACACAGAATGTAATGTAACGTACAATCTCTCGCGGAGATTTACCAAGTATTGATAGCCGACAATCATTCAAGAAACATAACATTTAGAGACTTGTTACGTGTTTCTTTCAACGAGGAGTTAAAATGAAAATAAGCAAGTTCCCGATATACTTTCACGCGATATCGTACGAACGATGGATAAAAATGGGGGAGGGTTATCGGCATCGGCGGTGAAGGAAATGGGGAAACGGTTAACGAGCTGGTTTTATCGAGCGCTCTGTTAATGTTCTATATTGATCTGTTACACCTTCGCCTTTAGAAAGAAACGAAAAAAAAGAAATAGAAGAAGAAGAAAAGAGAAAAGAAAGAAAGGAATGTACAACGAAACACTGTTTCAATCATGCGTCGGAAGCATATGCATAAAGCGTATATAAAACATATCATTGCGTTGTTTAGCAGACACCTTGTTGAAAACTGTAGAAATCGAAGAGCAAATGTAATATTGTTAGTAGATCCAAGAAATGTAAGTTGTAGTATTCGCTGTTTAAATTACTTTTGTTCCTTTTTTCTTCTTTACTTCGCAAAAGTAAAGAAATTAGTCAAATCAACAATTTATACGATAAGATTAGAGAATTTGAACCAAATGGATATTCAATTACTTGTATCTCCAGGCGGTGTGTTTTATTTTTATTCATAGATACTTTACGTGCCATGTAATATTAAAATTAATGAAAAGTGCTTAACGCACACTTTCCTATGTAACATTTTCTTTCTTTGTTTTTTTTTTTATCTTTTGTATACATGTTCCTCAAATGGAGAGTTGAACTATAAAGTTTCTTTCTTTCGTAGACAGTATAGAAAGATCGTTTTCGTTCGTTTTTCGATTTGTCGTCCGTTCCTTCAATCATGCGCAGACATAACATAAGGACTGCGCTCACCTATCTTACCGTCCTATAATAAATAAAACATTGTTTAAGAGCAGTTGCATTTGTTTAAAAAGAAAAAATGTTAATCTGAGATGATATGCACGAAACAACATCACGGCATACACGATAAATAAACGACAGTTGAACGTTGTATATATATTTAAAGTCGTTTACACGCGTATGTAGAGGAGAAGAATGTAGCCGAGTATGACGTAGAAAATTATAGATAACTAGCAAGTTTCGATAAATGTATGTTTAATCAAAGCCGTTGCTGCATTCCATATAAAAAAAGGCACCATTCGTAAAAATTGAGTGCTAGTCTATCCTTCGTGTACAAAAAGATTTTGCGCTTGTACAAATGGAAGAGAAGAATCGGTGAGAAACAAAATTATATTACCTAGCCGTTTGTGCTTGTCCAATATTGTATAAATAACGTGGATATCGGATTTTAAAAGGAATAGAAAAAGATCAAAAAGAAAAAAAAAATGTGCAAGTTACGTGCGTATATGAGCGTAACGTTAAAATAATAAAACCACATTGAGGTAGAACACATTCTACATATAGACGAAGCAGAACGATATAGTACATTAGTAACAAAAATAAAAGAACAACGCATAAACGCAAGAAAAATTCTGTTTTTTTTTTTTTGTATTATCAATCATCATGTGGCTCTTTTTCGCACAAATTCACAGCATGAAATTTCAAAGTAATATAAAGCCAGTGAAAATATATCAAGAAGAAGGGCGTATGTACTGTTATCTTGTATCCAAACAAACGCACACCTAATCACGTTAAGTCTTAACCCCTTGCACTATGATTCAAGTCGTGACAACGCGTGCCACAATCAATAACAGAAGTCGTTCACGCGTTGTAGCTTTTATTTAGGTTTAGCCAAATCTACTTACCACGAGTCTAACTCGTGTTTCTTATGTTTGAACCGATAAAACATACCGCGAGCCTCATTCGTGATTTCTATGTTTGGTTCTGACTCCTTACCACGAGTCTTGCACGATATTATAGAACAAGGGGTTAAAATCTTCCCAAAAGAGTGTATTCGCTTTGATTTAATCGCCACTTATATCTAACGTCATCTCGTTACTCGCTGAACTAGCACAAGGATAGGAAGGCAGCAGTCAAGCCACTCGAGAAATACCGATGCAGAACATTGTGAAAAACAGTTTAGTGTTAATAAAAGAATGTTTAAGAAAACGATGTACACAGCGGAGGAATGGAAATCTAGGAGCCGTAAGCGTAGTCACCAAGCATACCTTAAAATAGCTTATGTATATGAATATATATATATATATGTATATGTATATGTATGTATATGTATATATAATCATATACATTATCTAACCAAAGAAAGAAAAAAAAAAGACTACAAGAAACCAACACGCGCATCTATACGTGTATACATACATACATCTATATGTATATGTATATATACACTCACGTATGATACAAGAACATGTATATTATATATACATACCAGATATAAATGTGTAAGAAGATAACATTAGCCGACAACTAGAGACTATATCGAGTATAAGCTTAGAAACGAAACACGATGAGGAACGGGGCGGAAGTGGAGACGCGACACCTGTTAAAAACGCGTACTCCGCGATGTACTGTGTTAAATACCCTTTAGCCGTAAGGAAAAAGAAAAACTTGAAAACCCATTGAACCCGTGAGAAAGATATATACGTGGGAAAAAAAAATTGTGGCTAGCCAGTCGGACCCCCTGAGCCGACCCCCCAAAAACAATATGAATACATACGTTTGTTGTGTAGAATGAGAAGAACGTGACGAGAGGAACAAGGGAAAGAAAGCGAGAAAGCAAGAAAGGGGAAAAAAAATTTGCGAGAAAGTGATCGAAGCGTATGAGAAGGAAAAATACGTGTAGTATGTATTCGTGAGCGAATGAGTGTGAATAAATGAACTAGAGAGATAAATGTGTGACGAAGAGAGAGAAACTGAGCGAATGAGAAATATTCACGCGCCTCGACGCAACGAGAGATGTTCTTATTAAAAAAGAGAGAAAAAAAGAAAAAAAAAAGAAGACAAAGGTTTAATAATACGATAATTACGATCACGTCCGATTCATACAGAGATTACGACGTTCCTTCATTGTTTCGTAGGATTTTCGTAAGATCCAACGTGCGCATTCCACGGGGTCATAATTATTATATCGTCGACTCCTTTTCCATCCCAAAAAAAAAAATCCCCAAACCCCCCGGCGCGGTACGCGGCATATCACTTACGACCGTACGCTAAGGAGTAAGGTGCCTTTTTTCACTTCATCGTGTGTATGTATTTCGGAGTTAAAAAAAAAAAAGACAAATGAACAAAACGAGCAAACAAACGAACACACACGAACAAACAAACAAACAAACGAAAGAACGAAACACAAAAAAAAAAAATAGAACGCGTAAAAACAGCAATTGATGCGACGTTAAACTCTTATACAAAAAAAAGGGAAAAAAAGAAAAATGGGGAATTGTTCAACGTAAAAACTACTTGTGTAATCACGTATAAAAAAGAAGAATAAATAAAAAAAAAACAGGAAACAGAAAATGCAACATGATGAAGCTCGAGGTTATAAGGGGCCGATGTGATATATTACCCATCCATCGTGCGTCGTCCAACATATTTTCACGTCGCGTGAATCTCTTTCACGAGGTCTTAAACGGAAAACGTTGAACGGCAAACAATGACGTAATCGAGGATATAACGTGTATTTCCGCGATTCAATTCAAACGGCCCGCGGGGTCCCATGGCAGCCTCGTTGCATACACTTAAGTTTAGGAGATATACAACCACCGGACATAGCTCGTGGAACAACGACCGGGCAAAACCTTGTATAATGTACATGTAATTTGTAACGGCGCGACAGAGATGATGCGCGATAACGTATCAGGTGCGCGTGCGCGCACATGCACATATACACACGCATACACGCACACATACACAAACACAAAAACGTAACATTAGTGACACGTTTACACAAACGTACTACATGTAACCACGCGTATAATATACGGATGAAACACTAAATTACACGTACACAGAAACAGATAGGCATATTATAGGAAGGGGACGATGATGATACAGACATACACACTTTGTTACACAAATTACAAGCGACACTTTACCTAGTTAATAGATGCACACGTGCACGTGCACAATATAGAGAGGGGAAAGGTGAAAGAGGGGAGACAGATACCTCCAAAAGACAATTCTCACAGGATGTAGCAATGGAAATGCGAGACGCCCTGGGACGTGTGTGAAAAAGTAAAAAAAAAAAAAAGAAAATGAAAAAACGTGTATGATATTATATATACATAACATAGCGTATAAAGTATATTATAAATAATGATGAATATAAATAAAAAAAATATATATATATAAATACTATGAAGAAGTATAAATATGAAGGAAGTATATAAACGAGAATATAGGATAAAAACACGCTTAGGCTTAAGAGTATAAGATATTATTATGATGATGTATGGTTGGTTTATAATGTAAAATATATTATAGAAAATGTATTCTGTTCTTTTCATTTTTAACCCAATACTAATCCATCACCGTTCGTTATAACAACAGTATGATTCGTCTATTGGATCGTTTATTAGATAACTGAAATTTAATGATTTTTACAGTTCAATAATTATAAAAATGATTGGTAAGTCCATTTACGACCTAAATACATAGTCTATTCAAAAAGTTCCCGGACTGATATTTTATGAAAAATTCACGTTAAGTCACACGTAAATTGTGTGATTTCGCAATTTTTTCCGAAAAATAAGCTTACAAAATAAACAGTTAGATGTGTAATCTGTTTCTGATATAATCTTTTCATTACGATTGATTTATACGATTGTAAAAAGAAAAGAAAGAAATATAGAAATTTTTCAAATGAAATACGATTATGAGAGCATGCTCGATTTATCATAGTATATCTAATTACACCAAATGAGTTGCGAAATATCTCAATCTTCTTATCGTTTATCAGAAGAAATTCGAAGCTAACCTATACACGCAGGTAAATAATAAATTATACCTTTAACGAGTACTCTGTTATGATTTTATTTCCTCTAGTCGTGTAACTTTTATGAATTCTCGCAATCAAGATTTCCACAATGACCATAGACACGTGATATTATTATTACCGTTTAATACAAATCTAAAATAAATACATACGACAACCTGGCTACGATTATTCAGACATAAGAATATCGTAAATTAAACGTTAGATTGTATGTACAACACGAACAAGTACAATGACTGGAAGATTAACGATACAAATGAAACATAAGTTTTGTCTGACATTATCAAGAATATCATCCCGGAGAATGGTGTGCACAGTTTACGGTTTTCTTTTACGTATCACAGTAATAGAGATCTCTTTCAACAAGTCATTAACAGTTGCTAGTGAAAGCTTTATCTAAGCAAAAGAAGGAATTAGCATCGATTGTAAAGCAACAATACTTTAACAACTGTCATAATACTAACTCAGCTACCACAGTAATACAAAGTTTATATTTAAATAAATATATAAATGAACCTAGTCTTTGTTTTAATTGCAAATAGTGTTGTATGAGCCGCTTAGTACCCAAAGTGACTGACTCCGTGAAACAAAATTTACTACATTGTATTTATAAAAAGTTAGTCAGGGATTGTGTTCTTTGGTAATAAAATTTGAAAACGTTAAAAAAGCGGAGTTACTTTCACTTCTAAAAGTTTTTTATTTATACTGTATTTAAAAAGTTCCTGGATAAATTAGTTCTTCGATTAATATATTTGTGAATACAATCATCACAAATAACATATTTCAGGAACTAATTAATGGTAACAAATCAATTGCAATTACCACCGAATATTGCCTATTAGTAGAATTTTATGTAAAAAAGTTAAAAAGTGACATTTCTAATTTAACGTACAAAAGTATTGAATCGTAACATAAATAAGTTCGAGTATATTCAATATTTTTTTTTTTTAATTAAACTTCGATATGGTATGAACAGTAGCATTGCTGAATTTAAACCGATTACAAGTGGCTCCTTGTTGATTGCAATTACGCACATTCGCAAACTCCGTCCATAAGTTATGGGATACCTACTAATTTGAGCTTCACGTTTAAATGATCACTGTTAAGCACTCGTACGATTAAATCGAATGATTATTTACAGATTGTTTGCATCGAATATAATTTTTCTAATGTAAAAATATATTGAAAATTGCATATACAAACTTTTTAATTTTCTCGTTAATATAAATATGAAATGTCAGGCGTGTCAATACAAATATATTCCCTAAATAAACTTATTATCAATAGAACGGTCCATATCAAAGTATGTAACTAAATCTTTCATTTAAACTTGATATATTGTAAAACGGTAAGGTGTTCCATGACTTATGTGCAGGGGTATATAAAACAGAACTAAATTCTTAGAATTGGAACACGTTTATGATAAAACTCAATAGTTAGATACATTTACGTACACACTTATAAATTTTTATTGAATTCTATACGAAGAATTACAAAAATCTTATTTCCCTTTTTAATATTTCATGTTCGTTTAGATAACAAAATATTCCCTCTTCGTCGTGGTATTTAAACGTTTAATAAAATATTATTAAATGTAAATTTATACGCACGAAGAAGTGGCTGTGCTGCATGAGAAACATGGCGTAACATTAATTAAAACGAAATTATCTTTCCGTGTTCGCCATTATAATCCTATTTAGATATTCGAGATATTTGAAACTGTTCTTGTAGTTTTGCTTTCGTTAGAATGACGACATCCTGAAATAGAAACGACGCGCCGATGAATTCGGCTCCCGGATGAAGAAATACCGGCGTAATTAGTGTTGCCAGTATCACGCCAACGCATCATCGTAAAATTGAAAACGAACGAACCGATGACCTGTCGCCGTGATAGGAGAATTGCGCCTAGAGACAGGAATATCCACGCGAATTGACTGTCTCTTGCTATCTTACTCATACGTGATTGTTTGGCCTCGTGAATATACAAGAGATACTGTGGTGAGTACAGGGGATGGATGTATATACGTTTAATTGCGAGATGGGGATGCGGTATCCAGTTATGTCGGCGAAATTGACAAACACGTAAACGTGACAACTGGCGAAGTTTGAACTTTCTTGATACCTGTACTATTAAGTATACACACTAGGTTTTCCAAAATTCTTGAGTACTAAAAAATATGTACTAAATAAATAAAAGTAATACTTTGGAAAATTAAGTTATTTTTCTTATGCTTTAGTTTGAAAGAACTTTCAATTCTCGTAACTACAGTCACTCTCATTAATATTCGGACACCATTTAAAATAGAATAACTTTTTTAAAATTGAACCAAACGATCTGAGTTTTTTTTCTTTTAGAAATTAGACCTAGTTTAGTAGATGATGTATAAAAAATTTTTGAAAAAGTGTGATTAGTCAGAATTACGAACAGAGTAATGAAGATCTTTTTACTTTTAAAAAGCGCTTTTTACTTTTTTTTTTATCTGAGTTTAAAAATGGCGAAAATTGAAGTCTTTCACTACTCTCGACCTACAACTGCAATAAACCTAAAAATTCTTCTGTTTTGATTCCGATGAAATTTTCACTATATATACAAGTGACATAAATCTGTCCAACATATTTTTTAAGATTTTATTACAGTGTCAAATCAACAAGTTGTACAAAGTGATATTTACTATCTTCTTTTCGATTCCAACCAATTGTAATTTTTTCAAAAAGTGTTTTACATGTCACTTAGTAAACTTATCTTTCTAGCTTCCCAAAAAAACTTACGTCGTTTGGTCCAATTTTAAGAAAGTTATTAAAGGATATCTGAATATTAAGGAGAGTGAGTGGTAGGACAAAAAATTTGTTCAAAAATTTGTCTCTTTCAAACGTAGATCACGAAAATAATTTGTTTTACATAAATTCTCATTAAAACTTTGAAGTCAATATTCATTTTGTCTTTGAACGAATGAATGGATGTGAATTTTATCGAAGATTTAAAGGCTCTTGAGAGATTTCATAGAATTTGAAACTAAAATGATTAAAATTGATCATGTGATTCTCAAGATACTATTATGAGTTGCATAGGTCACTCTGTATACCTGCATCATAGAATTTTTCATAATTTCATTGCACACCTTTCACACTATAATTAACTTTGACTGACATTTTCTTCACGACGCTTGCCTAGTTCGCACAGGTACATATTACGAGACATTACGAAATCCAAGTAATGTTCAACTTATCTAGGTTAATGTTTACGCGCTTTCGATGCTAATCATTTTAACATTCTTATTTTTCAATCGTCGAATAAAAGTAGAATTAAATTGACTGGAGGTGAGATTAGAAAATCCTATATAATTGACTTTGATATGCTCTTAGGAATTTCTGTGAGTAAGCAAATTTTATATTGTTCTTATAAAATGTCGCAGGATCGTTTACAGCATCGAATATCACTTGAAACTTGTTTTAAGAGTTACTACGTTCTTTGTACACTGGTGTCTTAAGATTTGCTCGTTTACAGGTATATCTTTAATTGTTAATAACTAACAAACGAAGGATCAAATAAAATCATTTCATTCATAATTTTCTGCTTATTTTAACTTGTAGAATCACCCCTTAAATTTTAATCATATGTTATTTATTGTAAGAATCACAGCGCTCTCCGTGACTTGAGTTGCTATACACTGGTGTCTTGAAATTTGCTTGTATACAGGGGTATCTTTAATTGTCAACAACTAACAATTGAAGTCTCAAACGCAACTTTTTTATTCCTGACTTTCTTCTTATTTTAGCTTCTAAAACCACCCCTTAAATTTCCTACCAACTATTGCCGAAACTATCGCCTATACATATAAGCCATACGTTATATATAATTCACACGTTCTCGAAAATACAAATTGTTAGGTAGATATATACCCATAGGAAGGTGCGTTCACCTACACAAATAAACATGCAAGTTTGTATTTACGATATAGGATATATATATATATATATATACGTATATCGAATACCCAACGGACAACAGAGCGTACAAGAGAATAGCGTAGTATAAAGCATAAACTACAATTAGCGGTAATCCGCGTGACACGGGCATGGCACCCTTTGCGCATATTAAAGCATTAGCTGCCGAGTCATACAAGCAAACCGTACATCATTTCGAGACGTGGCCACGTCTGCCAGTAAAATCGTTACATTTACGAAGAAACACGACTGGCCCGATACGTACTGACTGGATATTAGTGGCATGGCTCACGATACACGTGCTGCTAGCCGTGTGAAAAGTGAACCGCTGCGTTCTGCCGCTTTTACAACCGTGCTACGATGCATTGGTATATATATTTCTCGTGTCGTATGCGCTTTTCCAAGGTTACCGACGAAAAAGAGAAAAAAGAGAACAGAGCACTGAGATAAATTACATGTGACTTCATGTCACATGTGCTGAAATACCGACCTAGAAAACAAAAAAAAAAAGAAAGAAATCACTGGCTTTTTTGCACGCTTTGCGATTTAACGTTGTGCTTTTGAGAATCATATTCAGCTTACATCACACATAAGGTATAAGATAGACCTATCATGCAATGTAAATTTCTGTCCCACGATCCCGGGGAGCACGTAACTCCCTTCATCATTTTGATGTCACACGCAACATTATAGCGAAACGGCAGGAATTATAATCAAGCATAGTGATAGTTAATTATGCTTGACAATTATTAGGACAGTGCAAAAGTTCATACTCGATTTCAATGGATAATACTAAATTATTCGTACACAAGTGGCACTTGTATGTACAAATTTCGTAGCAGATACAAAAGTGCGATATTCAAATTGTTATTTCAATTTTTCTTCCTTGTTGAAATTCTTAAAGGATAATTTATAGATACTATAAATATTTATGATATTTTATAGATATAGTTTATTCGTTGATAAATCTCTTTGGTATCAATCAAAATACGTTGTAATACGAATCAGAAAATTGAATAAAAATATTCTGTAATAAATTTAGTTTTGAAATCGACAATTTAATGATAAATTTACTAATTTCGAATATTATAAATAGTATTCTAACGTAAATGATACATTCGTATCGATTGCAAAAACTACCAAACTTTCGTTTAAAGTTATCAATCCGCTTTGCCCACCTCTAACCAGATGCATCTCTCAAAGAAGATAACAGAATTTCTCCAAGTACTTCTCCCAGTACTTCTCCCAGATAGTGACTTAAGATAACCACTAGAAGCATTCCAATTTCTTCGTTTCAATTAACAGAAAAGTTTAGAACAACAGTTTCAAATAAAACAAATGTGGTTCCTCGAATTGGTTCATCGGTCACCAGAGTAGCGTGGAACAGCGTAGTTCTTCCTACCATTCTCATTTGTGGTTGTCGGTTTACTGCTATTCTACTACAACCCCAAACTACTTTCGTTCCTTAAATCTTCATATATTTCGTTCCAACAAATTCATGTTATACCATAAACCTTATTGAATTCGCGTAATGCTTAACATGATTTTTCTACCAATATTACCAGAACACCATATCCTCTTATTTTCTTTATAATTACTTTAAAATTGAAATTACAGTGACTCCCATTAATATTCGGACACCTACTGTCGCAATATTTGCATAATACTCCATCATAAACGGGAGATTAAATATTTTCATACGCATTTCAGGATAACAGTAAATTAATTATTATATAAATTACACATTATCGAAAACACAATTTTTCGCAATATTTGCATAATACGCTGTTGCAAATGTAAGGTTAAATATTTTCATACATAATTCACGATTACAGTAAATTAATTATTATTATATAAATTATAGACTATCGGAAACTTTATTTCTTGCAATATTTGTATAGTACTCCATCACAAATACAGTGACTCCCATTAATGTTCGGATACTCTTTAAAACAGAATAACTTTTTTAAAATTGGACCAAATGAATTGTGTGCTCGTGAAAAGTTAGAAGGGTTAGTTTACTAAATGACGCGTACAAACAATTTTGAAGAAATTCCAATTGGTCCGAATTACGAAGAAAATAGTAACGATAACCTTTTACAACTTTTTTTATTTGAGCTTGTAATGAAAATTTAAAATGTATATTTTGTAGATTTATGTCACACGCTGAAAATTTCATAGAAATCCATTAATACTGCTATGAGCTACAAACAACTGCAAATAGCAAAAATCGAAGTCTTTCATTTTTCGTTTTTAATTGCGATAAATCGAAGGATTCTTACATCTTTCAATCCCTGTCCCAATTTCGATGAAATTTTCAACATGTATATACATAACGAACATAAATCTACAAAACATATATTTTCTAAATTTCATTACAAACTCAAATGAAAGAGTTGTAAAAAGAAAACTCTACTATGTTCTCTGCAATTCCGATTAATTACTATTTTTAAATATCATCTAGTAAACTAACCCTTCTAACTTTTCATGAGAACTCAGTTCATTTGGTTCAATCTTAAAAAAGTTATTCTGTTTTGAAAAGGTTGTCCGAATATCAACGTGAGTCACTGTATATCATAATTGGCAAAAATATTATCGCTTTTTCTCAGTAACTTGTTAATTAATTGGAAAACGAGCGAATAGTGAAATACTACGCATTTTACAAATTATCTCTGTTCAGTTTAAAAGTGCAAGAAAATATGAGAAAGAAAAATTAGGTATTAGGTAAACCAAATGCAACGCCTAAATGCAAGTATTGTATAATGTTTACGTGTCATGTCTTTTCAAACGACATAAGCCGTTCTGTATTAGTAGAATGTAATGCAATTTCAATTGCATTTACATTATTCAAATTTATCATGAAAATGGACGTTCTTTAAAAAATACTCATCACAAATGTAACAGAAATTTACAATGTATCGAGATATTGATAAAATGTTACTTAACCCATTCGAGACAGATTATACACTGTGTACGCGATAAGTTTGAACTTCAGTTATCAGTTAATACTGAAAAAGTAATCGTAAAATTTGTATTAGTTTCAAATTAAACCTTAAAATGTATAATTCATAGTCAGAATCGTCGGGAATACAAAAAAAAAAATGGATAGCGATGATGAAAGTGAAGACTTCTCGTTAAAAATGTTTAACGTAACTGAAAAAAATTGTTTCACTTCTGGAAATCTTCAAAATAATTCTTCATCTTGAATGGGTTAATTCGAAATTTCTGGAAAATAAAGATTAAATTTTCATTGATAGAATTAAATTAACGTTTGGTAAAAACTGTACTGCTTTCCGAAGTTTGCGGGAAATAAAGATTAAATTTACATTAATGGAATTAAATTAACGTTTTGAAAAAACTATCACTTTTCGAAATTTTAATAAAAATGATCAGGTGCATACGAATACGATGAACAAAAATACAATTTTGATTAAATGTTCGCGGAACATTACGTGAATCTGGATTCATTACGCGTGGTTGACCTCTCAGGAATTTCTGTCACACTCTGCAGCAACAGATGTCCGGTATTAAAGAGCTGCTTTCAGAAGTGTGCGTAAAATATTTGTCCACTTCAGAAGATACATACAATGTAATAATTATTACGTTATGCTACTATTAATTCGATGAAATTTATTTTATTCCTGTTTTTCGCGCTTTCTATTATAATAAAATTAAACGAATAAAAAAAGAAAAGAATAGAAAAGAAATATATTCCAATTTCAAAAGGAAGAGAATTCTTTGTATTGATTACTCGATGTTACGTATTAAATAAAATAAAGTTTATGAAATTATAATTTTAAAGACGCTAGAATAATTAACATTGTAACATTCAAGAAAATATACGGATATATTAATAAATCGCACATTGTCTTATTTCTTCTAACACGAAACATTTTCCCAGTTAAGATAAGATTTAGTAAATTGTACAAAATAGAAAGACATTTGTAATAAATATTAACTTACAGTAAGAAAGTAATTTATAAGGAAAAATTTACAAAATTTCAATGAATGTAAAACACTATAGATTTAAATGCTTGAGATAAATTGATTTGTCAAATTTAATCAGGTCAACAATAAATAAAAATTAATAAATTACTCCCATTTAATTTTCATTTTCTGTTTACATCTTTATTATTCAAGATTAAACTATAATGTTTATTTTAGTTATTGCAAAAATTCATGGGAGAATGTAATACGTATTAAATAACAATAACACTATTTTCTTCGGAATAATATGCAATAAATATTTATATTAATAACTTCTTTGATTTTATACTAAAAGAAATATTATAAATACGCTAAAAGTAGCATATTCCGTTCCTCTGAATTTTTTTGTCCAATATTTAAATTTGGCAATGATCCCTATTTACCTAGATTTCACTATACCAAGTAAAATTTATTTTAAAAACTACTAAATTTGATTTCCACTAACTTACGAAATCCTAGGGACATTTCTTTTCTAAAAAGGTCCTACGAAAGTCTGTATTACCTGTTTGATCGAAGAATCTGGTGAATACTGAATGTAACTAAATAACAATTACGGTGCTGCAATGTGATGTCGATATTTGCGGATAATTGTCTATATTTAATTGGAAAACAAATATCGTTCTGGAAACAAATATCATGACAATCCTTTCTGAGAATACAGTATTTTCGGCGCTTTTCAAAGTACGATACGATCGATTCTGAATGAAAGTGTATGTGAAATACGATACATAACCTTACAATTTACAGAGGTTATGTTACGAAGTAAAATAATTTAGTATTAATTTGACAAATTCTTGGAAGAGTTAGTTATTTACAATAACCTGAGCAAAAATGGCTTACTTAACAAGGAAGGAAATAGACGAAATGAAGCCGCAAATTGAAAAAGCGGTTCATAAATTTCTCGGTTTCGGAGAACCTGCTATTGTTACTACTGCTGTCAATTGTATTACCTCCGGTTATGATAAACGGAAAACTGCAGGTTAGCTTTAATTAACAAATAGCACTCACTAATTAACTATCTTTTTTTACACAATTTATAAAAGCGTTTATAGTGTAGTGTTTATATATATGTATGTAAGAACATGAATAAATCTTGATAATTAACACAATTTTATAGATAAACTGTCAGCTTTGTTGGAAGATAAAAAGGCTTCAAAGTTAACTGAAAAAATATTTGCAATATACGATGATACCAAAGTGGCACAAAAAAGTAAAAAAAGAAATCATATGGATGACAAAGAAAAAGACAAAGATACGAAAAAACCCAGGTTTAGAGATGATGAAGTGAAAAATGAGAAAACAACAGAAGCACAGCTGTCTGCAGATAAGGTATCAAATTGTCTATCTTATAAATATACTAACAATATAAATATTAACATCAAGTTAATTACTTTTTTATTATATATCTTTATACAGATAAGACAAATGATGGCTAATGCTCAAAGAGAAATTGAGGAAAGGAAAAGGGCATTGAAAGCTATAAAGCAAGAAGAAGTATCACCAGTGAAACCTCTTCTTAAAGCCAGAGAATCGCTACCAACGGTAGGGAGCATGTATAATCAGGGTTTATTAAGTAAAACAGATTCGGATAAAGCAAGAAAAATTGCAGCTTTGCAAGCTCAAATCAGAAGTAAGCTAAGTTCAGGACTACTTGGTAATGTCAGTGTTCCAGATAAACCAACACCCTTAATCTTGGATGAATCTGGAAGAACTGTAGATATAACGGGTAAAGAGGTACAGCTTACGCAAGTAGTGCCCACATTGAAGGCTAACATTCGAGCCAAAAAACGTGAAGAATTTAAAGCACAATTACAAGAATCGAAAGGTCCGGAAGAAATTCAGGATACACATTTTTTTGATACTAGAATAGGCGTGAAACCAGCTGTGCGTGGCAAGCGTACGCTGAAATTTCACGAACCAGGAAAATTTCAACAATTAGCCGAAAGAATTCGTATGAAAGCTCAATTAGAAAAATTACAAAATGAAATTAGTCAAATTGCTAGAAAAACTGGTATAAGCTCGGCAACTAAACTGGCGCTTATAGCGCCGAAAACTGAAGCTCTTAGCGAAGATGTGCCTAATGTAGAATGGTGGGATTCTGTCATATTAACAGGAGGATATCCAAATGAAAATGAACCCACAACAATTAAAAGTTCCACTATTACAAATCTTGTAGAACATCCTACGCAAATGCGACCACCAAGTATGTATTTTTCGATAAACAGTCACTAAACGTCCGTTTTGTGTATTTTATACTTTACATATATTATAAATTAGTTATTTCTTTTTATTATTTCAGCTGATCCACTGAAACCAATATATATGCCTGTATTCCTAACAAAGAAAGAACGTAAGAAATTACGGAGACAAAACAGACGAGAAGCATGGAAAGAAGAACAAGAAAAGATTCGGTTAGGTCTTGAACCTCCACCAGAACCAAAATTACGAATTTCAAACCTTATGCGAGTATTGGGTACAGAAGCCGTACAGGATCCTACAAAAATAGAAGCACACGTTCGGCAACAAATGGCTAAGAGATTGAAAGCACACGAGGATGCGAATGCAGCTCGAAGACTTACCGCCGATCAACGGCGTGAAAAGAAAGCAAGAAAACTTAAAGAGGACACGACACTCGGTGTACATGTAGCTGTTTACAGGTAATGTTAAAAAAAAATGTGAATAAGTAAAACTATGCCATATATTTGCATTATATGATAATTAATATTGCCATTGCAGAATACGTGACCTTTTAAATAACGCTTCGAAGAAATTTAAAGTGGAAACAAATGCAAAACAGCTTTATCTCACAGGCTGCGTAATGCTCTTCCGAGATTGTAATGTTGTCGTTGTAGAGGGTGGAGCGAAACAATTGAGTAAATATAAACGATTAATGATGCATCGCATTAAATGGGAGGAAGATATAATAAAGGATAACGACGGAAATGATGTACCCAACAAATGCGTTCCTGTATGGGAAGGTACTAGTAAACAACGGCATTTCGGAGAAATCAAATTTAAAGTTTGCCCAATCGAGAAAATGGCTCGAGAACACTTTAAGAAACACCAAGTTGAACATTATTGGGATTTAGCTTATAGCGGGGCAGTTCTTGATAATACAGATGACATTCACACTTAGAAACCACTCCTGTAATTTAAATGATAGATATTAACATATTAACATGAACGCGATGATAGGTAATTTCAATAAAAAGGATAAATAAGTGACTATAAAAGTAAAGAATAGCAAAGATAAGAAATGTAAATGGTGGCACATAGAGCGGAAATAAAAGTGCTCAAGGCCTCTAATGACATAGTTTTATTTTTAAGTAGTTCTAGAAACCCTGGATCCAAGATATAAAATTTCGTTTTCAATATTATTTATGATTTATGGATCGTGTAATGTTAATTATATATGTGCATAAATATTGATATTTAAATCAAGATCACATATTTCCTCATGAATGATTGTTTTATTTGTTACTAAGTTAATGAAAAAGAATACAATTGGTGTTGTAATACTTCTGCAACATAAATGAAACTTATTCAAAAGTACTACTTTTAAATGTACACTTCATATATCAATACAAAAATTATAAACTCTTTTATAACACTACTAAATTTGAAGTAAACTATCTTTATAATATTGTTTTATTTGCATTTTTCTTCATTATGATAACAACGATATATTAAAAAGTGTATAATTAAGTTCTTCATATTGAATAGGATATGTGATCTTGATAGTGAATTTTGATCATTTTTTAGACAATTACCACCAAAATTTTTCCTCAGACGATAAAAACGATCATCTCGCAAGTAATACTCAAATCATTTTAGCCCTTGGAGTGTTTTTATTTACAATTTGTCTGCATTCGACATAATTAATCGCATGTTATGTATAAAATACCCTTTTACGGATTGACTCAAGTGCGTGTAACCAGTACAGTTTATCATACACGACATTACTCCTAAGAATCTTAACCTATAGTCAACTTTACGGTGAAATCCGCAAGTGTCAATTAAAATATCGCAACGGCACTGCGAAGTTAAATGCGAACTATGTTGTAAAGGAACATGTAGGATGTGTATACACATAATATATCGTATATACGAAAGTGCAGATGCACTTTGGAGCCTTGAAACTGTACGTCCAACCGCGACTACGGATAACATAGTCTATGAAAGGGGAACCTTGGTCTTGTTCGTAATACCAATCCTACTGCAGCAACGATGCACTTTTACCGTGTTTCTAAGTGTTACACCGCCGACTCAATGTATGTACATTGTTGACACCCTATATGAGCGTGATCCTTTAGAGGGCCCCACTCTTTAAACCCACCGGACGATCTGAAGTTTTACTTTCGTTCGAGGATCGGTATCAGTTCAGGTTTTGCCGCTTCGTATTCTTGCGCATACTCGTCGCGGCTCTTGCGAAATTGTACAAGGCAAATGAATTCTATTGTGCATTAATGTAGGATCAAATGTTGCCGTACGGAGACGATTATTTCGGAAAAATGTTGGTGTGCGTGAAACAAAGACCAATCAACGGTATATTTGTTTTCCTGTTGCGGTGAGTTTTTCTGCTGTTCTTTCTACTAGATAACCAATGTATCAACTGATTCTGTACATAGTGGCTCTTCTAAAATTAGAAATTAGTTAAATGTACTTTTATCGAATTATATTTTGAGAATAACATGGAAAATAGGTATATCGTACTAGTTGTACCCTTAAAGTAGAGATTGTCGTTTGGTTGTCTGATTGTGGATTGGTATATTTTATTAAAGAACAAAATAGTGGTTGACTAATATAGTTGATTATTAATTAATCGATTATTATTTAATAATGCATTACTTATGTTATTTGGCAATGAGTAGATGTAACGAAGTGAAAATTTCGCAGCATTGCGCATGCGTTAACAAAATAAATGTATTTGAGTAAAATCATCTTGTATACAGTGGCTTATTTTTCTAATAAAATATACCACTTGGTTTTCAAATACATCGTGAGACCATATTTTGCGATATGTATTTTATATATTATTTTGACGTTTACATAAAATTGTAATTTTATTAAAAGTATAGCAAAACAAGGTCACGTGCTTATATTTATGTGAAAATATCATGAACGAATGAACTTTCCGAATATGTGTTTCGATAATAGTTTCTATTCTGAATATACAGCAGATTTAATAACTGTAAATATTTTTACTAAGAAAGATTGAAAGTAAATATATAAGGAAATGTGTATTTTATATAAAATTCATTATAAGATGGACTTATTGGAACATTAAGCTGTATCAAATAATTGCACAGTTTATTATAAATCTTATAAAATTTAAACATTTTCTTTCACTGAATATTTTTCACACTGTACCACTTATAAAAATTTTCATAATGTCTGTAACTTCAAAGTTTATTTCTTAATGAACAATTTTTTATTAATTACTAATTCAACGAAACTAACCAAAGTAATACGAAGGTAAGGTATTATGCAGTGAAAATAAGAAAGGTAATAATATACGCTAATAAATTGCGTATCACTCATGATGAATGATTATTTTCTTTGTTTCGACTGGTCGTCGGAAAAAAAACCTATATGTACGAAAGTCATATCGTAGTATAATTTATCACTCGTAAAATGAGTATTATATTTAATTGTCATATGTAACAGTTCAAATTATAATATTTCTGCGACAAATAAAATAATTAATGTTTTTACAATTTCTTTCGTATTAAAAGTAATAATTTGGGATTTTTTCCTTTTCCATTTTCTTCCAGTAAGAAATTCATCGAATTTTATTAAAATGTGTATTAACAATATTCGTTAAAAATGATTTCATAAAAATTTTATAGAAAGATTTACGTAAGACTCAGACAAATTTGATTAAAAAATCTTCGACTGAATTTTAGTTTTATTGTTTATTTCAATTCTCTTTTATTTCTAGATGTTAATATTCACAATATATGATTTTACTAACGTGTATGTTCTTATTTTACAGTGTATGCAAGTGCATATTTAATAACTTTTAAAATACAGCATACAATAGCATTACCAATAGTACTGAAAGCTTTAGTATAAGCATTAATCTGTTATTTGTGAAATATTAAAACTAATTATTAATTTTATCAAGATTAATTAAGCATTGATTAAATAGAAACAAAATCTTAATCATCTGAATTAAAATAGTTTACTTGTAAACATAAAGAAATATTATAGGATATAACAGAAAAATGAAAAATTTAATTTGTATTAAATTAAAAAATTTGAAATTCCAAAAAGTTTGTGTTTTAAAAGTTAATTTGTATTTATGCTAGAATAATAACTAAATTTCAATTATTTATACTGAAATGGATATGCATAACAACTAAGTTATTTTACTATTCGTATATTATTTCCTTACTTGAATAATAACAGTTTATTCGTTTTCTTCCAAAAATTATTCCGATTAAAATTCATTTTATATTTCATTAACCTATAAAGCAATAATTCGTTTTGAAAATACCAAACAGAAAGAATCGCGAAACAATTGCTGAACGGTTTGTCAAAAATTAGCATTACAAAATCAAGCATCGAAGAAGTATGCAGGCACGCGGAATAATGCATACAATTTCCATTTAGTTTCACACAGTGAAAGCAAAATTAACGATTTTTTTAGAAATTATTTCGTCAAGAATGAATCACGTTCTCAAATAATGGTTCCTATCAATTTATACGAGCGCTAATCATGGGAACAGAGGAGATTACGTAAAGAAATTGCAAAGAAGCAGGAAGGATCTTAAATGTCAAGCAACGAGTCCTTCTTCGATATTCTCTTAAGGTCGGGCCTTGTATATCGCGTCGATATACAACCGAAAAAAAAAAAAATGGTTAACCAATACCTGAGAAATTCACTATTGTTACAATCACTTTCATTAATATTCGCACACCCTTTAAAACAAAATAAATTTTTTTAAATTAAACCAAATGACGTGAGTTTCATTTTTTTTTTTAGAAATTAGTATTAGTTTACATGATGTGTACAAACAAATTTGAAAAAATTGCAATCGTAAAAGAAAATATTAAATGCCGCTTTTTGCAACTTTTCTATCTGGGCCTATAATGAAAATTTAAAAAGTATATTTTGAAATCGATCGATATAGAAACAAGCGACAGGCATTGAAAGACGTAAGAATCTTTAAATTTATGGCGAAAAATCGTGAGACTTGCTGAGATGAAATTTTCAGCGTGTATATAATTCCTAAAAATCAAAAAGTATTTTTTAAATTTTCTTTACAAACTGAAATTAAAGAATTGTAAAAAGTTATCTTTATTATTTTCTTCATAATTCCGATCAATTGTAATTCTTTCTAAATTTTTTTTTCACGTCATTTAGTAAACTAATCTCTCTAATTCTTAAAAAAAAAAATCATTTGTTTTAATTTTAAAAAAGTTATTCTATTTTAATATTGTCTATAAATATTAATAAAATTGACTAGGTGAATCAATAAATGCATTATACGTGATTAACGCAGCAACGAACAATGTCTCATGCGAAATCAAGTGAAATGCATCGTCTTCTAGACCAAGGTTTCCAAAGTTCATTGTGATATTTGTGATGAATTTCAAACAGTGTGTCTATAAACTCATATTTTATCCACGATAAGCATAGATCATGTAAATTTTTGTAATTATCTGATGGATGTATCATGAGATAATACACCTAATTTTGTTCTATCACTTCGTTTCGTTTCTGTTACGGATACAAGAACGGCGTGAACTTATAATCGAAATGCGCCCAATCTTATAATTATGCATTTAATAGTTGATCCTATCACGTCATTGTCAAGTTGGATAATAAGAAAACGATTGAATTTACATGACAATTATTAGATAAAGTTAAGGTACAGTACTGTATGATACAAGACGCAGACGACTTCTCACGAGTTCACTTGCGAAAGGTGTAGCACTGCTATGGTGTTTTCAACACTTTCTACATTCATATAAGGTGTTAATGCTCAAGAGTTTCATACCGCTATGGAATTTCCAAATTTTCTTTTCATTCATAGAGATAATTCATATTTCTGAGAATATACATAGCATAGAAAATAGAATTTCAGAAGAAACTTATTTCACTCATCAGGTGTACTATAAAAAGCACTATAATTTAAATATTTTGTATACTGCATTCTGTGCAATTTCACACCTCCAAATTTCTTGTAAATACATAAAAGCCCACAGTTTAGTAATCAGATATTTATTATTCGTCAAGAAACGATCATTTTCAATTCTCTTCAAGTTCTCTTCAGATCCATCTCATCTTTTCATGTTTTATATCAACTGTTACTGTTCAACTGTGTTATTCAGTTCATATTTTGTTATTGCATATTACTTAAGTGGAAATTAATAAAAAAAAAGAAAAATGGTATAATAACTTTCACTACGATTAGGTTTCGAACATTTAACGGTACATCCGATAGGCATCCAGATCATAGGATATTTATGACAATAAGTGTATTGGATATAAAAAAGAAAAGTGGCCTTCTTTCCGTTCTCACGCTATTTACTTTCGATATATTTCGTAGAAGGGCATATTATATCTAACTTTATTACGAATAATTGACGACTATCCCAGTCTCACGAGATTATCCTAAAAGGAACTAACATTGCCGTAAGAATCTTTCTACTCGCTGTTAAATAAGTGCATTACGTTCTCACAATTTTACCAGCTTCAAAGGCAATTACCACCCACCATCCTATTTTCTATACGTGCAACTTAACCCTCTTCCGTCTCTCACTTTCGCATCTTAATATGTAAAAGATCAATGAAATAAAAAGGCGAATAATTAATTTTCTAAATTCTTTTATTTAATATATATGTAGAATATGAAGCTGTGCACTATGAACATATGCAATTCTTCTTTTCTTATCAGACATATGACAATTTAGACAATTAGTTCTTTTGTTGGAGTTACATGTCTTCAATGATCACTAGAAGATCGACGTATCTTGTATAGGGTCTTTCAATAAGAGCGATAGAACTTTGAATTGAAATGAAACGAAAAGTACGGAAGATAATGTAGTACTCACTGCTTTATTTTAAAGTACATTAGATGTCATTATAAACAAAATACAATATCATATAAATGACCACCACGATTGCGTTTGGTGAAGTTAGACAAAACCTAATTTTCACAAAAAAAAAAAATCATCTTCAGTGATGAAGTTCAATTAATTATATGAAAATTAAAATTGTAATACGGTAAAATAGTTGCTTTCTTCTGGTACTTTCTTCTGTGATTAACATTATAACACTAAACATATCGACAATTCGTGTATACCTACATAGGATCTTCCAATTGAAAGTTAATCAAACGTATTTTCTTCAGTTTTCACATTCCAACGCGCTAAAGAGCTACACAGCTTTACATAGGAACAAGCTTATATTTCCTATCCTTAGATTCCTATTCGCAGATTCCTAACCGTACTGGTACTCGTCGAAAGTACAACTTTACCATCGAACATGTTACTGGACCTGGGTAGACGTACAAATATTTCGATGGAGAAGTACGATCAAGCGGAACGAGCGATCCTCGACTCGCAAACACGTTTAAATCACGGCTCTCCATCGTGGTTTCTCGGAGCGTCCCACGAAATGACCCAACACGCTCAGAATCTCTCGAGAAAAGCTCTGCGCATCGAAACGATGGCTGTGATGTTGGTCGAAGCTTTGAATATGTCATCGGAAGAAGCGTCTTTCGTGTTACCGTCTGTAGCAGCCATCAATTGTCCCGGTTCGCCTACGTTCTTGCAAGTGATGGCCAGTTGCAAAAGGATCGATCCACGCTATAGAACTCACAACGGACAGTGTAATAATGGTTTACATCCGATTTGGGGTGCAGCTTTAGAAGCTTACGTACGATTTTTACCACCAGAATATGTAGACGGTGTCTCTTTACCACGTACGGATTTACCTAGCGCAAGAGATGTCTCTTTGCGGGTACATTCCGGTGGATTGGACATTAAACATCCGTATTTGATGGCGCTTACAGCATTATTCGGGCAATTTCTCGTTCACGATCTCACCCATACGCCGAAAATGGAATTACCCGACGGGACGAAATTAAAATGCTGCGACGTGGATTACGAACACTTTCATCCGGAATGCTTTCCGATCCGTGCTGATAACGCTATTGGGTGTATGGAATATTCTAGGTCAGCACCACACCCAGGAAATTCGTTACAGGTAATAGAAGTATATCATATGAATCGAACGGTTTATTTTAACTCGAAGTCCAAATTTTGATAGATGCAACTAGATGCGATATTTTTTAATGTGAGATTTAATATATTTATTTGTCTTTGAATCTTAAAGCAATAGTCTTGTTCATTCTAGAACAAATACCGTCTCTTTGTGGGACTTTTTATCTCTTTTTGGCAATTTGAACGTTCCATTTTGCTAAAACTTCGTCTTTTTTTTTTACTTTTTCTAAATTTTGTAAAGAATTATTGAAATCTTTAAACTTTGTAAATATTGCATATCTCATTTACTGTTTCAATGAGATTTTTATCTTCTTAGTAAAAGAGGAATATTAACTATCTATTTTCTTCCATATTGGAAATAGTATAATTCAGGCAACAAACTAGTAGTTATAGTGAATACATTTTTAAAAGACACATGAAAAAATAATCTTTCACGAATTTTATGTATTTATTGTGTCGGAAATTCACATTATATGACTCGTTATTTACATAAAAATCGGAAAATAAATTTGTCTTTTACTCATCCGGTTGTGTGAATGAAATCACAAGTAGGAAACACACTATTCAACTAGAAAAATATTGGTTAAACGAAATTACGCGGTCGTAACATCGGCCATCAAAGTATTAAGATAGTAAGATGTCTTTGTGAGAAGCAGAAACCAAGGAAATCGGTAACGAGTGGAGATAAGAATCTACACTATGCTCAACTAAAGTAAACATTTATTATACAGATATAAACATTTTATTATACAATATAGAAACAGTCGTCACAATATTTTTAACGCATTGTAGAAATTCGTGTAATACAGGAGTTTACTGTATATGCAACGTTGAGAAGAAATGGGTTAAACAGAAGAAGTGTTTTACATACTAAGGAACGTCTAACATGATGTCCGACAAATTGTACAAAAGTAATTTTTTTAATGCAGGGTTGTAAATTAGGTCCTCGACAGCAAATCAACCAAGCTACCTCATACTTAGACCTTTCTCCTGTTTATGGAAGTTCCGAAGACGTAGCGAAAGCTCTGCGTTCCGGCAAAGGCGGTTTGCTTAATACGCAAAGGAAGAACTTGCCCATGCCTTCGCCGAAGTACGAAAGTTGTAGGAGCGTAAACAAAGCTTTCCCATGTTTTCTTAGCGGGGATTCACGGGTAAATGAGAACCCAGGTCTCACTCTAATGCACGTACTTTTTCTACGCGAACATAACCGTGTCGCTATGGAGCTGGGACAATTGAATCCTCACTGGGACGACGAGAGACTCTACCAGGAAGCAAGAAGGATCGTTATCGCGGAAATGGAGCACATAACTTATAACGAGTTTCTGCCCGTTGTTGTCGGCGAAACAACTATTAACAAGTACGTGTTTTCTCTCTCTCTCTCTCTCTCTCTCTCTCCCTCCTCTCTCCCTCTCCCACTCACTCACTCTTTTGCCTTATAATTAATTAAACGGATTAGAAAGTTCCACTTGTTCGACAGACGAACATGAACGGAACTTTTATTCGATGTTTTCATTTGATTTCATCGGTCGTTTCATTGTCTTATCAATGGTGTTATTAACCCTTTGACTGCGGAAGTACAATTTGATGTATATCGAGTATTGCGAATTGTTTCAATTGTTTGTAAGCATGTTTCACGCGAGACAGACACGTGCATTTCTCATTTTCAAAAATCGAAGATTCATGCTCCAATCAATGGGTTAATATATTTTACATGATTCAAAGTTTTAAGCTTTTTTTTTTAATCAAATAAACTGTGATAACAAAAATAAACTTTTAGAGGATTCGAATGAGTCACTGTCAAAGATGATTTTGCATAATTGGACACAAATTCTAACAGTTCTAAACTTTTCTTTTTATCGAAAAGATTATGATAGCAATAATGCATTGTTGGAAATTTGTAAAGTATCGAAATGAGTTACTATCAAAAATGATTTTACACAATTCGACAGAAATTTTAAAGAGTTCTAAATTTTCTTTTTTATTAGAAAAAAAAGTATGATAGCAATGCTGTATCGTTCGAATCATTCAAAGGATTCGAATGACTCACCATCAAAAATGCTTGAATATCAACGACTGAATGTGATGTAATACTGAGTTTAAAATATGCATAATTTACCATCAGCTTATAAAATATTCATCAAATTACAATTTCGATGCAAGGCACTGACGTAATCAATTTCATATTTAACTTGAATTCTAAAAGTCAAATGTGATTTCAATTTCCGAACGCATTTCAATATCAACTTATATGCAGAAAGGTCCTCGGTAACCTTGAAAGCTGACCTTAGGACAGAAAATATTCTTTGCGACGTATTCGTCCTTTGATACCTATTCAAATTGCGATTTGAAAAAGTTTCTTTTTTTTTTGTATCGTTACAACCTATAGGAAAAGATATATAGGTGGTTTCGTTTAATACATCTATGTGTATTAAGATTGCTTGATTTTATGGTATATTTGAAGATATCAGTTGCGCTTAACGTATCGAGGCTATTTTCGAGGCTACGATACACGAACGGATGCGACACTTTCGAATGCTGCCGCATCTGTTGGGCTTTTCTTCATTGCCACGCTGACCCCAAAAACCCTCGACCTAGTTGACTCGCGATCGGCGTTAAAGTCTGGAGAAAGGTCCTTACTATCGGCCTTCTACGCTCCGCAAGAGTTCTATGAAGCTGGTGCTATTGATCGCTTGATCGCTGGTGCTACAGGTCAGTTGAGAATTACGTTTAAGTATAATTTCGATAAAAAAAAAAACTACTTCGTACATATATAGACGTTTCGTAAGATTTAACCATCACACGGTATAGTTCACATAATGTCATAGATGATGATCGATACCTTTCCTAGATTTCGCAAGCTCAATTGTAATTGTATTGAATGTATGTTAACCCTTAACCAGTTATATGAGATAATGATAATTTTAACGTTAGCAGGCCCTCAACCCTTTCATACTACCTAATCACCATCTTATATTAGACCTCTATCTCCTACCCGATTTGCAGTGTATTCAGATGTTTGACTGTTGAAATACGAACAATTGTTTATTCGATGAAGTCTTTCATTAATCGTATTCTTATGTATATTTCACTGGAACTGACTCCCTTGTTTTGTATTTCACCAAAATATGTTGAGATATTTATGCTTCTTTCACTTATTGTTCGAATGTTCTGTGTTTCACATAATCATATGCAATTGTGCAACTTTTTTTCTTTGTTGCTTTCAGTATCACTAGGTAAAGTAATTAATGTGTCGGTAATCTAGAGTATCACTAGGAAATAATAAATGTTCAAGTTCAATTTATGTCGATTTCCAAGAAAGTTTGGCAGAATTGTATTTTTTTGACCGGTTAAGGGTTAATATGTATGTCGCAAATTTCAGAAAATTGTACGACAACGTGCCGAATGACGATGTGAGGTAAAGTTTTACGAACAGAAGATCTATCAAAGAATCAAATTATGATTGTATACTAGGTTTCATCGTAAAATACCTGGACTAACGTCATAAAATTTAATTCATAGAAAATGATTCTACATTAACCCCTTGCCGTACGAATTTTTAGTTACTGCGTATGTTAGCCTTGAATGTTCACTGTTCCAATACAATTTTAAATAAAGAAAGTCGAGATATTATATATCAATTTTTATTCGAAAGTCCTCTATCTTGAATTCAAACTAAAATTAGAACAAAAATACAAATTTGATAGACGTATAAATACTTCTTTTGTCACACCTTGACCATAATCTACATCACGAGTAAGACTCGTTATACGACAAGGGGTTAAAATCGTCCTCTTCGAAATTATTCTGAATAATCCCCTATACTAAAAATTGATACAACAATTAGTAAACTTGCCTTATTAAATCTGTTAACCCTTTGCACTCTATACGCCCCGCTATGACGGCATTTATAACATGAACCATTACTTCATGCAAGTCTTGTTTATATTAAAATAAAGCAAACTAATAAAATAAATAAAAATATATAAATTTATAAGCACGTATCAGTTTTTTCGTTGCAAAATAAAACTTTTAATTTTCAAAACTTCTATTGTAAGTGTAAAGGGTTAAATATTCAAACTCATATAAGTGATAATAACTTTCTGGTAAAATGAAAAAAGGTACACGATTGTCGTGGTACTAGCAAAATGAATGATCTCAAAGATTAAGAAATATTCATTAATGTATGCAAAACAGTTCTTATTTATTTATTTATTTTTTTAATATTTATAATACACCTTGAAACCATCTATCGAAATAATGTACAGATAATATTGTATTATAACCGAAGAGTTTTAAAATGATATTTGGTTTATGAAAAATATATGTAAGATTTAGGCAAAATGTTCTTGAATATTGCTATGATCTATCAATACGTTGTCCCATGAGAACTTGGTTTTAATGACGATCTAGGATGCAAGATTTAATTTCCGTGACAGCGGGACATTCTAGGAAGCCTTTGCCGCCGGGACTGAATGAAATCCTTTTGGAACGATATTTCCATGATGGAAAAAGCAACGACATTGCAGTGGATTATGCCGCGCAAGTGATACAACAGGGAAGAGATCACGGTATACCGACTTATGTTAAATGGCGAACATTTTGCAATTTATCGCATATTACCAGTTTCGATGATCTTAGAGGAGCAATGACCAAAGATACGATAGAAAGACTTCGAAAAGTTTACAAGTAAGGAAACGTTGTTGATAATATGTTAATAATGTTTTCCTTTTAACAATTGTGAATACTGCAATGCTTTCTTTAAATTTTTAATTTTAATATATTATTAATTTTATCCTTTCTTTAAATTTCCAATTTTAATATGTTATTAATTTTATCTTTTCCAAATTTATAATTTGAATATGTTCTTAATTTTATCGCTTTTAAATTTCCAATTTTAATATGTAATTAATTTTATTCTTTCTTTAAATTTCTAATTTTAATGTTATTAATTTTCTCCTTTCTTTAAATTTCCAATTTTAATATGTTATTAATTTTCTCCTTTCTTTAAATTTCTAATTTTAATATATTATTAATTTTGTCTTTTTCAAATTTCTAATTTTAGTCTGCTAATATATTAGTATGTTACATTATTAATATTTTGATATGTATTTTATTTCTATTACTAATATACTAAACTAGTATTCACGTGAATTTCATTATACGTATATTTGAATATTTGTGTACCAGCAGAACTCAAATTTCAAACTTCGAAAATTTGAACTGTTAGAATCATTGGAATAGTTTCATCATTCGAAATTTTACAGCCCTATTTGAAACTTCTTTTTTGAGTGAGAAAGTCGAGCACCCTGCTATTTCGTGAATTTACTCAGAAATTACTTAAAATTTCCCGATTTGCTTTACCTCTCAATATGATCTTTTATATTTTTATTTATATTTAATTTATTAATTATATTTTTATTACCAACGTACCTTTCAACGTTATTACATGATATCTCACGAATCTAGAAACATTTTTTCTGTTTCTGTTACGAAAACTCTGCTTTTTTCCATTAGAAACCAGTTTTTCATTTACTTTGGTACCTTTTCACGGTTCACTTAGGGTTTACCCTAATCGTATGAAGTTTTATTGTACATATCTCCATAGTTGCGCTCAATGTACCCGTTCTCTTTTCACGTTATACCGTCTATCGTATGTTTTTCGATATACTTATGCTGTAACATTTGCATGTTGTTAATTTTTACAGAAAGATAGAAGACATAGATTTAGTAACCGGAGCACTATCAGAAGCGCCTCTGGCTGATTCAGTTTTGGGACCAACGTTTCTTTGTCTATTAGGTCGCACTTTTCGAAATATTCGCTTTGGTAAGTGATTTTTATTTCATTACAGTAATGGATATAACATTTCGTATATTATACACAGGTGACAGATATTGGTATGAAAATGCAAATAGTCCAGGATCATTTACTTTGAATCAATTAGAAGAAATAAGAAAAATCACAATGGCGCAAATTTTATGTTACAATGGTGAAAGGTTGAATTGGGTTCAACCGAGAGCGTTTCTTCTGAGAGATCGTTTCCTGTATGTTCATAATTTAAAAAGAATAATAATGATTATTAATCGCAGACAATACTTGAATAAAAAACATTTAAATACTTCCAGGAACGAAGTGATAAATTGTACAATACACACGAATGGATCACCAAATTTTTCACCTTGGAAAGAAAAGAATGTTTCTTAAGATTTTTACTATTTGTAATTGTACATAACAAATACTATTTTTAATAATAGTGCTTTTGTTAATCAACACTGTTCCTTGCTGTAAAAAACTGAAATTACATTAGCTGTAAGATACATTTAATGTTTTTCTTTCATTTTTTTTTTTTTTTTACGACATTCAATTAAAACTTTGATAAATTACAATTGTTCAAAAAGATAAAACATTTGTAAATAAGACACATTACTATTTAAGAACTATTTATTCGATATACGCCGAGTGATCGTTTTTTAATGCGAACAATATACTTGTTCCCTTTTTTATACTCATGTGCATTTCCTATTTTTTATATGCTTATGATATCTACAATAATAATTATTATGTTTGAAAGCATTACCAGTTTAATACAACGTAAATACGCCCAAGTTTGTTTTATATCAAATTGTATATGATATAAATATAATTACAAATTGTAATGCGTTCCTGATGGAGGAATAGAGCATTGAATTGAATTTAAAAACAATTATTCAATTAAATAAAGAATGCAAAGTTTTTTTTAAATAATCCTCAAAAAAGATTCCATTATCATTTCTTATCATACTAAATGAGTATGATAAACTTTTATATTCTTCTCTTCTGCTGAACATTAATATTGTTATATTTTTTCACATATATTCACTAAAACTTGATTTGCTAAATTATAGTAATCGTTTTATTCAGCAGTATTTAATAATCTTTTAATATAAAAGAAATGTATAATATCTATACATATACATGTATATACTATCTTGGAAATTATTATTTTGAGAAAAATTAATATAGAAAATTAAAATTAATAATTTTTTAAATAGTTGTAAGTTAAATTGGAGTTAAACAGGAACATTTGTCAATGCAAATGAATTTAGCAGATTAAGTCACTTCCGTAATGAAATATTATTAATTTGCATGAAATAATATTTTCCATACTTCATTATATTCTTAATGAATATCTAACAAATTGTTACGATCAGATTGGTGCAATATCGTTAAGTTATTAGGTCAACTTTTAAATGCCGGAAGCTACGAGACGTAATATTTTCGTATACAATTATAGTTGTTGAACAACTATATCTTATGACAAAATAAATAATAACAGTTATGACACTATATTATAATACCATATAATCCCAATTATTAACTTTATAGTTTGTCATATTTTTTATTTTAGTCTTTCATGAAACGTTTTGCTAATGATTGTAACATCTATAGCATAGTAGAATATTCCGGATAATTCTCGAGTCACGAGAAGCTGGAAGGCCATGCACTGCGCTGATTGGTGTATACATTTAGAACTTAGTCGCAATTGGTCGAGTAAAGTTATGTAGTTGATCAGCAGGGTAGAAGATCTCCTACTACGTGCGTGGTCTGCGTATTACTAGCCTCTATAAAGATTGCATCACTACACGTGAAGTTGGGGTATCGCGTCTCTTCTTAACTTTTTCGTAAATTTGAACGATAAAACGTGTGAAAATCAAAATGCTGACCGTCGCGAGATTGTTGACACGTAGCTGCAGCAATATAACTTGCGATATTACGAGAAAACAGCAATTTAGTACAATTCTCAAAAATGTAAGTTTAGATGGCGATTTACATTCATAGTTACGCGTGCCGAATGTTTCTTCGTTGTATATAGTTTACACAATATTATTTCCAATTTGCCGTGTAAGGTTTAGGTATACTTATTATTTGTTCATTTACAAATTTATTTGTCCTTCACAATTATTAAACACGCTTTAAATAACTCTAACAACGCTTGAACAATGGTGGTTTTCTAGCCGGCACGTGATTTACTTTCAACTTAGTTTTTGCGTATTTTAAACTGGCTTTTACTGAGATGATAGAGCTTTATTTGTATTTATTATACCTGCAATTATTATGTACTATCTTTAATAAGATTTATCAACAATTTACCTATTACGTTATTATACATCATTTAGAATCTTCGAGTACCATGTTTCTCGGAAAATATGTAGTTTTAAATATTTTTCAGGCTGCAGCTCCTTCGTTTGTCATCCCCCAACGATTTACAGATTTACAGCAATATCGATACAAGTAAACTTAAAATAACTAAAATATTACAATTTTGCTTTGATGCATGGTTAATGATGTAACTCGAACTATGTTTTTAAATATCACAAAGCAAATTATTATTTTTCATTTAGGTCCGAAGGTGTAAAAGGTGCAGTTATTGGTATTGATCTTGGAACAACATTTTCATGTGTAGCTGTTATGGAAGGAAAGCAAGCTAAGGTCATAGAAAACGCAGAAGGATCACGAACAACACCATCTTATGTAGCATTTACTAAAGGTTGGTAGAGTTATATTCTTGCATAGTTATAAATTTTAAACTTCCTTTTCTCTTATGATGTATTGTTATATCAAAGAATCAATATGTTCTTGAATGGCATTGAGAATAAACTTTAAGGAATCTTAATCAGAATAAGATATATCTATTTAATTTTAGATTTATATGCAATGAAAATGCAATAGTTTGCATTCTTTAGAAATATATGTGTTTAGAAGCATATACATTTATATGAAATAGATATTTACTTTTTGCATAATCTAAATAAGATAAAATATTAAGAATAATTATTTTTTAATATGTTGACTTCTATACTGTATGCCTTAAACAATAGACAGTCGTTTGAAAGTTTTCATTTTAAATAAAACAGAATGAGGAACTTTGTTTCGTGATCAATTTTCAGATGGAGAACGCTTAGTTGGTATGCCTGCTAAACGTCAGGCAGTTACAAATTCAGCAAACACATTTTACGCAACGAAACGATTAATTGGACGAAAATTCGATGATCCCGAAGTAAAAAAGGATATGTACGTGTTCTGTAAATAATTGTTAATTAATATTTTCTTCTGTGATTATTAAATTTATAATTTTAGGAAAACTGTCTCTTATAAAATTGTACGAGCTTCTAATGGAGATGCATGGGTACAAGGAGGTGATGGTAAAATGTATTCCCCTAGTCAAATTGGTGCATTTGTCCTCATGAAAATGAAGGAAACAGCAGAGTCATATTTAAGTACGCCAGTAAAAAATGCTGTAATCACTGTTCCTGCATATTTCAATGATTCACAAAGACAGGCTACCAAAGATGCTGGTCAAATTTCTGGACTTAATGTACTTAGGGTAATCAATGAACCAACAGCTGCTGCTCTTGCATATGGCATGGATAAAACAGAAGATAAAATGTAAGAATTTTAGTATTTTTAATTATATTAGAAATTCATGATACTATACTATACTATATATATATACACATACATACATATATACATATATATGTGCAAAATTTAACAAGTAAAGAATGATGTTATTATTTTTCGTCGCTGAAAATCAATGTATCGTATGCTGAAATTATATACTGATTAATTCACTAATATTTTTTTTATTTCAATAAATAAAAAAATCATGTTTTATATACATAACACTTTTTTTTTTAGCATTGCTGTATACGATTTGGGAGGTGGTACCTTTGATATTTCAATTTTGGAAATTCAGAAAGGAGTGTTTGAAGTCAAGTCTACAAATGGAGATACTTTCTTAGGAGGAGAAGACTTCGATAATGCGTTGGTTCATTATCTTGCATCAGAATTTAGAAAAGATGTATGTGTACAGAAATTCTTTTCAAAGTGATTTAATTTATTATGTGTGTTCAATATCATTCTTTCTCTTTATAGCAAGGTATAGATGTTGCTAAGGATGCAATGGCTATGCAACGATTGAAAGAAGCAGCCGAAAAGGCGAAGATTGAACTGTCTAGTTCTTTGCAGACTGACATAAACTTGCCTTATTTAACGATGGATTCTAGCGGACCTAAACATTTAAACCTCAAACTTTCTAGAAGCAAATTCGAGAGTCTCGTTACCGATTTAATTAAACGTACTATTCAGCCATGCCAGAAGGCACTTGCTGATGCTGAAGTAACAAAATCTGAGATCGGCGAAGTTTTGTTGGTTGGTGGTATGACAAGAGTGCCTAAAGTACAACAAACTGTACAAGAAATTTTCGGTCGACAACCATCAAAGGCTGTTAACCCCGATGAAGCTGTAGCAGTTGGTGCTGCAGTTCAGGGTGGTGTACTCGCTGGAGATGTAACAGATGTTCTTCTTTTGGATGTTACGCCTCTGTCACTTGGTAACTAATCGTTTTTTAACATATTTAATTGAAGTTCTTTTCAGACTATGATGTTTTTAGGAACTAATCTTCTCTCTGATGAAAATGAAGACTCTAGTTTACTGAGTTATAGTTCAGTGAAATAAACTTCTACTTTCTAGTAGATGTGTAAGTCGTTGCTTAAATTCAACGTTTGTTTCTTTAGGTATTGAAACATTGGGCGGTGTCTTCACAAGATTAATTTCCCGAAATACAACTATTCCTACCAAGAAAAGTCAAGTATTCTCTACAGCAGCTGATGGTCAAACTCAAGTAGAAATTAAAGTACACCAGGGCGAACGAGAAATGGCATCCGACAATAAACTTTTGGGACAATTTACTCTTGTTGGAATTCCACCTGCACCGAGAGGAGTGCCACAAATAGAAGTTACATTTGATATTGATGCCAATGGTATCGTTCATGTATCTGCCAGAGATAAGGGAACTGGCAAAGAGCAACAGAGTATGTCAATCAATTTAAATTAAATTTTATTACTCTAACATGCATTAACCAAAATAATTATAATTAAATAATTTAACTTTCATTGACAGTTGTTATTCAATCAAGTGGTGGTCTCAGTAAAGATGAAATTGAAAATATGGTCAAAAATGCTGAACAGTATGCTAAGCAAGATAAGATAAAGAAAGAAAGAGTTGAAGCTGTGAATCAAGCCGAAGGAATCATTCACGATACGGAATCTAAATTAGAAGAATTTAAAGCACAATTACCTCAGGACGAAGTAAAGCTATAAAAGATTATTATATGCATGCTTTATAATATTTCTGTAAGACGTTAGTTTTATATTGATATACATATATAATCGTATTTAATGTTTATAGTGTGACAAACTCAAAGAACTGGTTGCGAAAATGCGAGAAACCTTGGCTAAGAAAGATGATGTAGAACCAGAAGAAATCAAAAGACAAACAAATGAATTACAACAGGCCAGTCTTAAATTGTTCGAAATGGCATACAAAAAAGTGTGTAGATTGTTTAATTATTATTTTAAAGAAGTTAAAATTCGGTATAAATATTTACTATTAAATGTATTTGATTGTATATAGATGGCTGCAGAAAGAGAAGGTCAAAGCCAAAGTCAAAGTCAGCAACAAGAAGATGGACCTGAAAAGAAAGAAGAGAAAAATTAATTAAACTTAGACAGCATATATTCGGACAAAAAATTAATTGTACACACAGAGCTGTAAGGACACCAATTATTTTACATGCTCAAGCAAGCTGCATCATTGTCTCATATACAACAAATTGTAACAAAAATTAATGATGCAGTTTTTGCATTCTAATTTTTGAGCATATGTGAGTGAATATAGTAAATGTTAATATAAATTTGAAGGGTGAAATGTTGTTAGAGATCCTTCACTTAAATATTCATAACTTCTATTACATTATAATTACATAAAAACTGTTTGAGAAATGGTTGAAAATTGACAAACTTAAGAATTATTTGTTTCAATCTGTGCTTGATGAGTAATTTGAAAAGTTGAATATGTTAAAGTGAACCTCTGCAAACAAATGCTATACCTAATATGTAACTTTTTACGTATTCGATTACAATTCCGTAAAAACGTCAAATTGTAAATTGTGTATATAATCACATACATTATAGCATTTGTGCTAACAGATTTTGTATTATTTTGTGCACAAGACGTTAGAACTTCATATGCTTGTCAGTTTCAAACACACGGTTATATATGCGAAAGTAATGAAAATTAATAGCTTAACAGTTCATGGAAATACGATCGAAGAAAACTATGTAAACGACAGAATTTTGTTAATTTAGTGTGGATGAAGAAGAATAAAAGTACGAAAGAATGTGATGAATGTCCGATGCAAACCAGGTTATTCTCTAGAAAATACGCGATATGTAGATTATTTTAGGAAATAATTGTATTATGATATAACCATGTTATTAAAATTTTTTATTCGAAATACCAAGCTTTAACGTATAATTTCAGTTTTCGTTGTGCTATCTAATAAATTTACTAAAAATAATATATACGTAAATGTACGAAATGTTCTACATAAAGTTTTACAAACTGATTGTTTAGTAACTATCTGAAATAAAAATTTAATATTTTAGCATTTAGTATGATTTTTATGTAACAATTACATATAATTTAAAAAACAAATGAGACTTTTTTGTTGACATGATACTTCAATTTATTTGTAACCTTTTATATTTTACGTAGTTACATTATAATTTATAATAAACTAGTGATGATTTCAATATCTTCCAAACTAAAAAATATATATGTATGCATGTATGTATATGTATATAAAATATCGCATATTTACGGATGTATACCAATGTCTAGTAGAAAACAAATTGATTGTTACATAATTGACAATTTTAAGTTATTTGAATAGTATTTATTAAAAAATGCGGAAATCTCTATATCTTTAAAAAAGTAGATTAACATTTATGAAATAGTGTTCCAAGCATTTCTTCTATTTTGAACATTTGTTTTTTTTGTAGTTGAGTTATTTTTATTTTACAATTATAATTATGCACGTAACCTTGTATTCGAAGATGAAGTTACGGAAAATAGAGATAATTGTAAATTTATTCGTATTCGATGAGGACATCTATAGTATAATTTGAAAGACTAGGTGTCTTGAAAGACGAATGGAGTGAGGTTTAACAAGTTTGTAAACATAAAACTGAACAGAAGCTAAGTTATAGAAATAGATTTTTATTTTTATCATTGTACGAGATTTTGGGAAAATAAGAAAATGACGGAAAATTGTGATAATATATTAGACAATGGCGATGATTATGAAGACGTATGTTGGATATTATATCAACAACGCGAGGAATGGAAAGATGTGACTCCTGTGCCACAGGATGACGGTCCCCATCCTATTGTTGCAATTGATTATTCTGCCAAATGTAAGTCTTTTACAAATTTTATGAATTACATGTTGTATTAAAACGGCAATAATGTTATTCACTTTAGTTTATTAAATTACATATTTTTGATGAAGCACAACTTCGCATACCTAACCTTGTATACTTATAAGTTAAAAGAATGTTTTTGTAGACATTAAAGTAGTAAAACAGAATTACAAAATATAAATTATTGTATTTATTAGTCATTATAATTATGCATTTAGTTTAAATTTTCATTACATTTATTTAGTATAGTTAGAAAGTACGATATAGTTAGAAAATATGCGACTAAGTTAATCGAAATATTGTAAGTTGTATTGTAATTATTCGTAATAAAGTTTTTACCGTATATTATTTGTAAAACTGAAACAAAATATTAAGTTTTTAGCATGTATACCACTAATTAAGTATACTACTTTTACTTATTGTTACTTTAAATAAAACTCATAAGATTATTGAATTGTAACAATCCCTTTATCTTTCTGATATTTCTATTTACTAATACTTCATTGTTGTTTTAAGTTCAGAGTGCATATGATTATTTCCGAGCTATTCTAAAATCTGGTGAAAAATCAGAGCGTACATTAGCTTTAACAAAAGATTGTATCAAGCTTAATCCAGCAAATTATACAGTATGGCAATATAGGAGAGAGATACTTAAAGCTCTTGGGAAAGAGTTACGGGATGAGTTAAAATTTACTAGTACAATGATAGAATATAATTCTAAAAATTATCAAGTTTGGCATCATAGAAAAGTTATCGTTGAACTCCTCCAAGATGCTAGCGGAGAATTAGAATTTACAGAAAATATGTTAAAGAAAGATGCAAAGAATTACCATGTTTGGCAGCATCGTCAGTGGTGCATAAAAAAATTTAAGTTAGTACATTTTGTTTTGCTTTTTAAATTCTAATTTAAGTATTAATAATTTGTGTATATTTAGTGGATCAAATCTCTTATTTTTGATATAATAAATGTTCATATAATATGCAGTTTGTTCGATGATGAATTGAAGTATGTAGAGGAATTACTGGATAAAGATGTTCGCAATAATTCTGCTTGGAATCAACGTTATTTTGTAATAAGTAATACAACCAAATTTGAACAAGATGTAATTGATAGAGAAATTGATTATACCTTGAATAAGATACAGTTAGTGAAAGGCAATGAGAGTGCTTGGAATTATCTTAGAGGGTACTGTTAATGATCATTTTCTATACGACTAATAGCTGTAAATTGTTTGTTTCAATTAAAATATATCTTATCTATTACATTGTAGTATTTTAATGAAAGATAGCGGTGGTTTGGGCTGTAATGAAAAAGTAAGACAGAAATGCGAGGAGCTATATTACGATGGTTACCGTACCAGTCATTTACTAGCGTGTATTATCGACATTTGTGACGAAAGATCAATATTAGATGAATCACCAAATTCAATATTTCATATTAATAATGCTCTTAAGGTATTGTTTGTGTATATGTTATGTATTTGTATATGTTTATATATTTGTAAATTATTAATGTTATTCACAGTTACATTTAATTTTAGCTGTGTACAGAATTATCTGAGGAGCATGATAAAATAAGAAGGAGGTATTGGCATTATGTTGCTCAGAAGTTGTCAAATAAATTGAAATCAGAATCCTTCAAGAAATCAGAATCCTGTCAGGCTGTTTAAAAGTATGTAAACTTTATAAATAAAAAAGGAAAAAAACACCATCTTACTTAAATATTTATTATAATCTTTATACTTTGAGAATAATGATGTATTATCTATTTCTATGTTGAAACGACAGTGAATATATCAACAAGAAATATATTGTTTATGAAATTTGACAATGTATTTTAATCAACATTACTATGTATCACCTTAAGAATAATAGTTAGTCTATACAGAATAGTATATACAATAACATAAAAAGAACTTTATAGGTATTCTATGCAATATTTTTAAATATAATAGGAAATAAAGTAAGCTGTGTAAATATGAGTGGAAAACAAATAAAATGTTAATGACTTTTGCAAAGTATATGTTTCTTTTAGATATTAGCACCCTAATCTTTTATAATTGAAATGTTGGGGTAAGGATTGTAAAACAACAAATATCGATTATCTATTTATTTATAAAATAGTTACACACTTTCAAGTATAGTACAATAATTGTTTATGGTATTAATCATATCAATATTCAAGTTTTCTCATAACTAAATTAATTGTGAACGCAGCGTTTCAAACGATGATTTTACCACTTAAATTATTTCAGCGTATCTTTGTAGCTTTAATTTACTTCAACAAGTGTGAACTGAAATTTTTCGTTGATACAACTTCGTTCGTTATTAACGGTTACCCCTTTAGTAGGCAGTATTAAAATTTACAAGGCGGGAAACTCAAGTTCGTTGCAAACAAGCAATGGCAGTGACTGTATTCCTAAAATTAAACAATTCGTCTATCTAAACAAATTACAAACACTCCATTTTGCGTTAAGTTACATTCACAAAATGTTGATTGTAATTTCAAATTTACTTTAACAAGATACGAATAAATTACGGAAGCATATGTATACATTTTCTCGCGCAAAATTAAACAAAGTTACAAATCTAGTACTTAACGAGGGCAACCTTCCTACGTGACATAAAAAGCGAATAGGAACTAATGCATTATCATTGCTGATATGCAAAACGAAATCAAACTATTCGCAATTATTGATATGTTAATTACGAGATTAGAAGAACTGTAATAAATAACATTTATATCAGTACATGTACGTTTGAGACATTTAAAGACAAAGCTCCCCAAGTTCTCGTTCGACTTTGTCGTTTACATTATAATGTATTAATAACATGAATCACTAAAATAAATGGTTAAAACAATAAATGGATTTGGTGGGTATTGACTCCATACGCCTGGTGTAATATTGTAAGTTTTTAATAGAATAATCGATATTATACATGACACAAATTTTTTTGACGATATGTGTAAACAATAAAGTAAGATTAATCTTTTAAGTGTCAATATTGCGGTATGTGACACGTGGTGAATATCAATTACATATATCGTACGAAACCAAATTTCAAACTAAAGTATAATTAACGCGAAGAAAGTAACGACGAACGTTTTTCGTTTTTGGTAGATTAATTTCAATTGATTTAACAAAATTCTGTGTATGCAACAAAACAGACATATACCCGATGCACGATGCTTGTAGACAGGGTATGTTTTCTTAAATTTTCTTTATCCTAACAGTTAACAATCAACATTCAAACGAATAGTCCGATTACATGCTTGTACCGCTCGAAAAGAAATCCTCTTGTACGGCGTTAAAATGAAAAATATGAATTCACTCTGGCGTGTAGATTTTCCTAATTCTACAATTTTGAAACGTTTAGTTTGCTCAATCTGAGGTTTTCAAATTGTTCGTAAAGAGGATCGCTTCCGCTGGTACGTTTAAAGCTATGAGATATACGTAGTTTTACCACGAATATATTACATATACACTTGCTTTTACATTGAAAATATACCATCATATGAATATTTTTCTCTTAACCGCTCTTTCTCTCTTTTTACCACTTTGTTTTAAATTCCTTCACGTTTAACATGTTGTATAAGTAGATATATTTGTTCTTTTTCTTTCTTTTTTTTTTGTTTTCTCTCTTTTTTCTCGTCAACTTGCTGTGATTAGCACACGGAGCCTGAAAAATCGCATCTCATCTTACCGATGAATATTCGAAAGAAGTGAGGAAATGTTTAATTCGAGATATACGTCGGTATTACTTTGAAAAGATTGATACTAACGTTGCTCGATAATGAAAGTAAAAAAAAGGTACGATTATTTAAATTTCTTTCGAAGTGTACGTGACGTTTTTTTGATTTTACAGATTGCTTTGAGCCAATTATCATTTTTTTTCTTTTTTCCTTAAAATGTACTTGAAACATCGAAATTTATACGTTGTGAAATTTAAAATTCGACTAACTGTTCTGTTCTTTGTGAAATTTGTCATTTTTAGTACTCATTGAAATTCCGATGTATAAATTAATCAATTTCCTCTCGAGAAATTTTCATATAACATGGGTATAGAAATTAGCATTTTCATTCACTTCAATGTTCATCGTTTTGCATGAAAATGATCAATGTTAAACATTAACATTCGTTGCAGCAGCCATTTAGATTTGTACATTTAAATCTTAGTTATAGCGAAACTTCTCGACTACACTGAAACGTTGTTCGAAGATTAAAATACGTATATCGAAATCAATGGTATATTTAACAAAGAGTAAAATTTCTCGTTTTACAAATGCACAATGTTCTCTTTTTGTCATACGGGTTTTCGTGCGCCGTGTAACACAGTCAGGCTACATTTTAAATGTCCTCGTTTTTAAGAGGTTACATCTAAGTAGAACTGTCCAAGAAACATTGATTTTTCGATTGTTATACGTTCAAGAACATTGATATTTCCGGAACGTGTCATGACAATTTCAGATTAAACGTGTCAAAAATTAACGCAGTTAAACCAGTTTGAGCGAAACGGGACGCGTCAATATTTACGATGATTTTAAACGTTTTATTCTCAAAGTACATACATACTTCAGTTTTTCTGAATCGGTAGACATCGATATCTTCAGAAATAACAGGATATTCTTAAGAGCATTTAATGGTTCTTAGGAATTACAATTAAATAGCTATCGCTTCATAATAAAAAGTCATGATGAAAAGTAAAATTCAAAATTATACATTTTTTAAAAGTCTTCGATTTTTTGTTTTTAAATACGGTGGTTTTCAAACGGGGCGTTTAGCTGAACGCTTCATATAATTTCCTAAAGTTTGTAGCTGAATACTGCAAGATTCTGCTACATAAATATGCGTGAATATGAAAAATATTGCTTCCTGATACGATGTGTATAATCATTTGTGGTTTAAAATTTGAAAAAAATTAAATATTATAAACACAAGGTTGGAAAAATTGATGAAAAATTACTGGCAATATTAAAAGTGACAAAGCTGCGTTAAATTCATTAAATATATTTTTTAGAAACAAATATAACGAATTTACTGCAACGTAACACTACTCTAATAATGGCTTGAAATATGTGAATACATTGCTAAATTAAGAAATAATAACACAATTTAACAAGTTCAGCAATGAAATATAATATTTAATAATATTACTCTTTAGTACGGTATTTGAAAAAAACAGATATAATATTTTAATGAAAACATGAAAAAACATATGCCAGATTTATGTTATTAATACTTAGCTGTAGATTTTGAAAATATTACGAATGTGTTAAGTTTGGCTTCAACAGTGATTTTGTAAAGAATGAATATCGCCTGTTTCTGGCAACCACACGTGTTTAATAAAAATTTGGGAAGATTTAATCGATAAATTGTGACTTTTCTACCTATTCTTCATCTATATTAAGAGAAAGAAAATTATGAAATTTTAACCTTGTTTATTCGGAATCTCTAGTTTAGATATAACCTCTTAATATTCCTCTTAATGAATACGTAATCTATACGATTGGACCATCTGTCAGCCAGTACAAGCATAGCCTGACCATAATCTTCCATAGTTCTATTTAATAATTCTCTTTAAGTATCGATGCTGACCGTGAACGGCTCAATGACCCTTTAAACTTTTCTCATCACCCCAGTTCACTTTTTTTTCCAGAACATCGAGCCCTTTACACGGATCAATTCCCCTTTCGATCTCTCTGTCTAGTAGTTACAATACTACATCTAGTAGATACCACCGAAAATATTCTCCATAAAGATGCGACTAGCTATCGAGAAGAAGATAGATTTCGTATAGAGAAGATAGATCGTTGAATCCTATTCGAATATAATATGCCTACTGTTAAAATAGACGAGATAATTACATGCATTTTGTACCCCTCGCGGATCTTTTTGTCATTTTCAAGTGGAGCCAATCGGAAATGCTTTCATTGTACATACCGATTTTTTCCTTGTAATCTGTTCTTTCGTTAAGGTAAGCGTCACTGACGAAAGACCAAATAATCGACTTTGTATTCATCATTTTCCCCAATGTTGATTTTTATCATTAAAAATATCAACATTTTACATTAAAATTAATTTTAATAAATTAATTACATTAAAATTGACGTAAAATGTTAATATTTTTAATTATAGAATGAATGTAAAATGTATAATTAAACATTATACATTTTTGTAACTTCATTTATATATATATATATATATATATATATATAAAAAGAATCGATTACTTATATGTCATTAAAATTTTCAATGTACAATGAATGTAATTCCGATGATGAATATTTCTCTGACACCAATTGATGTACTAAAAACCAGATTTTATATGCAGTATATATTATGTATATTTAAATACGAAGGATGACCTATTTAATCTATAAATGCTTGTAATCGGGAAAATAACTTGATTTGGGAAATTGAAAGAGGCGAAGGTACAAGTGTTTAAACGTGTAAATGTAAATTCTCTTAGTGGAGGTTAGGTTAAGGTCATCTTAAGGTCAGTTGAATTTCTTTTAAATACTAGGTGGTATATTTACATATATATATTTTCTATAGTAATAAAATATTTAACGTAAGGTGTAGATATTGATCCATCAAATGGTACACACGTTTCTACATCGCTTATCGTATCGTAGATGGATTTTCACAATTTTCAATATAATCATGCAATATACGGGGTCATTGAACACGTTCCTTTACGCTCTATCATTCTGTTAGATAAAAGTATACCACCACGTGGCGTATAAAAAGAATTCAAATGACCTTTTAATGCTTCCACTAAGTGGATCTACTTCTACGAATATTAGTGTTCCCTTCCATTCGCCTCTTTTAATCACCCGAAAAGCACGTTTTCCAATTGAACGTACTTCCAAGCGTGTATAGATAAAAATGGGTTAAACTGTATCATCTTTTTCCGTTGTTTGATTTTTCAATTTGCGTATAGGATTGATTTACGTTGAAAGTTTATTTTTTTTTGGCAAATCTCAAGCGTTTGTTTAGAATTTCGAGATTAATTTTACTCTCTCCTCGATACAAAAAGAATTACGAAAATTCCGCGGTGTTTTGAAATGTACTGAACATATTACATTTTAATAATACTCAAGCCTGTCGGAAAATTTGAATAGAAACATGTTTCGTAGATTTGTTCCTTTTCGAATTAACTCACGGCGTAACGGAACGTTTAATCAGGTTTTCCAATATTTCAAAATCAGCGTTATTTATATCTTTTTTTATACTAAGATCAGGAAAGACATTCTACTTTCCTCTGTGAGATTTTACGAAATAAGAATCTCGAAGCTGCGAGAGATGCATGTTTAAACGATTTCAAACAGGAAGATTATTTTCGAATCTGTTCTTATTGTCTACATTGATGAACATAAGAAAATCGTTCTCGGTATTTTCCCTTGATCACGCTTTAGAAAATACGAATTCTGGTCCTTAGGAAAATACCAGAAAAATACTTTGTTCTGTGTTTTTTTGTTCTTTTTTTTTTAGCTTTCTATTTTATTTAAGTTGCTCAGGAGAAGAAGATTTTCTAGTATCCGATAGGTTACTTGCGATGTATCGTGATTTCATGCGTGTTATCTAACTTGTAAGTACAAAGAGTCATATTTCAATGCTTTTCAATGAGTTCGCCAATTGAATTTTAAATTATTATGAGCTTTTTCTTCTTCTCTTTTTCTTTTTTCTTATTTCCTTCCTGAATACTTTTGTTTTCCCCCTCTTTTTTACGCGTTACCTCGTTGCCAAGGTGTTCTAACAGACACGTGGAATACGTATGTGATAATTTCAGCTAAACGACCGATAACACGTTACAATAATTTCCAAACTATCGGTCAGATTTTCTAATCTGTAAATGTTAAGATTTTACAGACGCAAGTCTCTAGACACGTTATAAGTAAGATAAGACAATTCACCGTTAGCGATAGTGTATCCTATGTGTGTGTGTATACGTGTACGAGTTTGATAAGAAAAATATCCCGACTGTGGCTGCAGTATTTTCTGTTTTGAGAGATCATGTAAAGAGAGGAATTGGTTAATTTAATATAATGTTTTCACATAGCGAGTTGAGTGACGTTTCAAGTTCGTATCAAAAAGTTCAACTTCTCTTAAGGAGTCATAATGGTTTTGTAATTCGATATTATTCGTCTCGGTGATTTTCAGTATGGAACTTGAACTACAGTCTCAGTTTTTAGAGAAGAACAAAGATATCTTTGTTTCTCATCCAGCGTACACATTTGACCTAGTCTTTTTCGACTGTTTCTTTTATTTTCTATTTTCGAAACTGAAATGCTCGATAAAAAGAAGACGTTCCAAGTGATCGAAGAAGTTAAAAGGAAATTGTGAAATGGATGTAAGAACGATTCCGAAAAGTGTTCACAATGAAAGTTTGTAAAAAGTGAAGCGAATTATTTGAATGTAGATTAATAGAACTTCACGATGCCAGTTCGGGTGTTTATTTCTTTTACCAAACTTTGTATCCGTTTGTGTTTGTGTACACCTGTGTGTGTGTGTGTGGTTTCACATGTGTGTTGACTACATAGGATAGAACTAATGACACTTTGTTCAAATCTATCTGTCAACGCAATTTTCGGTTTTTTCGTACACGTATTAACGAAAGGAATTTTATCAAACAATTTCTCTAATTTCACCTTTAGAAAAAATAAAATAAAATAAAATACAGTTACTTGAACATTTTGTTTCAATAAATGAAGAGAATTTATTAACTTATAAATAGGATAAATTTAATATAATATAATGACACTTTTTTCCAGTTTATCAACGCAATTTTCTCTTCGTACATCTATTTACAAAAGAAATTTTATCAAACAATTCCTCTAATTTGATCTTTAACAAAAAAAAAGAAAGTTATTTGAAAATGTTTTAATAGATGAGCAGAATTTATTAACTTATCGGAAATATCCTATTCTCGATCAACAGTATCTACGTGGACTGTTTTACGCTTCTCTTCTGATTATCTAAATTTATAACATTCAATTGAAGTTGAAAATATTAATGTAATTTCCCCCATTCATTTTGTCTTTCCTATACTTACTTCAGTAACTTCAAAGACATGCGGTAGTGATCGAATTGATACGAGACAACGTTTCGACACGCTTACCTCACTTTCTCTACGTAAATCTTACGTTCTAAGTTGTAGGCGCTGCTAAAAATCGGAGAAACATCTATCCTGGTAATTCGTCGAGCCTAAATTCTATAATCCATACCTCTCTGTTTCATTTTTCTTCCTTTATCTCGAATGTTCATTACGACATTTTTTCTTTTTTGTTTAGGTCTTTTTCTCTTCGTTTATAGCCACACTCGTTATTATATCGAATGCATCGTGCTATATGTATTTCGCTCAGTTATTAACACTTAAGAAACTCAAAGCATATACAACACAGAATCGAGATAGAAAGAAGCTATAGTTTCGCGGCTGGCGTAACTTGTGAAAAATGTACGATACAAAGGAAATTTTTGTTTTGTTTACACACGATCTCTCCGAGTGACTCTAACGTCAGTTTTGTTTCTTCTTTACTTCTCTCTCTCTCTCTCTCTCTCTCTCTCTCTCTCTGTCATTTCTTCGAACGCGTCGCGAACTATGGTATCTTGAGACACATCCAGCTCGTTTAAAGTACACCAACCTTATTTACAGTTAATCAGAAGAAGGCAGTGATGGAAAATGATTAAATATATATTTCGCTCGGGTAATCGGTATTGCCCGTCGCGGACGCTTTGGTCCAGTCATTGCAAAACGTTTAGTAATTACAATAAAAATTCGGTATCGTGGGTTCTTGATCGAAGTTCTTTCGAATTGGAAAATCAACAGACCTTTACCGCGTTTTACTTCTTTCACATTTATTTCTTTCTCTTTTTTTTCCGCATTTCTTCGTTCTTTCTTCTAACATCTCTTCTTCCTTTTCCAATTAACTCTATCTCTCTCTACTTTGTTCTCTCTCTTTAGCAGCACGCAGTCTTTACGAGCTAAATTCTTACCGCGATTAATAATAATTCACTTACCTGTCACAAAAATAAATATTTTTATAATATCGCTTAATCTACTCACTTACGTACTAGAAACAACGAATCCCTCGCTCAACATGACCAGTTGCTCTAGCAAGTATTACGATATTTTTTTTTGTTTTATTATTCTTTTATACACATACTTTTTACGATCTCATGCTAATTATTTCGTCTTTCTTTTCTCTTCTAGTTTCATCTTTTCCTTTTACGCGCGTTATCCCCATTTACCGATTACACGCCGTTTGGTTTAACTTAAGCACACCGATTCGCCCGTTTATTATGGTTAAAAATCGTACTCAAAGATTTACTGCTACCCGTTTTAACATACGACACGCTCGACAGAACAGCTTGCCACGAACACGCGACATACACTTCCGTTTGCTATAACGTCTCGTTGTGTTAACTGAAAATCTATCGGTGATTCAACGGAACGTTTCAGAAATCACCGAGTAATAGTCTAGAACCGTTTCTTTTCTCTTTCTTCTCTCGCATTTTTGTCATTCAGAAACGTTCACGGAACGAATGAAACTCGCGTCTCCCGCGATCCTCCTTGCGACACAATTATAAAATCGAAACTGTGTGACGTGAAAAGTAAAGTTAAATAGCCTTGTGTAACGCATTTCCGCCTCCTTGTCACGTTTGTTTAAAGCAGCGTTAATTTCTACACGAACGAATACCGTCAATTAAATAGAAATTTAATTACTACGTATTGACGTAATAAACGATATCGTCATAAAAATATATGGCTGTCGTAGAAAACTAGACTACGTTATTATTGTTAGATCGTTAAGAATTCATGTTACAATACCGTGCATGTTGTGTCTTTGGATATAAAACATGAGCTAAAAAGTGAGGATACTTTTCTTGTCGAAATACGTTATTTTGTTCCTGTCTTTTCTTCTTTCTTTTTTCATTTTTCTCTTAAATGAAGTACCATAAAAGCGAAAATAATTGTAAGCTAAGCTCAATTATTTTCATATAAATAATTCGCTTGAATATCTACCTTTTTCCATCCTTTTCTCTGTACAAATATATTTTTGGCACGAACAATGCCGCGTACGATTTATATCAAGTCTCAAAATGGTACGCTCACTTCATCGTGTTCTGAAGATACACTGTGAAACTCTCCCATTTTTCTTCCTTTAAGACGCACTGTACTGCACAAATGCCGTTCGTATATTTATATATTTCTTTCCCTTTCCCATCTCATTAAACAATTAACTTCTCTCTCTCTCTCTCTCTTTCTTGCTTCACCATTTCGAACAGTATCTTTTCTCTTATTAGCTGCTTTTTTTAATTCTCTCCTTTTCCCTCTGAAATTGTATGTTCATTCATCGTTTGTAGCGCGCGATCCTTAAAAACGAACTACTGAAAACAGATCGCGAACAATCTCCGTTTACAACTACTAACAATCATATAATATCTTTCTCTTCTGTTTGGTATTTTTTTTTCTTCTTTTTTTGTCTTTTTTCTTTTTATACTCACTGCTTCCGTTATCTTCTTTCATCTACTCCTCTCTCATCTAGCGATACGCATATTACGGATAACTAGAGCTACGAATCTCGAAAGGGCAATCTTTCTATTCTCACGACAAAATTACTTCGTGTTATTCTTCGACTTAGATGTTGTTATCATTTATTTTTTCCTTTGCGTATCGTTCGATGTTAAATACACTTGGTAAAAGCGACACAACGACCAGTCGTTTCTACGACTTTTTGGTATTTATCAATATATATATATATTTTTTTTTTGTTTCTTTTCAACGCGACTAATACACTCTTACCCGTGTTTTTGAACAAATTACAGCAAAAAGATCTATATCGTTTTGCGTCTCCAATGAGACGCATCGTTACACCGGAAATTCGCACACGTAGACGCGAGCCTGTTTGTCGCATTTGAGATCTTCGTGATATACACCTTGTGGAAAATGTTTTCACCTGGTCCAAGAGGTAAGGTACAACGTTGAGCGATTTATTTCCAAATCGACAGGATCTCTTCAGGTCCATGGCGTGTATTGTGGTCGGACCGAGTGTCAGAAGGCCGTGTCCAAAGCTGCCATACTTGTCGAAATATCCGGATCTGCGCTGCACGCTTCTAGAAATTCCGACAACGTCACCACACCGTCTTTGTTCCCATCCATCTTCTGCAACAGTCGCAAATATTTTCGTTTTTCTTTACAACTCTTTTCAGTACAATTCTGTTTATTCCAGAGTTTTTCAAAGAGATTATACTATACAATGTTTGGATAAAATTGATATTCCTAGCATATTTTTTTATAGTTAATGATTTTTAGAATGTACTCATGAAGTATTGTAAATATAGTAAATAAATAAGTAAATTTCATATTTGAAGGTATTATTGTTCCTTTTATTCTAGATATACTGTGTATGTATAGGTTATAATACAGAGTGTTTGAATAAAATTGATATTTCTGGCATATTTTTATATTACTTGTATCATGGAGTTTTTCTAGTAATAACATCCATAGGCTTATTGCTGACTGTGTAATTATGAAATAGCGATTAGGTAATACTTTGATCTATGAATAGACATTGAAATCAGGACGATTGATATCCTTGCATTACCGAGTGCTAATTATAGGCCAGTTATTGACATAATTTGTCGGCTTGAATCCCCTTAGAGAGATAATACGGCCGAAAGTTGGCTATTGTTGTTTGCGTTATACGTACGTATGAAAATTTAGTTCAATACGATGGCAAATCTATTAGTAGGAAGCGCGAATTGCAAAATCATCGATGCACTGTTTCTCTCGTTACCTATTGCCTATAACAGTTATATGAAGGAAACGAGGATTCATTAGCACGTTCTGTTGCTCTGGATTAATTGAAATCACGTTTAACGACAAATGATAGTTTATTATGGTAGCTCAACACTTACATTTACATTAATCGTGGTTATTGAGATGGAGCAAGAGATGGTAATTGAAAGTTAAATATTTATATACATTATATTTCGATCGATGTAATCATTATATGCAGTATTACATGATTTCAAATTTATCGGACACTTTCGAAGAAATATTGTTTATTTTCTTTCGTTGTATAATACTAGCTCAAAGCATGAATTGTATTTTATTTGACATCTCTGTTCGCTTTAATATTACAGGAGTACTGATTAATTATTATACAGAATGGTGCAAAACTTCTCGACATATTTAGTAATAAATATTACAAAATTTCTCGTTTTCCAATGTTTTTCAATGTATAAAAAAAAAAAGAAAAGTGAAAAAGGAGCACGTTTGTGCTATCAAAAAAAAGTTCCGCATTTTGAGGAAAATATTTCGATAGATAAACCTCTCGTTTTACGTTTTGATCTTTTTGCTTTTTCTGTTTTATCTTCCAACTTATGAAACGGCAAAGCTTCAAGGATTTTCTCCGACCTGTATTGTAATACGGATAGTAAGTGCTGGTTTTTATAAAAATTTCGTTTTTAGATAATTAATATCCATAATAAAAATTAATTATATAAATAAAATAAATATTACTCATAATATGTTTATCCAATAGAGTAGCATGCTTAATATGCATACTTATAGATTTTTACGTTACTATAAAACTTTTATATTTTTTCAAAACTCGTATTTTCACAATGTAGAATTTATAGAATTTTTTAAATGTGTGTAAGTTAGATGGAATGCCGATAGTGATTACAGTTAATATTCGGACACCCTATAAAACAGAATAACTTTTTAAAAATTGGATCAAACAATTTTTTTTCTGTGTTTGAGAAATTATGTGTACAAAAAATTTAAAATGAATTCCAATTGGTCTGATTCACGAAGAAAATAATAATTTTTACAATTTTTTTTTATTTGAGCCTGTAATGAAAATTTAAAAAATACATTTGGTAGATTTATGTGAATTATATCCATGTTGCAAATTTATTCTGTATCAAAAGGTATCCGAATATTAATAAGAGTCACATGTATGTATAACGAAAGCCATAGTAATTCAATGAAAACATTCATTAGTATTACATCCCTTCTTAACACATTGAAATTACATACTACTCCATAAACCGACATATAAATGAACTAATTATCGCCATCAAGAATACCAACCAGTTTATAACAACTTTTGTGTAAGTAGCAATTGTTGGTACCTCGGTTGAAAGCAAAATTCAAAGTAGGTATGCTTACAGTTTGCACTCAAAACGTTGGTACGCATTAGTATTCTAGCAGCGATGTTGGAAGACAAAAGGATTGTATCTACAAAGGTCGTGTGTAAACCGAGGTCGTGTTTCGCAAACTGCAGGAATCGAATACTATGAATACTAGCTACCGCTTATTTTCAAGAATTTCATAGTACAAAGCACTATTGACAGTGCTTCTATGCTTCGTGTAGTGTCATAAGATTGAATCACATATGTACACTCTCGTTCATAAGTATTAGGTCAGCTATTAGGTTCGCACAGAAAGTACTATGTCAGTAAAAATATACAACGTGTTCAAGGAATTAGTCTGCAGCATTTCTCTCGTAAATGGTAGATTTGAGAGAAAAACGGGAGAGAAAAAAATTAAATTATTTTTTACACACAATACGATGGCGTAGATAGATTTTCTCAATTTTCAATGGTTTTCTCCTAATTACGACATCGTGCGGTTTTGTAAATTGATAGCTATCATTTCTTTTTGTGAGAAAAATGGAAGAAGAAAAAAATAAATTATTTGTTGTGCATAATACGATGGCGTGGATAGATGTTCTCATTTTCAATGGTTTGCTCCTAATTACGACATCGTGCGGTTTTGTAAATTGATAGCTATAATTTCTTTTTAGAGCACACAAATGGATTGCCAAGATAAATTCAATGACTTGTAACAGTGCTTCGTGTGATATATTCAAATGACATACTATTATGATCTTATTTTTATGAAAATTTCATAATTGAAAATAAGTATTTAAAAGTTTTATCGTATGTACTAGCTGTACTACGATTTTTCCAGATTGTCTTTTAATGATTTGTAATGACTGTTTGGGTTTGTTTTGCATTCAATAAGTGTCCTAATACTTACGAACGGAGTGTACGTATGCACGTATGTATGTTCCAAAACATCGTTTGCACAATTTTGCATGAACAAACAGACTGACTGGTAATGTTCTAAAATTCGTTATTTGCTGGAAAATCTGAATGTTTTCATTTCGTACTTTCAAATCAGAAATATCAGGAAAAATGTTAATTATCGTCTGACTTTGAAGTTACATATCTATTTATTTGTTTTATAAGACTAATTTTGTATCTTTGTCGATATACTGTTGCACTATATTGTTATAGGATGAACATTATTATCAGACAATACCTTTATAATAATTATTAATTCTTGCTGCTTCCATCAAAATGTAAAATTGTAATCAATCATAATTTTTCTTCTCACGAACGAAGCAATATGGGGTTATAAAGGGCTGATAAATCATGTGTCTGTTCTCCTTTGAATAGTGAAATAAACTGAAAGGAGAAGTTAATAGCATTTGATGTATTATACTTTATTCAGCAACAATGGATGATACTGAGTATTGAGGGACTATTTTTTTAATAAATACATTATAAAAGTTTAGTTTCAAATAAATTGAAAAAAGAAGTTAATAGCATTTAATGTATTATATTTTATTCAGCAATAATGGGTGATACTGATTATTGGAATATCTTTTTAAATAAATAAATTATAAAAGTTTAGTTTTAAATAAATCGAGAGGAAATATTTGTAAAGTTGTTTTAATTAATATCGATCTGTCCTGTCATATTTGTTCGTAATAAAAAACAAAATTTAAGCAAGGCGTTGTTAAAGTTCATTAGTAATATGTATATGTTTACTTAATATTCAATAAATAGTGTTAATATTGATAATGGTAATGAATTTGTTCCCCGTCTGATCCACAATATTAATAACATTTAATATATCATACTTTATTGAACAACTTTGAATAATGCTGATTACCGAAGATTATTTTTTAAATAAATAATTTATACAGGTTTAGTTTTAAATAAATTGAAACGAAAAGTTAATAGAATTTAATATATTATATCTTATTTAAGAACAAATGGATGATACTGATTATTGAAAATGATTTTTTGAAATAGTATATTTACTTTTTTGTAAATATTTATGTAACATTTACTAAACGATACTTTCATAATTGTTGCTTAAAACTGTACGATGAACTGTTTTTGCTAAAGAAAATTATACACAAGCCTTCTACTTGTACTGGCAATTTAATGTATTAATGGTGAAAAGATATTTATTTTAAATGCTTTTAAACAATTCGAAGATGTTAAATGAAAGATTTAAGCTTTTTCGAAGAAATATAGGAATAATGGCATGATTTTAAGTGTACAATTTTTGATTAAGAAATTAAGGAAAAAATATAGAATGTCATTTGAGGTAAGTAAGATTATCATTTTTTTTATTTCTTTTTAGAGATTTCTAATATTATTCATCGCCGCGAATAACGGTTCCAAACTTATTTGTGCATCATTGAATCCGCTTGACCTTGTTTTTAAATGCATCACGAACCACATGTTTGACCGGGTACAAAGAGCTCTCGAAAGTTCGGCAGGTGGTTTTCAGAAACAATGGAACTGATTTCACCGTGATCCATTCTCTACGGTTAATACGTTGCTCGTTTTTAATTAAAAGCCTATATGGGATAACGAACCGTATGTGGCTCGTATCAGTTACATCTGCTTTCTCCCTGATTAATTAGCACCGATTGATCTCATCACGTCCCGAAGCATCATCGTCGTTCGTGGAAGCTCTAATTTGTGTCTATGTGTGTGTAAGAAGAAAGAATTACCGTTGGGACAGAGGTGTCAGAGGAGTTTCAATGCAAGTCGCGTCTCCCACTTCATTATTAAAATTGTCAGTTTTTTCCGAGGCTGTTTGCGTACGTGTGTTTCTTTCTCTCTCTCTCTGTGTCTGTAGTCTCTATTTTACTACGTTAATTACAATTATGAAACATAAAAATGTATATTCAATGAAAAAAGTAAATTTAGAAGGAAAATCATCATTAAATTCATAATCATTTTAGAAATAAGTAAGCGGCAGTAACAGAATTTTTTCCTTAACGCTAGAATTACCGAATTAGTCTAAATGATTGGTTTTAAATTTCCATTTAAAATTTAATCAAAGTTGTGACTTTGCATTTCAAAAATTTTTCATGAAATTTGGTGCAATGTCCAAAGAATTAAATTTATCAATTTGTGTTTCCTTCTCCTGCAACCTATTCAAAGTTACATACGTATATATAAGGTCATCCAACTTATACGTCTATATTTTTATTTTTAACAAAACACAAGTTATTTGAAATTTTTTCAAGTTGCTTTTCTTATTGAAAATATAATCTATTAAATTTATAATATTCTATATCTATAGTGACTCCCATTAATATTCGGACACTCTTTAAAACAGAATAACTTTTTTAAAATTGGACCAAACGGATTGCGTTCTTGTGAGAAGGTGGAAGGATCAGTTTACTAAATGACTAAAATCTACAGCTTAGTGAGTACAAAGAAAGAGAATGGAAGAAGATAATTCAGATCGAAAACAAATTTTTGAAAATAATTTGTAGAAGTTTTAAAATCGTTGCTATATTTCATTGAATACATAATAATACTTTTCAAATTAAAAGAAAAGGTTTTATTTTATATGTATTTTTAATTAACCCTTTGCCGTACTGTGACGAGTCTAACTCGTAAGAACAATTGCGGACCAAACATGAACATCGTGAGTTTTACTCGTGAAATTAAGATCGAGCCAAACATTAATGTGACGAGTGAGACTTAGATGTGACGTTTTCGCAAGATGTTACTTTTCCCCGTTTTTGCGAGCATCTTTCTCGACCATTTCGTCTCGTATTGCAAGCGTTCTCGTGCATCACTTTGGCCCATTTAACGAGCGTCATCCTCTACAGGTTGGATCCAGCTTTCGTTGAGCTAATTGATACGACAAGAAGTTAAATAGAATATCGTCAAATACGACACAAAATTCGACTAAACATAAATAGTGTCAAATTGGACATTGCAGAAATAGTAAACCCAATAATACCTGCAATAAATGTAAGAAATATATTTACAAGAATTGTCTTCGCTAATAATAAATTTACCATTTTAAAAAATGAGAAAAGTGTACTTCTAAGTATTATAAATATGTATAATCTTATGTATATATTTTTTAACAACGTAAAAATTAAAAAAATTATGAATGAAGTTTTATTTTCATTGCATAACGTATTTTATAAATAACCAGTCATTTATTAAATGAAAAATTAGTATATGAATTTAAGAAAAATGAAAAAACAAGCCTCACTTTCTATTTACATTTATATTTGCAATCAATATTTGTTTAAATAAGAAAAATACTCATGGATGAAGTTTTATTGATTTTTCTATTGTTGACTGAACCATTATAAATCGAGCACAAATTTCGTAAGGCTTCCATGATAACGTAGAAGTTGGAATGCTGACGTTAGCATTCTGCATTCTTATATGCTTTCATTTCTTTCAATGTTTCTGTGATATTTGGTGAAGAGGAGATCATACATGTTTCATTCAATCTTGGATATTATTTAATGTTACATTTCAGTGAAATTACATTCAACTGTTCCATTTTAAAATTTGTATAAAAATTTACATTTGATATATGTTAGTATTCATAAACATTAAATTTAAAATTAACACTGAGTATAAATACGATACATTATAGAATAAAACGGTATGCTACAAAAGATTGTATTTTTATTCTTACTTTTCTGTGATAATTACTTTAACGGCACTTTCAATGAATTCTGTTAACCTTTGTTACGTTTTTTCCCCTATTGGCCTGTATTCTTTTTTAGGCTGTTTGATTTACAATTGGTGCATAGTGAGAAAATGAGGGCATCATTGTAAGAAATTTGTTTTACGGTACGTAATGGAACATGAAGCTTGCTAAAAGGTCGTTTAAGCCTCGAAAAAGTCGTTCTCTCTTATGTCGCGTCCCTCTCGTATCTTTTTTATGTTTGTCCTACATCGATTAATCTATGGCTGCATGCGCTAATGTTAGCAAAACGACGCACAGAACTATGACAAACGCCTGAACGAACCTGTTTTTACTACTTCGAAACGTTAAAGAGAAATTTACATGTGTGGATTAAAAAAGGAAATTGGAAATAGATACTTTTACATTTAAATGAAGCTGAACGCTATGTAATTCATAGAATGGTATTCACCTCTTTGAATTTTATTCATATCTGTTCATTTCTACGTATAAATAAATTTCAAATGATCTGTCTCAGATTATTCATCATTTCTAGTATATTTCACATGTACATTTTACGATTGAACAATTTGTACGATTATGCACTTTTAATATCTGTATAAATTTCTTTAAACTTTCAAATTTAATAAAAAAAGAAAAGAATATTTAACGGAGAATCAGACTTCCGTGTATTTTTGATACTTTTTAAAATAACGATAGTAACATGTGCCATAATCGTTTTACTTTAACTATAATTTGAGGAATATACTTTGAATATAATTTAACTAAAACTGGAGCAAGCGTTAAAGTAACATTTCTACTCACAGCTGAATTTTACTCTCCCATCGTAAATCTGTGAAAGCATCGGATATACATTCAAGCGATGTCTAGAAAATTTCGTACGTTTGTGTATGTTTGAAGCCTGTGCAAGAGTGAAGCTGCAGTTAATTATACATAATTCAAGTTGTCGTACGAAGAAGTTGTACGTGACTGCAAGTTTTACAATGCGATTCCGTGTTAGAATTGAACTCTAGCAGTTTCCTTCCTACCCATCCTCTCTTCTTTGTCCGTTAGTTCTCTTACCACTTTGTGTAACGTATACATATATGTTGGTGTATGCATATCTGAGCACGAAAATTGGCGAGCACAAATAAACCGTTTATCCTTGTGTATATATTTTTTGTGACAGCTTTTGCCAATGAATCTGAGTTGTATTTTTCTTCTTTCTTTTTTTGGTGAATATTTTAACATTTGTTACTTGCACATTTTATTAAGTGCATAAACTATTTGAAAAAGATTTGACAATACTGTAGATCGATTGGTTACAAAGCAAATAAGTGAATTATTTCACTATCGAGTTTTATAGTAATTTATTCACTGATGAACTATGCATATAATAGAAGAATTGAGTAGAAATGAATTTGGAAAAATGGTAAAAGTGGGATAATAATAATAGAAATTTTTTCGATGATCGATTTGTTTTCATTCTGCTTAAATAAAACTTTCTGCCTCCCCCCCCCCCCCCCCCAAAACATATATAATTAATTTATATACAATATAAAAAAAATACAAAATTTCTCCGAAAATTCAAACGAGAAACTAATATTCTTTACGCTCTGTTTATTTAAATAAAATATATATGTTTCAAATTAGATATTTTTAAAGTTGTACATAAAAAATTGTATACTTAAAATAAATGTCTAATTTCTTTTTAGATTAAAGTAAACAACTAATATTCTTTATGCTCTATTTATTTAAACAAAATATATTTCTTTAATTAGACATTGTTAAAAATAGTATATATATAAATTTTTATACGCTTTTGTTTTCGTGTTACCCTTTGTGTGGTGAAAAAGAGGAGAAAAGTAGTTCAAATAAAATTTGGATACGTCTTAAGATGGGAAAGAACAAAAGGAAAGAATTGATTTGTTAGTAGGGAATCGAAGATACGAGATATTTATAAAATTTCTTTCGCTGAAACGTATTTCGTTGTCTTTTATTCGCGGCTAACAGTGTGACAGTTGTTAAAAAGAAGGGTTTCTCCTTCTTGTATCATCGAAGCCGACCGGGTGCTTTACGAGTAGCTACCCGTTTTCCTTCATCAAAGGGAACAAACAATCTTGTCAAAGCCTGTGAGAATTTCTCTATTGTTACATTCTGCGATGAAAGCTCATCGAGCAGCTCTTCGATTTTCCAGCTGCTGTAATATACTGAAGCCTCAATTGTAAGCTACTCGACGAATTTTATAGAAAAATAAGAATTCAAATATTGAACAAACAAACTGATATTTTTTGTACATTTTGTACATAAACGTGTAGTGTATTTTAAACGATATTTCGTGGAAATGATTAAAAACTGTGAAAAGAATAACAACTTGTAATTGAATCTCTTAAAACTCAAAAGCAGAAATATCGGTACAATTACTTCACGGTTTTTCATCTGTAATACAATTTTAGCACATGTAACGACATTGTTTTTTTTTTAATAAATCGAGTTTTTATAGAGGAAATAATAAACAATAAAATAAACAAGACTTACCAAGCAAAATAAACAATAATATTTCAAAATCAAAATTGTAAATTCATCTTTATTTCCAGAAAAATACTGTTAATTTTAATAAGTATCTTTATAAATGAATATTTTCCATTTAGTTTCATTTTTGTACACAGAAAAATTGTAACTTACCAAAAGAATTAAGAACCACATGTAATTTTATCAGAATTTTACATAGAACCGCAATTTGTAATTAATTTTTGTAATAAAAACCTTAACTTTTGCAAAACGTATAAGTTTAAAATAATCGAAGGAGAAAGAACAGTTTCACACAATTTTATAAGAATTTTACATAGAATCGCAATTTGTACTTAATTTTTGTAATAAAAACCTTAACTTTTGCGAAACGTGTAAGTTTAAAATAATCTAAAGGCAAGGAAGAAATCGATTGTTCTACTTTGTGATAAAGTCAGAAACTGTATATACAGTTATACTTGAAATTCTTTTACCTTTCGTATACAGATAAAAGTTGGAAAAGTTCGTACCTGAAACATTCGATCTACTTTCTCGCGTACTCCCTCGTGGTCCAAATTCGGATCAGCAAATTTCCCCATCAGCTCGTATACAGCTGTCACGATGTCCGTCATTTCCTCCCTCGTGATGCAGCCGTCGCCGTTGATGTCATAAAGGGAGAACGTCCAGCGTAGTTTTTCGTCGATGGAACCACGAGACAGTATACTGAGACCTGTGACGAAGTCCTGTAACATCAAAATAAGATTGGTCTTTTTTACCGTTAGATACTTCATCAATGTACCTTTCTCAATGTACTTTCTGAAATTACATTTTCACTGGTCGATGAGATGTACATATACATACAATTTTCACTGTTGAAACTTTTGTGTGTAAGTAGTGTCATTACAGAATTATTTTCTGAACGCTTCGCCAGATAAAAAAACACTAATTGGGAACAACAGATTATCCTAAGTTTACAATACGATCGACAAATTTGCTATTTTCGAGAATTCGAACTTTTCATTTCCTGATATGCAATTAACTTTATCATCAGGAGAAATGGTAAATACTTAATTGATTTTTAAGTGCTCGGCCTCTTCTGTTCAGTAGCAATTGACGTATTATAATCTTATTCTTTACACCAAGGACCAACTTCTAAAGACATGACAATGGACAGCCAGGATCTCGGGAACTCTTGATTATAATAAGTAGTTCATTGAGGCTGAGATACTATTACTTGAACTTGATACAATAATGACCCGACAGAGCTTGAATACAAGACACCCTTGATATTTTGTAACTTTTCAATTGAACAAAGCTTTTTCCTACTTTCGTGTATGACTATTTTGAGACACACCCTTTGACTGACAAGAAACAAGTATAAAACGGTGAAGACATGGACACATTTCCCTTGCTACTTTCTGCTCTTTTGTTGACAGATAACTATAGTCCTACTTTTGTCTTGACGGTGTTATCCACGAAAACACTGAGAACAAATGAATCAATATGTTTCATCGTTCAGCATGTTTTGGAGGATTAAAGTATGTGATGGTGAGAGAACAATAGGTTTACAACTTAGAGCCTCGAAGGCAATTTCTCTCGTCCTCAATAGTCAAAAAACGTGTCATAAAAGTACCTTCTGAAGGACAATTCGATAATTAGTTGTAATGGTTAAAACGATCAACGCGGTTATTACCTGGAGGAAATTCCGCGTTGTTGCCAAATACCTGCTAAATCCATGGTCACCCCTTCTCCAAATTAACGTGCTAAGGGTGCAAGGAAAGAGTGATTGCGATCGTTCAGACACGCTGATAGGTGACTTCCTAGCTCTTAAGACGACCAATCAGCGTGCCTGCAAGAAAACTCATCACGAAACCGTAATATAAAAAGCAAACGTAATTAGTTAATCAGTCAGTCACTTCAAGAACATAAACGTAGTAAAACACAACCATTTAGCGATCGATCACCCTGTTAATACTTAGTTATCGTGTGAAATAGCTAAGTTAGAAATAAAACTGTATTATCCAGACAAAAATGCAACCATTCATCTCCTTGTCCCTCAAACGTGAAGGTAGTCCTTCGAAATCGAAGGGTCTAGTCGGTACACTTCTCTTATGCAAAATCGATCATAGACCCAAAGTATAAAAAAACAAGCAGATCAAAGTTATTCATAGATATTTATACTCAGGAACATTCATTCAGAAATATTCGTATTCAGATATATTCATGGACATTCATAGATGTATAGATTCAAACAGATAGCGATAGAACTTAGAATTGTACCAATTGTGGACTTTGGTGTGATCTAAGGAATCACGACGTTGAACTTGAACACTTGATTAGAACAGAACTTTGCATTTCACATGATTATTAACGTTATCGTTTGTATTAGTAAATAAAGATTCAGTTAATTATTCGAGCTTACCAATCCCATGATGAAGTTAGCTGCAATGCTGGGAAAGTAATTCCATGAGAACTCGAAAGCCTCAACAGTGAGAAGGTTTCAAATTTTTGAGATACACCTACTTTTACATGTATAAAAATAATTCCATAGGAATTCGAAAGCCTCAATGACGAGAAAGTTTCAAATCTTTGAGATACACATACTTTTGCACGATACGAAAATGAAAAGAGGAAACAATGTTATAGGTATTGAAATATTATGGAGTGTCACTAGTAGGTTAAGTTAATATAAGATAGTTCGGTTTAAATAGGTTACTGTGAGTTAAGCACGTGTCCAATTGATAAAATTCGATTTACTTCTTCGTTTCGCTCGCGCGATACCCTACATTCGATATTGCAACTAATGATGCGCCGTTTAATTGGGAAACCTATTGATACTTGAAGCTCTGTATTGTTCTGGGAATTACTTTATTGAAACAGTCCACTACAGCAAAGGTTTGCATTCTATTTTTGTTATCAATACAGTAATAACATTTCGATCATTCTTTTAATGACAAATCAAACAGCAAGACTTGACACGTTTGATTGTTTACTCAATTGAGATTCTATTTAAAACATTAATCTAAATTTAATGTACATCATCGATGAATAGCAATGAGTGTGTATTATTAGTTAAGAATTGATCTTTTATTAGTGTAGAATCTCCGAAATTCATTTATAAAATTTTAAAATCAATTAAATAGTAAAACTTTAGCTTATTCATAAGTTGGTTCCAAAAAGAATTGAATGCAATTTGTATGAATATTATAATGGCCATTTTTCTTTTAATCCTGATTTGAAATAATCTAAATTTGAAAATAGATCACATAATATTCTCATTGGGTGAAAGGCCAGAATTTTTTACCATTTTAGAATATTGATTGAATTCTCTTTAACATTATCTATTACCAATAAATAATAAAAGTAATCAATAATTAATGATTTAAAGAGGAATTCAGTTATAAATTCATTATAATTTTTATTTTATAAATTGTAACAAATGTTTTTCGATTCGAAAGTCGAATGTAATATGCATTCAAAATTTGTCAACATTCATTCAAGATCTATCGTTGTTGAAATATAAACATTTTGCATTCTGTATTATCATTATTTTTAAATGGTGGCCAAAATTTTTACAAACACCAGTTTAATAAAATTCTTGAAATATTAAAGACAAATCTATCGTGAAATCTAATAATACAATAAATACCGCGTAGCAGCTATTGTTTTTGTATAATTTCATTTTCCCACACTGTGAGAAAGTCAGTCAAGCAAAGAGCACACGAGAAAAGCCGATTTAATCACGTAATAATTGACTGTCCAATCGTAACAGCAGATAATACATTGTCCCATGAGTAATAAACTTTAACACCAGTTCGTCAACTTACGACCCAGAAACTCGTTCCGAAATGAAAGCATACGCGCGGCACAAGCAGCTTTCAGTTCGTTAGCCAAATATAATGCGTACATATCACGCTTGCAAGTGGTTCGTGAAATGATCGAACTAGAAATTAACTATTTCCAATTGTTATTACATATTTGAAATTATTTTAATCTCATATCGTGATCTTTCATCACACTTAAACTAATTTTACCATTTCGAACGAATTTCTTTCTTTTAATAAATTGCTTTTGTGAAACACTTTAAAGAGAGAAACGTAACTGCTTGTTGTGATTAGCGAGGTCAGAATGGATTTTTCTCGGTATTAAAGAATATCAGATTAGAGCATATAACAGTTACAGTTAATGTATTTTTTTTTTTATAGATTAAAAAGATATGTCTGTGAGTAGTATTAGCGTGGAAAATTGGATTCTCTGACGTTCAAATGTAAAAGGGCATCAACAAGCACAAGAGTATAAAACGAAGAAAATAGAGAGCAAGAATGAGAAGTGGAATTTTTTTGAAAATGAAGAGGAAAGTTTTATAAAGGGAGGCTACGTAGTTGGTCGAAAATTTTATAATGCTATGACGTTCATGCTGGAGCAAGCATTTAACGTATAAAGTTCAGTTTTCGTGCTGGTGATATCAAAAAACAGAACACGAGCAGAATACTGAAATGTATATTTTCACGTTGAATACTTCACCGGAAGAACGGAATACGAAAAATCGTGCAGGAATAATAGAAAATTTGTTGTTAATTAGTTATTAGAATTTCTCATCTGTAATTTTTAAATAAAATATATAATTCTGCACGCGGAATAATATTTTTATTATTTTCACACAGAATTATCCGATACTGTTAAATTATTGCAAATGTTGCAATTTTCAAACATTTGCAATCCGAGTATTTCTTTCATATAATCGATCATCAACTGTAACACACTTTTGCAATAGAACTTTTTGAAAATCAAAAGATTCGTTTTGAAAGAAAAATATATTACACATGCTCATAAATTTATTTATTTTCATTTATTCCGTTAATTTGCTTTACTTCAATATGAATGAAACTTACGAAAATAAAAGGGTTAATAGAACTTTAATATCTATAATTTTATTGAAATCAATATTTATTAATTAACGTATAATTCATCGGACTTAATACACTATGACTATCGTTACACAGGGTCCCATGTGTCTCAATTAAAATATTCCATATTTTTGGACGTGAGATACATACGATTCAGCATTGGCACATGCTCTAAAGCGATTCGTTAATATCGATTCTACCACTCGTTCTACAATCCTGACCATGTTACCCAATATTACAGGGAACAGTCGTGAAAGAGTTTCTTTCTTCTAAATTCAGAACAAGACATTTTACCATGTGTAATTTAATAATATTCTACATTCAGAAAGATAAATTGTTTAATTTTAGGAATATAGTCACCGCCATGACTTGTTTGCAACGAAATAGTTTACCATCTTACAAATTTTTATATTGCCTGAAAGGGGTAACCATTAATATTGAACGAAGTTGTATCAACGAAAAATTTCAGTTCACACTTACTGAAGTAAATTGAGGCTATAAAGATAAGCAGAGATATGTATGTATATGTATAAAATCTTGATTTTTTTTTTATGTAAACAGTGAATATTTGAAACTAACATAAGCAACGATTAAAAATCATACGGCAAAGGGTTAACGAGCACATTTTTCTTTTTTACAAAGAAATCAGTCTAAGCCAAAACAGTCTAACAGGAACGGGCTAGTTAAGAAAAAGACATTTCCTCGCAACCATACGAAAGACTATTCCTAGACTCAATCCTTTAAATCCTCGACAGTGGAAGATGTTCCACCTTCAATACTATCCTTTTCGCTTCATCTAAAGGAAAACACATCCTTAGTAGCGTAAGCGATACCTCTACGCTTGTCGCACCTTTCACAGCCACTTTCTACTCGACGTCAAGAACAGGCTATATCCTTTATTGTAAGCTTAAGGGGCAAGAGTAGAGAAAAGACTTGTCAGAGTTCCTCATGACGCGACTTTTGTTACTCGTCCTGTCAATTTCGTCGTTATAATCTCCCCTTTACCTCGATCACATCAAAGATGTCTTATAAATTGGTGTCTATGCTCTCATAGGATGAACATTATGGTTAAGTTGGACTTTTTAAAGCAGCCTTTTTCATCAAACGAATCAAGTTTCGAAACTTTCACGAAATAAGCAGCGATATCTTTTGACAAAACCTAATTAACTACCTGTCGATAAGTATTTACAACCTTTGGCCCAAACAAATAGGACCACTCACAATTTTCAACGTTTTTGTTGTTGTTTTTAATAAAATCTAAAGGCCTTAACGTAATTAAATAATAATTTTTATTAATTAGCGAAATACGTCTATATTAATAATTTGTGTTTTCCCCTTTGCTTCGATTGCAGCATGTATCCTCTCTGCCATACGCTCTATTCACTGTTTTCTTCTTCTTTTTTTAATATTTTGCAAAATACTCAAGAATTTTTTTACAACATTACAGATTGGCAAAGATTGATTTAAATAACTAACTAATAATTTGAAGATTATTTCGCATTTTATTCGCTTTAATACTGTAATACATATTATGCGTCTGAAATATACTAATAAAATGAAATAAATTATTATACGACCGTAATGCACTACTATACCGAAGAAGAATTTCGAATTGGTGGGGTTCTAGCAGTCTCAGTAATAAATTCTGTCTTTTTTTTTACTGTACCTCTGTTGTTCTGTAGTGACTTTTATTATTTCGTACATTTTCGTTTGTAATATTTAATTTTATACACATACAAATATGTACATTCTAACCTGCGAGTTTTGTAGAATTTTTACCCATTAGAAAATGTCTAATATAGATCCTGCGAAAATGGATCATTCATCCGATGAATCCGTAATAATATCTTATCTTCGTCCAGTGATGGTTAAAGCCGCCACATGAGGCAATTATGTTTGTACCACTGGTGGTACGTTGTCGCCGTGAAGGTGTTAAATCATATAATACAGTGAATGATGATGTATACGCAAGTGTTTTAAGTAACTTTCAGACATTCCGAGTTGGATTCATATCAGGAGAATTGCCTGGTAATGGGAATACGGGGATTTTCTTTAATAAGAGTAATTCTCTGACGAATTTATATCTGCAAGAAGAAGCCTTATTTTGCGGAATATATTAATAATTGCTCAAACTTGCAACTAAATTCCGTTCAGCCCTTTATACTTTTAAAACACAAAAAATGTTAAAAATTGTAAGTGAACCTAATTTCTTCGTTAGGGTGTCTTCACACGCCTGCTTCTTCTCTTTATATATAAAATTTCTAACGTTATGAACAATTTTCAATATTTAACTAACATTAACCTTTTTAGTATTGAAGAATTTTCTTGGATATATGCTAAAGATGCCGAATGAAATGCGTATTTTTATCGTTTTAAAAAAATAATAGAAACAGTTGTTACAAACACACTGCCTTTTCCTCCACGCATATTGACCCATGTAATAATAATAATACTTATTATTGTTATTATTAGTAATAACTTATATTATTTATAACTATTCTGAATATCTATAATTATTTATTGCGAATCTAAACGCGGAAATATCGAGTGACAATAACAGGTAGGAAGGGTCGAAGTTGGGAGAAAACCCAAGAAACGACGTTCAACTTCAGACCCCTTCTTCCCTGACCTTTGCTTGGCCAGAATCAAGCAACCAAAACCCCTATAAAAACCCTGTACCCCACACAAAGTTTTTCATAATCTATACAACCGTAAGGACACTCATTTGTTCAACTTAAACATTTAATAAAGGCAACCTCAACTATATTCTAGAATCAAACGTATTTTAATAATCCAAGACAAAGGCGATTTCAACCGTTACAGCTCGTTCCGTAACAACGGTACTAATTTAATTTGTGTAGATACATATTCAACCAAAAGTTGTGTTGTTGCCAACAAAAGTATGTTTCATTTCGCATTTTTAGCACAACATAGGAGAAGCGCGATCGTGCTTCTCCGCACTCAAACGGTTAAAAGAACATAAATTGCACCTAATATGGAATAGGTACCTAAATATGGAACACTGACAATAGCTAAAATATATTCGTGTGAAACAAACAGAAATAGTTATTGTTATCCGAGAACTCCCTAACGATATCGTCGTAGAGAAAACAAAACGAATTCCCATAGAATGAAATAACGAGGGACAATGACGCTTACCTCAAACTAAATAACGAAAAGCTCGTTTGATAGTACTTTCAGAATCACTGAACTGACGTTTCTGTCGTTCACATACGGACAACGTATTCTCTAGCCACGTGAACGTTTTAATTGAAGTTTTGAATATGACCAAGAAACGCGCGATGTGTGCTGTCTTTTATGTGTCGTCGTCAACATTCTGAAGTGAACAAATGTAAAAAAAAAAAAAACGAGAAAATCCAATAGCGTCTACTTCACTTATGAATAAATTGCTTTCGCGCATCAAGGCAAACGAAGCAATTTATCGCGTACTTTATTTGATGCCGGGAGCGTAACGTGCTCGAGCTTGCAATAATGGCTTCGACATCTTCCCAGCGAACGCAGCATAATTGAAAACTGCAAAAAGAATCAAGAATAACGCGCCGCAACATGAGTCACGCTGGTGCACAAGCCATGGCCAAAAACACTTTAGAGTTCATGTTCATGCGCCAAATTAGATTAGTGCACGCTTCAATTATGATAAATCGAATTATGACAGCGTTCTTCTTTTTTTCTCTCTCTTTTTTTTCGTTTTGTTTGGAAGCAATCGATAGAAGGTATACTTTGCGTTGCTTAAACTGCGTAGGTAAAAATAGTCGACAATTGAATTACAAATTTTTTATAGGATACGAACTATTGGCATGTTACTCATCTGCATGAATGAAAAAATTGATTTGTAAAATTTTGTTTAATATCAACTCGCCCTTTTACACTCTAAGGGCCTAAGGGCGAGTTTCACTCATCATTATATTATTTACATTAATAAAGTGATCTAATTGCAATCTGTACAGAAGTGGTAAAAAGTAAACATCTAAAGTGTACTTTATATAATACTTATTTTTGTGTCCTGAAAAAAGCTTGGAGTGCACAGGGTTAAGAGTAATTTAAAAAAATGTACATACATGTTTAAAGTAACGATTTTTTGTCAAATAATTCAACTTTTTGTTCAATATATTGTTTTATGCTGTTTAGAATATGATTCTGTTATTGGTAGAAAGAATGGATAAGAATTGAAACTTTTGATGTGATTTGCCTTATAAATTTCTCGAAAGAGAATTTTATTATTACTAAAGAACATTATAACATTAAAGTATTTTAATACAATCATTATAATAAAAACTGTATCATAATAATTAATCTCGCAATTTGTGGAATAATTAATTGCGAAGTTATTAATTACATAATATAAAATTACTTCTTTTTCGAAATTAAAAATAATATTATAATTATGCCATATTTATAGTTCACGTTTACATATTTATAATAATATTTTATTGTTCTTGTCCATTATCATACGTTGTCTTTTTTTATCTCTTCTCTATACAACATTCTCCATGCTGCTGTGTTTGCTCAGAGATAAGTTAGCTACTGAATATTAATTTCTAATTTTAACAGAACCACACGCATGCGGAATTATGGAAGCAAATAAGCCAGTAGTGTAAGTAAGCATTATAATGCCAAAGGAGGAATGTCTCGTTTACAAATATACCGGTGGGTTTATACCGGTCCTAATCGCAAACAACGGTGCTCGTCGGAATAAATAGCGATTGTTGGTTTAGGACTTCGTGATTATGCTAGTAGCAGTACAACATTGAGCACAATTTCGATTGACCTTAAAGGACGAAATAGACTAAACGGGGCATGTGCAAATTAATTATAAATACGATTGCACAATATATGACCAAATAAAGCGACAAACTGTTAAACAAATTTATAATGTGTTCTATTCAAAGAATGTAATGAAATGAAAATTTGTTTACACTTATAGCAGTTTACATTTTGTTTACGTTTATAGCAGTTTATATTTGTTTACATTTTATGTTTTTTCTTTTTTATTTAAACGCAACTATGAATAATATGATAGTGCTAGTTTAACATAATTTTCATTCTGTAATTACAGGATTTTTTTTTAAGAAGGATAACCATCACTTGATGTCAGGAGTACCTCGCTCTTGTACACGTTCTTAAAAGGTAAAACGTTCCCTAAATCTTAACTGCAAAACTTCCTGAAGAGAGAATTACGTGGATTATGCGGCTTTAGGAATTTGAAAGTCATTGTGGCACATACATATTCAAACAGTTTAACATTTGGACACCATACAAATTTGAAATTTGTTGCGTTAGATGAGAGAGGATTATTCGAATATCATAATGCTCGTGTTATGGAAATATGAACGATTTATTGTAATTTGTGAAATTGTAAACAATTCCCTCTTTATGCAGTGTGCTTTAAATAAACAACTGCCACATTATTACATTAGAAAAATATTCTAATGTCTACAAGGTATTAGGTATAGAAATAAATTTTTTCCAACTTTTTGATAGAAAATTATTTTGATTTATATGTTAAATAGATTCTCGTCTCATTCTGTATTTGAAAACTATTGCAAATTGTTTACAAGTTGCAGGTAACTCTCAAGTTGCTATTTAGCGGATTACACTAAATCGAAAAATAACGAACAAATCAACCTTCTTATTTTAAAATCACAAGTAAAATATTTCATGTAAAGTTCATAAAAATCTCTACATTATTCCTTCACATAGTACAATAATTCAAAACTGATCTGAATGTAAAAATTGTTGATCATATTGATTTGAAGTGAAATTTGAAAATAGAAAGGTACATAATAATATATCAGCGATATCTACTAAGTGTAGAAGTATACCCTTTCCAACTTTTGGGTAGAATCAAAGATTTATTTGAAAAGAATGAAAACAGTTCTATCATCACAATAATTTCCATTATTCTTGATAACTTTTTGTCATTTATTTGCCAGCTTGCGAATACCATCGCAAATAATTCAATTAGAATGGTTGTCTCGATTACGTGATTCCAGACGGAAAGAATTTAATTCTACATATATCTAATATAATTACACGTTACCAGTTATGTGTATGTTTAAGTTTTTCGTCTAGATTAAGTGTCTCAAAACATCGAATATTTTTCTTACCTCATATTGAGAAAAGAAGTGAATGTTTTGTGAAGATTTCAATACAAGTGTGTAAAAATGTAATATTAGAATATTTAATTAGGAGAAAAACGAATGATAAGAAATTCTTAACAATTCTTGATCTCTTTTTAAGTCAGTCAGTTGAACATTATTATTGCATCCCAACTCATATTAAGTAGGGCATATCAGACCAGACCTCGTTAACTCTATCAAACAGGCCATGCTAGAAATCAATCCAGCAAGTTTGTTAGCACACTTCTTGTGATTCCCTTTCTTCGAATGTTAAGTTGACGTTGGTATGTTTGCTGCTGTGGTATATTTCGAACTCACGTGGAAACGTCTAACTCAAACGTACGTCAAACGGTTCGTTAAATAATTAATATTTGCGAGCAGATTATATTTGTTTTGAACCTTTGCTAAATTTTCTTTCATTTTACCTGCTATTAAACTTTCCGTTGATCTTTATGTACAAGTACGTGAGATAAATGAGAACATAGTTAGCAAATTTTTCAATCTGAATATATGAGTTGGAAGTTAAAGTTAAGTTCAAGGGTAACTAGATTTGATATCTACTGATTATACAGAATGTCATTTATTTGGTGGTACAAGTCGAAAGGAGGCGAATCTACATGAAAGAATAAGTCAAAGAAAAGGAAGAACGTTTTTTCGTTTAAGGATTCGTTTTTGTGCGAATCGGTGTTGAAAGTTCGTTCAGTTCATGTTGCAATTATTTGTTTTGTTTTTCAACTTATTTTTTCATGTAGATTCACCTCCTTGCGGCTTATATCACCAGATCGGTGACACCCTGTATATAAAACAGAAACGAGGCTCTAACACTTTATATGAGATGTCTAGAGGGTCTGTGACTGTAAAACAATTCCTAGCTCTTGACTCTTGCATCGAACGATCTTTCGAACGAAATTTCTTTCGAAATTACTTGCTCCTCCTTATTTTATAATTCACGTTTTACGAAACAATGCAAACATGAGTATAGAAAACACTAAAATTCGTAGAGTTACATTAGTACATCTGTTAACATACAGAAAACATCGTTAAATGCAGAGACCCTAACTTAATCAGTTAACAACAAAATTTTTGGCGAAATACTTCTGAAACTCCGGCTTTAAAGAATTTTCGTTATCTTTATTATCTCAAAAATAACATTAATTGTCGCAGTCTTACGATAAATCTGAAGCTCCATTCGATGCTCTTGAATAATTGATAATACCTCCTGTCAGTAATTGCTTGAAAATTTATCAGGGACACAGAAATTGAAAAATTTTCCATGAATAAAACAAAGAATTAGTTTTTATAAGTTCTATAATTCAATGACAATTTCACACAAGATACGATCTGAATGTTCTAAAAGGTCTTACTTTTTAGCAAGATTTTCTTCGAAACGAACTTTCTTTATCGAATCAAGAGAAGTTATCGTGCTGGATAAGAATATAATCTGAAATTACGTTCTCTCGTGTACCTATAGTGAAAGCGCAGTTATCTATGTAGATTAGAATATGGTAGCAAGTTGCTGAGATAATGCGATTAAGCTGAAAATCGGTGGACTTGTTTCGAAAGAAGACGATAAATTCGCTCATGGGTGAAGTGCGCACGAGGAGAGAGCGATGGAGTCGTGTCACCGTGAAAAAGAAAAGTTGTGTCGTCGTGAGATGAAAATCCGTTGACAAAAAGTAACACATCGTAAAAGAGCAGCTGTAATCTTCTCACATTTGCAGACCTTACGGTAAGCTTATAATGCGATTGAATTTGATAGAGGCTTGGGTTGCCGGAAAGTATTATTGAACCAATAGCGGCTCCTGTTCGTAATAATGTCAGTCATTAAACAAAAGAATTCTTCTACCACAGAAAATAATTTTTACACTTTGGATCATCGAATGGAAAATCATCGATCTGTTCGTTAATATTTGCAGATGTACAAATGTGTTTTTGTGTAATGAAGCAAATGTTACCTTTATATTACATACTAAATGAATTTTCACTTTACATTCGACATTATAGAGCACACAGCCGTACTCTATAATAACAGAAACTCTGTTATATAAACACGGAGATCTATTAGCGCACCGTAATTGTAATTTAGTACAATTTCTAATTTTATTCATGAGGAAATTTAACATTAATTATTTAAATTTAACGTTGGATTATATACATAGTGATAATTTGTTAATTTACGTTTACTTTGAGTAATTTAATGACTCTATAACTTAATAGTATTTCATAACAATTAATGTTTGTATGTACGGAAATGTGAAATATGTAGGAAAGCGTTTATAACGTTACTGTCAGTGTATTTATTTATATTTCTTATTATAAAGCTTGATTACATTAGCGGAATTTTTCTTCCAAACTGATTGTTCAGTCATAAAAGCTTAAAATTTGTCAAAGGGAGAGATTAGGTGACATAGTTTGCAAATTGATTTCATAACACCGAATTTCGAAGACCTTTCCATCTGGAGCTAGACCTACCGACGACCAGAAGAGTCATAATTCTACCCACAATATAACAAATAGTTTAAATAACAATCTCCCTACTCTCTCGAGAAGTCAATCACGCTCAGAATACTGAAAAAACACCAATCGACCACTTCCACTACACACCTAGATAGCGAATAGAAACACACCAAAAGTTTATAAAGCAGCATGCACAGACACTTCAGATGAGATTAGTTTCGAGAATTAGATTCGACACTAGAGATTCGCCATTCGATACAGTATACATTCGAAACATTCGACAAACACATTCGTTTAAACATTCGAGACACACATCAGTAGTTGTAAATTATACTTGTTGAAATATTTCTAAGTTAAATATATATTCGGTTGTCCGGAAAATTCGGGCTGATTCTAAAGTAAGTATGCTAATTCTATACTTCAAAGCGCTAATTATTCTTTGTTCTACAAGATACATATTTTTTAGTTCTATAATTTGTCGTCGTCTTTTCAGGAACTTGGAAAACTCCATTTTGCCAAAAACTTTGTTGCTTTATTTTGTTTTAACTAAATTCCCATTTTTAGACTTTGTTAATCGTTTGCAAGCAATTTTTTCCGATAAGCTATCATCTTTTTGAACATTGCATATCTCGTTTGAGGTTTTACAGGTATTTTTTCTTTTTCGTTAAAAGAAAACTATTCAATGTCAAACGTGTGCTCTATTTCCTTTAATATTCAAGACAGTATAACACCGAGAAGAAATTTGTAATTGTAACGAACAGAGTTTCAAAAAAATATGTAAGAAAATAATCTTTCAGAATATATGCGAATTTTATATTTTCATCTAATTTTATTCATTATAATATACTCAAATATTATCTATCGAAAATCGGCACGAATTTTCCGGACAATCTAATATATCGTTGTTCAATATTGTGTGTGATACATCCAATAATTTATACAGTCCATTATATATCTTGCAACCTTCGAAAGGCTTCACTATATTTTACAAAAAATAGTTCGAAGCCCGCAGAAAATACTCGTCGACGCTGTGACGCGATAACACTAATTTTTTCGATGTTATTCCGTTTTTTCTTCTTTTTCTTTTATTTAAATTTCTATGTTGCTGCTTTTTTAATTAAGATACTACAAGGAGAGAAATTATTAAGTTCACAGAGATTGATTATTAAATACGGGCGGGCTTACTTCTGAAACTTTTGGTAATTAGGTGGTGCCAGTATTTAAGCCGTGTCGTTAGAAAACGGGGAATAAAGACATTATTGTCCTTCCGAATGAAAAAGCTGGTAGTAAAGAGGAAAATAAATTAAGGAGGAGAGCCCCTCCCTTTTTTTCTTTTTTCTTAATTTTTAAAAGTCACTTCAAAGGCGTTCCGTTTAAACTTTTACGCAATTTCTTAACTTTCGAAAGTTTTTAAAATGTAAAACGTCGAGTAACTTTTTATTTCTTCGAAATTGAAACACTTCGAGGTCTTAAAGTGGAAACTACATTGCACGAAATTTAGTGTCGTCCAGTGAATTACTAAAACTTGCAATGTAATCTATACAAGTATTTACAATCTATTCTTTATAAAAAGTTAGCTGATTACGAAGAAAGGTGTTCGTTTCATTCCTTCTGAATTTATATTTTTCACATTGCCTAATGACCAAAAAGAAATTTAATGATAAAATACAAACTCTTTTTTTAAGTACATATAAAATACACGTATTTTTAATAATCCTCTGTCTTCGTGTGTAATATATCATAGTACGTATGACAAAAGAAAAAAGAGAAAGGAAGAAACGCCAATTTTTTAATTACATCTTTGTTTTAAAATAATTAAATTTCTAATTTCTCTTTGATGCTTTTTAATTAAATTTTTATTCCTAAAAGTGTGAATTTTTCATTTATTTTAAATTTCTTTAGTGTAAGTACACGTAAGTACACTCCTGTTCATAAGTCTCAGAACAGTTATACAATTATAAAATTATTAACAAGCTAGAAAATGAAATATCTAAATCCTCCAAACTAGCAAATGCGTCGACGGTATCATAAACTTAGGATAATCTGTTGTTCTAACAAAATTGGTGAGTGTCTAGGAACTTATGTACGAAAGTGCACATCTAAAATTATATTTGCACATGTAAAATTTTCTTATCATCGACTAATTAAAGCAAAAATGCAAAACATTCTATATACCAAAGCATTATTGGTGAAAAAAACTGTAGTTTTTAATGGAAGAATTTCCACACTCCGTGCATCGTTGAGTAACGAAATTCAATACACCTAAGCTAACATATAATCGGTAGAAAATTTACTTTGGATAGTTCTCTATCGTTATTTCCAGAAAAAAAAGAGGAAAAAGAAATGGAGCATAAAGAAAAAGAGATCATACTCCGATGTTGATGTATATTGTTTTCGAACAGAAGGCAGTTAAAGGGAAGACTTAATTAAACAAGGTTGGACGTCAGAGGTGAACGTAGAAAGTTTATCGCGTGCAAAAGCAGAGAAAAAGAATGAACGAGGGAGAAATGTTTGCGGCGAAGAGAGCAACGGTAATGTGTGAGCTCGAGGGCAACTCGAGGGCTAATTACACAAAGTACATTTTCAGCCTGAAGTCACAAAAGATAATTGTGTTAGCACACAATTATCCCTCGGCGAACTTCCTTGCTCCTCCCGTGTCTTCGTTCTTGGAACAACAAAGAAAAAAAGCGTAAAAAATGTCCGTATCGAGGCGTAAATTAACCACGAATCAATGATTGATTAGCCCCAATTATCGATTGGAAAACTTAGTTAAATCTATGTTGTTCGTTACCGTTGCCCTACCTGGCAATTAGCATTAATCTCCGTCGGATATTTGTTTGAAGCATACTTGCCAATTGAATCGTGCGAACCGCTAATTGTACAAGGGCGACAATGATTTGCATGATGAATATGGGATTCTGAAACGCTTGCTTCAATAAGCGAAGCATGAACAGTATTTAATCTCGAATCATGTATCGCCTTTACAGCGTGATATTGTTCCAAGAAAAAGAAAATGTCAATATCACGTATTTAATAGATAAGAGAGATAAAAAATTGTCGCATCTAGAATTAATTGTATGCAAAATATTTTTTCACTATTCAAAGAATCTTTGCCCCATTTGTTAGTTACTTATTTATCTATATTAATTATTAATTATTAATTATACTGATTTCGAAGAAATATCAACGATATTGATTTTTACAAGAAATTTTATATTAACTTTATATTAATTTCTGTTAATTATAAATTCTTTGTAATTGCACTTTTGTTTAATAGTATGTTGTTTGCCGTTAGATTTTTGTTTTTGATATTTTGTTTGAATTCTTATTTATGTGCGTGCGTGTATAATTAACTTTTATTTACACCTTATTTTTTAATTCTTATTCAATATATGAAAAATAAAAACCTAATGAAAAACAACATAATATTAAATAAAAATGCAATTACAAAGAATTTATGATTAACACAAGTTAATATGAAGCTAATGTGAAATTTCCTCAGCAAGAGGTATAGTAAATTGAAATCTCACCAAGAGAAAATAGTGTAACCAGTCCAGCGTAGCAATAACAATAAACAAATCAATGGTACCACAGTGAATCGAAGCTATTTTTTTGAACACCCTTTGAGAACTTTTGCTACTAAACATCTGTATCATATACAGATAAATAAATAAAGATAACGTTCCTCGCCATATCATAGTTTGAAAATTGAAAAGTTTAATTAAAGATTACTGATTTTACGAATTTTTGTATGTTTTAATTAAGTTATTTATAGTCACATCAACTACTTGATTTTCACGAAATTTGATACTAAGTTTAATGCATTGTTTTTTATATCGATATGTGTATAGAGTATTGTTGTATCATTCTTTGAAAATTGTACAGTTTATTCCGTTTTTCTGTGAACATGATTCTATGAAGTTCGTAAATGAAATTTGAAAATTCAGCGCGACAAATTAACTAACAGTTTCAATGCCAGGCAAGAGCAATTAACAGTTAATTCGGAACGACGTTCGGAACAGCTTGTTAGCCGATCGCTGACGTCCGAAATAAATGTATTTGACAGGTGACAGCGCACCGTGCATCGACAGATACACAAAAAGAAAGATGCAGCGAATTTTACTTATATTGCACATTCATATCAATTTTGTCACCTAGTTGCACAAATTTAATATTTGCTATACTATATTTAACATTGCGAAAAGATTTGTTTAAATGAAAACTAAAGATATCGATTACAAGCTTATTAAATATGAATATAGAATAAATGAAATAAGCGATGCTTGTAATTTTCCGTTTATAGTTCAGTTACAATAATAAATACTTCTGATCATTTATACAATAATTTACTAATTTGTTTTGTTTGTATTCTAAGTTCATTATGGATATCATATGTATGAACTGTATAAAAATATGGCACTGAAAATAGATGCTAATTGTAGTACTTTTTAACCTCGTGCTTCATATATAAAAACTAGATTTACGGAAATAGTCAATTTGACAAATTTGGAATTTCAGGAGTAAAATTATGAAAATCATTACTATTATTTTTCAGCAACATTTGTTGACTTTTATTGATGAAATGACACCAAAATGTATCCAAATTTATAATTAAGTCTGATTAGAAATCAATAAAATCCATCTAAAGTCTTAATTACATATCCAATATGTAATTAAGCTATTTCTAAATTAAATAAATCAATGTTTTAAAGAATAATTTCTGTTTTCATTCACTATGCGCAGAAATAGGTACACATACAAGAAAATCTGTAAACCTAGTGTTAATAATGAGTCAGAATCCTGTCACAGATTTAAGGTATGATAAACAGAAGAAGTAATATTAGTAACAAAGAATAATTTTAATTTATAAAACTGATGAAAATTTTTCTTACTTAACAGATTACTTATCGGCTGTAAATTAAGCGGGCACATACAACAGACCGGTCACTTTAAGCTTGAATTCTTCAATAATATCGGGGGTTTTGACTATCGCGTAGGAATAAACGACATAAAATGAAAACTTAAGACATCGTGCTTTTCTTAGATTGTTAAGAACTATTAATAAGAATATGCAAAAAACTAAGGTGACAAAATGGTTTTGTATTCACTTGTTAACAATTTTTCTACTAACGCATCTAACAGATATAAGAAAAAAGCCGATTAATAGTCTACTGGTGTATTAAAGCTGGTAATATGAAATCTATTAATCGGTCTCTGGTACGTAATGTGTTAATACAGCACAAAAAAGTATCTGACACTTAAATGTTTAGTCAGGCAACGAAATAATCAGTCAAGGGATTAATATTAACTATAACGCTAGAAACAGTGTACTTACCTCAAAACTGAGAATACCACTATGATCCTGGTCCAAGGTGTTAAAAACGTAATGCGCGTACTGGCTAGTATTAGCTAGAAAATTAAACATAAATAGCAATTAGAATAACATTCATATAATCCTTCTACATTTGTAACTTACATTAACTAGTGAATTATTATCGTATATTTTCTAAAACTCTCTCGTTTTAAGCATAATATTAATACAAACTTTACTTTATACGTATCGTTAAGATGATAGTTTTCTGATAAATATTGACTCGTATAAAAGTGTCTTGAGAATTGTAAGTTTCGAAAAGTATGGAATGAAATATTTGGAAATTTTGCGGATAGAATTATCTCCTTCGCGTTATAATAATAAATGTGAGAAGTAGTTAGGTGTATTATGTTTTCCTTGACACATAGCACTTCTGTTCACGTAAAATATCGTTTCTGAAAACTGCGGCTGAATTATGACGCGTGCAGATATCTTTGTGACAATTTTAATGTAGTTACAGTTCACGGGTACAATTTATGGAGCGAATAAATCAGAACGCGCTGATACTTTCACGTTACAAAGATGAATTCCCAATTTCCTCTTCAGGAAATGTTTTCCGAAAAAGAATGAAGTAAAATAAAATGAAGGAAACATTTGCCTTAGTAACTGTTCACGTATACGAGAAAGTAAGAAAAAAAGGATGGCCCTAATAAGCATTTCAATTTCTCAAATGGCAACCACTTGATGATGTTCCTGAGGAAGTCTTTTCATACTACGGTATACATTATAAACTGAAACTCCATCGAAATGGTTCTCGAATTTAAAGTAGAGATTCCAATTATTTTACACGAGAATGTTACATTATTTTTCGATGTTACGATACGTCTGATTTGCAACGATTTTGCAAAATGTGAACATTATCTTATCAAATGCGACAGGTAAATAAACGATTATATGTGTATGTAGGTCAGTTATAGCTAACGATAAGATAAGAGATTTTACCTCGTGATATACATACTTATAAAGGAAATAAATCATCCTTGTTATTTTTAAGTGGAGGAGCGTACCATTTTAGAGTCGGAACAGACCAAACGGAAATAGCTAGTATTTAACGGATGACAAGAATAAAATATGTCTCGAATGGAAGAGAGACGCTAGGGACACATCTTTTTCCGTCGTTCTCTTTAGCTGTTTTCTTAATTTCCAATTTTATTTCGAATTTAATGAGAAACTTTACTAAACAGATATTAATGAATTAAGAAACTATTAGACGAAATATATCGAATAAAATTATTCATCTAAAGGTATTTGTTTCCTAAGAAATATATATTTAAGAAGAGTCATAATTAAATTGTGGATTTTTATGCAAATTTATATTTTTGAGAATATAATAAAAAAGAAAAAAGGAAAAAACTTTGGTAAAATATTATTTCATCTACCAGGTATTAAAAAAAGTACGATAATTTGGATATTTTGTTTATTTTCTTCATATTACGTGCATTTCGTACAGTTTTGTACCTTCAAATTTCCCATAAATGCATAAAAATTTGCAGTCTAATCGTAATAATAATTAAAAGAAGGAACATATGTACATCAAGCATGTGTACATACCTTTATGTGCTTGATAATTCATGGTTACGATGAAACGATTACATCTCGTATCGACTGAGAGGTAAAATAAATTAAACAACGGAGTGTTAGGTCGTTAGTACGTGAAATGGTGGATTTATAAACGAAATTTGAAATTCTGATAACGTACTCAAAACTAAATTTGTTTAGCAAAATAAACTTCAGCATATTCGATACATTTCTATTAACGAATTGCAAGTAAATTTAGTCTATTGTTACTAAAATCTGAATACTGACAGTAAATTCCTTGAACGCATTTTTATTTGTCGATTCATTGTTGAATATTTTATTTTATTTTTTTTTGGTTGAAAAAATATCCGAATAAACTACATTGTTGTCTATTCACTAGTTATAATATATTAGTATTTAGTGTTGCCTCTGATGCACTATATATAATGTATTCGTAAAGGAAAATCACTCAAATTCGATTAGAAATCATTTTCTACTTTTAATACAACTTTAACCCTTTGACTGCGGAGTACTTGAAACTTAAACGCTCTTTAAACGACCTTTGCCATACCATGATCGATTATACAGCAAAATTACTATTTTAATTCTTTACTTACACCAAATTGAAATGAAACATTTTCATTTTCTTTCGGAAATATACTGTTTATTTAGAAATATTAATCTTCCAACTACATCGTTACAATCTCTGCTTCACTATCGTCTCTTAAAACGAGTTTTTCAAAACTACTAGACATTTTTAAGGTTTCACAGCAATGAAAACGCAAGTGAAATATTATGATATGCTATTGCAACAATTACAACCGTCTATCGTCCGAAGAAATAAATAACTCTCTAAGAAATAAAGAATAAGTGTTCAATATAAACAGAATTCGTTAATTTCTATTGATATGCAATAAAAACATGTGTCTATCTTAAAAGTTGGTGTTTTTTGTCTTCATGTGATGTGTAAGACAGAAACAATCGCTGTACGCATATATGCATTTATAGTTCACATCAATAGCTTTAGGTAGACGTATATATGCGTCGATAGTAGTCAAACGAATAATACAACTTTTACAACGAAACAAGTCTTGAATTTCAAATAGTAGAACGTAGGTTTTACTTCATCATATGATAATCACCACGATTCTAATTCATAAAAACAAAACGAAATCTGTCAGTATGTGAAAATCGTCACATTTTATGTGCAACTATGAATTAGGTATACATTCAACGTTGATAGTTCTAGTGTTAAAGAAGATATTTGTTCATTCTAAATGGCTAGAGAGTGATAATTAATTTACGCCTCGTATCGTGGAGAGCAAATTTTTCGTTAAGCAAGGTTCAGGAATGTCAGCACCGCTGACATCTTTGTTCGAGGAGAAATCTCAGCGGTACCGTTTAAATTGAAAGGATTCGTCTAGAAATTAGTACTCGCTCCTCCAGAATTATCACAATGGGACTCTCTACTAGCGCAGAGGGAGTAAAGTAGATTAACTCGTCAAAGTTGTCGAGCCTGTACGACTTGGGCTTCTAGAGAAGGATAGTTTAGCCTGTTACTTGATGACACAACAAAAGTCAGAAATTAGTTTTGCTTTCCAAATTAGTTCTTCGAAATGATTAACCAATGGATAATCTTGCACGTGTTTAATATGTAACTGTAAGTATTGATTTGTGTATCAATCGTGAAATTAAAAACAGACGAATAGAATCGAAGAAGATGAAATTGTATAACAATCGATATATCCTGTATATTATACCATTATTTTTATCTGTTTTTGTAATGTTTTATCTAAGCTCGAGAAAGCTGTAATGAAAATTAGAATTATCTTTGAAATATTTTCTGAAATTTTTAATATACCATAGAATAGCTATACATGCTAATTTCAGTATGAAACATATACAGTCGCTCTTATTTAATATATAAACAGTCAAAGTTGGTGAAAATCGAAATTTTTCACGATTTGCTGGCCTACAACTGCAATAAATCTAGATTCTTATATTTTTCACTGTTGTTTGTTTTTTAGAACTCGCTGAGTTCGATGAAATTTTTAGCATGTATATAACTGACATAAATCTGTAAACTGCATTTTTCAAATTTTCGTTATAAGCTCAAATAAAACAGCTGTAGTAGCGACCTTTACAATTTTCTTCGCAATTCCAACCAATTGAAATTTAAAAAAAAATTTGTACACGTCATTTAGTAAACTAATCCTTTGAAATTCTCAGAAATACTCAAATCGTTTGATTTTAAAAAACTTATTTTGTTTTAATGGGTGTGCGAATACTTAAAAAAAGTCACTGTATATGTTAATTCTTTAAATTTGATGTAGTGTTCAAATTTTGCACATTTTTCATTAATATATTAAGAATAACGTAATATTATTATTATTACGAAATGAATTTCAAGATATGGAAAAGGAACTATGCAATTATTTGCTTTTTTTGTAATCGGTGTTACGAATCTTATAGGAGAAAACATACGTAACTGTGTAACAAGGACAAATTCTGTTACTATGATTATTGAAGTTTTGTTACATGAAAGGACTAAGATAGAATTTTCAATGGAATATATTAACACACAGATACGAATATTAGTGTATAAATTATTATTTCAACTGATAATTCTCATGAAATTTCAACTATTTGAATTATCAACGATTGCAATCGATCTCTGATTTCTAATCTCTATCTAGATAAGAATTTAGAACGTATCAAGCGGTCGATGTTATACGAATTTCTACGTAGTTTACCGAGACTGAACAAACAAACGATATTAAAGTGGAAGCTGTTATTGAACTAGGCTTGCGCAAGATATTGCAGTTATCAACTCATCAAAATGCTGCAGAGCGAATAAGTGGACGGAGAATATTTCAACATTTTTCCGACATTGTAGTTGTACGTTTCAGATAACAGACTTTCCATGAAAAATTCTTAAAATCCTTCCTCACTGGAAGAAAATATTGTCTGCAGGTTTCCTGACAACTACAAGTAAAATATAAATATACTTACGGATTTGAATGAAAAAATTGTTATATATTCGAGAAGCTTGTGTAACAATAAAATGCATAATACAAATAAATACAAATTTTTTATATAAAATTTTGGCACACTTGAAATTGACGAAATTGGTATTCATTTATTAACATCTGAATGTCAAAAATAGCACATCACTTTTAAAACTTTTAGTTTGTATAACATCGGACTACGTATGTAAATATGTAACAACACAATCCACAAGTATTCATGTATTCGGAAGTGTCCATGAATATTTATGTGTTCAAAAGGATTAGTCAGAACCATTTACCCTCACTTTTTCGTTACTTTTCTTATAGGTTTTTATACTTTATTATTAACAAGCGATTGTTTTCAGTCTCTTCTGACCCAAACAATAATATTTTAAAGGTTCGTATAGTAAATCGAACAAAAGTCTTTTAAAAGAAGAAAAAGGAAAGACAAGTAAAGAAATAAAGTAAATGGAAAGAAACATTAACAGATTCTTTAAAGATATACATACATACAATGAATGGACAACAAGTTATTTCAATAGTTTTCACCGTTTGTTATTTTAAGTATGTTTCTATTTTAAAAATAGTGAAAATTTCATTCACGTGAATTATGATTAACATACTCTTTTATAAGAGAATTCTCTTATTTCGTATGAAGACCATAATAAAGCACAGACATTTTAACAACGTTAAAATCAACTAAATTGGTTAAATTAACTCTGTATTACAGGATCTTTAATTAAGAAATGGAATTAAATGATCTTAATTAATCCTCACACGAGTGTAATGTTACTGCTTGAAGCACTTTAGTATGAAGTATGAGTATGTTATGCGACTTGGAATAGAGCAATTTAAAAAAAGATTTAATATCATCTCAGTATGAAATATATTTATTCGATGGACTTTGGTATTAATTTTATTAATATACAAATGCAGTAAAATGTATCAAATATAATAATTATAAAATTAGACTTATTGATACTTATTACTATCAAAGTGTAATTAAATTTGTAACTGATACACATTTTAAAATTAATTTCTTTATATTCTCATTTTACCAAGAATATTTTATAGGACATTGAGAAATTTTTTAAAGATGTACACGTGACTTTATAATATATGGCCATTTTCTAGACGGTAATATTTTCTTATCTAAGTAAGTAAATCCTTGAAAATGTCAGTGTATACCATCTCCTTTCCTTTGAGTACGTAATTTTGCTATAGTTAAGGAAAGTTAGTAAATAACTCCACGAAAATGCTTTTGTGTTATAATTCTGAAATAAACTTCAGGGAATATTTCTGCGCAAAGAAATTGTTTAAAGTTCTACTCTTCACTTTTAGCCAAAATTTAATAATAATATTATAAGTATTTCTTACAAATCGATCCTTTTTCTCCCTTTCTCTTTTCTTTCAGAGCAGTGAAGTTTTATGCTAATATTCTTAAACTCTCCGTATTTATATTTATTGTTTAAAATAATAATAACAATACTTATTTAAGAATTCACAGAATTCCTGTACACTAAGCTGTTAATTTCCTTTCACGATAAAATCAACTGAAATGTTTTATTAAAGTTAAACGTTTTCTCAAAATTTATATTACAAAAAATACATAAATTTTGATTACCGTGTATTTCGCGTTTTCAATAATCTAAATTGAAATATAATTAAATCCGTCTCTGAACGAGAAAAAATTTAATCACATTGATTGATTTGTCCTTAGATGTTTGCTTCGAGCAACAAATGAATGAGATGGTCAGTCGTTCTTCCACGTAATGGCAGTTCTTTTCCAGTATTATAAAAATCGAAATTCGTATTGATAATATTAATAAGTAAATTAGAAAAGGATTATCAATGAAACTCGTGTTATTATTAAGCAAATCCCACATAAGTATTATAATAATTAGCGTGTAGTATATAAATGACTGGTTTAATCACAGAGAGAGAACAATGAAATCTGGCGTATTAGCATATAACGTTGAAATTTATACTCGTACACAGGTATTCTCTACGCAGAAATAATTTTACGAACAACTTATTGCCTTTATCAACTTAAATATCAAGAACGGACACACGTAGATAATTGTGACGTTTAATATTCCTTGATATGTGTGAAACACATTATAATACTGAGTGTTTCATTTCAAATATACATAGATATTTATCTCTTTAAGTATTAATTAAAAATTTGTTAAATTAAAACGTATTTAACGAAAAATTGTATAATTAAGTGAGAGTGTAGAATGATTTGCATGTAAATGGTAATTTTGTTAATCTGCAAAATCGAGATTTGGATTCTGATACAAGATAGCATATGTAAATTAAAAGATAATAGCAGAACGATACGAGAAGCCTCTTTAACGTAACAATTTTTTCTCAATAAAATTTTCGAGTAATGGTTAAATATCAAGTATATTAAATATTGTATTTTGTACACGCACATGCGAGTAAATTCTATTTAATATTGAGAAAATGTTGACGCTGTAATGGTTTAGAAGAAATTTATACGTGACAGAATATTAGTAATTACTATAATTCTGAATCAGAGAACGTGTGATCATTTTAGAGTACTTGAGCAATTTTCACATGAAATGCAACATTGTTATAGCTGTTCAGTGATGTTTAGAACTATAAGAAGTTCTGTAATTGTACCGAGATAATTTTACAAAAGTGTCGAGAAATCGTATTATTTTCTAAAGTTGTTGGGATCAACACTTTCAACTTACATGCGCGAGTAAAATTGCTCCCACAAGTTCCATCGAGGCGTTAAATATATGGGTGTACTAAACATCCTGTTTCTAGACTCAATGTGCACCTAGAGACATTTCTTTCTTCTATCATTCGTTTTCTTGTACAGAATATAGAAATGTTTACCGTTAGTGCTACCTTGAAGGAAGAAATTGCTAATAAAACAGGAAATGAAGGATACAATTTTTGCACAACACTGGAAAAGGAAATTTAATCTTGCTCATGCTTGTAAAATATTTACATCTACCAACTTGAAATTTTTACACAGAAAATGTTCGAGTCGCGGCATTGTTCGAGTAGGAAATAATAAAACTAATACAAAATTAAGAATGAAATCAATTTTTTTAATAATGTTGAACAAGTATCATTTCGGAATTTTTATTGCGTTAGAAATTACTATTATTACTCTTTTAGCAAAAATGGTCATGTCCAACTGACGTTATCAAAAATTGCTATGTACTACAATTTATCATTAATATTTCAAAAATTATACAAATAATTAAAAACAAAATTATTATACAAAACAAGTGGAAAAAGGTTTTTGTATAATAATTTCAACTTAGATTTATATTATATTTTATAAAATATGTTTAAATTTTCACTTTAAATTTCAACAAATAAATTTACAAATATTTCAGAATTGGTTTAGAGTTGATATAGTCAATTTTGATATTACACCCATTTAATATATTTTATTCATTATAATTGCAATACTGGAATTATAACTTATCACAAGTAAATAAAGAATGAGACACTCTTTTAAAAATGAAAGATATAACAAAAAGTAGAACAATTGCTACGAAACCAGACTAAATTAAACATTATATAAACCTAACACCCATTATGGTAACTCACGTTACGAAGTACCTGATTGGAATTAACAGTAATTGTTTAATAATTCATTGAGAAGTAGTAAAAAGTATACATTGTGTGAATTCTCCTCGTGATTTCTTCATTTTTCAGATAATATTAGGATTTATTTCATTGTTTGCTTTCTAAAATTTACTCAAAAGTCAAGTATGCTTATTGGTTCCTTATAAAACCCTATTTTGGTTCCCTCGTCATTATAGTTACACGCTTCAAGCATAAGTCTCGCATCAAGTGGTTTATGGAGTACATAAAAGAATGACATCGCGATGTTACACTGTTGCAAGCTATATATTACTCTACACTTCACAGATTTTGGACACTCAAGGCTTTCAGGGTACTTCCCTAGGGGTTACTAACCCCCTTTTTCTTTTTAAACTCACCACCGTTCTACATCGCTTCTCTGGTACTATGTTAAACGTTTCTTCAGGGTAAACATCCGAGCACACAAACCCCGAAATTGTGGCCACGTATATATCTATCTTTCTCAATGGTGATATCAATCATCAGTTACCTTAGAATCACATTTAATTGCGGACTAATATTCGACACTATAGAAAACACCGTAATAATAAATAAACAAGTGTAAAATATAGGGTTATCCAAATGCAACGCCTAGATATCAATATACTATAATTTTTACAAGGAATATTTTTTCAAATAACATAAGCCGTTTTGTTTCAGCAGAAGGTAGTACAATTTTAACCATAGAAAGATATAAATTATAACAACGCATTTATATTATTCAAATTTATTATAAGAATGGGCCATTGTTTTTAAGCAAAATTTTGTTTAATCACTTCACAATGGAAAATTGTCGTATCTGGAGCGATAAAAATCCTCGTCTTATTCATGAAAAATCTCTACACTCACAGAAAATCACTGTTTGGTGTGCATTTTGGGCAAATTTAATAACTGAACCATTTTCCTTCGAAGATGACGCCGGAAATGCTGTTACTACGAATGCTGAGCGGTACCAATCAATGTTGGAGGACATTTTACGGTCGGAACTGAATCTTACTGATGTCTAAATAAAACGAACATGAAGCAAACATTGAACTTAATATAAAATTAAGCAATACTGTTCTAATAAATCAGATAAAAACAAAAACTTACATGCGGCATGGGTTCCCTGTGTCTAATCATTCTAATATTTTTCATACGTTACTTTCACACCAGCTACCATAACTTCAGGAGGTGCGGCAATAGAAAAGTAGAAAAAAAAAATGTTGACCCTTATAGATTAGGGTCATTCTAAATTCGTAAGGCGGTCGATAGTACAGTTTGAAGAATAAAATTAAATTGGATTTTTTTACACCTGTCAACTATACGGAACAGTCATGAAAACATAATGTTAGGCTCCCATGAACTGGGTTAGTTTATGAATCTGTTCGTGATTCGTATTGATGTGCGGAGGGGCAAATATTTGTACCATGCTAACACAGACTAACTGGCTAAAATCAACCTTGATTACAGCACCATTTCCAAGAAAAGGTAAGAGAAACGTATTATACCTTGATTTTTGAGATAAACAGGCTTATGTTGTGTATACCTTATTTAGTGATTATGTGTTACGCAAAGAGAGTGAGAAGGTTTAGAAAAGGATAATCAAGGCAGTGAAACGGTATAGTACGGGTTGTCCCTCAATGGCTTTAAGCGGGCGAAATTCCCTGCAACTTTAGGATAAGCTGACCATAAACAGTCTCCCGCTTATATCAGAGTCAAGGTACCCGTTACCACAACGCTTCCACAACTAGCGTTCAAGTACGGGTGAAGCTTAGAAAGTGGTGCTCGATATTCCCTTTATCGCTATTCGAAAAATAAAGGCTAGAGCGACCAATACTCATGCATTCTAGAATAATATAGGGGAGTCAAAGGCTGCGTGAGATCCCCAAGGACGAAACTTAAGCTTCGTCTGTGTTAGAAATACTCGTGCTTTAAAATTTTATTTTGTTATATCGCAAACGTGTTGAAGTTGAAAAGTAAAAGACAAATAAAACGTGAAAATATACGAACCGAAATATCGTAATGTAGGGATTCCAGTTAGTGGAAGAATTTATAATTATATGGAGATTCGTGTAGATTTAATTGTAAAAAATGCTTACATATGTTTAAAAGGTATTATTATTTATTTAAATAGAATTTCTATTTTTATTTCGAACGAAATTGACAAGTCACACTTAATGGAAATATTTTAACATTATTTTCATAACAAACTTTTACATTATTGCGTTTTCTTATCAAACTTAAAGAAAATCCAAAGAAATGATCTGTGAACTTCACAACAGATATTTAAAAAAATTTCCGTTCCACGGCGAAATTTTCAAATATTTTAATCAAAAAGTTATGTGTGCAGCTTATGCGACCCACATGGCACGGAATGTGTTAATAGAAAATATATCTCAGAATGAAATCGTTCTTGAACCCAACGGTATACAATACATTTTTCTTTTATTTTTTCGGACAAGTAGAACACGCTTCTGAAATTCAGTTCACTTATTTTCTGAAAGTGTCTACATAAAAATACGAGTTGCGCGTGTACATAACTGTACAAACTGATCGACTGTGCCCTAAACAATGCAATCGGGCGTCTTTTTTATTCGGTGGATTTTAAAGTAAGCTTTTCGAAAGTTACACAAGAACCTCGGGAAACACAAAAACACGCACGAGCGATAGGAGAAAACCATTCACCGATGCATATCGATATCGTTTATACGGATGGATAAAGGGGGGAATACTGAAACGTAGGACGATTTTGACGCGAGAGTTTGTTACTACGGTAACTACATATACATATATACGTTCAATGAAATACCATGGGGCTATTTGCTCTATTCGATTGTGCTTTCTCTCCCTTTGTATTTTTCTTCCTCCAGTACCTATATGTATATATATCTCCTCTATTGTTTATGCTTTTCGACGAAACTCCACGCTACTGTGAAACAGAGAGAATTTAAATGTGAATATTCGCCTCGAGTAAACAGAAAAGAATAACACGAGTGTGGTTCTTAAGTTTGGCATTTTCTTCGAAATTGATACATGTACCTTATCTTCTTCTATTTTATTGAATGATATCGGTGTTATGTGTAAGTTGTTACTTCTCACAAGAATTTATGTAGGAAAAGAAAGAATAATTTATAAAATTGAATTTGAATGTTAATAAAAGAATTTACAGCAATGTCATTTGTAAAGTTGTTAAAAAATTCCTTATTTTAAAAGATAGTCATTTATAAAAACCGAAAGCTATCTAAATTATGATAGAACTGTAGTAGCATTTCGAATATACATTTTGAAGTTAAATTTTCCATGGGAAAGTAAAATAATCGAAATACACACCTGTAAGGGATCACAAATTTTCTAAATCGTTATTTAGTATAAAGCGTTGTATTTGTGTAGATGTATTGCAACAGTTAATAGGAAAAAATTATGTTTATCATTGAAAAATCTTCAAATAACTTTAAAAATGATAAGTAAGGAATTTATTTCATAAAAATCACACGTTTGAAAGAAGAACAACGTGTTGACTATATCAGTGTTAATAAGGTATATATTTAAATTTTTACAGCTGAGATTGCGAACGTAAATGGAAAGAATTTTGATGTACAAACTGTTGCTTACAGTTTTACGACAGCCTACTGCACGTAAAATTGCGGCATTGGGAACTTAAATGTACATCTACGCGCATCCAGTAGTAAAGCACAAAGTGAAAAGGATATACACGAACTGTACACCGTGATATTTCCACTTTTTTACATCGTTCATCTCGAGTAGAGCAAGTCATTTGGATCTACAGCCTTACTTCCTGTGTTAATCAGTATAATTTATTAACTTGTTAACTGAGTTAATTTTCTCAAATAGAAATTTTTTACATCGTTCATCTCAAGTAGAGGAAGTTACTCGAATCTATAGTTTTATTTTCTATGCTAATTCACGTATACCTTGTGATAAGTGAGATCATCTTTCAAATAAAAACTGAATCTTCTCCGTTGGTTACTAAAAATGAGTAAACATTATAACCAATTATGTAATTTTGATTTTTGCAAGCACGAGACATGATGAATTTTATTTTTAATATAATAATAATGGTACAATTCAAAATGAACAATTCTATAATTAATAAACTATTCTGTTTTGTGAACTAATGACGAGTTAATTCGTCTTCTTCAGTTAACACCTCAACTGCCACGTCATCCAAATATGGATAACATGAAAAGTTCCCAATAGGCCACGTCACCCGTATAAAGGTGACAGTTATATTTCTTAATCACGAATGATCTAAATAGGACTTTGAAAGAATAGTTAACAGGATATAACAAGATCAATAAATTATTATAAAGAAACTATAATAATATAATTATAAATAGTTCTATTTAAAAAATTATCTTGAATACAATAAACTTCGATCTCTTTTTCGATAATCAATTCTTGTAAAATCTGAACTATATCATTTGTAGAAAATTCAGCATCGCTACTGTTGTATTTATCAATATCCGAGTCAGGATCTGAACACATAACTTTATTTATATTTCCTGTTCTGGAAAATCTCAATTCTTCATTTGGAAATTTTGCTAAATCCCGTAACACAGGTTTCTTCTTCATTAGTATCTGATTCACTAAAAAATAACAAGTTTGCTTTCTCTTTTCGACATTGTAAAAACTTGTGGTAGTAATTTCAATGATCATAGCGCTGATTACTACTGTACGCTTTTTTTTTTTTTTAGTTCACATGCTTATGTTTACATGTTTTTGCTACGAGCTGATGTACATCCAGTCATATTTCATTTTTAGGAGCCTGGTTTGTCTAATCGTGCGTGTGGCCTGACGAAGTTTTCTTTCTAATTTCGCTTGGTAGTCAGTGTTAAAGAATTGGTTGTTCTTGTTATTACTTTAAACATGAAGCATCGTCGTATTTCATTAATATTGCAAATGACAATTATCTTTATACATTTACATGTTATTTGGTATTAACATTATGCTTAAAAGTTTGAAAGAAAATTGGAAAAAGATAGAGAGAGCGAGCTAGCTTTTAGCGGTTAAATTAAGTGCGTCGAGATTTCTGTTCGTTCGTCTCTTGGATTTTTTGCCACGCGTTCATTATTAATTAAAATCCGTACTAACATTTTTCAGATATTGTATTATAATGTACCTACCTCCTTGCGGAAAGAACTGTGAGTAGATGCACTTGAAAGTTTCCTCTCTGACAACTCCTGTGGGACATTCTGCCTTGAAGCCACGATATATTCTCTTCAGCTCCGCCTCGCTGAATCTCGTAGCTCGACAAAGGCTCGCCAAAGAGTCAGGTCTATATCTTGGTGTCTGTTCCTCTTCGTATTCCGAGTCTGCGAAATCGAAGTCGATGATTTCTCTTTTAATCACGAGAACAACATCGTCGAATTTTTCTCATGCTTTGCTCTTCATTCCAGATGCGTTTATAAATTTTAGCAATTTTTAATTGTACGTGCTATGTATTTTAATAAATTCTGTTAACTTCAAAATGCTGAACAATTTATAATGTTTCTGTACTATATAATAGCAATGGAATCGAGCATGAATTACTAATTTAATGAAATATATCAAGTAATATGTTCTTTTGTTAGGCGAACAAAAAGATAATGGAGGCTACTTTGAAAATAGCATGCATGAATGATCTTTCGATTGATTTACAGAAGTAACTGTAAACTGTCGTTTAATACAATAAATTATTTATGAAACTCCTCGTAAATAGTAACCTTTAAGATTAGAATTATGCGGAAAATATGCTTGTTCTTCATACGAATATTCAAATGGTAAAATAATTTTGTAGATTTTACACGAAAATTTCACAGTTCACGTCGGAAAATATGACTATTTGTTATTTATAAAATTCAATATTATATATCTGTGCATGGAAACAAAATAAAGTTTTAATATCGAAATATTATCGAAACGTTTTTAACGAATTTATCATGTTACATCTATTTTACAGATGGCATCTCTCTGTTATTATAAATTTTGCGTTTCATAATTACCTCAAGTACTTTATCCTTACACTACATATGCCGAATTTGAAGATAGTTATCACATAGTTAATAATCTGTACATAGTTCACTAATTACCGAATTATGTGTTACATGGTTGCTATTATATAATATACGAATATATCAATGGAAAATGTTGCACAAATTTATCGAACACGTATAATCTACAATGGACTGCCACTATATTGATTTACACTAGCACTATTTGCGAAATAGAGCCTCATCTAAACTGTCCAAAGTGTTATCTATAGATACACACAGTTATGTCTGATTCTACACGATGCATTACTACTAGCAGCAGTAGTAATAGCCTACTGTTTAAACACATCAATATATCACTTTCGGTAAACAAATGATTCGGTGCTACTTTTGCTGAAATTTGTTTGTATTATTGGAGATTTTTGTATGAGATTATTACTGGAGATTTCATGTTACGAAAAAAATGGATATATTTGATATATTCATGAATTTTGTGATGTACAATTCCATTTATCTGTTTCGAACGTTATTTAACATATTTTTACTTTATTTCAACATTTTATCCAACACATTTGATATGAAATATTAGATAATTATTATTTCATTGTTTTAAGTTATTTGTACGCTAATGGGTGTTTAAGTATCGGAATGTAATGAATTAGGAAACATTTCTAAGTGAAAATCACCGATATTGGTGAAACTTTGGTATTTAATAGTTCACAAAAAAATATTTTACACGTATTTTTCTTTTTTCTATTGGCAATTATTCACAGTCAACGTTAAAAGTAGTAACAATTTGCTCTAATATCTCGAAAATTGTTAAAAATAAAGGAACGACGTATATTGATCAGTTTTATATTTTTCAAAGCCAAATTTGCAAACTTCGCTCGCGAAAAATGCGTGCGATCGGCAATGTGTTAATATTACTATTAAATTTGTCGTTTTAAAGTGAAATGATAAATTTCGTTGTTAAAAAATTCAGCTAATATTATATTTTACAGCTGCAGTAGAAATTTATTTCATTTTTCGTAATGTTTTGTTAGATAGCATGCACATAAAACTATATATTCCTTTTTTTTCTAATAGGGAATATTCTTTTCATATTAAATTATATGTATTTATAAGAATTGCACGAATTAACTTAGGCCAACCGTATAAATATGATTAACAAATTTTGTCCTTTGGAATTACATATTTAATTATGAGATAGTTCGCGATTCCAAGTAAAATGTGTTACGTTATTTTATTTCTTTATTTCCATTTAATTGAGAGCTTTTTTTCGGTCATTGTATTTTAGTAGGATTGGCCTCGGGGGAACGGCTGCTATAAAAAGCAGGTACCAGCTAAATCTTTTTGCAGCACCGAATCCATAAATCCTCTGTTGTAAGGTAATGTAAAGTGTAATGTAAAGGAGTTCACGAGTTGAAAGATGTTTATACTTAGGTAGAGAACATTTACAAAGTGTAAAATATAAGAAAATAATTAATTATAATAGATATTTACAAACTAAAAGTATTTTTCGAAAAGCTTCTACATTAGAATATCATACTTCTAAAAGAAGTTCCAAAATTGGCACGTTTCAAAAATTGTTTGAACAATATTATTAATACAAATTGAAAATTATTATAAGAATTATTTATTATATTCATTGTAACTTTAAGGAGGGCATAAATTTGGTAATTGAATTTCTATTGATATGACATTACGCGATTTAAATATTAACTGTTGAATTATTAATTAATAAATAATTTAATAATGATAATAAATTCGTTTGTTTTTACTACTGCGTGCATGTATGCGTTTCATGTGAAAAATAAACAAAACCAATAAGAAATAGTGCTTTATTCAAAGCTGTTTATTTAAAGCAAGATCTTGAAATCCAATGTTCTCGATAAACGCACGTTTGGAATACGTGCATAGGAAACCGAAACATGGCTTAAATAAACTTTGCATAAATTTGAATTTCGTACTCATGGATATGAGATACTATTCTAAAGAGATCTTACATTCATCGATAGATTGTATAACGAATTCTCCACTTTATTCGTGTCCATTCATTACTAAATGTTCCTTTCATTTGTTCACTTCAATGTGGGTTATTTTAGTGTCTATAAGTACATATAGTATCAGCGAAAGAACAATATTCTCATTGCTGTTAGAACAATCAACTTCTCCCAAATGCTTTCATTAACTAAAGATTATTATTCTATTGAATTGCGTCTACAATTTTGGTATATACCGTAATTGTACTATTTTTATGTGTTAAAGGAATGATGATCTATGAAGTATATAAATGATACATTTCTGGATTAATTTTAAATTATTAGATTATCACGAATGATAAACTATCATAAATATTAGTTTCAAAAATGAATTCTTTCCGACTAAAATCGACCAGGTTAGATTAGTTTTCTTCTGAATGTCTCTTAGACCATATAATATAATACTTATACATGGATAAAATCATCTACATGGTGTCACATATAGGCAAAGTAATGAGAGAAGTTTTTACTTTCAAAGGAAATGCAGTCCAGTCTAAAAGATATATTTTAGTTTATTAAATGTTAATTTTTACTTCACTCTTATAATTTTAAATAATGTTCATTATAATCCGTATTTTGGAAATCATAATTTCGAAAAAATTAAATTTTAATTGAGTTATTGATAATATTCAATCTGTAATTATTTGCTGACAACTTACTCTAACTTAAAAAAAATAGATAGAACAATACACTGGTGACGAGAGAAAACTTATTTATTCGTAATTATCGATTGTAAAATAAAACAGAAACTTTGGTAAGTTTACTTCTTATTCTTTTATGATTTGTTGATAAATTATTTCCTTTATAATACAATCGCACGTTGCGATAATGAAACCTATATATGTATATAGTTGCAATTGAATTTTTGTGTGAAAATACACTTTGAATGACCTATTGTATATTTTTTTTTCTCAAGCAAATTTCATGTCCTCACTTTCCTATCGCAAACAAAAATGAGAAAATTGACACGCTGTATGAGCAATTGAAACAAATGCTCATATTGTAAAATAAAACTATCGACTATCGGAATGCTGAAACATCGAGGAAATTCGAATGATGGAGTAGTTACTTCCTGAAAAGCAATCAAGAGGAGATGAAAGGAAGACGATATAGGTAGGGAACAAAAATTGGAGACATGAAAAGCTTAAGAGAAACAAAGCTGAACTCGTCGTCATTCGCGTTTCGTTCGCCTTTCAGATATTGGATCTCTGCAAGGGATGAAACACACTCCCCACAGAACGCATTTTGTCTTTCTCACAGTAATGATCTGCTGTAGCACGTGCTCGTGATCAGAATGATTCAGTTCATTTCGTGACCAGAAAACGGAGTCATCTAGGTATCTGTTTCCACTGATATGTCTATCACTGAAAAATATATCAGTCACTAATGGAAGGTACTTTCGTGTTATCGCAATACATGTTTGGTTCTGAAACATGACACTCAAAGACACCACGTTTTTCTTTATTTTTTACACGAATAAGATGCAATTATAAATTTGAACTTGATATTTGTGTCGAATATCTTGTGATAGACAATATATTGAAATTATAAATTATAAATCTTTATGGAAAATAAATTATACCGTTTCTATTTATAAAGAACACTTTTTTCTTTGTATTGAAAAATAGTTGAACTACATGATCCTATAAATTAAATATCAAACGTAGAAATTAATTTTAACAATATGTTAGATAGAATACAGTTGGAGAATATGAGAAAAAAGTAAGAGAATATATATTACAAGTAAAATGAAACTATGCAATTTCTATTCACGTCACAGAACTTTCAAAAAATGTTTCTTCAGCAGATTTCTTGAAAAGATTCGTCACGCTGTATACTTCAATATTAGCTCCTTGTTCTCAAACGTACACCTAATATGCATTTCTTCACGTTTGTATGCAATACCTAGTAGAAGAAAGAGCGCATTTGCTAACACTAGTTACTGCTCTGCGCATATAGAGTGTGCCACTCAATTTACGTTCCCCGAGTTGCACGTAAATTGCTGCTTGAATGAAAAATCTTTACGACAGCAAAGAGAACACTTATTAATAAATCAAACTTTTGTTCCCTAGCATCATAATATAAAGTTTATTGAAATTTCTTCCCTTTTAGGTAAATATTTATCAGTATTTCATTTTATGACTTAAAAGAATATCACACTGGGTGGGAATACTATTTTCATGGGATGTAGAATTAAGAACTATAGACTTATAGAAATAACGAATTATATATATAATTTGAATAAATCTTACTTCAAACTTGATCAAATTGAACGATAGTAATTATTCGACTAACGAAAAGAGCATCTATCAAAGTCTGTATTTATTTTTAAATTTATATTTATCTTTAAAGGTAACGAAAAGAGCATTTATCAAAGTCTGTATGTATTTTTAAATCTGAAAATGATTCGTCTTGCAACCTTTGCTATTCGATACAAGTGGAAATAAGTACTATTTTTATAATGTTCATTCTTAACAAGTGTCATGAGATAAGTTACCAAATTCAGTAAGTATGCTACAAAAAGGAGATTCGTGCAAAAATGTTCTTTTTAAAAGATGTTGGATGTACTATCTACTATAGAAATCTATCTACTTTACTGATTATTTTCACCGTAGTCACTAATAATCTTAGAAGATGTATGTAACCTTAAATTGGCAATTAAAAAAAGAAAAAAGAAGAAAACATCATACGAACAGTGTTTAAAAATTTTAAAAGCAACATGAAATAATGTATACGGTCATCCAAATGCGACGCCTAGATGTCAGCGCTGTATAATGTTTACATGTCATGATTCTTTAAATAATATAAGCCTTTTTGTTTTAGTAGTACAATTTTAATTATGGACAGGTATATATTATAGTAACGCATTTACATTATTCAAAATTATCATGAATATGGGCCATTGTTTTCAAGCAAAATTTTGTTTAGCGATGAAGCTCATTTCACAATGAATGGATTCGTTAATAAGCAAAATTGTCGTATCTGGGATAATGAAAATCCTCATGTTATTCATGAAAAATCTCTACACCCACAACAAGACACTCTTTCATGTACATTTTGGGCTAATAGAATCACTGAATTATTTTTCTTTGAAGATGATGCTGGAAATACTGTTACTGTGAATGCTGAGTGATACCGATCAATGTTAAGTGACTTTTTATGATCAGAATTGAATCATATTGATTCATTTGACGAAGAATCTTTTGACCAGGTCTAAGAATGTTAATTATGCTTCGAAAATAGTTCGTTCCCCACTCTGATTTAACCACTATGGACTTCACTCGCTCTAGCTAGGTTTACTATAGCATTGCCCGAGGGCAAGGATGGGCAACCATGCCCGAAACTTGGCCTATATACTTGAGCAGCCTCATCATATGTTAACCCCTCACATTTCACCAAACAAAGCAAGCCACGCTACTAGAAATGTCGATTACACTGATCTAACATTCTTGAATATCTCGTCGAGGAAGATTATTGGATCCAGAGCTGGAAATTGTACACTAATTAAACTTTCTTTTGATGATTTACCCGGTCAGTTTGTAAACAAATATATAAAAAAGGCACTTTTGGTACCTAGACACGTGACTGTTTAATCTTCCTTGATTAGTCAGGTCATGATATGCTTAATAATATAAATTTAGGATCGGAATATCTTCTGATCTAACTATAAGGGGGATCTATGAGTGACCAGCATAACGCACGTCATTCTATAGAATCTTCTTGTTTCTTAATTTTTATATAAATATTAATTATCAATTTGCAAGATATGAAATAAGTAGAAAACGTATCCTTGGCAGAGTGTGATATTCTGTTCGTAGCTTTCCGGTAGATTAGACAGAGACTCAGTGGCTAAGACATCGTCCTGTCACTATTCCTATCTTCCTACCTTAGATGAAGACACTTTCTTAGCCGCGTACAGTGGTACCTCTAGGAGATATCTTTCGCTCCAGTAACCCATAGAAGGAAGAAGACGTTTCCTTCGCGAAGTATAGACGAAATTTTCACCTTCCTTTCACTAACCCTTAAACTCTCATGCCTTGCCCCTTGGAATCCTCGTCACTAAGCTAGAGATGAAGTCTGACGTTGGTTCGCGTGGCCAAGTTTTAGTAATAGTCGCGTTGACTGGTAATACTTTGACAGGCTTTCTATCTGAGAAGACACTTCAATTATTTTTTCATTATAAATAGATTTAACCTCGGTTTACTTAAAGTAATAAAAAACTAGTCTAAATAAAAGTGTAAGTTAGTTTTCGTCAGAGAAATTTCATGTACCTGTCGCTAATATTTTTGTAAATGTATTAGGAGAAAGGTACAATTTTTAATTTTTTTAATTTTTGAAGAATATCACACAGAAGCGGAAGGAATATTAGGTTGTCCCGAAAGCTCGTGACGATTTTCGGTAGGCATTATTTAAATATATTGCAACAAATAAAATTAGATGAAAACATAAATTCCCATATATTCTGAAAGATTATATCTCTTTTCAAACTCTATTTATTACAGTTATAATACCAGTTACTTTTTAGAGTTATATTGTTTTGAAGATGAAAGGAACTAGAGTACACGTTCGACATTTAATAGCTTTCTTTTAACGAAAAGAAAAAAGTGAAATATCAAATAAAGTATGTAATGTTTAAAGAAACGATAGCCTATAAAAAAAAAATTGTTCGCAAATGATTAGTAAAAAAAAGATGAGAATTTCGATTTCAAAGAAAATAAAGGAACGAAATTCTTGGCGAAATGGAATTTTTTAATTGCTGGAAAGACGACGAAAAATTGTAGAATTAAAAAGTATATATCTTATAGAATAAAACAAAAATTAGTGCTTTGAAGTATGGAATTATATACATAAAAAGTGGTATAAATTTCCCGAATAATTCAATATATCAAAGATGTTGAGGAAGTATTTAGTTCTGATAAGCGATTAGTTGCTGTAAATAAAATAACAATTTGGTGGAAATGTACGTTCTCAGCTTTTAACGGTACTTTAATTAAACTATTCAAAAGAATAGGTAATTAATATTCCTTTATTTATATATTTTTTCATTTACACTGAAACTATTCCAATTATGTGATACGTAGGCGATACACACCAATCATGACTAACGTACGCTGAATTTTCCACGAATGGTGTGCAACCTATCGTCAGATCGTTTCGATGTGCACCGACGTATGCTTTTATTCGTTTCGATTAAACGAGGCGTTGAATTGCAGCCCAGAAAATGTTTTTGAGAATTCAGTTAGCTTCCACGCAAGCGAAAGGTGCTTCCTTGTGAGCAATGGTAAAGCTTTTTATTGGAAACTGTTTCCCCAATAGGAAATGTTAACCCAATTTCTTTTCTTGTTTTTTTTTTTTACGTTGTTTCTGAACGTTTACGTGTTGAAATGAAGCATCGTTCTTTCACAAAGATAAAGCGATCACGATAATTAGTTGCTGAGTGAAGTTTTGCTTCCTAAAGAAAATGGCGAGAGCTTCAATTTCAGATGGTTTAGGAAATTGAAAAATTATTCCAATGAAATTTTTATTTTCAAATATAGTATCGTAGGAATTCTTTTAATTATTCGTCAATTACATTTTCTGTATTATACTTCTTGTGAACATTTCACAATTTCCTTGGTGCTGCTTAAAAACCTTTCAAATTAACGAATACAGAAAGAATTTCGATACCTATGAACATTCGTGACTTTTTATTTTATTCATTTTTAACTCGAGTAAAATCCACAGTTACGATTTAGCATTCTGCGAAATTACATCTACGAGTAAATGTAGTTGAGTATTAATTAATTCTCACTTTTACATTCGGACACCATTAGTATTGACACCACCAGCCAAGAAATTTCACTTTGGACAGCTTTCTATATTATTCTTCTTTTAATAAATTAACATTTATCAAGTAATACTTTGAAGCATTTAATTTCAAAATTAATTATAATAATAATACCGTTCACATTTATCGTTCTTTCTCGTGGGCAAATAAATATCTTCAGTTATAAGCTTCTATATTTTCGTGTTCGCAGTTAAAAAGAATTTCCAAGTAGCGAGGTTAATCTTTGCTTTACTTAAACCACATCGAGATAAAAGTACAAAAAAAGCACTGGGCAATGGTAGTTATTGCTTTGGAAGAAGGAGGTCGATTCAAGCTAGGTCGAATACAATAATGTATGAAACACATGAGAGAATAGAGAACGTGCATATACGGTGAAAAGCATGTAGGGATCATGCAACATAGATGCCTAGGTAAAGCACGTGAGCAACTTCGAGGCACCTTGCAGCAGAAGGTTGGAAGACTCACGCGTTTCAGGAAAATGTGTTCCAACCACTTCATGGAATACTGTTTAACCGTACGATAGAGTGTACAATAAATTGCCATGAACTTTCTGAACTATATTTGCTTTCTGGAAAGTAATCTGTTTGTTTTCTAAATCCAACGGTATTTGATACTGTTTGAACACAATTCAAACTCTCAATTATCCTACTAATAACTTTTACTTTTATACTATGCAGGACTATAGGACTAAACAATCAAGAAATTAGTTGGTTTCAATTAGTTTTAAAACCTGATTAATGAGGAATTATTGGTTTTAAAATCAATTTATGTTTCCGTGATTCGACGAGCAGCAATTTGTTTGCAAAAAAGGTTATTTTAGCAATCTTTTTATTAATATGAATTTTAATTCCACTAAAATCAGTATCTTTCGTAATATTCTGAAAACATTAACGTATAGTGTGATCGATTAAGTTGACAAGTCTGACAAAATGCACGCGCATGCGAAGATTTGCACAAACTTAATTTTCTCGATAAAATCGTTATTCTAAATTTTCAGTTTTATTTTTCATAAAGAGTTCACCCATGGCTATACCGAATTACGTATTAATTTATAAATTATTAAATTTATATGAATTATGTATAGGGCAATCCGATTTATATGCCTACATGTTTCTCTTTAATAAAATTATTTGACACTTTTTCAAGTTGTCTTTTCTTATTGAAAATATGATCCATTACAATTATACTGGAATAGAATATTATTCAAATGTGTATCACGATAGCGTTTGCAGATATCAATTCGATTATTGAAATACATTAGCGTTTCATATGAAAAATACTACTAAAACAATAAGTAACTGATGCTTAGATGTTTATCCAGGAAAAGAAACCGTAAGTTAATGGGTTAACAAATGAACTTTAACGATAGACTTGAAAACGATAACCCATTTTCATAATAAGTGTGAATAATGTAAATACATTTCTACAATGTATACCTGTTTATGGTTAAAATTGTACTACCTTCTACTAAAACAAAACGGTTTATGCTATTTGAAAAAACACTTTACATAGGCAAATCTACGGAACGTGCATCATGCAGAGGTTTACTACATAAAAATACAGTTTAACCCTTTGACTGCCACGCCGAAATCACATGTTTCGCTCAGGACACCATGGGAGTATTTTTATTATTCAAAGCATATAATGGCTTTTAAATTTTTTATTGATGTTCTAATAAAACTTTTTAATTGTTCAATAGGACACTTTTTATTTTAAAGTATCTTCTATTTATCAATTATATTCAAAATGCATGGAACTCTTAATTCTATTCGAATAACTATTCTTATTGAAGTACCAATTATACCTGACCATAAAGCAAAAATGAAATAAATTATACCAATATTCTTATGATTAGTAGAATAAAACCATTTATTAATCATTAGCAATAATACCGATGTTTATACATAATATACTATAAAATTTAAGATTTATAATATATACATATATACATTTAACTTTGAAAATTAAAAGTTTTTTTTAACTTAAAATCTTTAAAATAATTTTTTTTAAGTATTATGTCTGATAAAAGAATTAAATTGTAAATTTAAATATGTAATATGATATTAACACTACTAATACTAAAATTATATAAAGATACATTATTTCCTATAGTTTAAAAAAAACTTAAAATTGCAAATTTATCAATGACCACCGTGGCGTCACAGGAGAAACCGTAGTCGGTTATATATGACCAACGTGACAGTCAAAGTGTTAAAAGATAAACTGATAAAATACCTAGAGCGAATTTCACACCGGTCCAGGCCTGTCGAACATAATTGATCAGTCTCCTATAGAGTGGTCTCGGTGGTCTTTTCGTTGAAGTGCCTTCCTCTTCGTCACCCTGGCCATCGCTGTCTAGAGTTCCAGGTGGTGGTCCGACACCTGTGAGTGTGCCAACTTGGTTCCTTTCGCCGAGGATATTCACCACTTCCCGTAGCTCAGGCGCTACGCCCTGCAGTCCTGAAGAGTAATTCGCGGGGGCGACGCCTGAACCGAGTAGGTTCGCGCCGCCCCCGCGACCTCTATCGCGACCACGGCTACCTCGACCCCAGGCGGTACCGCTACCTTCGGGATTTTATGCCGAGTTATGCTTAAACGTGAGACGAAACTTCAAAGAATATCAACATTCTACATGAACTTGATGCGCAGTGTGTGGAGATACGAAAAAAGGGGGCTCGCGATTTATCCCAAAATTCCAACATGCTCCTTTGGAAATTTAATACTCGCGAGTAATCTAGGATTGGTTGTTCTGGAGGTAACTTATTATAGTTGTTATTCGTAGTGTGAGGATAATGAATAAACGTAATCAACGAAATATTATTGAATTTTTAATATTTTGTGCAGCGTTTCAATTTATGTTTGTAAAATGGCAATACTTCACTTTAGCAAAGATTAATAAATACATATAAATTATGTTATGATTTGTTGTAAATTATTCCTCTACGGGAACGTTTGTGATTCATTTATAGTTATAAGAATAGTAAAACCTTTTATGAGAATATGTAGAAGATATTAGGTTGGTGCATACGAAATGTTTTCTGAAATGAAACTTTAAATATATTGCGCTTCTTCGAAGTAGATGGTATTTCGTCCAAATAATTTCTAATACGAGTCTATACGCTTTTCCCAACGATTACTTATTTTCTTTATTCCAAATTGGTAAAAATCGTTACTCTTTGAATTTGAAAATTCCTTGAATGAAACTTATGCGATGGCTATGAAGAGAATAGAGACCAATATTTTCACATGAAAATTAATTAAATTTTGCGGCTGATCGATGATCGTGTACTCCTAAGATTTCGGAGTGAACATTGGCTACTAAATTAATCGGTTAACCAGTGATTTGTAAATCTATAGGAGTACTTTTATAGTGTCTTTACTTTAGAATAATTTATTTGTTAAAAAATTACTCGTGTGTTGGATTCTGTTGTTAAAATGTTTACTGAATAGAGGAGGATATAGCAAAATTTCATATTTTTTTCCCGGAATGTTTTCAATAATGTTTCTTAAAACAGTCTCATCAGAGATCTTATCTAACCTTCTTCTTGACTCATTTTTGTATAAAAGTCACATCAACTAAATCTAGATTTTCAACAGTTCTTATGGCAGTTTCTTTCAAATTTACAGTTGTATAAAAAAAAGATACACTAACATCTCGATTATTCATTGCGTCAAATAATAATGTCTAAACAATTGTATTACGAATTCTTTTTCTATTAATATACATTTACTACAATAAATTCCTTCTTCTTGACTATTGCGTAAAAAAAATTTACAAGCGGACGAAATTTAATACATGATCTCAACCTGTCAATTTAAACTGTTGAAAAAAAGGACATTTTATATGTACCAACCTAATATAATACGAATATTTAATAAATATATTCTTTTCTTGCAAATTATATCAAAGATCTCCATTTTTCTTTTAAAGAAAATAATGACAAAAGTAATGTTGTAATTTAAATAAAAAGTATAAATACTTTCAACCCATTCCTCTTTTGTATTAATAAACTCGAGGCGTTGAGTTGCTTACTACACTTTCCTCGATGTAACCATTGTTATTAATAAAACGTAGGTTCGCAATAAATACTAGCTCTTAGATGTACTTCACAAAGATCTGTGATTCGCGTGTCCGTTTGCCATAAACTTTCTCCCATCATTTTTAGAGTACATGTCGAGGAACGTTAGAACCAGCAACCTTTCGCAAGTTTAGAAGTACTGTTTATAAAAGCTGTACTTGGCGGCTTTGTTGCGTGCCGTTAAGGTTTTGCGTTATTACACCGAGATGGTAGTTTTCTTGATTCAAGTTTGGTTATCTTATTTTCCGCAATTTCTCACAGTTAAGAACTTCAAGAATTTGTATTTCCATCTGTTACGCTTCGTACGCGCAACAATGGATGAAAGCAGTTTAACAGAAGGAAGGCCATGTAGTTTCGCTATACTGACGAAACTTGTACGAAAATCTCTGTTACATACACTCTCGTCCATAAGTCGTGGAATACCTATGAATTTCAGGTTTATCTTTAAATTAACACTGTTAAATACCCGTGTTATTAAATCAAACGATTATTTATTTATTTACTTGCACTGAATATAGTTTTTTAATGTTAAAATATATTGAAAATTGTATACATAAAGTTTGAAATCTTCTCGTTTCGCGATGACGACTTGAACTGATTTTGACAATTTTGCGATGAGTTTTATAAAGTTTTTTCTTGAGTTTCTTTCCAACACTGCTGCATATGTCTTCGCAGCTCTCTTTGCGACGTTGGACAGTGTTTCCGAATACTTCTGTCTATTACATTTCACAATTTCTCAATGGGATTGAAATTTAGTAATTAGGGAGGTCGTTGCATTAATTTTAGCTCTTCATTTTGTTGCAACTGTTCAAGATAACTTTTAATATTCTAGCAGGATGCTTGGAGTAATTGTCATATACAAACACAAAATTATTGCCAATAATTCTCTTTCCCGGCGTGATGGCATGTGATTTTATGATCTTTAAATAATGTTCCTTTCTCATTGTTTCGTCGATTTTTGTTAAATCTCCCATGATATTTCGTTCAGAACACCTCAAAGCATAATAGATCGTCCTCTATGTTTTGCAATGAGCACAACATAACGTGCCAGCAGCTTTTCGTGCCAAAAATTAGTTTCGAACCTCGTTATAAGTATTTTAGTTTCTTTGTATTCACACATTGTTGACGGGAAACGTGAATCGGTGTGTTTCATTTTTGGACGGGAGACGTGAGTCCCAACCTTGCAGAAGGCAGATATTCATAGCTTGTACTTGCTAAATCGATATTGTGCAAATAATAATCATTAAATTTATGTGATTTTGTGTCCGCTGTATAGACCCTTCGATATTGTGCAAATAATAATCATTAAATTTATATGATTTTGTGTCTGCTGTAAAAGCAGTCAGTGTGTTTGTGTCAGCTTTGAAAAATTAATCAAAAACGGAGCATCAATCTGAAGAAATGATGAAAAAAATGACAGTAGTTCTAACAGGGAAAAACGAAAAAAAGGACTTTTCCTTAAGGGAAAATGTTTTCACGACCACCACACTAAAAAACACTACTAGTATTATCATTAACCATATTCGTCAATTTTAAATAAAAGCTTTTGTTTAAAATGTTGAGCGCCATGTCAGTCATTAATGACTGACGATATTAAATTAAAAAAAAATATACTCTTATATTAAGAATTAAATAGTTTGAAGATTTAAAAAAAATGTGTCTAAACATTATTTCTTATCAGAAAAATAGTTTTAATGGCACATCACGACCGGAACGAAAAGGTGAACAAAGTAGGCTCGGTATTTAACGTGTTAATGGAACATTTTCATTGCTTCAAATAGGTGTTTTGATTTTTCATCAAATTCAAAAATGCATGGGAATTGATGTAACATCCATTTCACAGTATACCATCAGCAATGTGTTAATCATAATAAAATACCAGTTAGATCAATAAAAATATATTTCGTAAATATAATTGTTATCGATAGAACTGTTCATATAGAAACAAGTAACAATTTTTCATCGAAACTTGATTTATTGTAAAATGTTAAGATGTCCTATGACTTATGAACGGGAGTGTAACAGGCTATCCTCTAAACCAGAACAACACTAGAGGCCAGAATTGGTTTTAAGTTTGAATAGAAGCTCCCTTTTGACAGGATATCGGCGTTTCTTGGGATAAATCACGAACGGGGTAACGCGTTTGGTGGTGTTGCATAAAAATGGTTGAATTCTTAACGAGAACACGGGAATCCCGTTAAAACCACGATATTTAGTTTCAATTTCAGAATTTTCGTGAAATAAACGTTAAAATATTCATGACGATGAAAAAGTTCAATTAACGCGAATCGGAGGGTTATTGATTGCTTTCGATGTCACGCGGACGTTTTCCCATTTATATTTACAATTCGAAGTATAATGAAATGTATGAAATACTCTACCCGATTCTTCGATAAGTTTACGGAATAAGTTTATTCAGTTGGATTTTATTGATTTTGTACGTTGTTATCTTTTTGAAATGCACGTAGGTGTTTTTGCTATTATATTAACTCACATTGTACAAGAGAACGCGTAATAAACACAGCAAATTTATGTATTTCTAGTTATTATCCGCGATAGTAACGAGTTTAGATCTATTCGTACATAGAATAATATGTAACTGTGTTCAGGAAATAAGCAGTAGTATTATGTCGATAATAATGTCAATCAATTTTGAAATCTATCAGTGATAAAATAGTCTAAGATATTGATACACTGCTTCTTTAATTAGTTAATGTATTTAACCAATGAAATTAATCATTGAATATTTTATGAAAATAGTAATTATTAATTAATAGTTACATGTTTCCAATTAAAACGTATTTACATTGGTATGTGCAACTATCGATCACAATATTCACATATCTCGTGAAGATTACATATACGTGCTCTGCAATATTCTACGACGAATACAATTAAATTTATTTTGGAACATACACTACCGCTCATGAAAGTATGAACACTTGCAAAATCAAAAAGAAAGTAAAAAGAAAGCGAAAGAAGAAAAAACACAAAAAATGCTTAATACAAAGTGACATATTTCTGATCAGCTTTTCATTATGTAAAATTAACTAATTATACATAAATAATATTCAAACAGAAACAAATCAAAAGCTTTGAAAACTAAATTTCCTTTTCATCGAGAAGAAAATCTTAAAGAAAAAAGGAATGTCAAGCAAATTGATTCGATAAGATTCGATTCGAACGCAAAATAAGTAGAGAAAAAGCTTCTTGAGGAATAAATTTATGTAGATCTCAAGAAAATGAAATATTAATGACTTATTATTTGATAAATGGATAAAGGGATGGCAATATAAACATACTTCGTACTAATCACGACTAATTAGTCCATACTTCCATGAACAGCAGTGTATGTAACTCAAGTTTAATCACATTTGTACACATAATAAAGGTACAATATTTTACAATATAATTTTATTTCAAAATAGTTCATTGTTTATTATTGCGCCAAGCTTAGAAGTAAAATTTCGCTGTAAGAACTTTTGTGTATAGTGAATTTTGTATGCAAAAGCTGACCATAACGAGTTAAATTTACGGAGAGATTGAATAAGGTAACTAAGCCTTTGCCAGTAAGGCAAGTTTGATACATTTAACGTGACACGTCAGATAAGATTCAGAATAGTCAACTATGTGGCTGCAACGTGTCTTGCCTTATCTACTATGCACTTCGCTTAACACGATACTATTGTAATAACCATGTTCAACTTTTAAAACTAACATTTACCTGTATTTAACACAAGATATATGTATATAATCCCTGTAAAGTTCTTGTTTGATGTTCTAATTTATGTAGCGTAGAACTAACAATAGCTATACCATTTACTATAAATACATTAACATTTGTATACATTTTATGTATAAATTGTAATGTGTTAGAAATGATATCTGTTTAATTATCCACCTCTTGTGCATTTCTATCAATCTGACTTCCATGTTCTCGTTACAAGTAAGTTAAAATTAAATTTTACGAAACTTATCACCTTTGTATATCTATGACTCTATTTACTAAATAATGATCTCAAATATTTTAATAAAGTACGTAAAAGGTATATTCTTACATAATGTTGTATTCAATCCTTTCACAGTTGATAAAGCACTTAGGATTATCTTCTTAGCATTAGAAATTATATCTTTACCGATCAAATGATGTTAATAATGAATTCGAACGAATCTTAAAACGAGAATGAAATTTTATGTTTGCAAACGTATAATAATATTTTTATTTGAACAATAATCTACTGGTGATTTGAACGCCTATTAATTATACGCTCCTGGAAATAATTTTCTTGAAATCTTCGGTAATTTGTATGTTTTCTGCTTTGAGATATAGTTCGATATAGTGATCACACGTTTATTATTTACTAAAATGTTCAGTTTATTTAGTAACGTGTTATAAATAAAAATATATATATATATATATATTTTTGTTTGATAATTAATGTATTTATATTTTTTTATTATACTTTTTGTGAACATTTTGTAATTTGCTTGGTGCTATTTAAAAATCTTCTAAATATTAATGAACACGTAGAAAAACTTCAGTAATTTTGGAAGTATTCGATTTAGTCTATTATTTTTAACTCGTGTAAAATTCACAACAATAGCATTTAACGTTCCAGGAAATAACATATACGAGTAGGTGAATTCCACTTGATTATCAATTAATTCTCACTTTAATATTCGTACATTACAGTATTTTCAAGTATTGATTTATAGCTTTACAAATTATTAAAATATTTATTTGAGTGCTTCCTATTATGCTAAATAATTTATTCTAGTTATCTAGTTAGAATTACGATCAATTATTTTGCAATTATGATATTTTATTTAATATTAAACCTGTCTTAAGCCAAGGTTAATTCTCGCGTTATAAAAACTTATTGCATTAATAGTCTAGGAATTTTTGGAGCTTGGTTAATACAGATTTCACTTTTTCTATATAACTGTTTCTATGTAAACGCATTATTAATGACAATTGTTTTTTTAAAGAAATTATATTAAGCAACGAACATTCACCCTTTGAAATTCCACGTAAAAATAAAAATATACATTTTTATTAAGCATCAACAGTGTGATTTATACCAAGATAAAGGTAGAGCTTACCTTTGAAACTTTTGAATAAAAAAAGAGAATGCTTAAAGAGATTTTAAGGTACAGAAAGGATATTTATGTATGCTAGAAGTGTAATTATCCAAGGAGAGCATTTATACATCTGATGAAAATTAATTTTTAATTCAATTTTATTTAGAAGTCTATTAGCAGTACGAAGCTTCAAGATATCTTTGGATCTTATTAAAATAGCATTTAAAAGATTAGAGTGCTGCATAGAATTTCCAAAAGTCGATAGCTGAATACCACAAGAGTATGCTATTTAAATGTGTGTAAATATATAATAAAAAATATTGCTTATTGATATGACGCTTATAATCATTTGTTGCTTAAAATTTGAAAAAAATTAAATATTATAGACATATGTTGAAAAAATTTATGAAAAATTACAGGAAATATTAAACGTGACAGAGCAGCTTAAATTCATTAAATATATTTTTTAAACAAATATAATGAAAATAATTAAAACAATAACATTTTTTTACAAATTGACAGTTGCATTGTTTGGTTGCCATCTGGTGTGATATGTAAGTCTTATGGTTAGCAGTAATGTCACGAATAATTTAAAAGTATGTGCAACAACAAGTAACAAAGCCCTAGTTATTGTAAAATGCATAAAAATAGCTGGGAACATGAAAAAATGTATGATAGTACTGTGTTGTCAATACTCAGCTACAGCTTTTGAAATGACGTAAGATTAAGTGGCCGTTAAAAAGAAATGGTAAATGACGTAGGATTACGTTACCGGTATTCAGCTAAGGAATTTCAAATTATGAGCATATTACAGATCTCGAATGTGTTAATATAAAAACTGCGTTTACAAATAAGGACATCTTATTTGCTCTGCAATCGGCTTCACGAACCGTAGTATGAGAGCTGGCAAATACAATAAATTGTACGTTGGGAAACTCCCTGTAATTCCACATCAATTCAAACTCAGTTTAAGTTCATTTATTCCTACTTTAAATGTTCAAATCACAAAACGATTCGTACAATTTTCCTCTCTTTTTAAGAAGAACATCGTATGAATGTTTTAAAAGATAGGTGTAGATTATTGCTCGAATAAAAAAGTCATGAAAGTATTTAATCTCTTTTGGGAATGAAGAAGATACCTTGACGCTTTTTATAGGAGGGGAGCCCCACCACAGGGCCACAACCCCCCGCACTCCCCGCAACAGAGGAGCTGATGGTGGCAAGGCAAGGAGCCCCCCGTCCGCCACCTCCACGTCGTTCCAAGTCACGGCGTCTGCACCCACCTCCGCCCCCGCCGCCACCGCCACCCCCAGCGGACAACACCACGACAGATCCAGGAGTACGTTTACGTGCCCCCTCTCGTGCGGAGCCCCTTCTATCTGAGGAGGGCCCCGCGAACTCCTGACGCCGTAGTCGCAGGCTTCTTCGAGCCCTGTAATCAATTTTGCGTTTGTTCTTCTTTCGTTCATTTTGACGATATTTTAAAAATCGGGGGGAGGAGTGGGGTTTGTTTTGCATCGCTTGAAAAGTCACATTATCGATATCTTGAGAGAAGAAAACATTCGAAAAAGGGTATGATACTCTTATGATCTTTACATTCGTAGGTGGTGATTTACGACAGCGTACCAACTTGTTGCTGCTATCCTTAGATACGGTTACGTATTAAGTTTTGAGATGGTTGGTAAGTTAAGAAAGTTGAACTGTATAATAGCGAATAATGGTGTGTTTGAATGTAGCCAGTGTACTTGCAAATGAACAGGATATGAATTCTATTGATATAGAGAGTGAGCGTATTCTAGAAAGTGTTATTCTTCAATTATGCGTACGTAAGTATTAAGACATGTAAAGGAAGCATAAACAGTCGTCATAAAGTTATTCAATCTGGAACTTGACAGTATCAATGTATGTATGTGTGCATTTCAGGTGGGAGGACAAAAAGTCCAAATGTCAGAGTTATTAGTTTTGCAAAAGAGCACTTGTCATATTGAAAGTGCATTGTAAGATCAGGTGTCAGATTTTAGACGTGAAATTTGATAACATGGTATGGAAGTATTTATAATACTTAAAGTGCAATATAAGACTGTTAGATATTGGATGTGAAAGTTGAAAACATAATGTTATCACACATTGAACTTAAAAAGTATACATTATAGAGTGATTTATATGTCCAGTGAATAAACATTTAAATTACATATCTGTTCAAATTAGTGTTCACAAATCGTTACTTCACCCCATAAATACTGTTACTATAAGCGAGCTATTGGTATAATGTGAGTCTTCATTAAAAGGATATCAATCTGCATAAGATTAAATGAAAAATGGATCAAGTGACCAATGAATGAACACCTAACAAAATCAACAAATTCTCAAAAATCAGTTATTCGTACAATATTTTTCGTTAAAGGAACATCCAAACAATATAATCATAAAAACAGATTTATCATAGGACCATTGAACACTTCAAAATATAAATTATAGAGGTCAAGCAACAAGATTTACTTTGAATTTGTGACAAGTCATGAGGACAACTGTTGAATGAAGGGAATGTTGTGCTTTAGTAAGAATGAGAGCTTTCGTGAAATATCTGTGGGTTTCCATTGGAATTACTGTGTAAATTTCAATGTGAAAAAATTAAAAGTGCGAATTTAACTTTTCAAAACCACTTTTTCTCGTATAACTTATCAGCAATAACCTTTCGGTACGCAGTGAAAAATCGATCGTTCGTATATGGACGTTTACGCAATGTCAGCGACTTTTCTTGCTTTTCCTTTACTCTATGGCTGACAGTAGCGTACTTTCCGGCCGGATACACTCGTGCTCTCTGAATTTGCTGAGAATGGTGGGGGATTTACGAGAATTGCGATTTAAAACGCCGCTTTCTACGCATATCTCCTTTGCACTCGTCGAATTCGTCGGGAAAATCGAGTTTCTATCATGCTCATGCAAAATACGACTTTCTATTGAATTTTTGTTTCCGCCGAGGGCAAATGACCGATATTCTTCTTTAATAACGTCTATTAGTTCTATTGGCTCAATACGAAAGATTTCTTTATTTGATTTAAATACGTGTGTATGTGTTTGTTCGGTACTGAACTATAATTCATTTGAGATTTTTTAACGATCTGCTAAATATTACGCTTTTCAAATCCTGGACATTTTGCAACGTCGCAGCAATAAAGACATTTGATCAGCCGATGTCGTAGCATCGTGTAAGGAAAAAATTTTCATTAATTTCTATTTTCGGTGTTTTAGTCAATATGAATTACTAAATATATCGACTTTATGACTTTATTGCTTACACTGTTCGCCAGGTCCTCACTTCCCTGCCAACGTTACTTCTACCATCAGCACACTTCTTTCACACCCACAATTTCTAAAGTCAAATTTTGTCAACCTCCACCAATTATCATCTATAACTAAAACACACCTGCAACCACACCGTCTCCAAATATACATGCAACCATCATCACAATTTGAATCAAGAGTGCAGACATTGTTCACGCGGTTCGCGACGTACTAAACCGGCGTGATTCCCTTACGAAGTTTTACGTAGGTAAGGGATGATTGACTGAGAATGGGTTGGATTTTTAGTAACAAACAATTATTATTTATAACAAGAGTGAACTCTAAACTATCTTAATCTAGGAATTTTCATAAGTGTAAGTGTCTAGAAAGTCAGTGTGAATTCGCGTTATGTAGTGAAGAGAGAGGAGTTTGTTTTAATACTGATTTTCTGTCCGTCGGTTTTCGATCATCTTACCTCGGATAAGGCGTGTCTTAGGTTTTGAGACATGCGGATTGGTTAATGTCATTAGTCGGAAGTAGCGAGGGTGGTGGTTGATATTTTAACTGATAGGTTAGAAAAAATGTGGAAGGAGATACAAAAAAAAATAACCACCCCCAAGCGAACAGTCACTCTCAGGTAGAACATGTGCCCCTTGAGTGACCGTCGCGAAAATCCGCTTGCCTCGAACCCGGAACGGTATAGGTAATAAACTTATGAAGCACTCTGAGGTGAACAATACATGAAAGAAACAAAGTAAAAATTCTAAGCCTCGGTCATCGGTGAAAAACATGGACTTGTAAGGAATGAGATGGAGAGTCAATGGCTTCATAAAGTTATTGTCTCTACCGACGGGTCAGGATTTGGAGAAATATTCGAAAGATATAAAATTTAGAAATCCTGACCCGGTTTATGGAGCGTTCTTCCTCCTTGGGGTAGTGCAGGTATATGCCGTTTAACAGACATATTCCACACAACAACCATTCACGATTTCCTTGTTATATAGCTATATTTACTGTTAAAATTGTAAATGTTAAATATTAAATATTAAAAAATATTTACTGTTAAAAAAAGTAAATTTTGTTGAGATACTTTCAACAAGAATCACGCATCTGTAAATAGCTTTGCGTGATTTAACGCATATCACTGTTCTCATCAAATGGTAGCTAACACGATACACGAACGATAGTGTCTGTTACCTATAATTTCGTTCTATATATTTCCATAAATATAAAGAAAGAAATAATAACTAAGTGTTATATATAAAATAATATAATATATATAGAGGAAGAGACATACGATAAAATGTATTCCAGTTTAACAAGGTAAAAAATTTATATCGATCAATGTATGTCACAGTTTTTACAATTTAAAAGAAATTAATTGGTACGTGTTAAAATTAAAAAAATATATAATTGATATAAATCTATTATATAAAATGTATTTTTTAAATTTCATTACAGTTTCAGATAAAAGAATTGTAAACAGTAAATTTTAGTGTTTTCTTTGCAATTTCGACAAATTATGAAATTTTCACAAATCCTTTTACACATCATCCAGCAAACTAATCCTTCTAACTTCTCAAAAAAATTTACATAGTTTGATCCAACTAAAAAAAAAGTTATTCTATTTTAAAGGATGTCCGAATATTAATGGAAGTCACTGTATGTACAATTTTAGCACGCATCAATTCATTTTATTTTATCCTTCTATAACCTGATTTTTCTGTGTTTACGAAAAGATAAATTTAGTTGATTACAATTTTACAACTTCAAAAATGTTATAAAGGAAGAATTAATAATTGATACAAAGAACACTGAGTGGTAATAATGTAATAATACAGTGATACAACAGTATAATAATAAAACAAAATGTGATGTGTAAAATGTAGATAAAATATTGTAACTTTCGAATAAATTCTAAATATTATAACTAATAGAAATTAAGTCACATAGTGCTGTAAAGGGTTAAATTGTAAAAATTGTATCGTTCATTGATCCACATAAATTTTCTGTCCTGTTAAACAAAAATACATTTTATCGTATATATCTCTCCCTCTACGATCTCATAACTTAATTTAAACTACATATGTTATTTCGAAGGTGCGTTAAAAAAAAATTTCTATTAAATGCTATTTCACTCGAGTATATTTGTTCGTTAAGAATTAATTACTGCAATTTCGAACTATATATGTATATACCCACTGGGAAAATATACTTTAATAATAAATGAAAGGAAGATAATTCAATTTAAAGGTAGATGTGAAGTTGAGCCTCGCCTGTATGTAATTGCTCTCGTAAAAGGTAAACTGGTCCACTTTTAATTTTTATCACGAGCAAAATAACTACCAGAGAAATTGGAACGCGGAGAAAATGGAATTTTTCGACACAGTTACGTGCTCACCCTTTCTCTCGTACAACCACGTCGTTTCTTCTCTTCAGAGATGGTGTATTTAAATTAATCCCCAAGATGCTGTGTTTGCCGATCAGGTATCCGGAACCCACGATGCGTTTAATAGATTAAATACACATGTCCTAAGTTCAGGTGAAGATATGTTACGTTTCTTTTTATGCAGCAACCTATTTGTTGAACTCTCTTACGATTTAAAGCGACGCTGTGAAATCACTAGTGTTACCATAATTCACACGTTCGATAGTTACGAGTGATTAGTGTGTGTTTGCCTTGATTTCGTTCCGTTAGTACCTGAAACAAGGAAAAGAGAACACACGTTTAGTTTTACACACGAATTTAAATATTGCGAATGAAATTATAATGTTGATGATGGAGTAAGTTGAAAATTTGATCACAGAATCTGATTTCCTGTCAGTGTTCACTGTTGAACACTTAAATTTTATCGAATTTTAAAGGACACGAAAGATATATAGTAATAAAAGTTTTGAAATTTCGTTAGAAATGTTTTTTTCTGCATTTACACGATCACACAGTTATTTTAAATTACTGGAGAGAGTGTGGAACGAGGAAAATTAAAAGAGAACAAAGTAAATTTCTTTTATACAGATTTAATAGAATTACAGTTTCTATAGATGGAAAGCTTATTTATTTTATTAATGCTTTTATTTTGTTAAAGTTTATTTTATTAATATTGTACTTTAATTATATTAACAGAGATATAAGTTTATTAAAGATGCTGTTGGATACTGTTCATTGAACACGAAAAATTAGATCATAATTTTCAAATGATTATTCACAACGATTTTCACAAAATTAACTTTTTTAGAAGTCGATTTTTCGCATGAAGTTCTGTTCTCATTTCAGATTATTATCATTTTATATTAGCATTATATATTATCTATTATATATTATCATTTTAAATTAGGTAACAGTCAGCGAGTTTAGAAAAGAAAGATATGAACAAAGTGAAGGGATATTATCACTTTGATTGAACTAAGTTGATGGACGTTTACGATAGAACTGATTTGAATGCTCCATCATTTCTATGTCGACAATTTTGTTACGGAAATGTAAAGGCTTCGAGGAAATTAATTAAATTAATTAATTTTGTTACAGACTCAATAGGGTCAGGTAGGATTTAATCCAAAATGAAATTCATTAGAAGCATTCACTCTATTTATTGACAATAGCGTTTTTCAAAAGTAGCATTTAATAATTAGAAAAATTTAAATGAAAAATGCTTTATGTACAATAGATACAGTATTAATTTTAACACTTTACCGACCGCCTCGTTCTATTCAATATTGACTCGGTTTTTGCTATAATGCTTATTCTTACAGGTCTAAAAATTTTAAATTAAAATTCGCGAGAGGGCTTTATCATACCGTTTACTTTCTTTTATTACATGATAACTAATACATGGGTCAAAGGTGACCCAGCATTGGTTGGGCGAGGGTTAATTAATTTGTTGCGTTGGCAGCAAAAAGCCGATTAATAGGCTTCCGATCGGTAAAGTGTTAAATAGTGTATAATTTTATTAAATGTTTACAAATTCATATGAACAATAATATATTTTTTTCATCAGAAATTTAAGTTCATACATAGCAATGTTTCATTCAATCTTTAAACTTTAAATTAAAAGTGCAATATCATATTGTACTTACATGTTCTTGTAAAATAAATATTTAGTATATGTACCTTTATTAATTAATAAAATGTATTAAAATATATACGTAAAATAGTATGCAACGTTAACATTCATAAATAAAAGGAACAAAATGATAAATAAAAAGGTTTAGGATATGCAACTTCCCTTAGATTAATTTATTTGCAGAGTATACTGCTTTCGAGAGGATAATCGTAAATTAACCACAATTTTGCGGACGATAAGTAGAGAGACGTACTAACATAGTGTCCGCTTGTGGGGTGTAAATGTATATACCTAGCAATGAGTTGGGTTTTGGAGGGCAGGAAATAGAATTTTAGGTTCATCTGATACGGACTTTATGGTACGAAATTGTGCTAAATTCCTAGAAAAAGAGAAATGAATACATTTCACTTTTAACATTATATCTAACTACTGTATTTTGTACTTTCTTTCATACGTAAAATATGTGTAATTTAATATTTTGTTTTCATAAAACGAATTTTGAAGAAGTTTAATAAAGAAGTAATTTAACATATATGTAGGTATATATAATTAATACCTCTTTTAATTATAATTGATTATAAAATTAATAATAAAATTTAATTATATTAATTATAATTAACACTTAAACCAATCTACGTTGATTCAATGATATTCACAGTTTTTAAAGTATATTAAAATAATAGTATATACATTATAAATCACTTATTACAGAGATATATGTATAGTTACATTAATTAAAGATTTTAAAAAATTCAACTGAACCAAATTTTAAATCACTTTTGATAGATTTCATTATATTTTATTATTGATATAGTTAATATATATCATAATTATATGAATATTACAGTTATTATACTAAATGAATAAAGATTGATACGTGAGTAATAAATCGTCTCGTAAATGATAACGTTAATGAATAATATAATTGTACGAGTGCTCGGTTATCTTCGTAGGAATGCAACGAATTAGACAAAACGTGTAGTAACTAACTGCTGTAAGGCAAGAACTAACAAGATTTCAACCCGTAGGACCCTGAATACGTGTTCTTTGTTCGTAGTGATGAAACACGGTTTATGTTCAAACGATAAAGTCGGGGTCAGAGCGCTCGTAAAAGTACCACTAGCACGAAGATCTTCGAGATCACTTGGAATAGAGGACCTTGTGCACTGTGCACTTTGTAGATATATCCTCTTACTCTCGATTCCGGTAGAGAACCGGACAGTTGAAGAACAGAATGTACAGAGCAGACGGATACCCCTTCTATCTTTTAGAGAATTCATCCAGGCAAAATGAAAATCGTGCAAGTGGATCTGGAACGAACAATGGAACAGTCATCGACAGCAAATAGTTGGCCAACTGTGACTTCTGTTCTAGAAATTAATTATTTTTCTCTGATCAGTTGATCGTTGGTAGATGAAATGTATCGAACGTTTCCCCGAAAGTTCACGATTTTGCTTTTAATACGAAATACGCGATAGTTAAATATTATTTTAGTAGTGATGTAATATAAAATTAATTTTTCTACATATTTTATATAGCAGATTTATAATGTTAGTTACTCCGAAGCTTTCACTTTTAAGAGTTCCGAAAAGTATCATCATTGCTTCCTTTCGAATTCCCAGATGTGATTTGTTAACTTTAAACATGAAGATTAGCTAGTTCGCAAATCTCAAGGACCTCAATCATAAATTACACACCTTCTTAAAAACTGAACTTTCCAAAATCACCATATCTACCTTCTCAATGATCAATCAGAACTTCGATATCCACACATTCACAATAATACTCACGAATAGAATTTTTTACCGAAGTTATGTCAACGCTCGTGCAAGCAACTCCAAGCAGAAAAAGAGAAAACGTTTAGTGATTAATAATTTTGGTTCCAATTTCGATCTTAGTAAAATAAATTATCCACGTATTTAAAATTCTGTATCTTTGAGTTCACGGCAATAAGAAGATTGTAAGTTGAAATATTGTAGCAAGTCTTTAAAATAAGGAATAATCACAGGAAACCAAATAGGTGGTTGGGCATTAGTATTTATTTTTTTGAGAAGAATTCACGTATGATCGCAGTACTGTGAGCAGATACATTATCATGCAAGAAACTGATTTTTTTCTTTAGAAAAATAATAAGAGATTATTCAAGCAATTCCCAAAGCAGATCTCTAGAAATTTACTAATTCATTAGTCGATTGTGTCTAGAATTGTATTGATGCCACAGGAACATCATTTGAATAAACTGAACGAACTTTACAAATATGATCAACGTTTAAAATATTATATTGGCAATCACGGTATTTCTCATACAGACAGTATATACATAAATATCCGTGAAAGATTCACAGAATCGTGATTATCATAATCGCAATGACTTCGATTTATCGTGAAACCATCACTTGTCACAGAAGTTCAAAACTACAATTCTCTGTAAATGCACAAAAATAATGCGGTATCATTCAAATGAAAATGAATTTCAAGCGAGTTTGCAAGTTTAAGTATGTCCACGAGTTTTCGAAAAATTCTGTGAAAAAAAAAGTGGAAACCAAGAAGAATGCCTAGCAAGGAGAGAAAAATATAAACTGTTCATGAATATTCTATCAAAGCGGATCCAGCTGCAGATACGAGAGCAAAAGAGTAGCTGACAGTTTGGATGCTTTTGTATTGACGTGCCTTGAAATTTACGTCTATCAAACGAGTATTTAAATATCCTGTCACAGCTTCCTTTTTTCTTTTTTTTTTTTTGTTATTTGTACACTGGTCACGTGCGTTTGTGCAACAGGAATAAACGAAATGTAAAATTTTCTGATGCTATTTGTAAATTCTGGTACGATAGACTTGTAGTATGTGGATAATGATAAAGTCATCACCGAATCCAATGAATTCTTCGATAGAACGCATTAATCGTACCTTATTTATCTCTAGTATATTACATCGACCGTATAAGCTTTTTATTTATATTGTTACACGAATTTACGATACCGGAGTTATTGAAACATGTTTCACTATTGATATTGTCCACTGTTATTTATATTTTTGGATAACTCGATCGTGATACATGTACGTACACATCTCGTCTATGTTTGTATTACCCATATATTCTTATTAAAAGTTGAACAAATGTTTCAAAATTTGTTATTTCTATTTTACGTGAAGATCTTTCAGCACCAATTTAAAAATAAAACAAAATGTGCTGGAAAAAAGTTTTTACGCGCGTTCTGTTTTTCATTTCGTTTTTATAGGAAAACGAACATTGTTATATCGTTCAACATATTTCTCTATTATTTTGAACATCGTTAACCGTATGAAAGGTACAACTTGTATCAATTGGAAGAAATTAATTTGAACTTTAATTAATTCAAATAAATCGTTGAAAATTGACCTATTCATTGTTGAAGTTACAAACTTTTATATTTATTGTTATACTCATTTATATAATAAATATGATAAATTAAAATACATGATCTTTTTAGCTGAAAAAAAAAATTGATTTATCCATAAGACTCGCGATATCTTAAATTCTTCGGTTTCAACGTCATTTTATGTAACAGTATAATGGCCATCTGACAAAGGTTAGTCACAGAATCGGCAATTTTCCGTGGACTTTTGCCAGTCTACGTGACTAAATTGCATTATCTGTTCTGATTTACAGCTATCGAGGCGGTCGTTAATAATGAAGGTTCTGCACGTAATTACTGCACTTCCCTCGACAAGAAGAAGATTCCCGTATTACTATTTCTGAAGTATAAATCCATAACGATGCTAAGAGAATCGATCATCTGCGAACAAATTGTGTTCTATTTTTTTCTGGCACACACATGCTTCACATCATTCATAGTATATGTTCCAATGTTCTAATTACTTTGTTCAATTACCTATGATGTAACGCTGGCTAATTAGAGGTATATCGACATTGATGAACGTGAAAAGAAACTTTACACTCCTATAGCAGAAGACACAATTTTAGATGTATTTATAAATACGAACTAACTGAGATAATTTCAACGAAAATACTTTGTTACAATTTCTAATTAACTAAAACGTAGCATATCAAAGTGGATATTATGAACCTTGTTTCTTAAGTAATTATTTTAGTAAATGAAAAAATATGTAAAATAGATGAACTAAAATACAACATATCAAATGGATATTGATTAATTATTTTAATAAAATAAGAATGTTTAAAATATGTAAAATAGATTTACATAACTCATAAAGAGGACTTCTTTAAGTTACTTTATCTTTTCTATTTTTATAATTAATCACCTTAATTTATATTGTATTATATACGTATTCATACTATCATTTGCACATTGATTAATTAAAAATGTGAGTACAATAAATATATCTATATTCAATGTACTTCTAGAATTTAAAGTAAAACAAAATCATTTACAAACTTACGCGCTTTTTAAAATGATTAATTGATAAATAATTTATATATTAATAGAAGATTCAGAGATTAATACTTAAATTTATAAATATCTATTGATAAATAAATAATTTACAGATATTCGTTTATTATATAATATAAAATAGGTATCTGCGAAGGAATTGCATTTAGATCTTTGAAGGCTAACGTATAAATCTATATATAATAGGTTAAATTAAAGTGCCAGAATTAAATTGGGCTAACACTATTTATAAGTTCTGAGATATATTGTACATGAATCTATTATTATCCCATAAGTAGGATTTACATTTATACAATCATTATGAATTAATATTGTTCTTATAAAAAAACATAAAAAATAGTTACTCCAATGTGAAGATTGATTTTTCCACTTTATAGGTAATCGTTTAACACATTTGTAAAGATTTTCCACTCTGACAACAGAAGTAAGAAAGACGTTTGTACCCGGACAAACGAAATATGTGATCGATCATGACAGCCATATAAGGTTTATTCCATTCTCCAAAAAACCTATTCACATCCTTTCGAACGACTACCTCTTTATATTACCACCTTCCACTCTGAATTTCACCGAACGACCATCACGATGGGCCACTTTTCCTTTCTTGCAATCTTCTTCCTGAATTTTCCGATGGTTTCCAATGTAGGTCCTCTGATAGTGTTGGTGATAGAGAAAACGATCAAAGAAGGTAAGAGTAGGGTAGAACGCAAAAAGACTAGAAACGATAAAGAAAATGGCGGACAATGAATTAGGTAAGGTTGTGGCTAGAAAGGGGAACAAGCTGTATTACGATCAGATCGTGCGACCGTCAAGGTAGTTGGATATAAAATAAATGGAAAGAAATAAATAGTCGATGATAGCTGGAAAGTATACTAGTAAGAGGAGTAATAAATAATAAATAAAATGCTATACTATTTTATTGTAATTGAAACATTTTGAACTTTTAACAATTTTATGCAAATTTTACTCTTAAAATATTTTTAACCCATTCTTCTAAATTTTATAAGTCTTATTTTATTTGTTTATTGCTACACTTCTACACTTCATAGTTGTATTATTACATTATTAGCAGCGAAATTTAAAAAAAAAAGTTACATATCCATCTTTAAAACTTTTATAAGTTTCATTTTATTTGTTTATTGTTACAGTTCTGCGTTTTAATGTTATATTATCACATTATTAGCAGAAAATTTTTGAAAAGTAATTATTAACTCTTGCTTCGTTAAACGAAACATAAAATTCCAATCAATCGTAATGGTTTTTCTAATGAATGATAGGAAAAATCAGATTATAGAGAGTTAACTCGATTTTTCTGTGTCTATGAAAAAAAAGATGCAGTTGATTACAATTCTACATCTTGAAAAATGTTGAAAAATAAAATTAACAATTAAATTATAAATGGTAATAAAAGAAATAGAGAAATTGTCTGGAGATAATGTAATAATGTTGAAAAATAAAATTAACAATTAAATTATAAATGTTAATAAAAGAAATAGAGAAATTGTCTGGAGATAATGTAATAATGCAACGATGCAATAGTACAACGATAAACAAATAAAATATGATGTATAAAATATAGATAAATGGATATATAACTTTTAAGTCACGTGGCGTTATGGAGGATTAATAATTTTGTAATTTTCATGTAAAATACTGTTTTGTGAAATGAATATTTGATAAAATAAATGGAATTTAAAATATAATCGGTAGACATTACATTGTGTACAATTACGTATTCGACGCTCTTTTCTCTGTGTATTAATTTAATGCCTGCAATGTAATTATTAACGTTTCCACGTTGCTATTTAAAATACTGAATTTTGCAGTTACGCGTGCTTGAACGTGCATGTACATTAATTGTAAAGCCATTAATAAATATAAGAAATCCTACAATTTTATTCATACAATATAGTTACAATTTAATGTTCCGCAATACGATTTGCTGATAATTTTGGAGGTGAATTGACTTTCCAAAAAATAGTTTAACCAAAAATAGTAACATTTTGTTTCAAATTTTTTATATTTAATAAACAATTACTCAACTTGAACGTGGTTTCGAATAAATCTTATCTTGCATATTCAACATTTTATACTTTCACATAAAAGAACAAGAAAGTACGAACATGCACAATTCCATTATAGGTGAATTGTGACAATTCCATAAATATAGAGTTTAATAAAAATTAATTCAAATGATCATTGGGTTCCTGCTTTTTCTTTTCACTGTTTTAATTCAGAAATCAATTGTTTTATAATAAAAATTAAACAGTGCACATAAGAAAATTGAACTTGCACTCAATAATGCAACCTTCTATACTAAATTCTTTTACAACGATATTGAAAGGGGGGAAAAGAGGAGAAAAAAAGGAAAAAGGGGGGAAAGAAGAAAATAGGTTTCTTATAGCACTCGTTAGTAAGGCAACCTAAGAAAGACGTGTCTTACTGTTAGATACAGAGGACAGTTAGGCTTAAGTTAGAAGCTATATTTATATATATGAATAAGAGAGACTTGACGAGAACTTGTGAGGAACATTGCTGTTTCGCCAATTAATTCTTTCGATTGTAGATTGTATGAGGTACCGTCATAACTTGTTTGAGTTAGTTTGTGATAGAAAGACAAAATGCAGTTGAATATAATTGCTTCAATTAGATTAACTTCCTCGAACATCTCCATTAATATACCAATAATTCTCCTCGTTCATTTCTGTTATATGCATATATGTATGTACATACTTGTAGGTATCCGGTGGTAATAAAAAGTATGATTCTGCATACAAAAATAAACCGAAATTGTAGAATAAATTTTTTTGTACGAGTCTTTGTTTGCGTGAAAAATCGGTTTGAAAATTTATCAGGTATGTGTGCATTTGATCAAGTTTCGGCTGAATTGAGACGCGTTTTGAATGAAAATTATCAATGCTGGATGGACCATAATGTCATGCTATGATCTCTACTCCTATCAAGATTAGATAATTTTTGCAAACATTGTTTTTCACATCATCTAATAAACTGATCTTTCTAACTTCTCAAAAACGAAATAAACTCACGTCGTTTGGTCCAGGTTTAGAAAAGTTATTCTGTGACTGTATGCGAGAACGAGGACATCACTCTCACCAATTTGTGAATTAAACGAATTTTCAAACTGCTTTTTCGCGAAAGCGAAAGTTCATACGAAAAGTTTTATCCTACATTCTCGACTTATTCTTTCTTTTTTTGTATAAAATCACTCTTTTTCCGGTTTTATCATCAGTTGTCGGCTCTGTATGATAAAATACTATTAATCAAAAAACATGTTCACGTTTTCCTTAGATATTTTGTTAGTCGAAAATCTTTAAATAAACATACGTCTGATGTGAACCCCGGAAAGATGCTGCCTCCTCAGATCACGAGAATATCACGGAAATTGGAAGCAAAACGATGACCAGCGAGCATTACTTATTCACCTTGCAATCGTATCAGGGTATCGCTTCGCGTATCGTTATGACTCGTATTTTCACTATAAATCTGGCTTTAAAGTTGGAAGATTTATGAACGTACCGCGTACGAACTAGACCCTGAACAATCTCGCGGAGTGAACTTGTCTTTCGCGGAGGTCACGCGGAGAGGGAAGACATGCTGCCACCTCTAACAAATCTTCCAACCTGGTGGCAGCCTCTGCAGGAATGTCTTGCCAATGGATAGACTGCTCCACGACGTAGCCGCAGTCTATAATTTTCAGCTGTGCGCTGAAGAAGACAGAGATATCGCGAGCGTGGACCTTAGACATTTTGTCGGACGATTTACATAATAGATACTTTACGTGCACGTAACTTATATCATGCAACATTTCATCCTACCGAAGCTGACCGATTTACCGCGCATAAATTAACCCACCTCTAACAACAGAATGGCATCGCATCTAGTATATGCATATGCACGTTGCGGCTAGCCAAGTTCGTGCACAACTCACATACACACACACACACACAACCGACAACCACCTTCGACAATGGACAGTTCGGTTTACTTACGAAGAATCCTCGGGGAATGAAAGCTTCGAAAGCCATCAGACATCGTTTTCTATTATCCTTCGTACATCTTCGTTCTGTATCTATCCATTATTCACCTTGGAAAGCAACTATTCGGACCGACCATTCTATTAGAGAGGAAGAGGTGGAGCAGCGTAATGCAATTTGCAGTTAATGAATGCTTCTCCAGCTAATGCGTTTTGAAATGATATAATGTGTCTGTGTTACTTTATCAATGGCATTTGTTCGTTTTATTGATGTGAACTAACATCTGAAAATTCTAATTCTTTTCGGTTCACTCTTAGAAGTGAAAACAAAACGCTTGAATGAAGATTAGTGTTACCTTATTTTCCTGTATATCTTTAAAACTATAGTAAATATAAAAGAATGTTTACAGTAAAAATTTAATGGCTTTTTATGCCTTATAAGACGACGCTATTAAATTAATAAAAGTTATTTGTTCAAATAAAAATACTAATTGTAATACATTCTTATATCCCGCTAATTGATATTAAAGGATAACAAAATCTTGTTGTGGTTTACAAATTTAACAATAATGGAGGAAATGTTTTTGTTCGTGTTATACCAAAGGTTCGTACATGTAGTTGGTAACTGATAACACAACATTTGAAGTGCAATGATTATCACAAATCTTGCAAATTTGAAAAAAGTCGGTAACTATGACCGCAGTTCTGTAAGATTTGACGTGGAAAAGCCAGCACATACGGAAGAAACTTGGTTAACAGCTTGCGAAAAAGAATGTTTAAAGAAGAATTCACTTTTAGTGTACTATGTGAAAGAACAGGTGTTTCTCAAACTTTGTATTAAACTTTCTCCTTCTTTTTCTTTTTAAACGTAATCATTTCCTCAAGTATTAGCAAGTTTGGTTCATCAACTGGACCAAGCATGTTTCTCAACTTAGACTTTGTGACCTGTTTTCATCCTTTCAATATAAATTTCAGCAGACAAGGAAAAAGTTAAACGTCGAAAAATTTGTCAATGATTTGTAATTAAGCTTTATAGATAATATGTTTTATAATATTACATTATATATTTTCTAATATTTTATAAATATAATTATATTATGTTTATTCATATTATATTTAAATCAGTGATTTTTAATTCAAATTTAAATGAACTTTTCTGAAAGCTTCCTTTCCTTTAACAGCATAAATATAAGCAAATTAGATGTTTCTTGCACTATACACGATGAAATAATTTTCTACCAAAATCCCACATTTTTTATTATATTCCCAAAAATATAAATTTGCATAAAATACGCAGTCTAACTATTTGTAAAATAATTTCTTGTATAGTATAAAATCACTCGATGGTTTTAAATGAAAGTAATAAAATCGTGAATTTTTTATTTCTTCGGAATTGGTTCGACCTTCCATAAAAATTCAATGATTTACTCAATTTTAAACAGTTCAGAGTTATCAGAAACACAGACAGATTCAATCACTTAAAGTATAGTCGATGCCAGTGGATAATCTGACATCTCTCGGTTTAGAACAAGCTGTATGACCTTCCTTTTAGGAAATCATGGATGTACAAAGCTGTGCAAAGCTGTATAAAGCTTAGCAAAGCTTCTACGTTGTCCTATTGTCCCTTTATGGTCCCCTCATCCAAACGTCTGCTGCTTTATGGGAAACTCGGTTCTGTTAACTCAGTCACGGATATGCACGTCGTCCGCCTCAAAGCGAACATCATAAATTGTTTTAAATCATAATTGTTCATGAGAATGAAGCTATGAGATGAAATTCGAAATATTCTACAATCTCCTAATCTTTGGAAGCATTTCATTTAAATTTTAAAGCTTTTAAAATATTCAAGTTTTTAGAGGTATTTCATTGTTTGTATAAATAGTTAAAAGTGTTTCTGAGACTATACAATGATTTTTATGAAAGAAGCATTTTTTGATACCACATGACTATTAAATATATCAACAGAGTAAAATTCCTATGCTAATTGCTTTTATTTATACAGTTCTTTTCTATAAAATAAAATTTGAAAATGTAGTTGGAGTTTAATTAGTATAAATTCTGTAACTTGTAATGTTATACTGTAATTATATTTTTATAATATAATTTGAAATATTTTAATTATTTGACTTAAAAATTATTTAAAAATTTATGTAAAATGTATTAAAATTTATTAAATGAAAATTATTTGAATGTTTAATTATTTGATCATTTAAAAATTGTTATCGTTGTGTTATTGTATGACTCATCGGCAAACAAATTTGCAGAAAAAAAATATACCCATTTTCTAGATTTGTTGCTTGAAAAGAAAATATTATCAAATTTATTTCTAGTATGAGAATACTCGTATTAAGTGAAATATTACGAACGTAAAGCAAATTATAGCATCTCCCAAGAATAACTTTACATGTATATTTCCAACAGCCATATACCATCTGTGTAATTATAACTAAGAAGGTTAATTTCCAGCGTTGAGTTTTATGAGTAATGACTGAACACTTGTAATTCATGTGAAACTATTACTCGCCAAACAGATGATCGTTCTCTTTTGACGCGTATACTTCCGCAAAGGTAATTAATGCCGGATTGCGAAAGGGCGGCGTAATTGTGAAAAGGCAGGAGGTAGAAAATGGCCAAATTTATGATTTCCGACATTTAAAATTTTAATGAGATATAATACCATTAATTTCAAAGAATTGTAGAAGCACAACTGTTTACTGAAAGTACGATGCGAAAATTGTAAAAAAAGAAAATTGATAAAGAGAAGAAAAACTAGGACGACAAATTGGAAGCTATTGAATTTAATTAATCATAGTTTATTTCACGACGTAGATATTCCGGAAAATATGTTTATAATTTTAACATATGAAAGTTTAATATCAAACAAACCGAAAGGAGTATAATATACAATAGTTGCTACATGTTAATAATAATCTTCAAACGCGTTAATTAATATTAATATATAGAATAATTAAAATAAGTCCATAGTTAAAAGTATAAAAATTATAAAATAAGAAAAATTCATTTATTACATAAATAAAATACTTTATTATGTGCATGTACTATCTGTTCCACTGTATCTTAAGTAAAATCATACTCAGTGAATCCTGATCTGATAATTAAAATTCAGCTTCTCCAATGTATAATATAAAAACGTCAGCTCTATCTTTTTGTTTCGCAACTTCCTCGTTGTATTTCCGCTAGACAATTATGCTTTTCTAGTTTCTCGAGACTGGTACAATTATGTCTCATTATAATTTTAAGTGTCGGAAACACATTCGGTTTACCCTATTTACACGAGTATACGTGCAACTCTAGTCAGGCATCAACGTGCGTCTGATGAAGGTGCGACAAAAGCGGCAAAATGAAAGGGCAAAATTGCGCGTTATTTAGAGCGAGAAAGGAGAGAATTTAACTCGACTGCACAATAGCCAGTACTGTTTAAAGCGAATCGTTAAACCTTTTCACAGTGCTGACTAAAGCGAACGTTCGCTGTATTTGCATCTTATCCGGTGACCTTATTAACATTGACAGGCCACTTTATTCTTGTTTGAACGAGGCATTCAGATTGACCGATATTCTCCTTCGTTTATCTCGTACATTGCCGTCGTCGTCTAGTAGAATCGAAGTGATAATTTCTCTATCCGCAGTCTAACTTTTAAGAAGTTACACTAACTGAAAATGATATATCTAAGGAAAAATAACCAAGAGTATCTGAATATTTCGATTGTCTGACATTTATTCGTAACGATAGAAATATAAAAAGAAAAAGCTGGCGTGTGAGAACAATACTGAATTACAACCTGTTAATGCTCGTGGTCGGATCTCAATGAGGTGCCTATCGAGCTTTGTAGAAATTGCACGTGATGTGCCGACTAGATTTCACTATCTACATATATCTTGAAGGACCACTCTTATGAATATAAGAGACTATGTAAATTATAATAACTCTTCTTCGACTATTTCTTAGCAACTGTGTTCCCTTTACTATTGACTATTCTTAACAACCTGTTCCCTTTACTATTGACTATTCTTAACAATGCTCGAAGACACGTTTACGCGTGTTTTTAAATCATCAGCGATGCGCTGATTGGTTGACAGTGGAAGGGAAGTGGAAAATGAGGTGACGAAAATGCGAATGTTTAATTGGTGGACGAAATTTGTGGAAAGGTAGCGGGAAAGATCTGGAGCGGGGGTGGTGAGCTATTTCTCACCCCTACGGGGAAAGGCCCAAGGTGACGTCAGCGAGGTACCGTTGATCGGGTCATCGTGGCCGTCCGACTTTTGGGTTCCCTAAAGCTTATGACACGGTAATTGCTATTGAGAGAGAGAAAATTAATTTCGCTAATGCTAAGGTCACGTATCACCTATTCAGGTACGGGTAAAACTCTGTCTTCTCAAAAATAGCGTCTATACACTAAACAATTCTGTTTACTGATATTTTGTACATTTAAATTAGGCAAAAATTGCTCCAACTGTAAAACTAATGGTCCTGTATAATCAACTGCTATCGAATACTGTAACGCTAAAATTGTATTGTACACAATAATTGGAGTTTGTATTGGTATTGGAAACTCAATACTGCGGCTACACCATTGTACACCAAACGAAATTGCCACGTACACACCCTTTGGTGGTAAATTGAACGTTCTGAAATGATGAAAAGTATTCGTGCAATGTTTAGCTTAGAAACAAAGAATTTTTTTATTTAATCTGAATTTGAATGTAATTGAAAGAACGCGGTAGGTACTTGAGAATGCTTAATTTCACGGTTAACTTAAACGCAAAAAGAATGATGGCAAGTTATAAAAGAGCCCTTTTACAATCAATCGAAAAGTGGTTTGATAGAAGAAATGAAAATTGGATCTTACAAGAGGATAATGATCTCAAACGTAGAAGTCGGAAAATGGTATTAATGTATTAGATTAACTATCTCGGTTAACAGATCCAAATCTAATCGCAAATGTTCAAGTAGACGCGAAGCTAAAGCTTCGAGAAAAACGTGTGTAGAGTATAAAGTAATTAACACGAGAGATTCAGTTAATATGAAGGTTCCTATCTCGAGAAAATGCGGTCAATTTAGTTGAAAGCATACCTAGAAGCTGTAAAATAATTTTAAACTGCCATAGCGATTGGACCAATTATCAATATAAATTGCACAATTATTTTCACTTTTTAATGAAGATTTTTGGGTAAAAATTAAAAGAAAATGTATGAGAAATGCCTTCTGAAAATCAAAAAGAGCAATTCAGAAAAGAATAAGGAAGAATACTCCCAGATTTGACAAAAAAAAAGAATTAATTAAATCAATGCCTAAAGAATTTGAAGCTATAGTTAGATCCAAGGGATATCTTACTAAATATTAAGTTTATAATTTCCCATTAATTAATTTTTAATGTGATGTATGTATAATTGGAAAATCTATACATGGATGAATACTTTTGCACTCTCATTTTCTGAAATATTACAATATATCGTTAAACTTCTTCTTTCTGTGAAATAATTATTAATTTTTGCATATGCTACGTTATTTTATATTAAGGTAAATTTATTTCTGTATTTTTAGTTTAAAAATTATATCTGTATTTTCTTTCAATTCTCTCAATATACGTCGAATACGTTAAGTGGATTAGAACATTTCTGAGGTTGACTGTATCTAATCTAATATTGCTTCCTTCTTAGAAATTTTTCTATGAAACCACTGATTCATTCAACATGTTCAATATACGTTTGAACTAGTTCAAAGATCTTAGGTACCTATACGATCTGAATCGTATCTAGCAAGATTATTTAGAAATATTTAACAGAACGGTCAAGTGCTGGTGAAGCCTTCATTAGTTCAAGATATGACACTGTTAGGTGTACTACTTGATATCCTATTCCCTACATGGCATAACTTGATATTGGCCGGTTTACCACCATTGCGCGGTTCGGCTATTAGGGTTTTCGTCCTCGATTATTCTCTAGGCCATTGCAATTTCGATTTTCGCTTCTATCGATCTTCTCTCAAGCAGGAAACACAGTCACCTGATTACCTGCTCGTCATGGTTCAAGCTTTTCGGACATTTACGTTACACGTTAATAATTAACATAAAAAAGGTAATTTCCTATGGTATCATCCAAAGTATGGTTAGAATGATTGATATGTGTAATAGGGCACAGTTTCGTTAAATATTTTCCTTATATGCAATATTTGTATGATCATACAGCTGAGAATCGTCAATCAGTAGATTATTCTAATCTATAGTTGTTTCCAAACCTTCCTCACCAGTGTGCTCAGAATGTCATTCCAAGGAAAAAATCTTATATACACCATGGATCAATTTGTCTTCATTTTCGAGATATGGAAGGCTCAGTGATATCAACTATGAATAGTCAGACGAGTTTAAGGAATTTAATTTTTGTTTAAAATTATTTATTTGAAATTTATATTGTGAAATCATGTTTGACGTTGATATACCGCACTGTTATTTATACGTATTGTTCAAATTCACCGGCTCTATACATGCAAGTGTGTGTGCTTCCATTGACCACATTCACTGAATATCGGCAAGATCGTTGTTAATGTTAACAACAGCTTCATTGATGTTTGTTATCAATTGTTCACATGTATCAAGCTTTCCATTTAAACACACCCTTGAATCTATGCATAAATTTCAGTGCAATATGCCAGCGTCAAGCACAATTTCACACAATTCAAATGGGTAATTATGCAAAATGTTAAGTATCTTGAATATCCTTGACTATTTGTGATTTATACTACTTAAAGTTTCCATCAAATCCTCCAAATGTCTCATTTTAATACCTTTGTACGTAAAATGACTTTAGAAATTAAAATTATATAAGAAAACTAAAATGATTGCATAGAAAAGAACTTTCGATGCATCGTTGGATTAAAGAAAAGAAAAAAGGCTTCAGAAAAATGGACATTGTAAAATTGTTCACAGTTTTTGTTTCCTAGTTTCTTATAATGTTAATTTGAACAGAGAATTAGCTGCGTTAATTACGTAATTTAATTCGTATAATATAGGTATTGTACATAAAGTCTGTTTTATTTGGTCCTTATTTAACACGTGAAGGAATCCATGTGTCCGTATTTATAGTGTGTGTACTGTGAAATCATAATCTTGACTTTAATCGGATGAATTGTTACTTGCATGAGGATAGTATTCAGTAGCCCGTAAAATCACGTTGAAACCGGATTATGTAGTAATTAATGTCCGATACACTTTGAGGTAATTGCACCGATGCCTAAGGTCTCATTGAACCTAATTTTTGTACATCGATATTTCCTTCATAACGTTTCTCCTGCTGTCTAATAGCAAATATTATTTTCTATTTGAAGTTATTTTGCAAACAAAAACTTGAAGTATATCAAAGAAAAGAATCGCGATACAAATTCGAATACTTCAAAAATCTGACGTTTCTCTTTAAATTTTAATTGAAATTCTAAGAGTTCAAACACATGCAAACACCTATCTTATTGAAAGGAATACAAAATATTAAAAATTATAAATTCTATGCATAGGTGTAGTTTAGTTTCGGTATTTCTTACTTCACTGAGACTTCGATCATTGCAAGTAATGTTTACAATACTTTGACGTTGAAAATGATTAAATTCGTCAATTTATGCTATTCCTTTGTCTCTAATAATTTTCCAAATATTAGACCAAATACGCTTGCTATTCTCAACTTTTACAAATTTTCATACCTTGACTGTGGACAAATGTCGATAAGAAAACACGCGTCAAATATTTTTTTGAGAGTTACTAACCAAAGTTTCACAAAAATCAATGATTTATAAAGCGTGCAATTAAATTCAAATAATAAAGTAATAATTATCTAATATTTCATATAACTTAGACAAATAAAAGTAATCTATGTGGTAAAATATTAGGTGTAGAGGTAAATTCTTTCAAGTACAAACTATCCAAACCAAAATATTTATACTGGTATTTGCAAGCTGGCAGAAAAATGGGAAAAGATCATCAACAATAATAGAAATTATTTTTAAGTTTTCATTCTTTACAAATAAACTTTGATTAGACCCAAAAATCGAAGAGAATTTATTTCTACACCTAATAAAAATATGTTAAATAACATAACATTTTTTTAAAATACGATAACACTCGAAATAGACAAATTTACTCAATGACACACCATGAAATTTACAAATGTATCGAGCATATCCATTCTATCTATAAAATGGTAATGTGTTAAAATATATGTTTCACTAAAAAACAAAAACTTCAAACAGGATATATACTTTTTATTTAAAGATGGGAAATAATAATAAAGCATAATATCCTTTCAGATATAAAGTTATCAATAGTATTCCACTATTTACACACAATTTGCTTAAAAATTTATCAACAGAAATAAATTGTTTCAAATTTATTACATATATTTTATCAAGTGTTCTGTATAATTCGCAATTTTTCTATTTGTAATTTCTCTCAATCCTTGTTACCTTGTTTAGGGTAAGGTTAATGCATAATAATCGAGGTCGCGATACTATGGGAGATTTTACAAGCAAGAGGGTTATGGGGATACGATACACCAAAAGGGCAGTGTCTAAATAATGAAACTGTCGCTCTATTGTGTGCTCGTAGAAGCTTTGGTAGGGCCATAGCATTTCCCTATACTCTATAGACTGTGAAGCTATTAGGCAACAGGTAGAATAATACATTACTTACGTGGATAGTATGCTACGGCCTAACTATGCCAAAATCGCTAGTTGCACGATGTTGCCAAATTATACTCATCGTTAAACTTGCGGGTCGACATGGAAACGATGCCAACAAAGTATTACATGGCAGTTAGTGAAATGATAATAGCGATTGTTACATTATCATCACGATAATCGGTTAATCGATTGAATGCTAGTAATTACACTTGAGAGAACAAGCTGAATCTGCACACAATACGTGTGCTTCACCCCTCTGATCATTAATGCAAAGTTATTTCAAGTTATTTTTTCAAAATATACACGTTCGATTAATTCTGCTTTAAACACTTTGCATTCCATAGGCGCCGCTATAGCAACATTTGTAACATGGTCAACAACTCCATACAAGCTTTACTTATGTTGAAATAAAGCATACTAACGAAAACAAAAACAATAAAAATTCATATACATGTATGACCTTTTTGGTATCAAAACAAAACTTTTCGTTTTGAAAAATTTTATTGCAAAAACGTGTTGTAGCCGATGATCAATAGCGTAAAAAAATAAATGCTCAGAGTGCAAAGGATTAATTATGTTTTATTTTTTTAATTCCTTTTCTTTCTTGCAATACCATATTTTTGCGTGCATTCAACTGAATTGTAGTTGTAGTGTAATTGTATTAATTATGAGACAGATTTATACTTTTTGAAATTTGTACATTTGTAATGTGAAATAGTGATGACCATAAACGACATTCATTTTGAAAGAAAATAATACAGGAGTACACTGATTACCAAAAAGTTATAATAACTTAAAAATGAACTCTCACAAATTTGAAATTTATTTAATAATGTGTTATTTTAATATTAATTTGTGCAAATCCAATTTCTAGATGTTGCTATTTCTTTTTTTGCCAACAGTGCATATTATAAAAGTGTTAATCTTAATTATTGAAAATTTTTATGAGCTGTTCTTTTTTCGTAAATTGTCAGGAATAACGACAAAATTCTTTTCAGACATGCGAATATTCATTTAGATCTATTGTGCATGTTCAGAATTCTCTGTATCCAAAGTTGTAGAAATTATAAATTTTGTTAAATCAATTTAAACTTTGAAATTGTACATTTTAAACTGTCCCATATATTCATGTATAGCAGAGTTTACTAATAACACTATAGAAGTTTGTAATGAACAAAAACAGAAACTGCCTAAATTTTGCAACGGATCACAAGCAAATGTGAATAATTCGGATTTATACTCGAGCTTGATTGTGAGTTATTTTGATGTTACAAATAACAATGTAATTTAAATGCCGTGATTATAATAAATGCTCTGTTTCATAAAAAGTTAATCAATTCACTTTGTTATTAAATTAAAAACAATAATATTTTATTTATTTGTAAGTTTTTCATTCAGTTAGTATGCTAACAATAGTATTAATATACACATAAAAATTGAAACATTTTAATATTCAATATCACTGTTAATAGTATATTAAATAATTTCTCCAAAAATATAGAAATTATTTGAGAATTGATGATAGGACTATGCTTAAAAATTATTTTATTTCCATTGAATTTTTCTCTAAAAACTGAAACTTGCTATCATTGTTACTTTAAAAGAGCTAAACAGAAACATAAAGTGATTGCTTTAGTGAAAGTATTATTTACGAACGTTGAAGACAAATTTTTTTCTGAATGAAACGGGATACGGCAGAACTTAAAAACACTAAACTGTCGTATTATCCACATTTAAAGTAGAAAGGAAGACTCGAATTGAAGTACTTGTCGAATGATCAATCGGATTGGATTAGACGATAATCAGCCTAGTAAAATTGCTACTTGCATGAGATCGAATATTTATTAAATTCGACCTTATTTTGCTCTAAAGTGTATTACCATTTAATAAAGTATTCCATAATTCACAATTTAAATAATAACAGTTGAAAATTTTGCTTTCAGATACAAACTATATAAATAAATTTTTAACTATTTTAAAAATGATTTGACATTTTCTCATATTAATCACACATAACGTTAAATAAGAAAAATTTAAGTATCCAGAATATGTCTTCTTTTTTAAAATTATTGAAGATAAGTAAAAACGAGAATTGAAATAAGCTTGTTAATGTTGTCTTTTTCATTTATAAAAATGTATAATAATAAAGTGCAACTACAAAGGGTAAAGTGCAAAACATATTGCCTTTCGAAACTTTTATTTCAATATAACAAGCTAAGGACTATCAAAAATGTTTTCAGTTAAATTGATCGACGTTCAAGTAAAACGAAACGAAAAAGTTCAATGAAGCGGAATACGAGCGTTTTGTATATCGCGTGCAACGCGCCGTGTGTAACACGTCCATACATTATCACTCTAACAATTAGAATCAATGACACATTTTGCAAGATTTAATTTTTCAAAGCGTTCTATGCAGCTCTTTTTCTGTTCCAATGAATTTTAATAACCTTGCAAAAGTTACACGCAACATTGCACATAACACGTTTTCTCGTCATTTGTCTACACATGCTTCAATTATTTTGTCGCTGTTCAAGTATTAACATAGACGTAGATCATTTATAAATTTAATTTCCCATTTCTCTCAATAATATGTTGAACTTCCGAACAAATTTCAACAACGTTCTCTTTCGATGAAAATTCTGCAGTAATAAAAAAAAAAAATGAATTTAATACGATCACATTGAAAATGTTGTTCACCACGAATGATTAAAACTTTTTATACACAGAATAATTATTTTGATTATTTTAATTGTATCACTGATTGTCACGTTCTGAATGAGAAGGTTTAATATCAAATGTACACTTGTAAACACGATCAATTATAATTACTCGAATTCGATTAATGGTTAATAATATTTAATTGTGGTTAATATAATGCACAGTTGAAAATTAATATTAAATAAATTTTAATAAAATAAAATTGGAAAAAAGCAGTTTTTATATTACTTATCAGCGCAAGGATAGAAACCTTGTTTCTGCGGGGAATAATTTTCATCGACTGAAAGGATGACTATCATTCGATTCGAGACGAAAAGCGTTCGTAAATAAGGAATCCACGTATCCCACTTTGGCATCATGCCCATCCTCAAACATCTTAAAAGTCAGCTGCTCTTTCATTCTTAACCTTGTAACCGGTGAAAACGATTTAACTCGTAATTTCAGAATGTCTCTGATCTTTTATGCAAATCGATTATCGATTATACGTTTATCAATCGATAATTACCTAGGTCCTACAGTTATACACGTATTAACCTAACAAAGTACTTGATTCAATATTTATTTATTTACTTGTATATTGTACAGGTACAAACCCAATGAATATACATAACTAAAAACAACGCAATATTAAACAAAGATACAATTATAAAGAATTTATGATTAAACTTTATCTAAACAGTATTTATTGCTCTATGCAAAGATTTTTTAAAGTTTTGAATAGAAATACTGAAAAAATCAACTTTATTTATAACTTTATTGGTGAATTTTAATTTTCGATAAATTGGATCACTAAAACCATAATTAATTCTCATGCATAATGGTATGTATAACTTTTATATATGTATGATTTTTTATGCTGAATATATGCATGACTATTTCTGAAATACCTTGTTAAAGGAATAAAATTTTGGATACATAGGAAGTTCCTTGTTAGAGGAATAGAAGAGGGAGAGCATAAAAGTGAATGAGTTGACCACTCTAAGTTCGAATAAAAAAAGATAGATTGTTTCTATGATCATACAAAGAAGTCATGTTAAGTATATTTAGTAATGGATCATAATCACGATCATGATGCAACAGGATCCTGTTTAACTCTCTATAACTCGATTTTTCTTCGTTTATGAGAAGAAAACTTGCGATTTTACAGTTTTAGAAATCTTAAAAAAACAGGAATTAATAATTATTATCAAGAAGTTGACTGATAATATAATAATAAGCAAATAAAATGAAATGTGTAAATTATAAACGAATTGACATATATTATAACTTTCAAATCATATAGCGCTAAAGAGGGTTAACCAAAAAGCAACGTGCCTGATTTTATACTGTGCTCTCTCTAACATTAGGTTACATTTCAAGAATTATGAAGACGAAATTATTGAAGCATTCTCTAATTAATTTCTGACTAATTAAACATAAAAGTAATGGTAAAAATATTTGCAATATTAATAAAGAAACGATAAAACCAAAATGATTTGACAGTAATACACACAAAATTATTACTACGAGAAATTTAACATAGATATAAGGTAATAAGAATGTTATAAATATTTGCAAAATTAGTGTAATGCAGAATAGTATAAATGTTTGCAAAATTATTAAAGAAACGCCTGATAAAATCAAAATGATTTGACTGTAGTAATCACAATATTATTGCAATGCTTCGAGAAATTTAATTTAGGTGTAATGCAAATATTTATAATATTGAAAATAACCAAATATCTTAGTTAATAATGAAACATGTGGTACAGATATGTTCCATTTTTACGGTTACCTTAGTTCCAGTATCGGTCTCTACTTTGTTTCAAATTCAAGTTGAAGCTAAGCTAGAAAACAAATGGATGAAAGTTGTACCGCGCCCGAGTCGTATACTACAGATCAAAGTGATAAAGGAACTTCGGATAGTAAGAATGCTCGTGGAAACTTTTAGCATTCTCGAGGAAATCAGAGTTCCTAACGAGTGCCGCTCAGTCCATTGTCATTTCCAACGAATGTAGGTCAAACCGATTGGCACTTTTCCAGCCAGCAAGCTGGACTTGTGGACCCACCTTGTTCAAGTGCTGACGATCGCAATTTCCCTTTCATCAAAAGACGTGACCATAATATTTCAAACTTCCGGTCTCCTCTTCTTCTCACGGTGCATATGAAAGATCTGATTCACACTCTTGTGTCCATTATTTCAATCACTGTTATTTCCATTGTACGAAATGAAGTGTACAGGATAAATAACATTTAATTTTTACCATACAAGTTTTATTAATGTTGTTTCCATTGTACGAAATGAAATGCAAGGGATAAATAATATATTGAATTTTACCATACAGTTCTTGGTACGAAATAAAATGCATAGAAAAAACAAAATTTGAATTTTGCCGTACAATTCTTAGCAAAACAATTTAATCAATTATTATTATTGTTGAGAACAATATTACACTGGAGGTTATTGTGTAATTTTTAATTAAGTGATTTGTCACGTTAGTCTTATGACTAGTAAGAGAAATAATATGAAAGAACAAAATTTTTAAGATCCAAAAATTATTCAGTTTAGAATATCGTAGTATAAAGAGCACATATCTTTTCGTCAATATCATCACTAGATAATTCATACTCCATTTTTATAAGTTCTAAGAGAAGTCAATAATTGAATTTCCCCGTTTTTCGTCCTTAATTTTTGGAAAGTGACGTTTTCTGAATACGTCTATCAGAAATTTCATTTTTCTTACAACTGTGATTTTTTAAAAGTTGACAACCCTAATAATATTGGAAAATATTAAAAGTGAATAAACTTACAATCAACTTTTTGTTCGGTGCTAAAATTCGATAATACAGTTGATTATTTTACTACTGACTTTAACCCTCTATACCTTCGTGTGACTAGGAAGTTACATGTACCATGTATCAACGTTTCATACGTTTAATTTTATTTGTTTATTATTATATTATTGTATTGTATTGTTATACTATCGCATTATTACTAGCCAATTCTTTTACGATAATTAAGTATTAATTTTGGTTTTATTCTTCTTCTCATGAACGAAAAAAAGGTCGAGTATAAGGATATGACATCGATTTTAATAGAGAAACATAAATTTAATACAATACTTCCTATACGAACATAATAGGCGTCCTAATACTTTTTTGAAGAAGAGTTGTAGATCTCTTAATACTTTAACAAAATGTGTATTATATTATATTAATTTTCGAATAAATGTTATCAGTCACCTTAATTAAAAAAAAGTTTTTTTTAATTTTGTTGAACAAAAGACATTTCCCTCTCTTCGCTTACCTACTTAATAGACAAAATAAAACGGAAGATATCGTTGAAACCTGATTTCTATTTTCTTGAACAATTGTGCGTAGGCATTTAACACAATAGAGGACAATTCTGGTGTGTTTCCTCGCATCTCGTAATTTGATCCACGTTAAAAAAAAAGAAAAGGAAAAATGAAAAAAAAAAGGAAAAGCCCCTAGGTATATATGTCGCGTCTAGTGACAGAAAAATGGGTCTGCTTTGATCGAACGTCGGTGGGCGTGCTGTGCACAGAAAAAGGAATGAAAGTCCTTGCGCGGACTGCGAACAAAACGAGCAAGTTGCGGTAAATATCCGTGACAGATAAGCAATTTAGGTTCCACCAGGGAAACGAGATAAGCGTCTTTCAGTGATGGGACGGACGCAAATTCATTTGTCATCAGGCACAATGCGCTGTCAAAGAGCAGAACCAGTTACCGTTTCTCGAATTCTTATTATTTATAATGAATCAAAATTTGCAAAATCTCGTTACTCGAGTTTCTATCTCATGCTTCTCAGGTGAGAAACGTGCCTGTACAACAACGAACTTCCGAGATTTTTCGTCGAACTTTTCGAGTAAACCGTATGAATATTTATCGCAAATCGAAGAATCAACTTTCAAATGAGCGAACTGCATTTCGATGAAAATTCATAGATTCCTGGAGTGATCGACATTGGAATACACGATTGAATTTCGAGTGGAAATATTTTTATAAAAATTCCAAGGGTCGAATTGACGAATTTGAGGTAAACGTAGCCTTGGTACTTGCGATTTCAATTCTGATAAATTCGGAAGCGAAGAATAGGAAAATAGGTTAGAAAAATGTTATTCTTTATCTATATCTAAGAGAACTGGTCCAGTTCAACTAATAACGAAGTGAAGAAAGCAACGTTATGTTGGTTGGCACAGAATCAGCGTCGATGTCTTTTGTACAAACAAAAACAAAATGGAGGAAATTGCTCGAATCTTTGGTTGACGCTCGATTGGTGAACGTTTAACTATTATATTAAGAATATAGTACAATTTTAATATTATATGAACCATTTATTTTGAACTTTGCTTAAGTTCATTTATTTTTGAATCGAAATATTTAAGGGTTCACGTTTGAGTCAATTTGAAAATATTTTTTACTGATAATACGGTAGTATAATATTTTTGCATTTAAAAAAAGGAGCAATTTACTAACTAGATCAACTTAATAAACGTGTAAAGAGTCCTACTCTTTTTTGTGGCCGTAAGTGGATTTAAGTCACTTTCAAAATTAATGAAATGACTTTTTCAATTTGTGAAAAAGTGTACGTCTCTTGAAAATAAATATAAAAAAGTAAAGTATCAAAATAAATAAAAAAAGGACTATAATTTTGTATTATAAAACTAAAAAATTGAACATGTTTCTATAATTCCTTTCCTCTCCCTAATATTCATAAAATTAGAATTATTAGTTTTTAAATCGTTTTCACTTTCTGATTCTAAAACTCTTCTTTTTCTTCATTATTAATTTTCATGGCTATAATTTCTATAGATAATAACAAAATAATAAAAATTTTAAAGAAACTGTACTAATAATCAGAAGTTTGTGGTCCGTGAAACAAAAGTAAAGTACTCTATTTGCTTTATTATGAGAATACTTTGCAGCTCAATGAGAAAGAAACGTTTAAAATTCATTAGTTGACAGATAATGGTACGAGAAGCATTTGTGTGTATGCGAACTCGTGGACTTAAGCTACTTTCAAAATAAAAATATTTATCATACAGTGAACTACTTAATTTTCTATTAACGAAATCTCAGTGAATTTAAATATATTTGTTGTAACCTATTTCAAAATAAAAAGATCACGCAGAAAACTACAATATTATAAACATTAACTTGATTTTTTTTTTTTTTAAATGAACTTTGATTACTTTCAAAATAAACAACTCATACGCAAACTATATATTAATTTACAAATGATCTTAAACATAAATTTCCTGAATACTCGAAATTTTGTTATTTTGTGATTATTTATAAAATACTTCCTACCTAACTAGTCGAATTTTTAAAATAAATATATATATTTTTTTATGTTTCAATTAGAATGTTTAGATGTATATGAATTTCACCTTTCCACGAATTTATATTTCGGCGACCGTTCTATTTCATCCTCTGACAGTTAATATAACCGATAAAGAACGTCATCTAACCGAGGCAGGTCGATTTTGACGACACTTTGTATAGAGAGAGAAAGAGAGAACACTGGACACGTATTTTTATTTATCTGTGGACAGTTACGTTTTGAAAGGTGAAATCACCTTTTGAAACTGAGCTGGAAAATTATTATTAATTGAAATAAGTTGGAAACAAATAGCAACAGAGTAGAAAAAGAATACCGAATGTAAAAGTCGTTGAACTTTTTATGACAAATAACGTAAATCGTATATTTCTGTAAATCATAACTAACGTCGTTATACCTGAAAAAGATGTATTGTATTTTACAAGATTTGATAGGTATAAATCACGTAATAAATCTTCCACATCTACCTCTTAATTTTCAAAAATAACAAAAAAAGTGTTTTCTTACTCAGCGTAGATATAGAAAATTAATTGAAGGTTAATGCTACGGTAAAGTGAACACATAAATTTAAATGAAAATGGGTTAATATTTTCTGAAAAAAAAACGAACAAAATGCATTAAAATTCGATCTATTATTTATATAAATTGATTCATTCTCGAAGTTGCTTACGTCAGCAGCTTTCACGTGTAAACCAGTCTTTGTAACTTTATAGCTTTTATGATATTGGCCGAAATGGGTTTCCACGCTCTACATTTAAGGGTTACTTTTATCCCCTAAATATGAATATCTGCCGATAAAAAAAGAAAAAAGGAAACAAGCGTGTCCAATATCTGCTGATTCCCTTGCTCTATATAAAGTTACAGCAAAACAGACCAAGTCATGTCTTAATTAAGCGACGCTTCTTTTAATTGAAACTTCATAGGTATATAACAAATAACACAAGAATTTTCGATAAGAGAATTTACCGCGATACCTGAACGTTTAATTCATTCGAAAATGGACAAAGCACTGTAAAGGGAAACAAGCTATTGGCTTCAAAATTGATTAAAATTTCCACGGTATATTACGCTCATTGTGGCATGTCTCGATGAATTTCAAAATCTCCCATTAAGCAGATTAATCATTTCCATATTAATTTTGATAAATTCTCACAATTGCATTCTGAGGAGAATTGTTGTAGCTACAATATTAAGTGTTAATTTAGCTGTTCTTTATTTGTGTATTTTTATAAATATCACTTTACGTTATGTATATAATTTTATATAAAATAAAATAGAATAAAATATATAATTTTATGTAAAATAGGATAGATTACTGAAATAATATACCATCGGTTACCATTTATTTTAATATACAGTTAGGTTATGTTAGGATAGATAGTATATCTTTTTTCATTAAACATAACAATGTTGTGGCCTGTTACTTTATATTTTAATTATTTCTAAGTATTCTGTTTCACTATTTTACAGTTGTTATGTAAAATACACGAAGTTGCAGCGCACATATTAGAGAAAACTTTTCATACATGCGGTTATTAAAATTCTAAAGAATTTCACCGTGAAAAAAAGGAACACAGAGATACATATTATCCTTCTATAGTCGTAATGCTAAACAGAAAACACTTGTTCGTTTTACTTAGGATTCCCATTGGTTTTATGTTTCGATTTTATTCTAATACTGCATTGAAAGATGCATCATGGATCAATTTACCATTTCCAAGGATGATCTATAGAAAGACTTCTAATAGAAAGAGATCTGTTATCTCTCTCTTCTTCGTACAATTTTTTCATCTTTTTCGTAATACAGGGAAGAAAACTCATGTAAGAATATCGTCACTCGCACTTTTATAAACATCCGTCTACAATGGAGAAGCACTGACCAAAACAGATTTGCTACGTAAAAAGTTTGTTACCTGGTCAGACACGAGGATTACGTTTCACACCAATTAAACTTTACCCGCCTTCATTCGTAGCCCGTTTTACGTTCGTTGTTTTACATGCAAATGCAGTCAACTTTTCTTTAATTGCATACAACCGTAGGTCATAAAGGGACCGTCGATTTAACTTCCAGCCTGTGTCTCGTTTGTCACGCTTACTTCGAGTATTTGCAAATTTGCTTTAATTTGCGATCAAATGGTTCCGTAATTATCACATAATTATAACAATATTTTTCCTGGAAGTTTGTATTTAAATCAAACACACCTACGTTAATTTTGTCCTATATTTTTGAAGTTGTGGACAGTATCAAACAAATTTTATATTGGACGTTTTATTACGGATTTCCACAGCTTCTCAAAGGGTGAAAATTATATCACTTTGTATGTGATATGATTTTCAATTCTGACGAACGTGTACGATTGTATTTCTCGTTTTTAGGTTACGTTCGAAGACCCTTTAAAACAGAATAACTTTTTAAAAGTTGGAGCAAACGACTTGAGTTTTTTTTTGAGAAGTTAGGATTGATTAACTACGTAGCATTTCAAAAATTTTTGTTTTCCTTTAGGTTACATCGGCATCTTAGTTATTAGTAACCATAATTAGCGATAGATAGAATTTGTACACATTTTGTACTTAATGCTATGGAACTCTTTACGGAATTATTAGAAATTTTTGTAGGCATTATCAAAGGCTAAAAACAATATTTTTCATGGTATTTTCTCTTCTTTTCCATCTTTTTTTCACAAGTTACTTATTATTTACAATTAAATAGGAAATGAATGACACAATCATTACAAGCTGATGTTATCACGAACAGGAATACTGTCACGAGCTTTAAGGCAACAAATTGACGTACAATTGCAACCATGTCACGTACAAAGTGATAAGAAAAGCGTAGCACGGACTTCCGATAAGGGTAATATAAAAGTATGTATTTTCCAGTTCAAAAGGTTTAAAGCGATCCACGAGGAAAAATAAACATTCGTAGAAATGTTCTAACAAATCTTTACAGCAAGCGTATGTAAACATACAATGTATTCGAAATGCGTCTTGGTAAGGAAAGAGTCTAGGCAGCGAACGTGAGAAATGTATGCGAATGCAAATACAAGCTGCCAACAGAAATATTTGCAATTACCTTCGACATACCTAGCAACTGCGACAAGACAGATTTTAATAACATTTTCTACTTTGTATCTGACATTCAAAAATGTCATTTTTATGGTATTATTACGATCATTTAATTTGCAATGAGTGAAATTTAATTTTAGAAATATCAGAGGTGAAGCGAGTTAAATTTTCACGATTTTTCACTTTATTATTTTTACACGCATTGTAGAAAATATATTATTTCTATATAAACTTTAATATACTTGTGAATTATGTAGTTCCTAATTTTCTATATTAAAGATTATCAATTAGCTATGATAAAAAATTATGCAATCTCTATTATACCTTTCTTATTCAAAATTTATAAAAATATCCAATTTTTTTCACCTCTGTAGGAGGACGTAGCACCTTAGGGGAAAGGCCAACGTTTGAAGAATGCTTGGGTAAAGAGAATAAAATAGCAAGTGGAAAGGTGAAGTTAAAACAGACATCTCTCGTTTTCATTTCAGCATTGAAAATGATTTCATGTAAGAAAAGTTTGGCACATTGCACGGTGGCAATTATAAAACATTTACAAAAAGGCTATTTCATCACTTACAGGTCATAATTATTTCCTTAGTCAGCCTCCTCTGCCTTTGTCATACCTTCTTGATAAATTTACGTTAAGCAATTAGGATTCCAATAACATATTCTATTTGTGAACTAATCCTTCTGATTCGAGCTCATCAAGTAGATTTGTATCAGATAATCGATTGATTTACTTATTATTTAAAATATATATTTCGTTTATTATGTTCTAAATAATCTATGCACATTAGTTGTAAACATAGTAAATTCGTTCAAATTTATTTTTATTTTTCACTTCAGTATTTATATAAAATTTGTCTTAGCAATAAATTCACATACTAAACAATACTAAATAATGTTATTTATAAGATTTCTAATAATGGATGAGTGCAAAAGTTTTGATGTAAATGAATATTATATTATTTTAACAAGATTTATTTAATCAGTTATATATTCTTTGTTGTAAAATGCACTCAATTCTTTGTTACAAAATGCACTTAAAATCGCCTCGTTTAAACTTAGCAAATCATCTTTGGCAGGTTTGGAATCGACATAGCAGATTCTCTGAACGTATCAGGATGTTTTTTACCGTATTTGCAACACCTGCTTCCCTTCGAAACTCGTAAATCATAAAGACACCTAAATTCTACTTTGTCATGTCCATTTTGAATTCTTATTTTAAAATACAGTAGTTCGCTCAATTCAGTTAACAACAACTGATTATCTGTGCCATTGAATGTACGTGACACTTGAAATCTATTGTTTCCATAATACTATAGTGACAATCACACAGACATGAAAACTATTTCACTCATCCAATATTATAGAATTATTAAATATCAGATTTTAAGTGAAATATCGTGGAAGTAAAATTACATTGAAGATAGAAGATAAGTGTAAGGCATATACACTTGAACGTCTGACTAATCATATACCAATATCACTTACTGCAAGGAGTGTGCATACTATATAGGCGTACAGTACTGTTCAACAGTATACAGCGTGAGTCAATAAGAATTACGGCTTAAAATAACTCGTTACTCGTCGATTTTACATAAAAAATGTTTTGAAAAAGGATACTTTTACATTATGTTAATAGTGATTAATTGATAATAATTTTTCTTACGTGAAATCTGATATTATAGATACATAAATACCATTTATCCGTTTCACATAATTCTTCACTTTATTGTAAAATTAAAATTCAGAAAAAAGATTTCCTTCAAGAAACTTTTTAATACAATATGAATTAATAATTAAATTTTGTAAAAAATTGTTGAAGATATAAGTGAATAACTTTTTAACTAATACTATTATCACTGAAACAAAAAGGGTGAAACATCGTTTAACACATTCTAAAGTGAAATAAATTTTCCGTTTAGCCTGCTTCGTATCTATCAAAAGTAAGACTTTGATGGATCTTCTATCTACGTGACAACTACATACCCTTCATTTTACGGTTGAGTCGTTCTATCACTTCGATATCTTCAAAGCGATTGTGCTACTTTTGAAACTTTACTACTTGTGCATCCAATTTATTGAACGTTCAAAGGTTGGCTATACAAATTAAAAAGAAACAGCGTAATTCCGAACGAATTGCATTGAGCATTTTGTTTGAAATAGAGAAGCAAAGAGTACACATGGAAGGGAATAAAGCTTCTTTGACATAGTGATGTATATACATATATACTACTCGCGTATTTATAGTATTCAAACAAGAATATCAAAATTGATTACGAAGTAAAATAAAAAGAATTGTCATTGATTAGGGTCAAAAGTAGATATATCTGCATTTAATATCTAATTCAAATGAAGGTTTCATTACATTTTATAAGCAGTCAATTCTGTAGATTATTAATTCTCATATCGTAATTGAGAGTCCAGTAATTGTAATACATGTGTAGGACAGAAACGTGTTTTTTAAAATACTCGTTCATTATTCTAGATTTTACACATCAACTTTCGTTTATTTTGTACACTTTCACATCTTCGTCACTTTTGTCTCAACAAAAATTTATTTCAGTAAAAAGTTGTTCGATTCAGATGGGTAAATGCTATAACTTGTATATGTAATATTTCTCTTGAATCTTTAAGGTCATTGATACTATTTCTTACTGTAATAGTATATTCTTGTTAGCATGAAAAATTAAATTAGAATAAACTTATACTTTTAATAATAAAATAAAATATCAAATTCAATTATATTAACGATAAAATGAACTTAAACGAAAAAGAATTATATGTTCAATAAAAATAGAGAAGTTGGAAATTTTTGTATTTTTGCCATTGTATTGTTAGCAATAGAACTAAAGAATCTGCGTCAAAGCCAATCCCTCAGTTTGTCCATTGAATACTGATTGCGAAACTACATCGAAACAAGTTCAGGGATTGCACCTATTCACACGTTGATGGAGTATTACTTCGGATGCCTATACGAAATCCCGAAGAAACGTGTTCCAATGTGATTAACAGATCTACGTTCCCGAATTTCACCAATTTCGACAACCTGATCTGATCGATATTGAGAAATAGAATTACTCTAGAAAAGAACAGAAAATAACAAAGAACAAAGAACAAAAAAAAAAGAAGAAAAATAGGTAGCATTGCGATTGAAGCTTTATATGTGCTATCAAAGTGATCCCTTATCAATCTCTTTCACGTAACTAAACGTACATTCTGACGTATCAAAATTGTAGTTTCGTAAAGAAAGTTGATAATACATAAATAAATAACCAAAATGTTCGTAAAAATTTTGTCTACAGTACTATCATAAATTTGATAAAAACATGTTACATTTAAGAAATTTGTGAATATTGCATAAATTTAATTATTATCGACTGAGATTTGAGGAAGCATAAAGGTATATATCTGATAATTTTATCTTTGATCATTATATTTGTATTTTTATGTACAACTATTTTGTCCAAAGGTTCCTAACAGTAAAACACTGAAATATTTACATTTCGAATACGAAAGTTTTCATTCAGACACGGCTATGAAAAAAAAAAAAGTATTTCTGTTACCTTTTAGGCGTACAATAGAAACTTTCATTTACATATTTTTATCGAAGCTAACACATATTTTTGGCTTAAAACAGGTTTCCATTTTAGATCCTTTTGTTTCCCGTATTGTGAAATACAACTAGGTACATCTATTCAGATTTCAAATTTATAGGCACTCATATCGGCATTAAGGATACATTTTTCCTAATTAAAATTTTTTAAACTACTAATCTGTTATAAACTCTGATGAGATTTTAATAAATTTCTTAATTACAATATTACAATAAATATTACAGCAAAATCAACTGGATAATTTTAACTTTCACTGAAATCTTTAAAACTACTGATCTATTATAAATTATGCTGAAATTATAATAAAGTCTTTTAATTAAAATATTACATTAATTGGTGTCGTAAAATTAACTGGATAATTTCAACTTTCGTTGCTGTTGGCGCCTATACGCATTTTGAAAGTTTACTCATACTATACTTTCGCAGCATTCTGATGCATTGCCACTTTAAGTTTATTCTTTTGACACTTCCACTTTAATTTTATTCTTCTGACACTTCGACCTTAATTTAACACTTTCGCAACGGACGATAGTCGGCAAAACGTTTAGCTGAATACCGCATATAATTTCAAAAAGTCTGTGTACGACAAGGTTCTGCTATTTGTAGGTGTGTGAATATAAGAACTATACTTCTTGTTCAATTTTTGTTGTGCAAAATTGAAAAATATTAAATATTACAAGTGTATATTGAAAGAAATACTTTATTTTTTAGAAAATAAATACGGTGAAATTAATTTGAAATGACGTAGAACTACATCTCCGATTGCAAAAGTGTTAATAAACAAAATTTTTTAAAGACGCTGTTAAAATAATAAGTTTTGTTGCTATGATTAAACATTTATCATCTGTCACACACATTACGTACTAAAATCTACCCCAAATAAAGAGTTAAATACAATTCATTTCAAAATTATTCCTCAATACATGACAATTAGAGGAGATGATCTAAATATGGGCTAGTACTTTTATTCCAGGACTTATTGTCAAATCTATTGATGATTCTTAACACATTTGTAATATAATCGAAATGAAAAGTAGAAACTGTATATTTTCAGGTTGAAATATTTAAAAACATGTTCAAAATGTAGATAAACTTCTAAAACTTCTAAAATTCTATTTAATGTTCCTTGGACTAGTTCAGGACATCTTGAAATATGTACCAAAAAATGATCGAAATTTTGGCTAGTCCATATTTGGAACCAGTTTTGTAGTCCATATTTAGATCATTTGGTCAGAAACACTTAGAGCGATGGTATTTATTACTATGCTAAACTGATATTCATTATATAACATATACTAAAAAGAAACTCACTATGTCCACAACTATGTTTAATAAATGATTGCTGCAAAAATAAAACGAATGTACCGAAGAAATGTTTTAAAAGGGCGAAATGAAAGGAATGACACGATTTGGAATGCAATACGTAAACAAGATAAATGCAAGTTATTTCCTCCGCAACACTTCTTTTGTTCGTAAATCGTAGATTCGTCTTATTCTCAATAGAATGAAGCGCCTAATACGATTCAATACTTCAGCTAACCTATATTTAGACCATCTCCTCTACTTTGTATACAAACGTTGTCAGAGCAGTAATTTTCATTTAATAATGTAAGATTGTAAAAATCCTTAGTACACATAAAAATGATTATTAACGCAAACTTATTGTTAGATATTCAAATATAGTTGCAGATATCGATCACTCGGAATATTTATGATATCTGTGATTGCTGTAACCACATGTGATAATTAGACGAATAAAAATTTAATTAAATTCGTCAATTTCTGAACTTGACCATTTAAAATCTGCACAGTGGCATTTAAACTGAGACAGTAACTATAGCAACAGGTGGTACATCCTTATGACCCTTACCCTGGCGTATGCATGTCTTACAACTTCTTAACCCTTCAGCATCATCCGCATTCACAGATGAATAGAGCCAGCGGAGTGGTCAGAAAAGGTAAGAGGATAACGACCAATTACCGAGAATTTTTATTACCCTAGACTCTTTCAAGCGAAAACATTAAAACATTATTTCTACAGCCTCCATGAGGATTTCATCGAACAGCATATACTATTGTTTCAAATTAATATGTTATTCAGTAGAATTTTTTAATAATACTAAGACTAATTAGAACGTTGCAACGATCATTTAGGACATCAGTTTAAATGTTGTTAAAAAGAAAAGATCGTTTTTCTAATTTACTTTGAATTAAGTGGAATGATATCGTGTACTTAAAGATAAAGTTTGGTAACGAAAGAATGTATCTTGAGATTTCTTTTTATAGCAGTCTGAACATAATACGCAATATATAATAATTCATAATATAACATACAAGAAAAAATTCGTATATAATAAATAATAATAGTTAATAATAATTAAAAATCGTATTTCATATATAATAATAATAATTGATTAAATTATCACAAATTAAGGAAGTATTTGCCTATATACACTATATACAATATATAAGAATAATTCATATATAATAAATAATAATAATCAATAATAATATTGAATATATAATAATAATTCAATTATTACGTCTCTTTTCTTCGAAAAATTTGTTCCCATTATAAAAAATTAGGGAAATATTAATCCGTATACACTTCAATGAATTTGCGACGAAAGAAAATATAAATATTAATCAAAATATTAATACATACTAATCGAAGTATGAACAGAGCAGAAAATAACAAGAATCGTTACTTTCTTAGTAATCTTGAACGCTTAAAAATAACGAGTAAAAGAAAATGCTTCAGATGAAAGTTGTTAAGCTTAATAGCAATTGCTGGAATAGTGACAAATTAATACACAGTTCTCTTTAAAAAAAAAACTCACCGTTGCATCCCTTACATCCTTAGAAAATTCATAGCGAGAACTTCTTATACTCTGAAATATTAGCTGCTTTGAACCATCCCACGTGTTCAAATTTCAAGTTTCGGAGAAAAATAAATTGTAACGCTGTAGATGATTCACCCTTTACACAGCAAAGGATTACAACAGATCAGAATCTTTATTACATTCTGACAATGTAACAAACGAATAAACTAATCAGATGATGAAGCTGATAGTTCGATAAGTAATTAGATACTAAAATGTAAGATATCAACATAGGATCAAATGTTCTGCATCACGGTAAAATTTTTATAACGACTAAGTGCGTTTTATACGTTCGTGAACAAGTACGGACCATTGTGAGGCTGAAAACTGGCTGAAATATTCCGGTACTTGTCACGCAAAAGAGCATTCCGTTTAAAAAATTCACCGAGCTACAGAATCAAGTGACTGGCCTCTTCTCTACGGTGACCCGAAAGCGGAACACATCGGTTGGCGGCGACACGACAGATCTATTGAAATATGTGAATAGCAACGTTGATGATCCTTGCTACACGTTGACGACGAATTGCTGGAATGTAGGTGGCAATTGCAGACCGTAAACCAATGTTCCGCATCAATTTACTCGAGTTACGTCGAGATATCCTGTCTGATAGATGCACGGATAGAGCGTTTCTGTGCTGATTGATACTAGCCAGTACTTGCCGTGTGCCCGCTACTCAATTACACCCCCGCTACTTGTTCTATCGATCGAAATAATGCTGCACCGCCACCGCCCGCGGATCGTCAGGACAATGCAACTGTCCATATATTTGCAATGCACGTGAAACCAATCCGACCCTTTCCCGTCACCGCCACACTGCCGCCGTTCAGAATTGCCGTCACATGCAATTCCATTTCGTTCAAGTGCGTTTAGAGATTTCGAGAACTCGCCCCCCTCCCCCACCCCTCCAGGTAAACCGAGACCGATGTCTGCCTGCCGTCCAATAGACAGATCTCATCGGGAAACGATTTCCATTCTTTTTCGCCTGGATTGAATCACCTTTTCCACCGTTTTTCAAAGGGGTTTCACTTTGTCTGTGATATAATTTTCAATTCCGACGAACTTTGGATGGTTATGTTTCTCGTCTTTTATGTTACCTACTGTACCTTCCATTAATATCTGGACACTCTTTAGAATAGAATCACTTTTTTTAAACTTGGATCAAATAAGATATTCCTCTTTTTTTTTTCTTGAGAAATTAAAAGGATTAGTTTTGAAAAAATTTGCGAATATTCAGAATTGCGAAGTAAATAGTACAGATTTTGAAAACCTTTTTATTTGAAGCTTTCGTTCGGGTTTCTTAGTAACCGTTTATGACACGGTCGTACCAAAAGGCTTTTTCTGAGTTTAGGATTTTCTTTATTATTTGCATGTTTTAATGTACATCCTAGCGAAGGCCGGCAGAACTGCTTTATTAGAGTTTTTACAGTCTTTACAGTTTACAAATGTAAGAAAAAAGACTATATAGGATGAAGTTAAACTATTCGAAGAAATGAACGAAATAATAGAGAGAAAAATCCTTTAAGTGTAATTTTATGGAGATTTCAACAAATCTTCGGAATGCTTAGCGATTAAACTAGGCACATAAATTAAAAAAGCAAGGACATAGACTACTAAACTTTGTATTCAAGCGAGTAATAAGTATTGAGACTTCTTCAGAGTTAAATTTATGAATTAATTTGACAATAATCAATTCTTGATGATTTGCTTCTGAGAAAGTGAACCTAAGCAAACACTAGTGTGTAATATGCAAGGACTGAGATGATAAGTAACAGTATCCAAGTCTTCAACAGCCTCGAAACAGGTGCCAAAGTAGTGTAAGTACTAAATACCTCAGAAATGAGAACTCCAACGTCAGTTATTCGTACTTGCACGCTCTATGAATTTAAACTTGAAACGAAGTGGTAAGTGGCCCAGGAAATATGCCAGACTTTCGGAGAAAGAACTGAGGATGCTTGGTACGTGCGATACACTATGGATACGATGCAATACTACAAATACCGTACACTATAAGATTCGCAACGTGAGTGAAGCAACCTTTGCACACTTTCTTAACCATGGTTATTGATCTCCTTACTAAATAAACTGGACGAATGTAATCGTAAAATTCGTACGTTCGGGTGAACGTACAAAGTAAACGTCCAATCCTCTACGAATCCAATGAGATTCGTTCATATTTGAAGGGAAGGAGAACAAACTTATGTAAAAAATTCAGGTGAACTCGCTTTAGGAACTGAAATTATGAGAGAACTAAGTTTGTTAACGCACTTTCGAACAATTTCTTTTCTCTGAAGTGTACGAAGGGTTGACGTAGCAAAGGAGGAGTGATGCATGATTAGTGCGAGCTCACGTCGTAATTTTAATGAATATTAAAGAATGCAACGTTGTTGTAGGAGTTACTATCCAAGCTATTTGGTTTCTATGTCATTTTTATGACTTTCTAACTCATGATGTTACTGTAGCGGGTAAAAATGTGAATCCCTCTGAAATATAATTTTTGCACATACTGCTGCCAGTGTTTTATTATAAAATTATTAGAGAAATATGTAATATGTTTCATTAGCATTCTACCACAGTAGCATATATTCGAATAAATTGTAAATTTTTAATGGTTTTTCCAATTACACTGTGCCATGCATTGTTATTTATTTTAAAAATGAACGAAAATTAATACTCCAAACATGGAAACTTCTTTCTTCTATTTTAATCATTCGTAACACATGGATGAAAAGCTTTTTGCTACTGCGTTATTCAAGATTTTTCCAACTTTCTGTAGATTTTAATTACACCCTGAATTCATATCTCTTCAATGAAAAATTAGCATTACAAAAGCCTGGAAATAGTATTAATAGTATAAAAACAAGGTAAACAAATGAAATTTAGAGTGGACATAATGTATTTATGTAGATAAAACTACACGATAAAGTCACGAGAAGTAGAATATCCAAATATCTTTGTTGGATTTAAAGATATGAAATATGGGAACATCAGAATTAGAATGGTTTCGAAGAATGTACATCTCTATCATAGTATTATTTTTTTTTATTGCATTTTTCCGGTATTTTCAAGCTCACCAACATTTTTGTAAATGGAACTGTATACCTTTTTCCTTATGTTCCCTACTTTCCTTATCATATATATATTCAAATAATCTACCTTTCTCTCTGCCACGAAAAGAATAAATTATTCTAACAAGATTAAGGATAGACCACACTATATGAATCCACCTAATATTCAAATCTGACTATCCATGTTACACATGCAGCAATTCAGTATTATTCGTTAAGCACATCTTACAAGAATGTCCTGTTAGGAAAAATATTATAACAAGAGAAAACTACTTGAAAATATAAAACAATGCTTAAATAACAAAAAAGTATATAAAAGGAGTAATTAGCATTTTCAGAGAAATTAAAATCTCTGAGGACATACAATGCCGTCCATAAATCACCGAACACTTAAACTTAGAATACGTATTTCCAGATTTTCGTTTTTATTACAACTTCCCGAACAGAATATCCATCTTTTAGCAACAGTAACCAATATTTGAACGTTTTTGTATAGATAATTTTTTTCTAGAAGTATTTATAATGATAGCAGGAACTAATAACTGTTTATGTCTGTTTAGTGAACAAACCCCTTCTTAAATTGTTTGTAAACATTTAACAATTCCACAGATACAGTCGCTTTTATTAACCCTTTCGCTACGGCAGATTTTAATACGTAACGTGTGCGTAACGAAATCTGTCAAACTGTTTTCAAAAGTGTAAACATTTTAAGTTTTCAGATAAATGAAAATTAAAAATTTGTTTCCTTAAATGAAAATGGAAATGAACAAAATTAAGGCAAAAAACGGTAATAGAAGAGTACGCAGCAAATTTCCAAAGTGCCTATAGGCGCCAACAGTAATGAAAGGGTTAATATTCGCACACCCCTTAAAACAGAATAATTTTTTTTAAATTGGATCAAACGACGTGAGTCTTTTTTCTTCGGAAAGTTAGAAAGATTAGTTTACTGGATGATGTATCAAAAAAAGTTCGAAAAAATTACAATGTAAAATGACATTTATGCGATATTTTTGACTCTTTTAGATTCCTTTATTCTTTTTATTTATCTTTCTGTGCAGTAGCATTTTCTTGCCGAATACAGCGCGAGTTATAAGCTGCCTCGTGTTCGCCCTTTTGAGAATCGAGTACACTGTGTAATTTCAGAGCGAGTTTGTTGTGTCACAATTTCTGTTTACGTTGTCACGGGAATATATTACACGAGTGAATAAATGGAAAGCATCCGTCCGTGAACTTCGCAATTTTGAATCTCCAAGTGATATCATGCGATGAGTATAACAGCGAATTGCATCGATTGGTCATATATTTTAAACGCCATTGAACATCACTTGTTAAATTATTGACGAACACGTTCACATTTTTACCTGACCACGCAAATTTGCACATTTCTTTTTTATAACTATTAACCACTCGAATTTATCCTAGTGTCACTTTGAACTTTCGATATAATTTTTTCATCGATCGACAATTATTTGATCTTTAATTAGAATTTTACAGCTTGGATAGTTTGATACGAACCATGGATTTTAATTAAAACATCATGCCTCAATTTAGGGTACCTGTAACCATTAATTGGCAATTTGGTTATTGGTTTAGACAGTTTACGCTGAATTACCTAAAATTCAAAATTTAAAAATACATGTATATACATAAATCTATTTATCTTTGTTAAAATAAAAGAAAATCTGATATTCCTCCACTTTGCAATGCAGAGTTACATTAGCTTTCACCTATTTCTATTTTTCTTTTTAATTCTGAAGGAACTATTCAAGTGTGCGTTGATATTTACACTTCGAATTTAATTAAAAATCAGGTCGTGTAATAAGTTTTTCAAATTGTCAAGTATTGCATAAGAAACAGAGAAAATATTCCAATATCTAACACGAAAAGGTTAAGTAACTGTTACAAATGGAATTTAATCTATCGAAATTTCTCTAAAAACGTTTTCCAATTATTCGAAATGATAACTCTACTTGAAAACGTTTGGAGCTTTCGGGAACTCTTTAAAGCACTTGTAATTTTGCATTCACAGCGTGATTCCATCGAATCTGTTGGTCAGCGACGTTGCATTCAAGAACATTGGATTTTAACGGCTAGCAGTTTCAATCAATTTCTAGAATAATGGAAACCATCCATCGCGGTGAACCTGCAAACGACGAAGGACTTTGCGCGTTGCGTCTGTAACATCAGGCCTCTTAATCTCTGGCTTATCGCCGTGAACTGAATTGGATCGTGCCGTATTCTGTTTGCGCTCGACTTAGATGGAAAACAAAATAGTTCCCACAATTAGAACGATATGTTCTCAGCTATTCCTGTCCACAAATCTCATAAACACGTGTTGCATTCGATAATTATTTACAGTCACCCTCATCAATATTTGCACAACGTTTGAAGTAGAATAACTTTTTGAAAATTGAACCGAACGTCGTGAGTTTCTCCTTTCTTTTCAAATTTAGAAAGAATAGTTTACTGGATAAAGTCTGAAACAATTTTTGAAAAAATTGCAACTGGTCGGAATCGCAAAGAAAATAGTAAAGCTCTCTTTTCATAACTTTATTGTTTTTTATTCGAGTTTGTAATGAAAATTTAAAACATATATTTGATAGATTTATGTTAGTTGTATACATAATGAAAATTACATCGAAATTGAACTGTTGTTTAACGATAAACAGAACAGTACAACAGTATTCTTAAGCTGTTCGAAAAGAATTTCGATCCGTACCTTAGAAATTTATGATTCTATGACATGTTGGTTTACTAGTGAGGTTGAAATAAACCGACATTCGGAACTTGCAGTAATAAATTCTAGTTTCATCCAGTACGATGTTCTATATCTTTTAAACACGTGCTGGTTATAAAACTGAAATCCATAAATTCCAAAATAACCCTATTTTGCGATACTGTCATAAATTACCTGCTGGTAGTAAGTGCTGACACTATCTTTATCGAATTTTATACCAAGGAAGTATTTTCTCTTCTAGCGAATAAATCGAATGGAACCAACGAATACTTTTCATCAGTTTCAAAATATTGAGAAATTTTCGAATAGCATGTATACTGAAGATACAAGTATGTATAAATACATAATGTGAAAATAATACTTAATAATCAAGTATTATTAAATAATATAAAAGAAATAAACAATTACTTTTCTTCTGTTTATATAAATTACGAAGTATAAGCTATGAAAAGAATTAACACTTCACAGTCTAAAAGTGCCATTAATTTGTAAAATAGGCCGTAATGCAAAATTCATACAAATTTTATTTCTGTTGAAATATAGAAAATTAACAAAAAAATAAGAAATATATAAATTCATAAGCATGCATGTTACTTTTCGTTTCAAGACGAAATTTTTTATTTTCAATAGTTCCACTATAAAAGTGTGCTGGAGTCGATGATGGATCGTATAAAAATGATACTCGGAATGCGAAGGGTTCAGCGACATTTTCAGAAAATATTGTCGTGAACCCAGAGAGATTGAATTTTAATACTTAAATGAACTGATTTTATTATTATTAAAATACGGAATCAGAGTGAAATTATTAAACACCAACCTTTTTGTTTGTTGGAAATGCGTTGATATAACTTTAACAAAAATTACTATTGGTGGTTTCTATTATGAGGTATAAAAAATCATTAAATCTTTATTATAAACATTTTCTTATCTCTATTGTAGTTTTAAAGATATACAGGAAAATAAGGTAACATTTATTTTCATTCAAGGGCTGTTTTCACCCCGAATAACCAACAAGAAACCAAAAGAAAAAATTAGCTGATACTTCTCTTGAGGTCCCCTACAAACCTGCAAAGTTTCAAAAAAATTGGAATTTTCGGGTTGCCGAAGTTTCCTTATAAGTCACATATGTACTTATGTTCGAGAAAGTCTGGGAATTTGAAAGGAAACAATAGTGATAATTTTCCAGAACTCTTAAAAGAGAAAGTTTCAAAATATCTAACAATATTTATCGAACGTAACACATTGAAAGTTATAAAAGAATATAAAAAATAATTTCATATAACATAGAGAATGTTTTAGAGTAAAAATATTTCTCTTCGCCAGCTAGCTCTTTGAAAGGAGATCTCCTTGTACACTGTTCGCGATTCCAGAAGCTTAATCCAAGGATGTCCACAGTAAGCTACGGAACTTAGGATCTTTTCTCACCATCATTGGATTTCATCCCGTTACCATGGTATATACAATGACGACAACTGCGCGATACAATGCGTGCAGAAGCAAAACTAAATTTTCTCTAATACGCTTCTTTCATAACATTGACTTAGTTTAAAGAAATGAATGCTCGTGGAGGAACTTCGTTGGTATTTGGAAAAAGAAGAAACTATGTGTTTGCTTCCACACAGTTCTTAAAGCCGTGTTATTTAGCAAAGATAAACCTTTAGATTATTTACTAGCACAAATAATACAATAACAACGATAACAACAATAACAATAATAATGATAGAGAACATGATTTAAATATCAATTAGCATTTTTATTTCAGGATTTATTGTCTAAGCTGTCAACGATTTTTAAGAAGCGATACTTGAAAATATATCAATAATATATTTGCTGTATAATATGAAATCAAAATAAACTGAACAAAAGCAACGTGTTTTTTAAATTATACATTTAAAATAAAAGGAAAGATCTTCATTTTTAAAAGTGTGGTCTAAATACGGGTACACTTGTAAAATAATCGGAATGAAAAGTAAAAACTGCGTATTTTCAAGTTGCAATATTTGAATATATGTTCAAAATGTAAATAAGCTTAAACACTGCACGCTGTCAAACTAAATATTAATAGAGAATTCAATAATAATATCTATATAAAGTGTAACTAGAAGATTTAAAAAATTGGAACAAAAGACATCATGTTTAATGAAAGTATAAAAGTGGCGTTTAATATTTAATATTCCGTAATGGATCGACCGTAATGGATAATGCATCGACCTAATGAATAAAGAAATCAGTAATTACGAAAGCATTAAATTTTTGTTGTGTGATGCGTAGATGATGTCCATGTGAAAACCTTCAAACAAACGAGAATTATCTCCAAAGGTATTACTACAAATACTGTGTAATGATGTATATCATGACAAATTTAAATAAAACAACGCAAATTCAATTTTCTCAACAAGGAAACTTTGTGTCTTTGTCCTTCAATTATTTTCAACTAAATCAATCATTCGAGTATTTACAATTCTTTAAGGAAAGCGTCTAGTTGTTTAATAACCGATAAAAGGTATTTCGATACGTACAAAATGCAAGCTTCTATTCTGGCCTGAAAGGTTTTTGAACTCTATGAATGGAGTCATCTGAAAAGGCACTTGATAACGAATCGATCGACCTATCACTTTACCGATGATGATTTTATTCATGTCTAACAGTCGGGTGACCGGTTAAGTGGTATTGGAAGACACGGCCTGTGGATGAACGCTCTTCAAAGGTACGAATAGCCGAAGAAAGATGGAAAGAAGGAAGAGGAAGTAGCGGTGGATTGCTGACTGGTTGAAAAATTAATGGGTCGAGTGTCGAGGTGCTTTAGCAAGAGGGAAAGAGAGAGAGAGAAAAAGAGAGAGAGAGAGAGAGACAGGAGAGAAAGAGAGGGGAGAGAGAGAGAGAGAGAGAGAGAGAAACTAAAAGGGAAGAGCGTCGATGGTTTGGCTTGGGATGTCGTTATTGAATGGTTTCGTTTAAATAAATTTCCCTAGCGAGCAAGCAGCCGAAGCATTCGTTATTTTTCACTGAACTGTCCCTGTGAAATGCAGTTTCATACCACAATCGGATATTGGCGGCTAAACTACTATTTATCTCCTAACTTCTTCCGTATATCACGCCTTTGTTGCACCAACGCGTGAGATTGAGCGATCAATTCACGAATACTGGTAACGACAGTCTGATCAGTTCACGGATGTTCGAATAACAAAGCCATTTTTCTATATATTTATAAATTAAGCTCCACTCTATTCAATGATACCATTATTGAATTATTGAAATTTACGAACATATATTGGTAGAAAAATGCATGGTTCTAGGGCTAATTGTTATAGTGAAATGAATTTGTATACAATAATTTATCAAAGACTAAAATATACTGTCACAGGTGAACTCAATAAATGATTATTGAAATATTCGATTTTCTTGAATTTTGTATTCAAGTTGATTTGGTTGTATCAACTTACCCTGGTCTTATTTAAACGTCTTGTGTGGTATATTTCATTCATAATTTTTATCAATATCGAATCTACTAGTAATTTTGTATAAATTTGAAATTGATATTGTCAAGATAAACAGCAATTTACCTGATATCGATTGATCTGAGTGATACAAAATTTATTAAAAAATTCTTAAAGTTGCTATTAACTTTTTTCTCGAAATTTATGAGTAATTTGCACTGCACAGTGATTTCAAACTTTTTTACAAAATATACAAATGGTTACAGTTATGATATTCAATATTTATGTTAAATAGTCCTTTGTCATCAACAATTTCAGTTTCCATTTTTAGAAATATACTTTTACATTATTACAATGCAAATTAATACAGCATGAAATGAACCATTTTTCATTTAAATGAATTTTTATAATCACTAACATGTTTGTAAGAATAATTTAAATCACATTTATAACAAAACTGAAAATTAAGGAATAACACTACATTCAAAATTAATCAACTTACATGATAAGTTTCAATAAATACACTTATTACTTCAAATAGGTAACAAATACAAAGGATCTCTTGCATATCCATTGATGTATCTATGCCTCTACTTATTTTTGCTAGTGTAGCTGATTATAGTCCAAAATAGGCAAAAAGGACGCATCGCATAACATGCGTACAGTCCTGTACGATGCCTGTCACAGACCTAATTTTACCAGCAAGAAAACATATGTGTAGCATGTAACACGTTCCCTGTTTACATCCAAAATATGCACACATGGACACCTTTGTTGGCATTCCGCTTTACGTTACCTCTGAAATTCAGCGTAGTTCTTAGTTGGCTGATGACTCTAACACGCTAGCAAAATTATAGCAAAAACTAGAAAATTATGGCGGAAAATAAAAAGAAAGTGAAAAAAATTATGGAAAAAGTACGAAATAAGCTTTGCTTGTGTATATATCCTTGACACGTAATGAATTATAAAGTAAAATTTATCAGGTTTGTGTATTACAGTTAAAAACACGATTGTTTGTCCGTGATAATTACAATTAATCTTTCGTTGAGTTGTACGAAAATTGATCTGATTATATCGATTTCACGATAACAATATCAAGTATGAGGAAGGGAGCTAAAAAATTTTCAATTATTGAAAAAAGCAATTATTCGATGAGTATAATTTCATACATTAAAACTGATCATATTAAACGTATAAAACGTTAAAGAAGTAAATATAAACAGAAACGATTTGGTAAACAAATTTTTCCTAGCAATTTACCCTGAGTTGTTATATCCAGTAAGAGAGTTACATTTTTCATTTATAATATGAGCAACGATGGAAGGAGGAGCGAGATACTTCTGATGACTCGTCGTTTCCGGATTAATTTGATGGAAAATTGAGAGAATATTTCAAAGGAGTGATATTCACGAAGTGATGATAGAGTAGAAATCATTTGAAAAATCGTTCAACCACCCAGCCGTTGCGTGAAAGGGCTTAGTACTATTAAAATCTCAGGAAGGAAGCGACGCTTTATCTTGATAGGATATCGATTAACTTTAATGCAAGTGTCTTCGATAATAATTGATTGTAAGAAGGAAAATGGAAGAAAAACGGGAGATTGACCGTTAACGAGGTTAATTGCAATGCATAAAATAAGTCGAGTATAGAAGAATTCTTTTGCATTGAATAAGTAATTTATACAATACTGGAAGCAATGGAAATAATGTCAAAGACAATTTTCGTGTATTTAAAGAAGTGTTAATGTAGACGTCATAAATACATAGAAAAAAGAATAAAATGTTGACGGTACAAATCGGTTAATGGAAACAAAGATTACTTTAGTACTTTATTTGTTGAATATTACATAATTTTGCAGTAAGATATAATTTCTTCAATATCTTTCGTAATATTTTACGTATAATAATTTATATATCAAGAATAATGTGTATGTCTGTATACAGATGGTTTAAAATAAAGGATCTAAAACTTTAAAGGCAGTGAATGAACGTTTAATCAGTACACTGTTGATTCTTATGTATTTATAGAAAATTTAAAGGTGCAAAATTTCATAGAATGCGCTTAATATACAAAAATATACAAAATATCCAAATTATAATGTTTTTTGTAATACTTGGCAGGTGAAATAATTTTCTACGGAAGTTCTACTTTTCTTACTATATCCACAAAAATATGAATTTGCATAACAATCCGCAGTCTATTAATCAACATCGACACTAAAATCAATCATTTGAATGTAAGACCTACTTTTGTATCAACAAGCGTTCAATATCGTGAATCTCCCGTTCTAAAGGTAGATAAGAATATTAGTCCAAGATTGTATGATAACAGAAGATTATCACGAATACCAACAAAGAATTCTCGATAGACTCGACTTGGTCCTGGTCTCTGAAGATACTCGCAGATTTAGTAGGGTTTACATCGAAAGTATGGATTTCCAGACCTCTTTTGATTAAGCATTTTTTACTCCTCTCTGTGATTACTATAAGCTCCTCGCTTCTTAGATCACTTTTTTATACACCTTATACAAATACTTCATGAAATCAAAAGGATTTTTATCTTTCATAATTTAGTACCTTTTCATTATATATTTTATAATTTTTATTCAGATAAAATAATTGAACTTGAAAATAATAAAATAATAAACGATAAATGTAATAATATAATAATATTTTAAAATAATAAACATAATAATATTTTAAATAATAAAATAATTAAAAAGTCATCCACGTTTTCTATCTTCTCATTTTTTTAAACAATGATATATTTGTATCATAGAATAAAATTAACTTGATACATTGCAATGTCTTCATAGTAACACAGAAATATAATAGCTTTTCTGGTTATGTACCACGTCTCACTATGATGGTATAGGAATTAAATAATAATTACAAATCACATATCACCTTTGATTTATTGGAATATTATTCAGTCTCATCGTGTGGATTGCATTGCAAATTTTGTAGTAAATCACAGATGATAAATTTCACGTTGAACATTTCCAAAGTTCAAATGTGTCGTATGTAACGCAAAAGCGAAATTATAAAGGGTGCGGTTGATGCATGCAACTTGTCATACCTTGCCCGGCAGGTCTTCAGAGATGCATAGAATTCTTTAATGAAAATGTAGAAACGTTTCTATGCATACAGGAGTGTTTGTGACAAAGACTGGTTACGTGTCATCCACAGAAATTCTGGTATTCTATCATTTCTCGTGTTTTTTCACCAAGCTTTTGTTAAAGGATCGAGTCAACCTAGCACAACAAGAGAAATTCTTATCAGCTGTTTGTAACAGCTAACTAATTTTTCACTAAATGACCTATCTGATGATACGATCTTTTAGTGTCTTTGACACGCTGAATTATTAAACCTCCATAAACTCACTTTTTGCAAACTAAGGTGTACTTGCAGTGCACAATTTGAAAATATTTAAATTATCAAATCAATGGTATTCATACGAAATGAAATTTGAATTACTACTAATAAGTTGATAAAAGCTGTGTTTAAATTTTACAACGATTTTACTATAAAAACTGTAGTAATTTTTTAGATAACAAACGCAAGGGAATAAAATTTGAATTTACGCTTTTGAGTTTCAAAAAATTCATTTTTTATACTACTTTTTACCTGCGTTATAACGTTTCATATTATCCTTTGCAAAATATATGTACGAGCATAATTAAGCACCTAAAAGCATCTACATTATTACAAATTCAAATTCCAAAGAAACTAACTCATCTATTATATTGCGATAAGCTTCCAATTAGCGAAGTACAATACTTTTCGTTAAGCGTTAATTACACGTCATTGTTCAAATGCTCTTTTCTGATCCGCTAATTAATCACGTCAAATCCAGCGAGCCGATAAACCTCACTAATTCATAAACATTCGAAAACATCTCCATATGAAGAATAGTGTTGCTTATTTTCAGACGATCGTCGTTACTTATTATCAAGCTGAAATTAATGATTTCAATCGTGAAAGCACCACAAGTTACGTTACAGAGTAGCCGAGGAGCTGCTATCGTCATCACGGATCACATCCTATCTGAATTACACGTGAAGCAGAAAAGATCGATCATCCTGGATCGATGGTTTCACGGATCACGTGACGGCGTTCTCATTGTTGTTCGTCGAAGCTAAAAGTCAGATTGATTGATGATATTGTACAACGTGGATCAGCTGGACGTTCTACTGTTTTGTAAGACAATGATCGGGTTCTTCTCTCTTGCTCTTTATATTACGACGAACCTCGAAGTGAAACGCAAAGGCGACTCTACTACTTTCACCCGCTCCCTCCTCCCCCAACCCTCCTCCTCCTCAACACTCCTTTCTCGCTCTCATATTCGCCGACAGCAGCATGAATAAAATATGGACGCGATGCTCGGAGTTGCATTAGCGTTCGAGTCGCTACACATTTAACGGCTGTATCCCCCTATCTGTTGCCATTTCGCAAACAATTTTCAGCAAGCACATCGTCGCTGTTTGCCAAGCCAACAAACAGGTGCAGTTAAGCGGTGGTTGCAGGCGTGTGCAGATGTCGATGGGGGAAAAGCTAATGGTACACCTTTGACATCGGAACAAGAATACCGGAAAGCGGCAGATGAACATGGAATTTTCCTGTTTGGAAAATATGGTTTGACCGATGGAAAGCAAAGTGGCTAGCAATAAGCTTGATACAGCGGATGGATCAAAATGATTAAAGTCACAGGTTACGATAAAATATATTTAAAATCACGATATCGAGGTCTGTTACATTGGACAATTTTTTAATCTGTTAACTGAGTTCACTTTTTGGAACAGAAATGAAATTCTCTCTAGTTTATAATTAAAAGTTAGCAAAAATAATGACCGATTACTTCATTCTAATTTTTGAAAGTATGTCAATATGATGTATCTTATATTTAATACATGTGTTGATTAAGCAACGACGAGTGAACTCGTCTTCCTTAATTAAAAAGTTAATTACATAATTGTCTATTAAAGCTATACAAAGAGGTTAAACCTAGTTAATGTAATTGTAGAAAATTACAGTTAAATAGTAACAATAAAGTTGGTAGTTGGTAACATTATCTTTTGCTACAATTACTGTGTCAATTCTCTTGGGCATACTTTTGATACATTTCAAGCAGTTTATTTCGGTTGCTTCACGCCCGAATAACCACGAAACCTATCAACAAACGAAATTGTAACACATGGTTGTCAAGTGTCGACTGACAGTGCTGATACAAAATAACGCCCATGTGACAGAAAATATTACCTATAGTAGTGTCAAAGCGCACTTTTGCAATTTGCAAATATCAATACTTTTATTTAAAAAAAAAAGGGAAAGAAGATTTAGTATAACTAGGCTTTAATTTAAAAATTAATTGTTTTAATGTAAATCTGTCAATTTTTGCAGATGGCTGTAATAATTTGATCACTCGTTGCATTTTGTAAAATCCTGTGTATCAAGTATTTTTCTTTTAATTTTATTTCAAGTGCATAAGTAAAATCTATCAAAAAGATTGATATTTAGTACAGTTTATGGCGATTTTATAAATGAAATGAAAAATACGTCCACTGATATATTACAATGTTGTTTTACTAGCTTGGATTGCTAAATCTGAGAGGAAGTTGAAGAAAATAATGTCTTCTTAATCTTTTTCGTTCTTCGGGGAACGAAGTAAATATTTTTTACAACATTTACTAGAAAAATTTCCAGTGTTTGAAGTAACAGGAGAAACTACGCAATATTTGCAATATTTCCTTTCAATTGGAATCTGAATTTTAAAGAGGAAAGATCCTAAATCCAAATACTGATGTCCTTATTTCTCTACACCGTATGAACCATTGAAAAGGTATAACATTTCGAATGTTATTTATCAGTATCAGATGACAAATAAATGTAAGTAATCTTAATTAACATCGTACTGTTTTCTCCTCCTTTTTTTTTTTTAAGCATGTAATTACTGATTTTATGTCGCGTCTTTATTATTTTACGTTCGACTTCCAAACATGCTGCTCGTTGCAAGCATTTATCCGGTGTGCACAGTCGATACAGTACTCACAGTACATATATCCTCGCAAATGATTACGAATGCTTCGTGAACTACTTGCGTGGCTATTGTAGACGCGGCTTTATATCCTACTTATACTCGTTCTCTAACTAACTTTGAACAGCCATTTCCAAAAGTCTCGCTCTCGTATCGACTCAAAGCCAACGTTGTATTGCCACATGCTTTTCTTTTGCATCCCAATTTCAAACACTACTTCTACACGCCTCTTTTTTCACACCTAATCACTTGCTATACTCATTCAGCAACACATGTTTTCTACATGTGTATAATAACATGTATCGTATATGCTTCAATTAAATTTCATTTAATACACACACAATAAACTGTTGAGGAAAGAAACGAGCTCGTAAAATACAAGAAAAGCGTTAAAATTTTATAAAGTTAAATAATTTTAAGTATGTTTGTTAGTATCTTTTTTTTTTATTATTGTAACATTTTTACTGTTTCTTCAAATAACTTTAAATGTACTTCCTTTCAGTTTCTCTTGTGAAATATTCAGAACTTCTGATTTCATGAATTTGAAAGGAAATGGAATGCCAAAAAGGCATAATAACATTAAAGAGGAAAATATTTATTCACCTAATCTTGAAATATCTACAAGCATACATACCCATGTATGTGAATAGGTATGCTCGAGTCTATTCCATATATTTTCTCTCGCATAAAAAGAGTTTCCTTTCTTTTCGGCTTTTTGGCACTGATACCCTCTGGAAAGGAAACAGCCGTAGAGTATGTCACATTATAAAGCACATCTATGTGATCACGATAAGAGGATTCGATGATGGAGTTGGCAGAAAAAGTTCTGATTTTTTTTTATTTTTTTTTTTATTTTGTTCTTACAGTAAACTCACACAAGTGGTTAACGTATTGATCGAGTAAAATCTGCAGACATTTAATATTCTCACCATATGTTTGGTAATGTTTCACCAAATAGAATATAGATTCATTTTACGAAATAAATGCTATTTTAATATATATTTTATAGAATTATAAAATATTACATTTCACTATTAATAATAAAACCCAATTTTCAATGCTATAATCACATCAGTATGTCTCCTCAATTTTATTGCATATACTCTAAAAATATTTTAAATGGAATAGATTTCCATTTATAATACACACTTTATTTATTGCAATTCATTGCGTATAATTTAAGATTGTTTTAATTTGAAACATTCGTTTGTTCTACTCCTGGTATTTCATTCATTTCCTCCCTGTATTGTCTGAGAAATGAAGCAACGAGCAAAAAATTGTATTACCTAACAAGCAAAAAATAGGTGAAACTGCAAACTTCTGGACCAGTATTTACAAAATATAAAATTTTGTATTTATTTATTCCATTTATACAATTGTAAGGATTGAAACATCTAAAACAATATTCTCGTTGAAACATAAACAACTTAATTAGTATTATTTATAATGATTTTATTTCGCGTGTGCGAACAACTGTAACAACGATAAACTTTTCCAGATGCAGTCTGTTCTATTGACATAACAAAATCTCAACTTCCGCGTATTTTATATCCTTCCACAAATCTGTTCCCCTGCTCTTTGCCGTTTCGCTTTGCCCGAACTTCCGCTTCCACGTAAGAAAATCACGCGAAAATATTCGTCCTATAAATTCTGCAGTAGATACCGTAGCTGATCTTTTGCCCAGAATAAAATTTTTTCGAATTTATACGATACCTTCCTTGTTCCTCATATGCACTTTCGTTCATCAAATGTGTTTCTTTCTGCATGCACGTGATATTTCTCTCACGCGTTAAACCTGAATCGCGTAAGACGAAATAAGACGAAATTTGAATCTGTTTATATGTATACATACGTTCGTTCCGTATAACTCGGTATAAGGAAACGTAGTTTCCTTTCTTCCGTTAATGGAAAGATGCGATTACTTTTTCAGAAACGTATCTTTTTTTTTTGTTTGGAAAAAGAAATCAAATTCTTTAATATAACCCAGTTCCAATAATAATAGTCTGAATAACAATTTCAATAATTTAAATATCTTTTAAATATAAAAATAGTAATTTAATATATTTGTATATTTATGTTAATATATATATATATATATATATATATATATATATATATATATATATATATATATATATATATATATATAAATATATGAAGCTATTTGCAGTGAAAATTTTAAATAACAATACTGTTCCAATCATCAACTATTGAAAATGCTTATATCTGACTATTCATCTTTGATTAAATCTAATATATCTGAGTCATATTTAATGAATTTAATTATTTTATTAAATACGAGAGATAGGTAATTTTTCACTGAGAAATTAAACAATTTTTCTACATGAAATGCTAACTAAAATTATTAACACCTTTTACATTTGTTTAAAACTACTTTGCATGTAATATAACATTATAACATAAACCGGTATTGAAATTAAGACAAAGTAAACTGCTACATTGAATTTAAAAAAGTATCTCTAAATACAATTTTAACTTAGTTATAATACATTTGTCACATTTTATTAAATAGATATAATGAATAACTATAGCTATAAATTAAGTTATTGTTTAAGTAGTGTTTATTTTAATTATAAAAGCGATTAAAGTTAAAACGAAAATCATATATAAAAATATAACGGTAAATAAGTTTTTATTTTGCAGTGAAGAATTATAATATTCTAAATGCTATTTTGAACAATTTAGTAAGCAATTTATGCTTTGTTGTTTGTATTTACCAATAAGAACACTATAAAACCAATAACATGTATGTTAATAAATATTTACATGTGATATGGCAAACAAGTGAACTCTTGAAATTGTAGTTCAGAGACTTTGTCAAATAAAATTACGCAACAAATAGAGTGTACAAGAAAATTGTGCGAATTGTTCACCGAGTTTATTTATCAAAGTTACTTTCCAAATTATATATATATTTTTTTTTCATCCTTATACAAGTACACTTACAAAATATGGAATAACTCAGAAAGAATAGCACGAAGGCATAGAACGTGCTCTTTAATTGCTTTGGTAAATGTGCTTTTGCTTCTAATTTGAGGTTAATTAGCGAACTGTAGAGGAACTACTCAGACTTTGTCAGACGCTTGCATTTCGTTTAAGCAATTTTACTTATTAGCTTATTTTCACGTTAATCAAGAGAAGCGTATTAAATGTGCTTTTTCCTTCAGCAAATATACCGATGTTTTGCCTAGAAGCAATCTTCCAATAAACAGTTTCGTTTTGCAGTTTGTTTTGATTATTACAATTAGATGAACACTATTCAATCAATTTACATTATTCCTCTATCTTTTTCTGAAATGTTAGATCAAATATACTTATTACTACTAACTGTGAGTGTAATTTTCACCCTTTTCTTTGAAACAAAAAAAAAATACATTGTAATATTTTTTTGAGAAATACTATACATCAAAGTTTCATAAAAATTGATTAGTAAATGTGAAAGCAAGCTCAAAATTTTATTACGTACTATTTAATCAATGCTTGTTGTTAAAAATGAAATAATGTACAATTATATCTGAAAATGACAATCTCTTATATATATATTGGTGACTTTAATGTTTCAAATTTATTCCTTTTTAAATTATTAAATTATTAGAAAAGTATTAGAATTTCTACGTTAGAAGAAGCATTCTTTGTTCTCTTTGTTAAACAAAATGTATATAAATAATTTAAATGTTCAAGTCAAACGCTATAACGGCTAGAATATTTCTTATTGTTGGATTATTTTGGCACGTTTTTTCTCTTTTTCAAGCGTCTTTCAAGTAATACGGAAAACAGAAATCGATATGTGTAAGTTCTTTTGTTCTACATACAAAGCCTGAGAGAAAATTTGTTTAGGACAAAAGTAGAAACGAACGAACCTCGGTTCTTTTCTATTTTCAAACGAAATTATGTCATGTGAACTTCAAGATAACCTAATTATAGTGTTGATATTATAATAAAGTCTTTTTTTCAGTTTCATTCTTAATTGAAATTTAATTGATTATTTTGTTGAAATACTATTTTTCGCTTATTTATGCATAAATACACGTTATGCATAATGTATACACGTAATATATAAATAATGTAATAATATAATATAAGTTGTATTTGCTGTATTCTCAGTGAAAAGTCTTGTGTAAAGTTATTTTCTAATTACTAACTTCGCCGCAACTTCCTGTAAGATTTGCATCTCCTCTCTGAAATAGGAATTCTACGAAACTTCCTAATTTTCCTAGATTCTAATTTTTGAAGCTGAAAGGTTTTTCTAAAATATACACTGTTATCGAAATATTTATTTCTGTTTTTTTTTTTCTACGAAAACGAAATCATCTTTTCTTTTACATAATTTCATTTTCTAAAATTAAAAATTAAAGGTCACTTTCTTCAATTTCCACTCAGATTTAACAGTTCAAGCTTGCAAATAACATTGTAATATTAACTCTCGTGTTATTTATAAAATCGCCATAGACTGTTCTAAATTTCATTCTTTTTGCTAAAATAAAATAAAATAAAAAAAATTAGAGATACATAAAACAGTGTATATTAAAAAAAATTCTAATAATACTCGACATTCATTGTCTTGCTATGAGCATAGAAATTATAATTTCGTCAGTTTGAAGGGGACTAATTTTAGGGGAAATTAATTAAGGAGAATAATTTTTATAAAAAAAAAATCATAAGAACTCTAGAATAACGAATAAATTTTTGTTTCAATAAAGTAATTTCGTTTTCCCTGTACGCTCTCGCGCAAATCAATTTGATTAATCAATAAGCAACGAGGATGCTTCTATCGAATCTGCTAATACAAACTGCACTCGAAACAAAAAGTTCAAACAAACAAAAGAAAAAACATTTATTGCTGAACGTATTTAAAAGTAACGCTACTGCGTCATAATTCTCTGTAGAATGTGACACATATTTCATATGTCGTGTTCTCAGTATTTTCAATTATTTCTGTCTCGCTTAAATCCTCCACATTTGTCCGCACGTTCTTTGCTCCAATTCCGATTCTTGACAATAAAAGAAGAAGCGCGTTTATGATCAACGTCAATAAGCAAAGTTAAAAATGCTTTACCGTATGTTGCTCATGCAATTAATTACCGTATTTAACGTGCAGAATTTTAAATGTACACATGCCTTCATTCACGAATGGTTGCAGTAATAAATGGAACTGGAAGAAAGCAACAATTCGTTCCAGGTTTGTCGACTTGTAAGCGAGAGTGAAGAATTGTAACGTAAAATCTATTGAAATTCGATACCTTCCCTGTCTCGTATCCACTCATCAACTCATGTTACATATATAAAACCAATCGCTTTATAATGAGACAAGTGTGAAACATCAGTGCACATTTATGTGACGGTGCATTTTTAATCGTCCATTATTTTTTGCGAACGGACATAACGAAGCATTTCAAATGCTTCTTTCATGAACGAGAATGTATCTGTTTTATATTCCAAAAATGTACAGAGCCCACCAAAGACTTTTATGATTCAATTATTATTTACCGTTTCGTTTACTTGTTCGAAAAGAAGCAAGATAAAAGTACCTCTAATTGTTGAAAATTAAGAATTGATGAAAAGGTGATTGCACGGTGACTAATATAAATTAAATATGAAGATTCGATTGCCATTCTGTGAATTTAAAGTGCTTAAAAGTGCACGTTCGTCAAATTGAAATACCGTTTAAACTACAAAAATCATATTTTTTGAATTAAAATTACAATTTTATTTTTACATACATGAGTACCATCATGAAATTTACGAGCACCAATCATAATTTACTTATGTCGTCAAAAGTTGTAGATATAGCTTGATGAGTATGTCATACATGTGCTTTTTTAACCTTTTTTTGAAAAAGATATTTTCATCAAATAAAATATATTAGTAATTTCTACTACGTAAACTAACTCATTCGTAAAATAACTGTGCTTCAAAATAGCTATAGATATTGTATACAAACATTGTGAACACTGTAAAATATTGTGATTATTAAATCTCTTAATTTTCCCTTGTGTAAATCGATCACAACTGTAAATGATATTTTATAATAAATAAATAAAGGTCAAAAGCAGGATAAACTATCACACTTTCTTATTGGAAAAAGCGTAGAAACAGGTTCTAACATTCGTACTCATTTGTACTCATTGAACAAAAACTGCGCAAGTGTCGAAACTTGGAACATTGGTTCCGTATAAATCACTACCTGAACTATATCTTGGTAAGAACATTCGCGCTTTATTGACAGTATGCTCGTTCAGTCATCTATTACTTTGCAGCGAATTGTTATTGATCATTAGATAAAAGGATAAAGATTTTACGGCTTCCCGGAAAAGGTTAATGAAAAATATCTCGCGCACACTACACACCATCTCTTACATCTTCGATTTTGTGTGCAAAAATAAATTTCTCGCAAAGAACAAATACAGTTAAGAAATATAAATTTATATGCATTTTTGCAGGTTTGAAGATGTATGGTTTGGTTTAAACACTATTAATGCTAAATTACTTGAATATTAATAGCGAAATAAGTTTTTAATAAAAGCAAAATTTCCACTGATTTATTAATTATTTGTAATTACTTGATATTATGTAGTTAATTGAAAAAGATCTTGCCAATAGTTCCGTACAGGGTTCCACAGAGTTAAATTAATATTTAACCCCCATTGGCGTCGCTACAGACGACGTTTACAATATACAAAACTCCATTCAAGTTTCATTTATATTAAAATAAAAGAAATTGACAAAAGGAATAGAAATAAATAAATTTACGAATATCTCGAATTTTTTCATTTTAAAGTGAAACGTTTGCTTTTTAAAAGTTTCTCTGTGAAAGCGTACTAAAGTTGCTGGTCAATTGTATCGAAAAATGTTCAGAGTACAAAGGGTTAAATAAAAAAGGAACTAGAAAAAATTCATCGGCACACATGTACAATTTAATATTCAATTCTAATCCTGATATACAAATTTCAAAAAGTATCATACACAAGACAAGAATTTCAAATATTTTTTAAATAATACACAATTCCACGCACATTTAGAATATTAATATTTATGAAACTCAAAACAGAGTGCACAGTATCATCTTTCCGCGTTTCTTCGACCGTATAATAAAATCCTTCTATCGTATTCATAACAACACAGGTTTTTCATTATTTATGAACAGATCTGTTTGCCATTTGTTTTACTTGAGCCACTTAAATCCTTACATCCTCAATTAAAATACATAAATATTAATAAAACTTTTAAAATAAACATTCTCAATGCTCCATTTTGCATAAAGTGTTCGATACACGATTATACCGCAGCAGGAAATATCAGTTGGATATTTGAAATTAAAACGATGTATACCACGTACATACGTACGTATAAACAATACCTACAAATCACGTTCCATCTAAATACATTTAGATTTAATTTCCGATGAAAATGCATTGCCTCTACCTTTCAATCGTTGAACGATTTCTATTTAGACGAGTTCAACTGTCTGTCAAACGTCTTCTCGTTTTCTTGTCGATAATTATAAAAATCTATAATAAACTGTTGATATAGGAAAACCATCCTCAAATCGATATGGACGTACACGCCTGTCAATTATGGAGTACAGCATCGTCGACAATCGCATTAAGATTATCTATAGCACAAAGGAAACCGAAACAAAATAGCCGTCAAGGTGCAATTCGTTATTGTCGTACGTTTTCGTCGCTTCAGCAAGCAACCACTTAATTTTCATTCGTACTTTTTACCGAAACAATGCTACCATAATGCGGGATATGATAACATTTTTCCATCACTATCTCCGGTACACACCGTGATGAATAGTCTCGTTCATCTGATAGTCATCTTACAGCGAGCTAGTTTGTTTCCTCCCAGACACGTCTTTCTTCAGAAATGTTCTCATCTTTAAAAAGGGGGGGGGGGGGGGGAGGGCACCTAAACGTTGGAACATTCAACAATATTTCTAATGCAGATAACGAATCTTCGAATATTTCCTTTTTTTTTTTAACTTACTAGAAATATCATTTAATTGACAATCGATCTATTTTCTTCTTCATTTTTAGGTATTACAAAATATTTAAAAATTGAGAATTTGATGTTTATTCAATGGAATATTTTTTAAATTTACAACGCAATTTTAACTTGATTAAAATAAACTTTTGTTGCATTTCATCATTATTTAATTGCAAATGTAAATTAATCTTAGACACGAAATGTACATATATATTATACAGGTATTTTATTTAGTTAAACTTTTACTAAGGTATTTTTGTTTCAACCTTTTTCCTCATACAAATATTCCTCTTTAGAATCGTTAACAGCTTCGACATACAGTTCCTAGAACACTCGAAAATCGATCATCGATATATCCTGGACAAAACCAATTCTACTCGTGCTTAAAATATAAACCCTACTTTCTCGTGATAGCTATGCAAAGGATTATTTCGTTTTTCCCATGTCACGTATCTGCAAAATAAAATAAGTAAACACAATATCGCACAATATGCTATCATAGATCGCTTGTGTTCGTATAGATTTTAAGCACACTTTAAACGAGGAATATCGTACATTTAATATATTATAAATTTTTGTGATGTTAATTTCGTATCATACGTCTTGTTTTTACTTCAAAGAACGTACAAAAGTATGTCCATATCGAAACAGATAAATCCAATTTATAATATTTAAATAAATAATATTTCCTTCATATTTTTTAACACCTCGAAATTATTTTGCAATTACATATGTTTTAGAATTAAAGAAAAGATAGTCAATAAGGCATTATAATATTAATTAATATTAATTATTTAAATTACATATATTAAAATATAATATAATATATGTGTGTATAATATATATATACATAAATTATATTCAATTATTTAATATAACTTAATTACATTAAAGGTGTTAATTGAAAATTTTAGAAAAAAGTATGTAAGAAATGTTAAACTATATTCAGAGGTAAAATTAAGGTATCATGTAAGTACATGCTACACCCTGTATGAAACCATGTCGTACTGCATGGAAATTAATCTGTCTTCGGTTGATCGATCTTGCGTATCAAATGATCGTGTCAATTAAAGAAAATTTATCGGAGACCTGCTGAGCGATGTCAAGGCGACAACCCACATGTGCTTAAATTTCCCTTAAGTCCGATAAATCGATTGAGCAGTTCGAAAGTCCTGCGAGAATAGTGTTCGCTACGCGTTCTCGTAAATAATTCTTAGTATCCATGGTATTTACGTTTCTTATATCGCATAAAGCTTTAGCTCTACATTTGTATCGTGAAGATTGCAGATGTGTCGTATATTTTACTCTTAACTATTTGAGATACAGAATTTTAAGACAAAAAGGACTCCAGTTTCACAGAAATGTAATTAAAAACTTTATTTTATTAGCAGGATATATTGCAAACCGTTGTAGTTCGAGTTATCTTAATAGTTCAAGATGGGACAAAAAAACATCCCACTGTGCATACGTATGTAAGTGTTAAAAAAATGGGATATTTTTCACCCCAATATGCCTCAAAGAATTAAAAATTTAAAGAACAAGGATAACTTTTAAAAAATAAACGTTATAGAAAAAATTTGTGTATGCGTATATACATAAATACTATAAAATGTGTTTAGGCGTGAGCAAATTAAACATTCGAATTTTGAAAGAAAGTCTTTCACGTATGCTCACTTCACACGTCAACGTTAATGACAAGCGAATTGTTGTAGTATTGAATGACGGAAGGTAAAGAATGAACGTTGTCATGAGTTTACATAAGAAATAAACTTAACTTTATTTAAAACTGTTAAACGAGTAGTATGTTTAGACTAACGAAATTACTGATAGTACTTTTGAAGGTATAATTGTTTTAAGTGTTTTGGAGAATCTCTTAGAGTACTTAAAAACAATTTACAGCGTAAAATTTCCGAACCGTCTTTATGAGGTGCAGCAACGCTGACCGATTCGTTTACAGCTTGATGACTTTATACGTTTTGCAGTTACATTTTTTATAACTAATCTTACGCTATAACAAAATGAAACACTTTTTATCTCTCTATGCCTAAAAAAATTAGAGAGCTAAAAATTGTAGAATAATTTTTAAAAAATAAACGAGATAGAGAAACCTATAAGATGAAAAATATCTCACTGGATATATTTATATAAATGTTAAAAGTGTAGGAAACTCTTTATCTCTCTGTGCCTCAAAATATAAGAGGAATAAAGATCGAGAATTATTAAAAATAGTAATAATAATAAACGAGATAGGGGAATCAATATATTTCTAATCTTTAGGCAGTCTTCCATGTTCTGTCGAGCCATATTGCCCACTTTAGAAATTTCGATTCCGTAAAGTGATACTAGAGTGTCTTGGCGGGGAGTTAGGCCCAAAGGCGAGAAGTGGTTTCAACATGGACTAATTGCTCCTGCACTACGTCCTGGATTTATGACACGTCAGACACTATTGCGTGTGCAGAAACAAGGCGCCATAAAGGCATATAGACAGCAGAAACGCAGAATTTCTGCATCCATAAAGCATTTTCTGCGTTTGGCCAGCTGGCTCACAGGACATCGAATAAACAAGACATCTCTAACAATAGGCGTTCAAAAATAGTATCATTAAATGTTTGTTTTATATATCCAAAGCCTTGACATTTTCATTGCGAATAAATATTTTACTACTTCAAAAACATGTCTTTAAATTAACAATATATTAATAAAAATAATAAATATATTTGTAAATCACATACTGATTAATAATTCATTATTGTACCTTCAACTGGTTTTAATGATTATTTTTATTTTTCAATTTTACACAATAATTTGTTTTTATTTTTAGTTAATTTCAATTCATCAATTTCAGTTCAGATCGTAAATAATCCGTTTTATATTGAATTTTAGATAATAAAAATGATTGTTTCTTTTTACCACATTAAAGAAGGATCGTTTCTTCACGCATATAAAACTGAAAAAATTCTGTAAATCTTTCACATATTTGTAATGTTGTGTTTCAAGTGATTGTATTTTCAAGGTAATATTAAAGCTTTTATGAAATCCCTTTCATCCCCTGACACGTTATCATGACGTGAAATACTAATTTGCCAGGCTTAATCCGGTTTGCGTCATGCTATCGATTGTAATAGTGTGTAATATGAGTGTGAACGTTCTTTATACCTTGCATGATTAGTTTAACAAAGTATGACACAGAATATACGAGAGGTAAATCTTAGAAAACATTTGAACAAATTTTAATAAAATATTGCTCGTAGCACAATAAATATACGCAAGAAAGATTCACAGTAACATTCCAAATTAATTATCAAAAGTCCACAACTTCCATGCTTAAATAAGCTTTTTCATTCGAACATGAGAACTTCCTGAAAACTGCACGCAGCCAGGAATAATTAGACGATTTATCGTTATTTCGGCATGAAGTATCGGAAAATGACTAAACGAGCTATGGAAATACGATATAGTTGAAAGATTTATGAATCGTTTCGAAGGTACCAATTGAAAAATATTTATGCCGCTCAGTCAATTATCGAAAATCAAGAAATCAGGTGATCGATTAAACAAACACAGATAAGTAATAAATAAATGCACTGGTGTGATCACGTTAATTTCGTACGATCGCGTAGAAACGATATACATATATTGTTTGATTAATTTTGGAAACGTGCTCAATTGCTAATTTCCATAGTTCGAAATTTCTGCTGATGTTAAATTGAAACATATTTCTCAAGCTTATATGAGAAGTTTCGCCTTATTCCGTTGTCCGTTTATTCGTGTACTCCTTCAACCGATAGCGATTGCTTATCTTCGCAATACCAGCAGGAAGGATTCCGGAAACTTGTAACCAGCCTGTTTACCCTTGTACAACTTCTTGACCGAAGTTACCTTACATCCTTCAAACCGTCTGTGTGTAAAAATGCGCATGTGCGCGTGAAAATTACATTTCCCAGGAAAGTGCCGAGGGAAAAGGTCGATGCTATGTTTCCCTCATCTGTTAGAATTTTCAGTTTATTTTAAAGTGTAACAACACTTTTTCAAATTTATTCCACTTTTCTAATGAAATTATACACATATACAAATATGTGTATTATTTCATCTTTTGTATTAAAATTCATAATAAATCACAATAAAACTTATGCGAATAATTTCTTTTTTTTTTATATTTTAAGTGTGAAAATATTTGTAACTACAAATTATTGTGCGTATAATTCCCCTAATATTTAAAACTTTAATTACTTTGTCGTGTTTAAATTTTTATTCTTAAAAGCAAACTTTCTTAACTTTGGAAGTAAAATGTCTTCTAAACTTACGTATTAAAATGAATTAATTGTTTAACGCAATGAATATAATATAGAAAAAATATATCTAACGAAACAAAAATCTAGATCGGATATAAAATTAATAAAGTGCGCTTTTATGTCTAACAAAAATTTTAGTTCTACTTTTCATTTATTTTTATTATAATAGAAACATGAACATGTGACTTATTGTAATCAAATATAAAACCTATCGTATTTATCATTTTTGGATTTGGCACTTTCATTGCATATGTATGCAAATCATAAAAATCGTAAAAGTTTAGTTTGAACAAAATCAATAATATGTTTTTACGTCTAATAGAAATTTTAGTTCTACTTTCTATTTATTTCTATTGTACTAGAAGTATGAATATGTGATTTATTTTAATCAAATCTGGAATCTATTGTATTCATCATTTTTCTACTTATTTATCATTTTGTGCTTTCATTGTATTTGTACAAGTTATAAAAATCGTAAAAATTTAATTTGAAAAGTAACTACATTTTATACCAGAAAATCATGGTTAATCTACGCATTTTAAATTCTTCTCTAACGTACAATTCAAGTAAGAATTTTAATAGTCATTGAAGTAGTAACAAAAATTTTGATTTAACAATTTACAAAATCTTCTACATTTTTACATGCATGCCAGTGCATATAAAATGTACCATAATCAACGTTATATTAGTAAACACAGCACATTTATAACTGTAAAACAGATTAAGCATACAGTTCCATGTTACGTGCTACAAAATACAACATGTTATGGAACTTTATGATGCAGAATGTGGTACATACTCAACGTCTAAATAGAAATTTAATTTTCTACTTTGACTTTTGTTTCAATTACAAGCGCTCTTCCCTAAGAATGTTAAAATAGACGCTGGCCTATAATCCTTCTATTCAGAGCAGTACAATTGTTTCTTCTCTGTTTCACATGTGCTGTATATATAATTAAAATGGTTACATACTACTAAATTTTGTTGCGGGACAATTACCTTTATGCTTCCGCGTATATGTGTACATGCATACATATATGCAACTATATATTTGCCTACTTCCTATCGGTAACATATTAACCACCTGTTTGACTGCTGAAATTATGCATGATGCTTTAAAAGAACGTAAAAATAGTGATATTTTGGAAATATAAAATAAATCATTTATATATTCCACATAGATATAGAAGTATCATCGAAAGAATGTGTTAAACTTTGAAATTCTGAAATGTTAAATAATTTGCATATATATCGCAATAATTTGCTTTTCGTGATATCATTTTGCAATATACATCTTAAAGTGAAATGTTCATTTCTTGATAAATAATCATCGTTAATAAAATTTCATTAAGTTTGTCCGTTTAGTATAATACTATTAGGTATCGGAAAAATTTCATGCGAATTTCTTACGATTTTCTTCGAACTTCATGTGATTTTCAACTTACTATCAATTACAGTTATCATATAACAATGAATATCATTATTCACTATTTTTATCATGAAAATTTTAATAAATGAACAGCCTTTAAATTTACTATAGATTTGAAATGATTAACCTTTTGCACACTCCATAGGCGCTATTATGGTGACATTTGTAACATGAATCTTCATTTCACATAAGTTTTATTTACATTAAAATAAAGCAAATTGACAAAATAAATAAAAATATACAAATTCATAAGCATGTGACATTTCTTCATTTTCAAAGGTTTCATTGCAAAAGTGTACCGAAGACGATCATATAAAAAAATGCTCATAGTGCAAAGGGTTAAATATTACTACATAAAAAAATTAAATCATTTTTTTCTAGCTTTAGAAAAATCGTTCCGAAAGAAATTAAAGAAACAACAATAACAGAAAAATAAATAACTTACGTATAATTATATATTAAGTATAGAAATAAATTCTTTCCGACTTTTGGGTACAGTCAAAATTTTATTTAAAAAGAATGAAAACAGATCAGTTATCGAAATAATTTCTATTATTGTCAATGACCTTTTGCCATTTTTCTAAAAGCTTGCTAATACCATCGTGCATATTTTAACTTAAATGGCTTTACCGATTATGTGAATCCACTTGGAAAGAATTTATTTCTGCACCTAATATATAGTAGCTAAACAATCAACATATTTTTATTTCTCGAAATATGGTGAAAGATTCATAGAAATTCAGTGAACCGAACAGAAATTATTACAAGATATGTTAAGTACCAAATAGGTTTTGCGAAATCATCGATGCAGAAAACTCTAAATGCAAATCGTTACTACAGAGTATTACAATATTTTCACCGCAGAGGCGTACATTTTCATTTCTGATATTCATTGGGAATTTCACCATGCGACATTCAAACATGTGTAAAGCAGACTCCGCATGCGAACATACGGTTACACTTTTGCATACGAAATCGTACGGAAGAATACGCGCAACTGTCACATCTCGTAAACCTTCGATAGAGCAAAAAAAAAAAAGAAAATACAAGTGAAATTGAAATAGAAAATTGTCAAAATTTTATTTAATTCTTCTAAATCGTTACAAGTTTCAATACGATATTGTTCTTTCAAGAAACTACGAAAGAATAATTATTTACTGAAAATACGACGATAGAGATGCTAGTTATATATATAAAACCAAACAACGAGTACGAAATAAGAAAACATTATCTAAAAGGACAAAAATGAAACTTTTGTCAGCCGTTTCTATTCTTTTTTCTTTTTCTCCTTTGTAACTCAACCTACTTTTCTCCGTTGTCCTTATAATCTATCTCTTGTTTTCCTGCATTTATTATTGCTTCCTTTTACCATCCATTTTCCTTCCGTCTTTTTGTTCCTCTTTCTTCCTGCGTATATATCTTCTGCGAAGCAATTTATGATCGGAGCGCATTTCAATCTTTATAATTTGCTAAAATGTGAAATGTTTGACGTCCTAACGACACCGCTAGTCCGTTAGGAATCTGTACAACGATAAAATAATAAACCACAGGACATAAATTTCGCACAGGTTTCCATTAATTTTTCCTAATCCCTTAATCGTATTATTTGGCTGATTGATTAACGCTTGTTTCAAATTCAACGAAATTAACGTTGAATTAAAAAATTCTTGAAAATATTGAGAATATGTTTTGAAAATATCTTACGCTATATCTGACACGTTTTTTTGGAATTTCACATAATACCAAAATAAATACTATTAAATTATAATTATTTATTCGTTGATAATTTTCAGAAGTGTAATATCCTGTTGAAAAACAATAATACAAAAGCAAATTTTATGATTTTACTGAATCCATAATTTAATAAATTTTAATACTTGCTATATATCGAAATTTATATTTCACAATTTATAAACCAACTGTAAATATCAATGAAGCTATATTTATTATTAATGACTTTTATTTTCTACTAACAAGTGTTGTAACAGCGACACTAACTCTTTTGCAAAGAAACTCAAAATTTAATTTATTATTGATGACGTCGATTATTTACCGAAGAGTAACAAAAGGTATGCATAATGTTCACATTTTTATGCCGACTCTGGTAGGATTGATACAACTTTTTGAGAAAACCTTTTTCTGCGACAAAGAAGAAAGAAAGAGGTAGTTACACCTAGAACTTTAATATCATCGTATTCCATCTTATCGCGACTTTTGGTCAGCGCGTAGCGTGTATCACGTATGTGAATTTTTCTTTTTTTAGAGATAACCCGCAAGTATGTTAAAAACTGATTAAAGTTTGGAATTGTTTCACACGACGAAGTCCTCGCCAACGTGTAGCGGCTACACAGTTCCATTACGCGTCCTGCACTCGACAATTGAGTGCGTGAGATGTGTTAGCGAAATTAATCGTACGGCCATTTAACTGCTGCGTAAAGTTTATCTTCCTGAATCACTTCAGTTACTATTTATATGTTTAAAATTAATTAAATATTGGAAATCTGAAAAGTAAGCGTGTTACCAGAGATAAATTGTTATTAATCATGAATTTTCAAAGGCTATAGAACAATGTGCGTAGTATACTAACGTAATATATTTAAAATTAATTAAATATTGGAAATCTGAAAAGTGAGCGTATTACTAAAGATAAATTGTTATTAACCATAAATGTTTAAATACTATAGATATGTAGTGTACTAATATATTATATTTAAATTTAATTAAATATTGGAAATCTGAAAAATAAGCGTATTACTAGAGATAAATTGTTATTAAGCATGAATTTTCAAATACTATAGAAGAATGTGCGTAGTATATTAAGATATAGTAAATTATTTAAAAATATTACTATCTTATATTCGAATACAGTATATTACAAGTTATTTAGTGTCATATCGTTTCATGACTACACAATAGAATAATATCGTAACAATGAAGTAATAAGGAAATAATAACAATAATTTGAGAGAATTTGGGCAGTAAAAACTGGTGAAAACTTCATACTTTATATTTCATTATTATGTTTCATTATTTTATGTATAATTGATTACTATTACTTGATTGTTAAAGTAAGCAGAAAAAAATTGATTTTTTCTATTTTCTATTAACAAATGTGGTAATATCAGCACTAATTTTCTACCTTTCTTATAAAAAAAAATCAAAGTTTTATTTATTATACAATTATATGAGAAATTTGACTATATCCACTTTAATCCAATTTGGACATATTTATGGATCTTATTTTTCGAACATGTAAAGTGAAAATTGAAACATATCTTTTCGCAGAACACAATACAAATATCAATTGTAATTATTATACAAAAATTCGTTTTTAATTATTTTTATAATTATTGAAGTCTCTATTACTAGTAAATTATTTTACATTGGAACGTTTGATAATCATATTTAAACATGATCAGTTTCAACAACAGAACACTATCTTTGATTAATATATTTCCTTTATTCCAGTAAGTATAATAAATATACACTATGAAGTGCTGAGTTGTTCTATAAATGTAGTTCATAGAAAATCTGTAAGCGATACGATATTAGAATAAAAGTATGCATCGTATGACGATCCCTACCGTTTAGGTAACGACGAATTTATGTGAAAATTCCTTCAGGCATATATCACCGGACTGATATCGTGCCGCTGTTTCGTCGATTAACGATATGTCGTCGCGTAGCGTCCGTGAATTTTCATGCAAATCGTGATACGCCCCGTAATGGTAACCAGCAACCTCCCGAGCTGAGAATCAATGGACATTAATTGAAATAGAAGCAAAGCAGGCGGACCAAGATCCACGACGACTGCTGCATTATGCAACACGATAAAGACTCTGAGAATATTCAGAAGGGGTCGTGCGATAGATGTTTGTAGCCCCAGCTTTGGCTCAAAAGCGAGTAGGAAGTTGGCGACGCCGCTCTTTAGGGATCGAGATTCTGTCCTGTCTCCAAGGAGACCACGTAGATGGACACTTTTACTCGACATAAGCTGTCTTGTTTCTGGAAAACAAGCTCGTAAATACGTTCCTGATGTTACTTTCTATGACAGTAGGCAGAATTGACAGTCTCGATATCTCCAAGGAGGAATGAGAACCGTGATAATGATATTCTGTTTCCTCTTGAGGGCACCTTTGTAATTTCATTTCATTCTGGTGATTCAACGAAATCTTGTCTCAGTGAATATAAGGTCTCCCATTGAATTTCTGTGATTTATTATAATTGTCATTTACATCTTACTCGGGTTGTACAAATATCGTAACCACGATGTAATAAACTTATGTAAAACGAGGATAAAGAGGTTGTTTCGTAAAATGATGAATTTTCTGAGAGTTCAGGGGAAAGTATTAAACGCAAATTTGCCAGGAAATTTGTTTGAGCATCTAACTGATGGTTTCCCTTAATCGACAGTTTCTTATAAACTCGTTGGTTGAGATTAGGGTTGATAGGAACTGAGATTTTTATTTCTTTCGTAACCGTAGTTATTATGCAGAAACTTGGTTAAAAAGGTTATAAGGAAACTAAAAGTTAATAAAGTAGATGTTCATATAATTTGAGTAATATTGGACAAATTATTAGTACCCTTTTTATACGTGAATATTAATGAAGCTTTAAGATAAAATAATGAAATATATTAATATAAAAATATGAAAATTCGTGCAACGATTATCTTTAGTGTCAAATGCTTCTGAATATTGCTACATTGATCATTTGAAATTTAAACAAGCTTGTTTACCAAAGATTGAGTAAATAACTCGGGTTTTCTTCGTTCATCAGAGAAAAAATTCTAGTTGATTTTACATTTTTATGATAAAAGCAAGAATTAATAATTATCGTAAAGAAATTTGATAACCATATAACAGTATTATAATATAATACAGTAGTACAGTAATAAACAAATGAAAGGTGACTAATAAATACGTAACTTTCAAAGATAACACGCTATAAATCAATTTTTCTTCGTTCGTGAGAAGAAAAATTGTCAAACAAAATTTTACATTTAGAATTAATACTTAATTCTCGCAAAATAGTTAGCTAGCAGTAATATAACACTACAACAATATAACAATGAAGTGATAAAATGAAACTTACGAATAGACTACGAATTTTTATACAAATTCATATTTTTGAAAATATAAAAACAAGAAAATAGAACTTCTATAAAAAATTATTTCACCTACAATGTTTTATAAAAAGCATGTTTTATAAAATGTTTTATAAATTTGGATATTTTTTTTCATATTACGTGTACTGTGTGGAATTTTGCACCTTTAAATTTCCTATAAATGCATAAAAATCTATAATACAATCGACTTATAAAACATGGTTAAGTGGTACATGTAACTTTTCAGTAACATAGAGCTAGAGAGAATTAACATTGTATCGCTATAATAGAGTATCTAAATTACTTATAAAAATATTCTGTACAAAAATTATTCGAGATAACCGATACACGTTTCACAAACAATGTGAAAACTCGAATATATATTTACTAGATATATTTATCAATAAAGCGTTAGCGTATATCAAAATTGCTTTTGTTTAGTTTGTTCTCTTGGCTGCTTGTACTAAATTTTACATTGAATGTTCCATAATGTTTCAAACACTTAATACTTCCGTGAGTTGAATAATTTCATAAGACACCTTGATAGTGTTACTTTAATCAATGTAATAATAATATAAGGGGCAAAAGTGCTAGTAAATATGGAAATCAGGTGCCAATTATATCGAGTGACGCTGAAACCACTTAAGTTGCCATCTCGGATAGCAGTAACTCGAACGTTCAGAGTCAATCTAGTTGGCACTTTGTGAGCTTTAGGAGCTCTTTCGAAAGTTAAACTGCAACTAAAACCGTGTGCTTATCATGCAAATGCTTCTGAATTAACGAAACGAATTCGTGAAAGATTTAAACCTTCTGCTCTCACACATGAAGTTATCTCCAACAAAATATCACCATGTTTTACGTATTATACATACATACGTAATCGATCGAATGAAATACTGCTCGCGTATGTCACTTTACTATACATTGAAACATATCGATGTAAAAGCGTAAGAAAATATGATGATATAAACGCGATATCAACGTATCGTATTTTACAAAATTGTCTAATAAAATAGTCAATTCAATTAGGTTTCTTATTTCTATAATATTCATCCCCTAGTTTAATAATACATTCTAAATATTAAAAAACTCTAGATTTTACTTACTTTTAAATATTAAAAAATTCTAGATTTTACTTTGCTGTCATTTTAATTTTCTTTCCGAACGAACGAGTAACAAAGTATTTCTTTGTTGTGTTAGATAAAAGAAGACTTCTTTGTGACATTTCTTTATCTACAATGCTCAACCAGCAACTGTCTTAAAGTTTTATAATTATTTCGTTCCAATTTTACGTTTCATAATACGTTAAACATCGTTCTTGAAAGATTGAGGAAAGATACCATGAAATATGGACATTTCATCAAAAGAACGTTGCGCAGGCGATATCAATTTCTCCTCTTTTTATTTGTCAATGTGCACATAAACCAAAAGAAATTCACACGGTGGAAGGGGACCTGGTAAGCTGTAGTATGAAACGTTAGTCTTTCGGAAAACAATTCCTTCTTTTTAAATTAGAAGCAGCGTTCTTCATCGATTGTTCCCGTTCCTTTGTTTATGTGCATTCGAACTAACAGTAGATAAACAAAAGAAAGCGGCCGATACACACGGTTGCTTTACAAAGGAGGATAAAACTCGCCTTCAAGAAACTAATATGTATGAAGAAGAAGAAAAAAAGATGGGAAGAGAAGAGGAACAGTAATATCTTTTGTACATGCATCTAAAATATAGTTAGTTTTCATAAATGATCACTGGAAGGAAATATCTTCCAATTTTTGTGCAACGCGATTCGACGTGAGGGGGGACAAGAAATTTATAGGTCCTTTTTGCAAACACAATACAATTGGTAAATTATCTTTCCTCATTTAGAATTAGAATTAAAAAATATCGTAGTAGAAAAAACATCTCGCTAATCTAACAAATTGTAATTGTTTAGAAATATAAAGTCATCCAAATGTGACGCCTAAATCTCAGTACTGTACTATATAATGTTTACGCATCGTGTCTTTACAAATGACATATGCCGTTCTGTTCTAGTACATGGTAGTACAATTTTAATTATGAACAGATACACTTTTACATTATTAGGGCTTTTTATAAAAATGGGTCATTGTTTTCAAGCAAACTTTTATTTAGCGGTGAAGCTCATTGCACAATGGATAGATTCGTTGATAAACAAAATTGTATTATTCGTGAAAAATCTCTACACTCACAAAAAGGCACTATTTAATGTGCATTTTGGGGAAATGGAATCATTGGATCATTTTTCTTTGAAGGTGATGCTGGAAATGCTGTTACTGTGAATATTAAGTGACATCAATCAATGTTGAGTGACTTTTTATGGTCAGAATTGAATCATATTGATGTATCTGATGTCTATTTCCAGCAAAACAGAGCTACGTGTCACGCAACTCGAGATAACGTTCAATTTTTTCTATCGAAATTTCGTCACCGTGTAATTTCACGAAATGCAGATTTCAATTAGCCTCCAAAGATCGTGCAATTTAACACCGTTAGATCTTTTTATGGGGTTTTTAAAAGGCGAGACTACGCTAACAAGCCTGAAACAATTAACGACTTAAAGAACAATATTCGAGGACTTTGCATCCATAATTTCTTGAATACGTCTCTACATTTTTTATAGTTTTCTTTTATTTCTACGTTATTATGCCACATTAAAATAAGTTTCTCAGTCAGTGTATTAGTTATCACTTCTGGTTCAATTGGACGCTTTAATAATTCGCAAAAGTTTTCTATCGGATTCATATTCGGTAAGTTGTCCAGAAAAAGCATGAATTTTCTTTACTTAGTTAAGCGGTCGCGATACAAAAAAATTATCTATCTGTATGTTAACAATAACAAAGAATGTATTTTACTATCATTAAACTCATACCACCGAAACATAAAATATTAAATTTATTTATCTGTTTGTAATAGTTTTATCACTCACTGTGGTTTGTTTTGTTAAAGGGAATTATGTAGGCGTGTTAAGTTGAACGACCCTAAATATATGTTTGTTGAAAGGTAGAAATGTAGTTGCAATTTGGAAGTTATATTTTTACTTTTTCTTTTTTTATTCGAAATATATGAAGCGTATATTTAACTCTAAGTAATTTCCGCATGATCATGTGATATTTAATCGAAACGACACGCACGGCCATCTAGTGAAAAGCACTTTAGTACGCGGGAATCGATTCGATCTGCAAACGATACATACACAGAATCGGTTTCATTAACGCAAGATTAATGAACTGTCTAGCTTACGAAAGTAATTGCATCGAGCAATTGAAAAAAAGAGAGACAGAGAGAGAGAAGAAAAAAAAGGATAGAAACGTTTCAAATGAAACTACATTTTTCGCGCGTTTTTATAAACAGAAGATTAGATTGTCATTTCGTGTTTGACCAAATAGGATGAGGATAATGGAAAAAAAATTTGAAGCAATGCCGCCAACCGATAATCTTACTTTCCACTCCCCGTCCTCTTCACATTTATAAAGTAAACACGCTGAAATGAAAGTTAAACGAAGATAATGATCGAGGTGATTTTGCGCAAAGAAATAATGAAATTGTAGGACGAACTCTTCAAAAACTAACAGAATAATAGGTTCCAAACGATAAGAGAAAAGTGATTTTACCATTTGCGTCTTAATGAAGACGAAAAGAAGTGAACACTGATCGCGAAACTTTTAACAATAGAAAATACAAATTTTTGCAGATTTTTTTTTATTATAATAAACACTTGTATAACTGATAATTTAATGCAATAACAAAACGTTTTGATATTATTTTAAATATTAACTTTATCTAGTTTAAAAAATCTGTTAAATAAAGGAGTACTTTTAAGTTTTGAATATATTACTGCATTAACATATAATTAACTTTCTTACGTGAGTCAACATTGTATAGTATGAATTTCTTTGCGGATCTTGTTAAAATTTAGTCAGTTTAAAATTGCAAATAACAAGGTCTGGATTATGAGTTCATAAAATTACACAACAATATTTTTTTCATTTATTTGTTCAATGTAGTATTAATATAACACATTAATTCATAGCTTCTATCATAAACATTTGTTTATGTTGTTAATATATTGTGTTACAGTAAAAATATAAATTTTGCACGATAATTAAACATTAAAATTCATCACTGCATTGACCTTGTTTTAAATTTCTAAGCTCTTAATTTCCCCAACCAATTTCAATTATAATTGTTTAATTAATTTTCCTCAATTACACGAAAGCGACAGTCTGGCTAATTTAGTTTATTTATAATTGTTTAAATATGCTTAACGTTTATACCTGAAAGGCACTAATTAAATACCTATGTATTTTCAAATCTGTTCTGTGAAATACGATGTGTACAAAGTGCAAGTTGTACAAATAAGCAATTGGAAAGTACTGTGTACTCATTAATGGACATCCAGATCATTTAAAAGTAAAATAATATTAAACATAATATGATTAGTTTGTTTTGAGTACTAAATTTGATACTGGAATAAGATACTCTTTAGTGAAACGTGTTTTTCTTCGTACATTAGAAAGATGTAAAAGTGAGGAAAAAAGATTATTTAAGAAAATATTGAAAGCAACCAATGTACTCAGAGATAAATACAAAATTCAAAGAGTAAAGGTGCTAAAAAGTGAACATTTAAACGAAAAATGACATACAAGAGCATAAAAACAGGCAGTAAAAAACGAGTTACAACCACTTTCCATCCCATCTTTTTTTTTTTTTTAATGCCACAAACTTTTATAAATGCAGGGACATTAGTTTGTTGCTTTGATCCTGGTACTAAAACTTAGATTTACGGTTCGTATAGAAATCGCGATCCCATTGCGATTCTCGTTTTTTAGATATCAATCCGTGTCAAGAACAAATGTTGAAGATAGCAGCCACATCTCGGTGTCTCGAAGAGCTAGCTCTCGTCTTACGGGAATCCGTCGAAATCCTTGAAGTTCAACTTAGATACCATGTGCATACAAGCTTTTACGAAACTTCTGTCCACGACACATTAGCGAAAATAAAACAGGAGCAAATAGCGTGTTATCTATAAACCAGCGAAATGATAAATAAATCTTCGATTTCTTCGGGAAAATAAATGAAAATTCTGATTGATTTATTCAACATAAAATAACATCGTGCAGATATATTTATTCATATTTAATTCATAAGAACGTTCTTATGTATCAAAATTTTGCGAGAAATCACGTATGTTGAAATTTACACTGACAAAAAACAGAATTAAAGGAAATGAAGTTTTGCAAAGAGGTTTTTTTTAATTGATTACAGTAATTAACACTGACAGGAACGATTTGTAATTCTGTTTGAACGAAAACAGAAGAATACATTTTAATATTGTTATTTAGCAGAAAATGTGTACCCATAGCTAAAAAATATTAGTGAAAAAATTGAAACATTCTAGTTAACTTCAATTGTACTTTATTATCTTTTATAAAATGATAATTTATCACGAATTTCATATGCACACGAATAACGAAATAAGTTTTGCATAATAAAGACAACAATCTAACTAAATTCATAAGATATTAAAGATATACTTCAGTATTTTGAAACATTTTAAATTTTAACGAACGAATATAACAGATACTGTGGTTACATGTATTAAACAAATTAACGTTACTTATAGTTAACTACAAAATATATGAAACTTATAATTCAAATAATTCTAAGCAAATTACTTTTTCATATAAAAACTGTATGTAAAAAATGTGCAGTTTACAGATGACCTTAAGAAAGATGCATTTAAATGAAAATTAAAAGAATTGTAACGCCAAATCTGATTTTCATATAAATTTTAATTACTTTCTTACAAGATAATCAATAAAAATTAGATTTACAAATGAAAAGACATAATACATGATTTAAAAAAAGGATAATAAAAATTTAGTTAGCCATCTTCCTCGGAATTATTCTAAATCCAATAATAAATACGGTATTGTTTCGTGTTTTCTATTTTCTCATAACAAGATATTTTAGGAAATATCAGTTTCCCTTTTAACTCGAAAGCTATAATAACCACGTTCTCGAGTAACGAGTAGCAAGAACTTGCTTAATATAAGAAGCAATTATATCACCTTGAAGTGTAATCGAACAAACTCGAAAGCTCTACGAACTTCTTCAGTAATATAATAGAAGTTCTCGAAGAATTTCTTTTTTCTTTTTTTAAATTATCAAAAACTTTTATACGAGGAATCTGTCTTTTCATCTTTCACCTGTCGCAAGCTGACGTCGCGCGTGTTAATCCGATCTATCAAACCTTTCGAAACATCTGCTAGAAATTGCAATTCTTCGACAGTTAGTTTTGCTGTGAAAGAATGGAAATTGAGAACCCGAGAGAGACGATTCCCAGAAATTTTCTTTTCCCGTTGATTCACCGAAATGAAGACTTTGTGCACCAAGGTCCACGCGACCAAGTTAGATGAATCAAGTTTCGCTAGTGGATTCGAAGAGCTGGAAAAGAGTGGAGGACGTTCGATAGAAAGTTGCAAACTTCACCGGGAATCCAATATCAGAGACGGGCGTTTACACGATTGGAACGTAATGTTTGTACATCGTTCTACTGGTTAACTTCGAGGGCAAGAATCACCGTGTTCATCGGTCCTCGTAACCGGAGCCAAACTGTGCGTTATTTTCTTCCTTCCGAAACACGAAACGCCGTTTCAGCTAGGCTGAATCTCCCAACACTGTCCAATGTTTCATCCTGTAAACTGTATATATACGATTTATACCGTAAGGAACAATGAACGCCACGAAATGAACGTTCCAGTTGACGTTTTATTGGCTGCAATAAATTGTTGCAGCTTTATTCTAATAGTTGTTATCGTGAACAACTATATATCGCCGCAAATGAACGTTACAATGATAAAACTTGTTTCACTTCCTTTGTTCGGTGAACATTCTTTCCTATTTTTCCGGATAATCTTCAACCTTCTATAGCGTCATGTGACTTGAAACTTAAAACATATCAACTTTTTAGATTTTATACATCACATTTCGTTTGTTTATTGCGATATTATTGCAAGATTGTAATATTACTAGACTGCAATGTTTTTATGTAAACTCGTACGGTAAAAGAAAGGTAAAATTTTGGTTAAAAATTATTTCACTTACCAAGTATTATAAAAAGCATTATAATTTAGATATTTTATGTATTTCTTCTCATTACGTGCATTCTGTGCAATTTTGTATCTCTAAATCTCCTATAAATACATAAAAATCTGCAGTCTGATTATTACATTATTAAAAGGTAAATTTCTTTATATTAATTAATAATTTTTGCTTTTCAACATTTGTCAGAATGTTCAAAAATATTCTCATAAACATAGAAAAATGAGGCTACTAAGGGTTAATTGAAGAAAATGAACGTCGGTGTCAAAATAAGAAATCTGTGAAAGTTATTAAGGACTTCTCAAAAGTTTCCGTCGTTAATTTTTAATCTAAATTGCGTTGCTTTTCGAGTCAATTTTTGCCAATGATGACAATGATGTGACAATTTAATAGTATAATATAAGAAATAATTACTGTTAACATAAGATGGGAAAAAGTTGTGAAAAGCGAGGGAAAATATATCCAATAAAAGATATCGTATATACCAATTCTGTGTACAAAATAAATGAATTTGGTTAAAAAACTTTTGCAAACTCCTAATAATATAAACAAGTGTTTCGAATAATTAATTTGCTAATAACTGATGAAGAAAGAATATGTAGTCTGGAAAGTGAGAAAATTAATCATTAGGTGTTAAGAAAGTGAAAAACTTGGTCAGTATGATGATATACTTGGTTATACATGTATGTATGTATAAGTAACTCATTCAGAAACGAAGCAAGTAATATTTTATTAACACAGTAATGTTTATTTACTACTTTATAACATTTCGTATACTACATTTTTATACTAAAAAGTTTGTCTCACTTTTAATTCCTTCATTGCGTATGGAAAACTGAATATCAGAACAAACATTCTTCTAAACATACTAAGGATTCCATAGAAAATTAGTGTGTTAATTGAAATTTTCATTAATGAATGATAAACTGATTTGTCTTCTACACGTATCTGTGAAAGCACGAAAATGATTAAGATAATAAATCCATCACAGTATTCTTGAAATCGTACAATGTATTCATTGTTACAATTTGTAAAGCAGAAATATGTGTTACGGATATTATTTGATCTCGTAAATTTCCGAAATAGCTCCAATTAGTAAATGGATTTTAATCGATAAACGCCACTTTCATAGTTCGCGACGAGGTAATCCTTTCATGCCGCTCGTAAACTCGTGTTTTCGTCGCTTTAGTATTCCTTGAAGAATATGCGGACAGAAAATATACAATAGCAGCTGCTTAAGTTTTTGAACTTGACAAAAGCTGTACAATACCATTGAAAAATTCATATAAATTTCGAAGTACATTATATGGAAGCGTGTAAACACAGTTTATCACGTTCTATATATAAAATCGTTAAAGCATATATGTAAATATGTGTATGTATTTCGTAGACCTTCGGTTAGCATGAATTAATTAATAATTTGTTAATTATCTTTGCTCAGACGAGTTGGGGATGCATCCGTAATCATGACAGGTATTTTAATAACGTGCTTAACAAGCTTCAAAATTTATGGATCAAATCTAAACCATGATAATAAACATACATATACTCGTTGGAATAAGATGTCGATCAAAAACAATATTGTAAGTACATACGATTTTTCATTTCACTACGAGCCTCTTTTTATTCATATTGTATTATTTAACAATAAACGAGCCAGAAATCTATTTTGTACAATTTTTCATAAGCCATAGCTTCAATTCAATCTTCTTCTTTTTTACGCCTGTCATCAGTACATGTTTCGAGAAAGTAGGAAGATAATTCAATACCTTTTCATAATTCATGGATGTCGTGTATAACCTGCTCTTGTTCCTTTTCTTTTGTCTCATATTGTCTTCTTACTTTGGTTTATATGGAATCAGCAAAAACATACAACATCATTGCTAATTACTTCGGAATATTTGAATACACAAACTTAGCTATACACGTAGCTTCACGTTATTCTAATAAGGGAGATAGAGAAGAGAAAGTCAACAGTTAAAAGGAAATGAAATACGAAAAAGCTCTGTGACACGTGACACATTTTCTTATTATCGATAATTTCTCTTTGATTAAAACTTACGTTTGTGGTAATGCGCAAGGGTTAATTTAAAACTGTGAAAAAATATGTTAATAATTAAGTTGAACGAAAGCATTTTTAATTTACCTACTTTTGAAATATACAGAGTGTTTGCGAAATCGTGGTACAACCGGTAAGGAGATAATTCCTCGCAAAAAATCTAGTCGAAAACAAGGAATATAGTTTTTCCATACGGGGCGTAATTTTCGAGAAAATTGAATTTGAAAATTTGTTAGGTACGCGTGTACTTAGACAGAGCCTACTTTATTCGCCCGATCCAGCCTGCAATTGTCATTGCTGCTTGCATCTGTAAACAGTATCCTTCAGGATATGGTACGACATTAATTAATAATTAGCCGTAAATTTCAATAATTGATTTATATCTAATCGTATATTTAAATTACGATTCAACAATATCGTCTGTTTTCTTGTTTATATGTGACAACAACTTGGAATTTATTATTATTAAACATTTAATAATAATGTGATAATATATTTATTAATATGTTATTTGTACTATGTAAATGTATTGTTAAATGTTTAAGTTACATTTCATGTATCGTTATTTTAAAAGAAATGGATGTCAATATAATTTCCATATACTACCCGATACATTGTATTCTCTAGATAATTACAAAATTTAGAATTATTTGCATACCTTATAATTATAAAATAAACCTAGTATCGAATATTATAAAAATCAAATAATTAAATTAACGAAAACATATATAATCGATATATGAAAATTTGTACGATACACTCTGCTTATATTAATTAAGAATCAATACTTCATCATAAGTAACTAATTAAATTTAAGTTTAACCAAGTGTCATTAATTAGAGAACCTACTATAGAGGGAAACTAATGTTATAAACTTTCAATTAATTTTATCTAAATATTATACTTTTTATTTAGAAAATTAAATTAATTTTGATAATTGTTGAAAGTGAAAGAAATAAATTTAAACTACCCAAATAATTTTTTTTCATTTACAATAAATCAAAGGTATTTATAAGTTGAACACGAACAAAGAGGTTTACATGTAATAAATAATTTACGTATCTCCTAATTGCAGAATAAACCAAATATCGAATATTAAACAATCAAACAATTCAATTAACGAAGACACAGTCGATACACGAAAAGTCATGCAGTATACTTCGTTTATAATAATTAAGAATCAATACTTCATCGTAAGTAACTAATTAAATTTGATTTTAACCAACTGTCACTGATTAAATAATTTTATCTAAAGTATGCACTTTCTGTTTAAATAATTTAAATAATTTCGATATTTGTTCTGAGTATTAAGATACGAAAGTGAAAAAAAAAACAAATGTACACTATTCAAATGAATTCTTTTCGTTTATACCGACAATTAATTAAATATAATTATAAGGCGAGCACGAACAAAGAGGTTTCGAATTTCAACAAACGTGATGGAATATTGTTAAACATGAAATTACCACCAAACTTTACACAGGCACGTCTCGAGTGATAGAATTAAGATCATCGCGTAACACGACGCCAAAGACTTCAATTACGTTCCCTTTTAAGCGCGTCTAGGAGGTTAGTGACAAAATCAAAAGAACTGTAATTGAGATTTATCGCGTGCACAGCCCTCCCTATGATATTTTCTCTCCGAATCGTATCTACGTTTCTTCAGTTGGCATGCACTAGTAATGGAAACCGTTTTTCTGCTTAATGGCATTCGTCCCTATCTCTACACACAATCCTGTAAAAAAACTTTCGACTGGCTACGACGTAATCAACCGCAACGTGTAATTTCGAATTTCGTTGCTAGCAAAGAAACAGAATGATTTTTTTTTATATTCAAATGTAATTTCAAAATTGAAAGAGGAATTGGTAAAAGGATTCATTTTTAATCGCAAATGTTACTAATCTGGAAAGATTCGCGCGTTTCATAGGTTCCTGATGAAACTGTCGACTTACTGTTGAAAAAATTACAGTTATTTACAATTGAACCGTTTAAAAGCACAACTGACTAACTCTGTGGTAGAAAATTTACAAAAATTATTCTATTTACATAAATGTTAAGCACAATATCATGTGGTTTGGTACTAAAATTCCTTCCAAGCGGTTCAATTCATGAAGACATTTTGTTTTTTTCGAAACACTACGAACCATGTATCGATTTCACTTATAACAAGAACGAGAATTGACTTAGCTTTCCGAGATGTTTGGGAAGCTTTGATTATTTAAACTACATACACTCTTTTTCCTTTTCTATGTATATATATGATTTCTAAATTTTCAATCGAAGCGGAGATTAAAATGGCATGGCACAGAATCTTGAATACAAAAATACAGAAAAACACAAAATACACAGAGATCTAAGTAAGTTCATTTCGTACCTAAACACTGCTATTCTTTTTATAATGTTACTATTTATAAACACATTTTGTAACAAAATGATAAAATTATTTACTTAGAATGAGTATGTACCGAAATTTAATTAAAAATATTAAAACTTTAATTTATATAGAATTATAGTGAAAGTACGATTATTATATGCATTATGAACGTTGATAATTCCCCTAAGTTCATTAATAAGCACGCCGGTGAACCCTAACTAAATGTATTATATGTAATTCAGTACGCAAGGAAGGTTATTACACTCGATTCATTAATTGTGGGAATAAAGTTTCGGTATACGTGAAGCATTATCGAACATTGAACTACGTAGTGCCGTGTTCACACTGATTGCACTGAAACTTTTCACATTTTTTTTCATTGCTGAAACTCTATTTCAGCAGAGTTCTATTAGCTTTCAATATACCGCTCTCACTTTTATAGCACAATTCACCACGCATTACTTTATCCTTTCTCCGTTTAGATTTCACGTATCAAATTCAACGCAAGCAACTGCTTGAAACAATTCACAGAACACTAACTCTTTAATATCTATGGAAGGAATAATTGATTCGTATCGATTCGAGAACACAAAACTTTTTCACCACCACAAGCAATCGAGTATCATTCGTTTTATACGACGAAACAGTTTCACATTAGCACTGAACATTCTTGATCCTTTATACGAAAATATAAAATAAATCCGTAATTGTTCATTCGGAAACTGAAAACGAACCTCAAATAATTGTTCATTTAATATCTTGGAACTGTACTAATACAAACAATATCAAAGATTCTCGCGAAAAGTAAAAAAAAGAAGAGTATATGTTTTTACTTTGATAGTTTGAAACAAACACTGTACGCGAAACAATTCCAACATTTCGGGCACAAATTGAATTAAGAGAAAAATAAATTCTTAAATAGCGACGTTTCAGCAGTGAAATAAAAGCTGCGCTTTACGCAAAAGGTATTAACTAGGTACTGTATAGCGCGCGAGTCAGAAAATAGCTTTCGTATATCCAAGCGTTTGATACGCGTTTCTAAATAACCGAATACTCGATATGCGCGGGTAAATACAACGTTTAATGAAATTCAAAGCTGCTGCTTTTATTGTCATTTATGATTTCACTTGCTCCTTATAAAACTGACAAGCTAAGTTCTGACTTTTAATGAAAAGCACAACCCAATCACTATTTGAAGGGGTACAAAAAAAAGAAGAAAAAAAAAGAGAAAAAGGTCAATCATCGAGTTGAGGAATTAAGAGGAATGCTCTTGATGAAATAACTTTATTTCAGGATTTTCAGGACACTTCGACGCGAGGGCTTTGCGAATCCGTTGCAATTACGCGAACAACTCGCACAGCCGCTTGTAACTTTCACGAACAAAGGACAGCTATCGCACCTTTCATTAACCAAATGGAGCCGGAGAACGTGGTATCGAAAAATATGATCGTATCAACGATCCAAGGAAAATTCGAGAACAGAAGAGTCAGGTAAACAAGCATCCTTACCAGCTAACGAACGAAATTACATTTACGGAGGTTCGCAGTTACGGGAAATCCTTCAAGGTAGATAACAGGTAATATGAAGAAGCAGAATAGAAAAAGTAGACAAAGGTAACGATTTTCGTTAAAACAAAAAAAAAGAAAGAAAAAAGAAATACAACGGTTCGATAGAAATTTATCAAAACTTTCTAGAAAATCTTTTTTTGGACATAGAATGAATTTTTTTTTTAATCAACATGGACAGAAAGGTGAGAAAGATTGGAACGTGAAGAAGGTACTCACCCAAAGGATGGACCGCGTGTAGTCACGTCAACGTTGAAAACAAACCGCGTGAACAGGAAACTTCCGAATACGAGACACGGCAGCCACTCGAGAAACTCGAAAATCGCGAACGAGCGTGGAGAGAAAAAAAAAGGAAAAGGAAAACGTAAGGTTCGGATTCTCAGAGATGAGAAGTGTACGCGTGATTGCGTGTCGGGGCGCGGACTGAACGACTGGGAGAGCACGATCGTCTCTGGTTGTCCCACCCCACGTTCTCCTCAAACCATCCCCACTCTACATCCCGCCATGAAGCTCCAAAGCTCCCCACGACCCCACACCCTCGACACTTCCAGTACCGTTCGTCGTCAGCGCCAACGCCCTTGCGCACTGGGGACGTCTACGAAGCGTGGCCTCGCCGGTCCTTCGCCACTCGACACCTTCAATTCTATACCTAGGATATTTCTTTTTCTCTCACACCTCTTTTTAATTATTATTTTCCGCATGTATGGAAAAAAAAAATAAAAAAATAAAAGAGAACACATTACCTTAACATAATTGACCCTTAAACGGATGCAGAAACGGTGTTGCCTGTTGTTTACTTCTTGATGAAATCTAAATGAAACCGCGTAAAACGATAGTTTCTTCACTTCTGTTTCAAGTATTTCATTGTTAACTCTCTTTTCAGATAAAAGTACAATTTAAGGAGGAAAATTTTGGTTTATCTAACTTATTGTATTCTTCATATGTGCTTGTATTGTTTGTTATTAAGTATATAGTCGGATGATCAATTTATCAGTATAGTTCGAAATTTGGAAAATGATCGTGTAATTGAACGTGGGGTGGGTGTCCTACATATCTGGAACACCAAGTGTGAATATACGCAAAATTTATAATGCAAGATATCGGTATACACTGTGGCAGAAATTGGATGATGTATGATTTACTAATTAGGTAACTTTATTTTTTTCTATGTTAGATATGAAATTATATTAATATTATATAATTTTAAATAAATAAAGTATAAAGAAATGCGAGACTTTAATATTCGGCTTTATTAAATGAAATATCCTTCCTTATATTTTTGCAGTCGGTCTACTTACGCGTTTGTTTTAAATTTACTTGTGCAATTTTATAATTTTAAACATTGACTATGAAATAATAAAAAGTATAGGAAAATATAAATTAATTTAACGTAACATAATATTTAAATACATAATTTATATGAAAATATAAATAAACACAGAAGTGAGATTTTCATTATATTACCTAATACCAATTTATCTAGATGAATAAAAATTAAAGTTTCGCGTTTACATTGAATCTAGAGCTTAATTTTACTTTACTTTCATTAGAATGATTAAACTGTGTCTAAATAAATTCTATTATCTACTAAATTGAATGCTTTTCCTTGCTTTCCTAGCAATCCTTTATAGTAAAATGTTACATTATTTTGTAGAAAGTATTTCTAAACATTATTTTATTATTTTATAATAAAATATATATTTATGCATAATTCTTGAGTATCAACAATATTTTCAAAATTCTGATGTCATACATTGTTTTGTACCTGGGCGTCAAGAAAATTGAATTGTTGTCAGAAAATAGGAGGTGATAGAAGGTAATATATTCTTGTCATGTGAATGATATTATGTTAATGCCATTCTTGGAACTTTCTTATTTAAGAATATATGATATACGTACATGAAAGGATTCATGCCCGTGAATTTGTGGAAAGCCCAGTTTTAAACTAGCTGGACGATCTTCCAACCCTTGGAACTTTCATATACATATATTGCACCCGCTTTCTTCTTCGCGTATCTATCTTTCATCTCGTGCTACATCAACCTTCATCATGGCCTGTCACTTTCATTCCTGATCTATTTTTGATGAATCTGAGAGATTCGCGGAACATTATAAAATTATCTATATCTAGCTTGCATTGTAGTTTTTAATCTTCCAACAATTATTTCCTCATCCGAATATGTAGAATTCGATTTCTTTAATATTTGAATTATCAAAGATCCATATATGCAATTAATACTATCTAAGTATTTCTCATTATTCTTAGGTGTGATATGTCAAAATATGTTTTTTTTTGTCTTTTATTGTAATTATAAGTAACATGCAAAATGATGCAATATAATTTAGAAAATTTACTGAATATTTGACAAGAAATCGAATCTTGTAAAAAGTTCTCAAACTTTCTGAAGGATATTAATTTATTATACTTATTATAAATAGGTTTTTTCCTGAGTAATTCAGCTGTTGTCATTAATAACCTTAAATACTCACTAAAAAAAGAAGAAGAAAATAACACAGTATACTATTATATCGATTTGCACTTGATTTCTATTTTGAAAATCGTTACAATATAAAAGCGATTTTATAAATCTCAGAAGCCAAGTTTTTACGATGTATGAATATGTTTTCTTTCGAATTCGTATCAGGTGTGTCGAGATTACTTTTTAAAACGCCGTTTAGGCCAATATATATCGCAGTATGTACATATAAGGTGAAATTCTCGTTCTCTCATGTTGGAATTGCTAGCGGTTAAAGTGCTATCAGTGATTCAAAGTTGGCGAAGTGTCGAAGATCGACGGAGAAAATAATGGAACGCGATATAGATGGGATTGGCCGCAATCCTTCTGACTACAAGAACAGCAGAACAACTTAGAAGTACCTTATCACGATTGCAGATTATGATGAAATCAAAATCATCGCAACAATCGTGTTTCAGAGAAAAATAAAGTTGAAGAAATTGTTAAATATCTAACAAAGAGCATCATCCATTTGACACTAACTGATTTCGATCAAATTTTACATACAGCTGGAGAATTCTGTAATATTAGTCTCGTGTAAAAGTATTTTCTTTTTTTTTTTTTGTCAAACTACTATTATTTACTTTTTACTTGAAATCACTATCGCAACTTGGAAAATTGTTAATTAGAATATCTCAAAAACGAATTAACGCAAAGAAAAATGTCAAGTGAAATTTAAAACAGATTGATCATTAAAATAATTTTCATTATTCTCGATGAACTTCTGCTATTTTTTTGGTAGTTTGCAAGTATCATCGCGAATATTTCGATATGAAGGACTGTACTTATTACTTCTACACCTAATATTTTTTATATATTCTAAACAAATGCTTTTTGACTTTTGTTTTTTTCTTTTGTTAATAATAATTAAGATAACATAAAAGTAGAAATTTCGTTGGTAACCCTAATTGATGAAGCAATAAAAATATATTTTGTAGTACTTATATGTGAAGTGTGAAATTTTTATTGCTATTATTAACAGTATACAAATTATGAGGTGGAAGATCGCATGCATACACTGTTTCTCGTATCTACTTCGAAACTAACGTTAAGCCAACTTATAGGTACAATTGAAGGATTTACAACGGTAATGGAAGTACTAAAGATTCATTCATAGTTCTCTCAATACTCACCAGATAATTATTAAACCGATGAATCGCCTTTGGAATCGTTCATGCTAATTAGAGGGAGTATATATGCATATAATGAATTTCTCCTGCATTCTTGATGATATAAATAAAGCGATGAGAATATATGAAAGAACAGAAATTTTTCTTCTAAATTGAAGTAATACGTTGACGACAATGATATTTTTATACCTTATTAAAAGAATAATTTATACGTAATTGCACCTTAATATTGCGTTATTAGCATGTAAACTAAATTAATGTTATTAATAATATTTTCTACAAGAAACGAACAGGCTGACATTAGTGAAATATTTCATTTAAAGCGAATTTCAAAAACCACAACCCACGATCCTCTAGAATGCATTTATTTATTATGAACTGCACTCAGTAATACATATCTACTCATCTTTTATTTTTTACAATACTATCCTATATTTTACAATACGCATCAGTGCATTTTTCTTTATCCATAATAAGAAATTAAAGAGAAATGTACAAAGAAAAATGATTTGATACTCATAATCCCATGGCTTGGTTATTTCGTTCGTTTGATTTAAATCCACTTGACATTTTCCTGTGGAGTTTTCTAAAAACTGAAATATATTCATGTCTTTTTGTTGCGGTAGGTGATACGAAAGAAAGAATTGAAATTAATTATTCTGACGTGAATGCTAAAGAACTAAACGTTGTTATAAAAAGAAACGAATAAGAAACGTCAAGAAACGAATAAGAATATTTGCGAATAAAAAGGCAAATTAATAATATATGAAATATCTCATAAAGTGTTAAGTTTCCGATGTCGTCGTTTTACACGTTTGAATGATCTACAGCATCGATTTGCGTAAAAAGGTACTTTTAGTTCCACTTATAAAAGCGTAATTATACAAGTGCAGTGGTGCACTTGCGAAAAAATTCGCGACACGGGGTAGTAGGACTTGCCAAATTGTGCAAAATTTTTTTTACTTAGAGCAAAACTACTGCATATTTAAATTTCAATATTAAAACTACAACAAGTCATTATATATATAATTATACAATTAATATACATTAATTATTATATATTAATATATATATACATTATTTATAATATATAATAATATATAATAATTATATATATATATACACACACACATATATATAACCAAATATTGAAATTTTCACACAAAATAATTAACCTTAATAAGTTTAAATCATTAAACATGAATGTTTAATGACTATCTCTCTTAGTATATTACTTACCAACCTTCTACTTTTGTATTTATGCACCTTCACATAGCCATTTAATATTTTTAATTTCGTGCTTAATATAATTTAACGTATATAATTATAAAAAGGAAATGAAGATATTACTAAGAACGATTGTAAGAAAGAAATTTTAAAAATGTTCTGAGGAATATGGTGAGTAATATATAACTTTAATTAAAGTAAAGAAATCTCTTGTATACTTGAACAATATTCATTTCTCCGGTTAAATAAACCAAATTCATCGTCACATTTTGATTAATAAAATTATTTTGAAATATGTGATCATACATAAATTCAATGCAATAAAAATTTTTACATTTCACAATTGGGAAATTGTGCTTTTCTTATACTTTATATAAAGATAATTCCCTTTTAATATCAAGCTCATTCTACTGTACGCACGATTTTTTTGCTTCACATATTTTATTATACTGCTAATTTACCTTTGTCAGCGAAAAGTAATGGAAACAATGAAAAGAACTTTGTTTATTCTTTTCAAAATTTGAATAATATAATATTCAAGTTATAATATAGTCAGGATGCAGTATTAAAAACAAATTTTAAGTTCAACCATGAAGTTCAAATCATGAATCCAGGAAATGTTATTTCCTAATCTCAAAAATATTGTGCACATTTTCTTTAATGTTAATGGAAATTTGAAATGTCACACAATAGGTGATTTATGTTAAATAAGTTTTAAAGTCGTAATTTCGAGCTATGGAAGTGCAATTTTTAACCAGTTAACGGAAAAGAAGTAATTTTCCATTGCGACAATTAAATTGGGAAATTAATGACTCTGTTATATTCTCCTAATTTGGCACCATCAGAGTTCCATCAGTTTCAGAATCTTCCGAATCATTTAAACACAAAACGATTCGAAATAGAAAATGGTGTCTTAAGGAAAGTCGATTCATTTTTCAGCTCGAAACCATAAAAATTGTATCGCAAGGAAATTAAAAATTAAATATTAAAATAAGAAAGCGTTATAAAAAATAGCAGAAACTATAGTTCAGGTTAAAATTAAAACCGCTAAGTTTTATTTCATTTCAAAGTTTATTTATGAGTTGACCCAAATAATATCAATCGATGTAAACGAAAATCCGAAGATTTATGTAATATCTTTCCATTTTTATTCGTATCCATTTTCTTCCCTAGATATCTGTTGCTTGATTACACAAAATACACGTGGTAATATTAAAAAGTAATCATTCGATGAATAAAACTTTCAAAAAGAAGAACGTGACAAAATATAAAAATGTAATAGTAAAAATGTAATTAGTTATTTTTAATGATAGAATTTGAAACACTTCGAATCGCTTCGAGTCAATGTATATTTATGATGAAAAAATCGAATCACTTTGATCACGATTTAAAGCTTAGAACTCTTGAAAATCTTGAATTTCTTGAAAGTTTAAAATCGAAGTTTATGGCAGTATTTTTAACTTAAATATACATAAATACTGACCCAATCAACGATGACATTCGCTTTAAATCATATATGCATATTTATAATATCCAGAATTCTTTGGATAATCTTTGAACCAATAAATACTTTCAAGACATCCAAGACTATCAACACCTTCAAGACTTCCAAGAATTCCAAGACTTTCAAAACTTCTAAGATTTCCAAGACTAGAAAGACTTTCGACATTTCAAAGTTAATCGAATATCTACAATCATGAAAAATTTGATGAAAAATCATGTTTCATCTTGAAAAATTTTGAACCGTTCCGCAATTTAGAGTCGAACGCTCATCGCTAGTTACCTTACGAAACATTCGAAAGACAAAGGCCGATGACTGGCTAGACGTATTGATTTGTTATTTTTAGAGGTGACGATGTAGGTAAGTATTTATCTTTAGCAAGGACGCGTCGCTTCTTCGAAATGCCCTTATCTTCACTTTCTCACATGGCTGATGCGCACAGAACAGGAAAGTGCACTCGCAAAGCTGACACGTGTCGTTTCATTGTGCAAAATATACCGATGTACAAAGATCACTTGGTACGTGTGCGTTGTACATGACAACGGTTTACTTTGCATTGCCGACACAGTGGAATCAGCTTTCGACAAAATGCAGCTGACCTAGTACCCAAGCTACAACACGTTTTACTCTACATACAGGTTAAATGTTTCAAAGTGAATCTAAAACGATTCATATTGTATACTCTATGGGTATTGAATAATATCAAATGTTAAATATTACTTATAGGGATGTACGATAACTTAGAAAACAGAAATGCGTCGATATTTATGACGAACGTGAAATTCTGAGTGCAACTTATATAAAGGAAACACTACGAGAGCATTCAAGTTTTATGTTAAAAGTACAGAAGCGTTTGCACGTTTGTCTTCTGTTATATTCTCGTGAAATCATAACGCAAATGTGCATACATATGTACATTTATGCTGTACATATTTAATACGGAAGAAAATGTACGCACGTAGCAAAAAAGTGCCTCGTTCATGTGAACTATATAAATCTTTTCCCGAAATATAGTTGCACGGGTTGCATATTCGTATACAAAGTGTATAATGCCTTGCAACAATAGAGTGGTAGCGAGCACAACGTCGAAGTGGAGGCTCGAAATTCTATGCTTCTTGCAATATAAAGCTTTGTATCTTTTGCTCGATGTTTCATCGTTAAGTATTTGAAAGGTGTGATATACATTTTTTCATTAAAAGTTGCTTTAAATATGTTACACTAATGTTAAGAAAATAATTTAACGAACATATATATATGTATACAATAATATTATGAAATTTTTCAACTTAATTTATGCAAACGGAAAGTAATATTTTAATAATTTTAACAGTATTAATTAAGTAATTTTTATTTTAAATTACCACATTAAATTTTATGTAAAAGTATCACGTTACACTTTGCGGAATGAATAAAGGAAAACAATATAAATTCGTTATCTCGTATACTGATTAAAATCAGCAGAAAAATTTACAGAAATCTGCATAGAACACTTATGACGAGAAATAACTTGTAAATAAAAATTCATCAGCGAGCAAATTTATGTCATTCTACAATTTATTTTGTACTATAAATCCAAGTTACGTAATAAAACAAATTATTCATTAACTAATTTTATTTTTACTGTCATCTCGTACATGTGCATATATTTTTTCGTTTGTCTAATACATAATATAACGAAATAAAAATAAAACGATTTATCAAAGGATATAATTAATTTAAATTTACTTTTTTTTAATAAATTCGTACTGTCTTAAATTATCGTTGCAATTAATTTAACTTACGAGCATTGTACGTTTAATGGTATTTTTCATACAGAATAGGAAAAGGAGAAACTGAATTGTACGATCGAATGAAATGCTACCTTCTATAATCGGATATCTTAGATACTCAGGTTATCGGAAGAAGCCTTTCAAAGTCTAATGAACTTAATCGAAATTATTCCACAAGTTGATACCGTTACTTAATTTAAACTTAACAAGCCATTACTCTGTAATTAGTCAAAGGGAATCTCTTGATCGTTCCTGTGTTAGTTCATGTGGCTATACGACCAAAAAATTGAATTACCAAAGCTAAGGGTATGTCCTGACGTGGTCTTTATGACTCTAACCTGCAAACTGTGGACTGTTTCAAACTATGTATATTACTACAGTACTGTAAAAAGTTGTATTTTCCTTTTAATATTTTTATATTTGCCATTTATTTATTAACAATATTAGTATATTCTCATAAAATATTTTAATATGTATCGTTTAGCCGTGTTAATTTTATATTACAATTCTATTTATTAATTTTCATAAATTAATAATTATAAATTAATAAGTTTAAAACTTAGTTAGTTGTACATTTTACAGCAATTTCTCATTAAAATTATAGCTATTCTATTGAGAATAATTTACTTGGAATGTTTATTGGCAATGTTATGTTTTTTAATATAGTAGTAAGTACAGTGGTGTACGCATAATTTACTAAATAATTGTTTAATAATTTCATCAATAATACTTTAACATGTTTAATAAATGTGTGTAAAAAGTAATTTTTAATCGAAGAAGGGGAAATATTTACTAAAAGCTTTTCACACAATGAAGAACAGAATTTCAGATGAAAATTACTTCCAGTACTAGTGTCTGTTGAGAATTTCTTTTTGATTGAATGTCTTCGATACTCTGGAAGTGGCCGACTGGCAATTGTAAGAACCTACATATTTCTTGAATGAAGAAAGAGCTCGATACTTTTGAACAACCAATGAAACTTTTATGAGAAGTCGAACAAGAACATTTCAACAGCAAATTCTGCTAATCGTGGCCTGAGTCAAACGTCGGTGAACTTTCGATAGGTGGTCGTTGATTGAAAGAATGTTCCTGTAAACCGTCACAGTTGTATTTGATATTTATCTCAAACAAAAGTCCAAGTATTTTAATTAAATCTTTATTCAAATGTGTCATTGAATTATGTACTCGGCGAATATTTTCATAGGTATGAAGTTAAAGAACAAGGCGGCAAAGAATTAAATTAAGAAAGCATTTCCGATGAGATATTCGAAGAACAAACTGGAAAGCAATTTAAAACAGACTGAAGTAATTTATCAAGTTGAACGAAACATGAATTCCAGAGAATAAAGGAAGCCATTTATTGTTTTCGAATTGACATACTACAGCGAAACGGGCCTAATTAATCAAGGAATATTTTCAATTGTCTCTGTAATTAATAAAGGGGAAAATTTGTTGATTAAATGGTATTAATTAAAAATTAATTTTGAATTAAAATTACATGATTCAAAGAAACTACTTATACTGAAAATTGGAAATTTTTGTTTCCTTTTTTTACCACGAAACAGTATACAGTTTTATTTATGTATTATACGGATGTTAACTTCTAATTTTACATAATTTCTGGATCGCATTATTTCCTTTAAATTTTCATGCGGTTTTCGTCGGATTAACGAAGTCTTTGTTAATGTAAAGGCAGTAAGGTAAGGTGATGAAATATGTGCAATAAGATACAACGTAGTCTGTGAAATTTAATAACAGTAGGTACGTTTACATTTCATAAAGGTATTGTTACATGAAAAATTAAATTTTTATCCTTACGATCAATTCCCTTAGGAAAGTTCCGCTTAATTTCTTCCACTTCTTCCCGTGTTTGATTTTAATTAATTTAATTTCGTGGTTCAAAGAACATTGAAATAAAGAAATTGAAGCATTAAATATAAAATTTGATCTGCACATACAGTATTCATTTCATGAATAAGTTTAGAAATAATTCTTTAATATGTAATATAACACACCTACAGATTTATGGTCACGGTTTCTTTTTTTTAATCAAGAATGAAAATTGTATGAACAATTTAAAATAGAAGACTTAAATAAATCATTGAACAAATTAATTTTATCAACAGAATCATGATTACGTTTCTAACCTTTAAAGGTATTTAATTTTTTGCGAATCGGCTGCTTTCGCTTGGTTCAACTTCGATTCAGCAGCGTTCTATGTAAAAACATTCTAGATCATTAATTTTCGAGATAGATGTAGTCACAAACTATTATCATCAGGTTCACTTCAGCGATTTGAAAGACGTTCGATAAATTAGTTCTAGATGATATTCCTGTAACGATAAGAACCTCCATTTATTTTCATTTATCAAAATATTCATATAAATATCGGAAATATAGCAAATAGGTACGCGAATTTTCACGAGGAAAAACTATAGAGTTAATTTTCACAAGTAAATAAAATTTTTATTTTAATTACGTTTAAATATGTGAGATTTATGTCAAAAATTTCACTATGAAGTGTAGAAATTTATCTTGTTAAACTGTACAAGAAGTATATATACTGTAAGAGATGTATTTCGACATTACAAGCAACTTTTAAAAAATTTAATAAACAGGATGGATATTAAGGAAAATGCACCAACGTGCTACATAATAATTCACGTACTGTGATCGCAAAACACAACTTGTATATTTTATGCATACAAATATAATCATTTAAAATTACGCTCTTAATCCTTATCTTATACTACTTCTGTAACTTTATAAATTTGTATACTATGTTTCGAATAGAAACAATTCAAATAAAAAATGTAAAAGAATTAATGAAAACTGTAATTATAATTTATCGTAAAACACGAATATCTTTCAACAAGGTGTACGTAAAATTCATAAATATTCTTCATACAAATGAAGTCAAGTTTCTTTTTAATGTAACATGTAGAAAAGGATTGCAAGACTGAAGAGATTCCTAAATATGATATCCTAAACCCTTGGAAAATAATTAATAAAAACATACACAAAAGCGTATTTAGAGCTAAATACATTAGTAAAAGTTCATAAAAGTATTAGTGCCTTTTACTTTGCCATTGATACACCAGTTAACTTATTTATAAATATTTTATACTATCAGAGGTCCAACGAAAAAAGTATAAAAACTTTATTGCAAAATGTTCAAATGTACTTAACACTTTTATTTGTCAGAATAACCTTTTAGTTTCCTGAAGCATAATACAATGAAATCCGGTTAATTGGGACAATGGTTAAGCGGCCACCGTTTATTTGGGACAGATACTGAAGAACAGAAACAAAAACTATTGTTTCCACTACGCTTATATAGGACATATCGTTTTATTAGGACAATTTACGTTCGTACAGTTTACAATTGAAAATACAGTAGAGCTATTTATGAAATAGTGATACTGATTGGAAGTATAGATACTTCTAAGCAAGTTTTGGTGACTAATCAGAAAGCCAGAAAATGTATTTTTAAACTAAGACAATATTTTCTGCAAAATAGAAATGAAGAATATCCCATTTCTTCGTTCGATGCCTATGCCGATTTCGTCCATTTGCAAAGCCAACAGAAAAAAATGCATCAAGTTACACTCGATAAATTTCTGAAAAAATAATTGTGTACCTCCACATATTACATAATGTATTTATTTATACATTACATGATATATGTGTTTATTAACTGATTTTTGATTACTTATTAATGTTACTTTATTACTTATTGTTAGCTTTGTTTCTATGCGTGAATACACATTTATATTCAAGATCGAATATTACATATATTTATCAATAAATCATTTTTGGTTTCATTTTTATTTTTTACGTTGTTAGATTTTGCCCTTTGAAATTCGCCTTTTTGAGACAGCCGCTTAATTGGGACAAGGTAGTCCGGTCCTAATCTGTCCCAATTAACCGGAATCCACTGTATCTGTGTTATTTTAAACTACCTGTCTAAAGTAAATTCATATGAAACCATATCGATTAATTTCATTAAAAAATTTTTTTATATTATACTAACAATTTGCATTGTTAATATTCATATTATCTGAGTATACTTTCATATAAAAACAATAAAATATCAAGTGACGAAACTAAATAGAGATACAAATTTTAATATAATTACCAATGTTCACCTATTCGTCATCTATTTAATTTACAATATGCTTTTATACAGGTGTAAAACAAGCATTGATATGTATAATACAATTTTATACAATTATAGGAAATCTTGTGAAATTTTTGGAGATTGATTGAAATTGCTTCAGAAATATTTATATTTCTTGTACACATTTAACAATGGCTGTTATATCTTATAAAAACCCGACTACATAAAATCTCATCATCGTACCTTTGCAGGACCCATGTTCGCGAGTTGCTTTTCTTTTTTTTTTTCCACCGTCAGTTCGGTTTCCTCATTAGATCCTCCTTTCCTGCGGGTTTCACAATGTGAAACAAGGCAATCGGGCTTTCCTACCACGAAAGAAAGACATTGAGAAATACCTGGAAGATGAGCTAACTACGAACCTTTAATGAAATAAACTGAATACTGAGGGAACAGCGTTCAAAAGACTTAGAATTAAATTTCAACCTGTTAAAATATTGAAATGAATAAAAAATAAGTTATGTATACATAATAAAAACTGTATAAATATACATAACAAGTTTCTTTCGTGAATTGATGTTTTGATTTTATTTGTGAACGAATAATACAAGAAATGAAAGAATTAATTATGCGAATTTATTAGTTAATCATTATATTGAACAAAGAAAAGCATATTTGCACATGAAAAACAATAAAAAATAAAAACAAGTAAAATCCTTTTAATGATACTCCATTAACAAAAACAAAACGATTTTGAATATCGATAGAATGTATTATTGACTGAAAAAACGTAACTATTGTATACTAATACAATACTGTTTTCATTCATATTAATGCTTGTAGATATTAAAAGCGTGATAGTTTAAATGACACGATAAATTTCCCCAAATTATTTGTTAGATTAGATTGGGTTAGGATACAAATCTTTTTCTTATTATATTAGAAATATTATCATAGTATCTTTCACAGTTCATATATTGAATTATGTTCAACGAATTAAGGAACGTATTCTTACTTTCAATTTTTTAAATTGATTTAAAATCATTTTCAATATCTTATTTGTATTAGATGTAGAAATGAGTCTTTTCTGACTGAAGTCACATGATCAATACAATAAATCTGAGTTGCATTTCCTATCTTTTCTTCTGGGAATCTTGTGTACATTTGATCGAATGTAGAAACTACTTGAAAAAAATTCAACAATACTGTAGATCGATTGGTTACAGAATTGGAATTATACGTAAATGGCAAATTTTTTCCCGATGGCCATTCGAATTGAAATATTTGTGACAGTATTAGCAAACTACGAGAAAAATAGTAAAAAGTCATCAACGATAATAGAAAGTATTTCGATAATTGATCTATTTTCGTTCCTTTTAAATGAAACCTTGATTATATCCAAATATTGCAAAGAACTTATTTCTACACTCAATAATAAATGACAATTTAAAGATGCCACGTGTGTCACAGAAATTACGAAAAATTCATGAGACATCGAGAACAACGGGAACAAAGAAAATTATTAAGAAAAATTGTTCAAAAAGCTAGAGAATAGAGACATATAAAGAAACACTATAGAATGTTGAAGATCATGGAAAAGTGTATCTTATTTTTCAAGGTTCTTTGCAATTCTAACGCGGTTTGCTGTAAAAACTCTCAACTGGTGTACTACTGACTAACGTGCTTGGTGGAGTGTGCTTCAGGCCGCGTACTTACCCTTTAATTCAAAAGACGTTGAAAGTTGGTTTTCAGGAGTGACGAGTTTTAAGCTTTTCTCTAGCATTTGTTGCATTATTCACTGAAATACGTACACTTCTCCGAAAGAAAGAATTCTCTTCTATCGCATCCTCTTTATGCTCGATCGGGCACATTAGTCCAATCTCGATCGGAATCCGATCCTGTTGTCCATCGCGTTTCGTATGCTGCGCGTATTTCCCAAAAATACGGTTAGAGACTTTCTCATGAAAAATAGGGGACCACCTTCTAAAAGAGGATTATTATGATTCAGAGCATTACGATGCAAACTTGTACCATTCTATACAGCGTGTATTGAATAAAATTCCAACTCTCAAACGTTCTCGACTAGTTTCTCTTTTAATACACAAATCAGTAGGTACGTGAATTTCGAGTGACATTGATCGGGAAACTTTATACTTTAAACTACACTTAAATATTAATATTATTAGATGGGACGTGAGTGATACGATTAAAATTTGAATTATTCTTTTAAGCTGCAAGTTATGCGAAAGTAATAATCTCTAAGTACCTTAAATGGTGTAGATTGAAACAGAGCACAACACATTAGAGTAAAATATAAGGAAGTTAATTCGATTAACATTAATAATAATTTTTCAAAATTGTGGAAGTAATTACAACCGAAGGAAACTAATAAGTTTTGAAATTTGTGTAAAATAAAATTCGTTTATAAAAAAATATAATTGCTAAACAGATAAAAAGCTGAATATGCAATGGTAAATGATTATAGGAGAACTTAAAACGTGTATTTTTTATCTAACAGAGAATATTTAACTATGATACTTTATAATTCTTTCTAAATAAACGAAGATTTGGTAAAAGTGTTCCTAATGTTAAAAGAAATTGTTTTAACTATATTTATTGGCATGGTAATCAAATCGTAAGAAACTATTTCGACTGTATTTATTTCTTTAGCAATAAAATTGTAAGAAATTGTTTTAATTATATTATTTTTTTTTTGTTTTGATAAAGTCATAAATCACTAATGCAAAAATTATGAAATTTTACGATCAACTCCCCGTTTGTTTTCGTTTCATTCTATAGAAACGACATTTTATTTCACTTTCGTTACGTTTGTTACGTATGATTTATATCGTGGAAAGAAAAGCTAATCCATTTTATTCAGTATTTTTGCGTTCTTGAAAATATCCATAAACTTTTCATACATACACGCATACATATGTCCCGTAGTATTTCCCAGAGATTGTAATTGGACCACATTCCACCATGCACTAAATTATATAATATACGATTAAATGACTATTTTCCTGGTAATAGCGAGGTCTCTGAAGGTAAGCAATATCGTGTTAGATTGAATATGCACGACTGGAGCACAGCAGAAGCACCATATTCTGTATTCGTCTGCACAAGATCTCCATTTAAGAGAGAATCTTTAATTAAATTTAGCTCTACACGCTTTTCCAATAGTTCGGGTAGAGAAAAATATAAATAAATTTCTGTGAAAGAGTTCAATGAAATCTTTATTACCACATCATTGTAAAATTATCAAAAGTGTACCATATGAGATCTTACTCTACGATATTGATGGAAATTCATTCATAAATAGAAATTTGTTAATTCTGGATGTTGACAAGTTTTCTCTTTTGCTTTCTTCCGTTAGTCTCCTTTTTATTGATCCTTTCTAATGAATTGAAAATTTTTAATCATTTCCTCTTACAACTTTTTAAACGAGTATAACATTCTTATAAATTAGAATTTTATATTAATCATAAATTTTTAGTCTAAACAAACACATACAAATGTTTATAACGTAAAGTTCGTTACCTAAAGCAACAAAAAATCTTGCAACAAAATGTTCACCTTTATATTAATCTCATGGCGAATATTTTAACAGACAGGTAAAAAAACTATTCTTCGAAATTTCAAAATGTTGAATTTTACGTTAGATAGAGAAAATTATATAAAACTGCATAAGTTAGGACATTCGTGCAGAATACAGTTGTGTATAATAATACATACATAAATAGAAGAATACATGAAATATACAAGAATGTATAATACAATACAAATGGTACACTGCTGAATGTATTAAAAATTATGAAATACTCTTTAAAACAAATCAAGCTGCCCTTTACGATGTATGTGAAAAGCAACGTACATATCGTGCTGCAACATTTATCAGATATTCATGGAGCATAAAATTGCTCTTGTTTTAACGGCTTCTGCGATAAATACCATCCACGGGAATACGATGTATATGTATAAGAAGTATCGTAAAAGGAAATGTTTACATATTTTTAACATGATAAAAAGAGATTTATAAGTGAAGCACTAAAGTGAAAATTAAACCGAACAAAACAAAAAAGAGGAAAAAAAATTCAATTAGTCAGAAAGTTGAATCAAAATATCCACCCTGACGATCCATCACATCTTATATCACAAAAGTCTCCATTATATCACCAGACGAATTTAACTTTCATTACTAAAATAACTCTAAAGTGGAGAAAATAATATAGAAGATATTTATAATTGATATAAATTTATCTAACTTCGACAGTAATTTATGAAATGGGAAAGGAACAATTATACAAAAACGAAGAAAATTATTTCTGATGCAAGGTCCTTTTACAATATTTATATAAATCATTTGTTTTGATGTTTAACGTTTATATTTTCATGGAATATAATAATACAGTTTAATCATATTATCAAGGGAAAATCTATAAACGATGTAATTAACCAATTAATGGATGGCCTACTTTCTAGTGACGTGAGGGCGGGGAAGTAATTGGAAACGGTAAAAAAAGGAAACCTTCTATCCGCTTCATGAACGGCGAAAGAAGCGCGAAACTACAGCTATTTGTTCTTAGATAACATATAAGTTATCGATTGTACATACATACATATCTCATTTATTTAAAATAAAATCAATCTTTTATAAACGTATATCTATCATTTCTTTTACTTTAACAAAACATGAATCTGTTTACTGAAACAAAGATATTGTTTAATCTATTCGTAAATTTTAAACAATATTATTTTAAACGACAAATGGAGGAATTGAAATAATACGCGAGTTTCTTAATTCGTTTTTTATGCAATTTAAATCCGTAAGAGGATTGTCTCGGAACACCTTGAAGCTTGACAACTAGTTTTCATAGAAATTCGAAGCAAGGTACGATCAATGAAGATTCTGGGTGGCACATTCGTGCCACAGAGTTATGCTAACCGGAACAGAGAACGTGTCAGATGTCTGTTTTGGACAGGTACCAGACTCCTTCATCTCTTTAGTTATCATCCATACTAATTGGCTGCTTGTTTTCTTGATTCTCAGCTAGTTTTGACTGCTTAAAGAGATCGTGCTAAGAACCAGTGCTACCTTGACTTCCATGACACAGTTACAATCAAGTATTCTCGAATAATGGGGTACCGATGAGAAGATGAACAACTTTCAAAATGTCTCTTCTATTGAAATTGAATATACAGGCAATAATACAAATTATGCAAAGAAATGACTATTTTAATTTATATTTGAGGATGGCACGTTTATACTTCTTTATATACAGTGACTCATATTGAAAATCGTCCTCTCTTCTCGCTCCTCGCCTATACATCTTTCCAAAATCCAATAAAACAAATAAAATATAATCAATGCATTTATAACCAATAGTAGAAATATCCTTCTCCTATCTATTATAAAATATGACTAAAATATAGAAAAATTTGATGAAAAAATAACAGTATTAATGATAGTATATGTATACAGTAAGAATTAACTCACTAAAAGTGGTCCACTTGAATTTATTTAAAAACTTAAACATCAAATTAAAAGATACGGAAATTTAACATTTCTTTTGGATCTTCTCTACTATTTTTCACAACAGTTAATCTGTTACACGTCGATTTTGTGAGGGTTTCCGGTATAATTGCTTGAAATTTTTGTCCATTTCGTTAACAAAGCATTTTTTTAAATATTATTTATTTCTATTTGTTAAAGATACAATGTATAAGATACAATGTACGATATTTATTTACCATTTCTGCAATTTCTATTTGGCATTTCCTCTGATTATAATAAAATAATACAAGTTTCCGTTCTTCCATTATTGTTCGCACAATTATTTATTCGCAATGTAATTTCGTATGCAAAGTGTAGCAGTTACTATTTATGTTCGATGTATCATGACACGTAGATACCTTTGCTATACCATGCAACGTGTTGTCGAAATCGAAATCACCCAGTCAACCACTAATTGTAAGTATACAGTCTCTACGATCCACTTGCATATCTAAATTAAATTCTCAACTGTGCCTGCGGAATGTATAATACCCGTAGAATAAATCAATTATTACACACGGCTGAAAATCAAATCCTTGACGTCAATCGGAGATAGAAATGGTATAAAGATAAAAGATGCAATCACCTTAAAAGATTTACCAGATCAGTATTTTCCACACACGAGCTGCTCACCGCAGAGAAAACGCTCATCTAGCACCTTCCCTTATCACATGTGCTTTTTCCACGCTACATGTAAATTAATTGGATAATAAGTACCTAATAGCACGCAATCTTTTGTTTCGTAGCATTTTTCCTTCCCTGTGCGATTAAATGTGTGTGATTTGCTCAGGTGTGAAAAATTCTAGAATATAGCGAGGAACGTTAACTTAACTGTTCAGGTACAAATGGATGAAATAGGAAGACAGAATTCCTAACATTCACAGATACATCGTAACAAAAAACTTAGTTCATCATAAATCATGTGAAACATAATTATATTATGAATTTCTATCACCTAACACTATTTATTCTAGGCCAAAGAAATCCTCCACGCTTTATGTATACTAATTCGAATATTTTCTAATCTTTGTGTAACAAATTTTGTAACATGTCGATAAAATGAAACTATGAACAAGTACATTTAAACTCTAGAATTTTGCATCAATCTCTATTGAATTATTCGTATAAAATTATCATACTTATAGATTTATAATTCTTCAATAAATATTGAAAAGTAAGCGGACAATTAGTAAGTTGTAAAATATCTATGTAGGAAAAACTTGCTAAGATAAATATATCTAAATCGGAAAAGGGATAAGTCTATATTTACTCTTCATTGTCTTCTTTCTTTTTTTTTGTTTTTTTACAACGATAGATAAACGATCCTAGCAGAAAGACGTCTAATAATTTTTGTGAAGATTATCTCTGTCAAAATGATTAATCGCCGTATGTCATTCTTTGCCCAATACGGTAACTAATACGATGATTCGTTTACACGAATCTTACTTTTTTGTAGGTATCAGTATAATAAGCAAGGGAGGGAAAGTAATTACGTTTTTGTGCCTGCTTAAACAAACATAGTATGCAGTAGTTAGTAAATTGTAAAAATGAATATATAAAACTCTAACTGACATTATGTTACCTTGAAAAATAAATGACATGTAATAGATACTCGTATATTCAATTAGAAATTATTTTTCAGTTACTAGGATAGAAATTACTTAACCACATTCCTTATGATTTCTCCATGACTGCATTTTTTAACAACATATACTTATCGCTTTAAAAATTCATTAAATAAACGTTACACATAGTTTCTATTTAATAATCCTCCGATTTACAAATAAAACCTGAAGTTCAAGTTAAAAATGACATTTCTATACAGACAGTGCTCATTTTGTTATAACTTAACTATAATCTACACCACGATTGTGACTCGTTATTAAAAGGAAACGAGTTAAAAGTATGATGTTCTGAATTATTAGTTGTTAGTTGAAACTGAATTACGCGATCGATATTTTAAATGACACATGTTTATGATTACTCATCCATAAACAAACATAAGTTCAATCAGTATCAAATGTACATTATTTTCTTCCGATGCTACAGTAAAAATGAAATACGTGTATCGAATGTCTGAACTAGTTTCCAAATAAGTTTCACTTTATCAAGTACATCATTCCTGTAATATTGAAACGATCACGAACGTATCGAGTTTGGTAAAGTCCAGGAAAAGTTTTCACGAAAATTTACTCTGGAGGAACGGCCGCCTCGCCACAGGCGGTAGAATTACGCTGATAATCGAGGAGAGGGAATATTGAAACAAAACTTTGCTCGCGTCTCCGTGCGTTAGGTATAATGATGCAACAATTGGAAATATCCTGAAGGTTTGTTGGTTTCCTCGAGAATACTCTAGAGGCTCGTTGTCAGAAAAAAAAGGAAGTATCCCTTATTATCCACCCCTTCTCGATAGCTTCACGTGGCAGTGAAGGAATATCGATAAAGGTATTCCGTAAGCTAAACCATACCTAAATCTCTTCAGGAGTATCGGAAAAAGAAGCTTTCTACAAGGAAGAGCAGCCACAAACATCGAATGAACCTAAATCATCCATCTGTAGTCGAGAGAGAACTAATGAGAAAAAAGGCGATATCCAGAACGGTATAAAGAAAGGAAAGAAGAGGACGATAACGCCAGCAACAGTGGCGTCAGCAACTGTGCCGTGGCCAACGAGGGATGTAAGAGGTTTACTGTTGCTAGGTAACCTGTTGCCACGGGCACCCATCACACTACCATCAAAGGACTCACAGTGGGCTACGATCTTTTGTACAGGACGAATGGAACGTAGGGAGGATGAAAGATAACGATAAAATCAGTGGATAGGTACATCTGCATAATTTAACTATCAACCCTCTGTTTAGAAGTCTTAAACATTGGCATACTTTCACAAATGATTACTTTTCTTTTTCAATGTTTCACAAATCACTACTTTTTTTTTAACTTTTTCGCAAAGGACTACTTTTTTGCAAAGCATTAAATGCTTACTTTCTTGCAAAACATAGAACTTTTTTTTACAAATGACTCCTTTTCAGCAACATATTGAATTTTTTCGTAAAGGACTATTTTTTTGCAAAACATCGAACTGTTTTTACAAATGATTACTTCTGTTTGAAAAATATTGAACTTCTTCACAAATGTCTACTTTTTACGAAACATTGAACTTTTTTAGAAATGACTCCTTTTCAGCAACACATTGCATTTTTTCGTAAAGGACTATTTTTTTTTTACGAAACATCGAACTGTTTTTACGAATGATTACTTCTGTTTGAAAAATATTGAACTTCTTCACAAATGTCTACTTTTTACGAAACATAGAACATTTTTACAAATGAGTACTTGTTTGCAAAACACTGTACTTTTTCAAAAAAGGTCTACTTGCTTTTCAGAACATCGAAGTTTGTCTAACACTTGAGATTTGAGGGAGATTTTTCGAATAAATTGAAGAATTCGAATCATGCATAATAATAAGAGACTTTAATACTCGTCATGTGACCTGGAACTATAAATACTGATACTCCATTGGGGCGAAACTACTATAAGTATTACAGAGAGAAAAGAATTCGATATATTTAACATTGACATACCGCTACGTAAATCTAGGTCTAATTTTTATTTGAAATCAGCTTGTCAGTTTAATTATCGTGTCACCTAATGAAGACACCGCGGGAGAAATACGACTTGTTTGGGAGACAAATGATTGAATCAGTAATTTTCTGCTAACAAGTGTGGATCAATATCTTGAATGGTGGCCACAGTAACCCGGTCAAATAATAAGGTGAAGAATGCAGAAAATTGGTTACACTAAATAAGACATATCTGTTGAGAAATGGAAAATCGATTATACTTCCCAAAAATTGGGATTATTATTAAAAGAAACAAACTATTGTATATAGATGTATCTCTATAATGAATACAGAAATAATAAACGATATTATGTACAAAGTCTTGAGTCGATCTAATGTAAACTAATTGCAAAAACATTAAACAGTTTTGTCTGAACAAAATCGTTTCGATACTACTCTGTTTTAAATACAAAATATTCGCCCACTCTTAGTAGAAATTTTTAGAGATAATTATAGAAACCAAAATAAAACAAAGATCAATTTGCAACTTTATTACTGTAAACAATGCAGGGAAATTTTCTTTTCGGAGATTTAAATTTTATTTCATATGTCTGGTAAACAAAAACTAAAGTGAACGTCAGACCACACCTCCCAAAGGGACAAATAAGGATTGTAATGTAGGGAGTCGTTTTGTAAACAATCAACGACGGTCAACAATCTCGTCACGTTCGACTATGGGTTTGGGTTCTGGCAAACCAATTCGTTGAATGCATAGCCAGAAACTCGTTGCTTCCGGCACACGATATGCAGTTATCCACTGTCCATTACACTGATAAAATTGTATCTCCTGCGGTTATGAGCACAATGTTTCATCAATCTCTTCCGCTAAAACAAGCTATAAGGCATCCAAGTCAAAATAGTGTCAAATGAAATGTGAGAAGGAATGTATGTACATATCCCTAGTACGTATATTATGTACAAGCTGAAACAGTTTTAATTTGAAAGTTTGTAGTGAGTGCAGGAACAAAAGAACCAAATACTATTGCACGTATATATTAGCTTCTTCCGCATTATTAGAAAAGCAACATAGGAACTAATGTTATTGTTAATGTGAAATAACTTTTCCTATTTTAATTATTTAGAGAAATGGATTCCATGTTAAATTCGAAACAATATTCTAAGTTTGCAAAAATTATACCTGTTTTATAACAGTAGGAAATTTTGAAAACAGAGCGATCTACAGTAATGAATTTATTATATACTTAGAAATTTTATAAACGCAAAATTTTATGAAATTTCGTAAATTTACCAGTTATTACGATATTGGAAAAATAAGTACCTACTTGTTTCTCAAAATTTGAATAAGTTTCTCATTTTATTAGAATTAACATTTGCGATATATGCAGTGTATTTTTTCTTTTTCAATAACTATAAGATTCAATTATATTGTACATAAAATTTCGTTAAAATTTGCAAGTCATATATGAGTATTTTCTTCTGAAATTAATTACAGTGTACTAATAGTTCTCTTAACAAAACGAAACATACTTTGTTCTCGAGGATTTTATTGGAAAATATATAGTGCTCCGTGTGAAACACGGAAAGAGAATTTTTTTTACAAAAATTTCAGCAGCTAAACTATAAAAGAATTTAGAACCTCTGAAGCACCGTTTCAACAAAGAAAGTAAAGTGAAGTGTTTCTTTATACTTTTTAACACTGTGCGAGTATGTGCAGTGTAAACATAATCAGTGCTTTTACCCCTGGGGTACACTCTTGTAAGGATGAAAATGGGACAAAAAAAGAGAAGTGACAGGAAAAAAGGAATTATTTAGAATGGAGGCGTGCAAACTGAAAAATCAAACTTGCTCGTTTCCAGCTGCATTACTTAGAAGCAATGTCCTGATGAAAGTTTGCATCGTACATATTTCAGAAGCAGCCTATGAAGCTTCATTCTTCGAGGGAAATCACTGCTGTTTTACTCAAAGCATGTGTCTTAGTTAGTATAAAAAGTACCAACAAATTTTGAACTACTCTTGGCATTCGTCAGGTACTCCCATGTTTTTAATATGTAATTCTTTGAAATATAGTAACCTAGAAGAATATTAATTTATAAACGAGAAAATATGTCACATAATAACAGACAGGCTACAATCAAATATATTACGTAAAATAACTGACTCGCCCTGGTATATCTGAAACTATATTCTCCATAATGGTCTCAAAATTCCATTTATCTCGGAAGAAATACACAGATTGTCCACACTCTACTATCAGAGTATTAAGGACCATGAAAATAAATTAATCGCCATTATGTACAACCCACCAGATGTAACAAGAAGATTAAAGAGACAATGGCCTATCGATCTGCCATAGCCACTAGAAGGAGAAAACTAAAATCACCGTAAACCAACTATGAAAACTGCAAAGTATCACTATGCACACGTTTAACTCGTGCAAACCATTTACTTATTACCTTATATACATATTAATCCATTAAGTCACAAAGTTGCGCTAACGCAACATTTCACTCGCAATATTTTTCAGCAAATTTTCATTAATAACTTCTGTTCTCTTATGTTGCAATTGTAAACGAATGTTTCAAAAAATTACTTAATATTTTTTTTGTCACTTCTTTTTCCATGTAGATTCTACAATGTTCCAAAGTTTGAAAAACTTGAAGTGTTTATAGCACATTTATAAGTTTATAAAACTATTCCTTTTTTCTTATGCATCATTTTCGTGTAGTGTTGTCGAGGCTTCTATGTAGTGTTTAGTATTATAATGCAGTTTTTATACTTTTTGACAATTTAATGATAATTCCTTGGAGGCGCGTAAACGCGACATTTCGTTACACAAATTATTTCGATAGCAATTGTATTTTTTCTTGTACACTTTTATAGGTAATAAATAATTATATGTATAACAATTCTTTTATATCTCTACTTTTAAAATGACAGATGAAACGTTACATTGAACGGAATCTTGAAATATTAAAGTAAATAATATTTTATTTGTTTTTATAAGTGTTTAACGTCCCATCAATTGCCAGGTTATTAGCGACGACATAAGCTGTGTTTTTTGTGCGTTATTTTATAGTATCCTGTTAAATAATTTGGTTTCTTTATAAAATTTTAATAGAATGATACTCTTTTTTCTTTCAAATTGTCGTCGATGAAAGGTTTCGACGTGTATTTTTATCGAAGTGTACAGTATTTTAGACAGGACATTATAAAATGATCTATCTTATATAAAAGTATTAATTAAAAAATATAATTAATATATCTGTAAGAAGTGGACATACTTTAATAAGAAGTTTGTGAAATTCATTTCTCTGAAGTCCTCAATTTCATAAAAAAATATACGAATAGATATCATAATTGCCTCAAATCAACGAGAAAAATGCAATTAACAATAAATAGAAGAAAAGAATGTCAACTTTCATTTATATAGTTGCAGAAACTAGGTCAATAAAGGGGACGTTCATCGAATGTAATTTTGATTAATAATTTTCTCGTAAACACTTGTATTACGCTTGGAAACTGATCTATTTAGGAAGCTACGGGGTTCAACAGTCCTAATAATCAATATCTTATACAAATATCTTTATATATCAGTAAAAAAGTAACTGCATTCGATCCATTACGTTTATAACATTCCGAAATGGGGTCATTTACCTTAATAAACTATTCAGAATATTAATTTTTACTTTTTAACCCAATTAACTCTTAACGTTATGTTACACATAGAAATTTGTATTTTCAAGACGTAAAGATAGGATCTTTTCATAACGCCGTTGTATTTTCTTTTTTTTTTTTTAAGTATCTAACTTTCTCGATATCAACCTATCAACTTTGCCGACTGACAGTTACATTTCTTTTTCGTCTTTCTATCCCCTATTGCTGGAATATGTACTAACATTCCGATCGTATATTAATGTGACATCGATTTTTCGATAGCTCTACAGTTTTCAATGACACGCAAGTGACCACCGGCAGAGAAAGGATGCGTGAAAATTTCACCCACAAGAGCAAATGTAGCCAATTGCAGTGATTTTCGTTTCTCCGTCCTGTGCCATTTTTCTATGTCGCTGGACAATGACTGCACGAAAACTATATATGTACAATCCATTTTAGCCGTTTCATTCGTCAATTTCCGGTGACGTAGTACACAATGTCTTTCTACGCTTCCGTCACGTGCACGTGAATTTTACTTCTAACAAAAAGTCGATATTATGGAAACTTGTTGAAATTCGCAAAGACGTCGCAACCAAAAATTTCACATAAACGTGAAAATATGCATATAAATCAATAGAAGAGGAAAAGAATTGATACAATTTCAAACGCTCGCTAAACTCATCCAAACAAATTGTAATATGAATTCAACGATGTAATTAAACATTTTGATCTATTCAAAAAAGATAACGCAGTTTTCGGAGAAAAAAATAACAGTTTTTAAAGAGAAAAAAGATTATTTTGTGGAGAAAAATAGCTTTAAAGAGAGAAAAAAAAATATTAAAATTTTCGGAGCAGAAAAATAATGAAGTAGGTGTTCGAAGGTGAAGATTTTTCTGGCCGTTTGCAAAAAAAATTCGTAATCACGTCAGAATAATGTATGATAAAATGACGGCAGTCACCGCATAGAGGGGCGTTGGTAACTTGGTCAAATTAACATTCTCCAACTGACACAGCGTTAATTGCAAAAGTTTTCTTGGGCGATGAAAGTGATAAAGTGTCGACTAAAGCTACGGCTGTGTAAGGCAACCTGCACAACAGGCGGATCGTTGTCGAATACGATGGAACTTTTCATCGTTGCAAATAAAAGTGGATTGAGCCTCGATAATGTAGGACAGGCGGAGATTAAGAAATACGTCTCTGATATGTGCTTTAGAATACAAAAGAGGTTAATGTCCACATTGTGAAGGATATCCGTAATTCATCTTTCAAAATGTTCTTCTGTATCTCACTTTTACAAAATTTTCTGAGATTAACAAGAATAACAAAGAAAAATTAAAATAAATTTCATACGAATGTAGATTTTCAGGTAAAGTATCGAAAGTTTGAAGGTAATAATTATGTTTATTATGTGTATTCGAACAATATTATAATACAATATAAATAAAGATGGTAAAATTATTTATTTATTTATGTATTTATTATTTACGTTGTGATTGCATGTAAATATACTATTTTATTTCTAATAAAGTATTATATTACCGTATAAATTAATGATAATTTTATTAAATAATATAAATTATTTAATAATTTTTTAATTAATATAAACATGTATGGAATTACATTACCTTAAATGGCGAATCAATGATAAGTAAAATAACAAAGTATAATAAAAAACTTAAATGAGCACAGAGTGCAAAAATGTTCATTAAAATGACATTTATAGCTTTGTAAATGTTAATTTGTCAGGCCCTACATTCTTTCTGAAAATATATTGAAATAGTATTTATAGTAATATTTATTCTTGCATGTATAACTTTAGTTCAATTTAATAACTGAAAGTTGTAGCTTAAAACAGAATTTTAACAACTCTACACTATCTTAATACGACTTTTAATGTGAAAATATGAATACACACAATTAACGAACACTAAATTCTAAATTCTAAATTGACGTGCAATTGATGAATTAGTTGTATATTGACGATAATTATTGAATTTAATGCCCCGATCTAATCTTTCGAAAAATTTGTATTTCATATGTAACTTCAAATTTCATTCGTTCAATTCTTCGAATCATAACAGCTGAACATACGGTATTTTCGGATACACGTGACATTTTCTATCGTACTGTCTCAATTGAAAACATTTTTAATGAGTCGATCAATATTCGTACATGCAACGAAATCAGCTCCAGGCTCTTCAATTTAAGCCTACTGAAAATCCATTTACATGCATAAAGCGTCAGTTCCATGCTTGTTAACCTCCTTTCTTCGCAGCAGGATATAAGCAAGATGTAAGTACTTACTTCATGAAACGATCGGTTAAGAATCATTATGTACTATATTAATACCATTACACGATATTGTGTTAAATATAAAACTATTATCTACATCTCTAAATATGTGACTTGTGTACTTTCATATTCTTACGGTATCTCCATTTGTTTTAGGCTAAATTAACAGAAATTTCACTAGAAAGCGATATTTTGTTTGAAATTTCCCACGACTTTTGGCCTGTAACTGTAACAAATCGAAAAATTCTTACATATTTCAATGCCTTCTATTTGTTCCTGAATCAACCGATTCCGATGAAATTTTCAGCATGTATATAATTAACATAAATCTATAGAACATATTTCTTCAATTTTCATTACAATCTCAGCAATGATCTACTGCAATTTTTACAAAATTTTGTACACGGTATCTAATGGAAAAAAAAATTCACGTCGTTTAGTTCAATTTTAGAAAAGTTATTCTGTTTTAAAGGATGTCCGAATATCAATGGAAGTCATTGTATAAAGATATCGTTAATATTTAATTGCACTGTTCCGTCTGTATCAAATACAAGGCACGTCATATTGACAATAGCAAAAACAAAAATAAAATAATTGATTATAGTTTTCACTAATTTTTCATCACAATCTGTTTGAAAGGTGTACTCAGTTAACAGATTAAAGGAATACTATAAACAGAAGAAAACCTGAAGAAAGCTATTGAATTTATCCATAGAATAAACCTTTATCGTGAAATATAGAATAACCGGCAACTCTAGGGAACGCGTCTCTCGATTATTCCGTACCGCGCATTAACATTCCATGAACGTTTGTGGTACATTTGTTATAACGAATGAAAACTTTCGACAACACAGCTACTGAATATTCCGTGTATTTATTTCTCCGTGGTACGTAAATATTGATTCATCCATAAACAACGTTTTATCAAAAAATAATACGTCCATTTGCAACTACCGTTCCTGTACCCATTGGCAAAGCATAACACAACTGTGAAAGTCTTCTCTGTGAAATTCTTAATACAACGTACATAACAAGGGTGAAAGAGGATAACGACGTAACATATACGAAGAATTGTGATATTCTGTAGTTATTTTTAATTCGATAGGGACTAATTTATAAATTATATGTCTATAAAATGACTCGTTAGATTCAATTCTGCAACCTGTCCTACAACAGTGTACGAAAATTGCCTGCTTTTGGCGCAGAGTTTACTTGTTAATTACTAATTAATTTAACCTCGAATGCAATTTCGTCACTCTTGATTTTCGATTTAAAATCATTTCGGAAATAATCCTTCCGATTTGGTATCAAATGTAACCGAACACCTTGCATAAATAGATAAGGATATTTATTACTCTCTGTTACCCTTTTATTTATTTTATGTTATATTTAATATAATTATTTTTCTATATTATTCATTATTCATTATTTATGAGTATACATCGTATAAAATATACGAGAGGATGGAAAGGTAATCATACGGATAATTTTTTTGAAATTACAGTGTCGCTTATGTTTTATCTTTTATAAAACCATGTAAACCATATAAATGTTTCATAGCTATGGTAACACAGTAACTTTTTCAAAAAGTGTTTCTGCTTTGTGAATTGAAAATAAAGGTAAACACTTTTATCGTGTGTTCGATGAATATTCAGAAGGAAATATTTATAATTTTTGCAAATATATTAAATAACTTCTATTATCGAAATAAATTCCAAAGGATACTAAATCAAAGTTATGGTAAAAATCTCATATTACACTTAATCTTCCTGGGTACCACATAAACTTATCGATTACTCTTACTTAGTTCAAATACAGCATATTGAAGACGTATAAAGTCGATATATCTGTCAAATCGCAGAAATATGAGCTCGTTATTATTACATGCGTTTGTCTTTCTTAGCGATAACAATTGATTTGCATAGAAATTCGATATTATGAATTCGACAAGATCATCTGAATTATTGAACGAATGTATCAGCAGAAACTTACAATTTTACAAAAATATGGATAATTTCAACATTTTTGAAACTATAGTCGTAGAAAGAAATCTCATACAAACGATTGTTACTCCAAGATTTCCGTTCACCGTTGGTAAAAACTTATAAAATATTTATAAAATATATTTCTGATATATTTGTAAAATATTTATAAAATATATTTATAAAATATTTATAGCGTTTCTTTATAATATAACAAATAATAATTGTACACTTACCTCAAAAAAATGTTGAACATTTCACAAAAACAGAAACTTTATTGTATCTAACTGTACATGATTAATATATTATTAGAAAATGTATAAATTTTGACTATATATCATTTAAATTAAAATAATATTGACACCTATTAAGTCACGAGATCTTAATAATCAATGGTATAATGAAGTACTTTATGTAACATAATGTACCAAAAATACGCTATAATTATTCAACCTATTAATAATTAAAATTCAATATAATGTGTTAATACATGCGTAAAGAAAAATTATTTAAATAATATTTAACAATACAAAAGCTAAATGCTTAATCCTATGTATAATGCACGATACAATACTGAAACATCACTAGCGCTTTCTATTAATGATAACGAAAAGACCATTGTTAACCTTATGATAAGAGACAGCGTATCCACAGTTGTTATTTCGATACAACATATACGAGGTTTAAAGTGTATTTTAAATTGAATCTAAACAATGCACTGTAATTATATAATTTGAGAGCTTTAGAGCTTTTTTATCATTTTCGTATCGCTGTCAACGATATCGATTCAGCATGAAACAAAGTAGCATTAGCAATACAAGTGAATAATTCGCGTGCGCTAGTAACAGACGAAATTAAAATTAAATGTGACTATGAAATTGCAAGTAAGGTGTAAAATACTTGAACATTTCAAGCAATCCGCAGACAAACGAAATGCAAAATGGATTTATTACCTTAAGAGACTTTACTTACCGATCGTGAAATAACAGAAGTTCTGTTATATCTTGCATAATTTAAGATATTGTTAATAACAATAGCAATCTATAATAATTAATCTAACAGTTATAAGTAGAACTTGCGACTAAAATGTATTAAATTTTCGCAATACAATATTTTATGCATATACAAAGTGTTCGGCTACACCTAGAAGAAAATTTGGAAAATTATTCCAGAAGTCGATACAAAACGAAAATCAAGAATAAAAAAATTACGTTTGAAGCTTCATTTTTTAGTTATTAACGTTTAAAAATATCCCTGTAGCCGAGCAAATCTCCCTACATCGATGAATGTGGGTCACGTGAAGACACAGGGGTACAGTGATGCTCAAAACCAACGAAATATTACCGACACCTTACACCTTATGCAAGACACGGAGAAGAAGGCGGTGAATTTCGACGCTGTAAACGACAGTAATGTGTTGTTAATTTTGAGGATCACTGTACCCCCTGTGTCTTTACGTGACCTATATCGTTGGTATAGGGAGGTTTACATGACTACATAGATATTTTTAAACGTTAATAACCGAAAAACGAAGCTCCAAACGCAATTCTTTCATTCTGGATTTTCCTTTTATATCGACTTTTAGAATCACCCTTCGGATTTTCTCCCAGGAGAAGCAGAAAACTTTGTGCGTTAAAAAAACAGAAGGTGAAATGTTTCAAAGAATAGCACGAAACATGTGTTATTATTGAACCATATATATACAAAGAATAATGAGAGTTATTAACACGTTCCCTGCCACGTGTACCAAAAACAGTACAAGCTAAAACTTACTTCTATGCCAAATGTTATTTATCTTGTTAAGAGATAAAGAGATAAAAAATAGTTGTTGATATCGTCATTCTGTTTGCAACACTTGCGTTGCAAACACCGCGTGCGTTGATAACGGTGTATGCGGCGTAGTAATGAGTTATCAATCATCTTTTTACTTGTCAGTTCGTTTGTTTCGTGTGTACGTTTATGTCTCTCTTGCTTTAACAATATACATCGTTACATGATATTATAAATAGAAGACATTACAAATCTATGGATTTTGTTTCGCTGTTCTATATGTTTTTTTCACCATTCTTGTATTTCTTCCGTATGAAATAAATTCATTTGTTTGTTATATCGCACGATTTGTTTTTGTAATATTTACAAACACCAAAAGATACGTTTCGAGTACACGAACAGAGACGAATAGGGAAATTTTGCAGATTTATCACACCTTACAGCGTGTATCGTTTTCGGTACACATGGTGTGAGAATAACACCTAGTCAAAAACAACTTGGCAGGAAATGTATTAAGGAATAATATCAGCATATAGATGACTGTGTGCTTTCCTAAGTTTTAAGTATTCAAAAGTTGGACTTTGAAAAATGATTTACATTGTCAGAGAATGTAAACAACGAAAATAATGAATAACATTTATTAATATCTCTGAATTTTAAATACTGTAAATTAGTCTGGAGAAAAAAATAAATGATTTAACCGTTTCTGCCTAAAACTTATTTATTATTGTTGTAGTAGTGTTGTAATCTTACACCATAGACGAGGTACAAGGTAGACCAAACATCTTATGTGACTTTGAATCTCACGTTCTAAAATACCGACCGTGTACAAAAATCAAAGTTTTTGTTATGCTCTTTACGAGTTGAAGCAGTGAAATTAGAAATTATATTCAAACCAACTATCAAAAATAAAACATCTTATTGATTAGACAATTATTTATTACTTACTTTTAGTCGATAAACACAGTTTAACCTGATTTTTAATTGTTACAATTTTTAAATTTAGTATAAATGGAGAATTTGTACGATAATAACAATTTTATGGTTTCGCAATAAGCAAATATTGACTAAATATTTAATTTGTTATACAAATTTATGTAATATAACATTATTTAACATACAAATTGTTCCCCATAATAATTTTATATTTCCTTTTTTAATCGATAGCCACCAGTAAATCTGATAAATAATAGTTACGAACTTCAAATTTAATATAGATAGAGAAAATGTATGATGTAAATTATTTCGTGATATTACAACAAACAAACGTTGAATAAAATTTTAATTCTTGTAAAAATCTGTTTAACATAATTTTATCTTCATATTGGCCATTTGTAATTGATGACCATAAGTCAACCTGATTTTTATTTAATACAAACTGTATCTGAGCTGTACCAAATAATAAGTACATTAAAATATCATTTTTTATTGAAGAAAGTTGTAAAAATGTATAAATAATGATGTATGATGTTGTGACAAATTGATAGGAATATAAATTAATAATAAAATTATGAAAATTAAGAAATTATTCGGTATTTTAATAAAAACGTGAAATTGCTAATTAACAATCACCCAACGCACGTCCTTGGCCACATATTTCGTATGAGGATGCCAAGGGTATATAAGGACCTGCGTAACCTTCCGAGAACTCATTCGTCCCTTTGACTTCGAATTAGACAGACCTCGTAAATTTGATCCAAAGGTTCTGAGATGTGAATATGATGGTTGAGGGCTACTAGATAGCCTATGTCCATCCTATGCACACTCCACCTTCTTATAAAACTTAAACTAAATTATAATATAGTAGAATCACTTCCTTAATTAATATTTACTATACATTTCTTTTTTTATTTTGCTACATTAAAATAACACTTTCTAATTATTCATATATATTATAAATCTTCTGTCTTAACATCAATTAAATGAAAGTTTTATTTTAATTTGAATTAAATTCAAATTTATTTTATTTTCATTAATCAATATTTCAACTTTAACTTTAATACTTGAAATAATTTGAAATTTTTATAATATTCTGTACCATCGCGTAATTCGTGTTTCTGCTAGAGCTTAGTTTTAAGTTTAATATTAAATCAAAATCGAAATTTTTACTAATTAAAGCTTTTCCATTACAGCTTATACTTAAGTTTAGTGTTTTATTTTCTTTAGTAATTTTAATTCGAAACTTTTCGAATCTTTTCGCTGCTATTCGATCATTTACTAATCCGATATTACAATTTCAGCTGCATGCATTGTTGATATTTAGTAATTAGTTGAATATTTTGTGTATGTCCTACGAGTTCAAGTACGAACTCCACCGGCACGAGTACCACTGTACTCGTGCAGAATGCCCACCCATGATTAAAACGTTCGAATTAGCTTCACGTTCGAATTAAACATCGATTTTTCCAACGATCGCGTCCGTAATTATAGTAGCTTCACTCGTATATAGTCTTTTTCGCGTTTTACAGCATTTGTTTCATTAGCTTCACGTTAATTTCCCGCGAGTTTTCATATTCAAGTTTAGAGTTTCACTTCACTTTTTCTTTTCTTTCTTTTTTACGCGAAAGTATAAAATCGGAAGATTAAATAAAATCGCGTTTCCCCCAAAAATTAAAACTCGCGAAAAACATCGTACGAATTTTCGCGCGGCCCATTCCACAGCTACTCACATTCCGTGAGTTTTGCCAAGGACCATCCAACTACCACCCAACTTGACGGAGCTGAATGACCAGCCGTAAGAATCTACGGTTGGTGAGTCACATGAATTTTCCTTTTCATTTTTTGGTGTTTGGTATTTGGGAGTATTTTGTGCATGAAAATTTGAAACTGAGTTCACGAATGAACTCCACTGTCACGAGTACAAATGGTACTCGTGGAGAATCCCCATCGTCGATTAAAATTATCTAGTAGTTTACCGTTTAAATTCACTATATAAATATTTAGTAGAGTCTTTACAAGTACTAGCTTCTTCCCTTTCTCGCGTTCGGTTTCACTTGCTTTTTATTTTTATATAAATTAGTGTTGCGTATATTACACGGGAAATTTATCTTCGTTATCGAATCGAGAACACTTCCGCCTTTTGCTTGTTTATATATCGCGTTTGCTTTTATATTTAACTTCACTTTTTTTTTTTTAATAAAATCGCGGTTTCCCTGAAAAATTAAAATTCGCGAGAAACGTACGAATTTTCGCGCGGCCCATTCCACAGCGACTCACATCTCGTGAGTCTCGATGACCAAAGGCCAAGGGAATTCCATCAAGGAGGGACCAGTGGACCATGAGTGGACCATGAAAGGACATCCAGCAACCAACCGTGAAATCTGCGGTTGGTAAGTGAAAATTTGTTGGGTTCTTTGGTGATTTGGTTCTATGTGTTATGCATGAGTAGTATTTGAGCTCAAATATGAGCTGGATCCACCGGAGTTCGAAGAAGAGCTCTGTTTCAAAGAGCTCCAGTGTACTCGCAAAGAGTACCCGTCCATTAAAATACCCCAAGTAGTATTCGCACTAAATAATCAAATTGATACTAGTTTCATCCCCATTCCGTTTGTCGATTAGATTACATTCGCGTTTCTTTTTGTTTTTTTACTTTTCTATCGAAAGTTAGCTTCATTAGTGTATCGAAAGAAAGAATAGAGATTCGCGAATTCCTCCCCCATTTTTGCTTTTCTTTTTATATATCGCGTTCTTTTTTGATAAAATCTTCCCCTAAAACTTTTCGAAGAGGATTCCACTTAAACTTAGATTCATTCTAATATGAAAAATTAAATAAATCCGCGGATTTGCACGTCTCCTTCTGAGACTTAAAAGGAAATTAAAATACTACCGCGGAACCGTGAGCTTCGCGCGCGCGATTAGTGTTTTCACAGCTTTTCTAATGCCTGGTGGGTCTTGAAATCAATGGAATGCTTTGCCAAAACCAATCATTGCCATGTACCAAAAGTTTATAAATTTGTGAGGAAGAAATTGCAAAAGAAATCAGTGTTTCGATGTCCATATACGGAAAACTATGTTTCGATATCCAGTGTAAACTAATTTGTAATTTTTGAACAATATTGTACTGTCATAATAAAATTTTTTGATTATATCCTTACTCCTCCATTTCTTATCTATTCCTTATATATAAAGTTGTATCATTTGATTCTGATTTTAAACTTATATTCAATAAAAATTAGGACTTGTCTAATTACATCCTTTTCTGTTACAGCATCTTCTTTTCTCATTTAATATTCTATTCAAACTCATATTTTGCAAATGAAACTTTCTCTTTACAGCCCATTAGTAAATTTAATATTTTATTAAAATGAAACTTTTTCTTTACAGGCTTACTGTTAAGTTTAATATTTTAGTAAAACTGACATTTTGTAAATTAACTATTTATTGGTAAATTTAATGTTTGATTAAAATGAATATTTTGCAAATGAAACTTTTTCTTTACAGCTTATTGATAAGTGTGACATTTTATTAAAATTGTTATTGTGCAAATCGAACATTTTCTGTTGCAGCTTATTGTTAAATTTAATATTTTATTAAAATTTATATTGTGCAAATATAAACCTCTTCTGTTACAGCTTATTGGTTAGACTAATATTTGATTAAAATTTGTATTTTGCAAATTAAATCATTTCTGTTATAGCTTATTGGTAAGTTTAATATTTGATTAAAATTGTTATTTTGCAAATGGAATCTTTTCTGTTACAGTTTATTTGTTAAATTAATATTTTATTGAAGTTAATTTTTTGTATATTAAACATTCTCTGCTTAGGCTGTAAAATAAATTAGAGTAACAAGACTAAGAATAAGTAGTAAGAATAAGTTAAAAAATAAATTACTTCGTAAGATAAGAATAAGTTAGCATAAGACATTAGAAAGTATACTTATTCATCCACCGATGGACATCGTGGGATACGTGCATTTACAATTCGCAAGATAGAATAAGCTATTCTAAGATAGAAAATTATACTAAATACTCTGTGCGCGCTTTTTTAAAGACATACGCGTCTCATTCGAAACGAAATAATAAAATATCTACTGCCGTTCCTTTTTTTCTTTTTTTCTTTTTTTTCCTTTAACCGCGATTGATTAATTTTTTTGTAACACTCCATTAAGGAAAAGTATTAAATTTTTCGAATCTTCGAATATTGCATTATATATGAAAAAAAGATTAGTGTTGCGATTGAAAATAAAATATATCATACATCGCGAACTATTATTTTTTAAAGACACGAATTTTTCACGTTTCCATTTCCCATTGTTACGAATGAGAAACGCGTATCTCTGAAAAAATATGAGAACTGCCAGTAGGGCATGTGTTTTTGTAGGGTCCTTTGCGTAGTCACCTCCACGCGGTGGGACCTGGTAATTGGTATCGTTTTCCAAAGGAAAATTATCCTTTGGTAAGCGATACCAAGCTAAGAACTACGCATACCTACAGTCCATACTGATTCTTGTAAATCTAGGACTGTAGGTATACCTCCTTATAGTTACCGATCGAGATAATTGTCTCTTTACCTACTTAATACTTTGTAGGTAACACTATGGCAATCAATGAAAATATCTCACCAATTTAGAAGTATTTGCGTGCAGAGTTTGTTAGTTATTTAATGGTTATAAACAATTTCCAGGGGACTTAGTTCTAATTCCTAGCATTAATAAATTCAGAATGGTATTGTAATTGTTCATAGTTTACAGTAACGTTACTTTGTTCATATTTGCTAACGTTAACCAAATACATTTACTTAACAAACTTTACAACGTTAGCATTCGTCGATTGCCACCTATTGTATCCATCGGATTCGTCGATAAAGAAGAAACTACGGAGCTTCATCGGTACAGCTTTTATATTCTCTGAAACATTTCCACAGATTTTCGTTACTGAAAAAGATACTTACAAATTTTTGATTATCTCACTATTAACTAAATTTCTAACTATCAATTATATCTATTTTATTTCTACTACTAAGACATAATACATTTAAAAGTCCAGATCCATTTGCTGGAATTATTTAATAGAAAATGAAAAATTGTATTCTAAAATTGATAAAATTATTAATTTTATATCAAACAATATCGATTGCCCAGATCTCCCTGCGCGGAGGTTACTACGAATGGAGGTGATCCCTAATCACATACCAGCCATCCTCCTTTGATGTAAATTTTAATTTTTTTTCTCCAAACGCAACAACCTCTTGAAACGCACTTGCAAAACGATTAAATATTAATAATCTTGCAAAGATGCAACAAAAAATGCTTTTTCAAGAAACCTACCGAAGGAGTAGGTAATATTCAATTGGATGAAACAAAAGTTTCCTACCTATACGAGCGCTTATAAATATGTAATACTTACTTAAATATCTCTGTTTTACCCAACGAATAAAAACTAAAACATTAAAATGTTTAAATTTTCATTTTTTAAACATATGACCTAATTGTACGATCACTAAGAAAAACGTGTAAACCTATTCTGCCTGATAATAAGCCTACCTAAATCTATAGTCTAGTTACACGAAAATCTAAGAAAGGCCAAAGAGATACCGTATTTATTAAACTCACAGTCCTTTCTGAAACATAAAGGAAAGAATATTTTCAGTACAAGTATTCTTTCACTATCCATTTCATTTTTTATTTCCTTTTCCAATTTTATTTTACTAGGAGTAAAATTTTTTAGGTCTCTTGAGCAAACATGCCTTTACATATAAGCCTAGAACAGATAAAAGGATAATAAAATACGATCAAAATTGAATAATTGAAAGAAACGTGGTAAGGTACTTATAATTCCACCTGTAACAGAAAGAGAAATGAAAATTTAGCGAATGAAAGAAAAGAAAGTCCAAATATATAACGCGTGTAAAAATAATCCTATAACACAGAATACACGATAATTTAGAAATTCCTATCGTTTCACCACCGTTATTGGCTGGTTCTATTCTAAACCGATAATGTCGTGTGTAATACCGAAATGACAAACAGGTTACGTGACCTTCGGACCGTAAGATAGAAATTTACATTTCACGATAAATCTTATACCTCAGCTTACCCCTACGCTTACCCCTTATTTGTAATTTCAGAGACAAATTTAATTCCAATTCCAGCCGCTGCTAATGCTGTAATCTCGTTCTATGCTGAATCGGTTACGTTGGAGGTGACAAGAAAATTGTAAGAGGGTCCCAGAGCCCTCGAAAAAATAAATTTGCATACATTGAGAAGTACCTCTATGCAGTATAATATTTATGGTTAAACCATTCAAGTTAGTAAAGTCAACATATGTAAAGGAAACCTATTTTGTTACTACCTGAAATAAAATTAAATCGCGGCACATAATTCAAACACGTTGTTATTGTGACTGCTTTTAATTGTACCTGTTGTCATAATACTGTCACTAATTTGTAAATTTATCGTATGAAAGACGTTATATTTAGATCGAGAGAATCTCAACAATTTACCGATAAAAATTTCAAAAAATTTTAATGAAAAGTTCGTGTTTTAATCTCAGAATTATTATGTGAAGCACAATTGTTTATTTTTGCTCTGTTTTCGATCATTTAAATACGATCGACTTTTTCATCTTGCAAAAATGACAATATAAAGGTACAACCAAGAAAAAGTATCTGAAAAATTACGCTGATTTTTCCAGAAGTTTTTCCAAACTGATAAAACTTGAAATACTGAAGCTAACGATATCTGGTTAAAGATATAGGAGGTTAATAGTTTGACATATTAAACGTCAAAAGTTTTAAGAGACCTTTAACCTCTATATCTCGTTTACTGCAGAGAACTGAACGTGTAGCGTAGTAAGGTTGCTAATGGAGGCGCTGTTACTGTGTTCCTTCATACGTATATCATATTTTTCAAATGTGTGTGCGTGCAATTTACCAGTAAAATATAACCTAAATTTAATTATTAATTGCAAGTACCATATAATAATTTTAATTATTTTAAAATATAAAATAATAAAAAATCTTAATTATTAAATATTTTATTTTATTAGTTCAGTACGAGAAATAACGAATCTAAGAAATTTAGTGTTAAATGTCTCACAAATTAATCTCTTATGCCAAAAGAATGGTGCATCACCATTGATAGAATTTTAAACGTAATTACTCTGCGAAATTTCATAAAAAATTATGGATTTTAGGTCGTATTCTTATAAAATTTTTAACATTACAGAAAAATAGGAAAAACGCGTTTTACACTGATTTTATATAAGCTATCTCTATTGCACAACTTCCGTTTTTTTAAAACTGTCACGTCTATCAATATAAACGTAATTATTCACAATAACAAGACTATTTACTTTCCTTCGTCTTGAAAAACTTCAAACGCTTAAAGAGGATTAAAGAAAGAAGGAAGTACAGAGAAAAGTTTCACGATTACTGATTTTATCTATTCAGTCCACTTTTTATTAATTAGAACAGCCTGTAGGCGTAATCTGTATTACACTACTGCTCTTAGAAATTTGATAAATTTCAGTTTCATTTTTAACGTATATACATATGGTTCAGTGACGGATTTATCTTTTTAGGGGCCCGAAGCTAATAATTATTTTTGATTATTAAATCAATTGATCAACAATTACAATTTTATGAAATTTTCATTACAAAATTTTAGATATTGCACATGTGTATAATATAACGAACGTAATTAAAAACATTTTTGGAATACCTGAACTGAAATAAATAACAATTAAAATTTTGCGAAATCTGTATTGCAAAGTTTTGCATACTGTACATAATGTAACATTACAAATATAATAAAAAAATATTAATATTAATAGTAAGAACGTAAATGTATGTTATTTTACAATATATGTTTCCTCCTGACGTTGTACATGATAAAATATGAATCTAATTATGAAACGTAAAGTATCAATCGCATTTTTGACAGTATAACTTTTACAATCCATAACGTTCAAAGTTAATTTGTCAATTACAGTAATATAAATATCATACAATTACCGAATATAACAGGTTGTTTATGCGTGCTTACCTTCTTAAAAAATTGTAAATTAAGAATCTAATGTAAATATGTATTGCATATATTTGTGTATAGCTGATATGAGTCTCACGCGGGATTCTAAAGACTTAATTATCAAAAAAAAAAAAGGTGGGCGAGCATAATTTTGGTATATCGCTAATTTCAATATCAATATAGGGTATTATTAAAAAAATGGTTAATTTGGGAAGAATAATTTTAACACTATAGCACATGTCAATGAACTGCTTTCCTTTTATTTAGTTTCAAGTTTTTGGTGCGTAAAATATTCATTAAATTACTCTAGTTTGTCGAAAACTTTGCATACTAACAAATATGTTTTATGCAATTCTGATAATCGCTTATTAATCCTTTGCACTCCACTGACGTCGCTACAGATACATTCATGATTCAGACCATAACTCCATTCAAATTTTATTCACATTTAAATAAAGCAGATTAGTAAAAGAAATAAAGACAGATACATTCATGGACATGTATAATTTTTTTCCTTTTAAAATGAGACTTTAGGTTTTCAAAAGTTTCGTTGCAAAAGTGTCTTGCAGTTGACAAATCGATCACCCAAAAAAATATTCGAAGCACGAAGGGTTCACTTTTTTTAACAGTTGCTTAGTATCCCGTGTGCTCCGACGCTTATGGCGCCATTAGCATCAAAATAAATCCGCCCCTGCATATATTCTTTTCCTTCGAAACATTTTGGTAATAATAATTCACTTCCAATACCTTGAAAAAATATTTCATGCTCGTATTTCTTCAAAATCTCGTATTTAGCAACATTTACTCTTGAATTGCACAAGTATATCATATTAATAGTGAAAAAGGTATCACACAAAATGTGTCAATTCAGCTAAAAATTAATTGATAAATTAAAGGAAATCGTACAAAATAAATTCTATCACGTTGATGCTTTAGTGTTTGATTAACGAAGAACGCACTTAGTGATTAAATAACAGCGTGTAAGTTATCTGTTATAGTTATAGATTATTATTAGGGGTGGTTCGAAGCTATATAGAGGTTGGATCAGAGAGGAAAAGTGACATTTCAGTGGGTGGTGCGTAAAAGGGGAATGCACAGCTTTCCAGCAGCCGACGCCAGTATCGACCAGTCGCATATACGCGTATATACACATTTACACACCGTCTGGTTGGTGGAGAATGATTCCTCCCCGATTATTCGATTCATCAGGTTACCATTGTCTTCCTTCTGCAGGTCAGACGACGGATGCGAAAACTTTAATGGAATTGCAAGTAGAGAGGTTTAAGATTGCGCAACAAGTCAATGTACATATATATATGTATACAATATATATATAATATATATACATACACACACATAAGACAGTGTCTCACGATATATACAGGGTGTCTCACGCAACAGGGTCAAGCTATAGCTTTAATACAGTAACAGGTAGAAAAGAACTTCCGCAGACTTAAACGATTTCTTCATTTAACTCGTGAACTGCAGATGACGAGTTAATTCGTCATTAGTTAAATAGTACTTAGAACACGAATAGTTTGTTTATTAATAATTACTCGCTTTTTAATTTATTATAGTTGTATCAAAAATATAAAATACACGATATTTATATTTGCAAAAATCAAAATAACGTAACTACTTGTAATTTTTGGTGATTTTTAATTATATACTACAGTGATTTAATTTTTTTTTAAGCAAAGGATCGAGTTAAAAGGATAAGTGCTTCTTCGTAAGTGTAGACATTTCAGAAAGGTGATTTTAATTTTCTTTTAATGCAAATATTATGTATATGTTTTTCATACGTTAATTGATGTGCTTTTTTATTCTCTGTAAATAAAGTATTAAGGAACTTGTGTCGAAAAATTATTTGTTTGATAAATATTTTAATTGTAACCTAAGTTTCAACGTTTCTTTTTGTACGTCTTTATTTCTGATTATCAACGAATTTTATCACGTTTGCTTGTGTTGCAATTTCCGGAAACTTTGTGAAACAGTTATTTTTTCTCCGATGGAGAAATATGTGTGCAGGTACTTTCGGAAATTTGCAATTTGTACGACCTCTTTTTTTTTTTAATGAACTCGTTGAATTACAAAAGGGACTGAAATGTTTTTCCCCACTGTATCTTCAAATTTTCTTCATCCATCGTACCACACCTTGCAGAACGTCATTAACACTTGCACACCGGTGGCTAAAATGTAAAATTAATTGCTAAATTTAATTAAAATATCAAAAAATTACTTTTCAATTAATTTATTACTATAAAATTTAACTAATTAATTGCTAAAAGTAAAGTATTATCACAGACTGTATACGCATGACGTAAATAAAACTCAAGAACTCTGCTATAAAAATTTCAATAAAATATAATCAATTATGAAATGCATTAGGAATTCCATTACATTTAGCACTATAGAAAATGAAGGAAAAGAATGAAAAAGTAAATTGATTCCTGGGTTTAAAAACACTCACCGATGGCCGTACGGGTATTAAGTTGAAACAATATTATTTTGGAATTTCTGAGATTAAGCGATTGTTTATGGCCGAATGAATGTTTCCGTGGGCTTGCGAAACGTGTTTTAATAGAAGGAACTATCACGTGAACAATGTTTGAACCGTAGCAAGAGTAGAGGGGTTAACGATGTGGACTGTACGAAAGTGTTGAAATACCAGAAGCGTGTATATCGAAGGGACAGTCCCTTCTTATGTACATCGTTTATTTAAAAGGAGAACTACACAAAACCTGCTCCCTGAAATATTCAATTTTGTCCGTATACAGGGTGTTTCCAGTAAAATTACCCGAGTAATACTTTTTTCATACGAAACTTCATTTTTGGATAAATAAATGTTAAAGTTACAAATGCATATACACTAACGTCTAATAAGTATTATTGCAAAGTAGGTATATTGCTGTTTGCACTTATTACATTGAATAGCGATGGGTAAATAATAAAGTAAAATTAAAAATTTTAATTTATTCAGCTATGTTAAGTCTATCATCAAGAGAACACGAGTAAAGAACAGGTCAAAGAGAAAATTCTCGTTGTATTTGAACTTTTGTCACCTGAAATACTAAGCATACAGCTTCGATCGTGTTTCATAATGAAAGCAACAGGATGGACATAGTCGAATATCTCTCGAACTCAGAATTCTTTATTTTATCAAATTTTACTATAAAAAGAAAAACAATTGATGCCTAAATCTTCTATGTTTATTCTCCACCTGTAAATAAACTATTATGATCGTACAAATTTTGTAAGTAATTTTGCTTTGAGGTTACTACCTGAAATAATGGAGATATTTGAGTTGGACAACGTTGATGGGATACTCTGTATATGTGTGTATGTATTGAGCTGCAATCTCCATGGAATATCGTGTTCAAAAGGCTTAATGCACAAAGGCCGCCCAAGGCAGGTGGATGGGGATGAAGTTGAGAGGGTGTGTCTGAGAAAAAAAGGAAAAAATGCGAATGAATAGCAGTGAAACGAAAAGAATGTACGATAACTGTTGATCTCTTACCGACTTTGCCTACAAACAGCAGCACAAAAACCGAAATGAGCACGTCGCATTATCTCAAAGATAATAAAACGTCGATACAAAATCGATCAACGAAAGTGTTCTTGCTGATGTTCTTTTAGATCGATTTCAAATCTTAATTCGAGGAATTGATCAGTATTGATCGGTAATTTAGGTTTACAGTTCGGAATCCTCTGGCTTGATACATATTCAATGACGTTTTTATATCATTCTGTCATTAATGACTACAATTATACGATCTTTCCTTGTATCAATTATTCTTTATATTCAATTATTATATTTAATTAATAATTCTATGCATATAAATACGTATATTTTATCATATAAATGAGATCGAAGTTAATTACTTAAGATGTTAAATAGCTATCTTCAGGTATTAAAAACAATATAATTGTACAAGATAATAAAATGATTAAATAAATACAAGGATAATAAGTAAGTACAGATTAACGTATTAAAAGATACAGTTTTTACTGCGATAAAAAAAATCATTTTGATAATTTTAGAAATGTTTAAAAAACAAAAGAAACATCATCTGAAAATTTTAGAAATATTTAAAAAGTAAATAATAACACTACTCTGAATATCTTTGTTACTGTCATTACTAATGTTATCTCTCTGTAGTTATCTGGGTTTGTTTCTTTTCTTTTCTTTTTAAAATGGGAAAAGAACGAAGTGTATAAAGTAACATAATTAAACCAATTAATCAAATATACTGTTAATGATAAACAAATTATTTGATTGTCATTAAGAACGTGCTACAAATTGAACATTAAATCATAAAAAGAATAATTTCATATATTTAAATAAGTAAAGTATGTTGGATCTACATATAAATATGAAAATTATAGTCACATTTGATTACAATAAATTCGATCGCTGTAAAAAGACTAATCGTTTAAATAGACATAAAATTATTTTAAAAAAGTAGGTGTACTTGGGTATGAATAAAATTTTGATCAATTTACGGCACCGGTCAATTTTACGCATTTGGGATTTCACGAGGAAAATTACAAAAACTATTTCTATTATAATATTTTCCAGCAATTTTTGCTATATTGCAAATTTTCCTTTTTCTTTTATTTTATCAATTTAACTTCTGCTTAATGATACGGAAACATATAAAATTTGTAAGTAAATTAATAATAAGTAATTAAGTTGTTTTTAAATTATATAAAACAATTTTTTGAAAAAAAGTTCATATTTTCTTTCATTCATCAATTTGACGTTTTGACGTAGAAACAAGTATACAAGAGAAATTCGTAAATCCAGTGTTAAATCAGTTTCATTGGTTAACAGTTTTCACCAGACTTCTAACTAAATAGTATCGACACGTGAACGAGACGTACTCGACTCTTACTCAATCCCTCATTCTACGAATGGGTAAATGAAACACAACGTGAAATTGTGCAAGGCTCGCCGTGCCAAGTATAATGATTTCACAATTCATACCACCTATTTACATGCATCGTATTCAGATATTCCACCGTAAACCAATGTACTAACGCAACCATGTAAATAAATGAGAAATAGATGTGTCTATTATTTATGATTTCTTTTGTATGCATAACGAAGGAGCACCGTTTTAGTGGAATCGTCTTTGCTCGAGTACACAGAGAATGTACCTCTGCATTGAAAGAACGGTTAAATCGGCTCGTTAAGAATTTTAACGAGGACGTCGTAAAATCTCCGACACCTTTAGATATGCTTGTTACACAGATGGATATTGTTTGTCGAAGACAGAATACTTCTATGTCAAACTGTGAAGTATAAACTGTTTCGGATGTAACGATTTATTATTGAGACATTAGCTTTTAACGAATGCAGAAGACAATATCCTTTACATTATTATATTTATGATAATATATTCGAACAGATAACATAAAGGTAAAACATGTACAGTAATAAATGAATAGTGAAAAATTAAAGGAAGAAAATATATTATTATTTATTTTATATCCTGCACCTCTTGAGCCTAGAAATTAATTTACCTTATTTTTTTCACACATTTTTTCGTACTTTTTTTGCAGAATAATAAACATATGATATACAATTGTTACGATATAAAAACTTTAACTGTAGACGACTACAAATTATAGCCGTAAATTTGCTTAACCTGTCCTTTATTTTATTGCTGACATACTTACACATTGTTATTGTTTTATTGCCTCCTTCTTTCTTTCTAGAGCTCGTAGCCACAGAGTATTTTCTTTCTTCAACTCTTTTTAAACTGCTTTTCAAACCTCTTTACTCCACCACATTAAGAAGGAAATATATACATTTTGTAATTTCAAACAAAATTATTTATGTAGTACAAATTTTTAATGTGTATAATCGAAATCCTTTTATAATTGCAAAGAATTTCCACGAAAATTATTCATTTTTTTTTTTTAATTTGAAACATAAAGATAATGCTGCAATTGACATCGTATTCCTTTCTCTTTAGAACATTTCGAAGAAATCCAACATATCTAAAATAAAACAATGCATAATTTGAGTCAGTGTTTTTTAAGGGAATAATAGTTTATAATATTCATATTTACAAAATATCAATTTTATAGTAGGAATAAATTTAATATACGAATTTTAGAAGATATTAAAGAATTACATTGCACGTTGTGTCTGATAAATATATGTAATAATTGAATGCGTTGAAAAATACTGAAGTTTATGTACATACCATAAATTTGTATAAAATTCGTCTTTTTATTACAATCATGTTTTACTTATGTATACACTGTCATTCGTAAATGTTAGTATTAGAAAGTATCATATGATTTAAATTACATTTGTCTGCCAAAGTTAGTATCATATATGGGCAAAAATATACAGAATTTTGCACACTATTCATTTTTAGCGTAAATTTGTGAAACAAACGAAAAATGGCAAAATTTCATGATTTTTTATAATAGATTCTTCAAATTTACAATAGTTTCTGGTTTAATGATAATTCCGTGAATTTTCTTTGATATTATACGAGAGCTATTATTCAGACAAATTTCAACTCGAAATTTTATGTGTTAATTCTACACTAAAATATATTTAAAATTTCAAAAACTCAATTTCGTGTGAATATTTCACATAGCGTAATCAATGATACACTATATATTAAGATCTCTTCTTTCTTCTGATAAATTATATAGAAATAGATGTTCAAAAATATTATCGTATGCAGTAGTTGTACTCACGAGAATTTTAATAATATTTTAAATACTGCAAATTTTTTCACATTTTGTAAGTGTCCTGACACTTATGAACAAAAGTGTATGTATAAGTACGTTTCAATTAGAAATACTATAGTTATTTCGAAACCAAAGTATATAATCAACGTTATTTCCAAATTTTTTCATTAATATTTTAAATAAATTCAATTGATAATACTTATTACTCCTATATTTAAATGTTTATATAATGTATTTTATATTTCATTGTTTTTTAAAATTTTACGTTTATGCATGATAATGACCCAAAACACATTACAAAAGTCCGTAAAGATTATTTAGACCAACTTAAATGCAATAATTAATTAAAAATCATGGAATTCGCTCCAATTACCTTGTACCTGATCAAAAAATAGTGGGAAAAATTGAATAGACAGATTAAAAAATATTGCTCGATATCGGAAATATAATTGACACCCTAACTCGAGAATGGAATGAAATTTCAGAAGAAAGGTTAAAGTACTTGGTAACACGGATGCCAAAAATACTGGAAACATGATACAGAAATGTGGCGGATTCTTCGATCAGAAGAAAACAATAATTTTCTTTTACGTTTTGATTAGATTTTTAAACTATAAGCATATAATTCTTTACTTCTATTGTACGTTTAAATGAAAAAACAAAAATCGTTACGTATCTTTCAACGTTTATTTCCCAAATTAAGTGCAACTACCATAACTGCTTTAACATTTATAACCGAGAGTTTATAATATATTTTTATATTTTATATATTTTTTTAATGCATATATAATATATATATGCGAGTCGTACGCAATACTTACACATTTTTCAAACGTTACATTGCATTGTTGTCCATAGAGTGATGATGATGTGAATCCTCACCATCGGTTAACTTACTTGCATCGTACAACAGGAAAAATAACACACACCAGGAACAAAATAACACCATTAAAATCAGAAAGGCTATAGTGTTGAATCTATCCCATCCGAATATTATACTCTTCACTGTTTTAAATTCCTTTCCAAGTACAAGTCTTGAATTCATGTCACAAATTCTTTCTGTACTCTGACTGGCAGCCGACATTTTGTTCTTTCTTAACTATTCTCTCGTTTCTGTCACTTATTTCGTATCGTACGAAAGATTTCTCCGGTTTATCTGTAATAATTCCATTCTCTTCAGTGTCGAATAATCGAAACATTGATTACAATGTATTATGAACGGATATGTCTGATTAGATAACGTTCGTATATAGTCGATTAGGGTATTTTTTATAATTACAATAATAATATTAGGTTACTGCTATACAGTGTGTCCCGTTATTGGTATTACAAGCGTTTGTTTTTCTATGTGAAAAAATAAGTGAAAAATGTAGAATATAATTTTTTTCATTTAAGGTTTAGCTTTCGACAAAAATCAGTTTGAAAATTCGTTTAATTTTATAAATTGTATAAAGTGATGTCCATCTTCTCGTATACATAATTGTGCTCTCCTTATTAAATTCCTCTGAAGATCTTCCAACATATCATTACGCAATTTTAATTGATCAAATACTATAACAATCTTTTGCCGTAATTGTTCAATGCTCGTTACGTCGTCGTTGTATAGAATACATTTCACGTGATTTCACAAATAAAAATCTAGTGGTGATATGACTGGAGTTCGTGGCAGTCAAGATATTGTGTCATCATGACCGATTTAGCACGGATAATTTTTATTAGAAAAGTATCTTATTTCGGCTGAAACTTGATCAAGTGCACGCGTTTCCCAAGCGTGAAAAATTTTCTCGAAAACAAAGCATCAAATGAACGACTTTTATTCTACATTTTCGACTTATTTTTTCACGTTGAATTAACACCTTCCTGCTTGCATCACTAATAACGAGGTACACTATGTATGAATTCAGAAAAAGATTGCATTCGAAAGAAACTGAATGGTGTATAATAAGTAACGCATTTTTAATACGAATTATGTAAGTAATGTACAAAGTGAGTATAATTTTTATACAGATTTTCCATTCACATGTAGATATATATTACACAGTATATGTACATAGAAATAATTTAAGTTTTAATAACAATCGTACATGAAATGTAAGATAATATAACTTGCATATATTTGTTTCATATTTTTCAAACCACGTGTTGTTATCGTTTAATATTTTGTAAATTAAATATATGATACGTAGTGTGTTTGAAAGTAATATATAGACTGTGGATTTTTATACTAGTAGAAAAATAGTAGAACTACAATAGAAAATTATTTTATCTAGCAGGTATTATAAAAGGCAATGTAATTTGGATATTTTGTATATTTATAAATGCATAGAAATCCGCAGCCTAATAATATAAAAATAATTGTGCCTTACTACACACTATATACCACTGCTTCAATGAATACGATGATATCGAAGCAACAGTGTTCAAACATAATGGTCAAACACGTATCGTTGTGAAAACTGTTTCATATGAAATTTACAAACAGCACTCGATATTGTCGCCGTTGAACTTTTCCCAAGCAAACAACCAATAACCAAGTACAGCGCCGAGTGCTACGGCAATACAGAGCCAAATATTGTACGTCATGAAAATTAACATAAGGCAATATCCTATAATTAGTTGAACGACATTAAGAATTGTCTGAAGGATGTGTATTTTGGAGAAAAGTAAAGAACTGAAATAAAACACATTTATTGAATTGCAAAGTTGTACGTCTTATTTTTCAAACCTATCTATAATCTTCTTAATTTATAGAAATAGACAATATTTTAAACGTTAACCCTTTGACTACTAAAGTACAGTATACAATGTATAAGCTCTATACTATATTAGAAGTATGTATATGTATGTATATACATTTTGTGCCTATTCGATTGAACAGCACAATCTTAATTCTGTTTTATGCAAAAGTGGTACCTATAAGTATATCTTCATTAATTTTTCGGTAGATGATAGATTAACTAAAACCCATCTACTTGAATAGCATAGGCGCTATATACAGAAGAGTATTAATCCTCTGTAGCCCAATTTTTCTGTGTTTATCAGAAAAAAAGTGACAGTTGATTACAATTTTACATCTTGAATAATGTTGAAAAAGAATTGATAATTAATATATAGGGAAATTGACTGGTAATAATGTAATAACAGAACGATGCAGTAGTATAGTAATAAACAAATAAAATGTAATGTATAAAATATGAATGAATGGATATGTAACTTTCAAGTCACACGACCTTATAGAAGGTTAAATAAAATGATTACGTACTTTAATTTTCGCGGGCAAAATGGCCTTATTATCTTAAGGTATAACTTCACATTGACTCGTATAAAAAAGATGTAGTAGTTTATTTTATTATTGAATTCGACAAAACTTTCACTTTGTTCCTCATTATCCAGAGATCAATTTTTATAACCTAACCACTTTTGCATTAAACAGTTCAATTATTGTTATCAGTGCAATCGATGCAATTTACAATCGGAGGAAGTTTGTATAAATAAAAAACAAACTGTACTTTATATTTAAGAGAAAAAATGTCAGATAAAAATATACTGTAAAACACCAAGTAAATCTTACGTGTACAATAATATTATGAATAAATAAAAATTAAATATAATGGATAATATGTAAGAAAGGGAAAATACGTACCATCTAGATCTTACTCCTTTTGTTTTCTGTATATATTTTGTATGAATGTATAAATGATCACTAAATACAAAAGCAGAAGTTGATAAATAGTTTCACATATATAATTTTTCTTTGTAAACACAATCACTCACCGATAACTTTTTATCCCTTCGTATATAGATGTTAAAAGTATGATACCAACCATCGACCATACAAGACCTTGTGTATTTGCAATACGCCATTCGTTAAACAAAATAAGCTCATGTTCACCGATATGAAATGACATCTAACATAAATTTATTTTCGTTATCAAAAAATATAAATAATTCAAAATTATTTTATTACATACCTGCATTTTTCGTGAGAATAGAGTACGATATTCAACACGTTTATACAGACTGCATATAATCTTATGAAGCTGTCGGGAATTACATTCATGCTTGATTTCTTTATCAAATAATAGATAACTTATCGATCAATCTTTATTTTCTCTGTCTGCTTTTGTATCAAAACATTTTGTACTTAATTCTTTGTAAATTAACAGTATCATTTAATACAGTAGGAAGATCTTCGTTATTATAAATATAATGTTACAGTATACAACAAGAAATTAAATGCAACAGTGGATAATTGATTATCTTAGATCATTTTACATTTTATCGTTTATTTAATACTGTTCGTTTACATTATTCTAAAGATGCTTGTAAGTTACATTTTGTTCAATCCTCAATATTGAACAAATTTATATTTTTACCTCACATTAAATATATCTTCACACATTATAATGGTATATTCATATACTGTACTAATCATAAAAGCAATTGCAAACTTTCAATTAAATTAAAGAAATTTTGTATTCAATTACATTTTTTTGTTTAATTCATTAAAATACACTGGAAACACTTCAAAATGATCGAACAAAGTGAAACGAAGTAATCCACATTTCAAAATCAATTATAACTTCCGCAGTTTAAACTTGGTTTTTATTTTCCAACAGTAATAATGCAATTACAAGTTTAATTTAAAATTATTTGACACAGATGAGTCATTGCAAAATTATTAAGATTCTAAATAAAAAAATGTTCATTCTAAAATCTTGAAATATAATGAGTACTACATGTATACATTTTTATTAATATGACACAATTTTTAGCGAGGAAGTATAATTTAAAACATGTAACACTTCCTAAGCGAACATAATAAATGTTTTATTATTTATAAAGTGCACGCCTAAATATGTTTATGATTGCATTGTTACATTTTGCTTTCTCCCTCTTTTCTCTTTAATAACAATAAATTTGTGTAATTGTATTATTATTTAATTTTCACTACAAGTAAGGCTTACTTTCCCATCTATTTTATGAGTGCAATATTATCAGCCAAAAGTTTGAAATCACCTAACAATTTTCATCAGCATCGAATCTGCATCTACTAATCCTTTACAAATTTCAAATTGACGTTATGGAAATCAATAGCAATTTATCTCATCTCCATTAATTCGAATGTTGAAAAGTTCATTAATAAAATTCTCAGAATAACAAACTTTCTTCCGGAAGTATCAGTGTAACATGCAATACACCGCGATTCCAAATTTTCACCCGGTTGTGTGTCTAATAACATTTTATAGTCCTACAAAATATTAAAGTTTCTATTAAAAAGAGAAAAAAAGGGAAACAGAATACGTTCAATCGGAAACTTTTCGCCATCGGTGCCATCCCTAAATAAACGTGAGAAAAGTTGGTGTATATAAAGTCTAAGGTTCGAAAGCGATCGAAATCGTAATGCTCCAGTCATGAACGTCGAGAAAGAACGTATAGTACTGGATGTTAAGTTAATCGATTTCTCTTTCTGTCGCTTCGGCAGAGAGGGTGTCCTCCCCGTTTCGCGATCAGCCAAGATGCCCGGCCTGCGTGAACGAGACGGGCGCAACCTGTGGCTGATCCTGACCGCCGCGCCTCCCTGTGTCCGGAAATTTAGCCACGCTCGATTCTCAAACTCCCCTCAGTGCTATTCTCACCGTTCGACTGCTTAGACGGACGATGTTGGTCTTCGTAGAAGAGAAGCCTTGTCTCGTACATTGTGCCTGTGAAGATTAATTATATCAGTGTCGACGTAATCGTAAAGTTGTACACTGCCGAACTCTCGTTTATCCCTTTGAGCTTAGCTACACCGCGCCGTTTTCTTCTCGCTCGATCTGACTGTGAGTTTCTACGCGCACATATAAATATGTACATCCTTCTATCGTATAAACGGTTCGAGTAGCCTTGGTCAATTTGCCGGTTTATCGCGTTTAATACTAATCCATCGTCGTGAATAAAAAAAAGAAAAAAGAAAGGAAGAGATCTTGAAGAAACGATGAAACTTCATGTGTCATCGAGCAGCTGAATTGTTTCTTTCTCGATGAAAGAAACCATCTCGTTTAGTATGAACGTTTTCTCGATTCTGGATAAGGTTAGTCTCAAAATTTTTCATTTTTTACTTTTCGAAATTTGATATATGTAGATTTCTGTTTTCTAAGCTTTTTTCGAGCTTTATGTTTTTTCTGAGTAAGGATTATTCAGTATTGTCAAATTGAGCAAATTGGAACGTTTCCGATGTGGAGATAGTAAGTGTAGAATATAATCATTGCTTTTAATGGTACGAATGGATCTATGTTCATTGAACTATAAAAGAGATCTTTGTATTTTCACTAATTTCGTTTATTTGGAGGGATTTCTCGACCGCGAGACTGGGCAGGGTCAACGTTCTATCACGAGGTACCGTTCATACATCACACGCGCACACAAGTGTTGTTACCTGTGTAGCTTAAACAGAAATAGGATGAAACGAAAAGTTCTGTACTGTTTCTTTTTCTGTTCAGAATTCGTTCGTTGTACAAGAATTCTTGCCATCTATGATACGTCTTAGTACGACGTTACACCAGTATATTCCGAGATTTACGGAAGAAAGCAGAAAAAGTGTGAAATTTGTCAGGCGTTCGTCGAACTTGAACTAGGTACTCACTTATTGCACATGTTGAATTACACGTTTCAGTGTGCTAATGTGCGTGATTAAGTGATACTTACGGGATGTAATTAAATTTTCCGTCGAATTTCACGTTCGTTCAATGCTACGAAATGTTCGATTTATTCGTGAACAGTAAAATTTATTGATAATCGATTTTTCGAAATATTCGGTGTACGAAATTTATATTTACAAAAGATACGAAAAATCTGCTTTCCTTGGATTCTAAACGTTGATCTGTAGAAAATCAGCTTGCAGGGAAACTTTTATCGTTGCTGTTTACATGTGCTTTACTATGTACATAATATTTACGAGAAACAAATAATTATACTTTATTTTTCTATTTATGCACGGAAATTTAAACGATGAATTATACGTAATTGAATTTTAATTATGCATGCTCGTGTACACAAATTTAGATACTTGAAATTTAATGGTGCAAACGAAGCTCTTAAATTAAATGCAGTTTTAATTTTATTTAAAAAAAAAAAATCTACATCGTGTGCTTAACGCATGGATAAAAAGTACCGAAACGTTTGGATTTATAGCTTAACTTAAATATAGTTTAAAAAATTTTTGGATGCAAACGTATGAATACTGTGAAATATTATGTCTTGTCATACAATACACAACAGTAATAGCTCTATCATGCCAGAAATGGAGGACAATTTTCTCGTAATGTCCGTCTGTACATACGCATTATTTGTTATGCAACGCGATACATAAAACCGGTATCACTGTTTGCATGAAGGACTGACAGTACGAAGGAAAGCGTAAAATTTATTATTACGACCATTAAGGGACACTACATATGTATTCCTATTGTAGAAAAAAAGTATTACACAATTACTTCAATATTTTGTAAATTTTCAAAATAGGAAATAGACTTTGATTTATTATTATTTTAATTATACACTTATCGTATTAATTCACATATAATTCACCTTCTTTAAGTGACTAATATAACGAACAATAAATCAAATATAAATTTAACAACATTTCTCAACTAATCTGCAAAGTACACATTTTCTTACTTAAATATGTGGCAATAGAGAAGTGGCAACGATTACACAAGTTATGAGACGTCAAAACATAGAAGACATTGGTTACACTTGTGCGTTACAAAGAATGATTTTGATCAAATAAAAAATCACGAATCTGTAAACTTTTCGATGGTACTAAAGTATAGTACTTGACAAACCGTGAGATTAAGTGCATTACAAAGATTTCGTGGTTAACATTGTTTAAATTGCATTACTGTAACTTAATTAAAATTACTTAAATTAAATTACTATAAACTTAGAATGCTTAATGCTCGTTTGATATACAAATGTTTTCGCACCAATTCTATACAAGAATATTTATATAAAAAATATGTATATATACATTTATAATAAATTATAACGTGATCATTTTTATGCTATGTTTTTATTAGTATTTAAATCAGTATTTTTATGCTATACTAATCCATACACTATTCGTACTTGAAATCGAAGTAATGATTAATATAAATTACGATAGATGCATTATATTCACAATTTTCGAAGAAACTACATAAAGATTAGAAATAATTTAATGAAAATTCAAAACCTGAAAGTAACGATTACTATGAATTACAATATGTATATATGTATGTATATATATATATATATTACATCTACAATTGTCAAAGAAGATCCTAAATATTAGAGATAATTAATTAAAGATTAAAATCTGAAAATGTGCACAATATCAATCATATATAAAGATTATTTCTTATTATATTCCTTACACAATTGTAAGAAAAATTATTTAAACGAAATATTTCTTTTTTTTTTTTTAATGATTTATGGGAAAATTAAAAAAATGTGTATATCATTTCATAAAATATACAAGGAAATAATTCCCTTTGTTCCTTAACTTATTAAAGATTTTAATGTATCAATTATTATCAAGAAAAGCTTTCACCACAATCCGTAATATTTTGCTGTCAAAAATCTATCTATATCTACATATCGATGCAAAAATTATATAAAATTGCACAGCAATAGATACATTAAAGTACAGAATTGTATCATACATTTTTTTAGATATTTCACAAGGCATATAATTTAGCTGTATACTTCGCTTAATAAAATATCAATAAACGATACGTCTCCAGATAATCGTAATTAAAATGAAGCTTAAGAGTACGTGACGACTCTATACGGTTTTCGAATTGAAAAAGGAAACAATTCGTATGTGTGAACAAGAGATACGGTAACGAGGATGAATTGTTGGTAGCAAAGTCGATTTGCGTGGAAAGCATCCATCTTGTTAAACGTATAATTACCTGCTCTACCAAAACAGAAAGAAAGTGTCGTTCGTGGTTTTAGCAGTCCTCTCATCTTCAACAACTGTAATTACAACGTCTCGAGTAAAACTGTCGTTTAAAATGAATGCTCTGTTAGATGTAATAATTTAGTGTTTGTCGTATCAGCGATTTTCCATAGATTCTCTTTTCTTTTTTTAATACACGCATCAGGGAACACCTAAACAAAAAGGATCCAGAGACAATAAAAATATAGGTGCATATAATTAACATCTTAGCTTGGATTTTAAAAATAACTGCGGAATATTGACGGAGTATGCAATGCACCATCGCTGTGACCTACTATACGTGCAATGCTTTATGCTTATAAAACTGATAAACTGAATAAAAAAATGTTTATACATTATTTTGCAATTTCGAATAAAGAAAACTTGGAAAGAGTTATTTAATTTCGCACGATAACAGAACATTCTAATATCTTCTATTATATTTTAAATAATTTCAAATATTTATTGACCCTTACACTCAATTGCAAGCTTCATTCTTCATCACTATCTACATTTTTAATTCACTCCAGGAAAAATTCTTTTTTGAATGTTTATTTATTTTGAAAAAATTTGTTCGTGAATGTTTAATTTGAAATTATTCAGTTCTCTCGATCCAATTATTATTTGCATAACCTTATGTATTATATTTACAAATTTAAACACATTTTGATGAAAGTAAAAGATGAAATTATTCTCCAAAAGGAACGTGAAATACTAGAGAATTGAACTAATCAAAATAACTGATTTAAAAATTGTATCTTTTATATTTTTCATAATTTACTTTAATTATACTTGTGTGTATTATATTTTCAAATAAATTCAGACAGAAAATATGGCTAATTTAAGGAAAATAATTTTGAATAACCAGCGTATGCAAATATTATGCTAAAAATAAAAAGTAGTTCGCATTTTGTTCCAGGTATTATAACCAGCGGTACATCAAGAAAATACTTCACGTCTTTACAAGAGAATTATTAACGCATCGCTGACGACTGAAGTAGTAAAAAAAAATCGCGGCTAATTGTTTATAAAAGTGGAACATATACTTAATGTCGTGGCTAATTTTAATTTGCGATTTTAACCAGTACGTTTGCTTAAAATTTCATTAAACATCATACGTGCAGTATTTAATCTTAGCATCGAGTAAAATATAAACGATAGTCAATGGACATTGTCATTATGAACAAGTACATAATGTACAACAAATTGCAACAACACTTAATAGCAACACTTAATTATTCACATATATTACCCGAATGAAGGGTAAAATTTAATTCAAGAATCGATGGACCACTCGTTTTTACAAACTACAACATTTATATGAGATTTACACGTAACGAAAATATCAGCTCGTAACAGCTGTAAATACAATTTTTCTCCAATCATTTTTCTATTAAATCCTCATAACGCGGACCAATATGTAGTCTTAGTATTTTACTCTCTAAGCCATACACGTCTACGTTGAAAAAAAAAAAGAATAAATCATAAGAACTTACCCATTTCTTTATTAAACATGAATCAGCCGAAAGTATCGCGAAATTTGGATAAATGTTTATACATGCTGAAGTATTAAACCAATGAAAAATTTTGCACATTATATACAAATCTCTGGATGATCGTCGATACGAATCGATAAAGAAAAAAGAGAAGGGGAGAAAATAAATCACGCAAGTGCATCGTTTCTCTAAAGCATGAACGTTGAAGAATATAATTCGCATCGAGTCACAGGGAATAGGGAGTCAAGGAAGCGTATATATTCCGCTCGAAGCTGCACGCAGTGCGAGCTTACCGGATAGAAGGACGGACAGAGAGAAAAAAGTAAAATGCCAGGGGGAACTTCGACGCGAGAAAGCAGCGAGGCGATCCGGATGGAGCCTTTAGGTAGAACCTCGAGTTCGCGGAGTCCCGGACAAAACGGAACCGCCAACACCACCACCGAGGTACCAATAAATTCAGGTGAGTAAAAATCTATTTGCATCACGAAAAGCATGTTTGCTACTCTCTTCGACGTATCAACGTACCGATGCTGTCGTATACAGAGTGTTCGATAATTATTGGTGAAAAATTTATGGGATGATTTTAGAAAACGATATGAGACATTCTACCTTATTATTGAATTCGACAGAACTTTCACTTTATTCTTCATTACCTAGAAACCAATTCTTCTGACGTACACTACTTTTACATTAAACAGCGCAGTTATTGTTATCAGTGCAATCAATGCAATTTACAATCGGAGGAAATTTGCATAAATAAAAAGAAACTGTATTTTATATTCAAGAAAAGGACTATCGTATACAGTGTGTTTGATAATTATTGGTGAAAGATTTAAGGGATGATTTTAGAAATCGATACGAGACAAAATTTTTTAATTTTAATAATTAAACAACGAGGCATCCAAATGCAATTCTTTTTATGTTTGATTTTCGTATTATATCAGCTGCTAGAATCACCCCTTAAATTTTCTACCAACAGTTGCTGAACACTGTGTGTCTACACTGTCGTCCGTAAATCATCGGATACTCGTCATTTCTGAATATGAATTTTATTATAATTATTTTTCTGTAAGGTCTCACAAAGACACAATAATTAACCTTCCGTTAAGATATAAATAATCAGCAGGTATTAATTCGATTTTATAAATATTTTATGAATTTATTCTGAATCTAAATTTATAAAATGTCCTAAAGAGACTTATGTGTGGAAGTGTAATCTGCTAAATTTAAATTCCATTAACATCGGGAAAGGAAAATATTTGCAACAGAGATTGCAAGAAATATTTAATAATATTTAATGAACGTATCTTGGAAAAACGTTTAAAGTATTTCGTATAGTGTATACTTTATAATAATCCGGAATTCTTTTGTTTGTGTACTTTTATGCATTTTTATTAAAAATTATTTACACAGAAATTTCATAGAAACTTTCACTTATTGTTTCTGGTTGTAAATTTTTATGTAAACTTCAGCGATACTTGATGGAATTTTTGAACTCGTTATACGAAATAAGCGAAACACGTGAGAAAGGAGTAAGGAGAAAAGCGCTTCTAGAGCAATGCACAGTAAGAACCGAGTGTTTTATTATAAAATAATTGTATTTATTGTTTTCCAGTTTGAAAGGTAAAAATGTTCAGACTGTATTGAATTATTTCGAAAAGTACACTTTTACACGCAACATCATTTCAGAAAATAGATTAAAAATATACTTTTATGACACTCTTTAATATGATCAAATAAGCATCTAGTATTCTTCTTATATTTATTTTCATTATATTCATATTCATATAAAATTTCGTAGAACTTAATTCTGAGAAAATACATTTGCAAATTAAATAGATGGAAGTGTACAATATTGACACAAAAATCTCGGGTACAAATAATTTCAGGAATCTCAAAATTTGAATGAGTAGTATTAATAACATGAATACTGATAACAACAATTTAAGATAATTTTTGCCTTTATAAATCTATATAAACGCACTCAATAAATAGAATCCTTATTGCTGTGCTTATGTTCTTTATAATCGTTAAAGAAATATATCTTCAAGTGACGTTGATTGACTATTAGAATAATTTATATGGAATGCTGGATAACTTTCTAAGACGGAAAATAACTATGTTAAAATAAAACAGGTCACAAGTTCAAAAGTTCAGACATCTATAAATTGCTCTGCTTCGAAAATAGTTTATACCGGAATAGTGCATAAACCTGAGTAATCTAAAAACACCTTTCATGGTTACACTACTAGATTAAAAGGATGTTATGTTTAGAAAAACATTACTTTAGGATATAGACAAATCATTGCTCGTTAAATTTACGTACGAATCTAAATATTTATTTTTATTTAAATTATTATCTATTATTATCATTATTATTATTTTCGACATATTTAATTTTTCCATGTTTTTATTACTTCGTTTTGTGTGATAATAATTTTGAAATGAGTTTCGTAAGCACGTATAATATGAATGCAATTCTTTTCTTTATTACGGTGAATAATTATATGCTGTCATTTTCAATAATTATAATTAGTTTTAATTATCTGTAAACCGTGTTCTAGTAATTACTGTATTTTTTATAAACATAAAAGACGAATAATTAAAGAAATTAGGATAATTTTCATATAAAAATTACAAAATCTTACGCTCTTATAAGTTAAATTTTTTAATCTGTTCCTTTTTAGAAAGATTTCATCAAGGATTTGTTACTTTGTTAAAATAAATGAAGAAACACATTCTTGTCCCTTGATAGTTGAATATTGACATTCTTAAATTGTCGAAATATCTTCAGGAAGCTTTGAAATTCTGTAATTCGTACAATTTAATTTCACGTTATTATTCTTTAAATCGATACTTCGTGCAACGGAAATCTCACTTCGATAGCATACATTATAAATCCAAGACTTTCTTTATAAAGGTGTTCCTTGATAAACTTTATTATATCCTTATATATGCTAACAAGGGAGATTCCAATTTTGTAGCGTTGAAATTTTATTTTCTCATCCCGCGAAATTATTCTAATTCATAAAAAAGTTATCCTCTATCAAATTTAAATTCTATCAAATAACACAAAAATCTGCCCTGAAATTCATACTTTGATTTTTTTTTTTTAACGAAAGAAATAAATTTTGAAAATTCTAATTCTAATAATTCACTGCATTACTTTTACATTAAAATTTGCTGGATGAAACTATAAAATCATTGATACTATTAATTATAAATATATTATTTGTATATAAATACTTAAACATACTTAATTCTAAATATTTGATTCAAAATGTCCAAACATATTTATATAATATTATATAAACCTGAATATTTTTGAGATGTTCACTAATTATATAGACCTGAATATTTTTAAGATGTTCACGATAATTTTATAGCAAGTAATCTAAAAACAGAATTTTATTCTATATTTACGTTGAATCGATCGATTCCATCTTTTTTTAATAGATTATTTTCCTGACTTCGCATTTTCTCTCGGAACAATTTGCTTTCATTTTACCAATAGGGATAGTGTAACGAACTAAAATTTCGTAGATACTCGAATAAGTAGTAATAGTACATTATTAGTAGATATTGACGTAAAAATAAGTTGAAAGATAGCTTTATAATAATTGTTATATTGCAATTAAGTTAATGCAAACGTAATACAAAATAACGTACACATGAGCTTAAGCTAGATTGATGGTATACCATGTGTTTATAGCACGTACTATGATAATGTGCTTCATAGTGTTACTTGCATTATTATTTTAGTTGTATGCCGAGTAATTGTAATACTATTTGACGTTCGCGTAACTTTGTATTTAACAATTGAACGAAACTTTAACTGGATTCATTAATAGCTCGGTAACTATGTTTGGAATGTTTAGTTAAATTTCAATTTATCAATGAAATTGAAAATATAATCAGCTTGGTTAATAGTATTACCCAACTACAACTGGAATAAAACTCATCTGGTTACTATGAGCTTACATGACAGAAAGGAAATCGATACGATACCATTGCAATGAGCATCATTTTAAGGTTCATATGTCATGCATAGGTTTTCACCTGAAAATAACCTAATATAAAATCGCAGAAGTAAAATGAATAGCATAAAAAGATACGAAAAGTTTCAAGAATTTATAAAAATTTGTTAAAAAAAATGATTCTATTATTTATATTATTTATATTCAAGAAGGAATACATGTAAATTTAAAGTGTGACAATTTTTGTTATACCTTTTGGAAATGTTAATATTTCGACAAATTTTTGCGGGATATTACGAAAAAGTTCCTAACTTCTGAATTTCTTTATCAAAATTGGAAAAATACAAATGATTAAATTCACTTTTAAAATGGACAAAGATTTCACAGAATTTAGGTTGTATACAATGAAATAATAAATCGTAACATTGCATATCATGACGAACAATATCACATAAAAGTAGACAAATAAGAATGGTTACCATTAAAACCTAAGTGCATATTACAACCATTGAACATAGAATTCAAGCAATAAAAATGCTATTACTATCTGTGCATAATATTTTATGTACTTCTCGAGTTTTATGTACTTTTTATCAATATACAGAGAAAAAAATGTGTTTCACAGTAGTATACATATGTTATCCTATCGTTTCTCCTGAAAATTAATCTTCGAGACTTGTGAATCTTCAAACAAAAAAAAAAAATATTTCTCACAAAATTATAAAATATGGATACTTTTATTATCATCATCAATACTATTTCCCTCTATCCATATGTTGTACAAGAAAATCATATTCCAAAAAATACGTTATTTAGATCTACTCGCGTGATACTTCCTTTCGTTTTTTCTTTTTTTTTTTTTTTTTATCAAATCATTAACATATACGAATGATTACGATATTGAAACGAAGCGATGTGAAAGGAAACATAGTAGAGAATCTTCTTACCAACCCAAGCGTAGAAATGAAACTGCAAGTAGAGTAGAAATCACTGTAAGGGGTAGGTCACGGATGGCGCCACAGTAAAGGCAACCACCCCCGCTGCAAAGCTAGGCGAAACGAGGTGCGGCGTGGCGAAGGCTGCAAATCCACCCCCGTAAAGCGGTCCGCCACCAAGGGGTTTGGAAAGTCGCCATTTCTGCCTAACTCCGCAGTCTCTGTATCCACGTTTTAATGCCAATGAAATGTCAAGGCACGTCGCGCGTTATAGACTCGTCGACGTTGTCGAGCTACTTGGTGACTTCGTAAGCTCGTGCATCGTCACGTTGTCGCGGGTCCTCGGGACCTCGTTGCTCACGCTTTTAATCGGGCTGCTGCTTGTGCTCGTGCCTGTACTCACGTTCGTGTTCACACCTGTGTTCGTGATCTTACCCGTGTCGGTGCCTGTACCAGTGCCAGTGCCCGTGCCTGTGCCCGTGCTCGCCCTCGTGCTCGGTGTTTCAGGAACCGCGGCTACTTGTACTCCAACGTAAGTACGCTCCTGCCGATTGAGCTCTGAACTACATAGAAAATACGGAACGAGGACAAGGAAAGGAGGTTGAGCCTAAAAGTAAAACGCGAGTCCAAGTCGGCGTAGATAAATCTGACAGTCTTCCCCTCGGTGATTCCTTGACCTTGGCACTCGGACCGATAGCCTGTCAACCGGAAACAACTGTTTAAAACAAAAACAGGAAGCAACGAGTACGATAGCTTAAATTCTGGCTGAACAGAGAGAGCCCTTGATCAAAATCTTATATGCTACGAACGACGGTCAGGTAAAAGAAATCGTTCGTCGGAGACCGCCGCCGAATCGGTTCACGATGAGCGAGCAAGATGTGGATGACGTTGCCTTTCTGACAGGTGAGACATCTCCGAGAAGCTGGATCATTCTTTTTTTTTCTTCTATTTTTTGGAATTCTCGTATCGGTCCATTCACTTCATCCCACGTTCACAACATACTCTGCCGCCTTTTTCTCTTTTCCTGACAATTTTCGTATACTCTTTTACGTTTCTTCCATATCCTCGTGGTTTCTTTTTTTTTGTTTTTTTTTGTGTGTGTTCCATTTCCATGTTTGTTCTACTTTTCTCTTGTTTCTTCCTTTCCCCCGCCTGTTTCCCATTTTCATACAGAGGATTTCACCTTTGAAATCGTTCGAACAGATGGCCCACTTACGACCCTCCGGGCTGTGAATAGACTATACGAGGAGCACGTGCGTGCGATCAATAAGAGAGAAGCTTCAGATCTTCCAAAATGAAGCACGCAACACACCTATTCTCGCGTATGCCTGTGTCTAACATTGTTGCTCATTGATTCACTAGTTCCTTATTAACAATGAGCACGAATCTTCATAGTGCGCGTAAACATGTCGTCTATCTAGGATTGTTGTTACTCTATAACAACACAATATGTCGGAACGTTTCAGAATGATATCGTCGAAGTTGTGTTATTCGAAAAGTAAATGGATCACCGCGGTAAATTTCTCTTTTGTACATTTTTCTTCTTTCTTTTTCTTAGATTTCTACGTGTTAGTATCCATTTGGTATACACTGTGTTGTTGTATTTAAATAAGCGAACTGTGACGTATATATATACATCTGTTGAAACTAAACATATGCTCCGTGATATACCCATTCCTTCTGATCTCGTTTCTACGGATCGATCACGATTATAATTGAAATGCAGACAATGTCATAAAGTTGCTTTTCAATGATAAAACGTACACGACCACATGTGTTTTTGGTGTAACTGCATTAACGTCAGTGTGGATTGTCGCTCAGTAATGAAAAATCTAGGTCAAGTGTGTAGCCCATGGACACGAAACTTGTTCCTTATTTTGCTGAATGTATTATCTAGACTGTCGAGCTTTCTTATTCAAATCTTCTTCATTGTTACATACTTTATCTATTTTATATTAAAGTAGAAGCTAATCGTCTTATATTTCTGGGACACGATATTTGATTAAAAAAAAAAAAAGAGAAAAAAAAAGTAAAAAGAAATCTTTCGTACCACTACATATTTTATACTACAGTACACATGTACAAGCTTCTGTATTCTTTAGAGAACCCTTTGTTCCAGGAGACAGCAATACAGGATTGCACAAACGTAGTATTTATGAGCACAATGGGATTGTGTGTTCTCAAAAAAGGGCTCTCTGCATAGCTACCGTCGTTTTAGCGATCCTTTTCGTCATATCACTCATCATTGCCTTCGCGGGACCACAGAATGGTAATATTACAATTACGTCAATTATAAATAATATCAATATATAAATGTTATATTTAATTTTTCCCTTACTTATTACCCTTATTATTACTTTCTCTTTCTTTCCCATTCTTTTGTCTTTAATAGACTGCCCTTGTGCTGGAGAAAAACCAGCGAATCTGGAAATTGAGGACGCTGAGAAAAGCAGTGAGCCTCTTGCAACTAATGGAGAGGTATGGTTACTTATGTTTACTTTACTGGCTATACCATCGTAATGTTGAAGTGGAACAAAAGGTGCTTGGAACATATATTCTAGACATAGTGTACACGTAACAGAAAGCATGTGCTCTCGTAAAAAAAAATAGAAAAAGAACGTCAAGTAACTGAATATATAATTGAAATATCATAGGTCACACAAATGATCAACTGTTTTCTAGATATATCAAATTCTTTTTCATTGATAATAAAGAGGTAACGAGGAATAATTATGATATATGATTACAACAGCTATATTATTAAAACAGATTAATTTAAAAAAAATGTAATAAATGGGAATATTATAATTTGATAGAATACGAGAGTTTACTAACTGGGTGTATAGTGCTTTCATTCTGGTTACTGCTTTAATTTGTTTTAGCATACCATTTACCAGATTTCTTCATTGTTCCCCTTTAATATTTTCCCACGCGCTCTTTACCTCTATCCATAGCCACTGAGCACTTCCCGAACCATGCTCAAAGTCGGCAATGGTTATTTAAAGCGAGCTCCACAGATGTTCTCTTAGGTTTGAATCGGGAAACTGCGATGGCTAATCAAGGATTTTTTTAATTCTTGATTTATTTTGGAATTTATTACTTTGTGTTGAAGATCGTATTGAAAAATATCTTCTAAATATAGATTTCTTTCATTTGATTAAACTGTAGATTATTTTATAAAATGGCTACGTAGAGTTTTATAGTTATACTTATTCCAATTGTCTTTGTAAACGCTTTTGCTAGTCATAAAACTCTAATTCATAATATGACCATTGAGTTGGACGAATATGTGCTTACAACAGTACCTTAAATTCTTCTAGTTCATCTGACCCGGAATAATTAATCTTCACGTTACAATATTACTCTAATCCAATCAAAGCTTGTGAAATTTTTATTAAATCGCTTTTTAATAAAATTAATAAAATTTTTATGAACTTTGTTATAAATTTCAATAAAACTTATATCAATTTTAATTAAATTTTAACAATTTTTAGTAAATCGTGACTAAATTTGTATACATTTACAATTTTGACTTCAGTTCTGCTTATATTGTTACGTATATTTGACATAGAATCAAGAGCATTGCATTTATTTTACCATTTTATCACTTGAATGCCTAGAACACCATAATTCTTCCATGTTTATTGGTTTCATAATCAGAAATACCTAGACAAATTGATTTTCTCTTGAGAAACAATAAATTTGCTCTCAATAGATTTAGAAATAGAAGCGATGCTTCACTCAAAATTATGTACAGATAGAAGTAGTAACAATTTAATACCAACGAAATGAAACAAAGTTTAATGAAACAAAGTTCTATTAAAACATTTTGCGAAGAAAAAATTTTAGATACTAATATTTTAGATAATAAATTACATTATATTTTAATCAACAAAGAAAAAAAGTATTAAATAATGCATTGTTTGAAAAAAAACAATACTGTCTTGATATCCATTTCACAATCTTTTTTATCACAGAATATTAAAAGAGATGCAGGATCAGTTATATCTTGTTTCACGATGTATTTATTATCAAAAAACTTAGCTTTGCAGCTGCCTCTCTTACTTTCCAGTAAATTTTCCTTGCTTGACAAATAGTAATGCCAAAAAAATAAAAAATAAATAAATAAATATCTGTTAACGAAGAGAACGTACATTCACGCAGTTTATTTTTCGAATTATAAACTAACGTGGATTGAGAATTTCAAAAAGAAACCTGAATGAAATGAAAACACCTTCATATTTGTTCATTTATTCAGTATTTGAAACATTTGATTAGATACGTTTAGAGAAATTTTTATATTCTTAGCATACATATGAAATTTGGTACAATTATTCTACTTTAACAACTTCTTACATTTTATTCAATATTTTTAATCGAAAAATATTTGCTAAATGGTATACAACGTTCATTTGACATAGTTCTAAATAATTATCTATACTTTAGCAATTTTTAATATAAAATGAAATAATATATAAATTGGCAAAATGTGAAAATGCAAATTTGATAGATATGTTATGTACAAACGTATATGTATGTGTGTTGAACTTCAATACTCGGCGCTTGCAAACCTTCGTCTAAAGATAAATGTGAGTACAAAACGTTTTGGCGGGAAATCAATTGCAAGGTATCATTATAATCTATAGTACGAATTTAGACATTGATATTTTATTATTAGCCACATAGAAAGTACGCTTTTAACACTGAACGTATAAAACATACACTTTCATAGCGTCCTGGTGTAATTGACGATAAAAACGCAGGCTAACAGAATTGAATTATTATAGGTGTTTCCTTGGAACAACGTGAGATTACCTACGTTCGTGCATCCTACTAGATACAATATTACCATCCATCCAAATCTTACCACTTTAGAAGTAAAAGGTAAATTAACATGTTACTGTCACATCAGACATCAAGTTTTAGCTCTAAAAAAAAATTACAGAAATTGTCAATCTCTTTATAGTTACATATGCATAAAATTTTTAGGATGCAATTCATATGTAGTCACTGAAATAAAAAAAGAGAGAAATTAATTTAAATTTTGAAGAGTTATTAATTTAAAATCTTGAGACTAGAGATAGTGAAAAAATTCAATAATTCCTAACTTTCATTTCTAGGACAAGTCACAATCGAATTTTATGTCGATAAAGAAACCAATTATATCGTCTTCCATAGTAAAAATTTGACAATAAATGAAAAAGTGAGTATACGAGAGTAATACGGCATAGATTTGATCAGATTTTAACTTTTGTATATTTATTTTCAGATGGTTCAAGACCGTAAAGGTCACAGATTAAAAATCGCAAAATTGCTAGAATATCCGAAACACCAGCAGTTATATCTAGAATTGGAAGAGAGTAAATTTCGGAAGAGAGGGAATTATACGGTCCATCTGAGATTTATTTCAAAGCTCACGAATGAACTCGAAGGGTTTTACCTTAGCAGCTATGTTACCCCAGAAGGAGAAAAGAGGTCACTCTGAAACTGTAATAATTTTCTGTTTGGAAAATTGCTCAAGGCGCATTCTCATTCGGAATAAGATCATCACTGAATTTTTTCTTATCTTTAGGTACCTGGCGACAACACATTTCGAACCTACTTATGCACGTTCAGCATTCCCATGCTTCGACGAACCGCAGTTCAAAGCTAAATTTAAAGTGTCAATATTCAGGGATAGATTTCACATCGCGTTGTGTAATATGCCAGTAATGAGCAGCGAAGATACGGGATTTTATATGGGCACAGGACTTGTGAGTAACAAACAATTCTTCTATCATCAATTTTATCTATTATTTCTCATGAATTTTCATTTATTCAATAAAAATTCCCCTATGTGTACTACTAATTTATTTAAAATGTTGATTGTTCGTAAAAATCGTCATTATTAACGAACATAATTTTGAATACAAATAAATACTGTATATTCTGTATAATTTTAATGAATGTAATACATTTTTTTATCATTTTTTTATACGTTAAGATTAACTGTGCTAATTGATAAACTTTTAGCTACGAGACGACTTCCAAGAATCAGTAGAAATGTCGACGTATTTGGTGGCATTCGTAGTGTGCGATTTTAAACGAGTTTCCGAGCAAACTAAGAGAAATATTTCCGTGAGTGTTTACGCGGCAGAGGCAATGCTGCCGCAAGCAAAATACGCCGTAATTACTGCTGCTCGTACAATGGATTACTTTGAATCTTTTTTTGGAGTACAGTACCCGTTGCCCAAACAAGGTAGGTAAGAAAATCGAGATACACTGTCGTTCATAAGTGTTAAAACATCTATTACATTCGTATCACACCCAGTATAATATCGTCACCTTAATAATAAAACTAAATTTAAAAAATGTTTAACTGATTGGTAAATCAGTCGAAATCATCGTCGAATTTTGACATTGAACGTAAAGTTGATTCGAAATTTATCCACTTTCAATATTTCTAGAGTTCGTTATTTTTAGCATACCACACTTGCAAGGAAAATACGACCTCTGATAAACATATCGAGGAAATGTCGATTTACTAAGATCAGGGAAAACCGTTCAATAAGAAAAGAAAAGAAAATAATTATTGCCCATTTTTTTAAACTTGTGAGCAGAGTTATAAATGGAGTATGAATTATCTAGTCGTAGTATAATATTAAAATGACCGTACACTAGTAAAAATACGTACTCCTTATATCACAAGATTCTAAAATATCTAATTTTCTTTTTTTTTTCTTTTTTTTAACTTAACACTTTGCCGACCGATTTTTTTACAGAAAGTGTGGATACGCTTAATGTATTTTTGAATTTTACCGTGAATCATTGCATAAATTTGCCTATTTTGAACATTATCGCACTTAAACAAAAAAGTTATTTTGTTTGATATATCTGTATTTTATTTCACATTTTACCAAACCTATTATTCTGATTTCTATAAGTGATATGAAATATTAGATAATTATTTTATTATTTGAAGTTACTTGAACGTTTGATGGGTGATTAAATGAAAGAATATTATTTAATAACAGGAGAACATTTCTAAGTGATAACCACCGATATTGATAAAACGTTAGTGCATAGTATTTCTCAGAAAAATATTCGATTTGTATGCATTCCTTTCTCTTCATTCACAATTGTTCACAACGAAGAAACGAAAATCGGCCTGAAAATGAAGGGTAGTAAACATATTTAAACTAATACAGAGGAATGGTGTTAAATTGACGAATTTTCTATTTTTCAGTGTGAAATTTCTGTACGCTCTTCGCGAAAAATGCGCGCGGTCGGCAATGTATAAATAATTTTTTAACGATTGTTTAGATTTAATTCATATTCAATAAGTGTCTTAATACTTATGAACGGGAGTGTCTATCTTCAGTACCATCTTCCAATTTTCCCACTTAATTATTTTGTGATAGAGTGATATACATGTACCCCTTGTATCACAAGATTCCAAAGTAACAAATTTTTTGTTTTTTTTATGAATTTTAATAACTCAGTAATATTAAGATTTATTGCAAAGATTGTCGTGTTCAGTAACGATGTACTTCACAGTGACAAATAATACCAGCTTAATGGAAAACAGTTTCTTTACACACAGCGCTATGAAAAATGTCATTTCTGAATAAACTGATTTTATGAATTTTGTACCAGATTTAATAGCTATTCCTGATTTTGCCGCTGGAGCAATGGAAAACTGGGGCCTAATCACGTACCGTGAAACATCCATACTTTATGATCCGCAAGAGACATCGACAAATGCTCACGAATGGGTTGCCGTAGTCGTAGCTCACGAATTGGCACATCAATGGTTCGGCAATCTTGTTACAATGAAATGGTGGAATGATTTATGGTTAAACGAAGGAGCAGCAAGTTTCTTCGAGTACAAAGGAGTAAATCATATCTCGCCTGAATGGAGTATGATGGATCAGTTTATTTTAGACAAAACTCAACCAGCTCTCGATCTTGATGCCTTGGCCAGCAGTCATCCTATAAGTGTACCAGTTAAAGATCCAAATGAGATAGAAGCTATATTCGATGATATAAGTTACAGTAAGGGCGCTTCCATACTCAACATGCTTGAAGGCTTTCTGTGTGAGGATGTTCTTAAAAATGGGTTGAACGATTATTTGAAATCGCACGCGTATGGAAATGCAGACACGAACGACCTTTGGGCGGTCTTTACGAAACATGCAAATAACACCTTTGATGTGAAAGTAGGTATAAATTTTAATTAACACAAGAAGAAGAGAAACGAAAATTCATACGATACATATTCGTTACAAATAATGAATATTTGTATCTGATAATTTTATGAACGTATAAAAATAATACGTATGCAGGTTGATGAAGAAATGAGAGATGGCTGGTATCATATAAATTGACAAAGAAACTGTGAAAAATCTGTAGATAAATTAATTAACTTGACAGATTTATTTTTCTTAAAACCGTGTATATCATATGAGAAATAGTATTCACATTATAAAAGTTTTTTTAACATCTAGAATTTATGTTTCCGATTTTAATATTTATTTCATAAATAAACTTCACGTTAGAAAAATTGTTTAAAAGAAAAATATATATATAAAAGTAAAGTAACACGTTTCAAAAGATTCTAAGTAGTGTAATATTTACTAGATTAAACATATTGATAGACGTAGTTCTAATAAACATACTTATAGCTTGTGAATTACATTTGTTAAAATATGGATGGTTTGTTTTGTTGTTACCACAATGATGAATTAACAAATTTTTCGATAATTGATAGTTTTAATCAAATAATAGATCCTACATAGAAAACGTAATTTAAATGTAAAAATGGCAATTAAAAAAAAAAGATGAGTAATTTGCACATTTCGCAGATTTAAATACTAACACAAGTATGAAATCTATTTATCTTCTTTCAATGCAAATTCGTGATGTACATATAAAGAACAGAAAATTCCATAGAATATTTGTCACGTATAAAACAAAAAATATTTTAATATCAATTCTATAAAATATTTCTCAAAAGTATATCCCAACGAATAAAACGATAGTTTATATTCACATCCTTTTTTGCATTGCAATATAATGTTGTTTCCCTAACAAAATCTCATCTTTCGTAATATTCAGTATTTAATATAATTAAACACGTTGACAGGCAATTATGGATACGTGGACCCAGCAAATGGGTTTTCCTCTGATTACGATTACACGCGATGGAAATACGATTACAGCGGTCCAGAAGAGATTTCTAATTTCACCGAAAGAAAATGGTACAGAACTAGTACAGTCAAAGTCGCCCTTTAACTACAAGTGGTATGTCCCGTTGAGCTACTACACAGACAAAGAACCGCGCAAGCTTCACAACGTGTGGATGAATTTAACCGATGGTAACATATAGGACAAATTATAACGAACATTTTTGTATAAATTTATTTATCAGCATTGCTAGAATAATTATTAAAATTTACTATCATTATTAGCGAGTAACTTCATTCGTTTTATTAATTGTAATTTCTTAGATACTGATGAACGTTTCATTTAAGGTAATGGAACTTTTAAAGGTATATAAAATTGAAATAACAATATGACTGAATCTCAAATTTCAGTAAATAAGTGCTTAATTCACGAAATATTAAATTAGAAAATCTAATAAAATAATAAATCCTCTATAATCCAAGTTTTCTTTGTTTATAAAAAGAAAACTTACTATACGATGTTACATTTCCAGAAGAGAAAGAGGAATTAATAATTATTATAAAGAAACTGATTAGCTATAATTTAATGAATCAACGATATAACGCAGTAGAGGTACAATAAACAAATAATAATGAGATCTATAAAATACATGTATTGGGTCTGCGTGAAAATTCTATCAGTTTTAAGTCACAAAAGCATTCTCGAAGAATGAAGAATATACTTCTTGTGTTTAAATATTATTTCAAGTGAATGAAATTAATTTAGAATGATTGTATTATGAAAGTCCATAGCTTCTACAATTTCTTCTGTGATTTTCTGTCTATTCGACTGGGATTACAGTCAGTAATTTGCTTTCCTCAATATCCAGAGATTGTCGAAATCGTAGTCGACCTTAAAAATAATATTTTGCCGGAATGGAATTAAAGAAAAAATCGTTGACAAGTTCTTTCATTTAATATTTTTACAGACTTGAACGTTACAGACAGAAATTACGTGTATATATGAATTTTACTCACCAACGTAAAAGAAACAAGAAACCGCTATTTCTTCTACTTATTATTAAACTTTTGAAATTATTATACAGAACTGTTCTAACTTGATATTTAACATTTAAATAAATTTCTTTATGAAAACGGAGCTATTAATAGACAAGGCAAAAATCGACAGTACTTTAAATAATAATATAATTTTCAAGATCACATTTTGGATGATTATACAAACCATTACGGATTATGGAGGGTTAAATAAATTAAAAAAAAAAAAGAAACAATTCAAATATTTAGACAAATTTACGTTCATGCCTATAGTTCCACAAACGAATGAATTTCTTATCTAATAATGTTAAAATTTTATTTATATCCTATATAAAGTGACTATTATTTGTTTTCAGTAACGTTCGAGATATCCAGCGACGTAAAATACATAAAATGCAACGTAAATCAAAGTGGATTTTATCGTGTAACTTATCCGGATGAAATGTGGGCTTCGATCATTGCTACTTTGTTAAACGATCATACTAAATTCAGTCCAGCTGATCGTGCTAATCTTATCGACGATGCGTTTACACTTTGCGAAGCGGGTGAATTAAATGCTACTGTACCTCTTGAACTATCCCTTTATCTTCTGAATGAAAGAGATTACGTACCATGGGTTACGGCGCTTGGATATTTACACTCTTGGAAAGGAAGATTGAGCGAAAGTCCTGGATACAAAAGATACATAACATTTTTGAAACGATTGCTAACACCAGTTACGAAATATGTCGGTTGGACGGATGAAGGATCTCATTTAAAGAAGTACGAATAATAGATAGCAATACTAACAGACAGAAGATATAAATACTATTATGCTTTTTTTGTTTTCTTAACACTTTGACGATCGCCTCTGTTACGTAAAAACTTACACTTGCCGCAGGTATTTTTCATGAGTTTTCAACTTTGTCTAGCCTAAAGGGTATGCTCGAAGACAAAACGTTAAGCAAATATAAAATAACAAGTGGAATAAATGTGTCCTTGTCAATATTTGATTTTCAAATTTGTATTTCGTTACTCGTTATTTACACAAAAGATCAGACAATCGATTTGTCTTCTGCTCGTCTGGTTGTGTGAATTAAGTGACAAATATACTCTCGTCTATAAGTCTCTGGACGCTTTATAAGTTTAGATTAAAAATAAATTTATAGAATACTTACAAAATGGAACTGACGCTTGCTAATTATTTATATTACAAAAGAAGATTAATATTTATTAATATTATGTATAATATTTATTATTTTATTAATATTATTTACAGTATTATTATAATATTTAGTAATACTTTATATTACTTAATAAGAACTTACAAGAAAATAATAGTAATAAATATCATCTTTAAAAGTGAGGAGTATCTGATGATTTATGGACGAGAGTGTACATGTCGGCCGAAAAACGCTTGTTAAACGAAATCACACGGTTTTGACACTTTGTCAACCGATCTTTTACAAAAAGTGTGGATGTGCCTGATGTATTTGTGAATTTTGTGGTGCACCATTGCATAAGTTTGTCTGTTTTGAGTGTTAGCACACTTAAAAGAAAAAGAGTGTTATGCTGTTTAATATATCTTTTCTTTATTTCACATTTTGCCACCCACATTACTTTGATTTATGCAAGTGTTATGAAATATTAGATAATTATTATTTTATCATTTGAAGTTATTATACTTGCACGTTTGATGGATGCTTAAATGTAAGAATGTTATTAAAACAATTGATAATCACTCAAATTGACGAAACCCTGGTATGTTCTAGCTCTCAGAAAAATATTCGACATGCATTCTTTTCCTTTTCTTATTCGCAATTATCTACAACGAATAAATAAAAATCGTCAAACCTGAAAGTAGTAAATATATTTAGGGTAATATCTCGAGCAATATTAGAAACGGAGAAACGGTGTAAATTGAAGAATTTTCTATTTTCCAGCGTTAAATTTCTAAATAGCGCTCGCGAAAAATGCGCGCGATATGCAGGCCGTCAAACTGTTCATAATTAAAAAAAAAAAAATAACTTTACGATATCTATACTTAATATATGTGAAAAATATATCGTACTTCTGTTTTGCAGATTATTACGAATAGCCGTACTTCAATCAGCTGTATCTGTAAAATTGGAGGATGTTGTAAAACCAGCGAAAACACTCTTCGAAGATTGGATGTTCAGAAACAAACGAATCGCTCCGAATATACGAGATGTCGTATATGTTGCAGGTAATAATATTTTTACTATAATAATCTAAATACAGTATATATCTAATTCATGTATATCTTTGTATAATATCTTTGATACATATATGTTTATATGTAGGTATCAAATTTGGTGGTGAAAAGGAATGGAATCATTGTTGGGAAAATTATCAAAAAACTCAGGTACCCAGTGAAAAAAGAATAATGTTGCAAGCGCTTGGAGCGACGACAGATTCATGGTTGCTACAACGTTACCTTTTACGATCGTTAGATCGGGACATGGTAAGATCACAGGACGTTGAAACTGTTATAGCTTCTGTCGCGGCCAATTCTGAGGGTCAATTTCTCGCATGGCGTCATCTTAAAGCATATTGGCCTCAAATACACGCTTTATTTGGAAACGGATCGCTAACAATGGGCGGGCTTATATCTGTCGTAATTTCGGACTTTTTCACGGAATATGATTATCAGGAGGTAAGATGAAAATGAAATATTTTACGTGATTTTTCGTTATACTAAACAGACATTCGTAATAGTTCAATATTATTTATGTGTAAAGATACATTTTACCTTTCAATATTAGATGTTATATCGATTTTTTAGCATAGTATTACAAATTATTTAAATTTTTTTAATTTATTACTCTAATTAAATATTGCTTAGGTATTATAAACTGATTTAACACGTTCTGTACCGCGTCAATGATTTTTCTTTATTTTCTTCGATATAAATGTGTTCTTTTTTTTTTTAATATATTTAATTAGTCTGATCTTCTGTAACCCTATTTTTCTGCGTTTATGAGAAGGAAAATTACAGTTGATTACAATTTTACATGTTGAAAAAGTTGAAAAACAAGAATTAATAATTAATGTAAAGAAATTGACTGGCAATAACGTAATGGTACAGTAATAAACAAATAAAATATGATGTATAAAATATAGATAAATGGATATACAAATTTTAAGCCACACAGAACTATAGGAGGTTAAAAGTATTTATTAAAATATTATTTTTTAACAATTTATTAAAATGAAGAATTTACTTTTATAGTAAAAACTGAAAAAAGCGAGCAAAACATAAATTAGTTGATTCAGAAACAGAAATTATGTGTTCATAATAAAACTGTCACTCATATATGTTAGACCCACGCCACTTATCTTTCAAAGTATACTAAATAATATGATAAAGACAAAAATCAGCATACAAAATAAGAAAAAAAGCAGAAAAGAAAGGAAAACAAAAGAATGTTTGGACTGTACAAAAAATTCGCTTAAAACGATCTGGTAGAGAACGTGTTAATGTGCACGCTTTTGATTTCACGAGTACGATTGAAAAAGAATATAAAAAAATATTTCATAGTTCAATTACTGAAAACTTTTAAAAAATTGATATTTAATTAATAACGCTCTTTTCTTCTTCACATGAAACGATAATAAATATTTTTATCATTCTATATTAGATTTCTGAATTCTTTAAAAACATGGACGTTGGAAGCGGTCAGCGAGCATTAGAACAAAGCCTAGAAACAATCAAATTCAATATACACTGGATAAAAGAGAATGCAGAAGTTGTTGATCGATGGCTTATAAATTATTTGGACATTAACAAAAGTTAACCCCTTGTTTATCATGAATGGAAGAAGAATGGCGTGAAACTAACATTTGGTCATTCAGTGACAATATATTCCTGTTTTTTCGTGGTACTCGCCTATACATGAAACCTTCATGATGTTATGTTACCTGTGGAAGAGTAAGGATCTTTGTTACTATTAACGAGGTAACTGAATCATTGATTTACCACTTAGCCATAATTCGCAGATCAAAAATTGAAAAAGCAAAAAAAATCACTACCCAATTTCCGTCGTACACGTCCAAAGATTATTTCCACAGGTAGAACGTTTGACAATCCTTCGATGAACGAAGGATTGCTCTATCACTTTGGCAGAAACAGAAAACAAAAAAAAAAACATTATTACCGAATTCAAACGAAAGCTCATACTATCAAATTTATCCGTCATGCTATCAAACAAAAAACTAAAAAAAAAAAAACAAAAAAAAATGAAAAAGTAAAAAGAGATCTTCTGACGAATCGAAACAGAGCCGAATTGTTTGTATGTAACACATTATACACCGATTTATACGCACTTTCGAAAGTATTTATTTACTATACACGCTGTGTGTGCAGATTGAATTTACTATGTATAAAGAAAGAAATTATAATGAAAGAAGAGACAATGTTGTTTCTAGGGTAGTCGTTAACTCAACATATTCTGAGAAAGAGAGAGAGAAAGGAAAAGGAAGAAACAAAAAGCATGGGCTAACGACGTACACCTATTAACGTTAACACTTTAGTCTCCCAAAATAATGATATACTTTATTACAAGGAGTGACAGTAGTCACCTCCACGTGATACCCAAGCCCCAATTCCTGATCCATCCAGTGTAGCAAATCAACACAGCGAAATAAGCTTGCTGAAAATCCGACGAAAAATGCTACTTACACACTTCACAATTCAGCTGTACGCTGTATAAAAAGGAGTAGCCATGAAATGGTTTACAGTATAAAATAATATTGCGGCATTTATTATACGTCGTCTATCCAAGATTTTTACTAATTCAATATTTGTCATTCGTATAGGTATATAATGACTTTGTGCGAACAAAATTTTTACAACCGCGAACATTAAATGAAAACAAAAATTAAAAATTTACATTATATCAGTATCAATCGTGGGAAAACATTTTTTAAACAAATTTGGCTACTCCTCTGAAGTAACGTGTGATTTGTTGTAAATAAAACGAAGGAACACCGTTCAATTGCGTTAGTACTATTTAAGTAGTTACAGAACATGCCCGAAATGATTGTGCAAACTGTCGGTTAATATTAGTAGCATATCAACGTTGAAAAAAAGAAGAAAAAAAAAGAGAAAATGTTTGACAGATAAAACGCACCGTGTCTTTGTCAAACAGAATTCTAGTTTTCGTGGAAATAGTAATCGGACAAAGAAGATTCAGCCTTGAGTATAAAAACACCATACATATGTCTCTCGAAGTAATTACAGAAGAAGAAGAAAAAGAAAAAGAAAAAGAAGAAGAAAAAGAAAAAAAAATATGTACCGTGCGTGTCATGTATTAATATTGTCGTATATTACTGGATGCACGGGATATGTCTCGCGTGGAGTTGATCATTTTCCATGTGAAGTAGGATAATAGAGAATCGGATATTTTATTATGAGAAAATGTATAAAATCTATGTATGTAATCTTTTGATGCTTTGTATGGCGTGTACATATTGGAAGTAAGAGAATTGTGTGCCCTGTGTGATCGAATATATTATTAGGCCTGGTGCACACGAGCGAGTTTTCTCGCGTTGGCATTTCTCACTTGTTCTATGTGGTGGTACATCAAAGTAATCATAATGACAAAGTACAGATAAGCGAGAGTATACCTATTGACGATACTATGCAGATTCACAGCAGGAGTCAAAATTCTCCGAAAATTTTTCGGTAAATCTGTCGAAAGATGTTAAACAAAAAAAAAAAAGGATTTCTGTTTTATAACGCTGTATTCTATACCCATTGCGTTAACGCGCGAGAAAATCTCGCTCGTTTGCACAGACACCAAGAGAAATATCCGCGCGACAAGAACTAGCTCGTTTGCACCCGGTCTTAGAAACAAACGAAAAAAAAAAGAAAAAAAACAAAAGGTATCTAGATGCATAAAAAAAAAATACATTAATGCCAAATTTGTGCTGGCTTTTATAAGGAAATTATTCGTATGATTTTGGTACACAAGTGTAAACCTTGAAATGCTAATAGAATGAAGTTTTTGCATCGATTAAGCACTGGGAGTACGACGTTCGTTCTGAAACTTGTATTACTTTCCATGTTCTTCTAATTATTCATCGACAATAAGGATAAAACGATCTAGTAAGGATGTGTTCGAAGGAAATTCGTTTGTTATTAATTTTCTAGAAAATGAAAACCTAAATTAGCATTTGAAGGTTGATGCATCCAAAGTCCTAGGTAACTTGTACAGAACCGATTCTTATAGATACGAAGAGGAACGAATAATAGGAAGTACCAAGGTTATTTCACTGCGATGGTATCGTATGTATAATAATGTACAGTATGAGGAAGAAGAAAAAAAAAAAGAAGAAAATTAGGCGACACGCGAAACAAATTTCTAACTTGATTGGATAAATCTCGAGACACCTTGTATACGTTCGGATTTTACTCCTCGAAGACTATTTTCTATGCGTCTCTTACCTTTCCGCTATACGTATCCAGTGGTCGGACGAATCTCACCAGTACATTGTTGAAATTTGCGTAGTTTTTCGTCATTCTCGTAAAAAAGGAAAAAACAAAAAAGGAAAAATGAGAAAAACAAGAAAAAACGAAAAAAAGAAGAAGAATCAAATACTCGTTACCTAATAGAGAAACGTTTACAATATTAGTGACCTCACGCTCAGAGCACATAAAAAAAAAAAAACGTGAATAATCTTTATTGTTGATCGATTGGAAAAATAATTCCCGGTAAGAAACACTAGTACCTTTGTGAAATTTCTGTCACCATTTTTACATACTTTCAGAGAGTACAATTACCTCGAAACTGTGTTTCTTTGTAAATTCATCGATTTTTAACGTGATTAAAATTCCCCCTCCACCCTTCCCCACGGCTGGAATTATACATATATGTTTACATTTAAAATTGAGATAAATCTACGAAAGATAACGGCTGCATGAATGGTTCATTCCTTTAAGTAGATTTTGATACATTCCAACGGCGAATTAATAAAATCGACGCACAACTAGATACCTTACATGTACATAGCATATTTTTTCACTAACGGATATTCTCTCCTGTTAAAGATTTAATGAACGAAGTCGCTCCATGTTACTTGCGAAAGCGGCCGGTTCGCCGGTTTTTTTGGGTACAAAGGGAGTAAGTACTTTACGAACCGATTGGCCTACTTTACAACATTCGTATTATATCCGAAAGTACTTGTTTAAGAAGTCTAAATATAGTTCTCTCTCGTTGCTTTCGTTCCAAGGGTGAAAAAAAATCGCACAGATCGTCATGTTCCTTTACGAGACAAAAATTTTTACATGTAAACGTAAGCGTAATTGTCAGTAATGTCACGCATGATTGTTGTGTTCTGTGAAAATCGGCTAGTCGATCATTCTTTTTTTTTGTGTGTGTATTTTTTTACCATAACAAAGATCTAACAGTATTAGAAGAAAAAAGAACCCTATTCTTTATCGAGGTGATACAAATTATAACGAAACAGTAAGGATACAATGATTGTTTTCAAGTTTCGGATGATTTCAAATATCAATCAAATCTATTAGACCGCGATGAAGTAAACCGATGTAAAAGTTCTACCGAAAGACTGGACATCAGAATAATCAAGAAGAGTACATACTTATATGTATTTTATGCAATCACGATCCGATACCGTTATGTCTTAAGAGAACGAGGCTGTCTTGCATCTCATATTTATGAATGAATTATTGATATAATTATATATTGTATACCGTTCTCTACTGTACTGTTATCATAGATATTTTGTTGTATAAAAGAATGCGAGATATGTACAAGCATACAAATGAATATATTATATGTTTAAAATAACTAGTACGTTATTCAATTGATTTTACAAATAATATCTTTAAATTTTACAATTTTAAATTATTTACTTTTTACTGTATAGCGGGGATGGGGTATCCCTCTTACAGCTTATTTGCTTGACCATAAATATTAGAAACTTCACTTTTGTCTGATCAAGTAATATAATAAGAAATCTTCTTTATGAAATCATCTATTCTGACAATGAATTAAATGTATAACACGGGATATGCTGGGTGATCCATTTTAATTTATAAATGCTAATATTTTGGAAACTATATTAAGTTGAAAAACCTGCTCTTGAATGATTAAATGAGATCCAGGGGGGGGGGGGGGGGGGACATTAAAATCTAAATAGAAGATTAAGGTCGCTTTAAAATCAGTTTAATTTTTTTTACATTACCCATAGTCTATTTTTGTTTTTACAAAATGATAGAGTGATCAGTTCGAAATTTTATTATGAAATACAACGATAAAATTTAAATGAACATTCCAACAAGTGTTGGAATACATTGCCTTGAATATCAAAATATGTTTGAATACGGCTCTTGATGTCATCTTGCACGGTCATAAGAATATTTGAAGAAAATTTAAGACGTGAGTTTACATTAGGCAATAAAGGTACCAAAATTGTGATTGAGCTTATTTTTAGTTAAAAGCATTTAAAAAATCATGTCCAGAATCCCTGAGACCCAGCAATCCGCAATACACTAGCGAGTGAAGTAGGTCAGTAAACGAGGTTATACAGTCCTCGTTAAAAATAACGATACAAAGCTAACAGCTTACTTCGATGAAGCTGTAACAAGTTTTGCACAATTGTTTTTAACGGTGAACATACGAACAGTTTACTGACCTGCCCTACGAAGATCAATTTATTGAACACATCTTGAGGTACATTGTGTTTTAGACATACCACAAACATTTTTCAAAATAAATAATACATTTTTATACAAAGTAACTTATTAAACCGCAAATATTAGAGTAACATTATACTTTATGTTCCAACTGATATATACAATTGCTCATAAAAATTTAGAGCAATTTATTGAATTAAATATAATTAAATTACTTGCCCATCAAATATTATTATATATAATAATAAAATTATTTATTCATAAATTAATAATATAATATTTACTGTAAATTGCACTATTAACACCTACATATCACCTGTTAAAAATAGCATAATGAACACCTCTATTTTTATATGTAAGTATTATAAATTATAATGAAATTCCATTAATTTGTCCCATACCGCGGTATTGTATTTTACTTTTTTTTTCACAATTGTTAGAAGTACATATTGTAATACACATTCATATAAATATTAAAGAGCTGTACAGTATATTCAATAACTGATGAGTGAAATTTTAAGAGCTTAATTCTGTAAGCCAACGTAAAAAGATTAAGAACAAAAAAATTGTATTTAACACTTCAGTTTTTAATTATTAATATTTGAAAATATCCCTGTGACCGAGCAAACCTCCTTACACCAAGCTATGTTGACCAGGTCACAATACAATTACCACCGGCAAAAACAAGAACGCATAGATAAATAGCTGCTTACTTCAGAACAGATACCGAAAAGAATTCATATCTATAGAATAAAGATTACTCTTAACAATAGTCTGATATCGAAGTCACGTATGTTTTGAGCATCAAGATTACTCCATCATGTACAGATAAAAACTCGTTTTTGTCAACTTATAATGTTGTTAAGTTTTTTTAAATATTTACATTATAAACGTAATAGTAAATAATAATTCTATATTTTAGACAAATATTATTTCACATTAATTATATAAAATATTTTTTTTAGTTATATGAACTATAATTAATATTGAAAAATAGTATTACGTTTCGGAGTAATTATTAAAAAATATAATAATGTATATATGTTTTAACTAATAAAAAGACAAGTATAGTATAACAAAAACTTACAAATATTAAGTTATAATTAAGACTTTGTAAAAACCAATGTTTATAAATTGAAATTACTTACATATAAAAAACAGTATGTGATTGAAAAAGTAATAATTTATTGTCAAACTATTTAGTATTCATTGCTCTTTTATTAGCTAAACTACTTGTTTATAAAGTTCAATTAATATTACATTTTCATGACATGTGCGTATAATAAATTAATCGTATTAAAATAATAAAAATACAATTACATTGTATTAATATCTTATTGTTTGTTATATTTTTAACTGCAAGAGAAGCAAGTTTTGCTAAAATACTATTACAAAATGAATTGAAAATCTATTTGTTAATATTAAGTAATTTAACATATGGTTAATTTACTGATTATATTACGTTTATAACGTTCAATTATGTCTTACCAGTGAAATGCTTAAAATAGCTATTCAATGTGTGTAATTAGTAATTACCTGCTTGAATCTGTATTTAGATACCAACTGTAGAATCAAATGTACCGGCGTGTCGGCACAACGGATACGGAAACGTCGATATACTGTAAATGTGTGCAATACAGTTCGCGCCATGTTCAAATAGCGCGGTTGTGGCATATAGTGACGTAGCCCAAGAAAAATTCCAATTATCTCGTGGTAGAACGACAGATGGTAGCTTTCGCTTCGATCCTAATAACTACATTATTTTAGGAAGAAAGAATTTGTTAGAGAAATACTTGTCATTGAGTTTTAACTGAATTGTGGTATAGTATTTGACACTTTACAACATACCTCCAAGAAACGTTTCATTAAACGAATAGTACACCCTGAAGCTAAGTGACGTAATGTGTTTCACTTTCATGCATGTTATTGCCAGTGACGATTCTCCAGTCAGTGTTCATCAGTGCTTAAGTGATTCTTTTTAACGCAGTGTACACTTTAAAATTAAAAGATTGCTAGAGACATGCTTCAAACGGAGGATTTACCGCGTATGACATCATTGTCACCCGGCAACGATGTAATAGATTTAAAGTCAACGAAGCTTATGTGTGAGGTAAATACTAAACTGTATGAAAATTTTCACTACACATATCGAATATATGTATATGTATCATATATGCATATGTAATATGCATGTATACATTTATGCACGTGCACATTCGAATACCGATGCATATATATTTATACATCTATGTATTTGCTTGAACACTGGTAAACTTGGCAGTTTAAAATATGGCAACTGCGCACAGTGTATCGATACGATCACGAGCAAAAATCCTTTATTCCTATTTCGATTTTAGAACGAACTTCTTTACACAGGTTTATTTAGTTTCTATATACATCATATACATATTGCAAAATATCGTTATTATCTGAAAAAGACTTTTCCATATTTCACATTTGTATTTATTATTATGCAAAACTACCAAAATTTTAATACGATTGATTTACGTTATCGGCGGAAAACTTGATACTTTGTAGACATAATCATAGTTTACTTATGAATTTATTTTACATTAGATATTGCTGGTATTACATTTTATTGTCATAAATATTTTTAATGATACCATATATAGGAATGATGTATGATTAAAGTATAATTAACTGAAATTAAATCTAATATATAAGTGAGTGATTAAATAATTATATATAACGATACATAATTATACATAATGAAAAATATTAAAACGAATACATATAATGCGTATTTACAAACATAAATTTTCATAAATATCTTATTTACAAAATTTTACGTACTGTTTTTATCGGTAAAAAGAAAAGAAACAGAATGTAATAATGAATCTTCGCAAAAAGGGAATAGACGCTAAAGAAATCGTTACGCAATCAATGAGAACTTCTTTACAAAGGAAAAGCTAGTGAAAATGCAATGATATACATCATTATATAAGTGCATGTGTATGTTTTAATGAAATATCGATATTACTTGTTTCAAAAAGAATAAGAATATACATGTAACCAATATATTAATATATTTGGAGGTATACTAAAATGTATAAAGATATATCAACTATTAATGTTTAAACTCTGTATCTAATTATACTTTTGTATTTACAATATAAAAAAAACCATAAGTAGGTAAGAACCATAAGTTTTTGTATTAGTCTGTATTCTTTATTATATTGTAATTTTGTATAAGTATTCAATAGTTGTAAGCATTTAAATAAGGAAACGTTAAAATCGCCTAAGTGACAATACGAAGGTCAATAAATTAGATATTTAAAGTCGGTAAGTTCAAAACCGAAATGATTATTCAATTATAAAATCATATAGGGAGAAATGAATACTTGGTGCGGTCCTGAGAAACGACGTTGCCGGAATGAGTGCTGAGTCACATCGTGAACGATTTCTCCTAGGAAGGTGCACTAGTTCGTTTCTCTGTTAATTGTATTGTATTGCATTAATACAACGTTATCATTGTTAAAATTATAACATCATTGACGCAGGATGATTTAACAAAGGAGATACTTGGCGCTTGTCGCGGGCCTCGAATATCTAATAGAAATAAATTTAAAGCATCTTATGACCCGGTATTGTTTGTAGATCTGTCAGTTTTTACTTACAGAGTTAGATTTTTATTTTTTACTATATTTGTCATAGCGTGTCAGTGTAAAAAAAGTGTTATTACGCATTCAAAAGGGTATCGTCTTGAATTGTCAAACGAAATCCGAAGCATGCGTGGGACGTACACGATGTATACTGAAGTTTGACGTGGCCAGTGTGTGTTTTGAGGTTATTTTTGTGTTCGTGTAACTGACCTATACTCGTTTAAAGAGAGCTCCGAATCTTTATTCTCATTCTGACAGTCTATCGAATAAGTTGCTCCAGCATAAACTTTAGAAATCATCTCTGTTAATCTAATTTAAACTTTATACAACACTGAAGGAAGAAGTTTAAAAGAGTGATGTTTAACTTTAATAACAACTAAAAATTCTGATTCTACATTCTTTGTTACAACTTGGTGCATATAAATTTTATGTACATTCAGTTCAGTAAGACAGAAGCAGTTGTGTGAACATTTTTGAATATCTTGAAACAGTTTGAAGCATTGGGAAAAGACAGTTCAACATGAATGTTTCTTCTTTTGTGACAACCTATCTATTCTTCGTATTCAACGACACTGCCAAACCTCTGTGACAATATGCTAACATAATTTGGATTATAAATACATTTGACAATTGGAGTTGATTTTATTTAAACAAAAAGGCACAATGTTGTGTATAAAGAAATTATATCACGAGGAACTATTCCAGCTTGCGCTGCTACTTTCTTTGTTACGACTAGATCCAGAATCTTACCTTGGTTTAGACATTCAAACCATTGGTGTAGGTTCTTTAGATCTAAACAATGGTTCTAGATGGCACACAGATGCTCATACAATAGTTCATCGCCCCATGTTTGTTCATCCGAAAAATTTAGATTCAATGCTATTAAATTATGAGAGAGATTTATTTGAAGACTTAAATTCATTAGGAAGATACAATAGAATAAATTCTGGATTAAATGACATCCATGCATATTTATTAAACGTCGAAGAATCTGCAAGAGATACTGCTATAGCAGGACCCAGTATATCACTTTCTACAGACCCATCTAGGAATATGACATCGCCTGATCCAGAAAACTCACCGCAAAGTTCCGATGAACCAACTAATACAGCAGAACTTACTCAAGAGGTACTTTTTCTTATGTTTTACAATATGAATTAAATTTTGGGTATAAATGTAGTTGGTTATTTTTATAAATATAAAAACTAAATAATATAGCAAATTTTTGTATTTTATCTTACCATAAAAGTGTTACTATATGTACTAGAATTATTAAACAATTCTTACCCATATCTAACATATGAAAATTATATTATAATATATATATATTTATAGTAAGAAATATAAGTTTTAAAATATAATAATTATATTTATTTCGTTAATTATAAGATAATTATAATTTGTATTAAATGTATAACCCAAAATTTATTTTCTATTATAATGAAGCGTTTTTTACTTGCAAATTCTTATTATGTTCAAATTATAAAATATGTGAAACATTTTGTTTTAATTTAAAACTATAAATTGCGAAAATTGCATTTACATGAACTAAACATTTTTACAAAAATTCAAATTAGTTGTTAAAGCTATAAAATTGATTTTCTTCCATTTTAAAATTTATTATTATAGTAATTCTATATGATTTTATTAGTTACTTAAGAAACAGTACAACTGTTTTCATAAGTACTTATATCAATGGAGACAAAAATATTAAATTGACTTTTTCCTGATGTTTAAACTTCATTTTAGATGTTAAAATTATTATTTCTCGTTTTATAAAAATTGTATTCTTTTCATCTATAGTGTCTGACTATAGTGAAAAACAAAGCGAATGACCTTAATAACAAAAATATCATTATCACGATGAATCCTTGAGTCCTTGTAACGACCTACAGCGGTTAAAAGTTTTTTGTTATTTTTAGTCATGTGAACGGAGTTCTTTAGTACATTCATTCCTCCGAAAATGTTGATTTATTTTTAACTCCTTAACGTTTTTCTTGCATCTATTTTTTTCGTTCCTTTATTATTATTTTAAAATCTCTTCTATTTATAGAATATAACTTTTGGGTGTATTATTTATTTAACTCAATCATTAAAAGAAACAGAAATTTTTTTGGTTCCTTTATTACTACTTTAAAATACCTTGTATTCGTAGAATACAACTTTCGGGCGTATTATTTATTTAAATTAATTATTGAAAGAAACAAGAAAGTGTTCATTATCTCGTATACAACGCAAGCGATATGAAATATTTCCTTCATAATTGTACCTTAAGTGTGATATTTCGTTGATTTTTACATACGAAGAAATAATTAGAGTTGTTAGAGTATATTTTCACGTATTTATGCCAATAGGTATAATGTACACATTTTTCCATAATAAATATTTCAAATATACCTCCATAATTTCGTAATTACTTATTAGTAATTATAAATGCCAATTTTTTACATACAAGTTTACAAACATTATATACTAAAAACACTTGTGTTAGATGAACGCATAAGATATACAAAATGTTCATTTCAATTATCGCACGCAAATATCTTTCCAACTAATAGCTATATAAAAAGAAAAGAAACTGTTTCAAACGAAAATTGAACAATTATAATTTCAGTGAATCTACAATTCTACATTAGACAGTGAATGTGCTTCGAATATTTGAATTCTTTTTTTAACAGAGTTATGTACATTAATTTATGAAGAAAAAATAAAAACAATGACTTTCCTTGCTATTCGTTACTTATTCGATATCGTTTTACTAATTAATATATTTTTTCTAAATATAAGTTTTAAATGTTGCTCAATGACATATCCTTTAACCTGAATAGAAAGGTGGCTTCTCGATCGTTCAATTATCTGTTTATTATTTCAAGTGTTTCAAGCATCCTCTTTGTTACACTGGGTAGGTTCATCCCAATATTCCTACACTAATACTTCTTGTTAGCTATGATTTCAGAAGCACGGATATTAATTGACAAACTGACCTTGAATGACCTTCATTAATACATGACATTAGTTTTGTTCCGTTTCTAGAACTACTGTTCTTATATAAGGAACAATGTACGATCCCGTTAAAAAAAAATGACAACGAATGAAATATTCGAAACGCCTCTTCCTGTATACATTCGATTTTCCTTTGAAGTATTTTTTTTTTTTATGACGTTAATATTTTCGAAGATACCCGCGGTGTCCTTTTCTTTTTCTACAAATCGCGGGAAACATTGTAGTTTTGTAGTTTTCAAGTCCAATTCAGTAACAGACTACAATAAATATTCAAAGGGCATTAGGAGTTAAAACTGTTGAAATTTTATATATTAATAACGCAGATATTTATATATTTTACTTAAAAAATTGTCATTAAAACAGCTTTGATCAGCTAAAGAATTTTTGTTTAATACACTGAAGTTATTCTTCATTATCCTAAATTTGGAATGAAAATTGGAAATGTCTCAAATCATTTTCTTCTGAATTCGTCTTAAAAGCAATTATTAGATTATAAATAAAGATTTAAAATACCTTTGTCATTTTTTAATATCATTCTATGAATTAAGTTTTTTTATTCAACTTTGAATGTCATATAATAATTTTAATTAAAAAAAGAAAAGACTGATCAATTTTGCAATTTTATAATTTTCAATGACAAAGTCATATGATTATTACTATTATTATATTTTGTTATATTCAGTTTATCAATATACCTACAAAGGGTATACGATGTTAATGAATAAAACTGTCGAAATTAACAAGAGAAATAAAGTACATCGTTATATACGTTATTCTTTAGTTATGTGAAGACATACACAGATATTTTCAACAGTCTTTTTATCATTTCCACATAATTGACATTTATACCATTTTCTTTCTAACAACCTTGAATATCCAGGTCATCCATATCAGTTAACTAGGTTAATTAATCGCGATTCGATTTTTTAATCATCTATTTATCCGTGTAAAGAACGCTTTTAGAATATGTTATATTGTGTAGATTTTTATAGGATTGTATCGAAGGGACCAGCGAACCTATCTTATCTATGTAATAAAGTGGCTTTTTAAAAGTATATTTTCAAGTTGAATAACAAAGAAACGATTCAACGATATATTTTAAAATGTATACAACTAAGAATGGTGAAATCTCGTTTTAATTATCAAACTTAATTTTATATTTATCTTAGCTAGGTATGAAAATAAACAAGTGGGGTATGAGTTAAATGAAAATGGTGTCAGGTACGCTTAATCCGTAAATGGATTAGGCGTTCTTCAGTCAGATGAAATTATGTGAATGTATGAAACCACGTTAGATAGTTAACCACGCTCTTTGCACGCTTTTCTGCACCTTTGTAATCTCTCTCTAAAGAACTTTTACAATTACATTATGCGATAAGCTTAAATGTTAATCTATCGTATTCCATATCAATTTGTATCTTTAATGTATTTTCTACAAAAATAAACATTTATTAATAGACGTGCCGTCATTAAAATTTTGATCAAAGCCAGCATTTCACACTCTTATTCCATATTTTGCGTACAAAAAAAGAATATTCTATTGTCAAAGAAAAAAGAAAAAAATATGCAACTGTAGAAACAAAGATTTCAAGAATGAAATAATTTTGTCAAATATTAATTTCAAAGCTGCATCTTTCAAAGTTCATTGTAACCATGAATTACACAAATTCAATATATTTATTAACGTGAAAATTATACCTTTGAGAAAATATTGAATTATTATTTTATTAAAAGCATTGTACACTGAGAATCTAAAGTAATATTCTTCAGTGTTCTTCGATTGCTCGGATGAAAAAAAGAAGAGAATAGAGATATTATCGGTAATTTCTTTATCAACTTCGATGTATAAATCTCATTCGGAAATCTATGTAAAATGGCTGTTTTAGATCAACAAGTTTATGTTGCAATATATTTGATAAACTAATGATGACTGTTTGAGTTTCTGCGCTGTCATACAGTAATCTGTCTTTTTTTTTTTCTTCTAATGATATCATTTGTTGAAGATTGAGCTAATTCCTTTGTTCATGGAATTGAACGTATATATAATAAATTGAACATATATATACATATATACATATACATACACGTGTGTGTATACACACACACGCGTTTATAAAATATAGTTATTTATAGAATTGTAATTGAACAGTTTTAATCATATAGCGATTGAACTTTTCTCGCTAGATGGATTTGAGTTTTCGATCGAGATGTATAAATATCTTACATTGCCAGAATATGCGTCTTCTCGGTGATCTCAGACTTCTTTTTATCGCGTGACACTGCATCACCAAAATTTCCTCTGAATTCTCGTACAACGGCCTCAATTACAAAAATAATTGTGTGAGAATGCACAAGCGTAAACCAGTGTTCTTGGTTGGCTTTTGTTAAGAAAAAGAGAGTTAGAGTGCCAGATACGAACACGATTTGCTGAAAATTAATGGAAAATTTTTGTCAACAACAAGTTTTGCTTTTTTTGCGCGCACAATATATGTTTGTATATATGTACACGTGCGCTTCAAACGTGATTGATCGTGTTCCAAGATTTATTTTAGCATCTGTACGAACTTACTAATTGATGAAATCAAAGAATATTAGAATTTAATTTCTGTAGTATTTTCTTTTTCACCATTTCCCCAATGTATTTGGAATTTTATTAAGAATCTTAATACGTTATAAAATAAACGTGCATATTATATATTAAATGTGGAAATAAAATCGAAATACTGGCGATGGTTTTCGTGTACTGGTTTGACTGTACCCAAAAATCGGAAAAAATGTATTTCTACACTTAATGTACATATTTTTCTATAATATTATTAAATATTTACATGAAAAATATAGATTCGAATATTTTCTCTTTTCTCTGACTTATATCCCATCCTGTTTTTATTATATCTTACTTTGATTGTAACATATTAAAAGATTTTTCGATGAAAAATAGAAAAGTGAACTTCCATTATGATTTATTCTTGGCAGAAACTTTGTCCTTGCATTAATTTTAAATGGTACGCAACTCGAAGGAATTATTTTTGTGAAATTTCTGAAAAACATATGTACAGCAATTTTTGTAAAATAGTGACTCTTCTGTTATGGAACTTTTGTTTCAATAAAAGGCTTATCATTATGAAAAATAACACAAAATTATCGTTCTAATTGAACAACAAAATCAGTATGAAAATATGAAAATTACTGTGAAATTGTAGGATCTGTTTTATTAAATGTTTTTCATGTAATACTTTATATGAAAAAAAATATAATAGAATATATTAAGTGAATATAATAATAATAATCCAATACAACTTGCACTGTTAAGACAACGGTTATACAATTCTAACAATTACGCTTGCAACTCTCGGACAACTTAGACAACTCTTAAACGAGTCATACTACACTCAGCCTCTATCAGCAATACTGACTCTATCTGCAAGTAAAAACTTTACCTTCACCTTCTTTCTCTCCCACCATACACACACGCTATTTCGGGGTTTCTCCATTAAAATGGAAAAGGTTATGTTACTGACAAAACAGAACAAAAATGGTTATGACGATTGCAGGAGAGCAATTTTGCCATAAATGATTCTCTACAGAAACCGCGGAATTCTTCAAATGTAAAAATAAAAAAACAATGAGAACATTGGAAAGAAGTTTTTAATAATAACGAAGAAAATGTGAATTACGTGGAGACAAGTATGGAATAATGGAAACACTTGATAAAGAATTTTAGAGGACTAGATAGAATATACAGTGAATGGAAGCAAAAATGAGATGATGGAAGATTCGTTCAGAAAATGGAAAAAGAAGAGGAAGGAGAAAGTAGGAAGAAATGCAATAGTATGGTCGAAATAGATAAAACTAAATAGATAGACAAGTATTGTAGGTTGAAGATGAATAAGATAAGTTAGAGGAACAAGGTGAAAGGGATTAGAGGAAAGAGTAAATAAGGCGAATAAATGTATTAACACTAGAACTATAGGTTTCAGATATTTTTCCTTAAAATTATCAACATCGTGTTTATTTACTTGAAGGAATTTATAATGATTTGTAATAGGATGGAGAAACTATTATATCCCCTTGTTTGTTACCTTTCAAATATTTTAATTCTTAATTATCTACTTAAAGTAAATCTAAATATACCACGATCCGTAAAAATGACGCGTCGATAAAATGAGTTATAAAATGAGTTTTAGACTAAAAAATAATTATATTTTAAATAAGATCTATCTGAAAAAATGTTCTCCATGGGCAGATTATAATGAAAACTTGTTTTAGTAATAAATACTTCAATTAAAAAAGTGTTTTTATACATTTTCTAGTTAAAAATAAATTATTTCATAAAACAAATGTTGTTTTTGATCATTTATAACTTTACACATAAAAGCATGTTTTGAAAAGTTAACGGATATGGTAGAATTAGGTATACATTCAGCGCTGATAATTCTATTGTTAAGATAGTTATATACAAATAGGATTAATGTAAACCAAGTCCAAATTTTTTGGCTGTCTGGCTGAAATAAAAAATATATTATGTTAACTACTTGTAAAAAAAAAAAAAATAGAAACTGAAAATTTCACATTCAGAAAAACTGCATGAACTTATCAAACTTAATACAATAAGAACCTAATATTTCTCACTGCAGGAACGTACATTTGTGTGTATTGTATCATTAGAAATACGAGAACTAGCGTAAACGAGTAATGCGATTTCGTTGCAATTTTACGATATTGACACTATGCGATTCGGCAGGTTTATATTTCTAATGATACAATGCATACAAGCATATGATCTCACTATGAAAAATATAAATATGTCGAATCGCATAGCATTTACCATTAAAAACTAGTCTAACACCAAGTCTAATATTTTTAATATTTCTATACGCGGAATTTCATATAAGAAAAAAATGCAAATTCAGTTTAAAAGATAGATTTCCTCTCGATAGGTGCATTGTTGCATTTATAAAAATAGGGGAAGTCGTAGGAAGATAGATCTTGTCCCATTCAACTTTCTCTTCAGCAACATTTGTCTGCCTCTAACCAAACAAGATACATAATCCATGCAAATTGCATGACTCAAGGAAGTTGTAATGAAAATGTATCAGCATTCTTAACAGAATTTGAAGGCTAAACGCGAGAATGAACAGGAAAATAAAGATATTCTGTCTATATAGTTAACTCATTAAGTCCCAAATAGAGAAACAAAACAATTTTTATACATATAATTATTTATTATTTACAGAAGTGTATAAGAAAAAGTATAATTGTTATCGAAAAATTTGTTGGATCGCTAGTTTTTGTTAAACGAAATGTCGCGAATTTCCATTAAATTGTTAAATATAAAAAATGCATTATAATATTAGACACTACATAGAGATCCACCACACGAATAAAGAATATTTCCATAATAAAAAAAAAGAAAATAGGTTTATCTTAGTGTTATAAATCCTTCAGTTTCTTTAAAATTTGGAACTTTGTACGATCTAAGTGAAAGAAGAATTATTGACAACAAATATTAAGCAATTTTCTGAAACTTTCATTTATAGTTGCGCCTAAATTAATAATGAAAATTTGCTGAAAAAAAATTTGCAAGTGAAACTTTGTGTTACTGCAATGTTTGGACTTCATGAGTTAAAGAAAAAATTGATCCTTTTAAAATAAGGATCAGCGCACTCTTATGTTTTATGATTACTTAAATAAGTATTGTTTTGTGCTGTTTTATGAGTAGAAGTTAAACGATTAAAAAATAATGAACACTTTCAAATTCTAATACTTATAATTGTAACATATACATATTGTTTTTATACGATGCATTTCTTATTATTTGTATCCAGTATATTTAATTGTATTGTAAATAAATAAATTCTTATCTACTTTTGGCATATTGCTTGTGTTTTCATGCAATAATAAGGAGAAATTCGGTATACAATTATCGTGTTTAAAATTATTCACCCCGAAATCTGAATATGCATGTGTATCAGGTCACTTTGATAAGTTACCAATGCGCTTCATAAAATTGTGACAATGTTTCTGTTTCACATGTTGTCGAAAATAAAGTTTTGTATTTTGCAGTCTTAATATTCATTGTTGCTTACTTATGTGATTTCACTATTCAGAAGCTTAGTGTAGAACATTTTTAATCCTTGATAGTTATTTCCTTAATCACTATTTATTTTTATAGTTAACATTTTTCGTCGATTATTTAACAGGCGTAGAAAGATTATCACTGTGGTCTGTTTTCGATTACTATATTAAAACCAGATATACATTTCTGTATTAGAACTTCCGTCTTAAATATGAATTTTTTTACAAAACTATAATTTCGTATCATGTTGCATTGGGTTTAACATTGTCGAAATCCAAAATAGTAATAATGATAAATCTACAATAGACAATAATTGATTAAATGAAGATAATACTGCAGCGTCTGTCTTTGTTTTCAAAAAAATTCATGAATATACACAGAGTATTATTTTATTCAATTTTTAAAATTTTATAAATTTTAAAATATTTTAGAAAATATATTATTTTACTTTAATTTCAAGCGTCACTTTAATAGTAGAAACAAACACATATTTCATAATATATATACGTTTCTTCTTAATCGCCAATTGTCACTTGGGTGATATTCCTTGTACGAATAACATGAATAGTAAATTGCTATAACAAACGACTTTGTTACAAAATCAATTAAGCTCATTTCAAATTTATTTACATAGTCGTTGCATCACTTGAAATATTCATGTACCAATCGTTTTAAAAAAACTATTTCACTTTAACTAACCATCCAGTGATATCTTTTAACGTTTATAAATCCATAAAGAATTTTAACAAAAATACCTATTAACGCTTTCACTACGACACTCTTGAGACAAAGTGTTCGCTGTGTACTGGACGAGACAGTTATTCATAAAAATAAAGATACGTATGTTCGTGAAAATTAATTGTTTCATCATGTCTAGTGCACTTTGATGCTGGTTGATTTTCAATCGACAACGATATCTTATTCGCGAAATGCAAAAATAAATATAACAAATGAGCAAATATGTACTCTTCATACATAAGCGACCACATTTACAGAGCTTATATGTACGTCTTTCGTAGCAAAATGATTAACATAAAAAAGAAAGAAGAAGAAACTCTTCAATATCAATTTTACTAAGCAATAAAAATTTTAATTCTGTTTTTAAATTAACTATTTCAATGAGGAATCACCCCATTGGGGCTACGACTGTTGTATCGTATTATCATTGTATTAAAAATGAATCAATTATGGTCAATTAGATACTTGGTTAATGCAGATCGCATGATATGTTCTTCCTTCTGTTTTATTCGATGAATCTGAAAATATATCGAGATTAATTTAAAATATTAGATCAAACGTAAAATTTCTTTGCGTCACGGAAATAGTGCTCCATAAATTTTCATAAATCAGCATGATGAGTACATGCAAACGATAACCCTGGCGACCTGGTATGGTTGAGGAACAAAGGCATATTACCTTCCATCGTACCTGGTCAGCGGTTCAACTTTTCAGTTAGATATTCCGTTGTGTGACTCGTGTTGTCTTCAAATTTAGATTAGTCGTTGTGCATACGTGTCTTTTTGCGTGGAATACACCAAACTTAAATCGGTTCCGGTTAATCAGTATATAAGATGGCGCGAAGGAAGAGAAAACAACGACGAATGATCTCTGTTTTCGTACCTGATGACGTACGTTTCAAACTGTGATCGATTATGCATTAAACAATTCTTTTTCTTTATTTTTTCTTTTTTGCGTGTAAAGTGTTATTGTTAGTATGATACTTTGGCCAAAGCGAAAACACCGTCCTTTTATTTTTGGTTATAATGAAATAAAATGTATATTTTAATTACTCTACATCACATTTACCTATATCAATAAACATAGTTGATTTAATATAATGCTGAATTAATACATGCTTTGTGTATTACAAATATGATTCATCTTTTGCGTCACTTAATATGTGAAAAAACGTACTTAAAACAGAATGTGATAAGAAATGTTTGAAATAAATGAACTATATATCGAACAGATAGTGTAATCGATTGTAAACCTAAATTACTTTACTACTGTGGACAAAATCGTTAATATACGAAATGTATGTTTGTGTTTGTATAAGTAATAGTAATTTACTTTGAAAAAAATTCAGTTATTGCAACGTATAGTGATAAAAAGAAGTTACATTTACGATTACGTATAGTTATTTATTTCGTTCGTTTCATCGTTTCTTTTTTCTTCACTTTTTATTTTCATTCGAAGATAAAAGTCATCGAATGCCGCCGTACTCCCTTTTATTTATTTACAACAAAAATTGAACTACATTAAACGCTATTAATAACAAATAAACAATATTTATACACATGTACATTCATATTTTAATTGCGTTACAGTTATTTAGCAAAGAAATTCTTATTAACGCATGGTTTTTTTTCTGTTCCAGGTATGTACTACAAATTCAACTTCTTTTGGTAACAGCCATTACTTAAATACTATTAGTACACAAACTTTTTATGCGATAAAAATTGAATAAGCCGTGTAACATACACTAAGAAAATATTCAATTCGTACTTTATATCTACGTTCGCGGTAAGTTATTTACACCTCGCATTTTGTACTGTTAGAGAAAAATATATCTTTTACGCGTATCTTGAATAAAATACATTTCTAACATGTATTCGGAAAATATCACGACACGGTATATTAATACGTATAAAGAAAACTCTCATTCGTTAACTTTATTTATAACTGTTTTCAAAGAATATCTCGTACAAATCAGATGTCGTATTATAAGTAGATTTCCATGAATCAGAAGAAGAAAACAAGTAACATTACCAAACAGTGAAATTACGTCGATTACATTTTAATTTCAGTATGCCAGTTGATTTAACAGTTTTCAGTTATTAAAGTTTCTCTAGTTGAAAAGTATCAATGAGAGAAATTTGAAAAAGAATTCAAGTAAACACACAGAACTACTTGTTATTTTTTTCCCCCGTTTCTTCGTTCTGTTTGGAGAAAGTGTTCCAAAAACATTTCAGTCAAGGTTAACGTGATCGAACCAGCCACAACAGTCTTTGTAAAAATAACTGCATACTGTGCTTTATAACATCCGTTTCTCTGAGTGCAATGTTCTTATAACCTTCACAAATTATACCTACACACACACACACACACACACACGTGTGTATATACATACATATGTATGTATATTCGGTCGTGAATTCTTGTTTTTTAATTCTATTCTTTTGTATCCTCGTTTACTTTACAGTTCTTTTATCTTTTACTAATTGTTCGAAATTATTAGAGCATGTTACTTCGAAGAAAATTTATCTCATATTATAATCGTTCAATTATTATTTTTTTGTTCATTAATTGTAAAAAAAAAAGGTACAATTTTACTAAATAATCGAGAATCTCGAGCTTTTGTAGTGCTGTTTTGTTGATAAAATCCCTCCTTGTCGATAAGCTAGGACAGTTGAACGGTTGGTATAATTGGTATCTTTCTTACCTTTACATCTTGAATCTCTTGAGTATTGATTGTTGATAAGTTGTGTTTGGCAAGATTTCATTGAATTTTTCTGCAGAAGTATTTTCATTCCTATTTTTGTACATTTGATCGTTAAAATTCTATTGTAATAATTCAGTTGTTCGTTATATTCATTATTTTCTTTACAATTTTTTTAAATGATTTATCTATAATTTTCTAATAAAAGAAAATATTGCACTCTAATCATTTAATTGAATAAAGAATTGCTAATTTTTTTTATCTTTGTGTCTTCAGCCGCGTTAGTATTGATTGTTGGTAAATAGTGTTCAGTACAATTTCATTGAAATTTTTTTATAAAATAATTTTCATTTATATTTTTTTATTTTCGGCAATTATAATTCGATTACAAATAATTCATTTGTCAATTACAATAATCTATTTCTTTTTTTTTTTGTAATGGTTGTAAATTACTTGTCTGTGATTTTTTAATAAACGCAAACATTAAATTATTACAGATTAATTGAATAAATTTGCCAATACGTTAAAAAAAAAATGGAACGTTAGATTTTTTTTATGAAACGTAATGCATTTTTGATAATACATGATATAAATATACCAAATTTAATTGTTCCACATTAACTTTTAATTATTTCACAATTATTATAATTATTACAATTAATTATTACAAATTACTACATAATTATTACAATTACTTCACAAATTGTCTTTAATATTGTATTATCATTATTAATCCTAGTTCAACAAGCAACATTGGATATACATCAAATGGCATACATCAAATTTTTTTATTACTGCTGTACCCTGTCAGTAATAATAAAATAAAAAATTTTTTTTATTCAATTCAATAAACGTTATAAAAAATATCCAGAATATTTCTGGATATTCGAGGTTAATTAAATGAAATAGTGCACTATCTGTACTGTTATAATTATTTTTAATGTTACACGTCTATGTACGTTTGTATGTGTGTGTATTAAAAGAATCCAATTTTTTCACCAGTTCTTCCAAATACCTTTTGCAAGCAGCAATGGTCTGAAATAATAAGTTATATAATATCATGTAAATTCTCCAAAGCTTTGTGAAAATTGGTAAACACGTGTGATATAACTAAGAAAATATAGAGCTTTTATGAAAATTGCGATTTTTATCCTAGGTAGAATGCCACTGTATAAACCAATGAGCAACCTTGATCCTCGGATTCATACTTACGTGTGTGTTTACCATATGCATAGAAGCTAATACGTGAACGATATCCTCTGTCTGGCGTTAGCATGTTACGTTTGATTCACGTATTAACTTTCATTAGACATCGCGTAGATCTTCAGATTTTTCCACTGTGACTGTATTTCAAATGTTTTGAAACCTCGTATTTTTCAAGACACACATTAACATAAAATACACACATTACTGCATATACACGCTGTTCTGAAAATCTGTCATAAGATGTAGGTACTATCCTCCCACTGTGTATTTTCTTTATCATGTCTAACTCGTGACAATAATTGCCAACATTTTGTAGCGAAACACCAGGCCAGTTCGGATAACATAATAAATCGTATTTAACGTACAACACGCGATATAATATGAAATTTGATATTGATATTATATCAAAGTGCGATATTTTTTAAATACATTTTTCAACCACAAATTTTGAGATATCTCTCATTGAAATATATACAGAACCATTTGTGCAAATTCATACGCAATATAATATGAGATCTGATATTTGTATTATAACAAAATGCAATATTTTTAAATAAATTTTTCAACCACAAATTTTAAGATCTCTTATCGAAATATATACGCAAATATTCGTGCAAATTTTATAAGAGGAAAAAGGATATTACAGTACGATCGAGTGCGACGGCAGAGATCATTTTTCTCAAACAGATCACATGTGTTAACACATTTTTTACAACGTTATAACCCGTAAGTCATAAATAAACGTGAACGTTAAGGAACACTTTTCTCCGTATATCACTTTCTCTTATATCAAAGTCAGAAAACGATAATGGCCGGTCAAATAGTGTAGGAAAGCAGCATGGCTCTTGCTCGCGGCAAAAATTCTCCCAAGTTCGGTGGTGTGGGTAGGAATACTCCAATGCCTGTCCGGTACTGGTCGTTATCTCTTCACACGCACAAGCCAAGCTGTCGTAATCGTTGTCTTCGTTCTGGTCGTCGTCATCAAAGTCATTCTCCTTGATTGTATCGTCGTCGACGATGCCACTTAATCACTAGTATTGAAAATTTCAACGCGCAACTCGGTAATCGATGTAGATATTGGTGTACTTTCCTAAACAATATCAGTTTCGTGTATTTCGTTGATTTTTCAACGACGTTATTCTGTGAAGTGTGTTTAAGTGAAAAGTGTGCGCTTCGGCGAAACACTGTCTGAAATAACGGTGACGTACCTACGGTACTGTATTGTATACGATACAAGTGAAATCGTCAATTCAGTGTGAATATATGAAATAAAAAAGAAACTCTTACACTGGAATATACGCGGTGATAGTTTCGAGTTGATCGATCTTTGTATTAAAAAGAAAGAAACAACAAAAAACGATAAACTTTAGTTTTGTCAAAATGTCTAGCATGGTAAGTCGAAGAAAAAAAAAGCATCTAGAAACAGTATAAATATTTGATTCACTATGTGTACCTAGGTTAACTTGTTTTCTTTATTTATTTATGCTTTTATTTTTATTTTTATTTGTTTTTGTGATCAACAATTGTGTAAAACAAATTTCATCATTGCTGTAGATAAAGAATAACTTTCTAAAGATGGTAAATATATGTTGTTGATTTAGATTAGGTATTATTTTATTTTATTTTATTTTATTTTTATTTTTTTTTTACTACTTGGAATAAACTTCGAATGAGTGATTTAGCTTTCCATTTTTAATGTTTCCAATTACGTGGAATATTCAACCGATAAACTTTAGCACCGCAGTGTTGTTCAAGACTAAAAATTGTTACGAGTTCTGTTTAAAAATATTTTCCTTCGCCGTCGTTAATAAGGATCTATGTCGCCGCGTTATGTCATAACCTTGTGTTATTGAACAAAAGAGGTTATAAAAGTATAGTGAAGGACAGGAAAGATAGCTTTGACGGATTTACCGCCAAAAATACCTAGAAATTTATGATTTACATACAAAGGTTGTTTAGAGGTAAGGAAAATAATTTACTTCGAGCAATTGTTACACACAGGTTTTATTTAAAAAAAAGTGACGCTCTCGAATATAGTGGAAGTCTTTTAATAGCCGCAGATAGAAATGTCCTTAGACAATGTACATACGTACAAATTTACATTCATTTAACTTTTTACATTTGTTTACTCATCTTTCTATTAGCAATGTTTTATAATATTAATATTTTTGTAATATTCTTTAATATTAGTATGAATAATTTTTTGTTCCTCTTTCTGTAAATTTCTCGTCTCCATTCATCGATGTTTTTCCTCGCGAATGCTTGTTACGCCATTTCGCATATTTTTATCTGTTTTACCATTTCGATTTATCCGTAAAGTGCACTTCGGGGCGTAACTTAAACCGATTAAAAACGTGCATTTAAATAATTAGGAATAATTGTTGAATTTCCGGGAAGTATGTGCAATTTAAACAACTACTGGATTTTCGTGACTCGAACAACTTATTTCAACGTTTTCAATTATTAAACACTCCGGATAGCAATAATTTATTATGGTTTATTTCTAATTTTTTTATTATTTAATGCATTTTAATAATTACAATATAGTGTAATAACATTGCTACACATTATCATACATTTGTTCAGAAATCATAGCTTTGGTAAATATCTCTTTAATTTCGATTTTTCTAATAATTCTATCACATTGCAGAAATAATATCTTGTAATTACATATTGTAAAATTATCATATTATATGATTACAAAATAGTAACATTGTGTCAGAATCCAAATATATGCTTATTGTTATCTTGTTTTCATTTTATCTTGCTTCTGTTACATGTAGAGAGGATTAGCGATATCATTTTTATACTTTCGTCTAAATGTATGTATAATTAAATGATCAAACACGTTCGCAAGTATTAATGAAGATTTCCACGTTGTGTGTACACGTTCTCAACACCTTGTAAAAAAAAAAGAGAGAAAGAAGAATTCTTCTTCGCGAGGGAAAACATCTGGTTACTTTTTCATCCTTTTAATTTTTTTTGTTTTTGATAAAAGTTGAAAGATATGTATCATCTTTAAGCCATTTTAAATACATTGTTTAAACACGAATTTAGCGATGAAATTCAGTGACGCTTTCATAGTTGACGAATCATAATTTCATTCGTTTTAATTCTAGAAGATTCTTGCTTGATACTGCAAAACTTTAGCTCGCGTCGTATGAATTGTCGAATATTCATATTTACTCTGAAAATTACGAAATGGTAATATTAACAATAATGTCACGTGTATTTCTGTTCTTTAAATACAAATTGTACATCATTCACTGTGAACAGAGAAATTTATACATATAACCCCTACATCGGGAAATCTTATATAACAGTTAATTACTGTTTACTGTGTGTACACGTTGAACAGAGTATGCGTTGCGTAGTGGTGCTTTGATAGAGTTTTATCGTTATTAGTTTACCAGGACTTCGTATCGATTGAATAAGATTGTAGCTGTCTAGGCAATGTGTAATAGATAAAATATTGATAAAACGATCAATTTCTATTATTTCTCATATAATTTTACACAAAAGCGTATACCATGGAAAGAGATGGTTCCTACTTAAGGAAATGAGACAATCACAGTAAAAAAGATAATCATCATATCACTTTAAACAAATAATCATAATGTGAACTCCTTCAAATATTTGTATTCTAACTTCGACATAATTTCCTGATAAGGAGCTAATATTTTGTAAGAATCTAATCAGAGGATGATTATTTATTTTGAGAAATACTATTTTAATTATGATACAGTAAACGTTAATTTAAAAAAACATTACGATCGTGCAGATTTTTAATTATAAAATCAATAATGCTTTAAATTAAATATTCCATTGTTATGTTTGTGTAGTGAAATAATTTCATTGCAAAAAATAGAACTGTAATGTTATGAATTGTGACAAAGTGAGATAAAAATAATTCTTTTATCACTAATTTATGAATACAGTAAAGAAACAGTGTTTAGGGTATTACGACCGAAATTATGGTTCCAGCGATAAGGAAATGATTCCTCGTCTATAAAATAAAACTTTTGAATAAAATTTGTTTCACCCGAAACTTGGTTTTTCGAGAAAAATTATCTTAAAAATGCATCAGGACGCCTGAAGTTCTTAGTTAATTGTAAAACACAGTTTATATAGCAACGCTATAAGCGTTGTATTTGTATATAATGTTTACACGATTTGTATATAATGTTTCTCATAATTGTATTGAAAATCTTATTTCAATACAATTTTAAAATCTTATTTTTATTTAATCTTAATTCTTATTTCAAAAATATTGTTGTACCTCACTTAATTATGTATTTAAAAACTTACAGAATTGAAATAATAAAAGTTTGCAAAAATATTCATCCTAACTTTAATTCGTCAGACACCATTGAATTGATAAAATAACACATTGCTCTCCGAATTCTCTTTTTTACATTTTTCTTTTTTTTAATCCAGTTATGAATAAAAATTAGGCAGACGTGTAAAAATTCTGTATTTAACAGTTAGCTAAGTATAACCACGGATTTTCAAAATCGCTTTTTTCAAAAACTACGCCTTAAACAAAAAAAAAAAAGAAAAAATTGTATTCTGTAGTTTTTATTTATTTTTATGAAAAATTTATTCGTTGTCATTTGTGTATATTACGATCTCTACTTGTATAAACATTTTACAAGTTGTTCTTATATCATACATCGACTTTTTGTAACACGGTTTGCACATCCTACTTTCCTGAAAAAACACGTAGCGTGTTTTCTTTTTCATCATTATTTAACAAGTTGTTAAATCAGAAAACATTTCGTATGATAATTTTATTAGAAAATTTATGACAGTTCAAAAATTTTAAAAGTGAATTTTTATTAAATTGTTAAGTATTATAAAGTAAAAGCTTAATATAAAACGGTCTTACGTAACGTAGATATGAACTTATACGAAAATAATAAATGTACGTAATATAGAAGTATGAACATCTTGATTACTCCTTAAGTAAACATTCTACTTGTTACATGTAGTGATGCAATCTTGATTCTAAACGTACTATAATTAATATAGTACAATATAAAAATGGGCATCTTGCAATGTCTGCAAAGATGTAATTTAAAAAATATATAAATATATATATATAATGTTTCTATTTTGTAAGGTAATATTTTTGAAATAATTTTATTTAGGATAATAATTAATCTCATTGTAATTTTGTCAGGGGATCAGAATCTTTAAATTTCGGGATTGTGTACTCTTAATTATGCGTTTAAAAAAGTATTTATCATTGCAGGATTATCGTTATTTGTATATTATGTACAATAATTAATGTCTCGTAAATATATTTTTTATTAATAAATTATATTGAAATTCAAATTCATGTTGTTGATAAAGCTATAAATTTCCTTCCTAATAAATTATATTCATCTTGTGCCTCAAATAGCGTTAGTTTATCATATTTACATTAGTAATAGAAAGAAAATTCATCTGAATTTTTTTTTCTTCATTTTCTGTTATCTTAATCCTACAGTATAGTGAAACATGATTAATTCGAGTAAATCCAATGCAAGAACCTTTGAATCAATACAAAAATACTTAAGCTTAGGTATGAACTAAATGCAGAAAAAATATCCCTTCCTATACTACCATTTGATTTTTCAGATGTAGCATAATCCACTAAAATTTTTAATATAAATAATTTTTAATTTTCAGATGAGTCGATACTGATATTTTTCACATATCTTTTCTTAAATATTCTAAACTATTTGTATATATTTTTTTTTTTATCACAGACTGAATATAAAATGACCTAACACCTGAATTTATTAGTAAATTTAATTTCTTAAGTTATACACATATGCAGTTTGGGACATTTAAGCAAATCATGTTTCTAAGATTAGACAACAAGGAAAGCAAATGTATCATTAACTAAATTTTTCGGAAACACTTCTTGCTTTCTCTTTCTTGAACCTTTGATCAGGATAAATGGGAAAAGTAAAAGGATGAAGTGGATACAGCATATCTGAATGAATTAAGATCGATCAGATATTTCATAAGCAAGCGAAGATATAGAAAAATTATTCCTACAAATTTTATTTTGTACTGAGTTAAACATTGTATAGTATATAGTATAAGAAGTATTTAACTATGTACGCAAAGAGTCGAGAGTCCTGTTGACCCATGTCCTTGGGACTTTGTTAGTTTTCGATCTTCTATAAGATAAAAGTACAACATGTTACATGGTTTTAAACTCGTCTAAAAAAGAAGGAAAACGCTATTGTAGAAAGAATTTTTTCTCATCTTTGCTCACTTAGGAAATATTTAACTATTCTCAGTTTACTCAGACACACTGTATATGACGTTTATACCGCCATCTTTGAAAATTATACATGAATCTTCATTTTATAATTGTCTAGGTGAAACATTTTTTGTTTAATTTGAAAACTTTTTTATTTGGGGTATTCAATTATAAAGTTTATTTATAACAGATTTATTTATCAATGAAGCTTCTTATGTCATGTAGTACCTCATTATTTATAGTAAAATTAAAGATCTTTACAATTAAAATTTTAAATAAATGAGGATGTTAATAGGAATGTATAATAGGATGTTTATGAGGAATGATAATAAATGGGGAAAATGTGTCGATGTTGGTTACACGTTTTTCTATACGAACACATATTTCACTTCGTAATTTCTGTAATAGACTCAGGGTGAGAGATGTTTTACGATATGCATACCGAATCGCAGACACTCCTACTTTACTACATAACCTCTTTTGCATACAATTAATTTGGAAATTACTGTTGCAATGAATCATTAGATATCGCCTTGCGTAGCCAATTCACGTAGGAGGCTGAAGCTTGTGGAAAAATTTGAACCTAAATTTCAGTCATCTTCTTGAACTGGTTTTCAATTTTCTAGAGATCATTCCAATTTTAATTTCCAAGTAAATCATATGCAAAAGAATGTACATATCCTTGAATATTTTTCAAACGATATAATGATGTTCTAAACTTAGAAAACTGCACAATAAAGGTTGACTCGTAATTTTCGAGTATTGCAAACAGCTTTTTATATTAAAAAGTAATTATTTAAAATGCTAAAACTCTCTTGAGTATTAAGAAAAGGAAATCATGATTTCGATCAGTAGCTTCGGAGATGAAAATTTATTTGTACGTTCAAGACATGTTGATTATTTAAATAAATTAATAAACTAATAGATGTATTCCAATGTAGAAGAGTAACCTGTATTATAAATCAGTAACAAGTATTATAGAATTCTCATACCACATTTGTAATTTCATAGACAGACAGTTCTAATTCCAATCACTATTACTCTATGCTGAATCGGTAACGTCGGAAGTGACAGGAAATTGGTAATAATACTCGCGAGTTTCCATAAGACAAAAAAATTGATAGGCTTATTTAATTTGCATAATACATACTGTACATTACTTATAGTTTTATAAAACAGATCTTTTTCAAATCTGTTAACCTTATCGACTTTGCTAGATAGTCTGAATATAATTCTTTAAACTATCACGTTAAATCATAGAGGGCGCAAGGAAACCATGGATTTTTTTTTTCTAAGCTGGTATTTGTTACATGTAACGCAAACTTCGAAAGATAGTAAATGTATTGGCTATGTCTCACGTGTTTTTGTTTTCTTCTTCTAGATTTATTTTACGAAAAGTAAGGATTGTACAAACGAAGTTACCGTTTGACGGAATTTCGTGTAAGTTGTTTGAATGATATCGTATATTCACATGGATCCAATAGGTGGCGATAAAAACATATAAGATATTGCAGATTCCTATATTGGACTGCAGTGTAAAAACATACATGAATATTGTAGTTTAGTGAGAGGCATATGAAGTATAAAACGCACATACAATTTTTTAATTTCTGGCGTAACAGTTGTGAATACTCTTTTTTATAATAAACACTTTGGTCGTTAGTAAGAGTGATACAAATTGTTGCTAATGTGTCAGAGTTTAGTGTTTAAAACAATTCGGAACTACAGTATAATGGACATGTTAACATTATTTTCTCATTAGTTTTGTTTACCTAACCAAAAATACGAAACATTACAATTTTGTAATTGTACTGTCTATTCATAAAACTATACTAAAACTCATAATACTAGTTGGTAATAAATTATGTGAAGTTTTTAGTTCCTACAGAAAAAGTTCAATAAAGTCTATGGCGTATTAAACGAATGTTAATAATGTGAAAAAAAGTGCTAATTATAATTACTATCATGAAAGAACTTTCACGGATAAATTTAATTAATGAGCAAATACTTATCTGTGTATCAAATTATTCAGCAATTAGTGTTTCTTCTCAAGTAGTTTGGTTTAAGATTTTGAAGTAACCTGTTCCGGAAAAAATGATGATTATGGTAGACCACCTTCGACGATTTACGAAGAATTTTTCAAAATTACCATAAATACCCTTACCACCCTGTATCATGAACAAAGTAGGCAGAATAGTTTTGCATTCCTTCTTCGGGAGAAATGTTGCGACGGTGATTAATGATATTGGAATACTTCGAGAGGAGAAGACCGCAGGAAAGCAAAGGAGAGAAAGTCAGGAACGTAGCGACATCATTCTAACCTCGTCACTTCGTTTGACTTTTCATTATTTAAAATAAAGAAGACTAATTTTTTCAGTGACACTTTCGTATTCCAAGTGAAAAATTAAACACACTAATTATTAACGTGGTTTCTTTCTCTAGTAGTATAACAATGAAATATAAAAGTTGCAATAAAGAATATTTGTGATATATTGTATCTCAGACAAAACGATGAATTTAGTATTATATTTCACGTTACATTTGGTGTAATTACTATTGTTTTTCTTCGAAGAATTTTTAACTAGCAAAAGTAGGTGTGTTATAATTAAAAGAACACTGTGTATATTGTGATTTTGTCAATTTTAATTAAATACACTTAAAGTTATTGAAGACGTTTCATATACAGGGTGTGTTAGGATGTACAGTACAATCAGGCAGTTTGTATAGTAAAATAAATCGGAAATAAAGAATACAATTTTTTCATTTAAATAAATATTCAATATCCAGTTTGAATATTTATCAAGTACACGTGGACTTAACTATTTCTAAGCTTTATGTTTGTACTAATAAGCAGCACCAATGTCACGATAAGCATTAATAACACGCTTATTAACAATTTTATTGCTTTGCATGCATATTATTATATGAACTATTAAAAGTTACGTCCTTGTTAACCCATACAGATTCTTACTCTTCGAATCAGATAGTCGTAGACTCCATTGTGTTTTTACGTTTTAATTATTTAAAATATTGTATAATATAATTCGTCCTTTGCTTTATACTACATTTTACGAAATATGACGTCACCGTTGTTCCTCAACGTAAAAGTGTGATCAGAAACAACAGTTTATAGAGAATCTTTAAATTAAATTTTCTCGAAAGTCAAGCCATTATTTATAACAAAATTTTGTTTTTTATTTTTCTATTTATTTTTACATGTAAAATCAACTTCTGTCTGTAAATCTCACTCTATACAATATTGACAAATATTCTAAAAAGTTAATAATTTCAGAGTTACGTTAGCCGTGTTTAGGAATGAAACAAAACAACTTTCTAACATTTTCTCGTGTAGATGTACAGAAAAGATGATCGTAAAGTACAAGACGAATTTTGATTCATTAACAGTAAATGAATTATGATTAGCCAGCAATTACAACGATGGGAACAAAGACAGTGGTATAATAAATCGTGGTATGTCGACGTAGCATAATACAAGCGTTATATCAAAGATATTATCGGCACGCCGATGTCTCTTTCTGTCAATCGGCCGTCCATCCGATTCCTTCGAGTTGCCGACCTATCGAACTCTTAGGTAGATTCGCAATTCTTGCCTTAACCTTCCTGCCGTCAACCATATCCGGCTCGTTAACATTTTTTTAATTGACATCATAAGGCCGAAACTCGGCAACGTGTTCACCGTTGCCACGATACTCTGTTGATTCGTGCCGGATGCATTTACAGTTCTTTATTGGCGGTAAATTCAAAGGGATGCCGTCTTCATTTGTCAACCATTTCTTCGGCCCTTCTTGCTATGGTTACTATCTATTCTAGGATAAGAAAAGACCATCGCCCCTTGCAACCAGTCCCGTCCATCTTGCTTTCTTTATTCCTTCTTCCTTATTTCGCTTTGCTTCGTCTTTTGAAAATTTTATACTTTTTATATGCATCCCCATGGGATTCTTCTAGGTCTTTTTTTGTTTTTAGAAACCCATATGAATAATAAAATTATTAGGTAGGTAGAATGCTGTTGTAAAGAATGTTTCGGAAAGAATATAGTGAATAATGCGGTGCAATAGTTTTATCTTCGGTTTATTCTATCCGCATTTTTTATGTTTCTATAAAGTCGAAAAATTTTGTCAAATGTTGAAATTTTCTCTTACTTATCTGGAAAGATTTCGAAGTGAAAGGCGCCAATTTTTATGAAACTTTACAGTAAGGTAGTTCTCGAAAGAATAATTTACATGTATTTTTCTTTTTTTTTTTCCTTGAAAATCGTCAGAACTGAGAGATGTAAAAATCTTTCGCGAAGTGAATAGTGATAAACATATTTTGTTTAATAACTTAGAAAGGATTAGAGATAAAGGGATAGTGCAAATAAGAAAAATTTGACTGTTCTTTAAATAACATATTTAAAAAAAATCACTTCTTATTCATTGATTTTTTCTCGTTAAATGTTTGTATATTTTATACTACATTTGTATACGTGAACTTTCAACCTTAAATACAAAATACGGATAAATCAGAATTATGATATGTTATATTTCAACAGATTATTTGTTCTTTTTCTGAGATGTGGAATTTCTATATATAACAAATTCAAAACCACTGTTTATAAAAGTATATGTATTTATAGAATTCTTCGAACAAATTTTTTATCAATTTAGTCTTGTAAGAAATATTCGGCAGAACCGTATACTTCACGAAACATTTTATAAATATAAAGTTTACTTTATGGATTATTAATATAATACTTAAAATGTAGGTAATTAGTTTTTTCATCGACACCATACTTATTTCCTATTTCAGGTGTTGAAGCAGTGAAATTGCGTTGTTGTATTTCACTATTTGCAACTTAATATCTTCATTTTTACACTACTGATTTTATGCAACTTTTTTTCTAATTTGTTCAAATTAACCACGTTTTTTTTAGAAGTCGTTTTCTAATTTTCTGAAGTAGTCCGCGGAGGTTATGTCCAATTAGGACATTCGTTGCGATACAGTGTAGTCGATGAATTTTTATCACACTTAATGTACACGCTAAGCGCATCAACTGTCTCGACAGTTGTGAAAGCTGTTGTGATGTCTAGTTTATCAGAATAATCTAATCCACGATATAAGAACACAAGGATTATAACGAACTAAAGTACGATGTTAAAAATATGAAATATTTCATAACGTATTGAGCTTTCGGGAGCCTTATTTTACTCATTTTATTTATTCTTTTGGTTTAGAATTTGTGCGCACTATTGATGTTTTTTGAAAATTCTGCACTATCACAACGAAGAACATAAACAGCCACACATCTTCCAATTTTTAGTTTTTCCGTATCTTGGATGCTTTTGTAAATATTTCCTACTCTGAAAGCTAAGAATTTTTTTAAAGAGATAACTTCTTCATTACCAAAAAAAGAATCGTCTCGATATTAGCGTCAATTGAACTGAATTTCTACAATTAAAAATTTCTTTGAATTCTCGTGTTACCGAACTTCCCCCTATTAGCAGGGAAATCTTTCCTCAATTGAAAACAGAAATCATTTCATTTTCTATCTTTCAAAGATATTAGATCTAATGATATAGTATTATTCTTCACTTTATTATACTTTATCTATCATTATTCACGTATTGCGTGAAATCGATCATCGTAGTAGCAATCAGTTCGAAAATATTTAACAACCTGCAACGTTTTCTCATCCTTCATAGATCGACATTATCTTCCTTAGTTTTTCTTACTTTTTTTTTTTCTTCAATTTCTTTAATTTCTAGTAGTAAGAAAATAGATTCAAAATTTAACGGGCAGCCTCTGATTGATCAAACGATTTCGTTCTCCCGACGTACGAAATATCTCTGGAAATATTTTGACGTCGAGCAAGATCCCCGTGTGATTGATGCCCGTTCCCTAGAGATTACATCGTGAATTGCAATTTCTTCGGCGGCACACGTGTACTGCATAGACTGTGTAGTTCTATGTTCGATTCTCACAGAAGCGCGGCTCATGACGAATCAAAGCACAGCTAACATCTGTTCGTTTCTACAGTTTCTTGGATATTCCGCGACTTTCCACGATCGTGCACGGCGATAGGTGTCCCGGTGTGCAACATTTTGCTGTTGATCAAGTTATCTGGACAATCTAAGAGTATATAACTACAGAATTTTATTTGGTAGTGATTTGAAGTTTTGCGAGATTAGTATAGAAATATCATCGATACGGTGAACATCTTTGAACTTCAGCAATGTAATATTTTAATTGCATTTCGCTTTGTCATTGTTATTACGGTAAAACCCCTTATAACGAGATTTAAGGGGGAAAAAAGGAAAAATAAGCATAGAAATTCTAAGGCTGAAGGAAATTCAACCGACGAAGAAACTACCAGCATCCAAAAGAGCGATGTCGGTGGAACTTAATTTTAAGTGATAGTGAGAGTGATTAGACTTTAATTTTGTAGTGTTTTTATTTTTACTTTAAGTTATTCTATATCTTCTAGCGAAGAAAATTTTACATCTTTATTGTGTAAATATTAAAATGCAGAATATCCTGTTAGAATAAATCGGCGAGTGATGGATCACGTTTTTCAAAGATAGAATTTCGTCTCTAATTAATTGAATAAAATATAGAGGGTTTTGTTTAATTTTACAGTGTCTCCATCTATGCTTCAAGTTATTCTATAGTTGCAACGAAGGAAATTTTACATTTTTATTGTTTAAAAAGGAAATAAAATGCAGAGTATCTTCTGTTAGGGTAAATCGACGAGTGATGGATCTTTTAAAATCAGGATTTCGTTTATAATTAATTCAATAAAATACAGAAGGCGGTGCTTATTAATTTTGCTTATTAAATGAACTGATGTAATAATATAGAGTAACCCAAAAATTATAATACTTTCTTTCAGAAATAAGCATATAAAAAATTATAAAAATGCTCCAACCACCTCATACAGTGTGAGTCAGTTGAACTTCACTATGTAGGGCAGATAGACATCTGTTTTCCTGCTTAATTTTTTATGAATGAAATCAATTTTGTAAATTTTGTTTTCAGAATTAGTGACTTTAGCTTTTAAGCGGCACATATGTCCTATCTGTTTCTTTAATTCTTCAAACAATTTACCAATTTAGCCAATAGAAAGTTGCAAACTCGTGAATATCGATGGCATGCAAGTTTTTGTACGATAAAGCGGCTGTCAGAGTATGAATAGGAAATTTCAGATATCGAATACTGTGTTGCAGGAGTATAATTAAGATTCTGAAATATGGATAAATGTTATTTGTATGGAATATTAAAATCGTGCTGTATTAAATTGTTGTGATATAATATGCATGTCGCGGATACTTGAATGAAGTCAGTCTAAATAATTAACGCTTTCGAAAGTATTCGTCGAAGATTACGCGGAGTGATTAGTTAGGCTAGTCTGTGAAAGTCCAGAATCTTATTTACACTAATGGCGGCCATAACGGAGCAAAAGGCGTCCATCGTAAAATCGTTGGACGCAAGACCGGTTTTCTTCCCGTGCGTAATTACAAGTTTCGAGCCAATCGTATAGTATCTCTGAAAAAAGAAGAAAAAAAAAGAGAAAAAACCCCCATTCGATCTGTAGATCTTGTCAATTTAATCAAAGACAACATTTTTGCCGGGTTTTCACAAAAGCTCTGTACCACGTGAGGCATTAATTACTAAGGATCGTTAAGAAAACGACAGAAATCAATGTCGAAAAAGTATTATCGTACACAGACAACCGAACGGAACTTCCTGCAGCGTTATTCAAAGAAACGAAACATGTTCGAGTCGAGTTTTAGGATTGCGATAGCGAAAGAAACAATTTGCTTCGACTTTGAAATAGAAAAGGAACAAACGGAGCTGTAAGTGGTGAAAGGTTTACGTTGTCCGTGTTTGCGGCATTTCCATAAGTTTATATGGGTTATATTGGTGCTCTTCGTACACGAATTAATTATATTTTCGTAAAAAGTTATGGAGAAGAAATAAACGCTATGAATATTACTTTGTAATTATTTCTTGTAATTAAGGGAAATGTTTCAAAATTGTAGTTGAGGTATTTTTCTCATATTTTTTTTTTTACAAGAAGTTTTTTAGATTGTATTTCAATACAAATAAATATATATATATATATACAGAATTTTTTCGTAGGATTATTTAATGAAACATCTGTTAAAAAATAAGTCAAAGTTAGTAATTCTTATTTTTAATATAATACGAATTATCTTTTCCATGTTATTCAGTTTTTTTTATCGTTTGTACTATCATATATATTTATCATTATTTTGCATCATATTACATCGAATAAACCATCCAACATATTTTAACAATACAATTGCAAAATCTCTCAATTCTACACCTACTTTCACACTAGTTCATACCTCAAGTTTGTAACGACATTTTTCGCCAAAGAAATTTCAAATAAGATATATTGTAAGATAAATAAACCTGTCGAAATTGAGTGTTCGATCGCCCCGATTTTGATCATTTCGAAGTGCCGACATGTCCGTACAAAAGGTAACATTCACAAAACACGTATTAATGTTGGTACTTAACAATAAAACACTTGTTGATAATCTTATCGAATTTTTCACAAATCTCCATCTGTTACATTTATTTACTTTAAAAACGAAAAAAGAAGAAAAACGAATTACGTTCTAAATATCGTACAAAATTTCTTCATCCGACAAATGATCACAAAGTTGTTCATCAATTTCGAAAAATTTAATCTATATCGTAATTAAATCGAAATGGACGTATTGATGAAATTATAATGCATTCTAGATATTAAGTAGAGATATCAGTATGACGAGACTGATATGTACTTGAAAAGCGCGCACGATAATAGCGGATAACCCTGTCCATTAATAGTTATAAGATTTATAATTTCCTGCACAGTCGTGCCGTAGGTACGTTTCTTTTCTTTTCCTCTTTTTTTTTTCTTTTTTCTTAAAATTATCGCCAGTGCTTTCTTGTTTCGTCTTCGTCTACGGCAACGTGCTCATGCATCTTTCGTATACGAATAAAAAGCGGTGAATACATAATACATGGGCTTGGCAGTACATCACGGATATATCAGCGCTAGGGTTGAGAAGAGAGAGAAAATGTAAGAAAGAAGAAGAGAAAGAGAAATAAGTACGCCCCTGTTGGGGTGAACGTTCGTGACGGCACCGTCGGCGTTCCCTTTGTACACGCACTGCCCCTGACTGCTTGCCTCTCCCGATATATCCCACAACATACATAAATACGCATCTCTTTCTTCCTCTCCCTCTCCTTTTTTTTTTCTCCCCTCATCCTCTTACACTCACCCTCTCAATCTTCTTCTTCTTTCTCTTTCCTCACGTTTGTTTCCTTTCTCTTTCCTTTCTCTAGGTTCGAGTTGCGTCGATACATTATACGAATTACATCGATGATACGTCGATGGGACACGAGATAAGAACTCCTTTGGCTTCAGCCCACATCAATAGCCGAACTATATTTCATGTGTTCTCTTTTCGTGGACGATCGTCGTACCAATATCCTTCTTTCCTTAATCAACCTCTTTTTCTCTTCATTCTGGTGTACGGTTTTTTTTTATTTTTTCTTGTGATATGATTTGTTAATGAAAGAATATTGTTTTGTTTCCTTTTGGTTTAGGAAATGTGATTTTACTGAGATATCAAAGATTGACGCATAGTTTTTTTGTGTGAGTTAACGTTTAATTCGCACAGTAGAAATATCAAAGATAGCTTTTTCTAAAAGCTTTCGCCTGTCACGGTTAAAATTTTAATACGAGTAGCCGCGTGTTGTATTTTGTGTATCATTTTCTAGTTTTTCACCGTAAAGTTGCTTAAATAATTTTAGATCGCTAAACGAGGGATAGTAATGCACGAAGACACGTGTGAAATTGATGAAAAAGAAATAAAAAATGCAGAAAATATGCAGCTAAATATTTATTATAAAAAGCAAGAGATAATAATACTGAGTATTAATCATAAAAAATTGTAATACTTTTTTCCTTTTTTTTCGCCATGTGTAGTTTTACTTGACTAACAATTGAAATTGTACACTTAGAGAAAATAACTATAGAATGCTTTTTCGTTATAAAAATTGATAATTAAATTAGTTTACTTAATTTCATTACGTCTTAATTTTTTGCACATAAGTTTTCGCAGAATATTGCAGTAAAATTGTTCTACATTTAGAGGAAATTTAAAGGTACAAGATTGCACAGAATGCACGTAATATACTTTTCATAATATCTGCTAGGTGAAATAATTTCCCAACGATGTTCTGTTTTTTTTTTCTTTTTCATAATCTCAAAAACATAAATTTGCATAAAAATCCACAGTTTAAGTACGATTATTATCCATTCTTGATTGTAAACTAGAAACATTTATTTTCTGCTCTGAACTCAATTAATATATTAGTATTGTTCTTGCAGTAAAATATAAAATATATTTAGTGTTTAAAAAGTGGTGCAATTTATTGCTTATTTAATTTAATTTGTCTTTGAAATTTTATTGAAACGCAGGAACACGAGGATATTGAATGTAAAATACATTGAGAAAATCTGAAAAATGTGTTCCGTAGAGTGGAGGTATGTATGTTCTGGTAGAGATCGGTGCTCTGTGGCAAGACAGGCGTCCCCCAGGATACGCTTCCTCTCTCCCTCCTTGCGTCCCAGATCCTGCAGGATCATTAATCAAATTCCCCTTTTAGCCGCGCCTCCCTCTACCCCCTCCTTTATCCACGCCTCATACCAAGGATCGGCCGCCATTACTGTACGGCTGCGTGCACGACGCATTAATTAAAACCAGGAAATTAATGCTTTATGCTTTTAAATCTACTCTCTCAACGAGACGTACTCGGCCTTTAGAAAGTTGCTTAATTTTTTCTATCGACCCTATGGGAATTCAACTTTTGAATCACCTAACGGGACAGTTTTCAAAGAAACGTCCTTCTTTCGTCAAATGATTGATTAGATTTTTCTAATCTTATTCTGTACAAGTTAATACAATGTTGTATTTACGTAGGATGTTATACCTAAATGGTATACTTCAATTTTGTACATATAAAGTTACGTTAGAATTCTACTTTCACTATAATGTATTAGAGGAAAGTATTCGGAAAATCGTTGATTATTTCAACCCTATAATGACTAGACTATGGATCTTTTTGCATATTTATAGCAAATTTAAAGGTGTAAAATTGCACAGAATACACGTAATATGAACAAATATTTTGCACTTTATAATATATGGTAGGTGAAAAATAATTTTCCTCCGAAGTTTTACAATTTTTGTACTATATTCTCAAAAATATGAATTTGCATAAAAATTCGCAATCTAGTAACGACGACTTAAAAATCAGAATAAAAATCCGAGTCAATTCATTAATTTTGATATTTTTCACATTTTGTTTTAAACATAAGCGACTTACTATCTTAATACTGTGTGAAGTATGAAACTTGCACGGATTATAATTTTTTTATAATTTGATAATTTTTAGTTTTATAAGTTAAACTTAAATGTTGAATTAAAGTGAATCTTAGTGATATAATTGTTTCTGTCACACCTTCGCTAGAATCTCTATTACAAGTCTGACTCGTTGTTCATAAATGAAAGGGGTTAACCGATGAATTGGAACTGTTAAGAAAAATATCTTTTCCAAAGAGTTTTTCTAAAGGTTGCAGGGAAATACTGAGGGAAGGCGTGACCCATAGGACCCATTAGCGGTCAATGTCTATTTCGGTTTACCACAAAACGTCCAAAGCCACTTGTAACTACGCTAATACTAAGCAATTTATGAACAGCAAGTAAGATTTGCGGAACATCATTCGCCACGGTTCCTTCCTCTTATTTATAGCAGAGTCATTACCTTCCAACCGATGCAGAAAGATCCTCCGCGAGGATTTTTCATTTAATTACACTTCACACTTTGTACTTCGTCAATTGGATGAAGTATCGTTACCCTGTAACAGATGTATATGAAATCATTTACTACACATTTTTAATATTACTTCAGTGGTGTTATTGCATATCCATTAAATTGTATAACATTTGGTATTGTAATTTCATCAAAATTATTGCCTTATGTTGATGAAACTTAGAAAAATTGTGTTTGGAAATAATGTCGACAGATTGTCGGAATATTTGTTTCCTTACTTTTTTAAATAAGTATGATTTTTTATAATTACAAGTAGTTTTTTTTTTTTGAGTATTTATATAATATTATGAATATATAACTGTCTCATTTTTAATATTGCAGCAGTAGCATTATTGTATATCTATTAAATTGTATAATAATTGGTACTGTAAATTCATCGGAATTATTGCTTCATACTTTTGAAAAATGGGTAAATTGTATTTAAAAGCAATATCGATAGGCTGCTGTAATATTTTGCTTTGTATTTTGTTTATAATTTCAGGTATTTTTTTTTTTTTATATTTGTGTAATATTATGAATATGTTTCATGTTTATCTATATACGAAAGTGTTTTTACATTTTTTTGATACTACACCAGTGGCGTTATTATACATTTATCAAATTATATATATGACATTGCAAATTCACCAGAACTTTTAAAATTTAGATAAATTATATTTAGAGACAATATCCACAGACTCTCGCAATATTTCTTCCTGATGGTTTTTTTTTTTTTTTTTTATAAAAATGTGATTTTCTACAACAATAGAGATCTTTTTCGAGTATTTATGTAATGTTACGAATACGTTTCATTACTTTCCATATACGAAACTATTTTCACAATTTCGGTATTACACCACTGACATTATTACATATTTATCAAATTGTACAATATATGACATTGCAAATTCTCCAGAATTATTGCTTCATATTTGTCAAACTTAGATAAATTATATTTAGAAACATTGACTTATCGACAGTTATCGCAATATTTTTATTCCTCTATTTTTCAAGTACGACTTTTGTATAACTACAAGTATTTTTCTCGAGTGTTTATTTAGCATTATGAATGCATTTTATGATTCAGTATTAAAATGTCCGTATACATATCAAGGTATTTTAACATTTTTAAAGAGAAACAACAGTAAGTTCTAGTTGTTCATAGACTCTTTTCATTTCTACCAACAAAACGATCTGAAGCTGCCGGTGCATTCTTGACTAGGAACGAAAGGGTGGCGTGAAAATCGAGGATAATACCTGGTCAACCTAACGGTAGAACCACCATTAGGCCTATTTATCGTCCATAGCCAGGTACATCCTGACAGGTTCACTGGCTGTGAAGTGCGCTGTTCTGTAAAGGATTCGATGCACAACTGCCGCCAAAAGAAAGGCAAAAGGTGGCGTTATGCCGTAACGAGATTACCAATAAATTTGTAAAGATTACTTATTACCAGCAAGCCATTTTTCCAAATGTCTAGTCACTATTCGGTATAATTAATCTTTGACTTTTATTACATTCATCACTGAACGAGATCCTTTTAGTTTCCAACATTTACATTCCAATGATTCTCTTTTTCTTCTTTTTTTTTTTACAACAGATAAATTATTGTTACTTTCACGTATTTGTCTATAGAAATTCCTCAATGTTCCTTCATATTTTATTATCAAATTTCTTTCTGCTTTTGTCTTAATTTAACATCTCTAATCAAACCTGATTTCGATGAAGAAAAATTCGTCACGAGATACTCGTTAATCGTGTAAATATATGCCTCTTTGATTTTAATGGAAGATGGTAGCACCTGCATCGGTATCTCTGATTAAACAAAACATTTAACAACACTTTCATATAGAAATACATTTTTTTATTTTTTGATCTTTGTATGTTTTCCATATGGTTCCTTTTAACTTTCGAATATCCCTCATCTACGATTTCTACTTTCCAAGAGAATAAATCGAAACGTATCAAACATTTTACACATTTCATAGACAATTATATTTTAAGTTAACCACTTCTCTGAGATAGTGTTTTGTAATTTGTACAAATTATTAAAAAATAAAAAATTATAAATACACTTTTAAATATTCACGTTTTTCTACGAAAGGTTTGTCTAAATTTTGAGCTGCTAAACTGCAAAATTTTAGTGTGCAAAATTCGAGGAACCGTACTAATTGTAAGATCTTAAGACAGTTTTTCGTGTAATTGTTTTGACGTTGGAATATCGATAATCTTTGATTTTTATTTTCCAAGAGAATAAAATGAAACGTTGTATCAGACGTTTTATATCAAGCAAATGTAGTTTAAATTAATCATTTCTTCTCTAAGATAGTGTTTTAATATAAATACACTTTTAAGTATTCATGTTTTTCTACGTAAAGATTCACCAAGATAGTGTTTTACAATTTATACAAAACATATTTTTTAAGAAATAACAGAAACATTGTAAATACACTTTTAAATATCCATGATCTTCTAGGTAAAGATTTGTTTAAATTTCAAGCTGCTAAGTAGCAAAATTTTATCGTTGAATGCGAAATTTTAGAAACCGTACTAACTGTAAGATCTTAAGACAATTGATCTCATAAACGATCAAAGTTGACAGAAAAGTCCGGTTGAATGGAATTGAGCATGATATCTTTTTTTCTATCATTGATAACCTGTCGTTTTCCCGAAGAAGCGTTTCATTACACGAGAAAATTGGCTTTGCTCGTTGTCATCAACGACAATGGAGAGTAATTACATTATCACGGTGTTGTATGATCGACATTCGATGCAGTAAGTTATAAAACGTACAGTCATCGGCTCGTGTCTCGCAGAAGCGAAGTCTTTTCCATTCGGTAGACAGATCGATTTAAGACTTTGCGAGATCGTTGCACCTGTTATTTAGAACCGAGGAAACAATCAAGTGTGAAAATACTTCTCTGTGATAACTAATCGAGATAAAACACAAGATCTTGTAGTTGAAATGGTTATTCAAAACTTTCAAAACTTATTCGCGACACCACAGCCTTCCGATGGAATCAGAAAACGATGTTAGATAACAATTACTCGATCACTGAATTTTTGCTTTTGTAAGATATTTACCTGTTCTTCTATACACCGGTTACATAAATTGTTTAATATATAAATCAGATTATTTTCAAATTAAGATATTCTCACATATCGTTTCACGTGAAAATGGTTTCTACTGCTGTTTCATTGAGCTTTTCTTGAAATTATTGTTTGAGGTATAGTCGATGGAAGAAATATAGCGAGATCGTAAAATCAGCCGAGCTTTAGACTTTACGCGTTACAGCATATCGACAAACGAATCAATAGAAATTTGAAAGTTCAGTCAGATGAAATGTGACTTAGTTTTGATTTAGTTCTACTCGAAAAAGGAGAAATATTATATTTGACCCTGGATTTTACTGCTTCCATAAAGAGTTTTTCTACTGTGGTAATAAGGTGATATTTTGGAATTTTTTAAAAGGAATGTATGAGATGGATTAATCTGAAAATTTGCACTGTTGTTGAAGTGTATTTCAGGAATACTCAGTATTTTTTTCATGTTAATAGGTTTGTTTATTTAGAAGTGATAGCGATTCTGCCAGAGCGATCAAAAAATTTCTTGTCTATGTTTGATATAAAATTAGCTGTTGCAGTAGTCCGAAATTAAGAACAATCAAAGAGATTTTAGTCTTTATGAGTGTTGCTCTAGCTTGAGTAAGCATAATTGAAAAATATTAAAACAAAAAAAATGACCGTGTCATAAAAGGAAAGTTTCATTTTCTGCCGATAGAAAACGGTTGATTTGTTAAGCCGCGGAGTTCAACTTTGACGTGTATTGAAAAAATTCTAGTTTAAATGATTGAATGACCAAATATATCGGTCATTCAATTTTTGGGATGTCGTGGGAATTAACTTGAAAAATGTCATTTCAAGAAAAACATGATTAAGGTTTCAATTACTTAAATTTTAGCTTGCGTATCGCTTCGCTAACAGGCTTATATCTTTACTAATTTTATACAATTCTCCTATAATACTTCAAGATTATAATTATGAGAGATTAAACTGCAAAAGAATCGATCCTTTTGAACCATTACAATAAGAAAACCCCTAATAATGCTTTAAAGTTACAATTTCGCTATATTTCTTCCACCAACTATACATCTGAAACCTTCAATATTATTAGCTTACTATGGCAGCAATACAAAATTTACATGACAGATAAGAAAATTGATTTTTTCAACTGTCACAGATCCCTCATAATGCTTTAATTTACAATTTTGTATAAAATTGCAATAAAAAGTAACAAAAAATCTATTTAATTCATAAAAAAATCTATTTTCTTTTCAATCGTCGTAATAATACTTTAATTTACAATTTCGCCACATTTCTTCCACCAACTATACATCTGAAACCTTCAATATTATTAGTTTACTGTAGCAACGATAAAAAAAAAATGTACGAAAAGCGCGACTGTTGAGTTTCTTTTGATCGTTGTATCTGATCAAAACTACCTAATCGAATGAAAATTAAAAGTTGATATTATTGGATCGAATACAACGATGTCAGATGAAATGTTGGGTCAAAGCTGAAGTTGTGCTCTCTAGAGGAGAGCCGTAGCCCAGCTGTGGGCGCGGCGGATATCCCGCTGTGTCTCCTCCAACATGGCCGACAACGGTATGCACACCCACGCTGTCTCTCTTTCTCGTCGCTTCCTCCATTTCTTTCTCGTACTACCTCTAGAGCGCATCAAATTACACGCTCGGTGAAGTAATTTTCGAAGGCGCGTCCGTGATCGAGCGTGATGCAGAAACATATCCGTTACCCTCGGGTTCAGATGCGCGGTGTTAAAATTCGCGATCACCGATAAAGATGCCCAAAGATTAATGGCTAGGTGCCAACCGGTTTTGTCTGTACCGCATGTATACGCGTCAAATCGTTTGATTTCGATTGATCTGTATGAAATTACGCGCATTTATATGTGGTAAATAAATAATACCATCTTACGATGCGGAACCATCGCAAGAAATACGGCCGGCTTGTAATACGATAAGATTATCAATAATGAGTTTCCTGTTCACTTTGCAGAATTAATTTTATTAGCATTGTGAAAATTTCAACTTGTACACTTTCTGTTTCAATTTTTGCGTACGTTATAGAAGCCCCTAAAACAATCTAAATTATCCTTTTATTTATTTATTTACTTTTTTTTAATAAGAGATTAAATGAAAAGTTGTAGGTATTTCAGCGTAATATAAAAATTAACAAAATGTTTTACATTTTATATTTTATATTTAAAGAGATATATGTGTTTAATTAATTTCATTCAGAAAGCAAACGATATTTACCCTGTTAACTGGGTTCACCTCTCAAACAGAAATTTAATTTCTCTAGTTTATAATTAAAAGTTAGTCAAATAATTACTTCACCTTTTTGGTATTTGCATATGTGACTATGGTTACATTTAATACAAGCATAACGATGTAATTAAAAATAAATAATTCCTCAATAAATATACGATAATGTTCTAAGTATTAGCTAACCGATGACAAGTTAACTTCTGCAGCAAACAGGTTCGACAAACTCGTATATCAAACATTTATCAGCAAAATTTGTAATGTCTAAAATCCAAGGATTACAGTAATTTTAATCTGCTTGTTATTTTCTTGTTATAAAGGATGTCGATACTTCAAATTGCTATATATTGAGAAATAAGCAGATCCCTTGTTGAATATAAATAATAACGAAATCGAATTAATTACAAAACCTGACAAATTGAGGTGATTGCGTTTGTCGATGTTACTCACGTTGTAACCACGTAATAACGACTGAATTTAGATTAGCGAAGAAAATCTGTATATTAGTTAACAAGGTTGAATACGAACTCGGCGAAATTGGCTCAATTAAAAGCTACGAGCCAACTGCCCTGGCGATTGTGCTCTGTCATGTGATTGGTCCATTCTCCCAGGTTCTTTCTTCTCCTTTCGATCTCCTCCATTTCGAGATGTATCGATACTTGGCTACCATTAATCATTGAACTTTTGTACACACTCGTCGATAGGCCTCCCTACGAGGGACACTTGGGTTGCAATAAAAATACATAAATCTTGTGGATTGTAATTTTTATTTCGAAGGTAGCAAAGTAAAATCGAACGTTAATCTAACTTATATACGGCTCAATAATGAGTCAATGATGAAAATTACAATTTTCAAAGTAAAGATCACTATATCCTACAATGTAAACTAGTTTCCCTATTAATTTTTTTGTAAAATTTTCTAATAAATTTTCGATCAATTTTTAGCTACAAATAAAGTGACTATAACTTTTCTGTAAACCTATTTTCTAATACATTTTTACGTTTTATATATCTTTCTACAGTACTTACATTAATAACGGTCAGTGTCATTTTTTTTGTCACGACACTTTTCATTTGACCATTTCCTGACACTTGTAAATAATGCATAACAAAGTATTTTACAACGTTACTCTCTCTGAAAGTGTAATACCTAATTCAATTCAATAGTAGCTTTAAATACAAGTGTAATTTCTTCACCACGAAGTCAAATGACAAACGTGAAATAGAAGGAAAAAAAGTTATTTGAGCGTGAATGGGTTAAATAAGATTGCATAAAAAGTGTGTAAATTCTTTTTAGAAACGTGTGGTTGTGTTATAAAACAATACGAAAAAATTGCCGATGTATTAAAGTACAGGATAATCTGTGTAAGTGTCGCAGTTAGCCTTCAAACTTTTGAAATTACATTGTGACGCCCTTAAAACCTAACCTGTGTACTTTTATGTACAACAATTTTTCATTCAACGTATATATTAAAAGTTAGAAGAGTTATTCAAGAATACGAGTTAAATGGTGCAATTTATCAAAACCATATTAAATATTTGCTCTAAACTAATACAGCATCGTATTACAATGATTGTTTCTTTCCAAACCAAAAAGAAGAGATAGCTTTCTCAAAAATATTTAATTTCTCATAATTGACTACAGAGTTCAACATGTAACTTGAAACTCTTGTTTCCATAGTTTACGTTAAATTGTGGATAAAAACTAGACTTTGCAGACTATAAGTTCACTTCTTCACATTTAACATTTGGAAGATGTTCGGCCGATCACGCGAAAGATTACGTTTGGGTCCATTTAGACCCGAGCTAACTATCTTTCAGTGTACATTTTAGGTGACTTTGTATTATATTTTGTAGAATCTTTTATTCTTATTTATTATTCTTTCCAATAACATGAAAGAGCGCTCTTTTCTTTAATGCTCGGGTCCGATTGACTTTGTTTTATTATTATTTATTATCTTTTTCAACAATATGAAAGAACGCTCTTTTTTCTGACGGAATGGACCCAAACACCATCGCCCCAAAATTAATATTCTATACCAAAACATTGTTATATTTTTGTATTTCACTTTACGAAATAATATTAGAACTGTCTTTCTTATAAACAATTCTGTTATTTATTTCAGGATATGGATTTAATCGAGGTGCTTTGGAAGCAAGATGTGGATCTCGGATTCACGTTGGTCGAGCCAACTACAGCCACGAAAAAGGTGTCCACGTCGGAGAAGCGAAGTGAGGATGAAATTGAAAAATTGAAAGCTCTGGAAGCGATCAACGCGAGTAATGAAAAGGTTCGTACAAACTATTCCAATATTCTTGTCCTTTCAGTTTTAACCGAATCAATCGAAATTTTATCGAAAGATATCTAGGTCTGCTTTCACCTATTTGCAGACGACAATTAGCTATTAATGACTTATTGTTTATTAAATGTCGGACACTTTCTGCTTTCACGTTGTTCTTTACGTAGCTTTTCCGGCAGATTGCTTTGACGTTCAGTCTTTCCGTCTTTTGTGTCTTATACCTCTGCGATTGCCAACGATAGAAAGTCTCATCTTACAATTAGGCTGACGTTACACTAGCAATTGTCGGTTATTTTGCCTCACGACACTCCCACTGAACCTTTCGTACTACGAACAACAATCTCTGTCAGGTTGTTCGACAAATTTGATATTTAAGCATGTTCCATTTACACTTATTGTTGGAAATAAACTTTGATAGGCATGCTACACGCGCTTTATCCTGTCACGCGAAAAAGACGGCCAACTCCCCTTTTTTTCTTCGCTCGTGTCTGTATACTTACCTGAATAAATAAATGTAAAATCCAATACTTTGTCTACGATTTCATATTTTCTCGTTAGCTTCCATTTTATTATATTTCGGGCGCAAATAATCATGAAAATTAGAATCATGAATGAGACTATAGCATAATTAGGCTCTATAAAATAGTATAATGAAGGGAGATGATCCACGAACCCATAGCAATAGTGAAAATATGAAACCACAGTTAAACTGTATAATATGGGCGTAATTTTTTTTTTTTTTTGAAAAAGATGTTCAATATTCATTATAATAGCCTGCGTTACGTGTAAGGTCATTTCGGTTGAAATGGTTTACCTTTTTTAAAAGAATTAGTACATCGTAAATTTAATTGGTATCTAAACTAAAAACATATATTTGCTAAAATAAATACACGTACATTTATAATATTAAAAAACAAAATAAAGAATAATCATAAATTTTGAGAAGAGAAACAAATTACATTCTATGCAGAAGGCCATCTCACCCGAAATTATTCTACGAGTAATACGTAAGAAAATGTATCTTTAAATTGCAGTTCTTTTTTCTTTCGTTGTTCAACATACATTTTGTCTTTAATACCCGAATATAATCGTATTTTTTAATAGTACACATACCTCTTGAACCTAAATAAACTCGAGTATCTATCCGAAGATTAAATGCATACTTTTATGCGTCGGTAAGTATTGTATCCGCAGGAACAAGTATTTATTAGTACAATCACCAAGAAAAAGTTAACTATCTAAAATAGTGTTCAAAAATCTGAAGCTTTATCATCCATCAGAGACAACGGAGAAAGCAAAAAAGGTCAAGATTTGATCGCATTAATACTCTAGTAGATACGACCATGTAAGGCAAGCGATCCGTGTCGATAGATCGATATCGATTTGTAAAGTCGTTGGTGTGGCATCAAACAAAGGTAACGCCACTCGCTCGACGAATAGAAGAATTCGACACTCGGGGTGGCTATCTCTTTACAATCTCTAAACCGGCTGTTTCGCTTCGTATAAATAGGTAGTTGTACGAATGGTGTTTAAAAAAATACTTACCTTACGTCTACTATCGAGTTGCATTTTTTCCTTTTTTTTACATATTACATTAAAATTTTTCTGTTTTTTTTGCTTTCTTTCTTTTCTGTTCTTTTTTTTTAAGATAATTTATTTTATTCATTTCTAAAAGGTGTAAGGTTTATTATATTTTATATAATATACGAATTACTTTGTAAATAGAAGTTAGACATCTTTTAATTCTTATCAAACCACTGCATGTGGAGTTTCCTATCGTGGTAATCGGTCGTAGATCAATCAAAAGTATAATCCCGCTGGAACCTATGGAAGCCATGATCGGTAGACCCCAAAGAGATTAGGCCAGAAAGAATGATTCCACGAGCCTTCGGTAATCTTAGACCATGTTTTGAACCCCAAGCTGTCAGCTTTTCATTTTGTTTTTTGGTTTAATTCCCTGTACGTGAGAATGCTTGAAAATCAACGTCCCTTATCTCGTTCTTATGCATCTGTCTCTTCGCTTTAGTTTATTCCTTTTCTTTTTTCAAAATCTTATTTACTTGTAAGATTTTCATTATGTTAGATAATTCAAGTCGGTCCCAATTGAAGGGCAATTGATATATTTGTATTTAATTAGTATCAGAATTACTGAATTCCAAAGATTTTCAATTACAGTTGGAAAAATGGAAGACAAGCGAAAATCGGGATGTTGAAAAGTGCACATAATATCGATCACCTGAGAAATATTGATTAATTCGTGTATTTTTGAATTTTCAAAGTTATATTTATATGTATATTTTTTTATCTTCAGTCATATGAATAATTTAAAGCCTTTCGAGAAACAATTGTTTATTGGGATTATATTTAAAAAATATATTTTTAAAATATTTATATTATTATATACTATTTTTTGAGACGATCGATATGCGTTGGATAGATGAGTTCAGTCCTCTACTTGACCTGTAAAAAATACTACGCTAAAATTTAAGCGATAGTGTAATCACCTTTGGGAGGCGATATTGAGTTTATAAAAAAGCTGTTTTCAAGAATGTTGAAAAAATTAAATTGTAATGTTAAATTGTCGCGATTCAATAATAGTTTTGGCTATCAAAATTCATTGAAATACGTCTCTACTATAATACAAGCTGCTTAAATAACGCTGCAAGTATTAAATGCTTTCTTACGTATGTTTGGCTATTATTTCACTTTATTACTAATATATTTCAGCATTTTTTTTTTTAAATAAAGTCTTCATAAACATTTTTATTACAATTATAATTATGCTATATTTTATTATACTTAATTATATTACATTACAAACATTTTCAAAAAGAAAAGATTTGTACGTTTAAATACACAGGGTGTCCAGAGGTTTAATGTTCGATTTTTTCATAAAGCATTTATGGACTTTTAATTATCTGTCATTTTAGTCTTATTTTTACCTATGAAACAAACTAGCAAAGTTTGAACGTTAAATCTCTGACACCTAGTATAACAAAAATAAATTTTTTCACGAAAAGGAACAGTGAAACAATCGTTATTAATATCAAACAATTCTACGGATATACATAAGTTTGTTTGATCATTCTATTCAACAATACATCCTCTTCTCAAAACAGTCGTATTTACACTTCAAATATCTGATTTAATTCATTTTTTTAAATTGCAATAAAATTTTTTCGATATGGATCTTCATCGTTCAACGTATTTCGATTAATAGGCATGAAGATTGTTTAAGTATCCACAAGATTCAAACTTACGAGAACTTCTATATACTATGGTCACCAACAATGACGTTGCATCGACGTTCTGGGCGGGTAACCCATCAGACTTCTTGACGTTCTTTCTCTTTTCTTCTCGTCTCTTCTCTTCTCTTCCTTTGTCTCCCCGCACCGTATATTTTCTTCGTTCCCTTCACCCTGTCTCTGTCCTTTCTTCATCGTTTCACTCTTCTTCTGCCAAGCTTCGATAGTAGTGTTCCTTCTTTCATTCCTCGTATCGCTATCTCCTTGGTTCGTCTCTCGGATTCTTTCTCCTCGAAGATCGCATTGTTCCAACGAGTTCTACCTTTGTGAAGACACGCCGCCGTCTTCTAGGGTTCGATAATACGGAGAAGATCCTCTATCCCGATCGAAAGTGGACAGATCGATCCAAAGTATGGTTCGCGAACAGCTGAGAACAAAAGCCAATCTACTCTTCTGTCCTATCTTCCCTTCGACTTCTTTTGCCATTTATTGGTAACCAGTATCTTAGACACTTAATCTTCGAATTGTCTTAGCGAGAAAGTATTCTCACAAATACTAGAGGAATTAAGGAATTATAAAATATTTTTATTAATAATTGTTGTTTAAGTATTTAACTTGTTAACTGGGTTCGTCGATCATACAAAAATTGAACCTCTCTCTGGTTTGTAATTAAGAGTGAGTAGAAATTCGAAGTAATTACAATATTACCTCGTTTTGATTCTTGGAAATTTAAACATGATGGCACCACAGTACAACCAAAAATGAACGATTTTTTATTAAATAAATTATTGTGTTATAAGTATTGGTAAACCAATGGCGAATTAACTCGTCTTCTCGAGTTAACAGATTTAACATACTTTATTTTAATTGGTAAAATTGTGTAAGACGTAAATGATCAGAAATTGAGTAAAAGTAAAGTCAAAAGACCAGAAATTGAATGATGAATTAAATGCTTAATAAATTTTATAAGAACCGTAAAACCTATTTTAAAAATTAGGTCTATTTTTTGGAATTAAATGTCTAAACTTTTTGGAATTTTATCCTAACGTATCTTAAATGTGTTTAAATTTAAAAAATTTATTAAATCTTTAAATATTTTGTGTCGTTAATGTATTAACGATGGTTTAAGGTAATACTTAAATGTGTCGCATATGACTGAGTACTGGAACTACAAAAATTACTACGATTTCATACAATTGTTCAGAGCAACTAATCTGTCGAGATAAATGAATGATAAATTTACGTGATAAAGCAGCTATGTATATATACTTCTTTCTTTACGTTTATTTCACTGACAAATTTTGCCTACTTTTGTTAAAAGAATAACACACCATAAATAAAGTTTCAATCCAAAACTACTTCAACATTTAAGTTCGCTACAATCTTTAGTTCACGTTCTCATTTAATATTATCAGAATCAGCGTGCACAAAGGACATTTTATTTAATCATAAAGCATATCAGCTAGCAAATCCAAAGTGACTAGCATGAATGATTAATTCCTTACTCTCTACAAAATGTTAAACGGTCTACGTTCGTTATAGTGACAGATTTCATTAGAACGACTTATTCTCCGTTTAAATAAGATGAACAATTTCCTTCGAGCAATCTAATAAAACGGTGATAGGGAGAGAGACTAAAGTTCGAAATAGTATTATAATTTGCAATGTATTTGAATGGAATCTATAAGAAACTCGATGTTACGTTTCATCCCCTTGCAATCGAAGGATAAAGTATATTCATAAAAGCAGCAAAACAGGTAGCGTTCATTTGTTGGTGGGATCCAATCACGGAGGGTTTGGCAAAATGATAGATGTACAGCATCCCTCTAAGCCATGAGCAAGGGGCGGCATCGATGAAGCAAGTTGGATGGAAGAGGGTTAGGGTAAAGGAAAGGAAATCCGGTTGGCCGCGGTACGCAACCGAGAAAAAGAGAGCAAGGGGGCAAGATAAAAAGAGAGGGAGGAGAACAGTGGCAAAGAGATTGGAGTAGCATGGCAGGGGGATTCCAAGGGACGTATTGATGGTCCTGGAAATTGAAAACGCGCCCAGCGAACCGAAGTGGGTTTGGCCTCCTTCTCTTCCCTGATTGTTTCTGTCGGATGAAATTTCAGGACAAAATGGCGGCCACTTCATGATACCGTGTTTCGGAATTATTTTACATCCTACGTCGAAAAGTCGCGTTTCCTCTTCGAAATGATCTTTTAACAGCAAAAGAGATCGTTTTTATTTATCTAACATTTTTATATTACAATTTCTTCTTGCAATCTCGACGTTGAGAAGATTACTTTTCGTCAACTTTGAAGTTTTGATAGGAGTATTAAATTTAGTTTTTACTTATTACTGTAGAGTCTCCCTTATCCGGGTAATATTCAAACATTCGGTGTGTGATCAAAGTATTACGATCGGATGCGTAAGTTAAGTACTTTAGATTTTTGGTAGGGTTATAATTTCGATAATAATAAAATGTACCTTTCATTGTTCTTAATATGTAGATAGATAATTGGATTATATTGTGACACCTTAACTAGTTGAAAGCAAATTCAAGTTTTATCCTGATAACTTACCGAATATGAATCTAATGGAAAAACAAGGTAACAAACAGCAACTGATTGAAGAGCTAGTATCAGTGTGGCATCATGACGCAGGAATAAAAGAAAACTGTAGGAAAAATAGACATGTTCAGGAAATTATAGGTACAAAATGTGCAGTGACGAAATATTAGTATATACAGTTTAAAACATTTGTAATAATTTCTAGGAGTTTTAAAATCTTTGCTATATTTCGTTAAAAATATAATAACACTTTTTAAAATGAAAAAGCAGTTTCATTTTAAGTGTCCTTTCTATTCTATTTTTGTTCAAACTTCAAATGAGTGATCATACTAATTTAATCATTCAATAATGGATATCTTCTTCCGATTGTTGTTAAATAGTGGCAAACGCTTAGTTTAGCATTAAAAACATAACGTTAAAAAGAGTATGGAGACAATTTTTATCGAATGAATTTGAACAAATTAACGAATGAGAAAGAAAAATGGAGGGGGATGTTGAAAAAGTTATAGCCACATTGCGTAGAATATTAAAATGTGATAATATTGATGCAATGAAACAGTTTCATTGGGATAAAGACAATAATAATGACGATTTTATACAAATGAAAGCGATTGTATACACCAAACCATTCGTTGGAATTCAAAAAAGGATTTCGATAGCTCGAAGTACAAAAAGAGAGTCCATGATTCTATACAAGTATTTATGTTGAAAATATTCTAACTTAGCAGGCAGAAAAATATGAAAACCATAAATATTTAAAAATCTTGTGAATATCAGATGATTGCTTTGTTATCCAAAAATTCTATTACCCAAATAGTTTTGTCTTCTTTTTAGTTCAGATAAGGGAGGCTTTACAGTATCACGTTCTTAATTTCCATTATTTAATTAAGAAGTAAATAATTCGTAAACAAAAAAAATTTATAAAGTAGCTTCTTACATCGCTGAATCAAACATACAAGATTTAATTGACTAATTTCGTAATTTTTATAATCAGTAGTGCAGGTTATTTTTTTTTTCTTTTATTAAAAAATGTGTAATGTATTATCTTCTTCTTTTGTGTAAACCATGTGTTTGACATTAATTTGTATTTGTATAATGAACGAAATCGAAGTTAACATTTTCCGAAATAGAATCAGGATCAAACTTAGCGGCGCGTTGCAAAACTGAAAAGGCGGCAGGTTACGAATTATTCGCGGAACCGTGACTGGCAGTAACCTGGCGATTTCAATAGCGCGCTCGACGGTCACGGTGGCCCGTTGATTTCGTCTAATATTCGCGAAGAACAATAAAGGTTCGAATCGCGCTTTCGACCGGTAGGATCATTCGTACTGGTTGAAATAACCAGCTCTAAATAATTTGGAAATCTTAATTAAGAGCTGTGTTACTGATTTATATCAAATGATAAGATTTCTTATTATCGTAAGGGCGGCCATATTGAAGAGATACGCCATATTCCTTTGAAGTAAAGTATTTAAAATAAAAATGAGTTTTACAACTAAAATTTGTGTATCAATTAGTATAATTTCGATGTATTTGAAAAGAATGAGCAATTTTATTTTGTTTTTTCTTCGCAAAACACGTCAACAAATAGTTTAAAAAAAGAAGTATGTATGTTTGTTTTTATTCTATCGAGAATTGATAGTAAATTTATATACAAACTGTTTTCATACTTTCATTGGTACAGTAATAATTTTCATATATTTTTAAAAATACACGTTCAATCACTTGTAACGAATCAAGACTCGTAATAGCTTCTAGTCAAAATGCGACATTTTTGTATTAATAAAATGCGCCAATTAATATATATATTATTATTATTATTATTATTATTATTAATATATACACTAATAAAAATTAATTTTCGTTGAATTTGTGAGACTGAGTATTGAACCTATTAAAATAGGAAAATTGAAGACTATCTAAAGTTTAGAAAGTCAGCAAAATAAATCATAAGTCAATGGGTTAGTGTCCGTTAGTCACCAGACGCTTAATAAAATTAGAATGTGGACTTCGAAGTTTTTTATTTTCCCACAATTTCTCGAACAAAATGTCCTTTTTTTTGCAAGAATATACTTTAACAATATTTGAGTATTTTGGAACAGATTTTTCTAGAACTATTTATCTAGTATGATCACATAGATTGTCAAAGTGAAAATAAAAAAGAATGAATGATTATATACTCTTACCTCCAAGCTTATCCGTGTTTAGTGAAGAACCCTTGCTAAAGTGTTCACAATCATTCAACGACGCTATAAACATATTCTTCTGATCATTTTTGAACTTCCACGTTAGGTTAAAAAGTGTATACAGAATATCGTCGTGTCAAATTAAAGGTAGATTAAATAAATCCTTCTTTTTAAACAAGTTGTAATTTTGGATTCAGATGTAACCGCAAAATAAGTAAATGTATAACAGAATTGTGTAATCAAATTAAGATAGAAAATTGTATTTATATTTTAATAATTAGTTTGCAACCAAAGTGTCCGGTGATTTATTAACGGAAGTGTAACTATAGCATTTCATTTTTCAATAGAAAAATACATCATTTAGCGCTCAGGATGTGTTCCTAGAAGAAAAAGCGCTAAATGAAACAACGTTATATAGGGCTTTTTCAAGCTTTACGTTTAAAAATTACTTTACAGTCCTTTTTTTAATTTTGTGTTTAAAATTTAAACGTAATTCAGGATAAATAGGGCTTAAGATACACGCGACCAAGGATAACCGAATTTTACTTTAATCTCAAGTTATTTTTATATTAATTTGTAAAATATACGTAATACAGAATATTTAACGTTTTTTTAACATTCAGAAGAAGCCGCGTTATATCGAATCAGTATTAATCGAAGCATTATTAAACAGAGTCATACTCTACTTAATTCATAAATATTAAATTCTGTAAAGAAGTATCTAATTATTATGAAATCACACAAAATAAAACAATTGTCGTACAACTATTCTTTATCGTTCGTAGTCAAATAGATAAGCATAGTTGTAACGGAAAAAATCGATTGAGAAAACAGTAATCGTAAAGCAATAATTAAAAAATTCGTGGGAATCGTTTTGATGGCACGTAACTACGATGCACTTAGTTTCATTTCGTGGGAGTTGTCCGATCGAAGGGTGAGAGAGGATTGATCGAACTTTGTATTCATAACCTCGGATCTTTGGATAACACACCACTCAACAACGATACATCACGCAGAATGAAAAAGAGACTGAAGCAACGATAGAAGGGGATGAAAAGCGGCGTGCAGGAAGGGGGAGAAAAGAGAGAAGCTAGTGGTTGGATAGCCACTATCAGAGAGTCGCTATGATTAATGATCGGGTACAATGCTGTTTTCATTAAACTCATTTCACTCCAGGCCGTATATAACACGAGCATGGCCGCCCTATGAGCGGCCGTATGAGCGTCCTTCGACCCTTTTTCACGTTGCCGTTAGCATCCCTTGATTATGACGTCTCTATGATCGTCGACCTTGACGATCTTGAATGCTATCCAACTGCATTCAGCCATTGTTACGTGGCGTCATTTTTGATCTTTTGATTATCAACGAGAAAGCGTCTTGATTCGCAATCGAGTGCAATCTTCGAATTTCAGGACGACTTAATCTGTAACTGAACTTTTTTACTATTTTGTTCTAACGAACTGTTTGTTAACAATTTTTTTATTATTCATCGAAGCAGCTTCTGCTGAAAAGTTCGGTGTAATATTTCTGAATGGTTGTAATTTGTCAGTTTACCGAGGTAGTTTTTATAATTTACTGTATTTTCATTTCAATCCTAAACGCAAAAAAATTACTTGCCAATTCTACTCTGTTTTTAAAGAGGAAACAAAGGGAATAAAATATAGCAACACTTGTAGGTTTCAAAATAGCTGTTTAATCAATTTTGCTGTATAATTAATAATTCTTAATGGGAGTTTTACGGGATTTTCAACCTATCAGTTTTGACGGATATTTGGTTTTTGTTGAAGCGCATATGGCGAACATTTAGCAACAATACACTATATACCATTTTGTGAAAATATATTAAGTTTTTAACATATTTTCTTCGGACTTTCCATTCCTTTTAAACATGCAGTATGACCACATGCGTTTAGGTTTTCAGTAGACGACTTTTTAACCGGCGTACAAAATGTTAACATCAGTTCATGTTAGAGAATGTTCGATTTTTCGTTTAATAAACAATTAAGTATTGTCGTGTCTATAACTATCGTGAGAAAGTACATTTCTAAGTAAACTTGAATTTTATTCCATCCACTGATTGTGAGTAGCCTATATTCTTAATCGAGAGGAACATTTCCTCGGGATTCTATTTGCAGAAAGATACAAAGGAATATGAAGAACAACCAGACGATCCTTGGGCAGGTCTTCCTTATACCGTTGATCTCGAAACTGGTAAGTACAAATCGGTTTCACAAATTTATTTCATTTGCGTATTGAGAGATGGTAGGATTTCAATTTCCAATTCTCAACAGTTAATAATAACGAATTTAATTATTATTGCAATGAAAATTCCATACAATCCTACTGCTTGGATTAGTATAATTATTATAAGTATTTAAATAACTCGAATTCAATATTAATATACCAATAAAAAATTCCCCGATTGCAAGTAAATATTTCAAACATAAAGTTTGTGAGACAAATTCTTATCAAATTATTAGATCTACTTATTTCAGGTAGATACATGACTCAACGAAACTTCCTGCATACTGTGAAATAACATTTTTTTTTTCTTTTAGTTTCACGTAGAAATATCAAAGAACGATGTAAAAACTTGTTTTAAACTTTTTACTTGGAAATTTCATAATAAAAGTAACATTAGGATATTTATAAAAAGAAGAAACATAAGGAAACACAACGTTCTATAGTATCGCATGAAAGGTGTTCACAAGTTTGATTATACAAGACACTTTATGCACTGCTTTGAATGTTTGGTTTCCGTATCAACCTCTAATTAAATAGTCATTCAAACATGAAAGACACCGCTCGTATATCCTAGACGTACCAACATACTAGTAAAAAAAAAAATTATAAGCTGTTATATACAGTTGGTTCACTTAGTACCGACTTCCTTTCTTCCATTTGAAGCATGTCAAATTTCTACTTTGAACGTTCGCTGCAATCAGACTTGTTGCCGTACCTGACCGCACCTTTCGCGAACCTAATTATCATAAACGTGTTAACTAAATGCATTCATTCACTGTTTCCTTGATCACGTAATCCAGTAGCGGCTGAGGTAAACGGATAGTTAGGAAAAGAAAAAAAAAAGAATGTCAAGTTGTTAGAAACGTGAATGCCTATATGATAGTTATTATAAGTGATTGCCCTTCAGCATAAAGATCAAGGCGATACCACACTCAGGGTATAATTTACGATAAATTATATTTTACAGTGGTACATATACGAGACAATATAAAATGAATTAGTCGAATAATTTTATTTATAATAGTTCCAAAGATATTTCAAATGGAAATCAATACGCTGTTGAAAGAATAAGAACTGAGAGGTGTGATTTCAAAATTGCCTATGTCCAATCTAATAATTTTATTTTTTTAAATATGTAAATATAATACAAATATTAATTAGAAATTATTGTACGAATGATTTTCCTTTTTTCTTTTTTTGTTATGTGAATTGAAAATTTCAAAATATCTTTTGCAAAATATAGTACAAATGTTAATTGACATTGTGCAAAAATTTCAAAGAAATTATTTCTATTAATTTCAATATCAATGGTAAATTCTTGTATATTGCAACTTTTGATAATTAACAATTTTGATAAGAGATTCAATGAAAGTAAATAGAACACATCTTATTTGCTTGAAATATTTAAAATTGCGAATTGATTCAATTTTACCAGCAAATCCGTATGATTTCTCATTAGACAATACTGATTTCTATAACTTTTCATAAATAAAATTAATTTAGTAAATTTCACTTCGCGAAGTCACGTTTGCTTCAGAGCAGCTCGATTGCGAAAGGAAATTTGTCGCGATAGGTTTTGCACATAGATACGAGATAGAATAAAAAAAATGTACGAAATGGAGCATGATCGTGTGTATGTAAAACGTAGCGTTTAATTGTGGCTAGCAAGCTACATTTTGTTCAGGTGTACACGAGGAGTAGAGTATATGCAGGATTTCACAGAGCCAGGTTCCAGTTCGTGAGGTTTCAGAGAGAAGTCGGGGAGTGGCCTTAGGAACGCCCTCGCTACCTTCTTCCCTCTCTTTCCTTCAGACCCCACCATCACGAACCAGCCCTTCGTGTTCGCTTGGTTCCCCTTCTTCTCTGCATTTAATTACTTTACGTCGCGGTGGCCAGAGAGTGCGCCTAGCCTGCTGCGATCCACTCTACGTCGTGTTTGGTATCGACGCTTGACGAAGGTTCCCTCGTTAAAACCTTTTTAAAATGTCGCTATATCCGCGAACCTCTTTCCTCCTTTTCTTTTCTTTCTTTCTTATTTGGTTTTTTTCATTCACTTTGTATTTCTTTTTTTTTTTTTTTCTTTATTCTTCGATATGAAGTAAGAGAGTTCTTATTGATCGCCTGTTTTAGAAACTTTCCTCTTTCTACGAATCTACGTATGGATAATTTTTTTACCGTTACAGAAATTGATATATAGTGTGAGTCTGGTAATATGACGACTTTAAATAAATTTGCTGTATGAAAAAGTATTTAAAAAGAATTGTAAAATTTTCAAGATGGCGTAATAGTATTGTAATCGATTTGTTATTTTGCTTTTTTAGCTGGGTATGACGGTTACTTTCAGTTTTTTAAATTCTGTTTAAAAGTTAATATTTCTTCTCGATTTTTAGGAGAGGGAGACCTTATCCGGATAAAAAACGAAGGTTTAGTTATTTTTAAATGGAATGCTTAATATTTCTTCTCCAATTTAGATAAAGCATCAAATTCTAAAAAAAAGCATTATACGAAATAGGGTTACAAAATTAATAATTTTATACCCTGATAGTATCGTTCGCTTATCGTGATCAAGCCGAAATATTAGGCCAGTTCATGAATTCGCGCGTGTTAGTATCCTCGAACCAGAGTCCTTTTACACAAATGAAATTCAAAAATTACCTGGAAGATGGCAATAAGTAGTTGATAGTGAAGACAAACATATTACTGACTAAAATAGCAAAATCTGTTTTTTAGTTGCATTGTTTCAAAATTTCTCAAAAAGACTAAACTAATAATAATGAAGACAACTATGGGTGACTCAGTGTACAGTAATTAAAGAAAAAAAAAGAAAAGAAAATGCAATGGTTAAATACATTGAGAGTAATTCTCATGTAACTTACGCCACTATAATTTTTAGCCCGCTATGCAATACTAACTTTGTCAAAGAAATGTAATACAAATTATACAGGTAATACTTTCTGTATATGTATACAGTACCTAATACATATGAATATGAAGAATTTTATGTAAGACATACCTTGTGTGCATTCTTTATCCTGAGATAATTCTGGATCGATTCGAAGAGTAGAATAATTCAAACAAAAAATATACAACTTTCATCTAACATTTTTCATTTCTTTACAAAATTAATGTCGATCGAAACAAAACAATTGTACCTGCATATACCTAATTGCTAAATAATCATTAAACTACAGATTTTTGTGCAAATTTATATTTTTGAAAATATAAAAAAGAAATAAAACTTTGGTATAAAATTATTCTATCTACCAGATATTATAAGAAGCACTATATTTCGATATTTTGTATACTTTTTTATATCACCTGCATTCTGCGTAATTTTAGATCTTGAATTTTCCTATAAAGGCATCAAAATCATTGTGTTAAAGAGTAGGTGGATAATTATATAAAAAACAGAATTTAACAAAATAATACTTGTTTTTTTTTGCTGTTTTTATTCGAATAATTCATCGCTAATTTACTGCTAGTGCAAATCATTTAGAAATACTACTTTTAAAATATTAATTTCTTTTTATATTTATCTCATAGTTGATTATTTTCTACATTTTGCACGTAAAACGTGAATCTATACGTATATTTATTTAAATATCGTCACAAATTTGAAATACTTAATTATTAAAAGTGAATGCTATATAGTGGTATTGAAAATTTACATATTTATCAGGCTTCGTATGTTGCCATTGCCTGCATCGCGATAAATTATTTTATCATTAATGAAAGAAGGGAAAAGGTGCTTGAATGAATGGTGGTTAGAATAAATCGTAATTTACAGTACCTAGGTATACTTATTTGTTCCACTGTATTGGTCCGTTAGTGTAGCAAATTAATTCGATTCCGCAATAATAAGTTCGTTTTACAAAGTACCGGCCAGCCTAACAAGAGAGCAGCGGAGCTCATTACGCGGTTATCTCGTCGTCGATCGATCGAATCTACTCGACGTACGGCATTGTGTGATTAATGAGTCGCTCGACAAAAGAAAGCACAAATTCCTTGGGCGTCGCTATTCTTCAAGATTTACTAACAGAAAATGGAGAATAATGAGCGAGCTCCAACCGAGAATATAGATCTTCAAAAAGAAAAGAAAAAAAATCGGGAAAAAATATCTTTATCACTTAAATGTAACATTTAACAGAATGCAACAATATTCAAACGATTTAAATGTAAAATTCAACATAAATATATTCAGATGTCTACCTACAAGTTTTTCCATTCAATTGAATATATTGTTTTTAGAATAAATATCACAGAAAAGAAAGAAATAGAAGTTTAAACAGAAAAAAGTAGGTGGATGTTCATCAGATTGAGAGGATTCGATGAATAACCCAGCCGTTGTAGTAAAAGTTTCATTTTTATTAGTTTGATACATACAAAATTGCATTCAAACGAGCGCTTTACGATTACATGTAAATTTATTCGCAGCACGTAATCCCCTAACACTATTACAAATCGTTTCCTCTGGTTATATGAACGTTGCTTGCGCGAATCGCGATCTTCACGCATAAGACCACTGCTTTCGTGAAAAAGAGCAGGGAGGAAAGGAGAATAAAAGGGCGCCGTATGTTGCTGTCGACGTACAAGGCGCTTGTACCAATTTGATGAAGCATGATGGATTACATGGTGGATCTTATAAAAAGTTTAAATCGGAAGAATAAATTATCATAGCATTGTCTCGCTGTGAACCCTTTCGGTGTATAATGAATGTGTACCTTTTTTCATCAACACGATGTATTTTTTCTTTCTTTTTTTTTTGGCTTCTTATATCGTCGATAATGTTCTTTACATTATTAAAAATGTTCGTTGATTTAACTTCGTGGTAAAATGTATCGGCGACGAGATTTCTCGTTTTAAACTTACGTTTAATATTTAAAAAGATATTGAATTAATCGGTGAATACTTAACGCGTTTTAAGCGAATCGTTAGTGTAGCCCAAACACTTTTTCGTTCTTGCTTTTTTCTTTTTTTAATTTTACATGTCAATTTTTATTTTCTTCGTTTTACTTGCTAAATTTAGATTTCAAAAGGTAAGTGATATAGGCTTAACATATACGAGTAACATTTTTATCATGAGCACATAATAAAATGTCTTTTGTTTTTCTGTCTAATTACGTGTGACGCTGTTTCTTTTGTAATAAAGTTTGAATTGATATTTTAAATATAAAACAAATAGTTTAGGATTTGCTTTCTTTTTGTAAGAGGAAGACTTTTATTGTAAAGATAAATTCTTCACTTTAGTAAATTCTTTCTGTTTTATCTTTACTATGTTAAAATAGAAATTACAACTAATTTTGAAACTAATTAAATACATCTATGATAAAAAGAAAAAAAGAATTCATTTATAGTGAAGGAAGTATGAACGACGCAGCAAAAGGAAAGATCACTGTCGCTTTTATATGAATGATGAAGTAAAGAACATGTTAAATATAAAAATATTTATAACACTAGTTTGAATAAAAAAGAAAAAGGGAAATTTTACGAATTTTAGTATTTTAAGAACGAAGCAGGTACCTAGCAGTAGAAAATAATATATCCTATCTTCAGTTCAAAAATAATGTCAAGCTTGCATCGAATTGTCATTTGTAATAAAGATATATAAATAGTGGAGATATATAAAAGTTTCTTCACTAACAAATATAATTATCTTTATTTTAAACAGTAACTACTACTCACTCGTCTGTGATTTAATTTTATGTTCATAGATCGGGAATTCAAAGTTGATTCTTTCAAAAATAAGTAATCTTATACTAAGAATTAAAAAAACAGTAGAAAAGTTGACATTTCTGACGTTATTTTTAAATGGAACACAGTGTAGGTAATATAGTTCCATTTCGTTTGACGATTAATTGATGTTACACAGCACTCGCATTGACATTTTGTAACAGGTATTCAATATGACGGACTCTGCCTTTTACAATACCTATACTTACGACCTTATCTGCGGCTTTAATAATTCATTGAATAGAGGAAGGTAGACTGCCTAAGGTTGAATGTCGAACAAAACTGATGCATTGCAAATGTACAAAGTATTTTAGAAAATATCGATTTATTATAAATTTATTCTTTCTTTATTATTTGTACCGTCTGCTCTAAAATATATAGTTTGTATCGTTTGCAAAAAGAAAAAAACGTGGTCAATGATTTAACGTCCATAATATTATGTAATCTACTTTGCTATGTACAGAATTGCCAAATGGATGTTATTTGTGAAGGAAAAAGTAGTTTCTTTACCTGTTAGAAAAATTGCTATAATTAATATGTGAAATGAATTTTAGATACAATCAAAGTTTTATTTGATAACAAAAACAGAAAGTGAAAATAAATCAATTCTCGAAATAATTTCCATTATTGACTAACCTTTCGCCATTTTTCTGCCAGCTTGCGTTTATCATCGCGAGCATTTCGATTTGAATCATTGTACTGATTATTGTAATTTCAATCGAAAAGAACTCATTTCTGCACCTAATACAAGTACATACTATTACTTTTATCAATACTTGCACACCTTTTAAAACAGAATAACTTTTTTTAAATTGCACCAACCGACGCGTGGTTTTTCGAGAAGTTAGGATTAATTTACTAGATGGATGTACAAAAAATTTTGAAAAAATTGCAATTGATCGGAATCACAAAGAAAATAGTAAAGATCACTTTGCACAGTTTGTTTACCTAAGCTTACAATGAAAAATGAAAAAATCTGTTTGGAAGATTTATATCATTTATAGATACGCTGAAAATTTTATTGAAGTCCGTTCATGCAAAAACAAGCGGTAGTCATTGAAAAATGTAAAAATAGTTAGATTTATCGCAGTTGTAGAGCAAAAGTCGTGAGATTTTCTTCATCATAGCAACGGTAATCAATTTCGATTAAATTTTAAGCATGTTCACAACTGATAAATTTACAGAACGTATTGGTTAAGTTTTCATTATAAGCTGAACCAAAAAAAAAGATTGTAAAAAACGCTCTTTATTAGTGTTTCCGTAATTCCGACCAGGTGTAATTTTTTCAAACATTTTTTTCCATATCATCTAGTAAACTAATCTTTCTAACTTCTAAAAAAAAAAAAAAAAAAAAAGTTTATTTCGTTTGGTCCAATTTTAAAACAGTTATTCTATTTTAATGGATACACAAATATTAATGAAAATTACTGTATACATCATTACTCAGAAAAAATAGGTAAAATGAAATCGAAAAGGTTCAACGACTTGTTGGTTGCAAATAAATTACGGAAATAAACAGTGAATTGGCTAATCTGTACGGACGTCAATTCGAATGGAGATAGTAGAATCGTGGACGGTAGGAAAGAAGGTACAAAACGCATGCGTGAATGTATAAAATGGAACATCTGCCACGTGCGCGGGCGGTGCATAGTGCCTATCCATGCGTGGACGACATAAATCTCAAGGGGAAAGATCGTGAAAGCATGGCCGCATCCGCCATGCGTGCGCACGTATTTAGTTGAACACGCCTACTTTTTCACTCTTATGTTAACATTCGGATAAATTAGAAGTATAATTATTTAAATGCCCGATCATTCACATCTCTATAAATCCTTCCCCTTTTTTCAAGTTAACATTTTTAATATAATTTGTAATCACAAGTACAGTAATTCAAAATAAGCCATACTGATTTATTACATCGTATTATTCACTATACGCTAATAAAAATAAGTATATAATGTTTACTAAATTCATTGCATCTTCAAAAAGTTCCAAAATTTTGTACTTTTAATTGAAGAAATTCGGTTATTCTCTTTTATACGTGTTCATACATGATTGTGTTATTTTCATTGTGTTGTTATTATACAATGCAGTGCTTAGTGTATTATTATTATAATTGTTTTAATAATGATATAGTAATGAGCGCTTATAATATCAGTTGCAGGTATCACACGACAGGCATTAATTATCATATGATACACTACTATACTATACTAGTATAATTATTATATAATATACTAGTGTATTGTACTAGTATAATCATTATACAGTACACTACTTAGTATGTTATTACGATTACTTTAAGAATGATATAATATTAATCGCTTATATCAGTCACAGGTATCACACCACAGATATTCATAGAAAACTTACAAACTTATTACAGCTACCAACATACATGTACTCACATATACAAAAAGCAATCATACTAAGCACAACAGTAATAGTTAAAAAATATCTGCAATAATTAAATATGAACTTGGTATAACTCGTTCGTATCAGCTTAAAGCAGAGAAGAACTTGATTCGACAACAACAGTAATAGTAATAATAATGTGTGATAGTATTGTTTTTAGGCATTACATGTTGCTGATGATTTCCGCATGTATTAGACAGATTGCTTAGATATTTCGTTTTTCATATTGCATAATCTTTACATTGCGATAAAATTAGCAGGAACTAATGAAAATGTGAAAATGCAATTTACTCCAAGTGTTACTTATATTCCATTCGTCACGATCGCACGGAAAGAGGAGAAAAATAATATTCGATTGGGCTCGATGCCGTGGCAATAGCTATGACTAATTTCTCCAACAGTGAGTACAGAATTAAGGAAGAATTCCAACTTCGGAAGCACGTGGAAGATACAAATTGTCACGTTTTCTCTCGCGACAGAAAACAAAAACAGACTTTTTTCTTTTTAATATTTGAAACAGAAGGAAACCTACAGAAAACAGACTTTTCTTTAAATATTTATAACAGAGGAAGTCTCCAAAACGCAGAGTTCTTTTAAATATTTCAAACAGAAGGAAATTCCAGAAAGCAACCTTATCTGATAACTTATCTGTAGAATAATCTTTTATGTGAAATCTAGAATATTCGTCAATTATGGTCACTAATAATCAAGACGTTGACGCGACCTTAAAATATACTTAAAAAAAAAAAAAGAAGAAAACTAACATTTCATTTAATCTGTTAATCGTTTTCACCTTAATCTATTAATCATCTCACCGTGTTATTGCTGAAAAATATCATTTTAGATTGTACGAATATTGTTGATAAAATGGCCCCGACGTTTCGTACCTAATTTCGGGACTGCTTCTGCAGAAGAATTGGCGCACCTTAATCGCATAGAATTTAAAGGAAACGGAACAATTTTTCCAAGTGATTCAAGTTGTCGGTAAATCCCAAAAGAGAATCAATATTTGGAGTCGTACGTGTTCCGCCATGTTAGTTCGGCAATTTTAGTTAGAAACCCCCATGGGAGACGTGCTTGGGGCAGCTGTCTGGTGAGGCATGTATAGGGTTATAGGAATACTCGGGGCAATGACTTGCTATATCCACCCCTGTAACACAAGCACACATCATTACTCATATCGTGGCTCTTTGCACGTCACGAATTCAGGACGAATTCGGGATGGCACTTCCAAGAAGCTGAGGGATGAAAAGAAATATATATATATGTACAACACAACATAATATTCATAATTGTTATTTATATTTATAAATTTTTACAATACGATATTCTGATATATAAGTATGACTATATTTATTTATTTAATTATTGATTTTTAAATTATACGGATATAAATCCAATTCATATACATAGGAAAGAATTGAAACAAAATATACGATATGAATTATTAAAATAAAATATGAAAAATAAAAGCCATCGTCACAATACAATATTAAAGAAAAATGCAATTGCAAAGAATTTATAATTAAATATTATCTGAACAGTGTTTAAAGATTTTTTAAAATTATGAATAGAACCACTGAAAAAATCAATCTGTTTCACAATTGTATTCGCTGATTTTAATATTCGATCAATTAGATCGCTAGAATCATAATTAGTTTTCACTAATAGCATAATGAAATATGATTTTTTCTAGGATTCCTTTTCATATGTAAAATATACATTTTATAACGTATTCATTTCTTATATATTTTAATCTAATTTTCAATATACATTACTCTTTCTTTAAAGCTTTATAAAGGAACAAAATATCTCCTTATGCAAACACGAATATCTCTATGCAATTTGAAATTGTAATGTTACACTTTGTACTATTAATTTCAAGGTAAGAAAGTACGAATGCAAAATACTATACTTTTTTCTATCTACGACAATTTAAAAGTCATATATTTAAAGCATAACGGATTTTCGTTCAGAAAAATCCTTTTTGTAAATAACTCTGATTGGTTTAATTGAAGTAATAGTAACAGAAGCAAGCAATAATAACAAGCATGTCACATTTCGTACATTACAATTCTATTGATCATACATTTCTTCATCATAACGAATATTATCAATAATTAATATTCATGATAATAATTAGCAGATAGGTACTAATTATGATTAATAAGATAGATATATGTGAATCTAAATAGTAATCAGTAAGAAAGTTATACCTAGCGAATATATATTATACTTACCTGCATAGCATATATTAACGACAGTTAAAGAAAAAATGTTCACGATGATTGAATAGGTATGGTAACTATGAAATTGTACATTCCAATTAATATAAATTGTGTTTTTTTACTTGTCTTAATTATGTAATTATCTTATTATCGCAGATAACGAAGTACATACATTTCTCATAATATTTTTTGGTAAACTTTGTTTCTCAGAGTAAATTAAAGTCAGATATGTAATAGTTATTTTCAATTTACGCGTTTCCTTGTAATTAAGTTTCGATTATTAACGAATAACATTTACATCTATTTTTTCTTTAATTTTTTTCTCGACGAGAGATCGCTTCTGTCGCTGAAACATTCAAAAATTCAGTCATCGAATTGACACGTTAATATTAAAATTCACGTTAAAGCGAGGATGAACCATTCGAAGTTAAGAAATGACGACAGTTGCCAATAACGATGAAAAATTAAGTTGTTGACATTTCTGCCGCGTCCTTTTTAGCTTTTCAAAATTCTCGCGCTGGTACAATGGAGATTCTCTACGGATTATAACAGTTGTTACCTGGTTCGGCTTGCCTCTACGATTTTCCAATGTATTTTTTGCAAATCATCTTCGTTCTATAACAGACTCGAACCATTGCAAAAATTGCCAGAATCTGTTATTAAATATAAAAACTTTCGTTCGTTCAGTTATTGATAATATTGTTGCGTTATAAATTTCTCTTCTAATTTTCGTGTTCGTACAATTGATCTGTTAAGTTGCAATGGTACAATTGATCTGTTAAGTTGTAATGGTACAATTTAGCATTGTTTTGTCATAACTTTAAAAAGAAAATTAACCAAGATATATTCAAAAATTTAATTATAACGAAATGTCGTTATGTATTCAAGAATTCTCCTAATTCTCATATTCTTCTTTTACTTATATGTTTTATATGAACTTCGAAGGAAAGAGTATCCTTTTTCGTCTAATAAAAATCTCACTTCTAGAGATTACTTATGTGGAGTCTCTGAAATATTTATGTTATATCAGGAATAGTGCAAAAGGTATTAAAACTAGGTATATAGCTATAATGTTCTAAAAGTGTTTTAAACCATAATAAAGTAAAATAGATTACAAAGCTCGATAAAAGAAAGTACATAAATGTATGAATCATTATTATTGTAGCTCCTCAAATGTTTAAATTTTTATAACCATTAAAAAAAAATTCGCAAAATTCTATTATTCGAACTATTAAGTGTAATATACTTCTTTCTGTTATTTATCAAGTTATAAAAAATGCCTTTGTATTTCTTCATTATCTTTTTCGTTATTAATACGATACCTGTAATCACATTCATGCGAATTTGTATTGGGTTTCATTTTTCTAATTTATGAACCATTTATGAACCGTGCATCAAGTGAATCGTTTTATCGGGAATATACAAATCGATACTTTTACCAGAAGAATTTCTAAAAATTCGTTACTCCAGTTTATTAGTTTATCCATGTATCCAATATCCATGAATCACTTATGTTTCATGTTCACGATCAAACACACAGGAATACAAATTGAAGAAGCGAAAGAGAGAGAGAGAGAGAGAGAGAGAGAAAGAGAGAAATGCAAAGCCAAACATTAAATAAAGAAAGAGTCAGCGCGCTAAGTTAAGCTTTCGACTGAGACCCATGTTGATTTAGGATAGATATGTATCAGACCAGGTTGGTTAAGGTTGGCCTGTCACTTGAAGTACCATTAGCCGTTTCTAGACACTCTCTTGAGTCGACCTTCGACCTGTCATTATTGCATCAAACCATTTCTTCAACCAGCACTTATAAGGAATTCCATTTAAGAATGAAATAAAGATCTCGTGGCTTTCGTAAATGATCATTATTATGTCTTCGAAAAGTCAAACTCGCGTGAATTTTTCTTTGTCCTTTTTCAGAGCCTTTTGTATTTAAACAAAAAAAAAAAAAGAAGAAGAAGAAGTAGGAACACTTGAAATGATTCTAAAGAGTGACATGAATTATAAAATATTAATTGAAAAATATAATAAAGAACATTCATCCCGCGTGACATACATTTATAATGTTTGTTATTTATCGAATAAGTAGGCCTAGAGTAGCATACTTTTAAGAAGAGAAATTCTCCGGCATGCATTTTCTCATGAGAGTTTGATTTCTCGTCTTAAGAAATCTGGAAGGATGATTGTGCCATCAAAGAAACGAAAGTTTTCTGATCTATATAAAAGATAGCAGTATAGAGCTACCGATCGACTAATTCGAAATGTGTTTTGTCATGGAATGGGTCACTGTGCTACCAGACGTCTCGAGAGAATTCGTGCATCATGACAACTTGCAACACGTACTATTAAATTCGCCTGCCTATAGAGATTTGATGAATTCTTGTCTACAGGAAATTAAACCCTTTTTATGTTACACTGGAGAAAAAGAAGAATCAAACGTTAGAGAAATATACAACTATGACATATATAAGATTATTTAATATAAAGATATTTCTTCTATCAGATAAAATATTCAGCATGAATAGTTTCTTTTTAACAAAAACTAACATATTACTCAGGATATAATTATTTTTAGTACTACAAATGACTGTAGATCTCTAAGAAAGTATGTTAACTCGGAAGGAAGGTGGATTGCTGTGAAATTTGTACAGTTGATGAATAAATAGTCAATTTGATAAATACTAGAAATTTGAGCAAATATAGATTTAAGAAAGAAACTTTATACAAAATTTATATACACATGTTAGTGTTACTTGAGAAGAATATCCAGCAGGTGTCAATATTAGCAGAAAGCAAAGAGAAACGGAGTTAAAAGGGCGAAAAAGTTTCATATTCTACAAACCGGAAAACATATTGAATATGTTATAGAACTTTATCTGTTGAAAATATATGTATATTAAATATAATGTTGTAGTAAGCATCTTATTATTTTTCAATTATTGTTGTACTACTCGAGAAGGATATCAGCAACATGTGTGTTGATATTAGAACAAACCAAAACAAAAAAGAAAATTAAGTTAAAGGGCTGGAAAACATTGAACATTTTATAGAACTTTATTAAAAGCTACAGTGAACAAAGTGTTATACTGTGTTAACAAATATCTCATAATTTCTGAATCAATGTTTCTTCTTTGTTGATTATCGAAAAGTGTTGGTCTTCGTCAAATCCCAACCATCGAAGGAAAGTTACTTACCGACTTCTAAACGCTGAATTACAATGATAGGCAGAACGGGGTCAAAATGACCTTGCATCCACTGGGCGAGGATTTATACTCTGTGAATGAAAGACACAACATCGAACTATTTCATTCAAGGTACACATTTGTGCTATTTCTCCTTTGAATCGTTCAATTTTCACCTGGCCAAACTAAGATCATATCTTGCCCACAATGAAAAATCTCACGATACTCGTGTTAACATTATTCACTTTGAAAACTGTCTAATAAATTATACAATTCGTTAAATTTTTAGCTAGTTAAAATAAATATTATTAGCTATGATACATAGACATATGTCAGTTGTTTTCTGCATGAAAGAATTCGATATTATGTTACTTTGTAACAGATAGACTGAACAGAGACAAAGAGAGGAACAGTTGTGGTAGCAGACGCAATCAAAGAGGAACCTTTCGGATGTGAAAACAAGAAAAATGTACCTTCTAAGCATGACTGGACTACCGTCGCTCTTGTCGTGATCGCGTGGTCAACGAAAAGTGCACGCTAGATACAAAGAGCAAACGTCATAGTATGAGGTGGCAACAGTCCTCATTGATGGCTAACTTGACATCTAGAATGACTGGTGTATACGAGGTGTTAACTAGGTCTCTAACCCCATTTAGAGAATCTTGTGCATCGGTGGATCATGTATGGCGCCTTGATATTATCAACAGTAGCACTCCAAACAATTCAACTCGATCACTTCTTCAAAGTCTTAGAAGTTATACAGGCCGATTCAATGACTGTTACTATACAGTTATTTCCGGGACTATAATATCTGCAGAGAAAACTTTCTTGCAAATATTTTGTTGCTCAGGAATGGCTATCGTAAGATCTACTAAGCATATTTGCATATTTGTGATCAATGGGATTTATACAGAGCGATTCAATGACTGTTACTATACAGTTATTTTTGGGACTATAATATCTGCAAATACATTTTTTCCTCAAAAGTTCTGTTGCCCACGAATGACTATTATATGATTTACTCAGCGCTTTATATATTTGTGATTAATTGGGACCAGTAGGAATTATACAGGGTAATTCAATAATCAAAGAAAAATATTTTCTGTAAAAGTTGTGTTACTTAGGAATAGCTATCACGTGATTTACTAAATATGTTATATATTTGTGATCAAGGAAAGTTATACAGGGCGATTCAGTAACTGTTGTATAGTTATTTCTGGGACTGTAATATCTACAGAAAACATTTTCTGCAAAAATTATATTATCCACGAGTAGCTATAAATTACTAAACATAATATATTTTCCTGATCAATAGTAAAATACTGATTAATGTAAGAATGATTTCATATAAAATATGCCTAAGTGCACGTAGTACATAGGATTACTTAATATTTTTATACGAATTGATCGCCAAAGTGATTAGTTGAGCGTTGAAAAGTTTCTCAGTTTCTTTCCTTATCGTATTAACTCGAAGTTCATACATTTCTTGTTAAATTACTGTCGAAGAATGTAAAGGTTTCGTATTAAACGCCAATCAACATACACGTGGCATTTCATATTACATGATCTAACTGTGAAATATACGAAATTGGACATTTATTTGCAAGCATGTCAATATATATAATATATACCATTTTATGTATATTATTACATAAAGTTTAATGGAAGGAGAGAAAAGAAAAAGAACTAGAAAAGCATTACGTTATATAAAACGCAGCTATGAAGAAGACATATTACGTAGAACGTAACAGAAAAATCGAAAGAAGGTTTTCTATTATCATAGAGTAAAGAAATATTTAAAAACCAAAATTTTCCAAATTTTACAGAAAACAATGCATTTATATATTCTGTAGAACCACATAATCGTAATGTGTTAATATATGCAAATGATTTCTGTAACATGATAAGTCTTTTTTGTTATATCACCGCCATGTGCGTTAAGGTATGCATAGGTACATGTAGATAAGGTAATATGAAAGTGAAAATATGCCTGAGATTGCAGTTCATTTTTTTTTTTTTTTCAGCGTAGATATCATAGAAGTGGCATTTATTGTACTATACAGTGTCTTACGTGCTTAAGCAGTTTTCAAAAATGTTAATTTTGTTACATTACTCGATAACGAACGAATTGCTGATTCTTAAAAAAAAGAAAAAGAAATGCATTAAAATTTAATTTAAGGAGTTCTCTTAAATGATAATTATTAAGTAATTAAATTACATGGAAAAATTTTATTCACGCCTACACAATTTTATTTTTAATTTGTCTCATTTGATTTTTTCTTAAAATACTTGTGTATTTTATATATTAACCCTTTGCAGGCAAATATATTGCCTCACACTGCATAAGCAACTTGAGTTCTTTATATACAAGTATAATTTTTTCACAGTTCTAGGCTTCTAAACAATTTGCAAAAATTTTGGTATGCTATCAAACTCTCCATTAATAATATTATACAATCGTCTGTTAAATTGAATATTTGAACATCTTCCAATAAAAATGAAAATTCACTTCAGAGAAATACAAGAGTGAAATATCTCTTAGATTATTAATAAGTCAGATTAAACTAAACTAAAACGTTGAACACTAAACGTACGACGGCAATCAAATGATCAGTTTTAAATTAATTAAATATTTTATATACAATCATTAATACTTTTGTGCATTTAACTTCGTGACAATTCTTGTGTTATCCGATTAATCAGTTTTTCAATTTTTATCTTTCTTTTTGTTTCGTTTTTCACTGAGGAAAATATACAGCTTGAATTATCTAAAGTGTTCAGTAAGTTTAGTGTTGATTAACCATTCATTACATTCGCGAAAATCATAACACAGAAGAATGCTACTATAATTTCTACTTAATATTAAATCATTCTTTACAAGTATTAATAATTACATGTTTTCTTGATGAAAGGTAATTATTAAACGTAGCAATGCAACGAATAATTTATCGAGTAACAATTCACTAAAACGTATTGACCCCTTGCCTTCAAATTTTTTACTCATTATGTATATTAACCTCAACTATTCATTATTCTAATGCATTGTTAAATTAAAAAAAGGCAAGATATCGTAAATGATTTGTATTTAGTAATTCTCAGTCTTAAATTGAAGCTGAAGTTTGAGCAAAAATAATTTTTCTTTTGTCACATCTTAATCATAAGCTTCACTACGAGTGTGATTCATCGTTATAAGGCAAGGTGTTAATATTGTATAATTAAAAAATGTGTAATACTATTTGCGAGAATTTCAAAAGGATTACTGTGAAAAATTGATTTGTATCTCGAACATTCGCATGGAATAGAAGCCGCACACACGTTCATTTTGCAAGGAAATAGAAAAAGTCAAAGACCACGATCGTATCTATCAGTTCATATTGCAGGACGAACCACGATGTTGGAAAAGTACAAGTTCATGCAACCACTATTATTTATCGCATACAGAGGGTGTCCTAAACTTCGTCCTTCCACGAACGTTCCAGAAGATCGAGCACGCATTGTTACGTTATACTTTTATCAACGATCGCATTTCGCTTGTACAGAATAGTTCGCCATAGAATACAATGATATGCACTTATTGATTAATAAATCAATGCTACGGAATTGTATTTACCATTCACAGTCAACCTTTTCCTTCGACTTCTTCGGACTGACGCAGTTTGCAACGAACTGCACGTTCAATTGAAAATGTCTTTACACTTTGGGTAATATTTTTTCCCAAATTGTAAAAAACTAATTTATTATTTAGGTAAATTCGATAATCTTCCGTTATTTTCAAATAAATAATACGAATGTAGGATGTTGAGTATACGAACATAAAGTCTAATTATGATAGTTAACAAAACAAAACAAAAAAATCAAGAGAAAATTTTTAATTCGAAAATTAAAACTTCTAATAATTAAAATCATAAAATATTTGGTATTTGTAGGGAAAAGGGCACACTTCACCGATTTCAATTATTTTTGAGTATGTTACAGAGGACAATCTTCAGAGTGACTTTTCTCTATACATGTTACCGCCGCTTAACTTTAGTTTCCAAGATATTCGTAAAAATAGTTTTCGTACTTTTTCGTTTAGTTTAAGTTTCAGTTAGCTTTCGGATCATTCCCGTCATCTCATGGTCTGTTGCATTTACGTATCTCAGGTTTCAGTTTGTAAACACGGAGAGATAAGGAAGAGGCACAACTTGCACTTAATTTAGTTATTCTAGATGTACTTCAGTAAATGATAAATCTTCGTTTTATCCATATCACGAAAAGAATCAATATTGCACAATGAAATTATACGAATCTTTAAATATATAAGTATTATTTAACTTAAACTTACCTCAAATTTAAAACCAAACATGAAGATATTAAAACTATTTTTATGGATATCTCAAAAACTAAGACCGAATGATAATAACATGTTTAAGGAAAAGTTACTTAAAATATTGTGCTCTATAACATATTTAAAAATGATTGCAATCGGTCATGTGTACCCCTTTTTTTATAAATGCCAAATATTTTTATCGTCTACAAAGATTTAACGAATGAAATATTTGCTTAATTTTCATTTTGTGTAATATTTGCAAACATATTGCTGTTAATATTTGACATTAATTGCAATAGATATTTTTTACTAAAAGATATACCGTAAGCGTGATCTAACATTTTATATTTTATGCTTAAAAATGTTCTAGAATTTGAAAATACAACTCTGCGATGTAATAAATACGGTAATAAAAGTACATTAGCCTCGTTTCTGTTGTATATAGCATACTCAGTTTTCAACGTATCTAATACACACGATGTTTATGATCTTTAGTTAGACTGTATCAATGGTAATTATAAAATTAATCTGATATATCCAGAGGAATCTCGATAGAGTTCGAATAAGAGTGACGACACAAGAATAAAGGGTATCGATAGAACAGGCATTTGACAGGATTTAGATACCATCTTAACAGCAGTGGTTTACAGCTTTTATCGTCTGTCGAGTCTAACCTACCGGTTGGCACTGGGAATCGCTAGGTCACCATCAGGACATCGAATAAATACATTTATACGAATGCGCCAAAATCTTTTTTGAAGTGTAATACCTACGAGTACAACAAAAAAAACTTGGACAAATAACGTGTAATCATACAATACTATTTATTAATAATATTTAATTGTACTTTTAGTTCAGTAATTAATATAAACATTCTTAATTATAAAATTGCATATGCCGAGGAAAAATCCTTTAATTAATCATAAATGTACCTACTTAATATATAAGAACGTTCTCATTAGCGAATAATTCTATCTTTCATTTTATTAAAAATGATAGATGAAGCGATATATTCGTCAAAACCTTAAAACATTAAAGTTAAGTATATTTTATTTGCTATTAATTTTTTATTCTTTAATGAAAATATTAATTAAAAGGTACAATTAACATGTAAGTGTGATACCAGACATCAACATAACAGTAAACCTATTCTAATAAAGTAATTCAAATTACATAATTTACTCAAATCAACGAGAAAGATGCAATGAATGATAAAATAGAAAAGAGTCATCAATTTTCATTTATATATTTTTAAAAACAGTTGATCGATAGGAGGGTCATCCACAACGTAGTTTTCACTATAATAATTTCCTTGCAAACATTCATACTACGCTTAAAAATTGATTTACATATTTAGAAAGTGTATGGACCAACAGTCTCAGTAATCAATTAGTGGCATAAATATCTTTATCAGTTAGTAAACACACCTGTTTTTAAACGATCATATTCTTATATACATAGTAATCAGGACATTTATCTCATTTTATAACATTGAAAAACAGTTTCATGCAAAAATATTTCTCTCATACTATAAACGAAATTGTTAAATTCCTCTCAGATCTTCTCACGATATTGATACAGATTTCTATAAGCACGAAAACCGAAGTACAACGACTCGAAGCTATGTCATTTACCTCATTCACTGACGTAACATTAAAAAACAGTTTCGTGCATAAATGTTGTTCGTGTATTAAAAATAAAATAAAAATTATTAAATTACTTTCAAATCTTCTCAAGGAATCAATACAGACTTCTGTAAAGCTGAAATACAATGACTCGATGCTATGACATTTATCTTATTTACTAACGTAACATTGAACAAAAAGTTTCATAAATGTTACTCTCGTATTAAAGACAAAATCAAAGTTGCTAAATTACTCCCGAATCTTCTCAAGACATCAATACAGATCTTCATAACCGTAAAAGCTGAAATACAATGACTCGATGCTATGTCATTTCCCTCATTTACTGATGTAGCATTAAGAAAACATTTTCATACGTAAATGGTATTCACGTATTAGAAACAAAATCGAAATTGTTAAATTGCTCTGATATCTTCTCAAGACGTCGATACAGATTCTTGTAAGCACGAAAGCTGAGATACAAAGACTCGATGCTCTGTCATTTACCTCATTTACTGTCTTGATATTAAACAAAAAAAAAAACAGTTCAATGCATAAATATTACTTTCATATTAAAAAGAAAATCAAAATAGTCAAACTACTCTCAAATTTTCTCAGGACATCGATACAGATTTTTGTTGGCGAAGTACAACGACTCGGTGCAATGTCATTTACACCATTTACTGACGTAGCATTAAAAAAGAAAAAAACAATTTCGTACATAAATAAAATAATTTCACACTTTCGTATTAAAAATAAAATCAAACTCGTTAAATTGCTCTCAAATCTTCTCAAGACTGATACAAATTTTTATAAGCGCAAGACCCGAAGTACAACGACTCGGTGCAATGTTATTTACATCATTCACTGACGTAGCATTGAAAAACAGTTTCATTTGTAAATGTGACTCTCGTATTAAAGAGAAAATGAAAATGGTTAAATTGCTCTCGAATTTTCTCAGGACATCGATACAGATTCTTGTATGCCGCGAAAGCCAAAGTACAATGACTCGGGGCTATGTTCTAGGAGGATGCACCCCTGGCTAAGCTCGTACGCGCAATGTCGACCGATCAAGACTCACTATACGCTCCCTGCTCACAGTGGGGAGCCGGAGAATGGCATTATGGGTAGAGACCTTCCTTCCCTTCTCTCCAGACCTCTAGCGCGCATTGTCTGGCAGCCATATTGGAATAACAGCCAACCCCGTCGTGATTGGTCCGTTTTTTAACGGAGAACCCGTCGCTTGGCACAATACTTGTCCTGACCATGGTTAGGCAATGCCTTGCTACGCGATAGACTATCAGTCGACTCCATGCTGTGCCTGCATCAAAATCATCTGCCAGTACTGACTGTTATGATTCCTCTCGAAACTCGAACTGTATCACGCAGAAACTTTAATGAGCGGCGCATCATGAGAAAGAATTTATTCGTAAATTAGCTTTATTTTTTTGTGAAATTCTTTGGAATTTCTGTGATCTTTATTACATCTATAAAGTATATTCAAAATCATTATTATATCAAGAACCTTTTCATTTGAACACATCTTCGTTTGTTGCTTTCGTTGAAAGATCTTAATTTTATCTTACCGATAACTCTGATAAGACATTTATTTTTTTTAAATTTTTTTTTGTTTTTGTTCTCGTTTCTACGGAGAAGTGCAATCGAACAGTATGAGATGTTTGCAGGCTATAGTAATGGGACATTGCTATACCTAAGGGTTTTTTTATATTATTACCTTGTGTGATGTGAATAGTGAGAAAACATAGTTCGCGACGTGAGATACACTATAATTATGAACAGTTCAGTGACTTTGTAATATGAAACTGTGATGCATTGTGCTCATTACTTATTAGTTACACTGTGGATTACCCCTCTATTACGGATTGCATTCTCTGAGGTACGATAATAAAGATATTATTTGCTTGTAAGAAACTGCGGTTAAAGGTTTTTCCCTTTTTTTTTTTTTAATAACAAATAAGTTTATTTGAACAGTAACGTGTCGCAATTATTTACTCAGCAATAGAGTTCTCAGATTCTATCGTTAAATATTCATGATACAGTGTTCTTTAAGTTTCCCTTAATTTCGATAAAATTATTTTAATTTATTTATTAAATAGATTTCTCGTCTCATTTTTCGATTTACTTGTAAACTATTGTAAATTGTTTGCAATTTACGCGTAACTCTCAAGTTGCCATTTAAGCGTCGCGACGGCCGCAGATGCGCGGATTACACTACTTCAAAATATAACAAATAAATCAACCGTTTTGCACTAAAATTACAGGTAAAATATTGCATGTAACATTCGTAAAAATTTCTACTTTATTTCTTCATCGAGTACAATAATTTAAAACTGAACTGAACTTCACTTATCGATTTGAAGTGAAATTGGAAAATTGAAAGCGATATTTATTAGGTGTAAAAATATATTCTTTCTCACTTTTGGGTACAATCAAAGGTTTATTTAAAAAGAATAAAACTAGATCAATCATCGAAATAATTTCCATTATTGTCGATAGCCCTTTGCCATTTTTTTGGCAGCTTGAGAGTACCATTTCGATTTAAAATACTTTCAGTCGGAAATAATTCATTTCTATACCTAACATCTACTTGCAAACTCGTCTTTATAATCAGTTTAATATTGGAATAAACATTTCATATTCCATTAGCATTTGTTGCTTACTTAAATTCTGATGAGAATACCAACGCAAAAGATCTATTTATCATCACCTGAAATTCCTTGCAATTAGTAAACTAGATTTGAATTATTCAATTTATCTGAAAGAAACTCGATAAGTATCCTGTCTCTACGGTCAACGACAACAATCTACAATCGAATAAGGATCATCGATGGTGGTTACAAGTTAGGCTATTTATTTTCACACCAGGTGACGTAGAATTCGTACGTCCACTAAGCAAACAGAAAAATGAGACATCAAACAGAGTTTGGAAGCGTGTCGGGGTATCTCGACCATTGCCACCCTTTTCACGAAGGCAACAAATGAGATTTACCTTGATACCTATATTTGTCATTCGGGAAATAGGACAATCGTGATGGCGCATTCATATCGGTTAGAATTTCTTTATTCTGATGTTGGAACGTTCGTGTAGGAACCTCTAGGAAGTGGATATGGTATTTAGAGAAGGCACTAGAATGCTATGGTACCTTTTCTGATGTTCACAACCGAAAGGCCCACTGGTCGAAAAATTTTGTCGAGTAATGGAGGAATTATTATCCAAAGGAGGACGGAACACGGGGTGCTAAGGAGGGAAGAAAATGATCGTTAGAACGCGCGCGAAATATGAGAAATGATCTGTCGACGTTCCCGTGCTTGTAGAGAAATCCGACCAGGAGTTCAAAGAAACCGTGGAATCGAAGAAAACTGAGAACCACGTCATTAAACGCACCATGATCGAGCAAAATTCCCTTGCGGCGGATTTAAACGGGCGAGTGGGGAAAAGATTCCGTCCCTTAAAAACGTTCATTTTTCGCCCCGCGTGTGTTTTGTGAGGATATACAACTGTTCGAAACGTCAGTTGCAAAAATACATTTTCCAATATAGTTTTACAATTCAGTTGATGTATTTGTTATTCTTTATTTGTAAATCTGAATCGAAGAAAGTTTAGTTTGAAGTCAGTAGAATCGCTGGGAATGAAGAAATAACTAATATTGATCGGAAAATTGTAGAACACTTTCTTTTCAGTTTCAATTTGAATCTTATCTATTTTTCCATTTTATTTGTAGTTTCTTTTTATCTTTAATGCGATTGAATATGAGAATTTTAATTTTGCAAATATTGTAAAGTGTAAAATTTTGTTCTATTAAATATCTTATCTGTTTCTGTATTTATAGCAGATCTGTAATTTCTCTATCTCATTTAATTATAGGTTTTCTTGATACAATTGAATATGATAATTTCAAGTTTGCAAATAATGGAGAAATGTAAAATTTTGTTCTATAATATATTTAATCTTCTATAATATAATTTTGCAATTTCTCTATACAATAATACCTAAAATGCAACATTTTTTCTGTTAATTCCTTGCCTTGTAATGATGAATTGCACTCGTAGTGTAGATTATGGTTAAGATGTGACAAAAAAAGAATCATATGTCTATCAAAATTGTATTTTTGTTCTAACTGCAATTTCAATTTAAAACTAACGATATAAAAATGGTATTTATATAATATCTTAGAATAGCAAATAGTCGAGATTAACATACGTATTACAACATAGATTAGCATACAGTAAAGGGTTACAAATAATATCTCATACACTCCTTCATTTATGATAGACTTCAACTTTATTCAGAAAATTGTTAGAACACTTCCGTCAGTTTCAATAAGTTGACAAAAGCGTTCCAATCTTATCTATTTTTCTATTTTATTTATAGTCCTTTTTATCTCCATTAATTTTATTAATTTCGAGAAATTGATTCGAAGTTTAGGACAGGAACTGTTTGAACTAATTTATCCTTCTTTATAATCATTTGTATTTCGTTCTTTACCTTTTGTTGATTTAACTATCTTTTCTATACACATGCCAAGAATTTCTTCAATTATAGGATCGATAAATTTTATAGTATCAATTGTAATAATAAAATATTTATCAATTAATTGTGATAAAATTGAATTATTTCCATGATCTGCCGTTATTACTGCAATTATGTTCTTAGTTAGTTTCATTATTAGTTTTAACTAGAACAATTACTGTATTAATGTTTGATCGAAATGTTAATACATCATTTTCATCTATTAGGTGATAGAAATCCTATTTTGTACCAACATTTGTTTTGATTTTTTAGTCATCCAGAGCTATATATTTTAATTTTACCTCAATTTCGATTAATATCACGTATTATTATAAACGAAAGAGGAAAAAATGAAGCTGTTGGTAATTCAAGAATAATTTATGGTATAATATCCATTGGTCTTTTAGGATTTATTGTTCAAGCTCATCATATATTTACAACAGGATTAGATGTTGGCACTCGAGCTAAAATCGTGATTGATTATTTTATTATCGTAAAGTGCGAAATGAACAAGGAATAAAATGCAAAATCTTATTCTACCAAATAATATTTTATCTGTTTCTGTAATAATCCGTTTACAATTTTTTAAATACTACCTAATATCATAATTTTAACTTTACAAACGATTGTGAACTTTAAGAGTTCATTCTGCCGAATTTCGCCAGAATCAATTGAATATGATTTTGAATTCGTGTCACCGTTAACGAACTGACTTCGAAATTGTGTAGTTATGCTTTCTGTACTTTTGTTTAAATTGGAAAAAAGCAGTGTTCAATCTATAGAAGGGAGTGCCCTGACTTTCCAAATTATAGGCGGCCATTATAGCGCGGTCGACCCTGCATTTGGGCCAGACAATGGCCGCCACTACTCGTTAATGTAATAGCCATCCTAAAGGTGCGATCTTCTTTCTCAAGGTACCGCACTCATGACCGGCAGAAAAACGAAAAGCCTCCTCTTTTTTTGCCGACCCGTCTGTCGTTCAGTTCAGCCGACCTGTCCGCATTCGAACAACCTTCAAAGAATTATTATTTTATGAGATTATTATCTCTAATAACATCACTTCGCAGGGAAAAAGGAAAAGATGATTTCATCTGTCGAAATTTCTGACTTCATCTTAATTTCCTTTTCTTCCTTTTTCTTCTTTTCACGCATCAAAACAAGAGTAATTAATGAAAATAGCATCGCTAGTTTGCTTCGTATATTTGCTTCGTACGCCGTTTAACACTAGGTTTACGGGACACGTCAATTTCACGAACGAAATTACAGAAACAATTATTATTATTTTCCAGTAACTTTTCGTTACTTTTATTAATGGAATGTTACGAAAATATATCCGAATTTGTAAGTAAGTTAACAATATACAACCAGGTTGCCTCTAATAAATCGATTTCTTGAAGGAAAAGTTCGGTTCCTTATTCATTCAAGAAAAGCCTGTAAACCTAGTGTTAATCTACTAATTGAGTTCATCTCTCGAGCAGAAATTAAATTTCGCTAGTTTATAAATCAAATATTATAATCAGTTACTTTATTTTGGTTCTTATAAACACGAATAGGATGTATTCTATGTTTAATGTAATCATAACAATGTAATAGAAAATGAAAAATCGGTTAATACAGAAACCCATTGTGTTTTAATTATTCGCTAACAAACGACGAGCTAACTGGTTTTGCTCAGCTAATAGATTAATGCAAAAGTGGTGTAGTCAGGAAAGATGATTTCTGGAAAATGAGGTATAAAGTAAAAGTTCTGTAAAATTCAATAATATCGAAAAAATGTTATATCTCTGCTATGTAAACCATTCTAAAATTATATCTTCCAATAATGATTCCATCTTGCCCCCGAAAATCAAGATATGCTATTCGAATGGGTGATTTTTAATTATTCTACCATCCATCAAGGAACTAATAAAGATATATTTACAACACTTTTACATAAAATATAATAAAGATTGAGATTTCAAGATGTGGCGTTCAATCAAATAGGCAAAAAATTGATTTACACTATTTTTGCATTAAAATCTACTCTAGCAATAATCATTAAACCTTTGCTTTATAACAACGAATCATCTTTATTGTGTATGTTACGGTTAATATGTTACAAAAGTGAGTTCTATTTGTAACAACTTTTCATTTTACTTGGAACATGTAAATGTAAGTTTGAGGGTTGTCAATTTTTTTACCGATGGGTATCTAGTATTAAAATACGTTAGTATTTTGCACTAGATTAGTCGTGTATAACTCGATTTTTCTTTGCTGCTCAAATTCACCCGGAGTTGAAATTAACCCCTGAAAATTCAGCTATTTTTTAATTTTATTTTGTAGCTTTTTCCTAATTGTTCGAACAATTGATTAAAACCTTTACCATTTTATAAATCTAATTGAAATAAGAAATAGGTAATTTTTCTCTTAAAACTCTTTTTCTATCTCTTACAGGCTGCGTGATATAAAATAAAATCGAGAAATAGCTGAATTTCCAAGAATTAATTTCAATCCCTTAAAATAAATTTGGGCAGCTAAAAAAATGGCGTTATACATACTTATACATCCCCAAAATTTCATAATTTTTTTAACTTTCGGACTTTAAATCTCGAACTTTAATCTCCAATTTTTCGAAACGCGTATTCAACAAAAATAACACAATCAACTGTGAAATATGCATTTTTTATTAATTAGCAAAATATTATATTGAAGTTAACCATTTGCTTTCATTTACGATACGCATCAAATCTCCACACGTAATTTCATTTATATCAAACATGAAACAAACTAACAGCAGAAATAAATTCACAAACATTTTTTTCCAAGAAAAAACATTTCGTCATCAAAAGTTTCACTGCAAAAGTTGTATTAAAAGAAAGTTTGAAGTACAAAGGATTAATACACCACATTTAACAAATACATTCTTCAAGAAATAAATGGAAGAAAGTAACATTTCTCATTTGAATTTAATCAAATTAAATGCTACGTATTATTCGATTTAACTCGATATTATTTAACCTTTAGAGAGCCAAGATGGCCATTACAGTAACCAGAAACAAACTTGTGAACTTTGCAAAGTATGTAGCTTATATACCTATATACACAAAATTTGAAGTAAAAAGAAGTGTTTAATTCCAATAGAAAAATAGATTTTTAACACTTTAAAAAAATTAAGCGAAAAAGCTTGACGACAAAGAGATGTAAGATGTTCCACAAGTTGTACCAAAGTTACTCAGATCGTGCGTTACGCATTTTGAAGAGCGACGGTGAAGGCAAATGGTCTAGCGAAGACGTTCGGAGTGTGCGTAAGGGCTGAAGTAGGGTAGAAACGGGAACGCGCGATTGGCTATGGGGCGGGAACATTCGGGGGTTGTTCAAACCAGCAGGTGGATCTTCAACAACACCCCTTTGTCCCCCAATTAGTTACATTTCTTTCTTTTTTTTTCTCTCTCCTTTCCTATCCCTCCTCCCGAAATTTTACCTGTCCGTCGGCTGTAGTCAGTTCTCGAGTGGCTACGCCTTGAAGCGAACAGCTTTAGTCGAGTCACAGTTGAATTTCATTTGTTTTTTTCAATTGATTTTCATCGTCGAATGATTATTATTTTTCATTCCTTTTCACAAATCCGTATACCGTGTTCGAAAGTACATTACACAGTGCGATTATAGATCTCTAATTGGAACTTCGTAACAGAAATGTACGCGTTACGTTCGTGAATGTGAATTCATTTCACTTGAAATAAAACATACGAATCAATTTGTGCTTCCGTCTGTATGTTTTAGTGAAACTTGTGTACGATATCTTTGTGTGTAAAAGGAAGCATTGTAAAAGGAATACGAAATCGTTCGATATCGATGCATTGTTTAATCGAAGCAACATTTTTTGTGATTTGACAGAGATTATTTGGTGGCGTGAGAAATTGTGCGGGGAACGTTAGATGATGGTCAAATGGGATAATATCGTTTGGTGTTCTATCAACGGACAATCATGACTTGGAATTTAATGAACAAAATAGTGCACTTCTTTAGGTCGTTTGCGCGTTACAGTAACGCGACCTTGCGACGAACATATTTTTCTCTCCATTTTTTTTCTGTCCTTTCTCATTTCAAGATTATATTGCTAACTGTTAAATAAGAACGATAGGACACGGAATAAATTATAGTTGTCAACATACAATGTAAAAATAGCTGAATAGCAATAGCTGACGGTTGAAGAACGCGATCTGTTCCGTACCGTACAATCTTCCGAGTAATTAAATAGTTTTAAATGAATCTTCAAGAATTGCACTAAGACACGCGAACCTGTTTACGCTTACTTAGGTTTCATCAACCGATAATTTCATCGCGTGCCATTCCTTCTTTATAAGTCAGCCAACAAAAGTTGTTATTACGATGTCAAATGTTGAGACTTTGGAATAATCCCATTTTTTCTTAACGCTGAACAACAGCCTCTGTACGTTCTATATCTTCTTCTTTTTCTTCTTTCCTTTCCTCTGTTTTATTATTTTCTTTTTTTTCTTTTTTTATCGAAGAACTTCGTTCTAGTTGAATTACGCGCGTGTATTACAGGTGAATATATTCTCAGTTCTGGCAATCAAGAAGAAAGTGAAAATAACACGATCGAAGAGGAAGATCAGCTTCTTGCAGACGCGTCTTTGGATTTAAATAATCACCCTTTGACTGGACTGACCGATGATTCTTTGGGATTAACCGACACTTTAGAGCTCGAAAATGACTTCCCTTCAGACTTACTCGGAGGTAGTCTCTTAGGAAGTACAAGCGTCGAAGGTCTCCTCAACAACGATACTCTGGGTCTTCCCGACGGATTCAATCTCGAAGAGGCGCTACAACTGGTTGGCCTCGATGAGACTCAATCAGAGGTTTGTCCGATATTTCTTAACGATTATTTTTACACGTAATTATTTTTTATCATGCATACTGGTATCCTTAGACGAATTTTTTCTTTCTTTTTCAATCGATATTTATTTCATTTACTCATTTTGATATTTAATATATGTATAATCCTGATATTTAGAATGCACGATTTACACAAACGTTACTATTTGAAATTCAAGAAATATATTTAAGCGTTACTATGAATATTAAATGTAGAATTTTCGGAAACTGAAGAAAAATATATTTCAACTAATTTTTATTTTATTTAGTCTTTCTGATATTTAATGTATAACTGTGATATATGCGGGAACGTTATTATTCGCATTTTAAGAAATATTTGCAGGCATTACTGTGAATATTAAATTTAGAATCTTTGGAAATTTAAGAGAAATACATTTGAACTAATTTTTATTTCATTACTATAAATATAAAATACAGAATATTTGAAAAATTTGAAGCTTATATTTGTCGTACATCTTTACTTCTTTAAATACTTACTATGTGACTTTGTATTGTTTACGAAACTTTATAAAAATGAAGATTTTAATACAAAATTGAATTGGTTAACCTCAGAATTTCTGTAAAATTTGCTAAAATCCTATTTTACACTTTGTACATTAGTGAAACTCGATCTGCCTACCGCCTTTGTTCGAAGGTATACTAAACAAAACAGAAATGCAGCGAGTGATATTAACACAAATTCTCTCTACCTACATTCATCTAAAATGTATATTTAATTCGGAATTATTTCACCATGTTTCCGGTTCTCGTGTTTCACTATCGCCAATAGGTATAATCTAAACGTTAACACGGATAATAAGTCGAGCAAGCGCGTATAGTTAACAATTCATTTGAATCAGATCGAAATACATTGAAAATATCACAAACTACATTTTCAGTATTATAAACGTTTGAAAATTCCGTTCCTGATCAAAGCCTTGATCTTTTACCTCATAAAACTTTCAGCCGCCGGTAATGAAACGTCTCATCTATTTTAAAACGTCGTAACACAAGTAATGAAATAAAACGAAACGTAGCAATAATGAAACGTTCGTCGATCGAACCGAAGCAAATTTATTCGCATAAGGTAAAATATATATGATACAAAACGGTTACATCTCCATCCGTAGTTATTTCTCGTCAAGGTACACCCGACATTTGTAATATGACGGCCGATTAAATTAGGAAACGAAGTCGGAAGTGAAGAAGAAGAAAGAAGAAGAAAAAGAAGAAGAAGATACCACCGAAGAATCAACGAGTGCAGAGGGTGAAACAGCTATTATCAGCTCAACCAGCGGCGAGGTCGCGAAGTCATCTAGGTGCGAGGATCCTGAAACCGGCGACATGATTCACACACCGCAGTTTCATCATCCCCATCATCCACACCATCGTTCCTTCCAGGTATGTACGAACCACGTTATTTATTATCTTCAGGTTATCACGTTCACCGATTGCAGCAACACTCGGTATACAGGGTCATGTAACTTACAATAACTCACGAAAGTATTCGAACCCTTTTTAACCTTTTAACTGGGGAAGACGAGTGAACTTGTCATTGATTAATCAACACTTAAAACAGAACAATTTATGTATATTGTTAATTTTTAATTGTACATTTACAAAAATTAAAATGAAGTAATTAGTTCTTATTTTCACTCATTTTTAATTATACACTGGGGATATTTCATTTCTGTTTGAAAGGTGAACACAATTAACAGGTTAAAACAGAATAACTTCTGTTTAAATTGGACCAAACGAATTGAATTTTTTTTTCTTTTTTGAGAAGTTAAAAGAATTACTTTACTATTAGGTGTAGAAATAAATTCTTTCCGCTTTTTGGGTACAAAAGTTTATTTAAATTGTACGAAAACAGATCAATCATTGAAATAATTTCCATTATCGTTGATGACCCTTTTGTCATTTTTCTACCAGCTCTTAATACCATCGCGAATTATTTTGATTTAAATGGTTGTACTTGATTACTTGACTTCAGTCGGAAAGGATTTATTTCTACACGTGATAGATCACCTGCAGAAACAATTTTGAAAAGGTTACAATTGATAGAATCATCGTGAAAAAATGAGCGAAAGTGGTTTTTGCAACTTTTTTATCTGAGTCTGTAATAAACATTTTGATAGTACATTTTGTAGATTTATATCAGTTATACGCGTGTTGAAAATTTCACCGAAATGATGGAGTTATTTCACGAATTCCAACTCGAACGTTGTTCTTTGGGTCATTAGTTATTTTTAACTTGTTAGCGTCGACTTAACTGTACAAAAAACGTCAAAAAAAGAATCTAATGGTGTTAAATCGCGTGATCTTAGAGATCAATTGAAATCTGAATTTCGTGCAATTACGCGTTGACGAAATTTCAATCGCAAAAACTGAATGTTTTCTCGAGTTGTATGACACGTAGCATTGTTTTGCTAGAAATAGACATCATACACATCAATACGATTCAATTCTGATCATAAAAAGACACTCAACATCAAGTGGTTCAGCATTCACGGTAATAGCATTTACAGCATCATCTTCGAAGAAAAATGGTGCAATGATCCCATTTTTCCAAAATGCACACCAAATAGTGACTTTTAAACAGATACGACAACTTTGCTTATTAACGAATCCATCGATGATGATATAAATTTCATCGCTAAACAGAATTTCTTTTTTAAGACAGTTGCCCATTTTCATAATAAGTTTGAATAATGTAAATGTGCTGCTACAATGTATAATATATCAGCATGTGGTTAAAATTGTATCTTCTTCTACTAAAATGAAACGGCTTATATCATTTGAAGGAGCATAATGTGTAAACATTATACAGTGCTTCTAACTAGGCGTTGCATTTGGATGACCCTTTAGTAATTGGACCAGACAGTTTAACAAACTTTATCATCAAGTAGTGCAAGTTTTTGCAAGAATGCATCGATGCAGCTGTAAAGTACATATACATTTATTTTGTTAAATGGAATGCTAAAAATTTTTTACTTTTAATTAATTTAAAAAAAAAAATTAATATATTGTGAGATATTTCAAATTTTATTCCAAAACTATTTAACATATGGAGAAAAGAGATTTGGTAATTGGTGGAAAAGAGATTTCTTCTTGTAGGATTTTTTTTTTTTTTAAATAAGGTTTATTCACAACCTTTTATTTCAGTAGATAATATGAAAGAAAGACTTCAAACGAATAGTTTAAATATGAGTGGTGAACAAAGTACAATGTAATAGACCTACGAAAATGAGTGAGAGAATGTTTAGAATGCAATAGTAGAACGTTTGAATATTTGTTGTAGACATTAAAAAGATACTACATATTTTGAAAAGTATTAAGTTTTTTATAACTTTATTATAATACTGTTTTGTTCAGAATGACACCAGGACTCAATGTAGAAAAATTTGTAGGGTTCTATTTAAAAATCAAGTGTAATTGCACTTTACAATTATACCAATGCACACCTTTCCAAAGTTTGCACTACGTGATGATAAATCCTATTAAACAATAAGAAATTTTCTTCTACAATTTGTTTTCCATCTGTAAAAGGAACAAAGTTATAGTCCGGCCCAGTTACTAGATACACCTTGTATACATACACTCTCGTCTATAAGCTTTCAGATACTTCGTACATTTAAAATTAATTATGTAGGGTCGACCAAGCAAATCGAATCACTTTCCGTTTGATGATAAAAAAAAAAAGAATAGTCAGACATTCATCGGATAACTTTTTATTATAAATTCGTATTTACTACCCATATGGTTTAGATATTAATAATAAAAAATTAAATGCAAACTTAAAACTCTTTCTTCTGCAAACGCAAAACAAGAAAGTGAGAAATACTTGTCCGGTTCGCCTGAAAATTCGGGACGAATCGAATAAGCAAGAAAACTTTGAAAAGGACTACTTTCAAACATCGACTAAATTCTTATTTTCATCTGATTCACTTCGATCTACGCTGTATTATAAAGGAAGGTTAATTATTGTGCTGTTGCAAGATCTTACAGAAAAGCAATCGCAATTAAGATCGTGGAAAAGTGACGAGTGCCCAGTGATTTATGGACGGGAGTGCACATTGCTCGTTACAAACAAACAAAAAAAAAAAAATAAATAAATAAAAAAGAACTTAGTATCGTCGTGACCTATTGATTGAATAAGGTGAATCGAAAAAAGATAGAGAATCAAATCATACGAGTATTCCTGATTACTTGTATTAAATAACCTTCACCTTGATTTACTATTATATGTTTAAATTATCGTAACATATAAATATGCATAATGTTCTTGCAATATTTGCTAAAAGAGGTTCACGATTGTTCTGCTACAATTAACGTAGACCATGTGCTTTAATACAGTATACTTAAACGTTTCAGTATTACAGTATAATTAACTATCTCTGGAGAAAAACCATTTCTTAGGAATATCTAATCGAATATTTCATACGATTTTTATATATTTTTATACGATCGATCACTACACTTTTTCTAGTAAAAATATTGAAAACCAAGTTTTTTTGTTTTGATAAGAAGAAATGATACATTGTTTGCAGATTTATTTGATTTCATTTCTTTTGTTAATTAGCTTTATTTTAATATTGATGGAAGTAGAATGAAATTATTGTGTATATTACGAATATTACCGTAATAGAGCCCGTGGAATGTAAAGGGTTAAGTTCTAAGTAACATCGTGTATACTCGTACACTTGTGCCTTATAATATGAGAATTCTTAAATTCTTCAGACTTTTAAGTAACTATTTTATAGTATATCAGTGATTTTCTGTTTAAACATTTGAAGTAACATGATTTTGTGAAGAACATTTATGATGTATGATGTAGCAAACAAAGCACATGTAAATTGTGTACCATAAGAACTATTGTATATTGATACATAGTAAGAGAGCTGAAAATTATGCCTTGAAATACGGTGTATCGGTAAATCCGTGGATTGTACCCGTTGAAAGTTAGTAATTATAAATAACAAAGGTAAGAATGCATGCGTATGTAATTTACATTACATGACAAATATAAAAACATTATTTTCTGAAAATCGAGGATTCGTAGATGCAACATTTCACTGTTACAATTAACTTACAAAAACGAAGGAAAACTTTGTTTGATTCAAATTTAATTCATTCGTAGAAAACGAATCAAATACAGAAATATTATTTTATAAAAATAGAGGATTCGTAGACACAATATTTCATTGCCACAATTTACTTACATAAATTAAGGAAAATCTATTCTTTCGTAATCCTTGTACAAAATATTTTTACAATACTTGTTAATATTGGTGATAATGAAAGTTATAATGAAAGATTGTTAAGCAACAGAATATTAGAAAATCAGAGAGTAAATTCACTCACCGATTATGTCTATTTCTTATTTTCACATATATTGTGCTTATATCACGAGTTTCCTTATAAAATGTTTTCATAAATGAAAAACATGAATATTAACTAGCTGGACAATTAACGTTGAAAAAGTATAACAAAAACATTATAACAAGCCAGTAAAGTGATTATGACGCGAAAAAGTGTCTTCATCTTTCATATAATCTATCTTTTCCATTTTTATCCTTTTATATTTATCGTCAATATGAACTTATTTTGTTGCACAGTACAATTGTAATAATTTAACACCACTATATTCTATATCTATAAGCAAAGAGTTGCACAAATCGAACTGGTGAATTTGCAGTACATCGACGATTTTAATTCATATAAAATATATACTATTCACTTATTTAACCATTTCTTATAATAACTAGTCAGACTCGTAGTACAGATTCCAATCGAGATACAATAAGAACAGTTATATTAATACAAAAATGAATTTTAATTTGTAAGACTGAGGATTACCAAATGTAATTAATCTACAATACATTTTCTTACATGGTACAGTACTGAAATAATAAATAGCTAAGACGCTTAGACGTATAGTCAGCGAAAGAAATCATAAGTCGATCAAGAGTATTTAAAATTGCTTTAACACTTTATCTACCACTTGCGAATTAAATGGATGCATAGAACAGATCAACTAATACGAGCACAATTTTTACTAAAACAATAAATAGCTATCGCTTAGACGTATAGTCAGCGAGAGAAATCATAAGTCGATCAAGAGTATTTAAAATCGCTTTAACACTTTATCTACCGCTTGCGAATTAAATGGATGCATAGAACAGATCAACTAATACGAGCACAATTTTTACTAAAACAATAAATAGCTATCGCTTAGACGTATAGTCAGCGAGAGAAATCATAAGTCGATCAAGAGTATTTAAAATGGTCTTATTTTATGATCTTACTTTACCTACCGCTTGCGAATTAAATTGATAAATAGAACAGACCAACTAATACGAGCGCAGTTTTCCTCTGGTAACACCATGTATTTTTAATCATAAATGTATAACTTTCAGACAGAAATATAAAACGACACTTTCTTTGCATGTTTAGGGTATTATATTAATACATTGTTGACGGTATACCGTGAAATGAATCTTATCTCAGTTCCCGCACATTTTTTGATCAGATGAAAAATAAAAACACCTATTTAAAGCAATGAAAATGTTCCATTAAACAAAACCTTTTATTTAAAATTGACTAATGCAGCTAATGATAATACTAGTAGTGTTTTTTTAATGTGCTAATTATGAAAATATTTTCTGTGATGGAGAAAGTTTTTCATTTTTTCTTTATCAGGACTATTGTCATTTTTATTACTACTCTCAACAGCACTTGTTACATCTGTCTCATGTGCGACAAATTCCTTGAAGTATTCTTCAAGATTGATATTCCATTTTTGACTAATTTTTCGAAATTGAATTAGAGGTCTATACAGCAGATACGAAATCATATAAATTTAATCATTACTATTCGCACAGTAATGATTTAGCACGTACAAGATATGAATATCTCTCTTCTGCAAGATCTCGACTCATGTCTCCCGTCGAAAAATGAAAAACGCCGAATTGCGTTTCCTGTCAGTAACGTTTGGAAAATGAGAAACGCCGATTCGTGTCTCCTGTCTACAGTGTGTTAAATTATGTTAGCAGTGTAAAAAAAAAAAAAGAATATGACTGCAACTCATCAGAATTTGCTAATATGCGGTCATAGATGTACCAGGGAAAAAATCTATTAATAGACTGCCGGTCAGTAAGCGTTACCGATGAAAATCCGATTTATTATGAGCTACCAATCGTTCAGTAATGGAGGTAAATAGCAGATCTATCAACCCGCGGTAGGTAAAGTGTTGAAGAAGGAAAGAAAAAAAAAAAGAGAGAAAAAGGGAGGAAAAACGTTAAGAATTGAACGAGAAATCCTGTGTCATAAATGTCACTGGAAAGGAGAAAAAACGGTGGATACGTACAAAGGGGAAATAGTTATTTTGATAATTGAGGTTGCACTATATTTTCCAACATCCACCACATTTCTTCGAACCTACTGACACACATAAGACGCGCAAGAGCTGTCCAAGATACGATCTGTTAATGCAATAAACGCCTGTCGCTTAGATCGAAATACGCGAGATTGCATAGAGAAGAAGCCGGCTGGTAAGAAGACTGTCGTCTTTAAGCTTCTCGGTAAAATAAATATTTCCCTGGATTCGTGCAGAACCAGGACGTTTTTACATCCTATGGTTCACTCCAACTATCCTGGACGAGAGTAGCGTTCTGCCGGTACATCTTCGCGAGAGAAGTCACGTCGTTAGACGAGAGGACGATCGTGACAATGACCTACCGAGATAGTCCTCGACGACCGGCGAACGTGACGCAATGCGTACGTGCACAGGACTTGCATGCACGTGGAGAAATACACCTGAAAACTTCCGCCAATCGGAGAAGTCTCAGATCCCTACCATGATCCCTGCTGAGCACGATCGCGATCGCGTTGTATTCTTGACAACGCGGTCGTGGCTAACACTCGCGTACTACACGCTGTTCGAAATAAACCGCAAACCTTGCGGAAAACTAGCGCGTCGTTTTCTTTTTTCTCTTCCTAAAAGAAAGAAAGAAAAAAAGAATGAAAAAAGAAAAGAAGGGAAACTTCGTATCGTTTGAATCGTTGCGCGGAAGTCCCTAGATAATCGTCGTTCATCTTATCAAACACAAGAATTGTGTTCTTGAGAAAAGTGCGGTGTTTTTTGTCATTTGTTTCGAAAAGGAATTGCAACTTGAAACGAACTCAGAAGAAAAAAGAACTATTTACATGTACAGCAAGATGTGTGATTTTGGTATTCATTTATGCTATTACGATATGATCTGGTTTATACTTCCGTTATTCACACAGTAAAAAGAAAAAGGAGAAAAGGGAAAAACGAAAAGGACGTTGAACAACGATATTGTTGATCCTATATTGTTTTAGTAGAGTTACAGTTTTATTAAAAGTGCGTGTAGATTTACATGTGCGCGCTCATGACTCAGTTTTGAAAAAGCTAAGTGTTACGCGAACATTGATCCCGGCGATAGTTAACACACGTTATCTACTGGCCGATCTGTTGTTGCTCGCGATGTAAGAACTTTGAAGAAAAATATTCGCTTCGTGTGATGACTATCGCATCTAACTTAGTGGTTGCTTCTGTTGGTTTCACACTTGCCTAAAAAACATTAAGCGACAAACTGTGAAAAGGAACGAATGGTTTTCCACCGCAGCAGACACACATGAATGACGTGCAGCAGTTTATCCTTAAGTCTCACTCGCAGAGCATCGAGCAACAATATCAAGCTAGTTCAGAATGTTGGAATCTGGTTGTCGACGAAGGTGTTTTTCAGGTATATACAAATCATACGTAATTATATAATAAAGTACCGTGTATAAGAGCAACATGTCAGTTTGCAATGAATTGAATCTTCATGTAATTGAAAAACAATTTACGATTGATAGATTCTAATTATTCGACGAATTCGATGAAGAAATTACTGGCACTAATTTTGCATGTTTCGTATATTTCTTCGTTACTTGAAGTTTAGTTAATAATTATCTTTTATTAGAAAAAAGAGTATTGGGGAAATGAGTATTGACGTAATTCTTCAAATAGGTTCTCTCGCAACTTGTAGGTTAATCTTGTAAAAATCTTCATTAATGTCATGATTTTATTCAGATAATCAAATTCTCCGTAAATGTGAAAAATCTAATGATTATTCTTCTACGTATTATAGATCTTAAAATGGAAAAAAATATTATCGATCATTGACATAATTTTTCGAATAGATTCTCTTCCAACTTGCATATTAACCTAATAAAAATTCATTAATATCACAATTTTATTCAGACAACCAAATCCTTCTTACATATAAAAAATCTAATAATTATTCTTTTATACATTATAAACCTTAAAACGGAAAGAATATTAAGAATAGTATTCACATTATTTTTCAAATAGGTTTTCTCCCAACTTGCATGTTAATCTAATAAAAACTTATTCATGCCGTGATTTTCTTCTGACCATTGAATTCTTCGTAAATATAAAAATCTAGTAATTATTCTTTCGTACATTATAAATCTTAAAATGGAAAAAAATATTAGCGAGTATTGACATAATTCTTTGAATAGATTTGTTTCCACGTTGTACATTAATCTAATAAGAGTTCATTAATGTCACAATTCTATTTAGACAGTTAAATTTTTTGTGAATGTAAAAAGTAATAACTATCTTTAAAATGAGAAAGAATATTAACAAGTACTGATTTCCTCTTAACTTCAAGGTTAATCTAACAAAAATTCATTTACGTCATTAACATTATAGATCTTAAAATGATAAAGAGTATTAACGAGTATTCGCATAATTTTTCAAGCAGATTTCCTCTTAACTTCAATGCTATTTTAATCAAATTTCATTAACGATGCCATTTTATTAAGACAACCAAGTTCCTCACAAACCCAAAAAGAATCTAATAGTTATCTTTGTACACGTTACAGATCTTAAAATGAAAAAGAATATTATCGAATACTCATATAAGTTTTCGGACAGATATCCTCTTAACGTCCACGTTATATCTAATAAAACTTGATTTAAAAAACCAAAAATTGAACAGAAACATTTATCTTTAATTATCAAATAACGTTCAAGCCATGTTTAAGACGTTGTTCATATCTCCATATGCTATCGATTAAACAATCTGCTTATATAGTTAAAAAAAAAAAAAAAATGTTGAATAGATTTGTAAGAAATTCATTTTTATAATAGTCACACGCATATGAGACAGTCTCGCGACCTTGCTTCTGGTGTGGAAGTGTGTAAAACGGTGATTACGACGGTCGCGGACATGTAATATCCAGTGCTGAGCGTCCATAGGACTCTCAATACGTAATGAGTAGGTTAAATTAATACATATACACTTAGCTACCGGGACCTTTGCCTAAGAAGTAAGGATGTATTGTGCGTATTGTAGAGAAGGATTACGCAAGAAGACACAGTGCCGCCGGTTTTGCGAACCATATCATTTTTGGAACTCTTCTCTCACGCGAATGTCGTATTAACACTGACCTCAGTCACCTGTAATTGCTACGTGTTACTATATACTAAGATATAGACGACACACGTAATACGGCCTATTATACTTGCTACCGCCATGTTATATTCTTACGTATCGTCGGACTTTTTATCCTCACGATGCCTCTGGGATAGCCTTGAATAAAACACAACACGTTTGATACCAAAAGAACTATATACCCAACCGTCACAAACTTCCAATTGATTCGTTTCATAGCATGTAACGTAAAACTGTTTTTCCTTTTTCCTTTTTTTTTCTTCTTCTATTCTATAATAACACGAAATCCACGTTGTTTATTGTGCACTCGTGAACGTAGAGGGGGAAAGAAGTATGAAATTAACAGAGAAATATCTGTTATCTCGAAGTTTTATTTTTTTTTTTTATTGTATACTCGTGAACATAAGAGGAGAAAAACAAAATGAAATTTAGCAAAGGAATGTCTGTTATTCTAAAGTTTTATTTTTTAATTGTGCACTCGTGAACGTAGAGGGAGGAAAAAACACGAAATTAACAGAGAAATATCTGTTATTCTCAAGTTTAATTTTTTTGTCGTGCATTCGTGAACGTAGAGAGGAGAAAAAACACACGAAATTAACAGAGAAATATCGTGTTATTTCGAAGTTCTATTTTCGTCAATCTGTAATGTAAAATATATAATGATAGACTTCGGTTCTGTCTGAATGTAAAAACTGGAACGAAAGGTATTAAAACTTGGCTAATGATACACGAGCCTGGAAAACAAGCATCAATCGTTTTACTTCAAACTAAATTTTTACCAAGAATAACGTCTTCATCGTGGAGTATCAAGTGTAATTGAATTTTCTTTAAACAACATCAAAGTCTGCATAAAAAAACATCAACTGTTCGGGGCACAGGATTTCTTTTTAAATGAGAAAAAGACTAGTTAGAATTTGAATGAAAAATTTGTTCTTTTCATCGATGAGATTATATTGTAAATCTATGCGTTTATCGGAATATTTCAATTCATGAAAAATACCCCACTGTACATATGTAAGTATTAAAAAAACGTGACATTTTTTATCTCTCTGTGCGACAGAGTTGAAGAAAATTATATTTGTGCAATAACGTGGCATCATACGTTTTCACTGAATTCTGAACAAATAAGTTTACCAACACGTTTCTTTATTTCTCGCCAACATGAGAAAATCAAATCTGCAGTTTCTATTTTCGATTTCTTTTACTATGTTGTTTCATTTGAAAATTATTAAATAATACAACACATTTTGAGATAACAAAATGTTACTCTACAATTCCTTCGAAGCTTTCATCGTTTCTTCTTCACGTAGAAACTTTTAACCACGAAACGAACCCTCCCCAAGATTCGCAGGTATTAACCTATAGGGATTGAACAGGTAGCCAGTGGCTTTTCAGTAGAAATATTTCCATCTTCGATGGTAAAAGGTTAAAAGCTTTAAGTGCCCACAGTTTTGACAGGAAAAGGACCTCCCAGAGATTTAAGTCGTAATTAAGTGGGCAATCTTTACGACTTGCCACGGATTATCCTTTGTGAACTACCAGTGTCGCCTTTATACTTTAACCGCTTCGAGACCGATGTCATCATCAATTTGTCGTCTTCAAATTCGATGGGTTTGCCAGTATTGCGACGTGTATTATCTACAATACACAGTAAAATGAAACAAGTGTTTCCATTCATGAGAAGAAGATGAAAATTGCCCCTTTACGCTATCACTAAAATTCTACTAATATTTTCTTTCTTTTTCTTTTTGGTTTCTATGAACTTCTAGTTAATTGTTAAAAAATCAAACTTTACAGTGCTTCGTCAAAAGGACAAATAGCCTTTTTTTACCTAGTCATTAAAAATTATACTATTTGGCATTTTTTTATTACGAACATCCAATTAATTTTTAAAAAATTAAATTATACAGTACTTCGTCAAAATGAAAATTGGTCTTTTACACGATTAATAAAATTTTACTAATATTTCTCCTTTTTTTCCTTTTTTTTTTTACTATAAATTTCTAACGAATGGTTAAAAAATCAAACTTTGCAGTGCTTCGTCAAAATGAAAAATAGCTTTTTTACACAATCACTAAGAATTGTACTAAGAGTTCTTTTTTCTCATTACAAACATCTAGTTAATTTTAAAAAATAAAACTTCGGAGTTTTTAAACAGAACCTTACAGTTTCAATATATATACAGATTATATATTAAATTTCACAGTAATTTAATAATGATAAAGCACGAAGGAATAATGAAATGTTCAAATAACACAAAATAATTTGATGTATCTTCACTTACATTTTAACCAGTTCCACAAATAATAGCGAATAATTAGAGATAAAGTGAAGAAAGCAGTTAATACTTGTGGATAACGAACGGGCATTACAAGAAACGACTTTAAGAGTACCACACGAATAATGAGAGACTGAACCTGAGTGCATCAGAATGCAATAATAATTGCAGCCGCAACGCTTATCCTCCAGGGCTCGTGGAAGTAGTTGAGTAACACGAATGCAAAACGATTTCGATATTTTTATTCTCAGATGCTCAGATGAAAGTTTCCGTTGTTACAATTACAAAAGGAACAAAAGTTCGTTTCACTTGCTTCAAATTTGCGACGAATATTTACACACATGATCGAATGTTTGTAACTTCCGATTGATTCAAGCAAATTTGAAACATACTATATATTTTTCTCACATATGCATATACAAGTACTAATTCCAATTTGTATTGTTCAGGAATTTATGAAAGTCGATGAATTTTTTGTCAAATTAAAAGATATATCTGTATTTAACATTATTATAATCATACTGTAAAACTAAATATAGATAGTCTTCTATAACTATACTAATAAAAAAATATAAGTCTTAAAATATATCTATATTTGACATTATTATAATCATACTACGGATTAATTTTATTAATTTGCTAATTTAATTTATGTTAGTATTTTATGCTAGTATCATTGATATGCTAATTTAATTTTAATAATATTACTATCTTTATTAATAAATTTCATATCAATACATTTATTTTCTTTATTTTATATTTATATTTGAAATTAATTTATTACTTCTTTTTTATGGATATAGAAGGCTCTACTGTAATTAATTTCATGATACTAAAATTAAATTTTTATTTATACTAATAGGGAGACATAAGTGTTTATACAAAGAAGTTTTCAGATAGCAGAACAATCATTTTTCTGACACGAAATTACATTTATATAAATATAGATCAAGAAAATTGACGGTTTGTTTAAATATTTAACGAACCCGTATCTTTTTAGCTTGTAAATTACATGAAGTTTTCAACCTAATTAATTTTCCTATAACCAGAACAAAACAAAATATATACTTACATGCTGCATCTATCTAGAATCAATTACTAAAAGACATTCTATTCAGATAGTAAAACAGAACAGCTCCACTATACTAATAAATAATGTAAAAGTACAACGAAAGCAAGAAATGTACGATTCTATCTTTATTTTTAAGCATTAATCGATTATAATGTTATTTTGTATATAGTTTGAGGCTAATAATTCTGTTCCTGTTAAATATAGAAAGAAATTTTAGAAGAAAATTTTCCATTGTTTGACAAACTCCATCATCAAATAGTGCAACTTTTTATAAGAGTGCACCACTGTAGCTGCAAAGTATAATTGCACTTGTTCTTTAAATGAAATCCTATGATGTTCCTATTTATTTTGCATTAATAGATTCCTCGTACCTTCTTGAATAAAATAAAAAAAAAAAAGGTATTAAGTTGAAATCCCAAAAAACTGAATACCTTTCGAAATACTGAACTTCTCTTTAAACGTCTACAACAGATGCTCAAACGAGTTTGTTAAACAAGGCAAAATTTTCTTATCTTCAGCTCAGTTACTTCAAACTTTATTCCTTTCAATATAATCGAACAATGACAATGAGAAACACCGAAGGAACAATAGAATAAAATCGCATCGATTGATTTTAGTTTGATATCTCGATTAAGTTCTGAACATTCCACAATGAAACAAAGTTAAACGAAAGAAAGACGGTAACACGTCTAACGCGACCTTTGACCGTGATTGACGGACTTCGTTGCGTTTCTTTCTACAAGGATTTGCGCCATGGCAGGAGCGGTAACACATTATTTGCTGTGCCACTTGGACATTTGCTTAGAACGGTCGAGCAGCAAGAGAAGAGGCCCTTGAAGTATCCTTGGACTTTCCATAATATTTACACGCAACATCGAGTTACGATTCGAGAGAAGAAAAGAAAGCGTTCCACGGAGATCGAGATGGAGTAAGATAAAGGAAGAAGAAAAAAGCGAGGATCGTGAGAGAGGGCGATCCAAGCCACGGCCTGGAAGTTAGAAGTGAGTGTGTTGGATCGCGAGCGAGCATAGTCGTAAGACGAAATTAATAAGAGAAACGAGGTATGTAATATGGAAATGAGAAGCAAAGAGGAAGACAGAGACCGACCGAAGGCATTAGGATGCACTTGTGGCGATACTTGAAGGAGTTGGCGCGAGCCTGCTGCGGTAATCCATGCCAGCATGCATTAATCTGATGACTATCTGAATGAATCATAATTATTATCTTGGCCCATTAGCTATGAGGAGTATGTACCGCCGACCATAGGTAATGTGCATGCTTTCTCTGCGTATCTTTAATTACTTATAATTTTGTCGATAGTATACTTTCAAGTAAAGATCACCCTATTCGGTTAACCATCGTTAGATTTTCACTTGAACGTCCTATTTTTGTCTCTTTTTCTTTGATTAAATACCTTTGCTATTTATACCAACAAACACTCTATCGTTTCGTTTTACTTTCTCATGTATCGAATAAACATCTTTTTTTTTTCTGTTTCGTTTTGTCGTGAGCATCGATACACTGACAATTCGCAAAAGCTGTTAGACACATTTGCGCCTTCAGTTATTCCTCGAATACGTGCTTCTTCCTTCTTACCTGAGAGACATGGTATTAGTGTGAAATAACTTTCTTTTAAAGAAACGAACGTTGAGTTTTTCTTTTCTCTTTTTTCTTTCTTCCATTCGTTCTTTTCGTTTAAATTCATTTCGCCACGCGAACCATCGCGAACAGAATTCTATTCACGTTTTACGTACGTCGCGAGCATTTTATAAGGAAAGTCTAGTTTTTAGCGTTATTTTCAAGGTACACTCATATGACTACACTCGTGTACAACGATTCAAGCAATTTTCACGAAGAACCAAGAAACGCGGCGGGGCGTCATAGTCCGTTCCGTTCGTCAAAGATTTCAAGCAGCTGCTGGACTTATGCACTGTGAAATACATAATGCGTGGCAGTATGTCCTATCTAAGACGTGTGAAACGAATTTACCTCTTTCTGCAATCATCAAACTTCATCGTAGGTCTAAGGAAACGAAGGGAATTCTAGAAGTGATAGACTTAGAAACATAATAATTAACCAGAGTTCGATCCTCGAATTCTTTTGTCAAAGGAACTTTTGATTTTTGCAGGAACTTTTTACGTGGTAGAACGTGGACAATGCCTTGCAAGTGTTCGTGAAATGCTACTTTATTATTTCACTATTCTTTTCCTTTCTTTCTTTTTTTATCGTAACTATATTTTGAACATATTGAAATGAATTGTAACCTCATCGTTGAGAAATGTTACATTTTTCTACAGCTCATTTCAAAATGTATTATACAAACGCAAATCACTGGGAAACTTATTTATGTTACAAGAAAAAGAAAAGAAGATTTTGTTGATCTTACTAAATTTCTGGATATTTATCGACCTATTGTGATCCTTAAAAACGTATTGTACTTGGTTCTAAGTAAATGGATAACGAAAGAAGTTAACGCGATCAGGTGTGCAGCGAATATAAACAATTTGAAATATAGAAGAAAATGATGGATATCGAAGACAAAATATTTTTTTATAGGCTGTAAAGAGTGAAGGATTGAATGGCTATCCCTCAATATTTTGATTCACAACTTTCGTGACAGAAACGAGCTTTACCGGCAGTCACGTACGAAAACATAAGCGATGTGGCAAGGTAAAATCGTAGGTAAGCGATCGAGGACCGTAGGGATGTTAGGTTAATCCTAACCCTGCTCTTGGCAGGTGTCAAATACCTGGTTGATCACTGTCAAAGAGATTCAATTTGAATAATCATATTAAAAGGAACTTACAAAAATACATCAAGTTAAATAAGAAATTAATAATAAATGAAAATAGAGTTTCGCCGTATCGCGAAATTCTGTGGTACATACAATATTATTAATCGTTTTATTTAATTTTGTGTATTTCTGTACGTTTCTTTTAATAATAACATGATTATTTAAATATATATATTTTAATAAAAATTAATAATTGTTGAAAGAAATGTATCTTTTACGAAAAATAAATTAAAATGTCTAAACACCTTAAACATAAAGAACAATCTATTACATTGAAAGAGAACCTATTATTGACATATTTAAGAGAATCTATATACACAAGTTTAAACGTTAATATAAATATAAATAACTGTTATATTACTCTTAATAATATCTGTTATTCTTAATAAACAATTCTTTATATTACATATTAATATGGAAATGTAAAACAATCCTTAAACCAAATTGAACTTGTGATATGTTAATCGATAGGCCTCTGAAAGGAAACCCTGTTTTTTTAGTTTCAACCCAATACTTCCACTATTAGAATAATTACAGACCAAAACGTGATTTACAGTTTAACCTGAATTTCTTTTATTCTGTAGTATAACAAAAAAAAAATGAGAAAAAAATCAAGGATACTGTAGTCAGTGGGATAGACATCTAGGAATTTTTCCGATTCTTTTTTTGCTGCAAAACTGAATTGTAAAAAATTCTAAAAGTTTGAAAATGCTGATATTTTTTTATCAAGTACTGTTTTAATATATGTACTGTTCGTAGTATTCTTATCACTATCTAAACTTATATTCTAAAAGATTTCTATCTTCCGAAACATCTTTTTTAACACTAGATTTACGGGCTTTTCTTGTGTGAACCCGAAACTGAATCTTTCCTTCCAGAAATCGATTTGTTAGAGACAACATAACTGTATATTACTAACATATTTACAAATTCGGATATATTTTCGTATCATTCCATAAATAAAAGTAAGAAAAAGTTGCTAGGAAATAATAGCAATCGTTTTTCTCATTTCTCTCGTGAAATCTCAAATCCGACAAAATTGACGTGTCCCGTAAATCTAGTGTTAAACCTCCTGTCGATCCAGTACTTCCTAAAATAGAATACTTCGTTTTTCTACTCTGTTTATTCTGATAATAAAAAATCATTCTCGTTACTTTGTTATTATTTGATTTTATACAAAGCAAAGCTCACTTTTCCATTTGTCTTAAGAAAATCTGTATTCTTATTTTTTACCTATAAGGTATAATCATTTTTATAAAAGATGACACTTTCATACAGAAGATAATAATTACTGAAAATAAAGAGAAAAAAAAGTAGTAGACATTAAGGATAGAAATTTGTAAAAAAAGAAAAGAAAAGAGGAATAGAAAACAAATATATGGAGACATAGGAAAGCGGAAGAGAGAGCTCGGAAGAAACTAGTGATCCCTCGACAGCGCGTTTCAAACATCTGTTCGTTTGCACATCCCTTTCCTCACAGCCTCGCAAATTCATGCAACCTGTGACGGAATCTCACCAGTAGCTAAGGAATCCATACTATGTTCATAGATCATACTTAACATACGTATGAAGATTTAATTTGGCGATTCCATTTCTAGAAACTATTTAAGATCATCTAGAAGTTTCACTACTTTCAAAGCTAATTCAAGCAATTTTCACTGAAGCGTAGTGAAAGAATACCAAACAAAATTTTAGATTCAATTTATTTATAACTTCGTATAAATAAGAAATTAAATATATCATTTGGTAATTTACACTCGTAATTATTATACTGTAAAAAATACTTGTGTGAAGACTATTCAAGAACAATTTAAATCTGTTATACTTTAGCTTGAAAACCGACCAATAAACAATTTAGAATTTAAATAGAATTGAACTAGGACCTTCTGTAGAATTTCGCGACAGTGTATAATTCTGCAATTTACTAAAAATCCTTCTATATTCAAGAACGATTTAAATTTTTTAAATAATACTTCAGCATGCAAATCGATCATTAGGTACTTTAAAAAAAGAGAAGGAATACTAAAGCTTCTGTAGAATTTTGTGACATTAATTTCGTGGCAGTATATAATTCTGTAATTTACTAAAGGTACTTCTATGAAGAATATTGAAGAACAAACTAAATCTTTTATATAATACTTCAGCTTGCAAATCGATCAGTAGGTAGTTTGCAAAAAAAAACAAAAAAATACTAGATCTTCCGTAGAATTTGTGACGTAAATTTCGCGACAGTATGTAATTCTACAATTTGCTAAAAGTTCTTCTATGAAGAATATTGAAGAACAATCTAAATCTTTTATATAATACTTCAACTTGCAAATCGGTCGTTAAGTACTTTGCAGCATAAATACTAAATCTTCCGCAAAATTTTGCGGTCATCTCGCATCTTATTTCACGGCGGTAGCAAACGGAACTAGTTTCCTATCTTCGTAGTACAACTTTATAAACAATAAATGAAAAAGTACTTCATTGAATTCGCGTTAATAATACACGAAGTAGCTGTGTTCCTTCTAAACTTCGAATCACAACGTCCATCGGCCACGATGAGCGTAAAAAGATGAAGAAAAAAAAAGATAAAAAAGGACACTATATTTCCTTAAGAAGTAACAACCGCACGATAAAAATAGCAACGATATCCAAAACTGAATACTAGAAAGACCATGGGAAATTGTTTAAGCACGGTGGACTGACCATTGGTGGTGCGCATCAAATTCTCAGCGGCGTTCTTAGAAACGGTATAAACGCGTACAATCTTTTTTCGTAGCGGCTCAATCATGAACGTTGCATCGAAACAGAACAAGCGTAAAGCCGTGCCATTAGAAACCAGCACTTCGGTACCGGACAAATCGTCACGGAACAAACGTCTTGTCCTACATTTCGCGGCCTGAAGTCGACAGATGTGCTGACAAGCGAGAATCACCTTAAAGGCGTCGCGCTCAACAGATTGCACCGGCGACTGATTGATGCCGCTGAACAACAATTGCGCCGGTTTCGCGCTACGCCGGCTTCCCTATTCATCTTCTTCTTGCGACCGATGCATTAGCGACAATACCAACGTACATTAAGCGCCACTGGTCACTACTGCACTTTACGTGCGTTTGCCAACACGACGTTCCCTTCTTTCCTGCGTTTTAGTTCAAGGGAGTCTGCTTAACGAACATTTTACTCCGACATACCTTTTCACTTGATCCTATATAGGGTGTTAAATAAAAGAAACAGAAAAGGGGTGTAGTAATTATTTAGAAAGCGGCCGTTACATTCGATTTCGATGATTTTTAACCCTTTGCGGATGGAACGATTTCAAGCTGGGCACGCTATAGAGCTTCAATACTTACTTTTTATAAACTATTATTTATGCTATATATATGTGTGTTTAGAATTTGTCAGTTGTGTTTACAGACAACATATTTGTGTCTCCTGGCTCTGTTAGTTGTTTTCTCCAAACGCATAGAGACATTCATCGTCTACATTCATGGTTTACGTCCGCAAAGGGTTAAGTATGTGTAGCGATCGGTATTTTGAACAATGTTTTTCTTATGCATGTTACCATCGTACTCTTTCAGTTTTCGAGATATTTGCAAAGAACTGTCGGTATGTTTTAAGACAGTGTTTTTCACCTGCAGATCGGCGAAAACAGGTGGAATATACCGTGGATCGGCTGACGACTAAGACAAAAAAAAAAAGAAATAATGTAGACAATTTTTTATTTATTAAATCTAATTTTACGAAATTGCGAATTTTAATTAGTGCAATATTTGCTGCTTTTTCTTTGTTAGGAAATTTGATATACGTAATTGTTACACGATTAGAACAAATTTTTCGCAGATTAGCTGTTGAAGAACACTGCTCTAAGCCACGATATAGCGGCATCGTAAATGAAACTTTTAAAAATCGGCACTGATCGATTGTTGCGGCACGCACGACCGCGCGTTACACTCTGTTTTATGGTTCGAACGATATTTGATATTCCAATTAGCAAATAGTATTTCATTTAGAAATGGAAAATATATAAATACAGTACAACTGAAGAAAGAGTTGAAATCTTCGAGTTATGGAGATTTTAACTTATCGAAGTTTCCGAGTAAAAGAGGTTAACGAGGGATAACAAACGAAAATTCGACATAAAGAGGTTTTACGTGTGAGTTAAGTTTCTCGATTTATGGATATTCACAAAAGGACAAACTCAGAAGTCAATTATGTATATATTTATACACATAATATATACATATATAAACATAGAGGAAAGATTAATTTTAAGTCAAAAATAAAAGAGAGATTGCGTTATATTTAAACATGGAGAAAATAATTCCAGTTATAGAAAGTTTATATTTCGATTTACAGAGTGGGAACAAAATTCTAAACTTATTGAAATTTCTTTCTTTGTGCACAATTACACAATATTTTTGCATTTTCTACCTGCATATACCTCGATAAAACCTTTACCTGTAACGTAATTGTAATGTGAGTATAAATTTTTATTCTTATACAATGATGCTGGATAAAATATTTCTTCGTACGGTCCTGTCTATTATTTCAAATCCTTATCTACCTGTATTTCTACCGAAAACTAAAACCTGTTTATTTCAACTCATTCCAGTGAATACTGCCTATGCATCAATGTTGATATATATTATTGTTTATAATTATCTAATTATTAATAAAAAAAACTAAAAAATTATGTGAACTGTAATTCACGTGAGACACAAGTGCCAGTTAAACATATATTTTCCATCAACCTAATATTTCATATTGATTCAAAATCGTTTAAAAATGTATCAAACACAGTCATTGCTAAACATTGGAAATTTACTATGATAATTCATGTGAATGAAGCGTTTCTTCAATTATACGAATAAATTCTGATAATTCTTGCATTACTAAATGAATGTAAGACAGGGGGGGGGAGAAAAAGAAAGAGAGAGAGAGAGAAATAGAGAGAGGAGAGAGAGAGAAATATATATAGAGAGGAGAGAGAGAAATATATATAGAGAGAGGAGAGAGAGAAATATATATAGAGAGAGGGGCGAGGGAGAAAGAAGGAAGAGAGAGAGAGAGAGAGAGAGAGAGAAATATATATAGAGAGAGGGGTGAGGGAGAAAGAGGGAAGAGAGAGAGGGGGAGGGGGAGAGAGAGAGGGAGGGGGAGAGAGAGAGCTTTGCAAGGAGAAACAAATATTGCAACTTTTCAATTTTCTACAAAATTTATACTTGTCAAGATTTATCAAGATGACGAATATATTGTTTTTGACTCGTACTTTGTATACCATAGGGTCGCATGCCATTCATGCGCGCAATGAGTATGGAACAACGGTGGCAAGATCTGGCATCTCTTTTATCACTACCTGGTGCACCAGACCACTTTGCACATCCCGCACATCCTGGATACCCAGGGCACGGTATAAGCCACAGTCATTACGAAACACAACGTAATGTATTGCTTCATAATGCTACTCTGGCCCCACCGGTGGGCGATCTTAATTCAACGAGTCCCTATCACAATGTGGGTGAGTGCTTTATACGAATATTTTCATTTATGCTGAAAATTTCATTTGAACCAGTTGTAACATACTCTTAACACGTTCTCTATCAAATCATTCTAAGCGAATTTTTTCTATAGCCCAAACACTTTCTCGTTTCCTTTTCTTTTATTTTTCCCTTTCATTTTATATGTTGAGTTTTACTTCTTTCATTTTATTTGGTACAGTTTGAAAGGTAAGTGACCACAGATTTAACATATTCGAGAGACATTTTTATTGTGAACATGTAACTTCTGTTTCTCTATTCTACTTCTAATTACATATGTCTCTGTTTTTTCCGTAATGAAGTTTGAATTGAGATTTCACATGTAAAACGTTTTCGTTTTCTTTTTGGAGGAGGTTTTTTATTATAAAAGTAAATGTTTCTTTCTTTTTTACCCATTTACAATTAGAATGACGAGAAATACTTTTAAACTGATTAAATGTATAATAAAAACAAAACTCATTTAAAAATTAACAAATTATCATTCACAGTAAAAGAAAGAATCATTATTGCTCATGTATGAGAAACGTGTTAGAAAACGTGTTAAAAGTATATACTGTGATAAATAGGTTAAATTTTTGTACATTTTCTATACAATATTATTTCATTTACTAGAAAAGTCTGAAAGATTTTAGATTAATTCGATTGTTATTTAACAATGACACGTAAAAATATATCAATTTCTATAAAATTTTACATTTAGTTTATTTATATTTAATTGTGAATATTACATAGAATTTTTCTTCATTACTGCATATTTAAAAAATTAATTTATGCGAAATGCCTTTACTGCTTTAGAAAGATTAAATTTGAAATTGAAAAAATGTAGTCAGACATCACGAAGAAACATTTGAATCAGGAAAAGCTTTAGAAATTATCGATAAATTCTGTTTTTCTTATTGTAGAATTACATGTTAAAAGTCAAAAATTTCTTTGATATGAGTATATACTTTGATATTGTGTAAAAAGTAAATCTATTCTCGTTTTTACATTCTACACAATTCTATGCAATTGCACATATTGAACAAAAACTAAATATACAATTAATTTTTTTATCTGCAAACTTCAATTTTATTCAACGAAGTTTCTTTACCTTTTAAGATATTTTAAAAATATTAGTAGGCATAAAGTAAATTCTTTCACACAAGTAACGTAGTATTGCATTAAGTAGGAATAAAATAATGAAATTTATAGTTGTTCTCTTTCCTTTTTAACATATGACAATTTTGCCGATTTTAAAACAGGTAAAGTCCGTTTTATATATGATACATTACATATAACTTTTATTATTATAAAATAAAATTTATCTTATAACAGTGTAGCATAATATACAATGTTTTTCCCATATAAACTGTTAAAATTTATATAAAATCAAATACTAATATTCAAGATGGTTGAAATAAAATTTTCGTATATATTATGATATAAAGTACTTATGAATATCTTCGGCCAAAAAAATCTAATTTCCGAATTTTCATTTGTTCAATTTTTATATTCGTTTTAAACAAATTTTTGTATCGGTAAATATCAATTGTCCTATACAAAAATTACTTAATTTCATGTGGTTAGAACAAGGAATTCCATAAACTGGAATCACCTTTAAAGCGATCGTGTTTTCTTTTAATTTGATGCACAGTAACTTCTCAGTTAATAATACGTAAAATTTGTTTCTCTACACATACAGTGAGTGTAGAATGTACGCCGATTAATTTCAGAAGTTCGTAAAATTACGGTTTATTTGTTAATTTATGTGAAATAACATATTTGTATATATTTAAAAAAAAACGCATAATTTGCGAAATTAATAAGAAAAATTGAAAAATCGACAGAAATATTCGTACAATTGCTAAATGATAAATCTGTCTTAAAATTTCAACTACAAACAAGTAATTTAAATTAATTTCACAACAGCAACATAAGTTAAATACTACAATTAATACTTCGTAGTATTTCCTTCTGATTTTTGAATTATCACAAATCTTCTGCTCATTGATATAATTAAATTCGATGTTATTCGAAATGTAATCTTCACGCGTATCTTATTAATCCCAGAACGTATCGCACGTGATGTTGATAGAAGTCGAAAAAAATCGTAACAAGAAGAAAAGCTACGAATCGAAAGAATATGAACTATTGCTCTTTATCTATAATAGAGGAGACAACAATTATCCGAAATAAAACTATAATTTTTTGCTGATTGTCAGATATGAATTATAAATGTCATTGACTCTTTGCTTTCTGTACGAAGTTTTAACTTATTAATGTACTCCTCTTGTTTATTTTAGATATGGAATTCTACATTTTGAGATATGGAAATATCCCCCCTATAATTCTAACCTCGTCCTTTCGAATTATCATTTGTCCGGACCACTCCAAATAACTATGAAAGGATTAACATTTTTCATTGAAAAGTAATTGAAGGAAGCAATGCATATGCGATTTATCTTTTAATCAAAAACATTTTATTCAAGCTTGCAAATCGATAGATCGCATGTATCAAAATTCGAAGGGATTAATATTGAAAAATAATGCAGAAACATCTACCTATTAGTACATTAATAAATTTTATAAATATGTTCCGGATAATTATTGACTTACCTTGGTATTTTATCACACGGAAGTGTTGTAATATCCAACATAGCACGTACATATAAGATACGAGAACTGTTACACGGGCGCAGCGTGTAAAACGCACATCTAGCAGGACTGTTTCACGAGCACTGCACACTACATGTGTCGTACGTCATCTGTGTATTACTATTCTTCACTTATGAACGTAATAAATTTAATCAACAATGTGAGGAAATAACGCAACAAATTTTATTTGCCATTTAATTTATTCGAATTAAAATACTCATTGCCACAGGTGGGTCATCAAATCTGGGTTCAGCTGTGGCAACATCGATGAATTTAACAAACAGCAGTGAACCAATGGGTGCAGAAAGCGGAGCAGCTTATAAATCTGAGCCGGCAGATATGATGTATTACCATACACCAACTTCTGATTCAATCAATCAAACAACTGATGGTTTTCTTTCATCTCTTCTTAATGACGAGGATTTACATCTAATGGATATGGGCATGAATGACGGTATGTACAAAATTTTTATTCAACATAAACATATACGTACTTCTAATGTTACAAACGAATTATATAGTTTCAATTATTATTTCTCGATAATAAACCTTCGACAATTTATTCAAAAATATTAAAAAATAAGCACTTTTAATTGTTTTTTTTATTATAAAAAGAACGTACAAAACACTTAACATAATATTAGAGAGTATCATTTCATAAAATAAATTGTTTTTATACTTTTATCTTGCTTATATAATTTGTTCTTAAAAACTAACATTTGTACGATCGATAAAGTACAATAAACTGTGTCGAAAGATACAGCTGGAACGTTTCGCGCAAACCGCGTGTCATTTCTTATAATTAATAATTCTTTACATCAAAGAAGGTAACATTGCGTTATCTCATATGTAACTTATTTTCCTAAAGAGGTACATAATCCAGTCTATTTCACTTAAATGTGTTATTGTTGGATCAGATGAAAACAAAAATGAATTGCTATTGTGCATTGATTTCCGTTAAACATTAAATATGTGAGAATTTAGTAAACAAAGAAACAAAGCTTACTACCCTGTTTCTAACAAAATAATACAAGAAAGTGCATAGACGTGTAAAACACAAACTTTCTACCATTCTTCGTCCGGTTCAAGTGGTTCAGAGTGTTGTATGGACGCTTCTTCGGCATATTGTTCTTCAGTATATTGTTCTTCACCTGTTTCAAACTGTACAGAAAAAAATTGTATATACTGTCTACTTTCTAATTGCAATAGCATTATGAGAATATAATTAAGAATTTCATACTCCTCTGATATCTGCTGCTCCAAATTTGCTCCCTTTTCCAGGCATAAAGTTCCTATTTGCGTTTCCACCCATTAACCAGTCTGGAACAGGTTGGCCTGCTTGTTTTAGTATTCTAACAAGATCACCTCGCAACGGTGCATCATCTTCAGGATCGAAAAAGGAAGTCGCTCTTCCTCTGTTCCCCACGCGACCAGTTCTTCCAATTCGATGAACATATTCATCAATTCCTTTTGGTAAATCGTAATTTATAACATGTGATACATTTTTTATATCTAAACCTCTAGCAGCAACAGCTGTAGCTACTAAAATAGACATTCTTCCGGTTTTAAAATCGGCTAACGCTTCTTCTCTTTGTCTTTGTAACCTATCACCATGAATACTGGTGGTAGGATAATTATTCTCAGATAAAAACACAGCAATGAAGTCTGCTTTTTTCTTCATTTCAACAAACACTAAAGTACCACCTAATGTACCTGCATCATGTTCTCTCTCTAAGACTTCTCTGAGTAAATCTTTCTTTTTATTTCTGGCAACTTCGTAGAAATGTTGTTCTACATCTGAACATGCACCACCTACAATACCAACCGCGAGGAATAAATAATCGTTTAGAAATCTTTTTGCCAAATGTTGCACCTCATCTGGGAAAGTAGCAGAAAACATTAACGTTTGCCTTTCTCCCAGAGGAACCATAGTCTCATGATCTACGATCTTTTCGATACTAGGCAAAAATCCCATGTCTAACATACGATCGGCTTCATCCAGGACGAGAAACCGAACAGAAGAAAATGTAATTCTTCCTCTATCTAGAAAATCTAATAATCTTCCAGGTGTTGCTACTAGTATATGACAACCCTTAGACAATTTTCCTCCTTGGTGAATTACAGATGTTCCACCATATGCAACTACAGTTTTTATAATTGAATTCAAAGAAAATTTAACAATTTGTTGCCATATTTGTATAGTAAGTTCTCTGGTAGGTGATACAATAATAACTTGTGGTTCACAATGTGTTGAAGTTACAATTAAGTCAGTAGGTTTTTCTAATAGTGTATGTATAATAGGAACAGCGAATGCAGCAGTTTTTCCTGAACCTGTTTGTGCACAAGCCATTAAATCACGGCCACTCGTTATAATTGGAATAGAATATTTCTGTACTGGAGTGGGTTTTGTATATCCTGACTTTTTTATATTTTCCAACACAATATTTCTAAGTCCAGTGGCTTCGAAATGCTCTATTGGTTGGGGTACATTTTCCCCACTTACGTTAACTTCAATGTTATCATACTTATCAAAATTAATGCCCTTTTCAACTCCATTTTCAAATAAGGATTTTTCATCACTAGGTAAATCTGGTGGAATGTACAATTCTCTAGGTTTCTGCATTGGTTCTTCATCATCATTTCCTCCACCTCGTCCACTAAATGGACCTCTTTGTCTTGTATCTTTATCATCCTGTTCAGTATCGTCATCATCCTCATAGTCATTATTTCTCTTGTAATCACTATTTCTGTCACCATTGTCTCTGTTTCTGCTTCTAAATCGTCCTCCTCTTTGAGTAGCTCCTCTTCCTCTAAATCCTCCTCTGCCATTACCTCTCCCTTTGCCTCCTCCTCTACCAAAGCCATTGAAATCATTACTGTCGTTATTTTGTTCCCAATTATCTTCACCACCAAATCCATCATTGTTTGTATTTCCACTACTGAAGGTTTTATTGCCTGCACTCCAATTATCATTATTATTGTTCTGTATTATAAAACCACGTCCTTTTCCATAACTACGTCCACCTTCAAACTAATTTAAATATTTATTTACAAGTTCTTCTTGCTACATACTATTGTATAAAATAAAAAAGCTTTTACTCACAGAAGATGTATTCTGTGCTTTAGAAGAACAAAAATCCTGTCCCCAGTCGTCATCCATTATATTCTGTAAAATTGTAGAACAAAAGTTATAAACAAATCGCTAGAATTAACAATGGTAGTCAAGGTTTGCATTTTTAGGTAATACAATTTCATTACAATTTGAAACAGGAAATATAAAAAAGTTAAAAAACAATTCAATCGATATATTATGCGCAAAATATTTCATGCATATTATTTCAAAAGATAAAAATTGGTGAATATTATATTTACTTTAATTTCAATGGTTAAATATACTTTCTATTACCAAAAACTGGTTTACAAGGACATCGTAGGACAAAGCACAACTCGTGAAAACATTCTCAGAGAAAAATCGATACAAACATGAAATATATTTGTTTCTACATAGGCATCACTCACGCTTCTAAGAATCGAAAAAAAAAATACGTTATGAAGCAATACACTTTCATCCGTTTTTGCTTGACCTATGAATCTACAATACTATTTATTATTGTTTTGCTTGAATATCACGATACACCCTATTTTATTTACGTAAAATAACGATTAATTTTATAAATAGTATTAATCTTTATTTATTTTTATACAGTTTTGTTTAAACACGTATAAATGTCATTCAACACTAATTAAGTATATTGATTTTTAATGCCTAGTAAATGACACGTGCATATTGAGAAAAGAAAGCATCGTATTTACCGGCAAATATGGCGGAGCAGTATTGACGGCGAATAAAGTTACTTTAATTTAATAGTACTTACTTTTTGATCGTTGAAGAAAAAATACAAGTAAAAGTGATTAAGTTAATCGAATCGAACAGATCGATATGATAAACCGTCCTTTTCGTTAACTATCGAAAGACGAACAAGTCCGTTCAACCGTCACAGTAGAAACGCTGACAACGTTTAACCGCTACCACTAACGAACAAAGAACTGGCAGAGCAGCCAACTTAAAGGACCGTGGTTCTTACGAATCAACTATCGAGTTTTGAAGTGGCGCGCCTGCGCATTCTGCACTGCGTTTAACTTTCTCAACTACGTAATAAGCTGTTAACGAACCCACGATCTTTTTAAGTTGTATGTTTACGTAAAATAAATTTTCCATTTATAAAATATTAATTATACTAAAAAATCAAATTACTCGTTAGAAAATTTAATATAAAAAAATGATTGATAACCAATCTTAAATCGGACTCAGTTGCTATACTTTTGGTATAATGTTGTTTAGAATTATTAAAATTAATCAAAGATTAAAATATTGAAAAAATGTAAAATAATTTTTTAAATAAACTTAGTTTTTTAAGATGTGAATATCACATTTTGTAAAGATTTCTAAAATAAAAAATTGCATGTTAGCGATTATACAGTTATAATATTTCGAAAATTTGTGCTTCGTACAAAGATATTTGAAATATTTACTTAATAATTTGGCTAATATTAAAATTACGTTCCTACATTAAAAACTGAAAATAATATCATTTCATCTTCCAACTTTTAAGCTAGTAAAAATATTCGGCGAACAGTCGCATTCAGTGAAACAATGTAGAATAGCTTCGAAACTTCGTTTCAAATAAAAGACGAATAATGCTCAAGGTCAAATCTCCTCGTGTATAGTGTATACGTGTGTTTAAGTATTATTTTACTGCCAGCAGTGTTATACTTTCAAGTTTAAGTTTGAAAAAAACAAAAATTGATAATAAAGTTAGTAAAGTTAATAAAGGTATTGATAATAGAGTCATATCTTTTATACAGTCTGTACGTTATTTATACAAACTATAATTAAATTTTATATATAAGTAACATTTATATTACAAATAATAATTTTTATAATTTTTATGACACTATTTGTAACATTATTTAAAAGTTTTAAAGAGTTTTTAAAATAATTTTAATATTCCAATATATTTACCAAACTAATATTCACTATTATTAAAAAATACTGGGAGAATTGAGAACTAACAATTGAAAATAACATACTGGTATGAAATATAAAAGTTAAATTATTTTCTTTCTTTTCTACATGTTAAATCATTTAGTAGAAAATACGTGTAGTATATTTAATTAGCATTAAAAATTATTTTAAGTTTTTAACTTTTATGCGAGGTGATTCTTTCGTTAGGTAGACTAAGGCTGTACCGTCGATCACACCGCGATGATAACGCTGTGTCGGTATGTGTGATCTGTCGCTGGTTTTCATTGTAACATTAGAGACTGGTCGACAGATCACCCATACCGACGCAGCGTTATCGCTGCAGTGTTATTGACGGCACTACCTTTAAGTTAATTAATGAAGGAATCACCCTGCATTAGATTATCATTTTTGTAATAATAAATTTTTGTAATGCTTTCAATTTTATTTATATACGCAATAAAAACTTAGCATTTTTTCACAGTACAGAATTATCGATTGTCGAATTAAGCAATTTTAGGCTTAGTCATCATAGTCTTTTCGTTAACATAGAAACAACAATTGGCATATTAAAGTAAATTACTCTAATAATTACTGTTATTCTAAATTTAATAATATATAATCAACTAATTAAATAAAGTGTAGTATCAACGATAAAATGTTGGCAACAATCAAAGGCGATAAAGTGAAGTGAAGATATTACGGAAATCGACGTCATTAACAACAAAACTGCAGTTACATTTCTGATATTAATCTGCTTGACTTTAACCGTGCTGCATCAAACAGATGCACACGTGTTGGTCTGTCTGTGTACAGATAGGAAAAAAGAGGAAAGGATATCCATGGCTCATCGTCCTGATTTAATAAATATTCTATTTATCGAATGTAACATCTTGACATAAAGAATTTTGAATGTTCGTTTTTGAGATTTTTATTTTCTGTTTTAGTTTTCAATCTTAGAAAAAGTCTTAGCATAGTGATTAAAAATATTGTTGCACTTACTTTCCAAATATTTTACAAAATTTGCTATTTTTATATTTATAGAATATATTTTATATCATACTTTAAACAATAAATATTTTTCAGAATAATATATAATATTCTTCAGCATATAAACAACACTTAGGTATATTCTATTTATAATCATAAATTGTAACAATATTGAAAAGGTTATAAATAACATTATAAAATTGTTAATTAATTAACTGTTATTAAAATGTTCTTATTAAAAGTTGTTAGAATTACAATAGTTAAAACATATAATTTACAGGAGACAGTAAGCAAAGTTGATTGAATGAATTTCTGGATCTTCGCTTTCTTTGTGTATTCATCATTATTTACGAAATTGCGGTGGCCATTTCCACTAACCAGACGGTATACACGTACATACATATGTATGTATGTATGTATATGCTTAGTTCACCTATGTATAGTTCGTGTCCTTAGATAGAAATAAAACGAACCTCGTACCTGTTTTATATTTGCTTTTTCGAAATACATACATACATACACGAATAGCACGGATCAATAGGGTTGTGTATTTAAATTCTTCATTACATCACGAAGAAAATGAATTTTCAATAAAGTCACGTATTAAAACAAATTATAAAGTAAGCTTTGCTAATTATGAATAGAACTTTCATTCATCGTATGTATAGTTATTTTAATACTTCGTAGATTCTTGCAAAATAGATTCATATATAATTACATATAGCTTTAGTAATATTAATAAATATACAATGAGATTGCAAGAAAGTGGAAGAAGTATAATACTTACGTAATTGTTTCATTGAGGTTACGTTCTTATTTGCAAGAGTGAGAAAGTGATACTTGTTATTTCTGTGTTGAAGTTTATGTATGTTCACAGCATGCAGTTAATGCCCCGCGTAATAACAACCAGTCGAAATTAAGCAGTTATTTATGCATCCTACGAGCAAGTCGATTGACTTGATTAAATGATAAAAACAATACTGATACGATGGCGATAAATATTCATGTGGTAGGATGAATCGGCAACTTTTTCAATGTAATATTGAATGATTTCTGATTATTGGAAAAAATATGGAATTGATTATATTTTTTTCTGTGTAATTTTAAGATTATAATTTAAATAATTTATATATATATATATATATATATATATATATATACACAGTATTTTTATATTTTCAATTTACATTATTAACGTGAGTGTACACCTAATTTTGTAACTGTATATATATTTATACGTATTTATATTTACATATTGTATATAGGGTGTACCATCTAACTTGTACACTTAAACAATACCTAAACTGTTGATTTCGTTGGAAAACTATTAAGTAAAAAAGTTGGATAATTTCGAGAGGAACGTTACATAACGTGTACATACATACATATGTAACTTTCTTTGTGCGTGAAGACAGGTTCGGAGATTTGTAGGTTAACTTCGTTTCTTTAAAGATAACGTTATGTTTATTCCGACGAGATTCGAGAGAACGATAATACCTAATAATACTTTCTTGAGTTTATTTAATACACCAAATCACTTCGTCAGTGCAATACATTATATTATTATTTTCAATTAAATAATTTGATCACGGATTCCGTACAAACGAATGTATCAACGAGAATTTGTTTTGAACGAGAGCACGATTCGATTTGCAAGTCTAAATCAGTACTCGAAAATACATAAAAACGAAACATAGCTTTAACGCGATAATCGTGGTACGAATCATCGATTTGCAGACTTATTCAAGGAAGGGAAAAGATTAATGATAATTCATTAAAGTTATTATACAGGACAATGTATCATTTGAAACGATTATACCGCGTATTATGCAAACGTTTCGACAAAAATGCAAGGAAAAACGATATCGATGCGTGCATTCGCATATAATACACACATACACAGTCAGTCACAAAAGTCTTCATGACCCATTCAAAACAGAATAACTTTCTTAACATTGGATCACCAGGCTTAAGCTTCTTTGGAAAGCTAGAATTAGTTTACTAGATAACGTGTAAAAGAATTTTGGAAAAAGATAGAAATTGGTCTGAATTGCAAAAAAAATAACAAAGGTGGATTTTTACAATTTTTTCTTTCCCAGCTTGTAATGAAAAATTTAAAAAATTAATGTTGTAGATTTATGCCAGTTATTTAATCGAAATTGGTTAACGTTATTATAAATTATACAGACGGTAAAAAATAGCGAAAATCGCAGTTTATCATCATATATAATTTTTGGTTTATAACTGCGATAAATTTAAGGCTTCTTACATCTTTCAATGTCAGTCGTTTCGTTCTGCATCGACCGGTTTCAATGAAATTTTCGCTATTTATACAACTGACATAAACCTAAAAAACATATTTCTCAAATTTTTATTACAGGCTCAGATAAGAAAGTTATAAAGAGCGACCTTTATTATTTCCTTCGCAATTCCGACCAATTGCAATCTTCTTAACAGATTTTCTACATGTCATCCAGTAAACAAATCCTTTTAATACATTGCCAACTGCGCGTATTTTCCACCAGCTACGCTTAGAAAGTTGCCATTGCAAAAATATAAAATTTGTTGATACACACTGTTCCTACACCGTGTCTCTAATAATGTTTGAAATATGTATGTATATAAAGAAAAATGTATATAATGGTACAATAGAAAATATATCAGGTATATTCATTCTTTTCCTAATTATCTATCGCTCGTGTCTGCTCGCTTTTCCGATTCAGTCGCAAATAGTATATCATTAGTACCAACTCGGCTTTGGTCATCGTGTGATGAAAAGAAAAATGGCAAATGATAAATAACAAATTATTAACGCAATTGATGATCACTGGAAACAGAAAGCCGATTAATAGGCTCCGGTAAACAAAGTGTTAACTTCTCAACAAAAAAGAAACTAAAAAAAAATAAAACTCGCCATTCGATCCAGATTAAAAAAAATATTACTTTGTTTTAAATTGGGTATGAAGACTTTTGTAACTGACTGTATATATATATTATATGAATGTTTACTCGAAATGTGATTTGCATGATTCGCCGGAACGATGAGTAATGAAGAAGAAGCGGGTACAGTGGTGACTGCCGCGGCAGAGTACGACGATTCTCCTCGACTGTCCATGCTTTAAGCTTACATACAGATGTGGTTTACGAACACGTATACTACACGTGCATAAAGGAACGCGGCTGTATTCGCATATGTGTGTCACAGGCCGGCAAGTGACTCATTCCCTTCTTTTGCCATTGCATCTCGTCAGCCGATCGTAATAATAGAACGAAATTGATTCATTCGCTGCAACAGTGATCCGCTTTAAAGCCAGATACTTTGTAGATAGAATAAAGGAATCATTTATTTACATTGTATCAGGGTAATGATAATGATTTCTAAAGTTCCTTGTACAATTATTTTTTCGCCATTTCTAAATAGAAATTTGGAAAGTATTAAAGTAGTTTGGTTAAGTTCGAGCCGTTTACATGTTCTGAACAATTGCAATGATTGAGTGTATGGGACCATTCGATTAACACTTAAATAAATTCTAAGGTGATTTTTCGAAACGTTTATTACACAACTTACAAACAAGAGAAAATTTGTTAATTGACTAATGCACGTTTTAGACGTTGATTGATTTATTGTTTGACTATATAAAGTGATTTTTTAAGTTAGAAAAAAATTGTATTGTTTAACAAATTACTTTATCCTATGGTACGATTTTTTTTAAGGTGTGTTTTGTAAGCGTATCAAATGCTAGAATCACCCGGTACATGGAAGAGATGGGAACGAAACTTTGACAGCCATAAATGGCATTGTTATTATGTCCTTGCTAGCATACCCCTGAAAATATGTTCTGTTTTTTCTCTAAATTACACTTCAGACCTTTCTATTCCTTTCTTTTTTAGTAGTTGCCTTTTTTCTTTTGTTCATTGATCTTCAAGAGTTATTCTTTTGCCTTTCTGCAGTTTTGAACACACATGGTATCCAGGCACGCACAAATTTGAAGGGTTCCTGGTTTTTCTCAGATCCTCCTTTGTCAAGTGTTTTCCTGATTTCAATTGTGTTTCTGTTTGCATTGTTCGTTTTTAGAATTTATATACTTAAACTCTGTACTTTTTTCTGTTTAACTTGCAGTTCTTTTCATCTTCGAGTTAGATAGAAGATAGGATTCTTTAAAATGTTACATTTACTATATGAAAAATATTTATTAAATATTATACAAAGACAATAGTAAATTAAATAAAAATTAAATAATTAATTACAAATGTATATAATAAGTAGAAATGATCATAATATAAGTGTTTTTCCTTACATCATCTTTTATCATTTAAAAAGTTAAACAGTAGAATGTAATTGAAAATTTCAAACTGAACTATTTTACGATTTTTCGATCAAGTTTTCCATGCAATTTAAAAGCTTTTCAGAGAAATAATTTCTTCAAGATATATAAATGTGTTTTTTAAGAGACTGCAAAAACTGTGCTAGAAAACGCTGATAAAACGTTCTGATAAACGAGATACGCGATTAGATGAACAGAAAAAAAAATAAAAAATTCAAGAGAAAGTAGATTATAAGAAGAGGGATTGAAGTGACGTAAGCCGAACATTTTTGAATACAGATATTATATATGCTTATGATTTTATATGTATAATTACTTAATATAGACAATGTTTGCTTAAACATTGCGCAGAAATATCTAATTTGAATAAATAATACATTGCAGTTAGAAAATATTATGTAATGATAATACTTGAAATTAAATTGATCGTATTAATTAATTACAATAATTTAGTAATTAATATGATTAAATAGATTTTAATTTAAATAATTGAAGATTCAAATAATATTATACTCCTTTTTTCTATAACACTGTATTAGTGTAATAGAATACTTAATACATGCATATTTTATATTGTAAATAATAAATGATTCTATTTGTTGACTAATTTCATGAATATAAATAAGAAATTTATTATGTAAGGTGTACGCTTTTTTTAAGGTATTATATTATGACGTATTGCTCTCCCTTATTTAATTATGTTAAAGCATTTGGAATTAGTAATGTCAACAAATGACACGCAGTTATACGAATGTTAAATCCGTTGTTCTGTGAATTGGGTATTAAATAGGATCGCAGTTCCGTTATATGATATAGTAAGATTTATTTTTACTTCTTACAATGCATTACCATACTTGTTCATCAACGATTACAAGATGAACTTTCCAATCATTTTTGTGAAAATCTGTTTTCTATTAATGAGAAAAGAAAAAAAAAAGGAATGCATCAGTTCGACATTCACTTCACGAACAGTACATATTTTTCTCTGATATTGTAAATCCCATAAAAAGGATCTGTGTTGGAACAACTCTGTCGTTACACGTGCTGTAATTTATAATACCTCGACAATTCCGTAACCTCGAAATCCGACGTTCATTGTATCTTAACGTACACTACCGTTCGTGGAAGTACGAACACTTGAAAAGTCAAAGAAACAGCGAAAGAAAAGTAAAGAAAAACAGAACACAGAAAACGCATGTACTATCTCTGATCAGTTTTTCATTATATAAATATAAAGTTAACAAATTATGCACGTATAATTGAGTAGTATTCAAATAGAAACAAATTAAGACATTTTCAAGCTTTTCTCGAATTTATAAAATTTTCTTTTCGTCGAGACAAAAATGTTAGATAAAAAGAAAAAATCCTCTAACTAATAAACAAAAACTAATTTTCTTTCGGGTTGATTCGAACACAAGATGAACAGAGAAGAAACTTCTTTAGGAATGAATTTTTGTAGAACTTTAGGAAATAAAATATTAATGACTTATCATTTGATAAATGGATAGAGATGTGGCAATATAGACATATTTTATACAAATCACGAGTAATTACTTATCAAGGAAAATTTTTTAACCTAGTACCCATATTTGCATGAGCGGGCAGTTCATACTGGATTCGTTTACAGTAAAATAATTTGAGACTTAATATAATATTCGGTTGTACGTTTATCAATGAGTTGTTAGAAAGTTTGTACAGAAATCCTTCATTGGAAATAACGAAGTTACAATGCCCAAGCTGACATCATTCCAGTCTTAATTCCGAGATATGTGTCTTTGTTTACTTGGAATAACGAACGCATCAGTACAGTGGTTGCCAAATCTTGTATATTACAATAGAAATTACATTACACGTGTTAATTATACATTCTCGAAACATAATTGTTGTGAATGAAAAAATAAACATTATCTACACCGAATACTTGACCTCGATCTGCTGTATACGTGCATTTTAAATGCTTTTCAATTGAACGTGTGTAATGCGTTATATAACGTGTTCAGTGTATCATAAAATTTTACTAATACGTCGGTGTTCCGAAGGAAACACTTTCAAACGCATATTTATTATTTCACAAAAAGAAAAATTTTAGTGCTTTCTCGAAACGTTATAATTTTTTATGCTACATATGGTAATTTGCATTTTACACGATGAAAAAGGATTTGTGTAAAATAGTATTGTTTAACAGGCTACTGACTTTCGAGTTGTCTCCAACTCGAGACTAAGCTAGAATTCACTATTGCTATCTCTTTACGCCCCACCATTTCTGAAGTATGTACACCATGGAGACCAAGAACATGACCTAACAGCGAGCGAGTTAAACAGTGCTTACATTTGTACTTACAGGGGGGTCACTTTTAATACTCGATAAGTCTCGGATTTGTATATGTTTAAGAAAAATTTGTTTGTTGATTCGAGATAACTTTTTTCACCATTATTTAAATCTTTGAAATTATCATCGGTGTTATAGAGTTCAGAAGTCGTGTTCAAATAATCTTCCAACGATAAAATGAAGAATATAGTAGTTTATTTTTCTTACATTGATGATGCATCAACCGTTGAATCATCGTTGATGCACACGGGAGGTAACGCGGGCATTTGACTTCGATAGGCCAGTTCCGGGAAATGATGGGGTTAGGCTTTGGGATAACTCGGGAGGAAAAAATCAGCACAACTCGAGAGACAATAATACGCTGAGCTCATGCAAATCGCGTAATTATCATATTTTACAATAATTGAATTTCGCGTAAGTTAATAACTTTTATCGTGAATACCGACAAATTGGTATAAATATTTCTTTTTTTTGTTACAAAAGTAAATCAGCTCGAACCTGTATTTTTCTTATATTACTTTCGTCGAAATATTTTAATTTTCTCCGACTTTATCGTTCATTTCATAACTGTTCTTACTTTACTAAGATGATGGGAGAAGATAATTATAATTTCGATGCTTATCGAACTTACTGCGATCACTTATCTGTGCATATTTGGTATTCGCAAACATTATGTGTATGTGTGTGCGTGCGTGTATATATATACACATACATACACATATATACACGTGTGTCACAGGCTGGTACATGTACCACTCGTATTCTGATAAATGTATGTGATTTCAATCACAAAAAGAGTTTCAAGTGAAAATATGTTATACAGCTTCGTCGTACAACATGTCTATATATTATTACTATATAAAATTTGCTATATGTCATTAATATGTAAAAGGGAGTATATCATTGGTGTATAAAAGGGTTTGTTTCTGTTGTATAAGCACGTTCTCAAAGTCTCGCGAATTAACAGATTTGTCTACTACTACGTGACTGCATATAATAAATTACAATAAGAGGATTTGAATTTTCCAATCGCGTAGGAATGATGGGAAAATTAACATATTGTACGCCGGCCCCACATTATTGCGGGATTTTTAGCCTATCGAATTTTGTTCAAATATGTATGGAAAACTTTCAGTCAAAATATAGTATATTTTTTTTGTTTTCTTGAAAAATGTACTGTATACTATTTTGTGAAAATGTATTTTTCTTTGAAGTGTCTATTATTATGCAATATTTGATATTTAGTTAGTATACAATGTATTAAAATCCTTTTATTATAATACCAACTAGCGTAGGCATTCGTATATACTTGTAGCTGAATTAACTTCGTTTCTTTTTAAAAATTGTTGGAGACTTAATGATATTAGTTAAGTTGGGGTAAATTTAAATATAGCAATGTAAGATAAAACGACATCGATACAAGTAATGTTAGCTGTTTCAAGCGATTTAATCATGACTTTAAAAATAGTTCTACTTGGTACTAAAATTGATCCGATAAGTACTTCTGCTACATTGTGATATTTTGTTGAATATTATTATTGTTTCTTTCACGATGAAAGAGAATGTATGTACATCATTTTCTTATTTGCTTAATTATTTTTACAGCTTGATTAACATTGCTGTATTCGAATTGTTTTTTTAATCAAAGAACAATGCACATTAGTATTAGTTTAGAATTTTTGTAAACTGTTTAGAATAATTAGTTTATGAAGTTTAACAAATTTTTTATTTTTTATACGTGCTCTTTTAGCGAAAAAATGAAGTATGTAGCTGTATCGAATAATAATTGATTTTTATTCATTGATCTCATAAATATTGTTTCTCCATTTTGGTGAAAAGTAACACATTAATACTTACGTTTGTTAATTTGAATTAATATTAATGTTTCCTTTATTTTTTCTTGAGAGTGATGTTTGTACTTGTGCCTCTGTGTTATGTTCATTTATCTCCTTTTCGTACGCGTTTACATTTTTTATTTCTCTCCTACGTTAGAAGTCTAGAAGACTATTCAGTGTTAATTATTCTGTGTGTTCTATAATTGGTAGTACAATTGTAAATGGGTTGTATCTACATAAAAAACTAAACCGAAAATATGGAATAAAACTTTTTCATAAAATATTCACTTTTTGAAAAAATTGAATTGATAACATTCGCTACAAACCGTTGGTTCTATTCATATTTGTATGTTGATAAACAGTGATAATGTCAGATTTAGGAAAAAAAAAATAGTCTACGTAGAAGATAGTTTAAATATTCTGTAGCTAAAAGAAAGAATCGTATAGGCTTTCAAACAGTTAAAGTATCAAAATAATTTTATCATGGATCCATGACTTTCTGATTCAAAGATTTGTATGTGTTAGCAATATTTTCAACATTTCGTTTAGTAATGTAAATTTAAATTAAGGAAATCCCTAATAAATGTATTATCAGCACTTATCATGACACTGGCATCGCTTATTAGTACAAACATGAGGTCGGGAGATAGTTAAATACACGTGAATATCTAAATTACATTTTCGCAAAAACTAAACTTCTTATGAACAAATTTTATTTCATATTTTCAGCTTATTTTTTCATATGAAATCACTCTCTTCACGGTTGTACCATCAATGATGAAATATCTTGTATAAAGACACCCAACAATTATTTAAGAATTGTTAATAGAACGATATAATAACAATTTAATTAACAATTTTTGTGATTTTACGAATGTGCTAAATTTTAATATTGCGAACAACCATTGTATCTTCGATCGTGAATTTCGTGTACACTTCAACTGATAACTATACTCACTATAGTTTCATACCTATTTCTCATTTCACCGACAATTATCTCCATCGACAGTAAAATACATTTCATGTTATAATATTATCAGCATTATAAGTATTTTGAATTGTCACATTGTAGCAAGTTGTACACGCGAAACAAAGTTCTTGAAATTCTTTCATAATACGTAAGTATTCATAATATATACAAAGCATGGCGTCTGTTAATCAACAGCACATTTGTGTAACCGCGTGGCTGATAAAAAAATATCTCATTTAAATTAACTGTTATTTCGATTAGTTTCCTATGAATTCTTTTTTTTTTTTATTTCAAGTAACACACACCTTAACCCGCTATAACTCGTTTTTTCTGTGTTTACGAGAAGAAGAAATACAGTTGGTTGTAATTTTACATTTTGAAAAATATCGAGAAACGAGAATTAATAATTAGTATTAAGAAATTTAAAGAAATAAAAAAATAAATATAGATAAACGAATGTGTAACTTTTACGTCACATGGTGATATAGAGGAACTTGCAGAAATTCTCTCTATTTTATATCCAAAACGCAGCGCTACATTTACTTTCCTTTTACAAATACTCAATATCACATAAAAAAAAAAAATAAACAAATCTTCGATCTTATCTTGTAATTGATATAAATCGCACAAAAACAAAAAAAGACTCGTTATTATAAATATAGTAACTGTTGTTATGAAATTAATAATTATCGTCTGACGAACAATTTCAGAGCATTTCTTAATGAGAAGATACAGTTTAAACGATCCATAGGAATGTCCGTTATTAATTGCAACCTCTCATAATTTATTATTCAATTTCATGATAAAATTTCAGGATATTTCTTTATCTTCTTCTTTTACCATTTTTGTTTTCTCTCCTTCTCATTTTATATATTTTAAATTATAAATATCGTTCGTGCCGGTTGTTCACATCGATTCAACGTGTATTATACTGATATCGCTAGCGGTTATCGACTGACGGACGTTAAGCGTACAAATCATCGTGACGCGTTGTCGTTCCAATTTCGTAATACGTGTTATTTTCTTTGTGCATTCTACATTCGATACTTGACTAACTAGCATATGCTATTGAATCCAGTGCAGTATTTCCATTTACCCAGTGAAAACAAAACGTTCGAACGTTTTAGGTGTTTTATGAATGTGTCACGTATCCAGCACAGGTGTGTCGTCGTATTTTGCTTCTCTATCTACCCTAGTAGTCGTGCTTATTATTCACACGCATATATTTATGCTTGTCCTCTAATTAAATAACATTTAGATAACGTTGAAATGTTTTTCAACTTTTCGCCGAACACCCACGACGAATTCTTAGTTACACATTTCAAGTGGTCATAATATTTTCTTTAATGTTTCACGAAACCTCGTCTTTGACATTGCTTTAACGTGTACTAAAGGAAACGACATATGTATTCTTTTTTTCTTTTTTTTATTGAGTTTTAACATATATCAACTGTTTACACGTGATTATTAGCGATAATGATTTCAGTGTAAATGTATTACGGGATATTAGATTTTATTATGGAATATTAAGTATTTGCTGACGATCACTGAGATTTTCTGGAATTTTAAATTTAGAGCTGATTAAAAGAATTTGGTTTAGAATATTTTGGTAACTTCGGAAGAAATTGGCAACTAATTTATTTATTTTTTTCAAAGAAAAGTAAGATCATTTTTATCTTTAGGAAAGTAATTAATGTTTATATAAAAATCGATTCTGAGGTTTCAAATGTATTCCAAAGGAAGGAAGAGCTAAGGTCATCTCTTTTAGAAATTACTCTATAAATTAAACTGTTGTTTAAAAATTGTGTCGTGAAAATCTTAGCAAAGAAATCTGGATGAAAATTCTCAAAAATGTTCTATTTTCTTAAAGACAGCATTACGAATAAAAACATTGTCACATCGTGCAAAATCAACTCGGAAACCACCGCTATAAATAGTTACGTACGCGACCGCATGTGCTTTATTATCACTTGGCGAGGTTTGCGAACAGATATCGCATCCATATTTGAGATGCTTAGTCACGCGACCTCGGTTATTCGAAAGGCTTCTCTTCTATTTAGTTTACCACAGATGAATTTTGAGAGCACACATTTATGTGTATATATATATATATATATATACACATATATTGTATATTGTACGATACGCATATTTCAACAATAAACAAGTACATACATAAAACAATAGAGTAACAATTTTTGAAGTATACTTTATTTCTCGTTAAACCTGCCTTTTGTATTCGGTAATATTATCTATTGTTTTAATGATAAGATACTTGAACATCTCGATGGAATATTTAGATATATCAAACGAACACACATGTTGCACATATATTTCATTAAACTGTTACGTTATAATTTTTTAACATATACAATCAAAAACCGAATGATTTTTATTGTTATTATATCGCAATAAAAATAATTTACATCGTGCGGCTCGTGAAGTAGGCAAGTTTAAAACCGTCGTTTGTCCTTGGATCATTTCAAGATGCCGCAGGTGGTTACGAGTGGATATTACAATATCGTTGTATGTAACGATAGATCGTAAAATTGTCGCATATGTTGCTTCGATGGATAAAAGTATGAATAGTAGCAGACTTGCATAGATGAAAAATATGACAGTGTTTACGTTTTCAATTAGATGTATGCACGAGAATTTTTTTTTTCCAACCATATCAGGAGGAAAATAGAGAGAGAAAAAAATGGAAGAAGAAGAAAAAGAAGAATAAGAACAAGAAAAACATTTGCCATGTTTTTCAGTGACTATGCAAAATAGTAGGATATGCAAAACAAAAGAGATAATTACATACTCGCGCTAAATAAGCTTGCAAAACTACACCCACGAACGGCGGTGAAAGTACGAATGACTGTCGGCTGCATACTTATGTAGTTACGTTTCCTTACACTGTTATATTGCATGATTATCATAGACGAACCGAATACTTACACCATACATATGGTGTAGGTACGATATATAGGTAGTTAGATTAGTTGCTCTTTCTCTCTCTCTTGTAAATAGAGTATGTATATCAGAGGTTTGCAAAAGTTTCCGTCGCCGATTTTGAAACCGTGTTGCGTTACTTATCGAAATATTTCCTTTCTTTCTTTTGTTTTTTCTTATTTTCTTTTTGACGATGCCAGTGTTTACGAAGTTGCTTTTAACTGTATACCGTAACAAATGATTGATGGCAGTGTAAGAAAGGAGAAGGTTGTAGAAAATTGCGCGGGAAAAGATATTGCGTCAATTTTGTGTGCCAAGTAAATGAATTTGGTTAAGAAAACGATGGAAAGTTTTGCAAATTTCTAATACTTACCGATGATTAGATTACGGATTTTTATGCAAATTCATATTTTTGAGAACATGGGAAATAGTGTAGAATTTCAGTAGAAAATTATTTCACCTACCAGGTATTACGAAAAGCACTATAATTTGGATATTTTCTATATCTCTTTACAATTTTTTAAAAATCCGCAGTCCGTCGATAGTTATAAATAACTTAGGAAACTCGAACAGTTTTGAAATTTATCAAATCGTATTGCATTTAAATTATTTTTAAATTCATCTCACATCGTGGCTAATTATATCGAACCATTCGAGAAGCTAAAGTGACAAAGTACTCTTTTGCAATGAAAATTTTTCGAATTGTAGACTTTTTATAAATGAAATTAATTTTATTAGATTTTGTTTCACGAAATTAGTCACCTTAGTTTCTGAGTGGCTTGTATCTTCTTAATTTGTATGCAAGTGATATTTCTCTAAGTAAAACTGTCGAATACTGCATAAGTAAAGTAAACAATTTTTCTTTTTTCTTTTCTGTAGCTTAATGTTTGAAGTATTGCACATTAAACGTGTTTGATTGCCATTCATATCTACGTCAAAATATATTGATAATTATATGCAATGAATTACGTAGTTGTATATTGCAATTACATTCGAACATACGTTAATTGAGTAATACACAGCGTGGTAACATTAACTGTTTACGCTTGTTTTATAGCAATGCGCGTCGGTATCAATAATATTATTATCTCTTGTTTTTAAGCATTTAATTGTCAAGTGAAGAAACAACAATAGTCATTCTTTAGGATGCAACGTCGTATTAATATCGACTCTATTAGAGCAAATACGACACCATTTTTCTCTGTGAATTTTGTAATGCATGAAATGCAAATGGCTTTAAGTCGATACATTATATCATTGATAAAATTAGAAATACACTAATGTTACTCGATTGGCATAGTAAAATAAAATTCCGACGATTTTTCATATTTTTACGTATACGTTTTAAAGTTAAAGTTTCACTAACTATTGTGTCACAATTTTAGTATTTTTTATTTTGTTTTTTATCGACTTTCGTCCAATTCAAACGTAAGAGAAATGAATTGTACCAATATTCATACAAATCTTCTGCATAGGGCAATTGTTCATTTAATTTAAAATATTTTTTCCAGCATAATTTATTAACGTTAATAAATACTTGAATCTCTTTCAATAGAATTCACGTGTCATTCACACAAACTATTCTTTCTGCTTTACTCGACGGATGATAGCACGTAACATATCATACGGAAGTTTCTAATTTTTTCAGAGCACGAACGTTTATCAGAAAGGATTCTAAAGTCCAGTCATAGTGAAACAGTGCAAACGATAAAACACGTTTGAAACTATGTTGGAGTGAATTTGTTTTTAACGAAATGAATTTTATCCGTTTTGCTTTATGGAAATAGAGTCGTAATATGCGAGATTGCTATTCATTTTTTCACTGAAAAGTATATTTTATATTTTTTATACGTTGAATAATTACCTGTTGTTTCTTCTTGACGAATTATCGATCAACACAATAGTGCACGAGTGTCAAGACAAATTTTCAAGTGCTCAAACATGGTCTCTAATCTTTTTTTTTACGATCATATCCTTTCAAAATTTCTTATATTAATACATTCAGCACTGCGTTAATTTTAGGTGGCTTTTTATTCTGGTTGGGTGGGTCACTAATAACCCACGTTATTCCATTCATTATATATGTTAGTTTCTAATAGCAATATGCTGCCTGTTTAATCGAAAAGGTGGGGTCACATGAACCAACAACGATCTACGCTATAATTTCATTATATGATAATTACGTATAAATCAGTTAAATGATATTATGAAACATTTTATGGCAATGTCTCTTCTTATACGAAACGTGGCCCACCGTTGGTCCACGTGGCACTTAACACGTATAATGAAAGTGAAATTGTATAAATGGTGTAAAATTAAGGATTAAATTAAAGTGGAAATAGTCGGAAAATTTTCGACGAGGCATCATTAGGTTAATCCTTTGACTTCACGATTTTTAAATGGCTATCGCTCTTAGTGTGAACCCTCAGACTTAAAAATGAAAACTAAAATTACAGTTACAATGAAAGTTTATTACAAACAGGATTTACTTTTGCAATATCTCAACTATAATCTACGTCAGTGTTATACGAAGGTATAAATTCGTTATTATAAGAGGTTAATTATCATTATCGTTCTTCGTTTGTCAGAAGAATAATTGTAATTCATCACAATTTTGCATTCTTCACTCTTACTCCGTAAACTTAAATCAATTTCGTTTAGACTAAATCTAAAGATATCGAGTTCTTGAAAACCAATAGGTAACAAACTTTCCTTCTGTCTTTTTTAAAAAGAAAAGTTCTCTGGTGATGGAATCTGATTTCGAATATTCAAAGAAGCTGTATAAGTATTTTTCAGATTTTTTTAAAGACGTTTTACCTATTGGAAGACGAGTTGGATATAAATGACCCACGTTTACATTTTAAAAGTATCAATGATTATAAAATATTGGAAAGCAAGTATTAATAATTATTATAAAGGAATTATCTGGTAATTATGTAATAACATAGTAATAGGCATATGTATAAAAGGGAGATATATAAAATGTAGATAAATGAATTTGTTGTAACTTCTAAGTCACGTGGAGTTGCACAGGGTTTACTCCTTGACTTATGATTTTTTTCGTTTTTTGTTTTTTTGTTACTGTATATGTATGTAAACGTTAGCTATTTATTGCTTTAATATTGTACGAAGTAGGAAAAGTTAATTTACTAGATTTTCCCAAAAGTTCTTTTCGTTATCTTCGCGCACTACTTTACCTGACAACGTTTTCAGTAAACATGCAGCCTAATCTGTTTAAAGTTGATCTTATAGTCATTAGTTGTCTTCTAACTTTCCAACAGTATGTTTCGTTCTTAGTAAAGTGTCTTTCGAAATTTTCTGTGCCGTCTTGAAGGATGGAAAGTCAGGAAATGCGTTTACTATACGTGACGTTACATTGCTTTAAAAAAACTTAACTGTGCTCAGAATACTGCAAATTTTAGTTGTGTACTACAGATTTACGTCGTGCATCGTGTATAATCCTGTTTAAATAGTTCATTGGTTCAGAAGGTTCAAAACCGAGGATTATAAATGAGATAAAAGAAAAAAACACCTTGAGCAATATTTTGCTAGTAAATGACAAAAAGTTTTGAAAAGTTGCGTTATGAGTCTTCTGGAGAGTGGTGAATAAACAGCGAATTCTTATGCAAATTCATATTTTCGAGAATATAGTAAAAAAAAAGTGGAACTTCGGTATAAAATTATTTTGCCTCCCGTGCATTATAAAAGATACTAAATTTATATTTTGCACATCTTTTAAAATAGAATAACTTTTTTAAAATTGGATCAAAAGATGCGAGTTTTTTTTTGAGAAGTTAGAAGGATTAGTTTAAGTAGATGACGTGTGAAAACATTTAAAAAAAATTGCAATTAGTCGGAATTACGAAGACAATAGTAACAGTCGCGTTTTACAACTTTTTTATCATCATGTATACAATTGACATAGATAGATACTCTAGTGATAATGGCTAGAAAAATTGTGTGTATACAGGGTGGTACAACCAGGAAGGAGGTGAATTTACACGAAAAAAATAAGTCAAGAATGTAGAGTGACATTTTTTTCTTACGAGGCTTCGTTTCTAAATAAATTAATGTTGAAAATTTGTCAAATATGGGTGCACTTATATCAGGATCTAATAATAAGTCTAATAAATGTCACTGGAAACTAGCTATATTGGTTTTATCATACTGAATAGCGATAAATACATAATAAGACAAAAGATTTTTATTTATGAATCCACGTTTAGCCTCGTATACCACCAGGAGAACAGCTCCAAGAGAAAATGCTTCTTGCATTAAAAAATATTCCGGAAAACCAAAGATTTTCAGCAATTTTTACATTAATGAAAAAAATTCTTTTATTTCATCGTTCAGCCTTTACCATGTAATGTAATCAATCTGAACATCATAGGCATAAGTATACACGTATTCAAAAATCTTGAAAATTAATTTTGCGAAAAAATGTCACTACATTTTCGACTTATTCTTTCACGTAGATTCACCTCCTTTCCGATTGTACCACCATATCGAAAACACTCTACATGTATATATAGGCTAACGATGCAAATTGATTAATTGAGAATGACTGTTGCACATCCAACAAACGTTAATCCCTTGACAGTCTAATAAAATTATGAATTATGGTAGAAGAAATCTATTTTTTACACGTATCTGTATAGCAATTACTCCGTGTGTGATCATTTTTGAAGAACACCTACGTCACAGTTCTGAATATAATACCTCGTTCCTTTCTTTCTTCCTAAAAATCTCTCTCGATCTAAGCCGTTCGATACTTGACGCTTTATCCCAAGTCTTACACGGGATAAACTGCCGGCGGATTAAAGTTTTTTGGTGATCGATGAACAATCGATGAATTTGTCCAAGGGTAGAGAGGCAAAAGTTGGCTGTATGACGAATCGGTCGACACGCGACGTCGCCGTACGTCGTTTGCTCCCACTGTCGGTGTCCGTCCAATACCGAAGTGAAAAGTATCGCTAGTCACCAGCCTCTTGAAGCGAGTGGTGACGCCCCGCGCCGGGTCAGCCTCTCCGGCTACGCGCCACCAACTTAAGTATTGTAGTTATGTTTACGCTGTGCTCGCGATTGAATGCCTATTTTACGTATCTCAACGATACGCCGCGATGATCGTACTAGTCTAGACGGGCATAATGTGTTCGAAGAAGAAAGAAATCATTGGATACGATAATCTATCTCTACGTGTGTGTATGTGTACGTGTATATGTATGTATGTGTGTGCGTGTAATTCCGTTTATTTTTTCTCTCTGACATAACGTTGAAATTATAAACTACACCTGGAACAGTAACAAATCGAATTTGACTAGGTTTGTGGTGAAGATATTTCTTCGTAACGTGAATGTTACGCGTGTGTGATCTAACTGATGGATTTTAATATCCATGCGCAATATCGGATATGATATTGTTGAGAATGGTTCAGTATACAGGATTGTAACGATGGGTGAACAGTGATTTTAGTGTTATTCAAAATGGTCACGGATTAGTTAGAAAGTTCAGAAATAATTGAATTTCGATCGATTATCTTCAAGTGCCTTTTCCTTTTTTATTTCGTTTTTCTTTCTTCGCGAAGTTGATTCTTTTCGATCGGTGTACGTAAGGAAGCAAAGGTGTATAGGTACGTTTGTGTTTATACCGGTACGATTAATATGCACCAGCAAGGAGAGATACTATATTCAATGTGCCGGGGAAGATTATTGTGAAAGAGAGAAAGGAACATCTGGCATAGTAAAGGTGTTAAATAGCTGGTTACTACATGAAAATAGTTTGCGCCGGACGTTCTTGAACATGCACTCTAACGCGCATTGTACAATGTTCTCTTCTATTGCCTCTGAAAATTTTCTGTGAACAGTGTTTGTTTATGTATGTTTCCGTAGGGAAGAGATTATGATGAATGGAAATTAGTCGACGGTGTTTTCTATCCGTGGGACAATTGTCCGTTTAATATCGAAGTGCATCGATTAAAGTTTATCGATCGACGGATCGGAAAAATTAAAGAAAAAAAAAAGAGAAAACTAAAAACAAAAAGAGCTCTTTTCGAGCTTAAATGGCGACTATGGGAGTTATCGTATATATACCACGTAGGTAAAATTTTTTTTCCTATAATCAAAATGATCCATAGACATTCACATTGTAATTATCCTTCTGCATCAGTTTGTATATATTTAGTTTCTTCAATTTCACAATATAACCGCGCACACACAATTTCACATCACGATTCCTCCTCATTGCTAAAGATGTTTGTAACCGTACAATTAATCGCAGTGTTCATGTTCTAATCGTGTAGTATGTTTATCGACCCTGAGTTCCGATCAAAAGTCCAAAAAAATATGAACAGCGTTCGGAGATCGGTCGATTTTGTCGCAACGAGAGGAGAAACATAATACGCACAAGCTTTGGAATTCGTGTATATATATATATATATATATATATATATATATATATATATATAGTGAGGTATATAACATGGTTCACAATGTATAGCGTACGTCACGTGTTTGATATGCCATCGACCCACATGTACTCTGGATTAATTCTGTGGCCAGTATCGAATCTACCGAGGACTCGAATAGTGCAACGATTTAACCGTCACGAAGCATAAATTATTAAGCTGTTCGAATAAGAATGATGTTATGTAATATTCCGGCATTCACATATAGATTCGATTGAAAAGTCAATTCAAAAGTCCGATATCTTATCGGTGAATTCGGAAACGTTGAGTCACGATAATTCGTCGACTCATTGCATCCATTTGCCACCATATTCTTTTTTTTTCTTTCTTCCTTTCTTTCTCTTTTCTTTTCCTTTCTTTTCCGCTTCCGCGTGTCACGTTTTTTAAACGTGAAATTGAAGTTGCTGCAATTCGTACGTTTGTGTTTATTTTTAAACAACGCTCGAGCAACAGGCAAACTGTTGAACTGGATACATTGTAAACATACTGCACAGCGATCGCGTAATTAATCGTTGGAGTATATTATACTTGATCGTAATTATAGAAAAAAAAAGTCAAAGAAAGAAAATACTTCGCGTAAAAACTTCGTTCTCTCCGTGACGGTTGCAGATCATTTTTTCAAAGTGCTATTTATACTTTAGTGGTGATCAACAAAACAAATCAATTTTTTTTTACAATTTTTTTCATACTTATATATTTAAGGAAGTGTAGCATTAATAATCGTGTGAATAATTTCGAAACGTATAATACGTTGATAAATACGCAACGTGTATTATTGGTGTAACACTATACTGAGAAAAATAAGAAGTTGCTATAAAGCATCATATTTTCCTTTCTCAAAATTAGTTGATAAGAACGGACGAAACTTGATCCAAGTCACGTACGTTTTCTTCTGTGGCAGCTGAATGTGCCCGAATGATTCTAAGAAACGCAGTAGTAATGTATCTGTGATGTCAGTGTATCTTGAAACTGTTTCTCGAGAGCAGCTATGGATTTTTACTTAACGTTCATTTCCATTGTATACGTGTAAAATACAGTTTACGAAAGTAATAATCATTTTTGCTTGGACATGTACTTTTGATGTGTAATAACCATTTCACTCTGATAAAATGCCAAGATTATGTTTTATTTGTACTTGTATGAATAGCTAATAAAATGTAATGTTTGTCTTACGTTTGAATATTCTTTTTCTCCATGTTTGTTTCGAATTTTTTGTCGATCTGTTGATCGTTTTAATCATCGTGTATATATTACGAAGAAATTTGGTGCTATTTTCTTCTTTTTTTCTTTTTTTCTTTGTTAAATGAACCTGTGTGATATATCTCTTTACGAAATAATATTTTACGTCAAAATTGCACGTAGAACTAACAATATCTCTCTTCTTTGTTTATTTTATTTTATTTTTTAATGCAACTTGTTGCTATACATTAATTTTGTACCGAATAATTGGTGGAAGTTTCTGATACTGTTGTAATTAACTTATTTACTAACCGAATTCATTTTAATTAAATTAATATCTAAGATTAAGAAGATTTCTAAAGAAAATTGCTCTAGGATCTTATGTTAGAAAAATTAATAATGCGAAGTTGAACGGTACGGTTAATAATTTATGCAGTTTTTTGATATTGTTGATATAAACGTATTTATCAACCGAAAGAATTTTAATTAAATTAATATTTAAAATTAAAAAGATTCTCGAAAGGAATTGCTAAAGGTTCTTACGTTAGAAAAATTAATAATGCAAAATTGAACGATACGGTTCAAATGGAAAATGAAATTTCTTAGAATAGTGCATGAGAATGAAATATCATTCGTTGCGAATGATACGGTAGAAAATGATATAAGTACCCAATCGGTTGGCAATGTGTTAATAGGCATGGTTAATCAACAAGTATGTCGATCCACGCGATCAATGGACCTTGAGCTTTCCTGTGTCTTGTTGTATGCGTATTTTTGTTCTGCTACTTGGATGAAAATCGTATGCAAGTCTTATTTAAGAAGTAATCGCTTTATGAAATCTTACGAAGTATTTAATTATTTCGTACAGCTGCAATCTAGAAAGTTTCCTTACGATATTAATTTAGAATTGAAGAAACGATAAAATATGTTTTGCGTGTTTGTACAACTTGCTGTTAAATTGTAAGTAATAACATAAATAAAATTTAATAACGTTAGACACTTTATATTATTAATATAAATGTATATTTATGTGAGTGTATATAATTCAATACAATTATACTGTAATACAGTATACGAGAACTTTAGTTTGATTCTAAGGTAAAATTGCATTATGAGCTGTGTTTGTGTGCTTTACTGCAAATATCACATTTGCAAAAAGAAAGAAAATAAAGTACAACATTTAAAAGCTTGTTCTTTTATGTTAAAAGTGATAAACTTGTAACTTCAAGTGCTATATTCGCCAGATTTAATGTTCAAACATATAACAATAAACAAGTGGTGTAAAGATTTTTAAAAGAAATGAAAATTTCTAATTTGTAGCGCATATTTACTTGAGATAAAATTTATATATTTTATATTTACATATCGTACACTAAAGTAATGATTTTCAGCTTTATATATTGAAGTACAATTTTCATTAGTAAATGAGGAAGTAGAAAATCCATCATTTTGTAAAACATTCATTCCAAAATCTTCGTTTTCTGTCTCCTTTTCGTATTTATCTAAATGGAACCTCCGTAGACGAACTATACTTTTTCACACTCCATAAGCAACCCGAATTTTCTATTTCCAAATCAAATTTTTTTTCACACTTCTATACTCTCGAAAAAAATCTGTAAAAATTCTTATATACTGTCAAAGTCTCTCGTTCGTTAAATCAGATATTTAAAAGATTGTCCAATAAAATTAAAAAAGAATTCTGAAGAAATACGAGAGTGGAAAAATATCTCTCAGGTCATTGATGACTCAGGTTGCCTATAGAGAGTTAATATCTCTATTTAACCTATCGTGATTCCTTAAAAAAAAATTTTGTCCACTTCTATATAATTATAAATAACGATCATGTGTTGTTTAATGAAATGTTGCAGGCATGTACACCATGCGCATGCTAGATAACAGTAACAATAACACTGCTGGCCCAACGGGAGCGACAGCTTTGTCAGGAGTTCAAACAACTGGTGGTGCGACTTCTTCGGCAACAGGCGTTACAACACTTCCGGGTGTAACAGACGAAAGGATGGATGCATCCAGCGATAGTGCTGTCAGCAGCATGGGTAGCGAACGTGTACCATCCCTTTCGGATGGTGAATGGATGGAAACTGGATCTAATTCTAGCCATACCCAAGCTGATTCTCATTATACTATGGATTACGCTAGGTGATTAAACTATATTGGAATATTCGAATGATTTCACTTGAAAATATTGCTGCTCAGCGATTGATAGTGACACAACTGAAGAAGTGTTGATTTTAATCTTTTATTTATTTATGTTTTTGCGTAAAGAGTCTCGATAGGTACATTATTTTTATCGTGTAAAATGGCACATTTCTAATATAATTACTTTCACATCTCGAAAACTATTAGTGAAGGTGTATGTAAATTTTAAATTGTTTTCTTGTAAAATTAATATTTCTGAATGACTATCATCAGCGTCAAGCAGCCATACAATTAAATGATTTAACAAATTGATTAATCGTCCTTGTATTTTTATCGCTGCGGTTTAATTGCTTAAAAGTAAATTTTAGTAACTCTCGAGTGTATATATAAAGTTCTCTTTAATGAAAGCTATAGTTTGCCTCTAATATTTCACGAAAGGGAAAGTAAAAGACAAAGATAAATGTGTGAAATGTTCATGTATGAAATAAATGAAAGTTTTGTAAGTTACAGTAAGTATGATATTAATTAATAATTGCGGATTGTTTTATGAAGTACTAGTATATATATATTCTTCTCTTTCTTTTTCTTTAACTCTTTATAAGCCGGTTTCCCTGTGTTTATGAGAAGAAAAATTACAGATTACAATTTTGCATCTTGAAAAATCGTTGAAAAGCAAAAATCTATAATTACTAGTTAATTATAGATTTAAAATAAATCTAGAATTAACTCGTCATTGGTTCAATAATACTTATTTATTTATTAGTGGATTACTCTTTTTTCAGTTCTACTATTATATTTTTCTTAAATATAGAATACACTATATTCACATTTGTTTTAATTACAAACGGCAAACGTTCAATTTTTGTTAGAATAACGAAATGAAAATTGACTGTTAGTTACGTAATAATACAAGGAAAAGTGATGTACAAAATATAGATAAATGTAACTTTTAAACCTCGTGCTTCGTGAGAAATATTTTTCGAAATTTTGCAAAATGTCCTAATTAAATTGTTTGTCTTTTTTGTTTTATTATTAGCAAGTATCGCATGTCATACGACTGCAGTTATTCCGTTTCCGGAAGAAATGCTGGTTCCCCGAGATGTCAAACGGAACGTACTATGCCTCCAGTTGCCCAGAAAAAGCATCAAATGTTTGCAAAACGATACTTCCAGGAACAGGGAACTGGTTTGTATTAGAAATATAAATAATCGAATATCACCATATTTTCTACAATTAAGATTCTGTCAATTTTACATTATATTTCATGTATGATAGGTTCTCCTCTCGGTGCTACAGCACACCCGACAACTCCAATGAAATATGAATACGATTCGCATACAGTCGGTGCTGGTGCACCAGGAAACGCTTATTCAGGTCCGATTGAGGGTGCAGCTGGTCCTCAACTTGAAATGAAATATAGTTGTAGTGTAGATTTCAGTCGTCATCAGTCAGGTAAAAATAACACATTTCTGAGTTCAATGAAAATCAACGAAGTATCGATTATTAACTAGTAGTTATATTTCTAGGGCGTTCCGCTATAGAGCACGTTCATCATAATCACACGTATCATTTACCTGCAGAAAGTTCTGGATCTCTTCAACGTCCAGTTTCTCGCGATAAAAAAGGTAAACTGGATAAGATTAAGTACAGTGGGGTCATCTATAACGAATTAATTCGTTCCAAACATTGTAACATTCATTCGGTATAGGGTACATACATATACATATGTTCGATATGCTTCTGTTTAATGGATTATTAAAGAAAATGCTGGAGGTAGTATTGAATTTCGAAAATTGCCCTCTCATTTGAAGGTAGTAAACATATTTAGACTAATACAGAGGAATGATGTAAATTGAAGAATTTTCTATTTTTCTACTTTTTATGTGACATTTTTGATTTGTTTTGGTGTGTAGCTTTACCCCTTGTAGTATTGATATGCGTTTGTAAAACACCTTGTATATACGTGTTTGTATACACGTGTTTAAGGATACTATACAGGTATATTCTTAACATGAAACATGAAATAAGAACACACACATATACGTATTATAAATTATTTTATTATATTTGAATATTATACATTGCACATACATACAGAGCTATGCTTTAAACAATTTTTCAAAGAATATAAATAAGAGGAGAGAGGGCAGGTTAATGAAAACGGAGTAGGATAATATACACAATGGTCGATTATATTTTTTCATATTCGTTCGTTATAGAGGATCCCACTGTATAGGATTTTTTGTTATTTTAAATTAACAAAATCGCAATATATTTCAGTGCGTAAAAACGAAGGTGAAGAGCATCTGACTAGAGACGAGAAAAGAGCAAGGGCATTAAACGTGCCTATTCCAGTGACCGATATTATTAATCTTCCTATGGACGAGTTTAACGAACGTCTTAGTAAATACGATCTCAGTGAAGCTCAATTATCTTTGATACGTGACATTAGAAGACGAGGCAAGAATAAAGTTGCCGCTCAAAATTGTCGCAAGCGTAAATTAGATCAAATCATCAGTCTTGCCGATGAAGTGAAGGAAATGAGAGATCGTAAGATGAGACTTATTCGTGAACGAGAATTCATGCTTATTGAAAGGCAACGCGTAAAAGACAAATTTAGTCAACTTTATCGTCATGTATTTCAGGTTAGTGTATATTCTTTACACGTTGTTGCACGATTATTAAATAATATCTATTTATTTGAAAAAAAAAGAAAAAATGTGGTAAATTAATGGTAAATGATTAAACATAATTTTATACATTTATAAGCAAGTTGAAAATTGTGAATTCAAGAAAACAATTTTGTCATATTAATTTTAGTCTTTGCGTGACCCCGATGGCAATCAGTATCATCCGTACGAGTACAGTCTACAACAATCAGCTGATGGTAATGTTTTGTTAGTGCCAAGGAACCAGACGAATCCTCATCATCCACGCTCTACAACGATGGAACCAAAAACGAAAACTGACCCCGAGCATAAAGAATGAAATTATCAAGGGATCGCGTTTTAAAACGTTTGATAATGAGAAATTTTATATTTTCTTTATATATTAAACGCACTGGAAGCGTGACAAGCATGAAGGAAGGTGCTGAGAAGAAAAATCACTAGCGGCTTTGAATACACTGATAAAAAGTTTGTATAGAAAGCACGTTGCTTAACATTCGATATCCTCAGATCATGTTTGTTTAAATAAACAAAGAAATTTTTTAAAGATACTTCTGAGACTCACATTGAGTTATGTCCCTTACGACTGGAATATGATCACCAAACGTTGGAAACACCGATTGTATATATAGTAATGTAGCATAAATGATAAAACACAAATAGAAAAAAAGTAGGCAACACTTTTTAAAATCTACGTTGTATTTGAACAACAAAGTTTTCATTTGTAATTTTAAACGATCATACGGTTATAAGTAGATCATCAACCTTTCGCGAAAGAGAGCAGAAAGAAATTATGCTATAAAATATCCGACGTGTCACTTTTTTTCTATTGAAATTCAATGGAATGTTATAACGTTATCCCAATTAAAATAATTTCCCTTTAATTGTCGTTTGTTATTCTACTTCTTTCGAATATGTACAAATTATGCTTTTTTCTGAATGCATGTATACATACATGTACGTTTTCTTTTACGCGCGTATAAAAATGAACACGTTCATCTTGAAGAATAAAAAAAAGAGGTTTAAGACACTTTTTCGGTGAAGTTGTTTCCTGTATGAATATATATTACGATTTGTTTGATGTGTAGTTGATATAAGTCTACAATTGCGTCGGCATGTAATTATTCAATAATTATAATGTATGGAATGAAATTATTTGCAAAAATTATATGAATCTGCCAAACTTCATATGTATTTGCATATTTTGATAAAAGAAAAAAAATGAAATGAATTGCTATCACGAGTATGTTGTACATAACTCAATTCAAGTGAGATAATACATATAATTACCTAAAAATAATGTCATTAAATGAAACATTTTCTTTCCTACTATTTCAACATTCTGGTGACTTTCAAGATGTTTATAATTTACAGATGAAGATGTTAGGAATATTTTGCGTAAAATCGAACCTGCATTTAAATTTCGAAATTAAATTAAAGGAACAATTAAAATAGCAAAAGGCAAATGTCAAAAAACATCGAATACTACATAAGTACTGTTCCGTGAACTATTAACCGTTGTATACAAAGAAATTGCTCCAGTATGTTAAATTTCAGTCCATTATTAAAATATTACCGATAAATTGTAATATACAGTGATACAAGTGACTAGTGAATAATGCGAGTATGTGCATACTTTTAATGTGATGTGTTGTACTCCTACAATATTAATAATAGTATTGATTGAAAAATGAACAAAAATATAACAGATACACATATTTTTATAAAGTAAGGAACAAGCAAAGTTCAGGTATTTCACATTTGCCTTTGTATATATATATGTATATCAATGTAGTTAGAATAATTTTCTATAAATGTTATATGTATATTATTACATATGTTTTATACGCATATATGTAATATTATAAATATAATATGGAATATATGGATACATATGGAACGTATGTATTTATGTATATGCATGTGTATATATATATAAATACATATATACAGAGTAATAATGAAATATATATGTTATAACGTTAACAACAGACGAAAAGGAAATGCTGTTTATGCAGACAATTTATAATAGTCAAGCCTTTATTAACATTTACATACACAATTGTATTTATATTATTGGGTGTAGGCTGCCTTTACGTACTGTACTTAGCGAGTGGACACTCACATTGTTAAGAACTATCATAAAAGGAATAATTTATAATTACTCTGTTCGTGAATTGTACAAACGAACCAGGTTTATACAAATCTCTGATTCCATTTGATCACATTTTAAGGATCTCCCATGTCATAAAATTTCTATATTGTATAAATAAAGCTGAATAAACCTTTGGGGAAATTACTGTATATATATTTTGATGTAGTATGTGATAGGATACTACTTATTTATCCTTATATTGTGTAAAAGGAATTTATATAAATATAATCAGGATAAATTTAGCTGGGAAAACAATCTAATGATACAAGTTTATTGCAGATTACATCGTTAAGATTAACAAGTAAGTTTTCAAATTCTATAATTGGTAATATTCTATATTTTCAATTTCTTGTAATATATATTTTTAATCGTATTATATTATTCATTAATAATTGGTCGTTTGCGCAAATAAAGTTATTTCGAACAATTACGTATATTAGAATAGCTACAGGGTGTTATGTCTAACTCGACCAGTTAAAATATCACGATTTTTTTTCATGATACGAAACAATTGTTTAGAGAGAAAATTAATGGTGCAAAGAAAAATATATTCTGTTTCACAGACTTTTTGGAGTTTTTTCACGGTTACTAATGTCTCTTTAAATGGAATGATATATGTACATTAATTATCGCAGTATTGTAGCTCATAAAAAAACGAGTCCAATGGTGTATATGTTGATCTTCGCAGCGATCTATTAATAGAAACGCCGGTGACCTTGAACTCTTGTAAAAAAGAGGTATGTCAATTATAATATTCATCTCTTTGAACCATTCCTTTTCTTTCTGCACATTTTTCCATATCATGTAAAAGCAATCGAGATATTTCAACTGCTCGAGTTAGACGAAACACCCTGTGCATTATAAATAAAGAGTACTTACGAGAATATCTCAGAAAATTTCCAAAATATTTCAATCACCAATGCGCCTTCGTCATATATTCTCTTACGATGTTATAATTTTGGATATGAAAAGTATTCGATAGTATTAAAAGCCATAAATATGAAGTTATGGCTGAAAGGAAAAATTAATTTTCAAGCTAGTTCGACAATTAAAAGCAATTTTCAAAATGTCCGCGCTCCAGGAGTACTGGTGACGCCATCTAACAGCAACGAGTGGTACGAAATTAATGAGTAACATTTACTGTAGCGGTTTGGCTACCAAACGTGTTCTATTTTACCGACCTATTTGAAGGGAGAATGAAGCGGACTGCGTCGGTAATTATATATATATGTGTACAAACTATATTTTCTTTGGTATACTTTTTATGGTAATAAAACTTAACAAATATGTGTACGCGACAATAATTTGGAATCTTTTGCTCTTTTACTCTTGTACCCTCGGAAGGACGCCGATCGACTGACTGTTTCCGGATATTCCGCCTAAAACAAAAACTACATAAAAAGAGGGCGCTGGAGTTTCCTCCCGCGCAAATCTCTCATTTTTCTGCTTCCCGGAAATTAACTCGTTTTACCGATTCGCGGGCGGATGTAGATGTCGCTACATTACGACCACACGTGATACCATCTTTTGCAGAGGTGCTATTACTAAACGTCAGAAATCAATTCTTGATTTAGCCCTTTGTGTAGTACAAACAACTTCCACCAGGTGGCACAATGTGTTTGACAGTACATGTAGCGCCATCTAGCGGGGAATAGGCATACCAAAGTAACGTAGAAAAGTTCTAGAATTCATGTGGCGCCATCTAGCATAGAGGTGCTATTACTAAACTTCAAAAATCAACTTTCGATTTAGCTCCTTGCGTAGTATCAGCACCTCACCGCTAGATGGTGCCACCTAAACCATCGAGTAGGTGGCTCAGCTGGTGGTAGACGCTTGTACTACGTGAAGGGGTAAATCAAAACTTGATTTTTGAAGTTTAGTAACAGCACGTCTGTGTTAGATGGCACCACATGTACGGCTCGATTTTTGGAGGCTAGTTTGATAGAAATATTTACTGCTAGATGGTGGTACGATGACCTTGGATGCTCCTAGCACTTTACCAACCTCCTCATTCGATTTAATACTGGCTTGTTTTTTGCTATCGTGTTTACTCCTACAGCCCTAAAAGTTTTCAATCAAAATTCGTGAGTAGGTTTGCTATATTGTCCACCTTCTCTTATTATAGGGTAATTAATTAACTCGTTGGACTTACAGAAAGGAGCCGATTAATAGGTTTCCTGTCGGTAAAGTGTTAATTAATGTACGTCAGACTTAGAAATTAATTGTTCTTTGCCATCAATGTTTGGGAGTGACACTCTATTTGTTTCGCCGCGCAGATCGTTATATATATTATTGTATTATATTACATTATTTTGTACTTTTCTTGTGAATATAATCCCATGAGGGACTATCGACTATAGATAATGTAGTATTTTCTTATGTTGTGGTCTGTATAACCGGTAACTAATCTAATATTTTCTTACATCGAAATCTGTGTTACCAGCGACTTAATGAAAGTGTGGCTATGTGGAATTTTCTTTTTTCAGCAGCTGTTCAAAATATCTGTGATAAAGTTGTTGTAGATAAAGAAATTTCTTTATGAAGAAGCAGATTTACGTTTATATTGTAAAATGAACCATAATAAATCGTAATAAATTGCAAAATGTGAATGACTTAAAAATTCAAAAGTTTATCTCTAATTATTTGCATTTAATTATTTTTACACACATTTTAAATATTTGGTACTCATGGAAATAATAGTGCTCTGTGGAAAAGTGGTTAGCAGATTTAATTTTATAGTAGATCTTATACTGAATTACTGGTGGATTCAAATTTTATGTTAGGCTTTATGTTGAATCCTTGGCAGGTTCATTTTATGGTGTTTTATGTTGAATAATTAGTAAGTTCAAATTAGCTGGTGGATTTTGTGCTAAATAGTTAATGGATTTAATTTTTATAGTAAGTTTAACGTTCAATTATTGGTAAGTCCAGATTACATGGTGGGTTCTGTGTTAAATAGTTGATGGATTTAATTTTTATAGTGGGTTTAAGTTTCAATTATTTGTTGGTGTAAATTTTGTGGCGAGTTCTCAAATTTTACAGTGAACTTTATGTTAAATTGTTGACGCCTTCGATTGCTATAGTGAATTTTATATTAAATTGTTGATATTTTTCAATTTTATAGTAGATTTTATATCGAATTGTTACCTACAGGTAGAATATTTCTCACACTGCAGGATAATATGCTCTACTGTGAAATCTCTATTGCACAATACGCAAGATAGAAGAGCTTTATTGAACAGGTGATGATACATGATATTTGTGTACCCTGTCCTATTTTTTCAAATGGCCATTAACTCGTGTCTTATTAAGACGTATAGTATACAGATTACAAAAATGATTTTTAATAAATAATTCACCACTCTTGCAACGATCGTCTAAATTAACATATCGCTGACTTCTATTTCTCGATCTAAAAACAACACTGAACTTCACTTTGTCGAATCATTGTACTTATCACACAAGTAGAAAAATTTCATCGATATCTCGTTGATTGTTCGCTTGGAATGCAGCAGCTCTATTGTGTTGTGTTGGTGAACAGAAAATTGTAATATGTGTCGAATCGCGATAAAAGTAATAAAATTGCTCGTTCGAACAGAGACTGTGGGGAGGGGAAATTGGTAAACTAAGTTGGTCACCGGAGGCCACGTGGAAAGGTCAAAACAGAAACGAAACGTAATTGCATTATAAACGCCTTTAATACACCCGCGGAATATGAGGCGCGCTTTAATCGAAGATTCTTTATCTCCGGCGCGTAAATCATACCGAGCCGTCAAATCGGGCCCGCTGTTCGTGTAACAATCGCAATGCGCTTCCCCAGCAATTACGACAAATTAACCGTGAAATGGCTCGTTAATAAAAACATTATTCTCACACACAACATTGTACCGAGAACTCGTTCACATGCCGTTCCATATGCGAACGATGCAAACTAAGAATTTTCACGTTCGTTTCAATGATTTAACGCGCGAAGTATTCGGTCGATCGTCGAGAGAAACAAGTCGAGGAGAAGTGTTGCGTGCAAGTAAGTGCTTACACGAGTATGTGAGACCTGTAACGAGGAAATTAATTTTTTTCCCTTTTCTTTCTTTTTTTATTAGTATAGTTATAACAAATGTGGAGTTATATCGACACTGTAATTGACGATTCGATACTTTGTGTGTTTAATTTCGATAGATATTTAGTACATTGTTAGGTCAGATAAAAACGCTTTTCGTAAACCTGATTTGGATTTATAAAATAAATAGAAGTTACACTAGTTACGTTGTTCGTTGAAAAATATGTAAGTATAAACGTGTAGACACTGCTGGCAAAAAGTTTTCGATGATTTCAAGATTTGTGAATGATTCGTGAATTAAAGAAAATGAAGTTACAATTAAAGGGTGTAATTTTGAAACTGGCTAGGTATGTTCACTTTAAATTAGTTTTGAGATATTTATGGGTTTTATTTTTTGAATATGTAAAGTGAAAATTTAGATACACTTTTGGCAAAATGTGATGCTAGTATTAATTGAAAGTATTGGATCCAAATTTTAAAAAAAGAACTATTTTTATAATTTTTGAAATATTAATGGAAAATTTTTATGACTGTTGGATATGATTAATTTTCATAATAGAACACTTAATTTTCTGTGGTCTTCAATGCTTACTCGTAGGTTGATATAGTATAATACAAAGAATTGCAGAAGTTATTAAAGTGTCTTTATTGACAACAACAATTTTACGAATTATTACATCAATTCTGTTCTTATTGCATAAAATTCATTGTAAATTAATTTAATGAAAATTATTTAAAATATTGTAATTCAAGATGAAATAAGTCAATAAGGATGAATAATAATAATATGAAGTATAAATATAACAATTCAATTTAATAATATATACGTTGATTAATTATTGGAACAAAGTTTTCAAATAAATTGGATTTTATAGTCGATATCATCAAAATCTTTTCTTTTTATTTTTTACTTTTTCGGTGGTATTAATTTTCAATGGGGTTTAATTTACAAAAAATATGCTGAATAATTTGCACACTATATGCTGGTGCTTATTTTTTATGTTATGTTTCATATGATAAAATAAGAAATTATTTTATTGTATTTTATTACAGATTTATTGATTATCATATTGGTATCGTCCTTTAAATGCTTAGCTTTATATGTTTCTATGTTTCAATTTATTTCATTAGATATTCCATTAAAATATACTACATGCAATTTAGCAGTTGTCAATTTCATTTATTACTGATTGTTACTTATACTTAAATAATCTTTCCTTTTCTTTAAAACTTCTATTTTATCTAGATACCCTGAGAAAAATAATAGAAAAAAGCAGTTCAATGTACATTATATGTTTTCGTTATTGACCACTATTTTCTTGAGTAATAATTTTTCTGTAAATTACTGCTTTGTGGTATTAACAAAACATGTTTAAGTAAATACGATCACATGAAAAATCAGGCGAAATATGATGCACAAGGGACGATATAAAAAGTGAATTTAACACGTCAAAAGGGTTATCGAAATCTTTCTACTATTTCAATACAGATAAAAGTAATAACACCATGGAAGCAAAATTCATCAGTTCTAAGGAAATATCTTGACTTCGAAGTGGGTCAAAAGTGTCCTTAAACCAAATTGATCTTGCTATGGACGTATTCGATAGTTTACCGAAAGAAAACATTTGACACCGAGTTTCAACCCTCTATCTCGACCGCGGGGTAGTAGTTACGGGGAAAATTAGTTCCTGTTCTATTTTCCCTATCTAATTGGTTATCAAAGTTAAACAAAAATTATCTATTTCATTACAAACACCAAGGTATATATTCTGTAATTTTTTGTGATGTTTCAATCGCAGATTCTAATTGTATAAAACGTACAAATACAAAAAAAAAAAAGAAACACACAAATTTCTGTTAAAACATTCACATAACTACTTTTTATATTTTCTCGACAAAATTATATTTTCTTAACAAAACTATTATCATCAAATTTTTTCCACTGCTGACTTAGGTACAATAGAAAATTTATTTTTTGTGGAAAACCTATTAGTATACAACGTTAATAGAAAGTAAAAATTAATTTAACCCTTAACTGGTATAATGGGGTCATAAGTGACCCCAGTAACGCAAAGTCCATTATGAAACGTTCGTTGTCTAATTTAAAAAATTGTATTTCTACTTTGTTTTATAATAAAAGTTTAATTTTCTATGGCTTTATTATTTTCTAAGCTATTTAAGAAAAAAATATTTTTAGAGACTTATCTAAAACCAGATTAACATATTTTTTTACACTTTTTATTTAAGGTTTGTCATGACCCTAATATATTATTTACGTTCGTGAAAAACATTATACCAGTTAAAGGTTAATATAAATGAAACATAATATGAGTCATACAGGAAGTGGCTACCTCGGTAGATGATGTTAGGAAAAATAAAACAAACAAATGTTAAAAGAAAATTACTTTATAAGAAATTTATTTTATAATTATTTAATTATATAATAGTATTATATATAAAAATATATATAATTTAAAATTAAAACTACTGTGAGGCACGGTATAGTGTCTACTTATAGTTTATAATTACTATAATTTATACTACTATATATTGCTATTAACACTTTCCCAATCGATCAGGATGATCTCTTCGTTTCACGAAAAGAACAATGTTTCCTTCGTGTATTTCTGAATTTTGTAGTATATTATTACATCAATTTGTCTGTTGTGAACATTAGTACACTTAAGAAAAAAAAAAAAAAGAAACATTGTGTTATTTAATATATTTTTGCTTTATTATTGAAACATTAGTTAATTATTATTCTATTATTTGAAGTTACTTGTACGTTTGACGGGTTCTTAAATGTAAGAATGTTATTAAAGCAAGAGAACATTCATAAATGATAATTACAGATAATAATGGTACACATAGTAACATTGATATACATAAAAGTCCTGAAAAAAATATTCGCTAAGTAGTGTTTTCTTATTTTATTTAAAATGGTCGATAATGAAGAAATGAAAATGATCTTCAAAATTGAGGACAGTAAACATAGGTGTATTTAGACTAATATAAAGAAACAGTCTAAATTGACGAATTATCTATTTTCCAGTATTAAATTTCTAAGGAAAGTTCGCAAAAAATGCTCGCGGTTGGTAATGTGTCGATAGTTTATAATATAGTATTATAATTAATATTTAATATAATTTTCATAAAGCTAAAAGATTGTGAGAAAATGTCGATTGCAGAATACATATTATCGAGATTTATGGCCATACAATTTACATCCGTGCAGCAAAGGAACACAGCATTGTGTATATAAAACATGAACATAAAAAGAAACTCATACAGTCTGTGACTTTATTTCAAACATTAATTTCGAATTTCTCAATAATATTTGGGCATTCTACGAGTGAATGACGAAATAATAAAGTGTGAAACGGATGTTGCAAAGGGTGTGATAGAAAGTCGGTACAAAAGAAATCCAACAACGATAGTCGTGCGACAGAAAAGCGAATGATCAGAATTCGCGCTAATTTGGTTTTACCTTACAGGGTGATTATACGTGCTTTCACGGTGTAACGCAATACGGATTTGGGCGGTTCTTTAATCCGAAACAAAGCGCCGGTTTCAGTGAGGCACACGTGGGTGTGGAAGAGACCTCACACATCGTTTCATCGCGAGTTTCACTCCTTTACCTTTACGTCGGGAGCGCAAAACGGAACCTCCTAGAGACGGAAAGGTCTTCTTTTCAAGAAATTGGACGCTAGGTTAGACTATAATTATCTGTAGCCGCTTTACGCGATGTCTTTCTTTTCATGCTAGATCAGATATCGATTACTGTTCGAGGCTGGTGTTTTCCTATGAATCATTCTACGTCCCTGGAATTAACCTCAGTATGACAACATTGTCTTGCAACGTGTTTTCTGCTCTCTTTTTAGCTTAACTTCTCAAAGGTGACAGAGACTTGGAGAAATATTTACTTATTTCTGTGTTTGCCTCGGGGTTTTCAAGACGACGAAATTGTCATTGAATGGGAAATTGCGTGGAGCGTAGTGAGATTGTCGAAGATGATGTGTTTAACGAGTACGAGAGGTTCAAGAATTTTAGTAGAAAGTAGAGATATATAAATGGGGTATTTAATTATATTTTTTTAAATAAATATCTTACTTAGTATTTGTGCTTTTTGGTGTTTGAAGAACTTTGTGTTTGAAGTATTTATGCTTTTTCGGATTTGAAGAGTTAAGTTACTCAATATATTCAATCGTAATTTTATTTGCTTTATTTATTAAGTAGAATGTAATGAAGTATAATTTTATTTAGTATTTATGTTTCTTGACGTTTGAACAATTTGAAATGTTTGTGGGGAAAACATAACGATCAGTTTTATGCTTCAAAAAAGAGTTAAGTTACTTAATATATTAAATTATAATTGTATTTGTTTTGCTTATTAAGAAAAATGTATAATCAATGTTTCTTAATGCTTGAATGGTTTGAAGTGTTTGTAGGGAAAGCATAATGATTGATTTTATGCTTAACATATTAAATTATAATTATATTTATTTTGTTTATTAAAAAGAATATAACAAAATATGAAAACGTGTGTAATTACTTAATCTGCTGAAAATTCTTCTTTCATACCCTCTTAATTGTTACAAAACAGATTTGGTTATTTGAATGCATAAACAGATTCTTTTATCACTGTATTGAAAATTTATATCGCTAATTATTATTTAAGTAGAAGATAATGTCATTACTTATGCAATAATATTTTTAGTCACTGTGCCCTAATTGTACGTGTAAATTAACTTAAAAAATAATCTGGTGTTCCAATGATTGCATTGCTTTCCACGTTTGTTCGTTTCTTTGTAATAAACTTTTATATATGACATGTATGAGTAATTTGTATACTATCTATTATAATCGTTTATTTCAGGATGTTTGTCTTAAAATGAATACACTTTGTATGATATTTCGTGATTAGAAGAGGGTCATGTAATAATTAACGAATTATTATTGTAACTATAATATTACTCTCATTAATATTACTAATATTAGATAAGTAATTTTAGATGTATTACATATTTGTTACTATAACTATAATGTATTATGATTAAAATAATGGATATTTTACGTATTCTTGCAAACTGTCCAACGCCTAAATGTGTTTTCAATTTAAATGAGCTAATATGAAATGAAATAAATTTGAAGATAGTATTAGCGTAGACTTCTAAAAATTTTACGAATATCTGCTTAAAAAAAAAAAGAACGGCATGTACGTATTTGTATATATATGTATATATTTTTTAAGAAAAATATTTAAGCCAAAAAGATTAATTGAATCTTCAAACATTTGGTGTTGTAATATAAATTAAGCAAATAATCTTCACGATTATGAAGCCGTTGATAATTAAATCATAGTGATTTTGATCATTTAATTTTGACTACTTCTTTAATTAGAGAAGAATAAGACAAAGTGTTCAAATTGATGAGTTCCATATTTCATGATTAAATTCTTCAATGATAAAAATCACAGCACACATCTGGTTTTATTCTTATCTTCTCAAATATTTCTCGAAAGAATCCTCCGCTTTGCTTTTTGTTTCTCAAGTGATTACTTCCTACACATAACATTTATATAATATTTATGAACATGAAAAAGTCGTAAATTTACCTTAAAAAGGAAATGGTAAATAATATTCTTATTTCAACTGTTATGAATTATGTTAGCATCTTACAATGCCATATGATTTGAAAATTACATATCCATTTATTTTATTTTAACCGTTTATCACTATACTATTAAAGTGTTGCATGATTACATTATTACCAGTGAATTTTTTCATAATAGTTATTACTTCTTTCTCTTCAACATTTTTAAAGATGTAAAATTGCTATTAACCGTAATTTTTCTTCCCATGAACAAAAGAAAGTAAATTAGAGAATTATTTATTATAGATTATTGCATAAAAATAAATTAATAGGAGGTACAATTGCATATTAGTATATTTGTACTTTGCTTGATCGTTACAATTTGCATCGAACCTCCATTCGTGTAATTTTATTATACTGCTACCTAAATGTTACTTTCATTTGTACAAAATTGTACAAATTGTACAAGACTGTAATAAAAAATATCATAAAAAAAGTATTACATGAAAAAATTTACTTAAATTGTTGGATTTTTTCTGTAATCAACCATAATTTTTAATTCGAATTGGGTCAATGTCAATGTATTTTAACGTGAACCAACATAAACTATGTAAATCTGTATAATTTGCTTATCTGTGAGAATAATGTATACCATGATCAATTTTTCTATATTGTAAACATTAGGTAAATATATACTATACACGTTGCCATTGTACAATTAAATTGTAATTACAACTCGAACAAATATCGCGCGGCCACCTCGGTATTATGTACGTTAGTATACACAGAGCACAATAGGATTTTAGAGTTCTAAGTTCAAGTGGTCAAGCAATGTTTTACACGTGCCATCGTGTCGTGGACTCTGCTCGTGAATATTACACGCCGCATGCGCGTGTCTAATAGTACGTTCAAATACAACGGTAAATTAGCGTCGCCTTGAAGAGTAGCTTTGACTCGAAACGTAGCCTTCTGGTGTAATTACTAGTGCAAACAATTTATTGTATTCCGGACAGTTTCATCCTGATAAACTGTGACACTGTCAAGTGAAATTCTCCTGTTATAATTCTGTGAAACGTTTAGAAAAGTCAGTTCTTATTAACCATCGAAAAACCGGACATTCTATCAAGAAACGTTATTAACACTAATTGTAAGTTTACGGGCTTTTCTTGCGTAAACGAGAAACCTAATTCTTTTTTCAAGAAATCGACTTATTAGAGATAACTTAATTGTACACTTTTAACTCACAAATTCGGGTATATTTTCGTATCAATCCATTAATAAAAGTAACGAAAAGTTGTTGGAAAATAATAGTAATTGTTTCTATAATTTCGTTTGTGATATCCCAAATGTGACAAATTGGCGTCTCTTGTAAACCTAGTGTTAAGCTGACGATAAAATTACACAGATTTCTCTTTTTTTTTTTATACAGTAAAACCCCTGTTAATTGCACTTTCGATATTTACACGCGAATTTCAATGTTTATTGCATTTTACTAACACGCGGAGATAGTTACTTTGCTAGTGAAAAACAAGTGAAACGCGATAATAGGAGAACTGAGAACTTTCATGTCGTCTTATTGTCGTGTTGTATCTGAGAAATGCAGTAATTAAAAATTTATATTACAGTGTTAGGTTTTGCAAAAAGAAAAGCACATGAAAATTTCTTTATTCCATAAAAATAGATAGAATTTATAATTGTTATAATATCAGCTTATTAAGATATCACAGATATTTTCATTTGTATAGATGTACTTGATTATGTGGCTCCAGTCGGAAAGAATTTATTTCTACATCAAATACAACTTTTTCTTTTCATCATGTTCGATCAAATAAACATTCATAAATTCCGTGAAACAAGCGTAAGCTAACGTTTCTTTTTATCACGAGACCAGTGTCATCTTACGATTGAGAAATATATTGTGGGGGTGATAGAAAGTCCGAGAATGTTTGGAAAATTATTTGAATAGATATTTGATCAAATAAAAAGTAACATGAAAAATTATTTCGTTTGAAATATAAATAACGAAACAATCTCAAGAAAAGTCACATATGGTTATTTCAAATACTAACGAGTATTTTTCAAATCATTTATTTAGGCAATGTTCAAGTCTGGTTACAATACATGTAGACTGTTGCTTTTCTCTTTTTACATTCATAAATCTTGAGTGATTTTTATATGTTTTCGATTTATAAGACTGCTTCAATTAGCTCTCAAGTTGATCGCGATATTATTAGAAAATTCGACAATCTCTTTCTCTCATTCAATCACGCCTACAATGTCGAATTTGGGAAGAATGAGCCAACAACCATGAAAGATTGTTTCTTCAACACGTCTAATGGAGAAACTCGCGGAGAGAGAAAAACACGGTGTATCTCATAATCAATAAGAACGTCGGCTAAGCAAGACAATATACTGGATGTTGTTTACCGTGAAATAACGCAACTTGATAAAACACACGACCGACAGAGGATATATGCGTACATATACATCGAAGATACAACGTATACGCGTGGGAAGATGGTGTCGCAGGTAGGACGATCGAATTGGTACGTATCAATAGAGCGAGATTCGAGACAAGATCGTGGCGTCGATACAATCGGATATATCGTACCGTAGGCTCATTAATACGATGCGGTGCAGTCTCATAAATACGGTGGCCGATACCGAAAAAAATCACCAACAGCTAACGCAACGATGCGAACCGGTAAATCAATCCTCTTTTCAACCTCTGCTTATGCTACCTTTACGATGCAAATGGATCCTTATTTATCAAACTGAAAGGAACACACTACTTTTGTTGTTATCAAGGAAAACATCATCGGTGACATTTTCGAAAATTTGAATGTGATTCTTCGATAACTCTTCTTTCGCCTTTTTTTTTGTTTTTTGTTAACAAGTGATTGTTGCGTCACAGATTGTTACGACACGAATGACCTAATGTTTTGATACCGTGATTTCTTCTAGATAGAATATTTCTTGTGATTAATTTCACTTTGGACATTGGGAGATATTAGGTGATCACATATGTGATGTCGTTTTAGAAGACTAGTTTCAATGTAAAAATAATAGCACACGGCAGAGTATAAATTTAACGTCAATATAATTTTCTAGAGATTTGGTGATTTTACACTTTTAATACGTGGTTGATATATGTAACGAAGGAAAGAAGCTTTTGAGTGACAAACTCGCTATCTGTATCGATATAGTTTTTTTTAAATATTTTCTAAAGTTTTCTCTAAATAAATTAATAATTTAAACATCAAATAATGAATTTTCGAACGTCTTAATCTTAAAAATAAAGGAAAACCTTTACGTGACTAGAATTAGAATTGTAACAATTATAATAAGTATTTATTTCAATGTTTATTAATGATAATTGTAATAATTATTAATAATATTAGAAGAGAATAATAGGAAATTATATATAATGGAGAAAGTATAAAAATAGCATTTATTTAAAACTAAATATAATGATAAAAGAAATATTTAAGAAATTTTTCTTTTTTTCTTTTTCAGTAGGACAGTTATTTACTGAATAAGAGTATTAAAATAGAATATCGTGAAATGAATGAAAAAAAGGGGTGCTATAGTTTTACACCGATTTCAAAATGTCTTTCGATTCCATCTCTTTCATCTAATTTCTTTTCATTTATTATTTTCATCTGAACTTCATTCTTTGCAATGATAGATCCAATTTGCTTTGTCCAATTGTTCTTTCGCAGATTGGAATTCTTAAAAATGTCAGTAGTGCTATAGTTATACTTCTGCCATACACGATGGTGCATTGACCGTTGTTTGCAAGCAACATTTTGTTATTTCACAGGCAACTGTTTTTAATTCTTCTTTCTAAACAAATTCTTATCTTTTGAATTTGAAAACTTATCTAATTTTAACTGACCTATGTTCTTGAAGTTTTTCCCATTTGGTAAGTTTTTGAACGAACGGAATGGATGAGTAACTCGAAGATATCAAGTCAGAAGAATGATAGTGGATATATTTATTCTCAGTTAAACTATTTCATTTTTTCTACTGTTGTGTTTAATATATGCATCAGAACGTTATCATGGTGGAAAAGATCGTCGAAACAAAATAAGAAGCGATGTTATTTATGGGATCATCTATGTGTATTATTTTTTTTATAAGTATCCAAAATGTGTGTAGGTTACGTTACGTATTAAATAGAAAGTAACCAAAAGTACAATTGTATTCATCATTTTTGTGTTAATTTACACGTATGTTCATACATCATGCTTAAAATTAACGGGATTGTTACTAAATTTTCTTCTTTCACCATGAGAAAGGAACACTCGAGTATCAAAAGATATTTTTAGCGATTGAATCGTCACATGTGAACGTAATACATTCTGTGATTTGTACTTCTGTGAACGAAAACGCGTTCCACACGTGGATAGTAGGGAACAAGTAAAATAATTGGATGATACGATTGATTCGACGGAACATCTCGAACAAATGCCTTTTTCGTACTGAATTGGAGCAACCGAAGCAGCAGCTTTCCCATTCACTGTATTTTGAAAAACCGTTTCTGATTCGTTATTGAAACACGAAATTAGTTGAAAAATTAAATTATATATGTACATTTCGAAATAAATGGAAACGTAATAAATTATTGTGACAATTATATTTATAAGCACTTTACTTATATTTTTTCATAAAGACGAGGGGTTATATTATTCTTAAAAATGGTTTTATAATTTGAACAAGCTATCAATTATAAAAAGGATAGTGATGATAATGCGAGTGAATCAATAGAATAAAATAAACGTTAACTATATTCATTAATAATCAAAATACGAATGCATTAAAATTCTATTTAGGACAGAAAATAATAAAATTTTTAAATTATATTTAGAAAAATATGTAATGAAATTTTCAGCATCAATAGGTAGCGTACAAGAATGTACAAAAATGATCATAAGAATATTTGCAAAAGACGTATCTTATTTATATTCAAACTCATTGAATAGAACAACCAAGTTCATTACTAAATTTTACTGAACATATTGTTGATTTCAAACTTATCTACTTTTAATATATCTAAGCATTGCTTGCCTACTTTCAGCATACTATAATTGCAAGAGAACTATGACTTCTGATTCATTCAGAAAATGTTCTAAAAAATAATGGAAATGGAAGAAATCAAGGATGTGATTAGACATCAATATTCATATTATACTCGCAATATATATATATATATCGTTTCATTTCTAATCAAAGCTTACGGGAGCACTAATAAAACTACGTTCGCAAGCTTTGATGAAAAGGTATGAAAGCAAAAAAAAAGAAAAAGAAAATTCGAAGGTACGAAGGTAAAAATCAGCCTTACCAAACGGAGGAGCCGAAAGAATTGACTGGCCAGTTCCAGTTTCTCCAATGATTTGTAATTACTGCTGCTAATATGATACAGTTGACTACAGTGGCTCCCAGCCGAATCGTTCAGTCGGTTAGAGTTGAAACAAAGGCTGCGGTTATTGTTGTACACGGAGAGCCCAGGCTAATACGAATAGGCCCATCACGAGCCCTCGAGCTTTACGATCTCTCACGGCGCCGCAGGTTAATCATTCGGGCCTTCCACTTTGCTCCTTACGGACTTTGCATCTTCCCTCGTATTTTTTTTCTCTTTCTCTTTTCTCTCTCTTTTTTCCCCCTTGGCTTCATTCGAAGAAACGGCACTTCTGTTTCATCTTGGATTCTGGCTCCTGCCGATAGCTACTGTCTCCTATAATTCAAAAGGCAAAGGCTACGAGATCGATGGATGCGAACAGCTCTGCGTTCGAAATTCCAGGAGCCCCAAGGAGCAGCTGCACATCTTTGAATCACCACCCACGGTTTTAACATCGTTTTCTTAAATCATGCCAGCTGAAAAAAAGCAATTATTGCTCGTTGCTGAATGGGTTTGTTACCTAGCACAAGGACCGATGATACATCATTACCCGGATGATGATGACGTTAATGCGTGTAATTTTATCGATTCCATTAAATATTTGTAACAGTTTCACGATTGTTGGCGTTGATGATTCAACGCCGCGACGCTGGGAACGAGAAGATTGCAGGTAATAAAATTAAACTTTTCAATAAACTTACAAAGTTGCAACTATTCTTTCGATATTGGTTTTCATTGGTTCTCTTGCATTTACATTTATATTCTTTTTTTGTTAATTATTTTACTGCTACTCTCTACTTTTTTGCATTTTATTTAATGTAGTCGTACACTACCGTCCATACGTTTCTGGACATTTTGTACATTTAGATTAAGAATAAGTTTACATATAATGAATAAAACACATACAAAATGGAACTATCACTTACGAATTATTTATATTATAAAGGAATGTATCATAATAATATATGATATTTGACGAAGTATTATACAGCGTTTCTTTTTTTTTCTTTTTTTAGCAGCGTATACACTATATGACGAAATAGTATTGTATCAATAAGATTGTAACAAGTGTTTATAACATAACACTTCGCATCTCATTATTAATAATAGCGTCAAACGATACATGGCAAATGTTTTATAATTTTATCACTCTGGTTTGAATCAGCTGGCAATATGTAATATGATAACGTTCTATATTTCAACGGTGCAACGTTCTATATTCCAATTTGCAGTACTGTACATGTAATTATACATACGATATAATTTTTTTATGTTATTCGTTATTGTACAAAACATATATTCAATTTTACATTATTTATTACGAGCGCACTAAACTTACAAAAAATATATCCAATATATTTATTAACATACTCTAACATAAAATGATTTGCCTATTTTAAATAAGGTGCCCAGAGATTTAATGTTTAAACTTATGTAGGTAAAAATAAGAGTAAAATATTATATTGTAAAAGGTCCATATATACTATAATTAAAATATTATAACAAAAATATGAAATATGACAAATTTTATACATAAATACTCTTTCTCTTAGTTTAATATGGAATAAGATTAGATACTAAGTGTTCATGGTACACTGTGAAGAAATTAAACAAAGCTACCATGAAATCTGGTTTACCATAAATGTTAATAACACACCGATATTAATTTTGTATTAATAAAATTGGGATAAAGTAAGGGCGACACTTCAAGATGCATATGTAAATACGTATATCTTCACATTTCATATTTTTCTTAGAATTCTTTAATGAAGGATTTATAGATTTTCTGTTACATGACATTTTACTTATAAAACATACTGGCAAAGTTTGAACATTTCTAATTCTTTGTACTCGAATAGTCAGTCTAAACACCATGCTATTCTTTGCACTAGCTCCATGATGATTCTTACTAACTTTCATATTACATACCATAAGTGATCTAAGGTTTCTGAAATTTTCGATTGTAAATCGTATCCTTATGGAATTATTTTCCCAATGTTTCACCAGCACTGCAATTAGCTTCACCAGGAAAGTCATCTTCTGAAGACACTTAGTTTTAAATAATTCCATAAGAACACGGTTTATAACAGTGAGATCTTTACATAAGTGATTTATTTTTATTTCAGTATATATTATCTTTTTTTTCATTTTTTTTTCTTTTTTATAAAGATTGCGGAGTTGTTAATGCTTCCATACGCAAAAAAGCTCGAAGCGCAAAGAATTATAGTATACTTCGTTATCCTTTTCATTTTGTCCAAATTGTTCATTGATTTCTCTTTCAACGAAAGTTCAAATTTTCTCTCATTTCGTGTAACTGTTACAATTGAACCAGACGAAGCTTGTTCCACATTCATCTTACGTTATCATTCTATTCATCCTGTAACTGTGATCGCGATGACAGCACAACCGGCGCGGTTCTGTCTCGTAGTCGTCGATTTCAATCTTGCGAGGAAACGACGTGATGAGGCGTGGTGTGGTTGGAGGGGACGTGCAAATTGATTTGCGGTTCGTCGTGTGCCGATATACGGTTCTGGCGCCACAGCGGCATTCCAGCATTTCCGGAATGGCATAACTACCTTCTCCTTCCTATCCAACTTGACATTAACGTGGACCTGTTAACGAGAGAGGAGAATCGGCTACAGACGCGCCGCGTCCGCACTCATGTTCCCTTTTTTCTTTTCTTATCCCTTTCTTTCTCTTTTTTTTTTTGCGTCACACATCACGATAAAAGCATTGGGTTTATTAAAGTAAATCTAGATGAAATAAGTGAATTATCGATTGGATGTACTGTTTCAAAGATTTCTTCAACGATTTTGCTTGGACGAAAGTCTCATGAATTATTCGTCTGTTTAAAGATCATGCTTACGAGAAAATTTGCAAATATCAAGAGAAAAGGAAGCGTAATTAGGAAAAACTTGGTTACGTCGCTCAATTTTTATATTTCACGAGTTTATGAAGTAACGTAATCAAATTAATCAATTTTTCTATATTTATTTTCCTTTTTATTAGAATGTAGATAGATATACTGTCACATAGACGTAAGCTTTTTAACCCTTTGCGGTCTGTGATATTTTCGCAATTTCGTTCCAATCGGTCTGTACTGTATTCGACATTTTATTTTATTTTCTATAGTTTGAAAAATATTGAACGAAAATATTCTATATTTTAGTATCTTAGGGTAAGGAATTTTATTTTGAGTTGTAGCTCTTTAACACATTTTACTTTATATTATTGTTAATTTATAATGTAACGGTGCTTTAAGACTGGCTTTTTAGTTAGAAATACCGTTTGATCCTGTGCTTGTAATGAAATTTATTTTACTTGGGTAATATCCATGTATTAAATGCTTGAAAAATGATCAGCCACGTCAACTTATTGAACCTAGAATTACTCCCTTTCCGGTTCTACTACTATTTCCGCACCACTTTGTATAATAGTAGATTGTTGCATATGAAATTAGAATCATATCGACAGTCACATGAAAAAGTAACTGCTTTAAATGCAAGACCCGTTTCGCTGAAAAGGCTAGGTTGAAGTCGTATTAAACGTTGAAAATGCATTCTAATCAAATATGAGTACTTTTCTTTCACGAATTAAAACATAGTGTAGCAAAGGTTGTATGAAATATTAATACAGCATTTAAGATAAGAACAACTTAGTTTAAACATTTAGATCATTTTTTAACAAAACAAAAAAAAAGAAGAATATTCAACAATGAAACTACGATTAACCTTCATCACTCCAACTGCTTAGTGCGATTGTCGACTGGAAACTCTAATTTATCCTTGACGCATGCTTGCTCGGGAGATCATCTATACCTTCCATAAAAAAAATTATTCTTTCTTTTCTTTAGCGTGTTTGTAAAATGGACAATCTCAAAAAAAAAAAAGAAAAAAGTAAAACACAAAATGTTAAGAAAGGTGGGAATAAATTGTGTTTACGAATTGAGAAATGAAGACAAATGGTAGACAATGGTAAGCTAGCAAATGAAATGTGTCTAACAAATCACTTACAGTGGATTTTATTATCATTATTATTATTTTTATTATTTTATTTTCATATATTATTATTATATTTAACATATTTGTATTATTACTGCTATTATTATTATTAATCATATTTTATGTTATCATATTTTCACTTAGAGTGATAAGAGTTATGTTATTAAGTGGGTTTATGATATTAGCTGCCTTCATACAAATTTTTATAATAGTATGCTAAATGTACTTGCAATTCGTTGACAGAAATGTGTCGAATCATCTACAACTTATTTTAATTAATAAAATTTAGTTTCGACTAAGTTATTGTGATTTAAATTTTCATTTATAAATCCTCCGTTTCATGTTCAACGACCTAATAGTAACTATTAGTTCACGCTCATTTCATTGAAACGGCAAAATTGCAATCAAGCGTAATCATTCTCCCTCATGGACGAAGAAAAAACCCGTGTTACAGAATGGTTGATTACAGACGCATCCCTTTTAACATTCGCCGAACGATTGCGAAAGTCGGGGAAAAATTCAGAGCTGGTAGAATTTATTGACTCGTTGTGAAATTCGACGACAATCTAACTAACTTCACAGAGCACATGAAAACCGTGGGTGGTTGCGTTGCACCGTAAAGTTCCGTTTACACCCGAAACGCGAGTGGTCTTAAGCCGGGTTCGAAATAATCTGTGGGAACCGAGACCGCGCGGCACAATGGCGGGCTTATTAAAATTCCTGACTGTATTTTATGCTCGCGAGATGGTGGGCAACGTCGCGAGAAGGTACGCGAGCGTAGTAGGAATGAAACAGTGTTAAGAGAAGGAAAAGGACAGATGGAAGAGGGAAGAGAGAAGATAGGACCAGGGGAACTATAAGACCGAAAAAAGAAAAGAAAAGAAGAAAGAAAGAAAGAAAGAAAGGAAAAAAAGAAGGAAGAAACGAACACGGGATAAAAGACAGAGAGAAACGGGTGGAAGGGAAAGGAACTAAGGGAGATGGAACCGTGTACCGAGAAATGTAAAGGGTTACGACAGAGAAGGAAAGAGGATAGTTGTCAGATTAAAAGAGAGGAGAAGGGAGAAGGCCACGCGACTCCAGAGTCCAGACGTAATCTCGCTACATCTACACCCACGCTTACTAACCGACCACTATACCATTGGACTCCACAAGAGTATTTTGCCATGACCACTTTAGATTCCATCCTTTCTTCGGCCTCATTCCTCGTCTCTTTGATTGCTGTTTTCGTGCTTTCTCTTATTTTTCCTCGGCACGGAGCATTATCAAAACGCCGATACTTTGTGGAAAACGTTAATTTTCGTTTTCTCTCTCTTTTTTCTTTTTTTTAATATTTACACTCAATATCGACGATTCTTGCATTCATTGGTGGAAAGATAGAATTATTTGTGACGTGCAATCTTCGTTTATTTTCTCAGGGAAATATTATTTTTGCTGTAATTCGAAATCAAGTGTAATGTTGTACAATGGGTGAATCAAATTATTATGATCGCTTTAGAGTTGTGCATGACTTATTTGAAATTTTAACAAGAATATAATTGAAACTTAGAAATGAAAAGGATTGTTACGTTCTTAATGAAATCTAGCAAAGATTTTCAAACTTTTTACGAATTATTAGACATTTTTTAAATTAAATAAACTGATATTTCGTTGTTCCATACTAGAATTCCATCTAGAATTCTTTAAACATTATCTTTATCTTTTTCTACGGTTTTCTTTTATTCCTACGTCAAGATGCCATACCGATGCAAGTTTCTCAATCAGTTTCTATTTAGTAGTTATCGCTTCTGATTCAATTAGACGCTTTAATAATTCACATTTGGTTTTCTATTGGATAAATTTAATACTTAAATTTTCTGTAGCTAGTTAAGTTATCAGAAAACAAACAAATTGTCTATTTATATATCAAGAACAGAAAAGAATGTATTTTACTGTTATCAAAGTTATAGTACCATCGAAAATATCAAATATTTAATTTATTCACCTGATTATAATAATTTGATCACCCACTATAAATGTACTGATTAAAATAATGAAATTTTGTATGATGTTTAATGGCAAAAAAAATTGAAGGCAGAACAGTAGTTGATGTACATAACTTGGAAACGATCATAAATGATTTCAGTTTTAATCCTCTATAACACTATATGGTTTGGAAGTTACACATCTATTTATCTATACTTTTTATAAGTCTTGTTTGCTGACTTAAGCAGAATCGAAATACGCTGTCAGTTGTCCATATCAGTCAAATACAGTGAATCTTCTTGATATAAAATCTGAAAAGTGTAAGACCTTGTAGATACATTATTACTTAACAAATAATTAATATATATATATATATTAATTAACATAATTAATTGAAGGGAAGTATCTTAGTATACATTTATAGCCATATATTACACAAATTTAATTAAACTACAACTATTTATAATTTTGGGATATATAACAATCTAATAATATGTCATAAGTAGAATATAAATGTTACCATTTATGCATTTATACTATCATTTACACGTTCATAAATTAAAAGTGAGAGATAGTACTTTAAATACTTGTATATTTAATGTATATACTTCTAAAGTTTAACGTAAAATACAATCAGTTAAGTACAGGTATATCGGACCTATGTCCATAGGTATGATACCTTTTACTCGTTTCAGTGTATACATTTATCCCCTGAAGTATCGACATAAATTTATTAAACACCCTGTATATATTAATAAACACAAGATCCTTAGATCGCGAGTTATTCCGTATTCAGTGATACAAATCAAACATTTCTTGCGGAATATTCCGCATAGTGATGCAAATGGGTTAACCGCGAGAGTTTACTGTAATCCTATCTCACTTCGACACGAAGGAAAATTGATATAAACTTCTCGCAATATTTGAGTAATTCAAAGAAAATATGAATAGAAACTACTCGCTAGGATTGTTCAAATTGCTTGACAATTACATTACTTCACAATGCCAGATAAGAGAAGAAAATATAAAAGACGATAACGTCCCACCTTAGGACAGATATCACACGCATCATGGAAATCCCCTTTTCACTTATCGGTGGTATATCCGGTGAATGCGACATCATTGCACATTATATTCGCGCGAAAGTTCGCCGCATGGAACGTTCTGTAGAGTACACGCGAAACCATGAGTGCGTTACCCTCGTGTGTCGTTCTCTCTTATCGCCCGACAACCGCTTATCAAGCGCCAGTCTGGCAGACTCTCTCCACAGGTGAATACAGGTATACATCTACTTATGCTTGCACTTATCTCTGGTAGAGCTTACAGAGAGAACGTTCCTTTTTTCTTTTCTCTTTTTTTTTTTGTATCTTTTCTGTTATCGCGAATTCCGGAGCGTCGAGCTTCCATCCGCCACGTTCTAAACGGTAATTGAATTCTTGGTACTTGGCTACTTGGCTGATACTCTTGCGCGTATTCTATCTTCGCGTTGCGTAAAGGTGCAGCTGCCTCCTGTTGGACATCGTATTAGATCTGTGGATATCTTCTCTGTTTCTTTTTTTTTCAAAACCGTATTTATTTATTTACACTTTGATTCAATTTTAATGGAGTTTTTTTTCGTTATCCGCGATTTGGTTTTTGCAACGTTACGCGAATGATGAGATTAGGAGGACATATGAAATAATGGTGCAATGTTAGCTATTCATACAAAATTCGAATAATTTCAATCGAAATGCTAACGATAAAAATAAACAGAGAGGCTTTATTTATGTACTGCGTGATTAGATTTTACAGTGGAAAATTAATCGATATTTAATCGAATGATAAAAATAATAAGATTGTTGCAATGTTAACTGTTTATACAGAATGTTATGAACATTTCATTGAAATTAATTGATACAGAAATAGAAGACAGAGATCGAAAGATTAAGAATCGTTAGATTTATTACAGTTGTAAAAAATCATGAAAAACCGTTTCTATTCTTTTTTTTTAATTTTCGACATGTATATAACTGGTATAAATCTATAAAACGTATTTTTTAAATTTTTATTACAGGCTCAGATGAAAAAGTTATAAAAAGCGGCCTTTACTATTTTCTTTGCGATTTCGATCAGTTGCAACATTTTTCCAATTTTATGGACACGTCATCTAGTAAACTAATCTTTCTATCTTCTCAAAGAAATTCAAGTTATTTGATCCAATTTTAAAAACGTTATTCTATTTTAAAGGGGCTACGAATACTTTTGTGACTGATTGTAAGTACTCATTATGAACAATTAAGTTACGAACATTAATTCGAAGTGTGTAATATATTATATAATACGCACTGTTTAACGTAAATTGAAAATCAACACCTATAACAAAAGAAAAAAAAAGAAAGGAAAGTCGAGTGCGTGGAATTGAATTCCTTTAATAAAAGGCGAGCTCTTAATTCGAGGACCTTCAAGAAATTCATCGAGAAGTTCCTGAAGGAAGATTCTTGTCGGGTTGGCTTGATGCCAAAAGCAAATTAACTTAACGAGGAAAAGAGGGGAAGTTTTCGCCGGAAATAACGCGGCACGGAAATAAAAAGGGACAGAACTTCTTGGCGAAAGAATTCGTTGCCAATGATGCACCTTCGAAGACCTGACACCCACGGGCAGAAAATGGACAAGCTGGACCGGAGAGAATCCAGAGGGGATCGAATTCAAGGGAATACCATTGTTATTTATTCTCCTAGGCGTGACTGGCCCTGGTCCAACGGCCCACGTGGCCGCGATTATTTATAAAATCGGTACCGAATAGGAGGACGACGTGCTGGGCGTTAACGAGGACCGTGTCACGTAGTTGTGCAATCCAGAACGAGACATCGGTCTTTTCTAAATAAGAAAAAAATTAACGTGCCACCTGGCTAATGACAACGATACTAAGCCTACTTTTGATATTATAGCGGCTTTTACGTCGATCGTGTGATCGTTTGTACTGTTATCTTACGCTACCAGTAATTGGATGGTTCGAGGTAATGGAATTCGAACTCAGGTAGGGTTTAAGGTGTATCGGATTTAATTTTATTAATATTTTACAAAATTGTACGGAAGCAATAATTAACGGAAGATTTAAAAAATTAATTTAATTAAAATTTTACAAAAGGAATAATATCTAAAAGTTTTGCATAACAGGTTTTATTAAAATTTTACAGAAGTACTGATTATTACAAATATCGCTGGATTAATTTTATTAAAATTTCACAATTTCACAAAATTTTACAAAATGATAATTAAAGAAATTTTCACAAAATGAATTTTATTAAAATTTTACAAAATAATAATTAAAGAAATTTTCACAAAATGAATTTTATTCAAATTTTACAAAAGTAATAGTTACTAAAGTTTTGTATAACTGATTTTATTAAAATTCTATGAAATTTTACAGATATAATAATTATTACAAATTTTGCAGAGTTAATTTTATCAAATAGTTACTGAAACTTTTATCAAATTAACTTTAATTATATCAAAATAATGACTCAATTTAAGCAAGTGAAATGCAGGGAGCCAAACAAACAAGTGTAAGTAACTTCATTAGCAAATTTAATTCTCATTTGTTTGCTATATTGTATCAGTTATTGGCACACTATTACATAATATTGTACAAAACTTCTACAATAACCTCGAGTGCTAAACGAATAGGAAAGAATGTATTTTACAAATCAGTACTTATATATTGTCCTTTTTCTATTATTCTTATTCTACATTTAAAAACGTAAAAACAATACACATTACACATCCTTTAAATGGTTACAAATAGTTGAGAGAAATAGGAAATGGAGGAATGAGACAAAAAAAGAAAATTTTTAAATATAATAATAATGTAGAGTAAGAAAAAAAAAATGCAATTCTAAGGATACATTTACTATATATTACTATAATCTTTCTCTGATCCTTCTATACACTTGTATCAAAAACTGCTCGTATATTGAAAACATTCAACTACATCAAAATAGTAAATGTAAGCAGCCTAAACGTGATGCTGATAAAAAGAAAGATACGAAATGAGGAGGTGGAAAGAAATGTGTACAGAGAGCAGGCAGAGGAAAAATATAATGAGGTAGATGTAAGAAAAGAATAAGAGAGAATAAGATTGGAGTACACGAGCCGGGTGTTTGAATTATTCATCGAAAAAATATGCACTTAAAAGGTAGGCCAGAGATAAGCAGTAGGTCTGTACATTGCCCGCGAAATGCATTAAAGCCGCCAATAAACTTCGCGCTCGCGCGGAATGCTAATAAATTATCCACTGGCAATCCCCTTCCTACCCCAGACATTGCCGAACGAAAACAAATGCAGGACGGTGGCCGGTGATCGTGGAACGTGCCACGATGGAAGAAACGACGAGTTCCTGTGTGAACAGACACCGACTAACGAGTTTACGTCTTAATCACTTGATCGATCGATCTTAATCGATGTCTCTTCCTTTCTCATAAATCTTCGAGGATTTCTCGGCCTCTTCTCCGATTACGGAGGTCTCCCGCAGCAAACCTTAGCTTCTGTTTCTCTGCTTCAGCTTCACGACGTGTTCCTTAACATTCCATGCATTTCTTTCGTTCAACTCGGAACTCTATAAATAACTTATTTATACATTTATTATGTTACCGTAAGTTGTGGTTATGTATTACTTGGAATATGTACCGGTGAAAGTTTCATTCACAGTCTCATTGTTACAAAGTTTGATAATAGAGAGAAAATAGACGAATGCAGAGATCTTATGTATTATTAGTAAAAATACTTGCTTTTGAAAAAATGAATTCATTAAAATCGAATTTATAATATTACAAAAGAACATTTTAGTTGTGTTGCATTTCTTGATAAATATATATATTATGTATTTTCTTGTTACTTTTGACTTTGTAAATCTTGTGAAAAGATCTTAGAAGGCATCTGCGTTTAACTCATTTAGTTGACATTTCTTCTGTGCTTGATGTGCATAAAATGCGATATTATTTAATTTATATAAAGAGTATTTAAAAATTAACTTTTTAATATAATATATATTTAGTATTTAGCATTTGGGAATTTACAGTATTCAGCTACGAGTTAGTCTCAATACTTTAGCCTAAGTACGGTCTTATAAGTCCGGCTCGTTATTTTGGCTGAATTGGTTAAAGTTATTTTTCTATGTATGATACATTTTATCGAATCGAAAACGAATTTCCATTGATTCCTACGAAATGAGTATTATAATATTTAAAAAGTTACGAAAAATTTAGTTCACTCATAATACCTATATACAATGTTTAATAATAAATATTAGAGCTGTGAAGAAGTGTATGTATTTATTTTCACGAATAAAACCTTTACCAAAAATGAGGATGTATTATAATGTATTTTCTTTTTTTTCTTATCAGCATCCTTTTACTACTATTCGAATAAAACTTGTTAGACACTGATGAAAAAATTATCTATTGTTTGATACTGTAAAGTGATTAATTTTATTGTTATGGTTTTTAGTGGTAAGAAGTAAATGACAGGGAGATAATAAATGAAAAAAGAAATAAGGGAAATGCTCCTAGTGAATTCATAGGTAAAATTACCTATAAATGTCTTACCTAATGTCTTACCTTACGGTTAGGATTAGGTTAGAAGTTGGATTTGTAGAAATAGAAAGTTTGACGAGGTTTTGCGGAAAAAGCTGTTGCTTCACCACTTAGACCTTCTGGTGGTGGAGTCTGAGAGACGTACCACTACAAGTCTACTTCGGATCGTTTCCAAATTTTTGAAATATGTATCCGATAGGATGTGTTACATTAATCAAAATAAGTAAATGGAAACCAAACGGAGGAATATCTGAAATCTAGATTTTCAATTGCGTGCTGGACGATGACTTTTCAATGAAGCAATACTTTTTGTACTATGGTCATTTGATTTTATGAAATGCAGAGACGAATTTTGTGTTCGTAGATGATTCTTTCATAATGTTAATATAGAAATCATGGTCATTGCTGTAGATACAATTAAACAGTAAGATATTACTGTTATTAGTGTTGAAGTAATTAATTTCACGTACATACGTGTTATAGGAAGATTTTTACTATTGTGTAAACAAACATACTAACTTTAAAGAAATTACGAAAATCGTATCTTCCTTATACTATACAGTATACATGCAATATGTGTTTTGAATTCGTCTCGATGTCCTCTAAATATGGTAAAAAGAAAAGAAAAATGTGTGTTCTTATTTGTAAAACCCAAGGTGATCTCGATTTCGCCATAAAAACAAACTGTTTTCGAAATCTCTTTTAATTGATATCTATTGTACACTTCATACTTTACAACCCTTGTTGTAAACTTTTTTTCTCAGATGGCTGCAAGTGAGTGAAAAGTCGTGCGTCACGTTAGAGGTAACACTCTGTATATATTTTTAAAAATATTTTTTATGATAAAAAACGTTTAAATAGAATTTCTTCTAAAAAAATTTGGTATGATAATCACGAATATTAAATTTTACTATAATATACAATAACAAAAAATGTAATGATAACTTTAAAGAAATTATGTGAGTCACATGCATTCTATAATGTATATTATTTTAAGAAAACTTTTTATGTTATTAATATTAAAAACTGTTTACTCGATGTGCAACGCTAACTAGCAAGAGGAATGAAAAGACGTTGAAAAAAAAGAGTGAGTGTACAAATATCGTCATTGTACAAAAATTACACGGTTATACGAGTTCTACATGAGGGGGGTCGAATTGAATTCCATACGATTCTGCGGTTTTAAGTGCCTTTGGCGTGTATGTTTTTGAGGGCGTTGCAGAGCTCTCGAACAAGGTTTCAGTGGAACGTAACCGAGGGAAATCGTATAGTACGTCTTACCGCTATTGTGAGTTGCTGCAAAATGACGGAAGGGTAAACATAACGAGGGTGATGAATATTTATAATAGCATTTTCAATTGATCTGCTCGTGAAAGGGTTTTGCGCGCAGCATGCCGATGCATCATGATCCAATGTAAGAAGTATGCAAGGGGTGAATAATTAAGAGAACCCCCCGCATGGAGTACTTTCGTAGCAACGTTCTTACATTTACGTATGCTTTACATGTTCAACATAGGTATAACTAACGTATGACAATAAGTTACGATTAGATTCAGGATTTAACGATCTACATACTTTTATAGTATGATATTGTTACATAATCACGATCTACATACTGTTTTCGTTATTCAATTGATTTCTGATTAAAATATAACACACGTTGTTCGTTGAACGAAGATAAACTACAATACCTGACCTGGATTTTTAAGTAAATAAGTAAATTCCATAATTGAGTTGCTTAGAAAATTTATTAAATTTATTTTATTTATAAAAAATTAAGCAAGAATTATGTACTTTGGTAGTAAAATTTGAAAACATTGCTAAAGCTTTGTTAATCGCTTTAACTTCTAAGCGACCCAATTTAAAGTACTAATTCTTTTTACCTTTTTTTATTTTATTAATAGTTGTTTAATTATATAAATGATCTTATATGTAAACATTATTTGAGCATGCTTTAGTTTTACAATTTTGTGACGTCTTCCAGCAATTTTAAAATTCCATTTTACCAGGAGTTTTGTTTCTTCATCTTCTTTAAGATCGAAATTTTCATCTTTAAATTTTGCAAATTATTTACAAGACATTTCTTCTGATAGGCTATCGTCTTTATGAATATTACATATCTCATTCGTTGTTTTACCGGTATTTCCCCCATTCCGTTAAAAAAAGATATTGCATGTCTGAGAGTATTCTATTTTCTTTCACCTTCGAAAGAGTATAACGTCGAGAAGAAACTATTATAGTAATTGTAACAAATAAACTTTCAAAAAACACGCGAAAAAATAATCTCATTTTCTAATGGAAAAATGATATTTGTATAATCATATGATTTATAACATAATTACAAATATAGTCTTACAAGTTTAATATGGAGTAATTGTATGTATAGAGTTTACAGCATTTGCTTATTTGAAACGAGCAATTTTATTTGCACTACATTTAAGTGAAGAATGCATATTACAATATAAAGTAGAAGAAATGAGGAACGATTAGAAGTTATAGTATTAAAATATGATAATAAGAATTTCATATTAATCATAGAAGATGAAACGATTTTAATAAGTAGACTCCTTCGAAAAATTAAATATTCATTTGTACGTTGACACTTTTGAACGACAGTCTTTATTCTCATATATTCAAATGCTACTCATCGAAAATCCAAACGAACTTTCCGGTCAATCTAATAATATAAAGTGACCATTGGAACACAACTCTCGAATAATGGAGAAATGATTTCGATCATACGACAATCAATGTTTATGGATTCGTAAAATAAATTATAACCACAGGAATATTATTTCAGTCACTTCATCTTATTTTGGCTTCGTAACTACAATAAGCATACTTCGAGAACATTTTCCATCGTAGCCTTTTATCTCGACCTCATGACAATGGAAATAAAGTGATACTTTCCGAAGAACTTTGTAGATATTTTTTCATAAGAGGAGAACAAAGAAAACCGACAGCGAAGATAAGAATCACAAGAACGTGTGTCATTATTCCTTTCGAGGTAGAATGTCTTCGGCTGTGTTTTCTATCTTCGTTCGGGGTGACTGGCAAAAATATCCGAGAAATGAACAGGAAATTTTACGGTGCAGGTTAGATTTTCTACAATTAGTCTACAATGGCATTAATCTACTTCAATGTCATAGAAAACAAGATGATACGGCATTTCGTTTTCCCTTGTAAGCATCGAGAAATTCTGAAAACATTTTCCCTAGTGTTTTTCTTTACACATCTCTGTCTTTCCCTTCATTACAGACCTTCCAGACGATTTTTCACCCGGTATTTCTGTCAAATTAATAATAACCGAAAATAACGCTCAATACGATTCCATATCTTCATCGAAATTTCACTCCTACGCGTATACTTACTTTCTTTATTTGTTTGTCTATCTTGCTATTTGCAGCGTAGCAAGATGGTCGTGAATACAATTTTCATTATAATTTCATCGCTATAAAAAGAAAGAATAAACGGAAGACATTGGGTACGTTCTATTATGGAAGTTATTCTATTACGTTCTCATATCTCAATTAACAGGTTGACCATCATGCAAATTTTTCCTTAGAAGCCACAATAATTTTTGTTACTCTAAACATACAATAAAGTATTATTTGTACGATATCTGCATAAGTAATACGAAAATCTGCCAGATCTATATTGGCCCAAAATAGTTATGCCATGAAATTGAAAAACAGAAAGGGGGAACCTGTCTGATGTAAAATGTCACTCTGTGAATTTTCCTACGGAAAATGCAAAAAATTGTACAGAAAAAGTAATCATTTCTGCTTGGAATGTTTTAATATAGTATATCGCAATATCTAATTTTCGTAAAATATGTTCTAATAAAAATGTTTAATTTTTGAATGGTGTACTTTTTATTTGAAAATGTCATCTATTTATTTACGTTATTCAAAACTTTGCAGTCGATGATATTTATCTTATTTTGATCATTTTGAACAATTAAAAAGTATCTATTACGAACGACCACTGTGGCATTCAACGCGTTAAATTATACTAAATCCATTGATTCATATATTTGATACCTGAATGTATAGCGGAAATACAGAAATATGTGTATGCTGGTAAAACTACTGAGTCGGTCAGAGAATCGCATCGTCTGAAGTAGCTGTATACGATTCAACGAAGAAAATGTTTCAAATAACAATGGCCGTAAAATTTGTGCAGTTCAAATAATCATCCTTGACTAATCTTAAATTTATTCAATATGTTATTCTGCATTTTATGTAATACGGCAAAATTTGCGTAATTTGAATAATTATCCTTGACTAATCTCAGATTTATGAAATCTAAGGTTAAACGGAAAGTTCTACCTTTTCGAAGCTTTTTGTTCAAGCGTGAACACATTTCAGTGGTAGTAAAAACTACCGAATCGATCAAAAAACCGCATCGTCTGAACTGGCTGTTACCGTGTACGTTAAGTTGCGTACACATGACACTAGTAGGCTGTGCGTACGACGCAAACGTGGTAGCCAGAGGTGTAAAACGAGCGAAAGCATATATCATGAAGCCGTAATGCAATATCGGCTGGACGTTCCATGGTCCAGAGGTCTGACATCGTACCTGTATCCTCGTGTAAGTATAAGTAATGTCTGTTATTTGCCGGGTATTAGTTTTTGCGCGGGGCTAACTTATCGTCCTCGTAAACTGGCGCACAATTACCTGTCTCTACTGTGCGAGCAGCAACGGGAAGAGACTTGCAACGATTGCTCGTGTCATGTCGAAGAGGTTACCTCCGTGAAATTACTTTTAAATTCTACTGACAATAAAACGACGACAGGACGAACGAGCGAATCGGCGCGAAAGGAATTGTATCACGATGCGCGGACTAATATTTCACCAAGAATGTGATTTTATTCTCACTTCTTACCATCTTATTGTTATTTCCTATTATACATCATTAAATTTCGCAGGATATTTCGAAGGTTAATATAGAAGGGACATTGACATTTTTGTTGCTATATATCTTACAATATTAAATTCATGTATATTGTAGTATTCATATAAATTAGCTTGAAGTATCTATCCAAAAGGTTTCCAACGAGTTTATATACTTTTACTTGCATTTGAACTTCATTTACAATGACAATTGGTTAATGATTTAATTGAAAAGAAATATTACATATATGAAATTTATATTTATATTCTCATTGGAAATTGACTAGCATTCTGTACTGAAAGAAGTTTATCATATTTTCATTTTCAGTAGAATTGGTAAAATGTAATGTGTTTTGAACGTATGAGTGCATTCTATTTTAATCACATAACCACCAACTCCATTTAATGGTTTCGTTTCGGATTATTTTGCAATAATAGTTCCATACTTTTGTAACTTACATCGATACAATACAAAACAATCAATAAATTCAATTTTATGAGATTTTTGACATAGATTTTTGCCACTTCCATAATCGCCAGCAAAAATATCAACTTTTATTTGTAATTTTGCTTGGTTCTTATCGTCTTATTTACCCTGATAAAGATACTAATTTAGTCTTTGAACTAAATATTGTAGAAAGGAATGAATTATTATTCAACCACTTCCCCATAACATACTTTTTTAATTTTGTATTTTTGTTAAATGCAAATTACCTCATTCACTACGAAAGGCAGATATATTTTGTATTATGAGGCAGATATATATTAGTGTTTAAAGAATAAAGAGCAAAATTATCAATTTATGTACTATTGGATAATTTATAATAATGATTTCATTAATTGTAATCATTTTATTATTAATGAAAATATGTATTTTAAGAAATAAAGAAATTATGCAGAGTCGTATTAATACATTTGAAATTATACGTTTCAACATGTTGCACTTCAGTTGAGACTTCAAAATGTCATTCTTCAATAATCGACATGCACGTTTATACGAATACCAAGGATTGCAACACGCTAATAGTTATACCCTAGATTAGTCACGTTTGACTCAATGATTTACTGGTTTTCACATTATTGTGCCCTGTAAGTGTCCGTCGTGACAAATGTTGCCCTTGTTAGATGCATTCCATGTAACTTTTGTGATAATAATCCAAGAAATTATGCCGACGTCGCGTAATGAAAGACGGATAGCTTATGTTATCCGAACTGAAAATATGTATATTACATGAAATGATCATAAATTATTGAGTTCAGTAATAAATCGTTATAACCATTCACCTGAACGTCAAAATGCACTACTGTCTTTCTGACTTCAATGTCAAACATTGTTCCCTATTATACATTCCAAGAATTAAAAATTATTTCTCTTAACAGCTTAGATGTAGTAAAATATTATAAAGCTTCTTTTTTAGCTTAAAATTCAGTTACTTTAGTAATAGAATAAATGTGATAAAATGTATTGAATTCCGTTTAAATTCTTGTAATTTCTTGAATTACTTTCGTGGAGAGAATTAGGCTTTCCTAAATAGTTTTTTGTTCGCTGCTTTCACTATTTGGGAATTATAAATTTTCGTCTCCAGTTAATTAGTCGTAAAATCTCAACAGCTTCGCTCTGATACCTGAGTGGGCGTGTAAAGTAGCATTTAATGACTTCTTGCAACGTTCATTCTTTTTTATGTTTGAAGAAACCTGCATATTGAATAATGACATAGTGACTTCTAACTTTATCTTACAATTTTCGAATTTAATAATTTCATAAAATACCAATGTAAAATATACCAATATTTTGCTAAAGATATTTTTCTAAATACATATTTTAAAAACTAACAAATTTTTAGTCACTTTTAGATTCTTTTCATGAACAAATATCTTTAGCTATATGATATGATATTTTATAACATACAATACCTCTGAAAAATTTATCAAATATCTCTAACACGAAAATGCAGAAATCTTAGCAACTTGTAACATTTTCAAAATTTTGTCTACACATCATCTATCAAACTAATCCTTCTAACTTCTAAAAAAAGAAAATTGAAGTCGTTTAGTTCAATTTAAAAAAAGTTATTCTATTTTAAATGCGGCACGAATACTTCTGTGATCCACTGTATGTGTTTAATATATATATATACTTATTTATTTATTTACTTTTTGCTGTCCTATTTTTTACAGATTCAGAGTTACTAAATTTGTTTACATACATAGCAAAACCGAGATTTTGTAAATTCTTCACAAAGTTACACTTGAATATAGCCGGATGTCATAATGTTAATGATTTATTCAACGAAGCAGTAGAACTACTTAACCAACCGATTTATTTATCCGAAACGGCTAAAGATATTTTCCTGTCGATAAATTCGGTGGAAAATCTCACGCAGAGGTGACGTCTGTGATTTCAAAGAATGTCGAGGCGTGTTTGTTCGTGTGAGAACGATTTCAAGGGTGAAAAGTAGTGAAAGTACACCTGGCGCTTCCGTTACGTGCAACTATTGTAGAAGGGATGTTATATGGGGCGGGGTAACACGCGAAAAATCGACGCCGAAATTCCGTTGAATTTTTTCTAACGGCAGTTCCGTCGTATGGCCACCCAGAAAGTCTGCACATAAATTCACCCATGACGGAATTCGTAACGATTAAAGAAGAAGGCAGCGGTCAGAATGCTGCGGGCTGCCCGTCGGATATTTACCGAGGTTAACTTCATATTGTCGTGAAAAAGCAACCGCATTTGTGAAACTGTGCTGACTTTCTGTTATTATACGGATTTTAGCAGAGAGCTGCTTCACTAGTTTCCTGTGGTATGTATTCAGGACGTATTACTGGACATATAGCAACTATTAAGTGTAGAAATAAATTTCTTTTCGACTGATACCATGTAATCGAGCACAGCCATTCAAATCGAAATAAGTCGTGATCATATTAAAAGCTAGTAAAAAAATGGAAAAGATAATAATGAAAATTATTTCAATGTTTGATCTGTTTTCGCACAATTTAAATAAATCTTTGATTGTACCAAAAGATCGGAAAAAATTTATTTCTACATTTAGTTTTTTAGTTTCGATTTAACACTCATTTTATTTAGGATTGAATTTATCTAATTCAATAATATATGTTAGGTTTGGGAATCTGAATTGTTTAGAGTTATATATAAATATTGTAAGTTAACTTTTATCACAGTGAATTTAATAAACTTCTTTACACAAATTTTCTGCAGCAAACCTTTCTACTCATAAGTTTTTCGAATACTTCTAAACAACAGTTATAGTACATTTCAAAATGTTTTTCCAAAGCTCAATGTAAAAGTTAAAATGTAACAAATAAGAAGTGACTGATAATTAAGAAAATGATCTGTTTGTCAATAATTCTGTAAAAGTATAAAATATTCGAGCACAGATAAAGAACCTTTAATGTTTTATACTTTAATGAAGTATTTTTGTATATTGATTTCTACAAACTGTTTTCATTTATTTAATCTTTTACGTATGCTTTCGTTAACTACTGAATTTTGTAAAATATCTTAAGTATTATTAGAATTAAAATTATGCCGAAGTTGCGCATTTATAGCAAAGTCATACATTATTCTAATTTTTAAAGATAACAAGATATAATTCTTCAAAGAGATCTTTTTATCAGTATCGTTCGTGTACCTATCGCGCATACTCATTCTCTGTCTGGCTTTGCACCTGCTTCTTAGGAAACAAATCATTCTTTCAATCGTGGTGCTGTACTACCGTTGACCAAAGGCTTCTGTGAGTAGTCACTAAACCGTATCGAATACGACGACAAATGGCTGCATTGTGGCAGCCCGTATTATAACGTGAAACATCAATGAAAAACGACATTTTGAAAACTTTTAAATAGGAATTGGTTGTGCAGCATTTCAATAAAGAAGACTTCCGTAGTTTTGAAATAAAAGTGTGACAAAATGTGAGAAAGTGCGTCACGTCATATTATACCTTTAAATTAATATTTTCACAAAATGTGATCATACTACTTTAAACGAGAAAAGTTTTGAACAGTTTTATACCCGTGAAATAATACTTTCAATAACTATTAATTTTTTCAGAAGTTAAAGTAAAATAAAGATACGAAATGAGAATTGAGTATGTGACATTTGAGGAATAATGTAGTTCTCTAAAAATCAGACTATCTGATACAGAAAGACTATTATCTAAAGATAAACAATAATGGAAATCAGTTAAGGTCCAACTATTCATGTCCCCCCGTGTCTAATAAATAATTTAATCAAAATTATTTCATCGTTATTTGATAACAGCTTTAACGATTGAAAAAATTTACTTATTCCGTCCACACAGATTTGCATCTGACATAACGGTTGAAATATTCTAAAACTGATCGATGCTCACAAAGCTGAACCAATTACGCGATTCTATTAACGAAAGTTGCTTAACCCTTTCGCTACGATCGTTTCCGTCGAAAAACAATATATATATAATATATAATGATAATGTAATAATTTTTCCCACTTGTAATGGACGTATAAATTATTTCCAGTGCTATTGAAATTATGAAGAAATGTTTAACTGTACTATGACAATAATTTTCATAGTAGAGAAAGGGTTAAAAAATCGTATAATTTTCTAGCTGATATCAGTGATAGAGAAGAATGATCACAGCAAAATTTCTTTTAAATAATCGCTGACTTAATATTCTGTGGACGTATGTAGGTACTCGATTTAACGAAGGCGGCAACATATCGGACCACAAAGCACGTGTGTGCACGCAGGTGAAGCAATGACCAAGAAATAGACCGGCCATTCTCGATTCGAAGTGACCCTCGATCGAGAAATGTGCATTATTGACGCCAGTGAGCCGCAGCCGCCACCAAGAGAAACGCACAGGAACCTGTCCCGGCCAACCCAACAAATAAGGAACTACGAGATAAGATACGCTAATTGAGAGATCTTAATTGGAGGCTGTATAGGCCCTTCTTGGCCTTTCTCTTTCGCGGACATACCGCCGGCGGCATGGCCATTTTTCCGGTCCTTTTGTGAATCCTTGAAGTTTGTATAAAAATCGTGTAGCTTTATCTTCCGTTAAATCTCCTAATTTCATTCGTTTCGAATTCTTCCAATTTCATTCCTTTCAAATTCTTTCAATTTTATTCGTTTCAAATTCTTCTAATTTCGTTACAATTTTATAGTCTCGCAATGAGTGAGAAATTTTGTGAAATATTATGATACTATGAATGTCAACTATGATAGTGACATTTTCGGTCCTTTGTAAATATTTGAAACTTGTACAAAAAATCGTACAGCTTTATCTTTCGTAAAACTCCTCAATTTCATTCGTTTCAAACTTTTTCAATTTTATTTGTTTCAACTTCTCCTAATTTCGTTTCAATTTTACAGTCTCGTAATGAATAAGAAATTTTATGGAAAATAATACTTTGAATATTAACTATGACAGTGATATTTCCAGTCTTTTGTGAATTCTTGAAATTTGTACAAAAATTGTGTACTTTTATCTTTCATTAATTTTCTTAATTTCATTCGTTTAAAATTTCCTCTATTTCATTCCCTCAATTTGGTTTCAATTTTGTAGTTTCTTGTTTGAGAGAAACAGTTTGTTATTCTATGTCATGTTACATATCTTTAACATTCGTACGATGGTTAGGGGGTCTGTTTAGATCCAGGAATTAATTCTTTTTACTCATTCTTTTTCTCTATTTTCTGTAATGGGGTTATAATATAATATATTATAAATAATAATTAATATAAATATATTATAATAATATAAGGTTACTGACATTTCTGATGCACTTCATGACTGATTATATTTCATTAGTATTTTTAAGACAGGAGTCCTGAATTAACAAATAAGATTAATTTTCTTTCTTGCAATGCGTATACAGTATTTCAATCATTTCAACAATTATATTCAAAAAATTATTCTAATTTATAAATAATATTATTAAAATAATTACATCTCTTTAAGCACAAATATTGAATATAAATAAATAAACAAACACTCTCAAATCATTATAAAAAAAAATCTGCCTTTGAAACATTACAGGTCCGAGAAAAACGTGAGTCCTTTTTATTTATCTATAGAATCCTTTAATAAAGATCTAAAGTGAATATCGTGGCGGGTTTAACGTGGCGAGTAGTCTCACGAAACAAAAACTTGTACTTTTCGTTGTTGATACCATCTGGTCGTGTATAAGTTTCACATGGATCTGTCCCCAAGCTAAAAGATACTATTTTGTCCAGACGAAAGCGGATCGCAAAGCAGGTATTATCCCGTAAGATAAAGTTTCCGGTGGCGGAGCACGTAAACGGTCGACGAAGAAGGTAATCTTAGGATCTCGATGCGGGAACACTAGGTACGGAGAACTACTTTCAAGCCAGTGACGCGTGAATCTATACGGGACTAGGGTTGGCACAGAGAATTGTGGTAACTGAAAGAAGGAGAGAAAAGGGGGTGAAACTTAACGGCTTCGTTGAGTTCCAGACGCGTGATTATTAGATCAAACACTCAAGAGCGTTAAGAAGGAAGTTGGAAAGGGTGCTTATTCGAGTTGGCTTATTCAGTCGGTACGAGAAAAGGGGGTGTCAACAAGCTTCTATGAGGGACCAAAATTGGGGGACCCACTCTTCTTCTTCTTTTTTTTAGTTATTCTCTGTCTCGTTCCTTTTTTTTTCTACTGCCCATTCTTCGTATTTCGATCTTTCTCGACAATATCCCGAGGTAAAAAGAAAAGGGGGGAGGAGTATAGGTAAGAATTTTTTTGACATTATTTAAAGAAGCCCTTCAGAGAATATACTCCTGAAGAAATCAGCGGTTGAAATTGGGGTACGGACGGAAGTGAGTCTTGTACATACACCTTCTGCCCTTTGTACGGAAGTGAATGTAATACTTCACGCGGACCATCGTGATAAATACAGAGCCTACTGGTTCTTACCTAGTTCGATTATCGGGACTTGTTTAATTTTCGCTTTCAGTCTCGTATGATGTGAACAAATTTGCGCATCGATGGGTACACAAGTGCTTCTAGATTTCGGCAAATCCATTCTGTGAGACCTTAAGATACTTCAAATATTCTGTATGCATATTATATTCAATGGACTTTGTCACCATTCAATTATGGTATTAATTTGCTTGAAGTTTGAAAAGTTTAAGAACACGTTGTGGGATTAAATATGAACGTAGAACGTAGCTTTCAAGTACAAGAGAATGGATGAAGAAATTATTCTTTTGATAATGGGTTATTGATTAAGTGCAAAGTGGAGGAGTTTAGGTTAAAATATGAAGTTAAATGTACATGTATTCATTCACACAATGTACGTGTGTTCAAACGTAGGCAATGAATATTTGTGCTTTCTTATTTTAAAAAATTATTTACTCGAGAATTAAGTTTTAAGCATCACTTTTGTTTCTCCACATGATTATATTATGAATGTTCTTATTAATTATAATAATAATTTGTAATTACTTTTTTAGATTGATCATTTTAAATATAACATGTACTTACCGTTTTATTCTGAGTTTTTGAAATTTTTGAAATGAATTCAACTTTTCTTTAATAATATCGTCTTAAATAATAACAGTCAGGGAATAGAAAAATTGATATATAAGGCAATTAACATTTTTAAATGGTTAATTTGGGTGCTTTATTTCCATTGAACTTTAAATGTATACTAATCTCGAGACTCTAAATAAATTACCAATATTAAATTATCAAAGAATAAACAACTAATGTTTTCAGTATTATCAACTGTTCAGTTAACACCTACTACTCTATATCTTCGCTTTGTTCAACCTATACGCGTAATCAGCAGTATTATTAATATAGCACGGGCATTACAAGTTTGTTAAAGTTTAAATGAAAGTAACATTTAAAAAATTTTTAAATAAAATTTTAATATGCTGAAAATTATGTACCACTATTTAAATTGATCTAAATGCTATTTTAAGTATTATTTAGTTTGAATAATCTAAGTCTAATTCTAAATAAAATTTTTTTTATTTTCTTCGATAAAGTAATAAATTAAACGCAAGTTTTCCATTCACTATTCTATTTAACTTCTTTTGATTTGTGATGTTACTAAATAATGCCTTAAAACAAAAAAGAAAGAAAGACACGATAAAGTAGTACGTTTCATGCAACAGGGTCGTTAACCCTTTGAGTGCGGAGTACTTCAAAATCGAACGCTCTATGTGGACTGAATACTTAATATATTTAATAACATAAGTTATTACTTAAGAAAATAATGTTTTAAAGCATCATAAGTTAAAAATAAATTATAACGAATCTGAATAGTCGAAGTTTAGAAATGCACATATTTTATGCCAATAATTTTCGCGAGACGTGTATACACGTTTGTAGCACTCAAAGGGTTTTCTTATTTATTCATTTTTTAAAATTATCAATTACAGAGGACAAGGGAACAATTCAAATGAATACCACAAGATATAGCAGTGTATGAGCGTGTATTTGACAATGTTTTTTTTTTCTCTCTCTCGTACGGCGGCACACATTATTAGAATTCGCAGTACGTACGCGATTTAAGTTGGAATGTTATATTATTGCTAGTTGCTGCCGGGCGTGCTGCACTCGTTGTCAACGATCTGTCTTTTACAAGTGGAACCAGCATTCTCGATAAGTTTAAAAATTGTGAGCCGTAAAATATTCGAAAACGATCATGTTTTAAATACGAAACGAAAATTATTAGACGTTTATCAATTAATAAGCTTATTATGGTGTTTCTCATAGAAAAAGAAAAAAAGAATATCTGAGTTCCGGCTTATTGGCCAATATCCAACGTCTATCGCCTATGTGTGGAAACGCAATTTCCGCTTTTCCCGAGTTAGGCGTGATACGAGCGAAGCACGTCCGGGATACATCGACACATTGATTTAGTGGGTAACGGGTGGGCCTCTATGTTACAACGCGAATTAGAATGTAGAATAACATTATTATTATCATCATCGTCGTCGTCGTTCGTTATACAACAATCATCGTAATAATTATTATCATCGTTTTATCGCAATCGATCACTGTGGTGTGCCTAAGATAAGTCAGTATTAAATATCTTACAATACACATCATTTTCAATATTATATATATACGTATATATAATATTCTTTCAGTTCTTCAATATTATATATATAATTATCTATATATATCTATATATTTGTTGTAACATTATATAATAATTATACATATAACATTTATACTTTTACCTTTTTTACTTTTTCTTTATTCATTATGTATACTATCTATCTATAGGATAGTCAGATTCATTTCTCGTATGTTTTCTTTTGCCGTTCTCATTTGTTCACTGTTGGGAAAGTTAAAAAAAAAAAAGACAAAGAAAGAATAATCGTTATGGCCTTTTTCCGATGCTCAAAGTCAGGTCACGCGACAACGACAGAAAATTCGACGAATAATCTCGGTAATGTTTTCACCCTCGTTAAAAATACTACAGCTGCTTTTAAAAAATCGTTCTCGTAATACGCTAAACGTAACTAGTTCTGAATTGTCGAACGTGATCGTAGAAAAAATGTGAATTTCCGTGATATATAAAAACTAAACGCCAAGTTACAGTGACTTGACATCGAGCAAACTGACTGATGAATGTGTGGAGAATTGTGCTCGTTTTTCCTAAATTATTCCTCTACATGTGTTATCTGTCAATTATCAAGAAAACAAACGAATTTCGCTGAAAGGATCGTTCATCTAATATCCCGTTTATATAATCATCGCGAACATCGTCGTGACATTTTGGACGTGTTCTCGTCATGTCACGCAACGTTCGCATGTACAAAACGGGTAAGGTTAATTTTTTTTTTTAAATGTTGAGTTAATATCATATTACAATACAATACGTTACACATTATATTAGCTCACTGTTATTCAATTATAAGCGTCGGATTTTATGTTATTTTTTTTTCTTTTCTTTTCTTTCTTTCTTTCTTAAGTGGTGGACTGCGGGCATTTTAATTCTGTTTCACGTGCGAAATTTTGTTCTGCTTAGCTTGCACCTGCCACGCACAGACAAACGAAAGTGCGAGAAAAAGCGTAGAAATAATACTTGTTGCGACTGTTTACCGCGAGAAATGATGTATTCTAAAGTCGATACAACACGAATGAGAAAAAACGAAAAAAGGTGTGCACGCTAAATTTTTCTGTTCCAAAGAGGTGGTTACATGAAAGATTTTACGAAGATATCAAAAACTACGCGATTAATAAAATAACTTTTATTCGTTTACTCGCGAACGATATTGTTCAATTCGTTTAAACGGAACGTGGGCCATTTCTACGAACAATCTGCTCTCTATTTCCTTTTTTCAGCAACACGTACAAACACTGTTCTGGATGCAAATAGAACCTCTACACATTGCCACTCGTACGAAATTAACGAAATTAACTAATCAGGTATTGAGTATTTTCGGATTTATAACTGATAAACGTAAGAGTAAAAAGATGAGAAGAAAAAAAGGTAAGTACAACAATGTGAGATGACGTTGGATAAAATGAAAAAAAAAAAGAAGAAATGTATTCGGAATGTGAATTTCATATTTGTCGATATAAAAAGGGTTAAAAAAAAAAAAAAAAAAATGAAGCTTTACCTTTGCTGAACTGAAATAATGACATTCCAAACATCGAGTAACCAATAAAGTTTCTTCAATTCATTTATTTTTTTTTTTTCAAATATGTTAACGTCTTCGATGAAGAGCAAACGAGTAAAAATGATTTCGCTCGGGGACAATCTCGAACGATAGATGAGAAAACGGGAGGAAAGGAGAGAAAAGAAATAGGAGGGGAAGGGGTTGGTGTAGATTGGAAATAAGTAGAATATAAGAGGATAGTGCAGATTTCCATACATATACGAGGGAAAGGTTTTTTCTTCTCGGGCGGTTTGGTTTCCATAGTATCTAAACACGATTTCAATAAATAAGCTACCTAGGGAACGAGTTCTTTGTGGGAGAAAGGGGCAGGCGCTCCTTACGTGGCGAGTCTGCGAAAAGAGGCAAATCAGGATACTATGATTCTATACGGCCATTTTTCGTACTCTCGAACGAAATATACGGTGTGTATGCAGTGTACCGTCGATTGGAAACACACGAGAGGTAAAGCTATAGAAAAAAAAAAGAAGAAAAATTTCCTTAACTTTTTTTTTTGTTTTTCTCTTTTTTTGTTTTCCTTGATTCGCGAAGCCGAAGAACACATACACCTGATTCTTTTCGTCGAGTCGCCACCGCGTCATATATTCGTGTACCTAACCTAGTAATACAGTCTGCGATAGCGTCCTAAGGATTAACTTCATTAACAATCATATAATATATTACACGCAATCACACGCGTTCAGAGGCAAATATACGTACGCACGCAAAAAATGCACACACAAATACTTTAAGCTCGTACACGAACACGCAGTTTAAGCCGATACTCTCTCATCAATAACTATCTTAACTCTCATTCCTATCAGAAAATAGATTTTCTGTGTGAATTACAAATGTCCGATCCGACAAATATCCACGATCGAAAGTAATCGTATTTTCAAATACATCTCGTATTAAAATATCCAGAGATCCCGTTATTATTAACCTGTCCATGCCTAGTGATTGGCTCCTGAATAAGTTTACTAAAAATATATTCATGCGTGAACGCATGTTGCTCTTCCTGAAATTTGTATACCGATTTATTTATTCCAAAAATTATTCGTGTTTATCCGTGTATGTATGTATGTACATATGCAATCCGGAGGAGAAAATTCGATATCCGTAAACATATTGCGCCGTTACTTTCTTCACGTAAGTTAAGATCAATTAGAATAAGGGTAAAATGTGGTTCATTATTATTATTATTATTTGTTTTTTGTTTAGGTAAATGGGAGCAGCCGTTGATAAAGTAGCGATTTCGAGTAAAACATACCACCACCGCTATACTTCGGCATCAACGCGACGGTGAGAACTGCGTGTACGTCGCGAGCACGCACGCACACATTATTCATACACGCAGGTAGCCAGGCACGCATGCACGCACGCACGCTACTTTAGGCGGCGTAATTAGCACAGCGAGCGAGAGAGTCTTGCGCGGCGTGAGCTCTACTGCCCGAGCACGCTAGAGAGTTACACCTTCTTGGAACGCCTCTATTCCGGAAGTATTTCCTTTCGAGATCGATTTTCAACATCACGGATCAGTATAATATCCGAAAGTACAATTCATCTGATTGTATTCAATTCTGACGATAATCGGTACAAAAAAAAAGTTACGTTTACGAATAGGATTCGATTTTCTTTATCATTTTTCGCCGGAGATCCGAGCATTTTTCTTTTTATCCTCTTCATTTTTTCTTTTTCGGTTTGGTTGAATACGATTTACCGATTCAATAAAGAACTCTACAATCGTGCACACGTGAAAATTCAACCTGAAGGAAATACTTCCATGGACGTGCGATTGTTCGTACATCTCTCCGCGCACCTATTGCGGTCTGTGACAGCGCTTGAAGCACGGTAGCTGTCCGATTGCGCAACGATTTAGGCCGATCGCGCGTAACATATACTTGTGTTTTATTTATTTATTAATTTACTTTTAACTTTTTTTTTTTGTATTTTTCCATCGCTAAACGATCAACTTATACTAGAGTATTTTTCAACGAATTCGCGTTTCCCCCCGTAAAACGGTTTTGTTCACATTCATCTTGTTTCATAAGTAATGAAATTTCGAGAACCGAACATGACGAGACAACGAGTGAGGCGCGTTTTGACTTATCGATGAAAATGAAAGGAGAAGAAAACCGGCGAGATGAACTAATCGTTATTGTAAAAATTTAGCGATGGAACGAAAGAAGAAATTATGATATCGTGCATACTTGCCTGAAAAAGGATTCAGTCGGGGCAAGTGTGAAATGGAATTTAGCGACGCTTCTTTTCTTTTTTTTCCTTTTTTCTGTTTTTTTTCCTTTTTGTCAATGAAAGCTCTACCCAGCAAGACTGTCTTCCTGCGAGTTGGTACGTTCGTTATGCAAACGATATTCGTTGTTGTTCTTATTGTTGTTGTTTTCATATCTGTATAGCGAAATGCCATATTTAGGAAGAACGTACGCAAACAACCAGGAGACACGAGGCGAGCCAGCTTTGTTCGTTGCGATCAATCGAGGCGCGCGCTTCGAGCCGCATTTTATGTGGTGCCGCGTAGTGGGTTCCTGATATCTCGACCGTACGTTCCACCGGCGTATTTGGCAGTCTGATCTCAGGTTCTCACAAATGTGGATGAGGCAGTCTTGATCGGCGAGCCAATACGCGGCTCAATACTTATTGGCCTCGACGAAAAGGCGACTCTCGTGCCGTCTTCGCGATGCCGAGACCTTCTCACCCTGACGCATTTTCCAACGATTCGAATGCCGATAACGATGTGTCGTATGAACGATCTCCCTCGTACTGTCGGCCTGCAACAGAGAGTTCTTCGTAGCCCTCATCATAGGCGACGGCTTCCTTGATACAACGTAAGGATCCCATGGCTCCATCCCACCCATGTCTGCGTTCACCAAGCTGTTGTGATGATTTATGTCAGCATGGGGGTTATACTTGATGAAATTGAAACACTCCTGTCGGCCGTGAAGATTCTTCATCGGCTTGCCAAACTTGTTGAAACCAAGATACCGTGAAGTATCTACCACGCTTCTGTACGTCAGATACGAGCCATTGTAATCCTCGTAGAACTGACACATAGAACTTTTTTGCTTTTTAGGCTAGAAACAGAAAAAAATATATATTGGTTTTATTGGATAAAAAGGTTGCAAAAGAGAGTATAGTTCAACGCGTGCATTACTAAATGGGAAGACTGATAAACGTACAACAATTCAACGAAAGAAAAGTGTTTCCTACCAGGGATGTACAAGGCAACTAATGTTGCGCGCTCGTAAGAGCTGATTTCCAGACAAAGTAGGTCTTTATAAATAATGCGGATAATATGATGCGTGTGTATATCTAACCTTTTAGCTACCATATGGATGATTGTGGAGAATTACCTATGTATGGGAGAGCTTCTTTGTAAAATACACGTAAATGTCGTAGTATCACGTTTGGTGACGATGGAGTGTCTAACTAGTTTGTGATATGTACACTTTTTGACAATATCGTTAAATACTATTGCTAAACAATCGAGTATTATATCACAATAAAATATTGCGAGTAAGTATGATACGAAAGCAATAAGAGGCGTTGCCATGGTATACATAAGGTCATCTAACTTACACGCCTACGTGTTTCTTTTTAACACATTAAACGCCACGTTTATTTCGGTCGGTTTTAAACCAAATTTGTAGTACTTTCTGTTAAAAGAAAATTACTTACGACATTTGGAAAAAATATGACGTGTAAATATTAGACATTACTAACATTTAGGCGTCGCATTTGGATGACCTTTTAAATAATGTACCCGGCTTCCAACGCGAGAAAAACAAGTAAGCTGCCATAGTGGCGTATCGCCCTAAAAGAGGATCCAGCAAGAAGCCATTACAGTGGTGTATCGTTTGAAAAGATAACATAGAAGGCAATACAATACAGTAACCAAAAGGTTAAACCTTTCGCTACGGTAGATTTTAGTACCTATCACTCGTGAAAGATTGTAGATATTCAACTGTGATTACAAAATTGTTTCTTTCTTCAAATTTGTTTGATTAACCCTTTCGGAATACTATCTCTATATATGACACTTGAGCTACGAGTTCACACTTGGTCACAAATTTAACATGATATCAGCTATTTTTTCGTATTATGCAAACTACTGGTTTTCGTTTAGGATATTTTAAATTAATGTATTATAAACTAGAAGCAAAAACAGTTCAGAATGATCAAATTTTAAAAATTGTTTAACAATATAATTTTGATATTATGCTCAGGATACAATGTACGTTCGATGATGAGTGGACTAGATGATATGGACTAAATATGGGCCACTTGAAGTATTGAATTATGTTAGTTACTTCATTCTATTGAGAATAAGATGGAACTACGATTTATGAACAAAAGAAGTATTCCGGAAGAAAGAACGATCTGAATTTATTTCGTGTTGTATTGCAAAACGTGTTATTTCTTTTATTTCGCCATTTCAAAAAATTTTTCAGGTAAGTTCGTTTGATTTTCTCAGCAATAAACTATTAAATTAAGAACTGATTAACTAAGAATACTATATTGTGGACATTGTAAACTTTATTTAAAGTATGTTTTATAATAAGTAAAGAAACGCTCTAAGCGTTTCTGACCAAATGATCCAAATGCAGGCTGCAAAGCTGGTTCCAAATATGAATTAGTCAAAATTTAAATAATTTTTTGATATATATATTTCAAGATGCCCAGAATTAATCCAAGATACAATATACAGAATAAAAGAAAATGTTGGAATAAAGAGAATATGGAAAAAGCTATTATAGTCGTTAGGGAAAAGAAAATGAGGATTCTGGAAGCGGTAAAGTATTTTAGTGTTTTCTTTTTATATTGTTAATAGTATCTGAGTTTAAGTATATCTACATTTTGAATATGTTTTTAAATATTTCCTGAAAATATGCAGTTTTTACTTTTCATTTCGATTATTTTGCAAGTGTGTCCATATTCAAACCACACTTCTAAAAATGAAGATATTTCCGTTTATTTTAAATGTGTAATTTGCTTTAGTACACATATTTGAGTACATATTGCTTTTGTTCAGCTTATTCGGATCTTTTATTATACAGTAAATATATTACTGATATATATTCAAGTGTTGTATCTTAAAAATCATCAACCGGTTTGACAATAAATCCTGAAATAAAAATGCTAACCCATATTTAGATTATTTCCTCTATAGTCACCTTTTAGCAACAAAAGGGTTAAATCAAGATGAGAGTATGCAACGGATAAAATTAAGAATTCAATTATGGTCGAAGTGCATCAAAATGCGCGAACTGTACAGTGTGAGGAAATTTTTATACGCCAGTAGCAATGAAAAGGGTTAAATGTATCATCTCATAAAGAGTTACAAATTATTCTCTACTTGACCTTTACATTATTTGTTGGTGTTTCATTTACCGAGAAAAATAAATTTTCTGCTTTCGATTGTGTATTCATTACACGTGAAATATTGAAATCATTAAGATTTAATAACTTCATTCGCGATGTGAGTACGGGTTTTACAGGTACGACGTTATCTAGCTAACTGCTAGTAAAAGCGATAGCTTGAGCGATGAATGAATATAAATGTCCGAACTGTAAAGTTTGTTGCGTTTACTGGCATGTATAAATTGACTTGCTCATTCACGATGATGAAATATCTGTACTAATTGGTAGGCAAGTAATTACCAGGCCGACGAGTTTCCACCGTTTGTTGAAGCAAATGTATCGCTGGCTCTTCTCCGCGAAGATGTACAATTTCCTACTGAAATCTTCGGACTGCGTCGTAAGTTTTTCTGTAACATTAAACGCAAAAGAATACAATGTTCAATTTTCTTATAATAATGATTAATTCTTGCTTTCAAATATTTTGAAACACGTAAAATTGTAGTCCATTGTAATTTTTCTTCTCATAAACGAAGAAAAATCAGGTTATACAGGGTTAAAAACATAGTTTGTCGAATAGTTAGGTACGTTAAATTATTTTAACGCAGTTATTAAGGATCGTGGAAGCTCTGCAAACGACTGAATGATTTCAATATAACATAGCAAAATTAAAGAAAAACATTTAGGGTAGCTCAAAATGTTTAAAACCAGAAAATTTTTGCTCATTTCTGCAGGTATTTGCAGTCGAAATTGTGTACAAAGTACACAAATTTAATAAAAATATAATTATTTCGAATTATTTATAGATCAACTATAATAAATTATGTTTTCTCTAATGTAAATTCAACTTGTGATGCTCAAGAATACAAAATATTACCGTTCGTGTAATTATTAAGCCAGAAACTTTTGTATTTCTGAAGTGGTGCAATTTTTGTGGTCATTTTTCCAAAATCATTTTCATTTGTAGAATTTTCTCAGAAACTCTTTTACACATCTTCTATAATAGTATACTAATCTTTCTAATTTCTCAAAGAAATTGAAGTTGTTTGGTCCAATTTTAAAATGTTATACTGTTTTAAAAAAAAATCTGAATATTAATAAAAATCACTATATCTAATTAGTCACACTTTCATTTCACGAAATAATTCAGCACCAATATTTTAAACTACTATAGGTAGATCGGAGACAACGCATACTCTTACTCGAATAAAAAATATCGAATGACTATGTTTGCACTTAAAAATTGCGCCGTTTCGTACGGGGATTTCCCGAAATAATTCAACACCAATATTCTAAAATTTTGAACGTAAATCTGAAACAACACATGCTTTTGCTCGACGGAAAAATATCGAATGTCGGTGTTTGCACTTAAAAATTGTGCCATTTTTCACAGAAATTTTCTGAAACAATTTAACACCAATATTCTAAAATTCCATACGCAACTCGGAGACATATGTACATCATTACTCGAATGAAAAATATCAAACGATAATGTTTGCGTTTAAAAATTCCCATTACGTGCTGTTTTACACGGGGGATTTCCCCGATTCTCAGACAGTGTTACAAGCGTACCCTGTTGCACGAGGGGATATTTGTAATTTCCTTTCGAGCTCTGTTAGGTAACGCGACATCTTTCCTTTCATTCTCTCTCTCTCTGGTCAAGTTTCACAACTCACGACGCGTTGCGTACGTAATGTGTAAACCAATTAACAGGGAAAAGTTAATGCAAGTTTATAAAATCAGTTGAAAGCGTCGGTTATCGGGGACAAACCACAGGATACAGGAGGTAAACCGTTTTGTGCGTTCGGTATGCGAGCTGGCATATTTCCGAGAAGAGACCTCGTCGAGGTTTATGGCGCGAGTTGTACCTACATCGATGCTCGGGGACCCTCTTCCAGCCACTCTTCGGCACTGAGAAAGGTAGAAAAGGTTGACTAAGCTTGCCGCCGAGGCTAGTTGGTGCTAATGAAGGAGGCACAGACCGACCGGTGTGTACTTTACCACTTAGCGGGTCTTGTCGTTCCTCGACTCTGAACTGCGAACGTTGCGCTATGCCCGCTGCAACGGCGTGCTCTCTGTCTTTTTCTTTCGCACTAGCTATTATGAAATTCTGCCGATCGAGAAGCAGGAGTCCTTTGTTCCGGATAACCAAAGGTAAAAAGAAAAAGAAAGAGAGAGAGAGAGAGAGAGAGAGAGAGAGAGAGAGAGAGAGAGAGAAGAAAAAGGGCTGATTCACAGGTACACAATCGGCGCATTTCAGTTTGCTATTGGGAAGGACGGTTACATTTGTGTAACAACTGCATCGTGAATAGTGTAGTTGTAACAGGATTATTTTGTTTACGCTGAGTTTTTACTGATTCGAATATTGTACAATTGCTCCGTACAACGATTCCACTAATCTTTAAGAGACGTTTTATTTTTTGACAGATTCGAATGTTGTACACTTGCTTCATACAACGATACTATTAATATTTGACACATTTGCATCGTTAGCGTACATATATATGCAATTTTCCTGACTATTATTACCAGAACGTATATATATGCTTATTCATATTGTAAGTGAATAGGAAATAAACGTATTACTATTTTTTTTGTTCTTTTCTTTTTTTATTACAGAGCACTGGATTCTTATCATGAAGTTTTCTTTTCATGCTTCAAAAATCGCTGAAATGTTAAGTTTGTAATACTTTTAAAAGTATCTGTATTTAAATTTAATAAAGAAAAAATTTGTGATAAGGGCATATTTTTCATTCTTTCGTATGATGCAAATTGGTTAAGAATAAACTTTTTATTTTTTGACAGATTCGAATGCTGGATAGGTGCCTCATACAACGATGATACCAATTTTTAGGAATAAATATTTCGGATTTAAGTATATATATTATAATAAAATATGCATAAATATAAATATTGATAATGAATATCTTGGATTTCATTAATTACCATCGAAAGCGATCGCAACGGGCGACTGATGTGAGAATTTTGATTTGGAGACAAAGATATATACTAGCTTTGTTTATTGTTCACTGATACTGCAAACATAAAGTTATATTGATTTGCTAATTTTAATTTATATTAGAAATTCAAATTAATGCAGACAAATTGACTGCGGATAAATTAACTGCGTAATAATTAAGAACAGTTAACGATAAACTTGGCAATAAATTATCGAAAGAAAAGAGGAAGGCGAACATTGTCGTTTGTTATTATCTTAACCGGTGGTAGATTGTAACTTTATTTTGTATTTCATTGATGCTTTCGAAATTATAACACTGTTATACACAGAGAGAATTTGTGTAACATACATACGTGTTGATTTGTTAATCAGCAAGAGAAAGTAATGCATAGTAATTAATTTTCGTTACGAGATGAAGGTATTTTTCTTTTTTAAATTGATAGATGCTTGCCAGTAGAAAGTACGATGTCACGATCACGAGTTTTTCCGCCTTTTTCGTTTGCGAGCCACAACGAGGAGTGGGTATAAGCATCGTGTGTAGAGAAAAAGAAGGAGGCAAGTCTGCAGGGTGGCCCATTTGCTGGAGCCTCGTTAAATTCAAGTGGTTCTCGTCGGGTGCCTTCTCAACATCGAAATCAAGAATGTCCCCGAACTGCCTCGTAAAGTCCTCCTCTTTCTCCCTCCTGTTTCACCTGTTTTTTCCCCTCTTTCGTTTTTCTTTTACACGTCTTTTTCTCTCACCGCCTCCTACCAGTCTTCAGGAACCAGAAAAAACAAGAGAGGACTTAATCTCGGACTTCTTTCGGACAAAACCTACCATGCTCTATACTCCGCGCCAATTAATTGCGGCACTTTCCTTAATTAATTGAATTCACCTTTCAGCGGATGTCTATCGTAGTGGCATCCCTCTCAGTCAGCGAAGCAATTTGTCCTTTCCTCTGCTACTAAATTTACCTTTATCTGAATACGCGAAAAATTGATTGTTTCACGTAACAACGCGTAATGTTTTAGTTAACAATTAAATGGAACAGTGGAGTTTCTGTGTTCTCTGATAAATTAAATATATAATTCATATAAAATTTTAGTACATAAAAAATAAATTAACATTATAATTAATGTCAAATAAAATGAAGGGTCCAGTGCAAGAAGGAGCCATGTCGCAACAATAGTATTTTGAGATACTAAGGTTTTTATGAAAAATAGTGTTTCAATGGAAATTGCGTAAATAAGGTTGCTACTTTTTTTATTTAATCTTAAAAAATTACGTAACTAAAATTACTATTTTTTTTACTTAAACTTGAGATATTGCGTAACTAAAGTTGCTATTTTTTCATTTAAACTTATTAACATAAAAGTAACGTATCTATAAGAATGTTTTATTTAAATTCTGAAAATTGGATTAAAAAAAAGCCTCAAAAAAACTGTTTTTTCTATAAAATATTTTATTTAGGACCAGTTTACTTGACGAAACGTATATTTTTATACATTTTGCTTCGATTAACGTGTATGAAGAAATTCTGAAGATTTTACTAAATAATCTTATAAATAACCAGTTGAAAGGGATACAGTTTAAATGATGCTTAGATGTTCTCTAACATTAGGCAAAAACTTCTGTGTGGCATAACTTTCTCTTGCATAGAAATTATAACATATAGTGAAAATAATCGTTCCTATAGCACTGGCAGAAATTTAATTAATTTAATAATAATTAGACACCAAGAGATGTCAAAATTAATAAAAACCTTATTTATCAATATTTTATGGCATAGCTCTCTCTTGCATCGGACCCTTCAAATAATCAGAGAGAAATAATTCATTGATTTTACCACATTCCATTAAATACGACCATCTTAATCAATTAGTCAATACATTAGAAAGCGTCGAAATTAATGTAAAAACTTCTAAAAATAATTTCAATTCTAATACTTATACAAAGAAAAGAGGCAACTAAAGTCACTGACTGAAAGTTGACGTATCATGCCAATTTATAATTCGATATCGGTCCATTTCAATAAACACCAGTAAGTTGTGTAAAAAAGTGCGTTATTTAAAATATAAACGGAAAACTGATTTAACTTGTTATAGCAGATCAAAAACATGTAAAAGAAAAGGTATTTTCATCAAGGATTTCAATCGATTGTTACCGTGTCGTTAAATTACTCGAATTGGCTGCTAAAAATAGTTCCGGTAGAAATCTATGAATCGAATGAATACGGAAATATAATGGGCATTACAAACGGCAAAGTTCTTTCGAAAGTATGGCAAACAAGTTCGAAACTATCGTCAGAATTTTTCCTTCTTCCGTTTCCGCTTTCCAATATGAAACATGACGTACCTGCGTGGTAGCGGCGGAGGGAAGTATGACGATAACAACCTGACACTAATACTACCGATTCCAAAGATGATACGTATACGGCTGTTTGTTCGTTCCAGTTACACATTACCAAACTCCTATACTTCCGATACCTAGTCGCCGTCGAAGCAATCGCGGCGAAACTTCGACGGTACGTTTTGAAACGATGCTTATCGTTATCAAATAAGGGGAACGAGATCGTTCCGAAGCGACGCGATGCGGCGCAACGCGGCTGTATGGGTTTGTTAGTAACTTGCCAGACGACGATGACTCGAGACAGGCGTCACCGGCGCACTGATTGCAATGTTTTGTCTAAGCAATCTCTGCTAAGCAATCTCTTCTCCCTTTGAAAGCTTGTCAACGAAGTTTCGCATACAATTCAAAGAATATTACCGAGAAGTTCTGGTGAAACTGTTTCGAAGAAAGAATACCATTTGATGTAAAATTTTGTTATAATTTTCCTCTATCTTTCTCTCTTTTCTTTTTTCCCCTTCACTTACAACCTCTTACAAAAAATGAGGAACATACAATTTTCAATATCTTTCGTGTTTTTTAATCAAATTTAAAAGTCTGAACGTAATTTAACTTTTTCGCTGTGACTAGTGTTAATGCTATATGTTATCATATATACGACAATACGTCAATCTTCATTCATACAAATAATATTTTCTACAGCAAGGTCTTAGTCGACATACCTATTAAATTGTTTTATTACCGGTAGAAACTCGATGATTCTCACACTCGGACATTGCAGGCGCTAACACCATAAACAGAATTTCGATATCGGTTCTTTCAAAACAGCAATGTAATAAGTGTAACAACAATTTCTCTACTTCTACAACACCAGACAGGCACACCGAAAAACCAATCACTATACATTCCGACCACCTACTGTACATTCAAACCATCAATTACAACACACACGAAGTTAATAAAACAGCGAACACCGATATTCTAAGCAGAGATCTAGCAGAAATCAAAAACACACCGAAGAGCACTTGTACATCACACATCAACCAGTATTTGTAATACACAGTCAAATATATAAGTGTTACAAAGTATTGTAATCGAAGATCATCTAACACTATCACCAATCAACATTAAAATAAAGCAGCCCTCAGTGCTACTAATTTTTCCCGAGTGCAATTCGAAAGTTCGTTTACTGATCGATCAAGCAATAACATCACGACTCGATCGAACAGTTAGGTGTTATTTTTTTAATCCTTTTGCTGCGAAAGGCGTATGTGTACGCTTTGTAAACTCACTTATGATTCCATTATATAAATTTACTCATCTAATACACAGAATATATTCGGTTAGTGCAAAAGTTCGTGCTTCTTTTAAAAAATTTGCAATTAAACTCCATTTGAATTTCTAAATTTTACTAGAAACACAAAAGATGTTGAAAACTATGAATAATTTTAATTTTTCACCAAGGACTATACATTGAAGGTTAATTCTGAGTAGTTCCATCAATCTCTTTCGAAGGAAATAATTTCATTCAAACACACAAATACTGTATTGACTGTAATTAGTAGAGTATAGATTCTACTAAATTGATCCTTAAAATAAAAACATAGTTCTGCAAGAAATTTAGCTTTCAAATTATTCCGTTAATTTTTCATGTCTTTAGTGTTTTCACTGTATTCGAAAATTTCATATTTTCCAATAATATTTTAAACATAACGCAATGCTGTAATAATTTGTAAACAGACGTTTTCAAAATAAAATCAACGAAACTAGTTGATTGTCTGTGCACGTGAAAATAAAGAAATGTTACGAACGAAATCCTTATTTAAGCTATATAATTTTTACATATACTAAATTTTTGTCTTCGTTGTACTTTTCTGCTATTTTATATCGATATGTTTAAGATAATAAAAATATAATCAAAAATGCTTAACCACAAATGAAAAAAAAAAATTGGAACTCTAAATTTAGTCTAATGAGAAGATTAGTAAATAATTAGTAATTAGCAATATTAAATGTACATCATAATACATGATCAGTATATCCATTTTAAAGGCCTTTTTATCTATAATATATGCTGAGTGGATTACGGATTTTTATGCATTCATAGCAAATTTAAAGGCGCGAAATTGCACAGAATTCACGTAAAATGAAAAAATATAACAAATATCCAAATTACAGTGCTTCTTATAATATCTGGTTAGGTGAAATAATTTTATACCGAAATTATACCTTTTCTTTTGTATTTCCGAAAAAATGAATTTGCATAAAGGTTCTTTAATCTAATTATAAGTAATCAGCAACGTTAAATGTACATAATAATACACAAACAGTATTAAATCAGAAGTTTTTCCACTGATAAAAAGGAAAATTCGTAAATTTAATCGTTCGTCCGATAATTAATATTCTCGGTTAAAGTACGATAACATTTATCCATAATATATTCTCATATTTGGCGTTCGCGCAAGGGGATGAAGAAGCAGCAACTAAATGTTTCGCTTCGGAACCTCTGTCTTCCGTTCCCCAACTTTTCCCCCTCCTCTTTCACTCTTGTTTCCTCTGATCGGAGCCGCCACGAGATTAGAGGCTGCCAAATGAATTAAAAGCCAACTTTAATCAAAAGCGGGCACCGGCTTTTAGGCACGATTACCCCCGATAATAACTGGTAGGGTGGGCCCGTGCGTAAGTGGGAAAGAGCAAGATAGAAGGAAAGAAGAATGGATCCCATATATTACTTCTACGTGCTCCTCGCGATACAGGAACCGATTCTCTCCGTTCGTTATAGGTTCGCAACTAATAGCTTTTTTCCCAAAGGAGTATCGAAATATTCTCCAATCGAATTACCTTACCCTTGAATATACCGATTCGTTCGTCGCGAGATTATTCTGTCTATACAACAATCATTTACGAAGTTAACCCTAGCATTTCCAAGCAGCAGCATTTCCTTACAAGTTGGAAAACCTTAAATTAAGACTGTTTCCCTTGTATAAACATTCTCAAAAAATTATTTATGGTTGTGTCCACATATATGTTCAATATTCAAAAGTCCCCGTTGCTATATGTAAACAAGAACAGTGCATAAGAAGAAGAAAGCGGACCCCGACGCTCTTCTTACCTCCATAGAATAATAAATAAGCACAGAACTAAGAATCGAAACGCAGAATTAAATCGGAAAGAACGATGCAGCATTCTCAGTTACGGTCAAGTATTCGAACAGAGCAATCGGAAGTGAAAATTTATCCGAAGAGAAAAGAATCATACGTAAAGTTCAAAATTACATATTTTCGTAATATATATATATTTTACATACATAATAATATATTTTCAAAGTTACACGTGGTTATATTCGAGAACCTTTCTGTTAGAGGTTTTCATCGAAATTTAGTGAATAAGAGATTTCTTAATTTTCTCACATTTAAACTTAGAGTTACTCAAAAAGAAAAAAGTTAGTTTAAAAAATTTCTTAAACTCGGAATTACTTAATTCTTAGAATTTCTTCCTCTTTGAGAACCTTAACATCCCACGATAGAATGATATCAATGGTATTAGGATCTTCATGAGGACCTAACATCAGACGAATCAAGTTTAGACTAATTTCATGTTAGCATACACTATATTTTATAATATTATTCTTTTTCATAAATTAAATAAATAAAAAGTAAAAAAATGTGCTACATTCAGATATTACAAAACTTTTTACAGAAAACAATTTCTTTTTAAGATAAATGAGTAGAAGGTAGTGTGGGTTCAAGGAACCCTTCTCTTGGGTCTCCGCGTGACAGCTCGTGACTTGGGAATGCTGGGGTTAATAAAAAATGAAATTAAGGTTAGAAGATAGATCATTGGGACAAGTTGAATAGAGAAATTATCAAAAAAATATTTGTACATATTTCTCAAAAGGGGGTGAATAAATGCGTGAGAACCACTGGACGAGGACCACAATTTCGCGGCGTCGGCGTTATGAAAGTTATAATACGACGCGAAAGCGAGTAGGCCGGGGTACCTACCAGCCGCGTAAGCAGAAGAACAAGCGGGAGAAAATGAGCAAAACGAAGGAAAGAAGCGTGTGTATAACCGTGATTCTTGTTATAAGTCTGGCACGTATAATAGCGATCCTGTCGTTAACACCTAAACGGACGATTGACCAATACAGAGGGAGATTGTCTTTCACGGTCAGGAACATCAGAGCCGTGAACGAACGAGATTACAACGGAACGCGAATAGGAAGAATATAATCTGGTTAGCCACAGTCTAGAATGAAACTACGACAGGTGAAGTCCTGATTTGCCGGGTTGACGCGATAATTACAGTTTTCTACAACTAAAATAATTAAACTCCACCCTGAACGAATATGCTGCTGCAGTTGTTGTCTCGCCTTCTACCTTATTCGACACCGTTCATTATCTACTTTCTTTCTTTTATATTTTCTGTTTTTTTTTTTTGCTGTTCCAAACAGCGAGGTGTCATTTTATGAAGTATGTGTATCGTGACTGCTCGGATGTTGCTGGTAATTTAAAAAGATTTGATTTCCTTCGTAGATCGATTAAGGACGTTTGTAATTACAATTATTATCCGCTGTGATCGTTGGAAATATGTTTTCCAATCGAATGATAAAGAGACGTTAATTATTCCTCTTTAGTATATGAGTTATAGTTATTATCATAATTTCAGTTGACGTGTGTGAGTTATCGTTTTCAGTACATTATTATAATTTATGAGATACTGAAATAATTATTTTCAATAGATCGCATGGAAAAAATATATTTTATACGTTGCAGCTATTAAAAAAGCAATGATCAAATTTGCACGAATTTATCATTCATTACTAATGCTAATACTTGAAAATGTGCTGTTATTATACTTCAATTAATCCTGAATATTGAATTTGAAGAAAGCAAAGGTAGTTGTAATCAATATACAGTTACTCTCATTAATATTCAGATATTCTTTAAAGCAGAATAACTTTTTGAAAATTGAACCAAATGACCTGAGTTTCTTTTTAAGTTAGAATGATTAATTTAGTAGATAATGTGTAAAAGAATTTTTGGAAAAATTACTGTTGGCTAAAATTGTGAAGAAAATAATGAAAGTTGCTTTTTGTCATTTGTTTTTTATTTGAGCTTGTAATTAAAATTAAAAAAATAATGTCGCTGTGAGCTGCAAACGGTTAAACATGGCGAAAATCGAAATCTTTCACGACTTTCAGCCTACAACTGCAATAAACTTAAAGATTCTTACGTCTTTCAATGCCTGTCGCTTTTTATAATCAAATTTTATAATCAAATCATCAATTATAATTCCACAATCAAATTTTCATCATGTATACAACTGATATGAATCTACAAAACATTTTTTTTTTAATTTCTATTATTCCTAGATAAAAAAAAGTTGTAAACAGCGATCCTTACTATTTTCCTTTTTGATTCCGACCAATTGCAATTTTTTTAAAATTTGAATAAACTAATCCTAATTTCTCAAAAATAATAAAAAGACTCAAAATTTTTGGTCCACTTTTAAAACAGTTATCTGTTTTAAAGGGTGTCCGAATACTAATGAGAGCAACTGTATATATTTCATTAAGTCCGAAAAGTATTTTATTACTTCTACACTGTCCCCGAAAAGATAAGATGACCATACATCTTTAATGCTTCCTATTGTTTACCGATAAAAACGTGAATCATTAACTCCTTGTCTTATGACGACGACTTACACTCATGGTGCAAATTATGGTCAAGGTATGACAAAAGAGGAATATGTGTATCAAATTTATACTTTTGCTTTAACTGTAGCTTTAATTTAAGCCTTGAAAATTATCAAATAAAAATTGTACATAATATTTTGACATAGCGACTGAAAAATCATACAGCTAGGGGTTAAAATTACATCGCAACTCGTTAAAAGAGAAAACTGTAATAGCACAAAATTACTTCATCATGTATCGAAAATTTTTCCGCTATTTTATGAAAACTTCCCAAGTTTTCATCCATGCGAAGAAAACAGCAATAAATATTCCTCGTAGCACCATCCTTTTACTCATTTCCTTCGACTCCGATAGAGGCACTATTCGTAAAACATTGATTACCCGTAAATTAGTCGGTTGAAATTTCTAACGTGCAAGCTAACGGCGACGATAACGCCATGAAACAGATCCTCAAAGCCGCGGTAACTAATTAGCAAGAAGTATGCAAAGAAACAATTTTCCACGCGAAGCTAATTATCTCTCGGGGGTACGCCGACACATGAGGAATTCACGAAGCCACTTGCCCGGTCGCCAGTTAGAGAATTCAAGACTTTCAAGGACGCTCTCACAGCATCTGAAACCCTCGTGCAGCGTGAGCTCGAGACGGTTCGTTTCGCGAGTGGAGCTTGAGTAATCGTTGGTCAGGAGAAGATTGTTGTCGGGAGTAAAGTGCCGAGAGAGGTAGGAGATGTATGTAACGGTAGGAAAAGGTGCAGGCAAAAGTAGCAGTAGTAACGGCAGCAAACGTGAGCCAGATGGGAGGTGGAAAAAGGAGGAAGAGGTGGACCAAGGTGATGGATCTTGGGGAGGTGCAGACGCAGCGCAGCGTGCAGCGCGAAAACTGGCTTCTCTGTTTACACAAGCCTTCTTCCCTCCTTTCAGACCTTCCTTTTCTCCCCTTCCTCGCTTCGCGAAAGTTAGAAGGGGAGTCGCCTGGCAATCGCGTTGCGGATAGGCCGAGCAGCTTGTTCAGATTGACTACGAATACGTTTGACAATTCGAGGTTATCGCGAGATTACGTCGCGGTATGACGATTTTGATATTGAAGCATCGGTATGGTATATCCATAGAGTTGGAAGATGCTATTAGAATCTTTCTGATTGGTTGGTTATTTCAGAATACCGATAACATGTCTTATTGATTATCATTTCACGTTCAGGTTGAGAAGATAAGGAATTTCTGTAATATTTTTTAACACTTCATTGGTATTAGCTAGCATTGGTAATATATTTTAGCATACGCGAGTGTTATTGCTATAGTTAGCAATTTATAGCAATGTCGACTGACTAATGGCAAATATAACTTCACGTTAGATTTCACTGTGTGAAATGAAATTTTTGTTAAGTGCCGATTTCATCGTTATGTGTTACACACAGGTATACTACACAGTTACATGGTGAAAATCGAAGCTTTTCACTACTTTCGAGCCCCAAAGTGCAATAAATTTAACGATTTTTATATTTTTCAATGCTTGACAATTGTTAAAATTTTCAACATTGTGTATAACTCACATAAATCTATAAAAAATATTTTTCAAATTTTCGTTACAGGTACCATTTTTTCCCGGTTCCAACTAATTGCAATTTTATCAAAAGTTTTTTTACATTTCTAATTCTTCTAACTCCTAAAAAAAATTTCAAGTGGTTTGGTTCAATTTTAAAGAAATTATTCTATCTTAAATGATGTCCGAATATTATTAAGAGTCACTGTATGCACAAATCTAAATAATTATAATGTATAAATGTGAATTAACAAATGAAACGTATTAGAAAACTGTATTTCTTCTAGCCGTTTACATATTTTCGCATATTTGTTCAATTCTTACGTTTTATAATTAAAATAATGAATTGTATCTTATTGTGTGTGCGTGTGTGTGTGTGTGTGTGCATGTGTGTATATATCACGATAAGCAATGTACGATACATTTCTCTTCGAAGGAATACCTTAATATACATTTAAATATACGAAGGAATACCTTTCGAAGAGAACAAAGTTCTTCGAATAAGTTTCGTTAGTATCTTGAATTTTTCTTTCCTTTCTTTATTTTATACCATAAGAATTGTAAAATATTTGTATGTACAAGTAGCATACATTACTAGTTGCCTATAATTTAAAGGGAGATCCGTAAATTTTCCAGCCGTTGGAAAATTTTGTGGGAAATGAAAATTGTATGTGACAATTATTTACCTATATAAACTTACTCGTGAGTAGCTAATTGAAAAAGTTTGGAATAGAATCATTAGTATCTCAAATTTGATTCCTAGCAGCAACGACCGTGAACTCATGCCGAAATAGTCGCCAACAACGATAATTCTAATAAATAAGCACGGAAAAGGAATATACGAGTTCGTCTGGACGGAATCGATGGTGAGATAAACAGTGTCTAGTCGAAAACAATCGCGACAGAATGAGGCAATGGGACGCTGTAATTCATTGAGAATCCTCGATGGTCGCTTTCTTCTCCTTCTTTCGAAACTTTCTCTTCGTGTAAGTTAGCTCGCTCCGCAGAAATACAGCTCGGTTATTATATAGTTCGTAAAGATAAAAGTCCAGTTCAGATGAAATTCACGGTGGCGCTTGGTAGCGAAAGCGTACGAGATAAGGCCCTAACCCTAGGTCAATCGATAAGGATCGCTATAAATTAAGATCCTTAGTACCATAGCTTTGGACGTTTATTTCTTCGAGAAGAGTGCGTTACTCTTCCGTTCGGAACATTCTTTTTTTTTTCTTTTTTTTTCAGTCTACAAAACTACTATTATCGATCGGAAGAAGATAATGTCACAATCGAGTGCCTCGTGTCGGACCACTGTTCGTTTCAATTCAATTAACCAATTGACTATACAATGATCGCATACGTTGTTACAACGATGAATTTATATGAAAACTATATAAACGTTTGGGTCGCCCGATTGATTTTATTTTGAAGATTGTTTTTTTCTTTTACTTATTTTATGATACTATGTGTTAATATATATACATATTTCTATCGTTATTAAAATTAAACAATTTTAAATATACGTTGATCTAAATTTTAAATTGTGAATGTTGATTAGGTACTAGGATGGTGCATATAAAACGTCATTCTGTGAAGTGAAACCTTAGATATATTGTATTTCTTAGAAAAAAACAATATATATGTATAGTTAAAATAATTTTCATGCAATTGTAGACAATTTTTTTAATGATTAACTAGCTACATTTTCCTAGGTTTATAGAAATCATTAGTTTTTTAATTCAAAAATTCTTTGAATGTTGCTTTTGCAATGCTTTATTTTGGAATAATTTGTTTGATAGAAAATTGTTCAGGTGTTTGAGAAAGGTGTACTGGATAAAGAAGGATGCGGCAAAATTTTATACTCTTTATCATGAATTATTTTCAATAATTTTTCTGAAAACGTTATCATTAACGCCTCTATCTGATCTTCCTTGCTTTATTTTTCAATAAAAATTTAGCAATTTTTAATTTTGCATATTAACACTGAAGTGTCTTAACCCTTCACAGGCAAACATATTTCCTCATACTTCATAAGCAATCTAAATCCTTTACATTTAAGTTCATTTTTTTCATAGCTCCGAATTTACAAAAAACTTTGTAAAGTTCTGGTATACTGTGAAAATCCCTGTTACATTATATCAAATGTTTCAAAAGTTTTTTGAAGATTAATTTCAAAGAAATGCAAGTAAAATATCTCTTGGGTCATTAATGACCCAGGTTGGCTACGAAGGTTGCCAATATTCACGTAATCTTCTTTAGATACTAAATTTATATTTTCAGCAGACCTTATCACTGTTTTTATATAAAAAGAAAAAATTACAAGAATATCTCAATTAGTCAGATAATATCATCACGTCAGATAACAATGTCCAAACAATTGTATTCTGAATATATTTACTATTCAACACAGCAAATTTCTTCTTTTTCACTGTGTATAAAAATATATAGACGTATACTATTCTGCTTAACGAACGATATTTCATTTTCGCCAATCTAATATTCATATTACACTTGAAACTATTGTGTCTGTAACTAGTGACTTTACAAAATTAGATATTTTAATAGTTGTGTGTTAATTTTAGAAAATTATTAGTCCTGACCAGATGTCGATAAATTTCTATGTCATATATAAAAATATTTCGGAAATACTAAGTTCAGGTATCATATTCCACTTTACACAGTGAAAGGAAGATTTGCAACGTGATTCAGATGAAACGTAGAATAATTACTTTTCGTCTAAATTAGTATAATTAATTACACTATCTTACTTACGGTAAGGAGCATTGTGATCATCGCGTCCCATGGCCTTGATTGAGCGGCCAATTACGGTAACATTGCCGCTGCTGCAAGTCGAGTAGAGACTTACGGAGCGCACCATTGCCGGCACCGCCCCGCACATCACCACCTGTAATCAACAAATAATTCTAAATTAATAAAAAACTTTTATCAAATTGTAAATTGCAAGCGTCGCGTCTTATCAAAATTTGTATCTCTTTTGATACAGTTTATCAAACTGTCGTTCATTTAACTCAACAAAAGAAATCAAACAGGAATTTTTATTGAAAATGATAAAAATTTATCGATCAATTCTAGAAAAGTTCAAATCATTAATTGTTTAGTACTCTGTAATTATTATTAGGCGTAGAAATAAATTCTTTTCGATTTTTCAGTACAATCAACCGTGTGATTTGAAGAGAATGAAAATAGATCGATAATCGAAATAAGTTCCATCATAGGACATGATGTTTTGCCAGCTGTACTGATTATGTGAATCCAATTGGATAGAATTTATTTCTACACCTAATAGATTCGAAATTTTTAGTTGTCAGTGATTCCAACGCAATTCGTATAGAAAAGGTACAAATGGAGAATTTATCAATTTCCATCCATTAACAACTTATCAATCAATAATGAATATTCGTTACTGATGAGTAATTATCGTTTGCAACTTTCCAACTTTATTTTCTGCATGTATACTTCTAGGAAAGTTGCTAATGGATCATTTCGACACAGCTAATCCTTCTAGCGTTAAAACGAAAATTTAATTTCTGCAATTTACAATTAAAAATCAATAAGAATGATAACTAGTTTCATTATTTCGATTTTCAGAAATGTGAATATAGTGTATTTTATATCCAACACAAACATCAGAGTACAATCAGTACTGAGTAATCTCTCGATAAATAAACTGCAGCGTTTTACGTATTACTGAAACAATGACGAGCTGTTCCTAGCTAAACGGATAAAGAAACTTCAGCATTTTATACCAGCTTCAACGGTTCTTCAAGTTCTCGATTACTGTTAGAGAAATTGGCTAATGCTATTCGTTATTTCCGAATAAACAAACGAAATTAGAATAGTCAATGAATTTCTACTACTAAAAAAAAAAAAGAAAAGAAAGAATGAAAAGAAAACAAGAATTTCTGAGTACCATGTTCTTAGCTCAACGACGACGAGCGAACGATTTTGCGTTAAAGACGTCGCAACTCCTTCACGATCTCGGGGAAGAACATTTTTACGACCAATTCGCATATCATGGGCATCGAATAATTCGTCGAGTCGTTCTCGCGCAGATCCTTGTCTACGGTTCATTCGCACGAGTAAAAGTGCACGGTATTGGAGTAAAAGTGCATAGTATTGTAAAAGGACAGGTCGTTAGCAGTGAAAACCACAAAAGATGAATAGTGACGGGAAGATTTGTTAACGAGCGAAACACGACCTGTCCATTAATGGTCGTAGAGTTTGACACTTTTTTTTTTTTTAATTTCAGGAATGACGCCGTAACAGTATTATGATGGCCGAATGGCAGACCCTACCAGACCGAAGTAAAATCCTTCGATACCTTGTGGAATTAAGTACTATAAAATATTTTCATTTCTCTTTTCTTGTAGATGAAAAGATAACATTCAGATAATTATGCAGAACTTTATATTTAATCGTAAATAATCACGATATCTCAGTTTAAAGATAAAACTTCTGTGAATAACTTGAATAAGAAACAGCTTCGCAGAAGGTTACTTCTTGACGTTTATGTCAGGAGTGTAACTCGCCTGTTTATTATTTCCTTTGGTATTTCACGTTCGTTTCATTTCATCCTTCTCTTCATTCTACCATATATATGCATTTCTTTTATTTCTCGAGCAAAGTTGAATAAATAAGAAATAATAGAAAATAATTGAAAATGCGTCAAAAGAATTTATAAAGTACAGTACTGGAAATGTTTATTGTGTCACTTTGAAAATTACGTTAGTAATATAATTGATGAAATTATTCGCTTTCAATTTAGTTTGGTCAAGATAATGAGCTACACATTTTTATGATAAATATTTATTAGAAGTGGTTTAAAAAACATATAGATGAACATGTTCCGACATAAAAATATAGCAGTGTTAGAAATCACACAGAACTGCATTATACTGTATCATGAATTTGCAATTCTTTATCTTTTCCACTCTTTTCCTTTGATTCTATCAAAAATTTCTTGAATTTTTTAATCTTATAAACAGTTGAGTAACTTTCGGCAGACAATAAACTAAATTAAATTAAACCAATTTATAAGTAAGTAAAATAAATCAAAACTAAAAAAAATTAAAAAATAATAAACAGAAATAAAAAAGGGTCTACAAAATATAAAAACAGTGATTTAGAATGTATTTTAGAAATATGCCTAACTCAGACATAGTCTCTTGTATAATCGCTTGAAATCGTTTTCCAAGAATTAATTAAATCCAATCCTAGAATAATAGACTTTTTACTATACGACAATTCAATATACTTAGCCATGTTCCACTACTATTTTTTACAGAATTATTATTATTTGTATTGAATTATTACTGAAAAGTCACACAGTAGTATTTCTCTAATAGAGAAGAAATGATTTCTCCTATGAAAGAGATAGGTTTTTAATGAAACAAATCATATTGCCAAAATTTTAAATTCATTAGACATGCAAGTTATTTCTCTGTTTATGGTAATATTAGTGTCTAGTCATTTCACGTAAATTTCGCTGTGGTCTCACTTGCAACAGAATAGTAAAGCCGCGGTTGATATTTTTTTTCAAATGTAATAGATCAATTTTCTTTTGTTGTCTATGTCGTTTTATGAGATAAAATGTTCAAGTGTTAAATAATAAGAGAAGTATCTACAAATTATAACATATTTAATATACGAGCGATGCAATAAATATTTCTAGTACTTTAGGCGTCCTCTTAACTCTTCCATTGCTGTTGGCGCCTATAAGTGCTTTGGAAATTGACTGGTACACTTTTGTACACCTAACCTAACCACATTTTCACCTTAATTTGTTCCTCTGCACACTTTCATTTTAATTTGACGAAGCAAATTTTTAATTTTTATGAATTTGAAAATTTTTAATTTTTAAATTAAAAAATAAAATTTGACAAATATTGCGGCTAGGAATTGTATTTACATCTACCTTTCGTCACGTAAGTTACGTACTAAAAGCGAAATGCTATTTTAATTCATTTTCTCTTGTTCTTTTTTAATTGAGTTTTCAACGTCGTATCAACTGGTCATACATGGTTAATAGCGACGATGATTCGGAGTGAATACATTACGAAAAATTAGATTGTATTATAGAGAATTAAATTATTTAAGAAAAAGAATATTTTCAGGATTTGCTGATACTCACTGAGGCTTTAATTCAAAATTTCTTTAATTTGGAATTTGGAACGGATCTCCAATTTAACCTACCTAATAGATTAATAGATTATATTTAATAATTATTTGGTAATTATATAGATTACAAATTGAAAGGTTGAGGACATGAATTTTAGAAAGAAGATACGAATATGTGTGAACTTTTTATGACCTATTTAATTCTATAAAGACGCAGCATTGTAACGTGAAAGATTAGTATTAGGACTCCTGAACTTTGCTCATTACACAAAAAAGGAATGATAAATTATTTTTTGAAAATTTGTTACATAAAGAAAATAGTTCCAATTGAACACTTCTCAATTTGTGGATTCAGGAACCTAAGATTAGGCGAAGGTCTCACGGAGCCTACTTAAATTTGTCATTTATTAAAAACAGGTGTTTTAAAAGAAATGATAGTTTCTTATGTTAGGAATAAAAAAATATGTGCTAATTTTATTTTCTTTCTGTTTCTTTTTTTAGTATTAATCTTGATTATATAAGCGACAATAAATCATTTTTTTAGAAATTTTCTAGATATAAGAAACAATATATTTTCAATATTTTCTCGACGAGACCACCCTTAGTCTTTCTAGGGTTAATTTATCTCGAAATTTATATTTCAAATAATTTAGCTTTTATATAGAGCATCTAAACCTGACGGTAAAAACTTCTACTACCTCAATTTCTCCTGGAAACCGACCACGGTTGAAAGTGTGGATAAGCCTGACCACTACGAACTCGCTACTTTCGTATTCTCTAAATGCTAAACATACGGCTGTGGTTAAAGGTTTTTCTAACAACGAGGTTGCTGCACGCAACACACTTCCATGTAGCCGCACTGCAGTGTTGCATATGCACTGATAAACAGCACCTGATTTTCTAATTAATTCCACGTCAACATTACGACAGATTAACCTCGTATGATACGTGTTTAAATTTAATAAAAGGCTGCATCAAGGAATAATTTCAAAAGTGAAAGAATCGTTTCTTTCTTTTTTTCTTCTTTTGTAATTTTACGCATTATAACGTCAAAGTTTTGTTTGACACGAAAGGCATGGGACATAATTAATAATATTAAGATTGATCACTCTAGAATAACATTTTCATTTCATTACCAAGACAAATTTTACAATATGCGATCATTCCAATATAATCATGATTAAAAAATAGATTCTACTTCATTATTATAAATTTTCAACCTATGACAAAACTGAGAGTTAAGTATTGTTCATCTTACTCTCTTGGTGATCTTAACGATCACCACGAACTACATCAAACCTTGCAAATTTCTAAAAGATATTCGAATATATCGTAACAGCATCTGATTTCAAGTTACAATCAAGCCTTCTCAACTGTTGTCGCTAATAATCTTATGCAGTTAATAGAATGTTAAATTCATATATGAAAAAGAAGAAAAGGTTGCAGTTTCTCATTTCTGTCTGTTGTGATTTATTATATAGTGAACGATGACAATGGGAAGCATATAAATTTATAGACATGTGTTCCGATTAGCTTAATAATTTGTTGAAGGAAATACATGGTGTTTCTTTTTTAACTATTATGTTAAACTTGAAATTATTATATTTATATAAATGTGATATCTCGTTTGTTGATGTATTTTGTTAATAGTTAATAATGATATAGAAAATATGAAAAAAGCACACAACACATATACAATAACAATAAATAGATAGTACTACGATAAACTTTGATTAATCATAACTTTAATTAATTTTTGTTAACTTTATTATATAATATATAATATTATATCATATAACATTTAATTTTAAATAATATTATATTTCATTATTTATTGTTTAAAATAATTTTGTTGGTAAAATCCATGGTTTTATTTTTTTCCTATATATGTAATGTTTAATTGGACTACGGAAGATGGACTTATACCACTTTCATAATCAATGATTATACAAACTAATTTACTAACAAATTTTCAATTGATCGAAACATGGATATTTTCAAATGTAAAGTGTGAATTATTTATAAATAAACAATTTACACTAAATTACACGTAAATTGTGCGATTTCTCAATTTCTCCAAAAAATGGATTGAAACCACTTTCATAACTAATGGTTATACGAAATAATTTACTTGTCTTTCAATGATTTGTAACAACTGTTTGCTCTACTTTACATTCGATAAATGTCCTAACAGTTATGAACGTTAGTGTATGTTGAACCTACGAAGAAAGCATCAACTGGTAATTTATAACAAGGGGGAAATAATTATAGACACAGTTCAGTGGATTTGCAAAGTCCTAGATTAACTTTTAAACACACCATCCTGCCGAAGCTGAGCCTTTTCGTGCAAAGAGTATCTCTACGATCTGACCTAGTCACCGTTTTCTGTACAAAGACCTGGCACGTATCCGCTTACATATCTATGGAATAAGCATACAGGTTTACGAATTCCACGTGAATGTGGCCAAATCACTCGCTGAAATTTTACACGGCTCGTTACAGACAATGTATCTAGGACAGCAGTATTTTCGTTAAACTACGAGCATAACACGAAAACACTCCAAGCGAGAATTCTTTTTTGGAAACGTAATCGCGGGAAACTGGAACGGTCGTATGTATCTCCTGGTGAACATACATAGATAATACAGGGGATACATTTCGGATCTTTTATATTTCCATTGTGAACATTTTTATCCCCCCGAGGGATATTGATAACTACAGTAACGACGCTACAATTTTTTCGAATGATTCTCGTGATAACTTTATCTGTACACAACGGCTTCTGGAATAAATGTAAAAGTCTAATTTCACGTTGATTTATATACAGCCATTCTCATTAACCCTTTGCCTTATAATGAGTTGCACAATCAAAGTGTGACAAAAGAAAAATCATAGAATCTATCTTTGTATTTTTCTTCCAACTGCAGTTTAAATTTAACCCTTTGCAGACGGAGCTATGTACGAGGAGTATGCATTTTATCAAAGTAAACATTTGTTTAATGCATGTTTTTTAAATTTGATTACATATAGAAAATGAGGTTTGCCAAGTTAGTACATTATATATTGCAGTATCTTATGATAGCTTCAAATACAGCTTTAAATACAGTCGCCTATATGCAAACCAGGTTTAATCGAACAGGTGTCATAATAATTACATCGTATATGTAAAAATATAAAATTCTTATATATCTAAGAACTATGATAAATTTTTATATAAAGTAGATGCTGTTGTTAACTTCAGTGAAAGACTGACGGCACAGAGAGAAAAGCGCGCTAAGGTACTCATAATCGAGTTTTTATCAAATTTAATAAAAGGAAATAAGACTTGGATTCTGGGAATGCTTGAATCTCATTTTACAAGCTGTATTTTAGTTCTGGGTGTATATTATACTATGGATTTACGTTTCTTATTGTTTAAAAGCAATAAATATGCATGTGCGGCTATATGCCAACACGCGTCCGCAAAGGATTAGTTTTATTAAATTATCAAATAATATCTTAATATTTTGATAATATTAAAATTATCAAATATAGATTATTAAATAAAAGTCGTATATAATATCTTTACTTCTTTTTACTTAACGATGGATTACTAACATACGTAGCGACTAAAAAATCGTCAAATTGTCAAATACAACTCGTTTCTAAAATCCTGACTTACTTTGATTTAACGCTACATTGTTACAGTAAATAACTGAGATAAATATACGTATTGATTAAAAAATCGTAAGGAAAGAGATTAATATAAACTTTTTAAAAATTGAATCAAATGACTTGAGTTTTTTGAATGGGACGAATCATACTGTCGAAATTCTAAATATATTACAAATGTAAATTATTCTGCTCTTTGTGGCAATACTAGTGTCTGATCATTTGACGTAAATTTCACTATGGTTTGACTTGCAAGAAAATAGTAATTCGTGTTGGTGTTGTTTCATGTACCAAAGAAAAATTTTCTTCGGTTTTCTGTGTCGTTTTATGAGATAAAATTATATACCAAGTGTGGAAGTGTTAAACAATAACCTATAAGTGATGTAAGTGAGCTTTTCTGAGACGTTAGAAGGATTAGTTTACCAAATAATGTGTAAAACAATTTTTGGTAAAATTGCAATTTGTCAAAATTGCGAGGTAAATAATGAAAGTCACTTTTTACAACTTTTTTTATTTAAGCCTGTAATGAAAATTAAAAAAATATCTTTTCATAGATTTATGTCAACTGTGTACATGGTGAAAGAAAAATTGTAAAAAACTATCTTTATTATTTTCCTCGCAATTCAGACCTTTTAATTTCTCAAAAAAAAAAAAAAAAGAAAATACTCATAGCGTATGGTTTATTTTTAAAAAAGTTATTCTGTTTTAAATGGTGTCCGAATATTAATGGGAGTGACTGTATATTTGGTTGTTATTAGTGAAAGAGAAGTTAAACGTTGTGATAACTTAAATACATCTGTCCCTCAATTTACGCGCCACTTTATTTACGCGAGTTTCTTTTTTACACAGCAAATAATCTCTCGATTTAAGCGGATTTTTTGTACGTCGTTTCTTTTTTTCCCTCTCTTCCAGTATTGATGATTACTCGTTGCAAGAAACGATAGTTAAATAGAAAGTATTCGAGTGTTGAAGATAGTGATTTTGTGAGTTAAAAAAATAAGTTTGATGCTTTTATTTAAGTAATTTATTACGATTCTTATGAATCGAATAGGATATCTTTGCTAAAATATATGAAATACAGTGAAGGAGAGTAAAATGAATGAATAAATCTTAAGTATTAAGTAAATAATTAAGTCTTTAACAGAATGATTGGATGATACAATCTAAATTATTAAGTTATTAATTATCCGTATACTATTATTTTTTGTTGATTGAATATTTTATTTTATTTTAGGAATAACTTTAATTTACAATTTAACTAAAAGATTCTATTGTCGATTGAAATTTTTAATGATCTATTGATCTATCGAATGATATTAATTTATAATTTATTCACCTCAATGAAAAAACAAAAAAATAAATGTTTGTGTCAAACCAAATCGTAATAATGTAATAATGTGTCACTTACCATCAGGAGGCACAAAATCTTCGCTAAAACGGCAAGCTGTGGTAACCTGGAACAATCGAGAGAAATTGTGTTAATTATTAATTGTTAATAATTCAAACGTGAGAGTGGTAAAGACACGTACATATATAATGAAAGAGAGATGTAAATATATACATATACGAAATATACGTACAAAGAATGAAAAACAGTTTCATAATTGTCGTTTGCTGTTGTATTCGTAAAATTTCAATTTACAGCACGCAACCTAATCGTTCACGATCTCCGCATGATTTACTGTATGCAAATAAATTTCACGTGATTACGGAGTACGAACTCACATGACGGAGGTTACTATTAGCAGTGGTATAAATTGAAAGCATGGGATGCCTTGGATCGCTTCTGACAGATAAGAAAAATACATATGGGATAATTAGTGGTGAAAATAAATTACGGTGGACAGATTGTACGCAAAGTGTATCTGCTTCACAAATTTATTTCCGTTTTCAGATATGAATAATATGTATAACTTTTTTCTTAAATATGTAACATTAAAATATTGATTTTTTATATTGTATACAATAGAAAATGTACATTTCGATCGGTTTTTCGCTCAGCAGCTTAATGTCGGAAAACATTGCAAAGTGTTTTACGAATAAGTTTAACGAAGAAAGTTGTAACTTTTTAACACCTATAAAGAAAAGCCGCCGTATCTTTGCTTAAACTGTTTCAATAAAACTCATTAATGAACGATAAAGTATTAGTTTCTAAATTTGATGTTGCTGGTCCTCAAGTATACAACACTGCTTAAACGAAATATCTAGCGTCATTCTGTAAGGACATATGACGTTCAACATGTTAATAAATAATTAACAGACTTACTCCTCTAAAAATTGAATTAATCTCGTCTCACAATATCTCTCATTAGAAATATACTAATCTTGTCATTCTTTTTACAAAATATTTCTATTATAAGCTTTTAACACAGCAAAGGTACTTATAATAAACAATTTATATATAGATATATCAAAGAAGCATCTATAATTAGTTTCATAAGAAAAAGTTCTTCAAATATCTGAATTACATTAAATGAAAGAATAATGACTTAATCAAATCGTCATTGTATAATTGTTCACTATGCAATAAAATAAAAAAGTTATATAAAATTCGATATTATTAGAAATGAAAATTATTTACAGTTTAAATTATAAACCTGATAAAGAGTATAAAGTATTCGTTATACACCATACGTAATAGTTTTCGTTAATTTCCTTCATTCATGATTCCTACGTTTACATTGACTCTTCCATTTTGTATGCTTTAGCGTAAATCTCAAGAAGAGAGTAAACATCCAATCATCCGGAAGTACCGTATGATTTCACATCAATTGCTATGTTATTGACCTGGTAAAGAAGTTGGTTTCACTTTTCACAGACTACGAACTCTCGTTGGCCGCTGTCCTAAAAGATTCTATGCTTACGACGGCCTTTTTAATTCGTATAACTTATATAAGTCGTATCGAACGAAGTATTGAATTAACAAAGAAAGAAAACAAAAGAGTTTCACATCGAATTAACGTACTGAACGAAAAATTATTAATTTAACTCCCAAATATTACAGGTAACCTTCTATGACGCTGTGACTTGGTAATTACTCACGTACCATGTATTTATTAGACGTATAAATTAATTTGATCTCTTCTTTGATAATGTCCTGACGAATTTATCCACTGAAAACCGTTATTCTTTTTCAAAGAGTTCACTATTAACGGATAAGTGCAAAAAGATTATCCAACATTTGAACATTAAAGTTATGGTTAAATTTTTTGTTAATTAAAGATCGAGAGGTTCCAAATTAATTTATACACCTAATGTTACAGCAAGCTCATTGTTATTATTTTCGTCACTATCTGTGGGTGCAATTACTGTATTAATTTTTGTAAATTATATAATTGCAATTACTGTATTAATACATCATTTTTTGATCCACTAGTAGGTGGTGATTCTATTCTATACCAACATTTATTTTCGTCTTTTAGACATTTATAAATTATATGCATTATACACTGTTATATATTGTACTATTATAATAATAGTAACTAATATCTTCATAATAATTGCCAAATTTTTCTTCTCTCGTTAAAACATAAAGTTTTATTCAACTGTAATTTCTCTTAAATAAAGAAAAATCGGGTTACAGAGGGTAAAAGAGAAAAGGAAAAGCCAAAAAAAAAGGAACAGAAAAATATTAAAAGTAATACCATAGGGTGCCGTGGGTTGTAAATAATAACCTAGTTGCGTACGAGGTACGTGCGGTGAACCACTGCAACTCGTTGCATAATGTGAATGCATCTCACGTTACAGAACACAGGTGACCAGCAACACCGGCGGCAGCAATGACGTCGTGAACGTTCATTACCCGTTCACTTTAATTCGACTCGGTTATTGGCTCGTCAGGTGGAACTGTGGGGTTGGACCAAACGTTCTATTCTTTCGTATCATCCCACCTACCTCGGTGTGTCGAATGCACCTTGTTGATGCGCTGCAAGGAATCCCGTTCTCGTGTTAGTGCTCTTAAAACGTTTACTTTATTTTACACACGTCAACTGAATCTTCGTACGAAACGATAGTAAAGATTTCTATCGAATTGCACGGGGAACTATTATATTTCAACACAATGTATATAATTGAATTTTTCAGAGAAACTTTTCTTTTCTGTTTTTTTAAACTACGCTTTTACTGCGTGTTTACGAGAGATGATGCTTAAAAGAGGATTATCGAGTATCAGCTCTAGGAGTAACTGATGTTTGTGAATTTTTTCTGTAAATATTATTCATAATATTGGATTCAATTCTGTTCGTAATGTAAGAAGGCATTTTTGAGTTGCAGAAAAAAATTCTTTTTGGTTTCCATTTCTTTTTATTATTCTAATTATTTTTGCACATTTGATGCAATTCATGTTGGCATCCTCTGTAGCACCTGTCATAATTATTTGATTGCAACAAATCAAGTTTTTTGTTAAAGACAGATAGTTTACGCCAGGATTGAACTTAATTAAAAATAAAATATAAAAAATTGCGAGATTTGTAGCGTGTTAGAGAAAATTAACCTTTTTTCTTAGATAAGTTTTACACTATATCAATGAGAAAATTGTTATAAATAATCAGTAGAATTAAAATTTTCGGTTCGGTCGCTAGAGAAATATACGAGTAAAAGGAACTTCATTTGAAATTGTTCGATCAATTAGACTTTAAATTATCCTGAACGTCGGTTTAAAATATTTAATTTTATGAAAAACTCGGTTACTTCTGCGAATTTGACGTTCAAATTCTGAGAGTATATTTTTCAAGTATTGTACTGATTTATGGAAAAAATAAAAAATCAATTTTTCAAACCTGACACTCGGCGATCTCCCCTTAAGTACACATATCGCCCGATTTACATGGTACTTTCTTTTACACGATATTCAAAATAACGGATTAAACATAAAATAAGGAAATTCTCCCTTTTTTCGTACACAATGTCGGAGAAACTAGATTGCGGAGGAAAGGTGATAGAAAAACCACGCAAGTAATCCTTAAAAGGAGAAGCATTAATGTTACAAGAAGAGCAGAAAACTGATTTAATATTTAACTTATTTTATTTTTATTTAACGTTGAAATAAACGAATTTAATTAAAGTACCGACTAAATTAAGCGAATTTTAATGGCAAAAACCATGATTTACATGGTATTCCAAGGAGTTGATCTTCCGTGTAAATCGGGGGATAGGTGTATTGTTACTTCAACGCCACAAGCGTAAAAATCATTCGATAGAATTATATAAAAAATTGATATTTTTTTTTGTGCTACATATTAATTGATGGTTCATTTCAAAAGTATTTATAAATATTCAATTAGCTGCTATATAAGGCTTACATAATTGTAAAATTAGTCATAGTAACGTTCTGCCGGCAGCGCATTTGCTAATCATCTTATTAACGACTGCGTATCAGGATGAATAGATAAATATGCTTCTTGGTAATTCGATACGATGGTATCCAAGGTATTGACAGGGTATATAGGATGTATTTAACATTCGAATTTCTCGACAGGGATTACGTAACAAATTAAATGTTAAAACGACAATGTTTTTATTGGTAGAACACGGGGAAAAGAGGGGAAAGGACAGTGACGAGGAAAATTTTCTAAACAACCGTAGACTATATGGCACCAGCCGCTATAAACGGCAGCATGCTCTCCGTGAAAAATCCAGTATTTCCAGTATTTCTAGTATTGATGACAAGAGTCATCGAGGCCGAACGCAAAAGGTGGGTCTTCGGGGGCGATTCCGCCATTCCGAAGATCTTCCATGACGCGCATCGCGAGATACGAAATGTGTAATTAAATGCCATTGTTAAGTAAAATTTCCATAATATACTTCATGGTTATATTCGCAACAGTCAAATTTCATATAGTATGTATTAGGTCTAGAAATTCATTCTCTCCAGCTGAAGTCATATAATCGGTATAGCCGTTTCATCATACAATCATGATGGTATTCGCAAACTCTCAGAAAAATGGCAAAAAATCATTGATAGTAATGGAAATTATTTCGATGAATGATCTGTTTTCGTTATTCAAATAAAACTGTTATTGTACCCTAAAGTCGGAAAAATTTATTACTACACCTAATACAATGATGTAGTGACAAGAAGGTATATCTATAATAAAAAACATATTTATAATACAGTATGGTAGAAAGCGAATTATTTTAATAAGTTTTAAAAGAATTTCACATCGTGCTACCATTTTTTAAATCAGTGTTTTAAAAAACCTATTTTAAGGTCAGTATTTAAAATAAAAACATCAGTATGTAATATAAAAGGTAGAGTATTTGCATTAAAATATTAGTGAAAGTAATAATTTGTTAGTGTTTTAAATAGGTGGTCAGTAAGTAAGAACATAATCTAAGTTAACCAAAAAGCAAATTAATACATAATAAACCAAAAAAAGATTATGCTGACAAAATGGGATTTAATACTGGCAAGTCATTATTTATACTGACGAACATATTCATTTTTACTGACAATTTATTTAAAAAAATATTCGTCATTAATTAAAGAGAATATTGAATTACTAATTAAGTAATTAATACTCCTATTCGTTTGATCACTATTCATTTTTAATGAATAAGTATCTTTTAAAGTAAATAATCAATAAAAATAATAAAATATGAAATATATATAAAATATGAAAATTGTTGCACTGAAATTATACAAATAAAATTATACACTATCTAATATTAAAAATTATGCATGCATTTAGTACAATTAATATATCAGTCAAATTTAAAATAGTTTTCTTTTTAACCCTTAAGAATTCCATGCAATTATAAATGATAATAAACGCATTACGATAATTTCGTAAAGAAATAATAACGTTACAAAATTTACCATCGGTTTTGCGGGATTGAATAATTAAAATAACAAGAACAGTATAGTCTAAAAAAATGTAACATGTTGATTTCATTTACAGTAATAACTTACAAAGTGTTTCAGAGAAACAGATGTTCGATAAAATATAAAAAATTTTGCAGTTGAGCAATTTGTCTTAAATGAAAATCTAAAATTAATACTTAAAGCTATTAAGAAGGTATTTTGTTATTTTTATTTCCCTTAACACTCTCCTTATTACCTTGAGAATACTTTGTGATTCGATATGATCGAATCTAACTAAAATAATATTTTTGAGCTCTAATACGTAATTTATTGTAATGTAATCATGATTTGTACAATTTGCTAGTGTTGAATTTTACGTTAAGTCAGTGTTAATCGAAATTTTCACGAACATAGATTTAGTGTTAAATTAATATGTATTATTAGTATGTAAAAGGGTAACTTTTTATTTTAAGGAGACACTTTTGGCTGTTGCAATTACGATATATTCAATATATTCCTTATTTTTATCAGAGAGCGATTGTCATTGCTGTATAACTACCAATCTCACCTAACCAGGATGTTTGTCATCACCCTAACGTGGGCTACTTTATGTTTAAAGGATTAAATATATTTTCTAGTTTCCAATATATTAAATACAACAATGTAAGTTTAATTTATAATGAACAGTGATAAAAGATACTCTAATAATTACGATGAAACTTAATGGTGTCAAACATATTATTTATACTTTAGACTTAAAATTCTTCCTTTAATTCACAATTATTAATAATAAAATTCATAAAATCTAATTTATTATTAATTTCCTTAGTTGTATTAATAGAACAACATTGAAAAAATGGAAAAAATAATAAACTCTAATTACCGTCGAATTAAAAACATTCTGCGAGAAGAAACGATTAATAACACGAAATGTAACTAAATTATGGGAACGATTCGTTACAGATTCACTTGAATAACAGTTGATACATTACTTTAATGTGCCATTAAATATGCGATAACTCACCAAATTGCCGTAAACATATCTGCCCGTCACCACTTTGAAGCATCATCTCCATCCATGCATTAAGTAAGAAGAATTATGACACTGATTTAACTTAATGATCGAAATGTTCCCTTTCGTTCCTGTGTTTAAAAGTCCAACGAACAGCTAACTTTCTATTAGATTTATAAAGTAAAAGATAACACAATTTACGGCCAATGAATATCACATTGCAATTTACTGGATTAATCATATTCCGGATAATACACAATCAAACGATACACAATCACACATACATATTAAACGAAACGCAAAAGAAACTGATAGCGATATTTCACGTTAACAAAATTAAACGTTCGACGACACAGTGCCAATTCAAACGAAAGTATCATTGTCAGTTTATATTGTGCAACTGTTAAGCAAATTCTTCGATGATTGCGTACGTATCAGGATTCCCTATGAATTTAGCCGGATTAGATTGGATTATGTCGTATCGATGTCAATGGCTTCGTAACGTTGACGTAATGGATAAACACTTGCCACGATGGAGAACGGTTCGACCTAAAATCTATTCATGTATTCCGATCGGTCGATCTAAATTTATGTTAACAACATTAGCATCGATGAAATATTTACAACAATCAGTTACGATTATACAATAAACAGACACTCGATAATAAGTATGAAGAGTCTTGCAAAAATCACTTGGGCTTAACTGTTCCGTTGAAAAGTATCGCGAGAGATGTTTAACTGAACGAGAATCGTGATTCAGGATCCGGAAGAGTAGCACAACTCGATTGCATGGCTTGCTGTCACCGACGCGAGATCAGCACGATGAATGCTACTGAGGATACAATCCGGCATGACATCCCCGGCCACGTGGGGACTCATCTACGGGGGTTTTAGTGGGGATATTTGTCGCCCGTCGCGTGAAAAACTGCCAACACTTGAATAGGCCCCGACACGCCGATGAAAAACGCGGCTACCGACCCGACGCCGATGGCTCTCAGCTGGACACCGCCTGTCGGCTTAGATACCCTATGTGGATGTCGTGGACGATGATTCCTTCATCCTACCTAACCAAGTATATAACTACGTCTCGATAGTCATTCTTCTGAGATGATGCTTCTTCGATATGACAACACTCAACGTTTGATAAACTTTTTATTGGAAATGATTTTCTACTTATTCTCTGTACAGTAGGTCACAGAAGTATTCGTATCCACCTTTGAAGCAACAAACTTTTTTAAATTGGACCAAAGGACTTGAGTTTTCTTTTTTTTGTGGAGATGTTAGAAGCATTAGTTTACTAGATCAGCGTTCTTCAGCCTTTTTACACTTGCGGACCGGAAAAATAGGTGGAGTATAGCGAGGACCGACTAAGACAAAAAGAAAGCAATGTAGACAATTTTTTATTTGTTAAATTTGATGTTATAGAGTTGCGAATTTTAGTTAGTGTGACATCTGCTATTACTTATTTGTTAGAAAATTTGATGTACGTGTAGTGACTACATGATTCGGACAAATTTTTTGCAGACGGGCAAGAAATTTCTGCGGACCGGTGGTTGAAGAACACTACTAGATTATGTGTACAAAACATTCTGAAAATATTACAATTGGTCGAAGAATTACGAGGAAATTAGTGAAAGTCGGTTTTGCAAATTTGTATCTTAGCCCGTGATAAAAATTTTTAAAATATGTTTGGTAGACTTAGATTAACTATATACATGCTAAAAATTTCATTGAAATCGATTAACGTTTTTCTCGACTTTTGAGCTTCAATTGTATTGTAATACATCTAATAATTTTCATATCTTTCAATTTTATTATTATTTTCTTCACAATTTAGACCAATTGCGAATTCCTCAAAAATTTGTGTACACATTATCTAGTAAACTAATCCTGGTGATTTTCTAACAAAGAGATTATGTCGTTTGATTTAATTAAAGAAAAAGGTTACCCTGTTTTAAAGGGGGTATGAATACTAATAATAATATTACAGATTAATAATAATAATAATAGTAAATAATATTGTATGTGTGCTATATAGCAAAAGCAAGCAGACTTAGAGCTTACATACATATCAGAATTAAGAAAATCGATTGAAGAAAATTAAATCGGTATTAATAAGTTAAGACATTGGCAATGTCGTGTAAATTATGGAATAACAATTGAAACATGCTGTTCATATGTTCTATTTCATCTTCTCTATGATTTTATTTGAAAAAATAGAAAGTCTATTCAATTGGTCTTTTTTGCTAATCTCCATAATCCGCTTTGTGTAAAAGTACAGTGATTCACGCATTTATCTCTATCTTATGGTACCAACAGAAATTGATATATTAGAAAGCTTTATATCTCTACAACGAATACCCTGAATTAATTGTTCTTTATATTGTTACGAAAATAAATTTAACAAATTTATGTTAAATTGTTTATAACAAATAAAGAAATTGTATTGGATTATATTAATGTACACATACTTTAATTACTTTCAAGTTAATATTTATATTCTTCCTTGAAGAAACGTATAATAATTTGCCAATTCTTTGATTTATTACGTCTTTTACGGACATCGGTGTATTCTATTTTGTGACAAATTAGCCACCCCGAAAACCTCCATCCCTATGTAATAGCGAAGAAATATATCGACATCTCCGTTAAAGAAACCACAGAATTTACTACCTTTCTACTGACCCAAGCACGAGCCGACTCGTATGAATGCACAGGCAACTATCCAACCCATGAAAGTCGCCTGATGTTACGTCGACAATGGCTAACCCCCAGAATGTTTCTTAAATAAGCGTGGCAAGTTGCAGCTTTTCACGAGTATCAATGAATCGCAGGCGGCAATGATATATTCTCGTGACTAATAGTTATGTCGATGTATCGGATTGACAGTCGTAGATTGAACGTTGACGAGCAACGTGTGAAATCAAACATTTGTAAATCTCACTGTTGAAAGCATGTTACCAATCATTCTGCAGACTCAATTTGCGAGCTCATAAACGTCGTTCTTATCATTTCATTATCACGTATGCTCTGTATATACTAACATAACTATACCACCATTGACATTTTCAAGGCTTTTGAACATTGAAAGAATAATTCGCAGAATACCGATTGTATCATTTGAAAGAGAATTGCAAATAATGAACTTCTAGTGAAAAGAATAAATGAAACGAAATGGAAGAGATGAAATCGGAAGACATTTTAGAATCGATGCAAAGCTTCATGCTTAATGCATTTCATGGCTTTCTACTGTAAAATTCTTGCTGAATAAAGTTTTTCCTTACTCATAAAGATTTCTTTAATGTTTCTTTTATTATTATATTCTGTTTTAAATAAATGTTGGAAGATATTTTAGAATCGATGTGAAACTATAGCATCACCTTTATGCTTAATGCATTTCATGATTTTCTATTATAAAATTCTTGCTCTATAAAGTTTCTTCTTGCTCATAAAGATTCTTTAAATACTTTTTTTATTATTATATTTAATTTTAAATAAATTTTATTTGCGCACATTTTATATTGTATATAATTTTCTATTTTCTTCTACGTAATATTATTAAAAGTTAAAAATTATGATTTAAAATACCAAAATTTTTGAAAGCTTCAGTAGCATTAAGATCAATTAATTAATAAATAAATAACAGTTTAGTTATACACTGTGAATTAATAAATAACAATTTATCATTTTCCAATATGTATATGGAATTTTTTTTATTTTATGATTTAACTATTTGAAATTAATTTACTATTTCACAATAATGCTATATGTATGATAGTTTTCTTTCAAGTAACTCGCCTGTTAATTGATAGATTACAGTGAGTGGTCAAATTATTATAAACAAAGGAATAAATTAAATATTTTACATTTTCGGTAATATTGCGACTTCAATAATAGAAAAATATAATCTTTTAAAATATTCTAGAGACTTGTTCAATGAATTATAGATACAAAGTGTGGAGTGACGAAATATTAGTATGCAGAGTTTAAATAATTTTTAATAACTTTTAGAAATTTCAAAAATTTTGCTACATTTCATTAAAAACACAATAATATTTTTCATAATAAAAAAAGGTTTCGTTTCAAGTGTATCTTCAATTCTATTCTGCGTCAAACTTCAAATAAATAAATGATACATAACTTCGAAATATAATAAATAATTATAAATAACAAATAATTTGATCACCCATTGTATACGAAAATAGTTGCATGCTACATTAATCACAGAAATATTGAAATAATAGCATGCATAAGAGTATATGCTTAATGTACATTAAAATATGAATTACTTATCGTTTGAATATTAATCTTTAATATTTCATCATCATACCTACGCATTCGTTATTTTACACTTAATAGATTTTATCTTTTCATTACACGTTTTAAGAACAGCAACACATAAAACATTCGAACATGTCAGTTCATCTAAAAGTCGTATTATTACAGAAAAGATTCGTCATTCATAATTATTCTCATTCGAAGTTGTATTTCTCAAAGCGTGAAGTTAGTTCTACGCTAACAGCACGACACGTTATCGACGGGATTAAATAGTCATGGTAGTCGTAAAACTCTAATCTCTTGGCTTAAAAGAGTCTTAACATCCTTGACACTCAAATCTATCTCTCTCTTTCTATGCTATAAAGTATCCTATTTCACGATATGCGTTTCATCGATTAATATTCAACTACTTCATATATTAGCAGTATGCTAAATAATCAGAAGAAACTGTGCACGAATTATCTGGAAAACAGTTTCTATAAAAACTGACTTCAGGTTAAATGGTTAAATGGTTAAATAACCTGCTGGCCAAAATTTATGGACCACTTGCCAATTTACATCAATATTAATTCTGTCACTAATTCTTTATAGATTTGAAATTGATGTTTTGAAAATTAGCAGCAACTTACTTTGTGCAGTGAAAAAAAAAATTGTCGAAAAATTCTTATTGTAAACTTCGTTTGAAAATGTTTGCACAACTTGTAATACACAGTGAAATAGAAATTTTGACTGCTGATGATCAGATAGTCAATAGATATCAATGTATTCAATTCTAATCAGATGTAAAAATGAATTCTTTCCGACTTTCGAGCACAATCGAAGTTTTATTCAAAAAGAATGAAAGCATCAATCATAGAAATAATTTTCATTATTGTCGAACAAAATAACACATTATATCTTATTGAACAAAATAACACATTGTATTTTCTTATCAGTATAGTAGAAATAAATCAGTTTTAGTAGAAATAAATTCTTTCCGATTTTTGGGTAAAATTGAAGTTTTTATTTTTTTAGATTATTATGGATGACCTTTCGCTAGTTTTCCGACAGTTTGCAAATATTTCGATTTGAATTACCGTGCTGATTCTGTGACTGCAGTCGGAAATAATTTATTTCTACACCTAATATTTCGTATTCACGACTAAATACACATAGTAACAGCTGCTGTTACAAAGGATGACTAAATACTTATTTTCGAATAAGGATGAGTTATACTCATCAACAAAAAACAAAAAAAAAAGAGATGTCACTGTCACATTTTCACAAAAATGTGTACATTCCTTAATTCGTCTATTTCATTCTGGTGACATTTATTCGTCACGCTTTACACGAAAACTCTATCAGATTTTTTCTACGAAAGCGTCGATGACACGTCAGATCCATAATATTTCTGTTCCATGAAAACCACTGGTCGCAAACGTTCGTCACCGGTGTTCTGTTTATTAGCGAATTTCTAATTCGATAGTAACATGAAACACGTCAGGTTACGTCGAATCTACTCGCGAAGCACTTTTTTTCCTTTCATGGTGCGTACGCGCGGCATGCAAATTATCTTGTTGATTAAACCGACCATTCTCTCTTTTTCTTTCTTTTCATTTTTCTTCCGTTGTACGACGAGAACACTCGTGACTGGAGACTGGTGGCAACGTGAAGTGGCAGATATTAGTCGTCGACGTCGTCCGATGAACGGTTTACGAGGAACGAGCTAAGGAGACGAGCAACGATTGAACGCATCCTGGAACGTTACATAGAGGACCGTCCTCGTGCGTCAAGTGTTCCACACAGTCGAGAAGACAACCTGGAGCGGGCAGGAAAGAGGAGATGAAGAAGAAGGCGAAGAAGAAGAAGAGACACGCGAGAGGAGTACGCGCCTCGGTTTTTGTATCGAACCAGCGACGTTCGGTTGGCGTCACATTCATTCTGACGCGTTCCTCGTCACTCTCTCTTTCCACCACCACGGATAGAAAAAATAATGATCAAACATCCATAATATAGAGAAGAGAAATCGTGCTCGATTTACAAAATAAATGGGCAATTTCGATATAGAGGATGATGTCGATATTTCGATATTTAAATTAATTAAAGTTATGAACATTATTAACCCTGTTAACGTTCAATGTGTACAATTAATTGTTCGACGACTACAATTTTTTTAAATTATTTTCTTTTACTTTCAATGTTACATTATCCTTTTGATTATAGTAAAATGCATTTTTATACATTTATAGAAAATATAAAGTGCAAAATTGCATAATGTTATGTAAAATAAGCATTAATTATATAAATGTAATATAAAAAAGTATACAAAATATACAAGTTATAGTGGTTATTAAAGGTTAAAACAATTTTCTACCGAAGTTCTGTTATTTTTACTATATTCTCACAAATATGAATTTGCATAAAAATTCGTAGTTTAATAATGAGAAATATATTTCTATCCGTCTAAGGAAGAATTGAAAATGAAAGAAACAGAATAGATCATTTTTGACACGTCAAGTTGAGAAAAATGTGAGCGTTTGGGGTTAATAAATTCAAGGAATCATAAAACCTTTAATTACTACAGATTATTATTGAGTGTAATATAAATTTGTTAAACAGAATCCATGCTGATTCAGTAGAAAGTGGTAATTTCTCTACTTGCGAAAACAGCGAGATGTTAAAAAGTAAAAATTTCCAAATTTTCATTAAATTTATATTTAACATCCATAGTTCTGAAGATCTAAATTCTGCTTTCCTGGATAATTGAAGACATGTTATCAGTATAATGCTCACGTCGCTCTAGTTCATTTCTGTTTTGTAAAAACAAAAAAAGTAAGAATTTCTAAACTTTCGTTAAATTCATACTTAACATCTACTACTCTGAGAAACTAAGTTCTCGTTTTCCGGATAATTACACACTAAAAATTTTGTTGCCTGCACAATGCTCACGTCACTCTTGTTAATTTCTGTCGTAAAAATTTTCACGGTTGATGCCACCAGAAATAACCGACGATGAATCACCAAGAAACGGATCTTTTACCCCGTCGATCGAGTACCATAAAGTTGTTCCCCACATTCCTCACGTTTTACCTAAGTCTACTTAAAAGGGTTGGATAGGCTCGAAGACTCTTAGGGCGGATATCGGATACAAACGAGTGTCTTCGGTTCAGCTGGCTCTGAACAAAACTACTAAACACGGCGCATCCTATGAGACCATTCATTATTCGACTGGTTTCGTTCGTTAAGCGAGTGCCAGCTAAGAAGGCTATGGTTAATTGAGTTTTAGGAATTCATTTTGTCGCTGATAACCCACCGGTGGCCGTCTATGTTCACAGGTCCCCGCAATAGACGTCTGGGAATTTCAAACATGACAAAATTTTCCGATAGATCAGCGCGTTAGAGGTTTTCTTGCCTAATCGATATCTGAACCGATGGTCAACGTTCGCTTAAACATTTTTTAGCTATCTATAGACAATGTTATTATACATAGAGTATGAAAAGAAAAGAAATATTAATAGAAAATAAAAATGGATTAAAAAATTATTATCATTTGATTAAGGTTGAAAAAATTTATAGTTCTATTTCGTTTATCCATAAAAAGATGTCAGTAGGCAGGACTTTGGTACATAAATTTATATAAAATACACGACAGTTTAAACAAATGAGAGTAAGATCGTATGATATACATATAACACTTTGCCTTACAAAAAAAAAAATGTTAAACAATAACATTCGTTTGTATCAACGAATATTTACATGTATTATATATTATAAATATTTTCAGACGATTTCAAGTGAATAAAAGATGAAAACAATTGTTTTCTATTTCTTCAGCTGTATTACATCTGCAATATAACCGTGAAAGTGGTATAAGTCCATTTACCACCTAGATAGATTATATTGGCTTAGTTCAATTCACGCAGAAGTCATTTATATAATTAATTTATATATATTTGAATTCATAAAAACATTGGCAAACTTAGTACACTTCATTGATATTTTTGAATCAATTAAAATGCAAACCCTTAAACATCTCGAAATAAGAAAAAATAATTTTACACCACATTCAAAATAAAGGGTCCGTATAACGATTAGTATGCAAGTTTTTGTACATTTTATTACGCTGTTCATCTACTGACAACGAAACATAGTCTGTGTTATGTCATTCAATTTATGCAATGGTTGTATCGTTTGAACTCATTAGCCAGTTAGTGTGAATATGATGACTAGTCTGCCAATTCTTATGCAAATTCATATTTTTGAGAATATAGCAAAAAAAAGTAAAACTTCAATAGAACGTTATTTCAATAATCAGGTACTATAGAAAACACTATAATTTCGATATTTTGTATATTTTTCATATTACGTGCATTCTGTCCAATGTTACTCCTTTAAATTTCTTCTAAATGTATCAAAATCCGCAGTTTAGTGATGATATTTGCGACAAACGATATATGAAACTAATAAACGATTCAACCACGTAAGTTTCTATCGTTTTTGAATAATCGTGATCGTGAATTGTAATTAATTAAATTTACATGTACGAACAAACTTTTTTATCAGTTGGATATATAAGATTTATATATTCATTTGTGTGTTATAGTATACAGAGACGATTAAACGTTCGGGAGGGAAGAAACAAGCGTTAAGTATTACTATGTTTTTATAAACGTTTTCCTTTCAATAGAGGAATGTTTACAAAGAGATATAAAATTATACGAAAATCGTTAGTGAACTAAGTGATTCACACAGATTTATTCAAGCGAACAGAATGAAAACGAATAGTATGTCTCAAGGTAAACGCGATTCATCTCGTTCACTGACCCTCTTGTTTACTCCTAAGATCACGTACAGTGTTTTTAAGATACTCTCGTTAATACGTTACTCTTTCTTATTACACGATTCTCAACGACGCCTGAACGTTACAATTTTCAATTTTCTATAGATATAAGTGTTCCATTGTCAATTGCACACACTTTCATTCAACCATTTCACATTTTCCAATCTCAATCTTACAGAAATTTATAAAATTTATTATAAATTTATTATAAATTTTATAATTTATATATAATTTATGTATAAAGTAAGAATAATTTGAAGAATAAAAAAAAAACAGAATGAACTTTAATAAACGTCGTTACTTTTAAGCTCCCTATCAGTTTCGATTATTTCTTCAGTTCTCCTTTCAACACTTCCTCCACGTGTACGATATATTTAACTAATTACTATGGTAAATGTTTGCCACCGTTTCCACATATGGCGACACTTGGTTGTATATCGTATCACATAACAATGTAAATTTCATTGTGAACAGAAGCAACAATACCGTGCCAATCACCAAAACATTGTTCACAGCTCAATGTGGTTGTCAAGTTTGTCTTGGACTTGATAAAAAAGAAAAAAGAAAAAAGAAAAAAGGGGAAAAAAGTTTCATTTCGAAAAGTATCGCCGTTCGTTCTGGCTCATCCACGCAGGCATTTGTTGTTGGACCTGTAATCTCTAATGGATTCTATGGGCATTTAAATAACCATCTCGCCCACCCACTATCACTTAACTCTCTCCGTCTTTTCTCCGAACCCTCGCACTATCTTGGACGGCGTACGCACTGACGACACGAAGGCAACTGCTCTTCTCTCTCTCTTTCTCTCTTTCTCTCTCTTGGCCTTTCCATTTTTTTACCGTTACGACCGGTCAAACAGTGTGGTTACCCATTATTTGCCTTCGTCCTACGTGTCTTCATGAAATGTTCACGCAATCGGCGAAAGATGGCCGTCGCTTCTTGAAACAGCAACTTTTGGCCGATGATCGGTGGATTTCAAAAAAGAGAAACAGAGAGAAACCGAGAAATCGAGAGGAGAGAGAAGAGAGAGTAGCCAAGAGGAAAGAGAGATCGGGAGAGAGAGATCGAGAGAAGACAGAGACCTAGAGGTGAGAGAGACCGAAAGGAGAGAGAGAGACTGAGAGAGAGAGAGTGACTGAGAGAACAGAGAGACCTAGAGGAGAGAGAAACCGAGAGAGAGAGAGAGTGACCAAAAGGAGGGGGAGACTTAGAGGAGAGAGGAACCTAGAAAAGAGAGACCGAAAGAGACCGGAAAGAAAGAGACCGAGAAGAAAGAGAGACCGAGAGGAAAGACAGACCGAGAGGAAAGAGAGATCGAGAGGAAAGAGAGACTGAGAGGAAAGAGAAACCGAGAGAGAGAGTAACCGAAAGGAGAGGGAGACCTAGAGGAGAGAGAGACCTAAAGAAGAGTAACCGAAAGAAGAGAGAGACCTAGGGAAGAGAGACCAAGAGAGAGAGAGAGAGAGAATGAAGAGAAAGAGAGAGAGAGAGAGAGAGAGGGGAAGAGGGATTGCCTAATAATTCGGTTGGTTCGCGAGACGCGTGAAAATGCCGTGAATACGTTTCTTCGAGAAAATCGAAGCCGAGAAAGCCACGATTCCTTCTCGTACAGTAATGTTGACGATGACTCAGCGGAGTTAGTCATACGAAACTGGGAGCCGACGAATCCGCACAAGAGCCGGTGCACTTTTAGGGCACTCTCCTGGCAACCCGAGCCAACGAACCGAACTTCGTCAGACGATCGATTCGCCAGACGTTCACGTCGATTACGTACACTTAAAGAATTCTTCGAGGAAGAAAACTCAATCAGAGGATTGATGAAAACAGAGTCGTCCTGTGATTTGTGCTTGGGTAGCATGTTTGTTCGAAGGAACTTCATGATCTTGATTGTTCTATAGGAAGAAATGACGTTCCTCTGTTTGCAATTAGTACAGATTACTATCGTCAATTTCTGATTAGTTTTATCTTTCGATGTATTAAACAATGAACATTATTGCCTTTCAAGAATAAAATAGTAACAGTAAAAACTGATAGTGTCGTTCTTATGTTCATTGTCCTAATACTAGTGGACATCTGAGAGAAATTAAATCTTGTAATTGGGAACCATGTGTCAAACAGTTAGGATAAATGAATTAGGCTGTTTGTAGAGTCCTGCAAACATACATAGGTTACTCTAACTTTGTTTCCAAACACCTTGGAAAATAAAAAGCTGATACATAAGGTTGGGTTTGGTACTTTAAGGTACTCTAACTTTGTTTGAAATGTGAAAAACATGAAATTTCCTTGGAATGTTTCAAGATACCTTGGAGATTGAAAAACTGATGTACAAGGTTAGGTTAGGTGCTGTAAGGTGTTCTATCTTTGTTTAAAATGTGAAAAACATATGAAACATATGGAATCTTTTGGAATGTTGCAAAACACTTTGGAAAATGAATTCTAGATAGATAGAATACTATAACTTTGTTTAAAATGTGAAAAACACGTGGAACATTTTTGGAATATATCAAATCACTTTAGAAAATAGAAAATTAAGATACTCTGTCTTAGAGTGACTGTGATTTGATACCTCAGATACTTTGACTTTGCTTAAAAGGTGAAAAACATATGGAATTTCTTCGGAATATCCCAAAACACTTTGGAAAATGAAAAACTGACAAGTAGAACTATGCCTTCAATTCCTTTTTATGCTTGCAAGAATTCATCATGTCGATAAAAAATCGATATATTTAACATACCTAAAAAAGGTATCAAAAATAGATGTTACGTTTTCTATAATATTAATACACATTTCGTATTAATTTTTTAAATCTCTAGTTACGTCACATTTATAATGAATGAAATTCACCTTGATAAATGTGTTTCTTTCTTCTGATTATTTAAAAACTGCATTATTACATAAAAGAAAGTATTCACGTTGGTTGTTGAATAATGATAGTTCGTTGAAGAAATATTGATACAGGAAGATTACTTTGACGTATCGCGTATCATAACGAGGCTGACACTTGTTAAAAGACCGTGTCATAAATTCCATACACTGGCAAATATTATTTTTAGCCCGCTCGCACGCTCAGAAAAAGCAATTCGTACGAGGTAACGAGCGTTTAAGAATTACCGATAACAGAAGCGTGGGAGTATACGGAGATAAGCTTGCAAAGTGGACGGTCGAATAATTTGTGTAATTGCCCTTAGGAATTTCGTGGAATTGGTCACGTCGAACCGAACCCGAAAAAAGGAATGTTACGTCGTCGATTGGTGAACGTGTATCACGGAGATATCCGATGCTGACGTTGCTCAACGTGACCAATGTGGATAATCGTATGTTTACTTACCCCAGAAAAAGGTTATGATACGGGATTGTTATCAATCGACCATCAATGCTATTCTCGACGACACCTCGATTACAACTGACGCCTGTTAACAATTTCGCTTGCCAATGACTATAATTATATTTTAAAATATACAATTGTAAAGCTAAGGTACATTTCGATTAATAACGATGCAAATATTTGAATATCAATCTTTACTACAATTATTGAATAGTCGTTCATCTGATTTTAAATGTAGTACAATTTATATAACTTGGAAAGTTTTACAAGATTACGATTTTGTTCATTTCCTTCCTCTTCGCTGTGAAAATTTCTGTAAATTGAAATATAAGCTCCGGATAACTCGAATTATTTTCTTCACGTTTAGATGCGTTGGATCATTTATTTATTATTTAAAATTTGTTTTGCGTTATGTTTGTGTATGTATATTGTATGTGTAAGTATACATATACAATAAATACTGTGACTTTCATTAATGCTCGGGCATCCTTTAAAACCGAATAACTTTTTTAAGATTGAACTAAACGACTTTAGTTCTGTTTTGAGAAGTTAGAAGGATTAGTTTACTAGGCAAAAAGTTCAAAAAGATGTTTGAGAAAATTGCAATTGATCCGAATCGTAAGAAAAAGAAATAGTAAATGTTGCTTCTTACAATTTTTGTATCTCAACTTGTGATGAAATTTAAAAAATGCAGATGTACTAAATTTATGTTAGTTACACACATGTTCAAAATTTCGGAACGATTACAAAGAGAGAGAGAGAATAGAGAAAGACAGAACGAAAAAAGGGGAAAGATAGAAAGAAAGAGAATTAGCGATTATTCAACTCTTCAAAGTCAAATTTGTCTTTCTTTGAATATTTATCGAAAATAAAATTCTTGAATATTAAATCGAAAATATCTAACTCATGTATAAAACTTCTGAAAGTCGAATTTCCGTTCGTTAAAACGTTTCTTACTCAGAAATTTCGATAAGTCGAAACTTCTGTAACTCGAAAATTTCAACTTTTCCCTTGAGATTCCCTTTTCTATACTTCCATATCTTCCTTATCTTAATTTAAAATCAAAAAAATTCTGAAAAATATATATTACATTGAAAAATTTTTCGTAAACTACAATCTTATGCTTAAAAAACGTAAGTTAATCTTTAAATATTCAATGGACAGGTTTCTTACGACAAACATGTAAACCAATATATTTTAAATTTCTCTACTGTAATCAGAAGAAAACGGAATTTATAGGATATTTATGTACACATACAAGGTGTAACAACTTGAAAATAAGTATCTAGAATAAGTGAAGTACACGAAAGTTTGATAAAAATTGTAGTACTGAAAATAAACTGGAGCTTTAGAATTGCCTGAACAATCGCAAATACAAACGGATCGATTTAAAAGCAGCATGAAACGAAAGAACGGAACCACTCGGCTTCAACAACTTTCCCGTCGCAAAAAAGCCCTGTCAATAATCACAAAATTCGTACTTCATTTATCGTACTTTTCCATGCTGCTCTTCCTTCACCGTTCGTTGCCCCAATTAAACCACTGCGATCGAAGCAAGAATGTGCTGTATCGTAACAAATACGCTTCATACATGTACACGTGGAATCAAACACGATGAACACGAACGAACCGATTACGTGTAATATTCTAGCACTGGTTGGTTACTTAATATTCAAATCAACAATTTCACCACGTAATAAGTATTGAAATATACGATCGTACATGTACGAATAGAACTTAATAATATTTATATACAATTTGCATGACGCGATATTCTGTTATAACTTATTCCTGGTAAAAGTTTCCAACCGTTTTATAAACTTCCATCGTTTTCCCTGCATCGCCGGTCTCTACGGACCGCTTTAGATATAATTAACGGGTGATTTGCGCTGTGTAATGATAGCAGCAAACCAGAAGGCAAAAAAAGAAAAAAGAAAAGAAGGAAGAAAAAAGGAGAAAAAAAAGAGGGAAAGAAACTGAAAGGTTGCTCTTACAGTAGAACCAGTTCAGAGGCGGATGTATGTATATGCGTCAAGTGAAACAGTTCCACCTTCGAAGCAGGAGGGATTTTGTCATGGTCGAGTGATATCCAATCAGGGAAAACAGACAGCGAGAACGCGGTTTCCAATTGGCGGTATCCGTTACTGCTAATTAACACTGATAGTCTTGATAATTCAAGGATAATTTAACTGTGTCTAGGTGGTCTCTCGTGATGTTACTTTATTAGTATAAATAATAATTATACCTGACCAAGTGAAATGTCGTCGCTGAGCGTAAAGTATACGATACACGGCAAAACGTGATATTAACATTTATGATAAACTTGTAACATGTTTGAATAGGATATTCAATTATTTATTGTACGGAGCATTTGAATAGCAATTGAATATTTAATTTTCTTTATTATCAACCTTTCCCTGTCCTATATCGAGTATAACTGGACATTACATTTCGAAAACGGTGTTAGTTAGTCGAAGAATATTTCTCGTTTTATTATAATTTGTATAATAAAAGAAAGACTTCTTTACAGGGTAAGTATCTCACTAAATATTAATCTTTATAATATAATATCCTAACGCGTTTTTATTCAAAATGGCACAAGTAATCAATTAACGTAAAAAAAATTGTAAGACTGCATATAACAAAACAAGTGCAATTGCTTTTTGCAACTGTACTGATGCATTCTTGTAAAAACTCGCATTACTTGATGATAGGGCTTGTTAAATAGTTCAAGATTTATCTCTACAGTTTTTTCTATCTGCAAAAGGAACAAAGTTATAAATTATATAAACATATATATATATATAATTTAAATAAATACAAGTTAAAATAAGTAATAGTATAAATTAAATTGTACGTACATAAAATTTTAAAAGAAGAAAATAAAATAAACTGATATTGCGAAAATATCAAAGGGTTATATTACAAAGTATTCGAAAGATTTCAAAATATCGCAAAGGGTTAATACACAAAGTATGTGTGTTCAAAATAAATGCAACGATTAACTCAGACTTCTTTCTTTAAGTAACAGGTCTGTCTATAAATGCGTAAGTATTTCTGAATATTTTAAAGCAACGTGAATAAAGCACATTTTACTATTTTAATCAGCGATAGATTTTTCTTTATCATTAGTAACTAGTTGTTATCTTACAACTTGTTAGAATGTGTCACGAAATAAGTCACGATGAATCATATATATACCTTTATGCACGAATTTCTTGACCGACCTACTAATTTTGTATATAATCTAACAGTTTTAATTTAATGTATACAGTGGAAGCTCGGTAACTCGAAACCCACGAGAAAAATTAAAAATTTTCGAGTTATGAAAGTTTCGACATATTTCAGTTTTTGAGTCAGAGAGGATTAACGAACGAAAATTCGACTTACAGAGGCTCTATATATTTTCTAGGTTTCTTAATTTGTAAACATCCAAAGAAAGACAAATTCAACTTTCAAAATTCAATTATGTACATATTCATTGCATACGTATACGTACACATATAAGCATAAAAGAAAGATAAATTTGAAGTAAAAAATAAATGACAGTTTTCTTTACATCTAGGCTATTATACGTCGTTAAACGCATCTAAATGTGGGGAAAATAATTCGAGTTATACGCAGGTTGAATTCCAATTTACAGAGATTTTCACAGCGAGAAGAAAAGAAACGAACGAAATTTTAGTTTTATAAAGGTTTTCGAGTTACTGAGGTTCTACTGTATTTAATATATTTTCCAATTTATAGAATAGGATGATAAGAGAATAACATATCATCATCCGCACAACTTTCAAATTTTAGAACACGCTCATAAAAAATATTTTTAATAATACTAAAATATTAAATTCCACTTTCCTTTCCAATTAGCAATTATTTAAATAAGGAAAAACTGTAATACCATCAACATATTAATAAAAAGAAGTTTTGTAGTACTTCGTAATCTTTGAATGTTATAGAATCATTTGGGCAACGATATGTCGATGATCCAAGTTTCTTCTTAATTAGCTTTAGCAACTCATGGATGTAAGTTGGGCAGATTAAACGAGAAAACAACTTCTCAGATTCTTTTCCCGTACCATCGTTCCTTAAGGGGATCACAATGAAGTTTTTTTCTTTGAATAAGTAGAGATCGGCAACAATCACTAGATAAGCAATTCAAATTAATATATCGCCATACATATAAATTATTCAGTTTTCCCACTTCCAGTAAATAAATTTCGCAATTTTCGTCTGAGCTGAATTCGTGTTTATCCTTTTCTGATGGAATAAAAAATGTGTTAAAAGGACGTTAATGTCCTTCCTGCCATCAGACAGAGTCTTTGACAATATTTAAAAAAATATTCGAAGGTTGAATTTCTTGAAAGCATTGGTAAAGAGACTTCGGTACTTGCTAATTCAAAAATGGGATTCCCAGACAAATAGAGAAACATCAATAAATTGGAAACAAATCTGTCTTCTCTCTCTCTCTCTCTCTCTCTCTCTCTCTCTCTCTCTCTCTCTCTTCGGTGAAAAATAGTTTGTCCCTGTATCAAAGAATTTCAAAAACAAATTCCTCGGACCTGATGAATAAATTCGTCAATATCAAGTAAAATTTGTTGAATTCATTAAGATATTACATCTAAAAGATGTAAACGAACGTGTATTACGTCTCGTGTAGAAGTATTAAATAACTGTTTAGTCATTTACGAGCCACGCTTCGAAAACGAATACAAGTAGATAACAGCCGCACTAGTCAGACACGATAGCCAGCCATGTCCACCTTCTCCAATCTATAAGACCCTTATAGATATGTGTACAAACAAGCTGTATAATATAAATACAAGCTGTAATTTGAAAATTACTTATGCGAATAAAATATTACATTTGTCGCTACTAATAATTGTGCAAAAAATCATTAAAGAAATTCAACAAATATAAAATTTCAGCATTCTAAATTACTTTTTAGTAAAATGTAGTAAAATATATAGAAACTGTATTTTGCGTAATATTTTAAGTAATATATTCTTTATAAAGTATTCTATTGTAAACAATATGTGTACCAGATAAATTTCATGAAATAAATTTAATTTTTTAATCTTTTTCTTTCCTTTTTATTAGTTATTTAGCGTCATATTAACCGTTTTCATGGGTTATTAGCGACACAATGTACAGATTCATAGTTCGTTGTGCAGTTTGGTAGGTTTTAAGTAATGTAGCAGGTTTAGAATTGATTTAGTGTTCTTTTCGTTGCTGTTGGCGCCTGTAGCGCTTTGGAAATTCGCAGGTACTTAATTCTTAAATTTATTTTTCATATGTTTCCATTTTAATTTAACAAAACAAATTGTAAACTCTTACGAATTTAAAAACATCAAACATTTAAATATACGAAAATAATTTGAAACACTTTGTGGCTAAAAAATGAATGCCTAGTTTTCACTACGCGTATTAAATTCTGCCGTAGCAAAAGGTTTAAATTGTCTCTAAAGATGAATCTCATATGTAATAAGATTAAATTATTAGGTGTACAAATAAATTCTTTCCGACTTTTGGGTATAATTGAAAGCTTATTTAGAAAGAATGAAAACAGATCGATCGTTGAAATAATTTCCATTATTGTTGATGAACTTTTGCCATTTTTCTACTAACTTACGAATACCATCGCAAATATTTCGATTTGTATTGCTCTAATGATTGTATGACTTCAATTGTATGGCAACAAAATTTAGTATTTCATTTTAAAACGATAAATGTAATAGTAATACACATTGTCCACCGCAAACGGCACTTACAAAGTCGTTGAAAAATATAAATACATCTCGGTCTTTAATAATGTTCGAGATAATAGCTCAAATATGCTTACTGCTTTTAACTTTGCCCCCTGACTGTGGACTATCGCCAATAAAGAAAAAGAAAAATATCTGTCAAATATTGTTTTGAAAACTATTGTATACCAAGGTTGCTTTGTCAGTACCATTCTTACATTTAAGCACCTAACCTATAAAGTATACAAGTATTTCGGAATAATAAAATTAATTTCTAAAGTAAAAAGTAATTTCTTTGGTAAAATGTTGAAATAACGCAAAAATATGTTAAATTACACATTATTTTTTTAAAGTGTACTAACGTTCGAAACAGATGAACTTATTCACAAACATATCAAGTATATTCATTCTTTTCGTAATACAGAGAAATTTCTCTGATCGATTAGCAAAGTGTTAATACTATTTCAATATTTTATACGTTTTATGATATTCGTATATTTTATATCCATGTGAAATAATGAAATCTAGTCTTCTAATATTCATACAAATAAAATATCTTTATCCTTTATTTCAAGTTGTGCAATAAACAAAATTACTAAATATTTATTGAAAAAGAAAGAGTAAAATAAAGTGATTTTTGAAAAATATCTCTAAAAATATCAGAGTAGGAACTGACTTTGTGAAAAGTAAATATTATCACGTTGCAGGAAGTCACATGAAACGAAATAAATATTTACTAAGGATCTGTAAAATAAATGCATTAAGACGTACCATGTGTCAACGTGTCTCTGTAATAATAGCTTGCTATGCTCAGCTTGGGAAAAAAGTAGGAGCATTTTGGCTCGAATAGGAGCATGAGTGTCCTTTTTTTGAAGCACGTATATATTTTGCGAGCTTAGCTCTGTGCTACGTATTTATATTCTATCCGTATACCTACATATAGCAGTAAAACTGTTCGGTCGAAATACTTTTGTTTTTACGACTTCACGAGTCATATTATGAATTGTTTCGTTTGTTCTGGTTCGATATTGAAACTTGAAAGAGGGTTCATCGTCATCTTTAAATTCACGAACATCGTTCTCGTACCAATCTTCAATAAAATGCCCACTTACCATTTGCAATTTTTCTCCTCGAAAGTTTTCATAGTACATAAGAAAAGTTCAGTCATTAGATCCTGCGATTGATTCGCTAAAACGGTTTGTTTTTCAATCTTTCTTAAGTAAAATCGGTGAATTTACAAATACTCCATTCGTTGAAGGAAGTAATGAGATCGAACGAGATACTTGAAGGGAATAAAGGAAATTGCGTGAACTGTTGCTGATAGCGAATCTACTACTGTTTCGGTTTCACATACTCATTGGAGTTCAATTCTAATATATTTATGATGCTATTGTATCACATAATTCCTAAAATAATCTAAAATTATACGTTTAAAAAATTGCTAGTTTTGAATTAAAATTAAACAGAAAATTAAGTAACCTTAATTTAAAAAAAAATGCTCATACAATAATATAATGATCAACTTTTTTTCTTAGATTAGTATTAACACCATTCGTAGTCAAATCACATAATTTTTTAAGTTTTGAATATTTCTCTAGTGTATATTTCTCAAATCAAGAAAAATGGTTTTCTAAGAATTATTTAAAATTTGTAACTTTATTCCTTCTCGCGGAAAATTGCAAATCTGACTGTTTATGAAATATATTTAAAATATAAGCAATATTAATGATTTTAAACGATGTGAATATAAGTTTTCAAACACATAAATTTTGAACATAATATTTATCATTCATGCTTTTCAGTAAGACCTTACAAAGATACATTAATTTACCTTTCTTCATAATAAAAATAACTAACAAATGATAGCTCCATTTTGTAATAAATACAATATAAATTTATTCTTAATCTATGAGTGTTTTGCAAAAATTTCCATCACCAATTTTGAAACCGAACTGTGTTGTTCTTCGAAACAAACTTTTTGCACCGATGACTATCGAATTTTGCAAATGACTGTTGTCAACATAAGAAAGTATTCCCACCAAAAAATCTTGTATCAATTCTATGTTGCAAATAAATGAATTTACTTAGAAAAAGGAAACTTTTGTAAATTCCTAATAAAAGTACAATGTGAAAATCGATGAACATCAGGGTAAATGTTTCTTCAATCAACTGATAGAACGTTAAAAAATAAAAAAAAAAGTATAAGTACATGATTGAGTGTTCATTGAAACATACAAATTTCCCATTAAGTAAATCCAATTCAAAAATCCCGTTGTATCGTCGTCGGAGATTTGTATGTACTATGTTCGAGCTTTGTCGGAGCTTTCGCGTGTTGCATCCCAGACACATATGCGTGTGGTTGCACAAACATATCGGTACACACCCTCCAGTAACCGCAAACATTGTGTCATTGTCACGAGAGCACGCGTAGTATCGCGTGTAGGCAGACGCCAGCCAGTCCGCACGATGAATTATACATCGTGAATGTTTTCGGGCTCGAATTTGCATCGACTGAACGGCTACCGCCTGCTATTCTTAGCCGCGGGACACCCTTTCTCTCTTCCCCGTTCCTCTCATCTCACTCTCTTCCCCGCGTTATTGGACGTCGAAAAAGGAAGAACCTTATCTCTCACTCTCTTTCTCTGTATGACGATGAGAGAAAGAGAGAGAGAGAGAGAGAGAGAGAGAGAGAGAGAGAGAGAGAGAGAGAGAGGAGGGGCAAGATGTACGACCTTAGGACCGGCTATCGTTTCTAGCTATATGGTAAACGCGACTGGCGCTATGCGCGCGACCCGATGCGATCTTGCTGAAACTAGAAATTAATTATCCACAGTCGCGTGTCTACTAGCTTGAATTAACGAGCCGAATTTCCAAGGGGCCTAGCTCAAGGACGGATGACATCCCTCGTGCGTACCACCACGATAAAATTAGAATGCGAAAAATCACACTGACGAAACGGAGAATTATGGAAACTAGTAGAAGGATGAACGTTGATTTATTTATGTAGAGAGAACTTTCTTGAACATTCGAGGGTTGATCGTTTTGTTTTGGAAATTGCTGATGTTCTATTTCCTATATATTTTGATCGTTGCGTTATAGTTGAGTGTGATAAGTAAGGTGTTTGAAAGTATGATTATTTCTTTGCTTGTAATTCATTCCTGAGGTATTTTATTAATTGAGATGGATTTATGAATTAATTTATGTTTGTTTCTTGAAAGGTAAAGTCTACAGGTGAAGTCACCTGCGACTTTTTTTTTGTCACAGTGTGCACCAGCTCCTTGTGTGAATTAAATTTGGACAGACAAAATACATACTGAAATTTTTCCATTTACACCTCACTTATTTATATGCTTACTCGATGTTTCCAAAATATCGTTGCATTATTCGTTTGAGATTTTCGAAATATTCCTTTTTTTGAAGAAGTCAAATAATTTTGTGATATTTTAATATCTCACTGTAATTAATGACATATAAATTGCAAGCTGAGAAATTTCTTTCAATTTCACTTTGTAGTAGTTTCAGTTGTACAGAATGATCCGCATATCAAAAACTGAATTTCATCAGTAAATTAGATTACGTATTATTAATTTCAATTAAACTGCGTAGGATATTTTGACAACCTTAGCAATCTCAGTGCGAGCGATAACAACGTTTGTGATGTCACATTGTGCGTGTTCTTGCGCGATTGCTTGAGAGACTGAAGTATCTGCACGCGTGCAAACAGAAGTTTCGTGAATGGAACACCCTGTTCCGGCGACGTGCTCACGGACAACAGATGAAGAAGAACTAGCATCAAAAGAGAACGCTTATCGCGGGACACGCGCGATAATAAACATCTGTTTTATGAGCGTAGAAAGCAGCTATGTCGTGCCTGACTGTGTGTGGGAAAGAGAGAGAAACAAAGGAAAAAAGAGAAAGTGGGAGAGAGGGCAGAGAGAAAGAGAATGAGAGAGCGCGCGAGAGAGAGAGAGTACGAAAGAGAGAGAAAGAGAAAGGGAGACAAAGGAAAAGAGAGAAATTGAGAGAGCGCGGGAGAAAGAGAGAAAGAGGAGAAAAAGAGCGCGAAAGAGTAAGTGAGAAGGAGAGAGAAAGCGTGAAAGAGAAAAAGAAGAGAGAGAAAGTGAGAGAGCGAGAAGAGAGAGAGAGTGAAAGAATGAGAAGAAAAAGGGAGCGAGAGAGCGAAAAAGAGAGGAAGGAGAGAAACAACAAAAGCAGAGAGGCAGAAAGAAGGGAAGAGAAAGAGAGAAAAAAGAGAGAGATGGAATGAGAGAGACCACGGGGTAAGAGGATCGAAAGAAACGGCGAGAATTGAGCCCAGGGTGTAGGGTTGTAGACGCGTGGAACGAAGCGTCGCCGTTTGTTTTGCACAAGCCGCGCCGGCGGAAACGAAGCTTCTCCGATAAAAGGCGAAGTTACGATTGGGCTCGAACTCGAGCTGGAAAAGAGATTGCCAACGTAATAGCAACCACACTCGCTGGATGTGTAACGCGATTCGGATCGATATCGCATTAATTGCATGCCTTACCGATTGTGCACTCGCGGTTTTAGTAGGAAAGTCATTGATGACGCAAACTGCTTACCTTGCCTTCCTCGTTTTTTTCTTTTCTTTTTCAAAGTTCTCTTTATATTACGTTATACGCAATTTTGCTACCTTTTGTTTATCGATACAACTATATTTTTGTAGAAATTTATTAAAATATTCTTTACAGTATATATTAATGTTCTGCTATTTTCTAACTTTATAGGAACTTGGATCTTTTGATCATTAAATACTGTGAAACATTCGGGGACACAGTAATTTAAAATCTATTCTGCGATACTACCTTTTTTCAAATAAAAAACAATACGAATACATGAGAAATGTTTAATTGAAATAAATAAAATTTATAATTGTCCCACAAAACATAAATATTCCTTTGTGCTAGGATACGTATATCCTGCGAAAAAAAAATAAAAAGTTCGAATTCTCGGTTAATGGATTTGCAAAATTAGTGTAACGTCGTCACAAATAATGTGCTCAAGCTATAACAAACTTCTCACAACACGTACAAACATATCTTGAAAAGTGGGACGTTTTAGATCCGGAGCGAATGGAACATCTGTTTCTTTTTGATACAGATTATCATATTGATTATGATATATCAGCTACTCTTTGTCGGCAAGCTTTACCATCTGCCTATTCAAAAATATTAGAAAAGAAATATTTATCAGATCAGTCGTGATCTCTGTAGTGTTAAAGGTATACTTTGTTTAAGAATATCATTGTCGCCTATAAAACTTTTTCACTTGTACATTACGTTTTGCATTCTCTCATTCGTTTAATTACCTCGTCAGCATTTAAAACGTAAGATTATATATTAACCCTTTAAAACCCCATCTTGCGTACAGTCTCAAAATTCCACCTCCGTAATATTATATTCGATAGAAATGTAACTGTCTCCAATTTATCTCGGCACGCGCTACGTATCATGAATAATTTATTGTATTGTTTTATTAGAATGTTCTTGTTTTTCTTTTTCATTTTTCTTGTGCAAACGTGATATTACGTAGCTGGATTTAACGTGTATCATTTCTTATCATATGTACGAATGTAAAAGCCTTTTCAAAAAATTGTTTCATTCGAGATTATAAACATTTATAAAGTAAAATAGAAAAATAAAAAAATTTAATTTTTACACGTTTTTCCAAAATTCAATGAAATTTCAAGGGGTAAATATGGTGCTGATCGTTAGAAAAAGACACCAAAAACTTACGAAATTGTAAATACTCCAGAAATTCGACACTACAAACAAAAATACATAACACCGCTATCGGACAAGATTCGGATACAGCGTTGAGAACAAAGAACGAGCATGATCGAGAGAGAAAAAGAAAGAAAATAACAAAAGAGCAAAGGAACAAACCATACACACACGCTTCAGACACGCAATAGCGACGCCCTCGTTGTAAATATCCTCGCCAGGAGGCGAGTGCGACACATAACGACGGTAACTCATACGACACAGATGAAACGGAGAAGGAAAGAAACAAAAAAAAAAAGAAAAAACGAAAAAAGGAAAAAAAGGCAAAGATAAAACGGTAGAGGAAGCAAGTAGGAAGAAGAAAACATCAGAGAAAAGAACCGCGGCCACCGGAGCGGAATGTAATTGTGCGCGTGACGTCAGAATGGGTCGAGGGGTCCTTTCGAGCCGGCTAATTAAGAGCTCAGGCTAATTCAATTATAATTTATACCTCGAGGATAAGCTTGTAAGAGCGAATCTTCTCTTCTCACCAGGTCTTAACTACCAGCAATCATTTATCCGCTACTAAACGCCACATGTCCACCTAAAACAATTTACAACGATTTCTTGACCCTTCGTCTGAAACTTAGCCTCTTACGTGTAACAACTCGAAATACCGTGGCTACGAACAGGTCATCCTTACGGATGAATATCTACTGGGGGGATGAACGATCGTAACATAGGGAGGAGACCAGGCGTCTGTTACTCGACAGGATTGAGACGTTTTAGGTTGTTTGTTTTGAGTGCAACGCGCTCCGCCCACCTCGTCCCAACAAAGTCTTCTTTGGCCACGGTCGCCGTTGCATTTTCGCCTTGTTCTCGTTCTACGATCTTTTCGCTCCACCTTTCTTCTAGCATCCTCCCGCACCACGCTTTTTTATCATCGTCTGCTGCCGGCTTCTATGAAAAGCGACCAAACGGAACAGTGTACACGGAGACCTGGTACTTCGCGTGGGCGATACACTTGGTGAGACGCGCGTCCTTGGAATTCTGTCGGCTAGATATTAGTACCATAACGCGGCTGGTGGAAATATTTCTACACCTTTGTGACCAAGAGAACTCTGACCATACTATTAGCTATGCGTCGGAAGAGCTATGCGTAATCGTGTTAACTACTCGATGACCTGGATTTGCAGAAATGTATTAATTGATCACTTCGATTCAATCGCTTGAAAGGTGGCCACGTTCCGATATCGATCGATCGTTTCACTTTAAATAGAATTAACGGGGAATAATCTTTTCGTTATATCGTACTGTATAGTCGATGAAAGTAATATAACGAGGTAGTAAATTAAAGCTTTAAGTATTCTCATGTTTCGAGTAAAATAAAATTGATTTTATTGTTTTTCTTTTTTGTTTTTAATAATTCTCGTTCAGGCTATAGGGATAATTTTTCTAATTATAAATATATGCAGTTTTTTTTTGTTTGAGGTGAACAGTGAAGTCATGATCATGGGTATCATCAAAATCCTTTACTTAACCTAGTTCATCATAAGATATCTCGAAATATTGACACGTTGTTATACCAAAATTACAGAAAAATATGTTGTTATATGAATAAATTTATTTTAAAAGAAAAAACTTATGTGTTACTTTTTCTTTAATGCAGAAAAAGTGATCAACTTCTGCCTAGTATTCATGTTTACAAAAGTAATAGTAATACCCCGATTGACCGAAGCCATCTTTTTTCATTCAAATCTTCGTAAATTGAACGAATTGCAATAATGACAGTAACTTTTAACCCTTAACGCTTATAACGCTACGTGACTGGAAAGTTACATGTCCCTTTGTCTATATTTTATATATAATTTCATTTGTTTATTTCTACATTATTGCATAGTTGTATTGTTACATTATTACAAGTTAATTTTTTCTATCAATTATTAATTCTTGTTTTTCACTATTTGTCGAAATGTAAAATCGTAATCAATTGTACTTTTTCCTCTCATAAACAGGTAAAAAACCGGGTTATAGAGTGTTAACGTGTTAACTGGGTTCATCTCACGAACGAAAATTGAATCTGCAGTTTATAATAAAAAATCAATCATACGGATAAGTATTTAATTTCATTATCTTGATTTTCATAAATATGAATATAGTGTATTTTATATTCACATTTACAGGCATAACAATACAATTAAAACTGAATAATCTCACGATAAATAAATTACTGCGTTCTATATATTATTGAAATAACGACGAATTGTTTCGTCATCCCCAGTTAAAAATTTAACGCAGGAAATATCTCACTATAAAAATAGACAAATGTTAGAAAAGTCTTCAGGAGCCTTCTTCTCTCCAATAAAAATTTCTTCCGATCGAAGTAAAAGGGAACCGCCTCGTTTCGTAACGATCGATTAAAATTCCATGGGTAAAACTGCGTTTCTTACAAAATCAATGTCGAATGACACACGTATTCTAGTTCCGATACATCACATTCTAGCTCCTGCTGTTTTTTATCGCCTTTACCCGCTAATCTAGCCAACAGCTTGGCGGCGCAACGACCCAATCAATGTTTTCCTCGAACGGCTCGAATTCCTTGGTAAAAAAGAAACAAGCAAATGATTGGCCGCGGTCTAATCGTTGGAGCAAATATCGGTGTGACCACCACCGGCAGTCGTTGTCGTTGCCACCGTCGATATGCAAATTAGGAGAAAGCTTTGCTCGTGCACGAAACAAGGATTCACAGAAATCCTCACTGGTTTCGCGTGACTCGTGTGCATCCATCATCCACGTCGATTTCCATTTTACGCGGATATATACGTTTACACTGTATCAAGATCTAGATCGTTCCAGCAGAATATGTATGATCGATGCATTTTTTCTTTTCTTCCTTCTTTTTTTAATGTTGTGACCTATTTACAGGAAGTTAATTCCTACGAAATGACTGTATTGTGTGAATTGAAAGTGAGTTTAAATTTGAATTAAATAAAAAATTTTCTAATTCTTTATATAGTTCTTAATAATTCTAATAGTAATTTGTATATCTGCTTACTGGTCACTTTTGAATTCTTGAAATTTTCGAAATAAATTGAACTTTTCTGTAATAATATCGTTTTGATTATTAGGCACCGAAAATATTTCGCATCGATCATGTAAAGAGGAAATATTAATTTTAACAATGTTACTATGAGAAGAATGCCAAAATTTTATTTAATAAATTAACTTTATTTAGTAAATTACCACTTTTCTCAAAGTATTTTTGCAAAATATTGATTAATTAAGAATTAAGAGTTATTAGATTAATTAAGAACAAGTTATAGCAGCTTTTTCTAACATAACGCGATTGGAAGACATAGCTGAATAATAGTTATTGTGAATATTAAGAACATACTAATAATCTGAATTTTCTTGAAACATAATTTTGCTTAATGAAGTAACTACCACTTGTTCCTATAACTTTTTACTAATACTTTATAAGCTGATACATTTCAGTAGTACAAAAATCTTGAACTTGACTTGCAAAAAATAAATTAAAAGCTGTGTCGATCTTGGTATCGTTTCTAAAGTGCTTATTTGCAAAAATGTTTAACATTGACGAAAATATCTGGACTATAAGCAAGATATAATAAAATTATCCTTTCGACATCCTTTATTTTTTGACAAACATATCTTAACAGTAATGATATTATCATTTTTATTAAATTACTTTCGGTCTTTTCAACAGTACTGAAAACAAAGGAATTAACAAATTTTCAATGTCAGTTCTTTCTAAAGTTCTTCAAATTTCATTTCAATTCCAATGTAGTTCACATAAACTATCAAGTGAAAAATGAAATTTGGAATTTTTTATCATTCCAATCAATCGATATGAGATAAATTGCTATTGATCATCACAATATCCAAACATTCATTAACAGATTCAATATTGATGAAAATTAGCAAGTGACCCTAAACTTTCACCAAGTAGTATAAGTATTAATACGAACACCTAAAGATTACGTATACCTGTCTATTTATATTGAATTGATTTTTCTAATTGATTAGTGTTAATAAATTTCTAGTAAAATATGCATCTAAAATTTGTAAATGGTAATAAAATTAATGGATATTTAAATCGCATTTTATTTCATACTTTATCAATAGTAATTGAATTAGGAGTTCCATTCGTGACATGTAAAAATATTTCACGGAAGGATAAAACTTCGATGAAATCTTAGCTTTAATACGTTTAGAATCTTCTTGCATAGCGTATTAATTTTTCGAGCTCGTCCTGCAATAAACCGTGGTGCTAAACTGTCAGCTGCTTTCAATGGAAATTATGCAATATACACAAGCGACTGACTGCCTTTATGAGAATGTTTACCCACTGAATGGAACATTGCGATCACTCTGATGTTCATAGATGATTGCAAAAGACTGGACATCGAAAAAGCTCGAAGCTAAATAGGTCCGCCAGTTTTATTCACTTATAAGTCTCTCTCGTAACTGTTCCACCACTATCTTTATGTCCAACGGAAACAATAAAAGGGAACGTATAACTTTATTATAAGTTTCACGATATAAAAGAAGGAAGAAGAACAGAAAAAGGGAAATTTCCTTTTATAATAAGTACAGTACACTTCGTCGTTAATACTTTCTTCTTTTTTTCTTCGTAAATAACAGAAATCTAACATAACAGAAGAGAAACGAAAATACAAGGATTGTCATATTGAAATGTTATGCAAGTTGAAATTTGTAATCGAAAGTTGAATCTATTTAAAGCAAAATTATTCTCTATAACAGCAAACGTGAAAATGTAATAAAGAAATTATAGTTTTTTCGAAATTACCAGTGTATGATAAAAAAAGAGACGATTGTCGTATTCTAGTTAAAATTTATAATTGAACGATGAATTTATCTAAAGTAAAATTATTCTTCATGACAGCAAAAGCGGAAATGCAACGAAGAAACTACGATTCTTTCCAAATTGCCAGTAAATGACAGAAAAGGAATACAACGATTGTCGTATTCAAGTTAAAATTTACAATCAACAGTAAAATGTATCTGAAACAAAATTATTTTCCATAACAACAAAAGCGGAAATGGTTCTTTCAAAATTGCCACTGAATGACATAAAAATACGATGGTCGTATCAAAATGAAGATTTACAATCGAAGATTGATTCTATCCGAAACAAAATTATTCACCGTGACAGCAAAAAGCGGAAATGCAACGAAGAAACTATGGTTCTTTCGAAATTGCCAGTGAATGACAAAGACTTGGAACTCAGTCATCCCCAGTCTAGACGTTGACAAGAGGAGAAGCAAAGAGAACGGAAAAAGATGTGCTTCGTGTTCCCTCTATAAATACATTTACCTTGTTTGCGGAGCACTTGTAGTTGGCGGCTTGTATTCGTGGAATGCGTCTCTCCTCGTGTTTCGATCGGTTTTCTCTGAGGGACGTGCGGTAAAATTTGGTTGAAAAGAACATCAGTCAAGGGTCTCGGGACAACCGTTGCTTACGACATATCGTTTGTCACTGCGCGTTCGAATGTTGTTAACCCAATTTGAAATTTTCTCCGGTGAAAATGAAAACATATTGTATTTGGTGAAAACACGTGTTGCATCTTGTGTTTCGGCGAATGCCTGCATTACAGATACATGGTTTAAATATATCCATTCTTATCTTTTGTCCATGATAATGTTAGATTAGATTGGTTAAACAGGTATGTTAAACATATTATAAACATTATTGTTTACAACTGCTTAAACATATTTTCTCGTCTATCATAGTCCAAATTAATTTGATTATTATTATTTTTTTAATTATTAATCTTAAGAAAATCGAGGAAGAGTGAACAAATTTATGCATTGTTTTAAATTTCATTTACTTTGTTTTCTTTTTATGAAATGTATAAGATGCCAATAAAATGTTTCTGTGTCAGAGAGCATTTATATTTAACAATTTTAAATAAACGAATTAGATATCGTGTTTATATCTTTCAACTGAAATTAAGCCTTTCAACAGCTTGGGCTTGCTGGGATTAATATCGTTTTAATCGTTACGCCTTGATAACAGCTTGTGATAGAGGTTCACCTGTGTGGTACAATATGTCAACGGTTCTTTTTTTCTTGACTAATGTAATCGTCAATCAATATTCGAAGCAATCACGGTACATTATTAATTATTAATCGATTATAGTCACGTTCGAATAACTTACACTTGTTATGCAACCTTTCAACTGTAAGATTTGTAGGTTCAATATATGTTACAATAACATTAGATACGAATTTAAGCACAACTTTCTGTATGTATAATAAGAAAGTAAATGCTAATGATTTAAAATTTTTAATAACTTGCTACTAAAAATCACGTTCAATTGTAAATTGAATAACAGTTTGATTAAAAGTCATATGGAAGAGGTACTTTGAAGTACTAGACGACGCTTATAGCATTCAAATATTTTTAACGCCCATGATTTTACTTGACATGAAAAAAAAAACAAAAAGTTTATTCCATCAGAAAGTACTTAGAAACATGTAAACCATAGTATGAAAAATCCAAGTTTAAAAATGGAAAAATAACGGCGTTTTGAAGAAGTTTGACATCGTTTGAAATCCAAAGAACAAGTAGAAGAATTATGGTGACTTTTTTCTATATAGATTACTATAGTGTAAACCAATCCTTTTATGTATGTAAATACCTTTGTTCCTTAACCCGTGAAAGAAGTTTTATAAATAATTACAAGTGTCTTAATATCAAAAGAATAGTTTAGATTGTATATAAATATTTAAAAAAGGTAACCAACGAAAAGATAACATGTTAGCATACAATTTTCTTCATAATACGTAATTAAATTCTAAGATTTTAAATCTTTACCAAAGTACAAAGAAGTTAATGTAACTTGCTCAGTTACTTTTATTAAGAGAATATTTCATTATATTTGAACAACTTAAAAAAATATCGATATCTATAGTTCTACTAATAATTCCTATTTTTTAGAAAACAAAATTGGTATTACTAAATCTGTAAACATTCCTAGCACTGGTAACATTCTTTCCTTTCCAGTTATTTTTAACGTTAAACTATAAAAAAAGAGTCAAAATAATCAGCACCGATTAATTCTAATTCTCATACAACCCTTCATTAAGAAAAGAAAATGTTTGATCGTGCATATTGTAACAAATTTGTACATCAATAAGCGAATACGTTATTCTAAAAATTTATTAGTCTGTTATGCGCATAATTTTTGACAAATGAACACGTATAAACAATTCATCCTTGAAAACTTACGCTTTCGTTACTGGAGCAAAGGAAATTGAGCGAATCGTCTCCGTGCTGCAACGACATATTATATGTTCCTTTACCGATAATGCCTTTAGTCAATAGTCGTGAAGCTCGAGCGACACGCACGTAGACGCACTCAGTCAGAAGAACATACGAGCTTCGCAGTCGTCGTACAATGCTAACAGGCCTTTGCGGAAAAAGTTGGCGCCAAAAATATTTACCGTCCGACGGCCACTATACTGAAAGTACTCGAAGCGTGGTTAGAAACCCGAAGAACCATCGAAAACCACGGTTACATCTGTGCTTATTCCCTTTCATTACTCTATTTCTTTATTTATTTATTCACTTATTTGTTTTGTTATACACCGAATATTAAAACGGTCATTCGCAAATGAAATTCAAGTGATTCTGTTTTTTTGCATTTACCACGGTGTCAGCTGAATATGAAAGCTATTTCAGAGATTTATTTTTGACAAAATTAAATCACTCTCTTTTTTTTAATAACCCTTAATGCCTTCAGAAAGTGCATTTCTTGAACTACTTTCTCTAAGAATTTAATACAAAAATATTAATTATTGTAATTATAGCAGTAACCATAAAATTTATGAGTGAAATGAGAAATTATGTAACTTTCTTAAACTATGAGATAATAACTACAGATGCACAAGGATTAAAAAAAAAAGAAAAGTAATTTGTTACGAAATAGTGTGTCTTTAAAGAAAAAAATGTGGAAAATTAGTGAAAAAATCAGCATTGCTTTTAACATTATATAGGAACCGCTTATCAAATCGAAAATTCCGTATATGCAACGGAAGAAAATCTTTTTAGGAATTATTACCCTAAATTTGAAGCAAATCAAATAAGAATTCACTGAATTATTGATGTACCTAGCTTAAAAATCTTGGTTTCGAGAAGAACGCGTTTAAAGCTTTGCAAACAAGTTATCTATGATATAATGCTAAAATTTTTTAACTTAAAACCCATCTAAATATTTGCTCAAGAATTCTTTCTTGCTCAAGTCTTCATAAAAGGGTGTGATAATAACAATTACGTTTTCAGACCATTTTTAAAACTTTTGTAATTTCTTTATGTTTGTGAATTCCATTTTAATATTTTAAGGGTTCATTTTAGAAATCGTAAACGTAAAAAAGGGATAGAAAAAAGAATTTCCATTTTTTTTTTCATTCCGTCACAGTGGTTTTGCCCCCTTAAGCTATAATGAATCGGACCTTTCAGAAACAAAAGTAATTAACTTCATTTCTGCAATGTTTCCGAATTTTGGTACCAAAGCACGTAATTCTTAACACTTTACAAATGAAATAAATTTAATAAATCTTGTTTCACGAGGTTAGTCATTTTGATATCGAAGCAGCTCAATTATAGTTTCGACAAAAGATAAAGATATAAAGTATATGTCACTTGAAGAGGTCAACACTTTATCGTGGATATCTGTTAATGATGGCACTTCAGACTTGTTAGAGATACTAACGATGTAAGTTCAATCACGCGATCTCTGACTAAAAAGTGTTGTGAAACAATAGAATGGTGCAATTACGGGTAAAAAAATCCTAGTAGATAAACGTATTTTTCTATCGTGCCTCGTGCAAAATAGAGTGTCCTTAATGATCAGTAAATTTCCAAAGAGGTATAACACTTCAGCTTTGAAGAGCATAATCTATTTTAAATTATATCATTTGCTTTTGTTTTGTTTTCGTTGAAATAAGATAAATAAATATGAAAAATGGAAATTTAATACTGATTCATCCTAGAAATTTATAGCTGAAATATTCATTAAAACTAACTTAAGCGACACGTGGGTATTTATTATATATACATACATATATATACAATAATCAGTTCACATAATCTTCTACAACACTCATGTACGTTTGACAAAACTTTATATCTTCTTTAAAAAAGAAAAGAAAAAAGAGATTAAAACGTGGTACACGTTCAACAGAGACCAATTTAGGATTGTGTATTATGTTCATTCTCTGCGGCATATAGGCGCCATTGTATTCGCTACCGTTAATCTAATCTCGTGATAATACGTTGACGTATACTTTCTTGTGGGTGTGAATCATATACACAGTGGAAAAAAATATGAAGAAACGAAAATAGTAGCAAGTGAAGGAACTAGCTAAAAATAATAAGAAATTTGAGATATATATTTGACGTGGAACAAAGGTGAACGATAGAAAGGTATAGTACGAAGTATAGTTTGGAATAGAGTCTTCTCAGAATCACGTGGCTATCGATCGTCTGTTATGTAAGTGCTGTACAATTATATCTGTTTATCCAAATGTATTCCAAAAGTTCTATCAAGATCGCTATCGAAACGAGTACAAGATGAGCGAATTTCGTAGGTTAAATAACAGATCACGTTGAGTATTTTCTAAGTTATAGAAATTTACGAATTGAAAATGAACACTGAACGTACTTTTAGCGTTTGTTGTACTGAACAATTTGAAATAATTTCTTAAAAATTTTACGGTTCTCGAAAAATATAAAGCACCATGATATAATGCTTCAGAAATTGTATTTTGTACGATACAATAATAACCAAAAAATTCAAAAGGAAAGTAATATATCTTTTTATTTTCTAAAGTAAAATCAATAATTTTTTTTTCATGAAGACACTATGCTCTTTTCGAATAAACGTTACATTTACCATGTATATTTATCTTTAAAGTTCTAAATTCTTTTACTTAACCCCAAATACAAAAAAAAGGTAATTTTACAATTCTCTAAAAATATAAAGCACCGCGATTTAAAGCTATAAAGGTTATATTTTATACGAGATAATATTAGGTTATACCACAGGAAACTGCTGATTTTAGAATAAATTACAATCAAGTGTAATTTGTAAACTCTATTTAACCTACATTTTGCTTAGCGTTGTCCTCTCTATTTTTTTGTATTTAATTGTCTGTTTTCTGAGAAATGAACAATATGGTGTTACCGAGAGAATTTAGAATATTATTCCTATATGAATTTAAACTGGGCCACACTGCAGCTGAATATGGTTTCAAAAATTCAGGTCTGGAAATACGAATCTTGAAAATGAGCCCCGGGGTAGACTGCAATCCATTAAACAAAGATGAATTGAAAGCCAAAGTGAAAGCTAATCCACAAACAAACATCTGCAGTCTTGCAACAGAGTTAAACGTATCTCTAATGACAGTTTCTAGACATTTGAGTACAATGAGTAAAGTGAAAAAATCGGAAAAGTGGGTACTGCACCAATTGACAGAGGATCAAAAGTTGCGGTGTTTGGAAGTATGCTTATGACATAAAGCTCGAAACAGTAGAAGTCAATCTTTGAATAAAATTATAACCTGTGATGAGAAATGGATACTATACGATAATTGTACACAATCTGGACAATGGTTGGATACCAATGAAAATTCTAAATAAATACCGAAAAAAGTTATGGCGACTGTATGGTGGTCTGTAAAGGGAATAATTTATTATTTTTTTTCTAAAATAAGGAGATACCATAACAGCAGCATCCCACTGCCAGGAAATTGATATCATACATTAGAAATTGATTAAGAAACAATTTGCATTAGTCAATAGACATGGACCTATTCCTCTGCATGACAACGCTCGATCGCGTACATTACAAACCACTCTACAAAAATTAGCTGAATTGAAATATGAAATGTTAACCCATCCACCATACTCATCAGATATTTCACCAAACGATTATCACTTGTTTCGGCATATACAGTTGTTTTTAAAAAATAAAATATTTGACACTCGAGAAGCTGTAATCGCAGCATTCGAAGAATTTCTTCACACCAAAACCATCAAGTTTTATAAAAATGGAATATGTCAGTTGGAATCTCATTGGGAAAAAGTCATCAAAACTAATGGCTCGTATTTTAATTGAATAAAGATTACAGTTTCGAAAATGTGTTGTTTTATTAACAAAAACGGCAATTTCATGTGGTACGACCTATTAATTACCAAGAAAATAAGAAAGTAATGCATCTTTTTATTTTCTAAAGTAAAGTCAGTTATTCTTTCATAAAAACACTATATCCTTTTCAAATAAACATTACATTTACCACACATATTTATCTTTAAAGCTCTGATTTATAGACTTTAAAATCCAGAAAAAGTATCCACCGGTGAAGAATATATACGTATACAAATACCGGTTTCATATTACGCTCAAAAGATGCGCTCGTCCGCTAAATTAATTATGTGTCATTTATTTTAAGTAAAAATTAATTTTAACGTTACGCATAATAAAGTATTGACTTTTAACCGACTGAACGATACATTTAAATTATTCTACAATTAATAATAATTAAAGAGAGTTTCTTGTATGATAATTTATTTGAATATGTCACGTTTTTTAATCAATCCTTTAAAAAGCCTACAGAGAAAGTCGTAAGGAAGTGATACACTATTCGCTAAACGTTTCATATTTATTCGTATCGTGTATACTGAAAGATTACCTGGCGTTTTAAAAAATAATTATTCTCAATATTAACTACTCTTTACCTTTCAATTCATGGATACATTTATTTTGACACAGCAGCATGAATTACACGCGTACACGTAAAAGTGTGCGTGTAAATGTACAGGTGTGGTCGGTCGTATTGAACCGAAAGTTATATATCACCGTGTTTTATCTCAACCATTAAGGAGACATTAAGCTCCTCCTGCCAAGAAAACCAGCCTAACGGAAAGAAAGGGTAAAAATGAGTTTGGTGGTTTCCGTTTCGGGCAACCCTTCATGTCTGAGTGTTAAGTTTACGAGACGATTCGGTACACACATGTGACCACGAGCAAACTATTTTTCTTTTTACAGAAATATCTATCTTATCGTTATTGATAAAACCTATCGAGTATCATATTAATGCTGGAAGATTTGTATATTTTTAAAGCTTATTAATAATGATAATCAAACCAAGAGTTAAGTTTAGAATTAACAGTAGGCTGTTTCTAATTTATTTGTATTTCAAGGGCTATTCACTTTTTCACTTTTTTCATAAATATTACTGAATTGCTTTGGGGTTGTGTAATAAATTCGATCGCGTTTTATAAGCAAACATTTTCCTGCAGCTGCTTTCGTTGTGAAAAACTGTCGATGAAATAGAAAGAAATATTCATGCTCTCTCAGAAATTCTTACATTGCATCTTTGCAATGACAAAAAAAATTTGCAGAATGGACAAGAATTTTGATTTTTTCATCAAGTTTTAAGAAATTTTTGTTCTAGTCATTTTATACTAATTATCTTTTCTTTTTATTTATCATCATCTACTGTTTTGTAAGATTTAATCATGATTGATTTTGTCTTTTTATATTGTCCTATTTATATTTGATCAAAAAGGACCCAAAATCTTAATGTATAATAATTTTTCGTTACTAACACGTAATATAAACCCAGAAAATAAATATTCAGTTTAATATTAAGAGAATGGAAACAAACATATTAACAACAATTTCATTACATTTTTTTTATAATAACAGAAGTTCTTAAAGAAATAAAAGCGTGATAGAGACCCCAAGATAAAGACCCAAAAACCTGTGTAATAATTTTTTATTACCAACACGCAATATGAACTCAAAAAATAAATTTTTCAGTATAATTTTAAGAGAAGAGAAATAAATATATTACATTTTTTAAATAATAACAGAAGTTCTTAAAAAGATAAGACCCAAAGATCGTAGTAGGGTTATCTCACTTTCTACTAAAAATTCTTAATAGGTAATTCCCGGTTTTCTAATTTTACCAGAGACTGTCGTCAACGTGAATAAACTTAATTACACAACCGAATACATACGTATCCATTGCAACAGTGATTAGATTCATTACTTCATATTACCTACTAAATCATCAAATTAATTAAATAAGAACCGCCTCTGTAACGTTCAAGAATAACAGAATTACCATATCATAATATAGTCGATAATTCCATGAAGATTTTTATGTACACAAGACACAGAGTAGATAGACGTTCTATATCTGCATATGTCATTTCTGTATTGCAACGCGATCGAATGTGGTATCGGTAAAAAGAAAAAAAAAAAAAAAGAAAAAGGAGTAAAAAAAGATACTATGAAACAGCAATGTGCAAGAAAATTGCATTTCCTCTTGAAACCGCTTGGAAAAGAGTTGAAACGGTTCGAATACACCTTGTTTAAAAGTACGGATTGCAAAAATTGAGCGGTGAGAGCGAACCGAAAGAGAGGCAAAGCCAGAGCCGAGAGGTACATTAACATTCCGAACATAATTCCGACATAAATATCGGCTCGTAAGATATGCAAAGTGTGATCAGCAGAAAATATCCGGCAATTACATTCACTTTGGATGCCGCCTGCCCGTAAGGTAGTTGATATAGTGCATATCGATCCAAACCCTTCTGTTAAACGAATCGTTACGAACATGTCATTTGCGAAACAGTGACCCTTCCATAGTATCGACATCGTAAAAATAGCTGTGTGCTCGGTTTAACATGAGAATATGACGGAAGCCTGAAGTATCTTTGTGGAAGAGGACCAATGTACTTACACAGCACGATTCACAGGTCAATTGTCACCTTAAGTGCAGTCCAACAAATTTCAAACAAAAAATAGAAAAATATTTTCTCTGCCTCTTGGTCAAGAAATTGACTTGGTTTACATTATCTAATCTTTGCAATATTATTTTACATTTACGCTCATCTCGCTCTCCTTTCTGCTTCTGTTTAGCTAACCTACCTATTCTTAATATTACTTAATACTACTGCTTACTTTGCTACTTGCTATTACACTTATACTATGTATATTTTTTCTCTCGTTTGCTACAATGTACCACCTTTCTCTTTGCTGTTTCTCTTTTCTTAACCTAATTCTGAGACTTTTTTTATGCAATTTTTTTCAGACACACCTCTACCCTCTAAGCTTGAAAGCAAAAACAAGGTAAATGTAAAGTAATTTAAATAGTTGATCAATCGAGTAGATGAAATATTGATAATATGTCAATTTCGGATCGTTCGTGATGTCAGTAATGAATTCGAACTTTTATTTCACAAATTTTGTATTCAGCAAAAGATATATTATGGTTTGTTTTGAAATTTAATCTATCGTAGAATGATTACACTATGGGGATATTAAAGATTATCTTTAATGTGAAATAACTATTAGAAGAGTTTATCAAAGTCTTGTTAGTTAAGTGTAAATTTTACTATTTATCTTTTCTTTTTATTTCGGTCATTATTTTTAAAACCTTTTTGAACTGATACAACATGAAACCAGAACAATTATTTTCTGAAGTAATATGTTTGTACTGTGTTAGTGGAACAGGAAATATATTCTACTGTGATCAGATATATTAAATCTTATTCTTTTATTGCAAAGATACTATATTTTAATATATTGACCTTTATAGTAACTACAGTTTTGTAGCTAATTAAAGGTAGAGTAAACAAAGCTGATTCAGTAAAATGTGCTGTCTGAAGCACAAAATGTGGTTATTTTAGAAATATATTATGCAGGTAAAAGCACCTGTACTGAAAGGATTTCTAAAATGCAAATAAGGGTGCCACGTGTAAGTGACAGAATTATTAATGAATCAATAAGTTGTTTGGGCTACATTAAATTCCTGCATATTTATGCTATTACATTAAATATATACACTATAAATCAAAAGCTTACGCTACGTACGAGTCAAAAATTCAACAATTTGCTAATAATAAAAACCAGTTTCCTACTTTTGTATAGAATTATTTTATAAAGTATAAAAATTATTCTACAACATATTTTGGACAAATATAAAACCAGAGATAACGTATCAACAGATATTTAATTCATTATCAAAATAGTTGTTCATACCACCTATTTTCATTCTTTAAGCAAATTTAGTTTTCTTCATATAAAACTTTTATTTGTTCAACTAATTATTTTCACAAGCTAGATATTGTAATGTTAATATCTCTCATAATTCTTTCTCGAGATAGCTATAGTTACTTATATGCTCTTTTCGTGAAACAAATTACATATTTCCATATAATTATTATGTTATTTAATCTCTTCATAATGGTTCGTATCGTAACGTAAAAGGAAGCCGAAAATTCGTTGCAAACTCTCGACAAAGTTCGAGGATCGATTTTCGTTGTCACGTATGGAAAAAGAACAGTGTCAACGGGGAGAGATATCTGAAGAAGCGTGATGTGGAATGAGGAAAGGCGGCATTGAACGCATAAATAACAAATTGAAAGTCACGCGTAGGAAATCTGGTGGATGCTGTGCCGATGCTAACCGCATCACGATGCAACAATTTTCACTGGCGATGGAATGCTATGATTATCAGTTACAGTACTGATATATCGTCATGAAAGTTATTATTCTCTGATTGAATAAGTAATTGCAACCTGGTCGACGCGAAATAACAGCCCATTAAGCTTGATCTCGCACGAGAAACAGCGCGATCTCGTGCGGGATGTTGTGAGATATTTCTTGCCGATACTTTGTCCGATGAAGCTTCACAAACAATAAGTCGACAAATAATTCTCACTTGAAATATAATTCTATATGATCATTTCAAATGTATTTTTAAATTCTTTTGTTTTTATTTTTAATAACGATCGTGTAAAATGTAATGTAAATTGTAATGAATAATTTTATAGGAAGAAACATTGCGTTAATACACAATCATACGAGAACACAATTTTAAAATAACTTTGACAGTTTTGAGAAAGGTTTCAATGTAAAATATTAAATTGTGTACTATTAGGTGTTTGCAAAAGTTTCCGTCGGCTATTCTGAAATCGAGTCGCGTTGTTTTCTGAACCAATTTCTTTTTAAAAATGACAGTGTTGATAATCTTGGTTTCAACGTGTTAATGTAAGATAGAAGAACGTTATAGAAAACGAAGGAAAGCATTGCATCAATTCTGTGTGTCAAATAAATGAGAAGAAAAACGACGGAAATGTTTGCAAACACCTGATACATTCGATATTTTACAGTTTTAGTATTTACGTTAATCTTCAAAAGGAAATTAATACACAATTTTGGACCAATTTTGACAGCTTTGTAAAAAGTTTCAATGTAAAATATTAAATTGTGCTCTACATTTAATATTTTACAGTTTCAATGTTTATTTTAATATTCAAATTTATTATTAAGATAATACTTTATACCATGTTACTAGACTATGGACATTATTCATATTTCTGAGAATATAGTATGTTAGGTAGAAAATTATTTCACCTACTAGGTATTATACAAAGCACTACAATATGGATACTTTATATATTTTTTCATTATGCAATTTTGTACCTTTAAATATTCTGCAAATATATAAAAATCCACAATCTATACATTACCTTGTATATATACTGGGTGTCTCAGTAAAACAGTGATATTTTTAATTATATTGGAAAAGATGCTATTTAACACAATCTTAAAGATTCCGAGGGCGGAACACAAAATTTTCGAGTTTTTCAAACTCACTCACTTCGTCATTTATACTTATACTAAGTTCGTCATTTATACTTATTAAATATTTTTGTTAATATGTTTAATTTTAAATTGCTGGCCAATTATCAATCGCAATAACAATGTGTGTTATAGTATTGTTACTTATCGTTATTAAGATTATTGCTCCCTGATTGAATGCGCAGTTGCGTTATGACCAGTTCGAAATAACGGCCCATTAAGGTTGATCACGCGTGAGAGGAAGGCGCGAGATCTTTTTCTCGACCCTAATCGATTGGGCTATTAAGCCAGCCGAACAACAAGGACCGCGAATATCTCCAAAAGATAACCTTGAATTTACCGAGCACGTCGGTGTGGAAGCGCGAACATAATAGTTCGTCCTAGGTGGTCCTCCTAACGATACGTAGATGATCCTGCAATATCATTTTAAACACGATTCCCAGATCACCGACACACCTATGAAACCCTATTTCCTTTATATATCACCGTTGAAATTTTCCTGCGATATACTATTTATCAAATAATTACGTAGGTAATTTCATATTTGATAAATTTATAAATATCCGTGTGCATATTATTTTAATCCTCAGAAGGCGGACGTCTCTGGACTGACACGCCGCGGCTGATACAGTGTCATTTTGAGTTGCAAATGAAACTTCATTTTCGAGTTTGAGAGATGCATTGTTTATATCACGTAAATACTATGTTTAAGTGCAACTAAGTATGTGCATAATGAAATAAACACATGCAAATATACAACATTTTGACTTTTTCTTTCGATTCGTTTGCATGAGATTTAGAAATGAGAGTTTAACATTTTTCACATCTTGTGACATATTTTGTCAAAATTTTGCAAAAGAAAAACAGCATCGTGAACGTTGCTTTCACTTATTTTACTTACTTTTCATTATTATTACTTATATATTTAGCTACTTTTTCTGAAGATAATAAATGCGTTTTATTTCTTAGTTGTTCTGCAAGAAACTGACGTTTCTTTTCGAAGTTTATATTTCCAACTATGTTTATATGTTTATAATTCCAGTCGATTCGCAAACATTGAGCAATTATGGAGATCTTTGAAAAATCCGATATTTTAACGATGCGCAAGCTGCCAAGAATATGGCAGAAGTCATCGTGATTAATCTGTCTTCATCTTTTGTAAAATGAAACTTTGATTTTACCCAAAAATCGGAAATTTATTTCTACACCTAATACTTGGAATTTTTATCGATTCCTATTAAAAACTACAGAAATTAAATTATTCAATTTTTCTTTTAGAGAGGTGAAACCAGTTTTCAATGTTAACGAATCGTAAATTTTAATATCAACGTTGACAGTATTATTATTATTATTATTATTATTTCTTCTTATATGTATAAGTCGTTGTTATAAGTGTGTTTAAAGTGAAAAAACAATTTTTTTTTTCTTAGATTTTTATAGATCGTCACGATTAAAATACTTAATAAGGAGAGAAAAGATGTTTCCACATTGTTACCACGATAAACATGCTCGGTTAGAAAAATAGTATTTTCTATCGTCTAGGTTGTCCGTGCTCGAATAATATCTATCCGCATACATGAATATAGAGGATGATACATCGTAGATACTTCAGAGGCACTCTGTAACTACAAGTCGAGGCCGCCCGCGTCGTGAACTCAAGATGTTTGTTTGGTTTTCCCACGAAGAATGCCGTGAAGCACACTCGAAACTCAGGGGACCGTGCACGTCAAGCATCCGACAGTTTCCAAGTCTCGATGCTTCGATCCTCATCGTCGTCATTGATGGTGTTCCCAAATCGAGGTGCAACGTAAAAAGATATAGAACGAGGTACCGTAACACCGTCTATTTTCAATTTCGACGAAGAAAGAAAAGAAAACATAATGCACACTTTGGCTACAGTTAGGTAACTCTTCCTCGTATTTTATTTAAGTCAAATAAATTTCTTTAAGTAAACTAAATCTCGTATTTTGTCTAATAAAGTAAATTTTATTTAACCTTGCTTTTACTAATGAATTAAAACGATTGTCAGTGGAACTAATTTAAAGTTTCTTGCATAATTTACAATATGTCATACTTGTTTCTTACTTCTAAAATTCTTATTCAGTTATATTAAAATGCAATTTAAAATTATGAATTCTTTGTTTAGAATAATTTTGTTTCTTTTGTAGTGTTGTATATAAACAAGAAAAATAATACTGGAGGGACAATTTTTGTGTTATATGCGTGCACAATGGAAGTATCATAATTTAAAAAAGGCATATTTATAAGAAAAAGAATATAATAGATTAAATAAAAAATATAATAATTCATTTATAAGAAAAGAAATATAATATCAAAGTAATTAATACTGAACAATTGTTTCTCTATTATATCTAATCAATCGAAAAATTGTGCAAATAAACTTCGATATACTTTTTCCTACGAATTTGCAGTATTCACTTTCAACTCGTCTGCTAAAGCATACCGAAAATATTTACTAGTACTACTTGTTAGTACCACTGAAGCAAAAAATCAAGAAATAAGACTATAAGCGTTAAACATATTTAAAATTAGAATGTGATAAACAGACTGCGGATTTTTAGGCATTTAGAGGAAATTTAAATGTGCAAAATTGTATAGAATGCAATTTCGCAATATAAAAAGATATAGAAAATATCTGCGGATTTTTATGCACTTGTAGGAAATTTAAAGATACAAAATTGCACCGAATGTACACGTAAAAAGTATATAAAATATCTGAAAGTATAGTGCTTCTTATAATATCCGATAGGTGAAATAATTTCTTACTGAAGTTCTACTTCTTTTATTTTACTACAATCTCAGAAATATGAATTTGCATGAAAACTCGCAGTCTAGTGATAAATGAAAGAAGAGCTCCACAAATAGTCTTGCGAATATCTTAAAAATTACAGCCAAGCTGTCTGGTAGTAATACCCCTTGTTATCTCTCTATGATATTTACAATACCGCTATCTCCTTAACAGTTATGAGAATATAAACGTTGCTATGCGTGATGGGTGCTTCAATTCTATAAATATACGGTTACATTTGATACTTCGAAAGACTATGAAGATTTGCAAAAATGCGAAATTGGTTAAACATAAAAAATGTTATAAACATTACTTTTAATTACAACTACGCAATATGCATCGAATGAATTTCAAATATATCTGCAAGGGTTATCTTATAATCGATACGAGATCGCTAGCAGAAACTAATCCAATAGACGCAAACTCATGAATTTTTTAAGACCTTGTAAGGGGTCAACGTCTCTGTAAGTCGATATCTACGGCTCGAATGCCACGGTTTGGTCTTCGGTTTGTTTGGAACTAGCTCTCTACCTCGAAATGCCCTGTAACTTTCAATTGCTATTCTGTTATTGCTCTACCAATACCTAGAATTCTTTTTTACATTGATATTTTTCTTCGAATATGACAATGTACAGTTGACAGTAGCGATATAATAATTACGTAAACTTAGACATCAAAGTACAAGTAATTTGTGCACCTAAACAATTGTTTCAAATAAGAATTCTTTAAGACCGTACGAAGTTAACTTGGAATTGTTTGTTTTGATATAGTATATTTAAAAAATTTCTCTTTGCCTTAATCCTTGATAACTGCATGTTAATTTTTACTAATGTAACAATTACTATTGTGCAAAAGACGATATTAATTTGTAAATTAAATATAGTGATCAAAAGTATCATGAACATTTTGAAATAATCTGTCACTTATTTGGAGTTTGAAAAAAAATAGAGTTGAAGATATAATTAAAAGAAAACCTTCATTATTACAAGAATTATAAGTCACTTAAAATTTAAGTGGAAGAAATATATCAATACCTCGTTATGTCATCTATCAACATACTTTTCAATACTTCTTTTAGTTTTCTTTTATTCCTGCGTTATGCTGCTATACTGATTCAAAGTTCTTTAATCAATTGCTATTTATTAGTTATCACTTTTGATGCAATTCGAATTTTAATAAGTTTAATAATGAATTATTAATTCTAATAATTCTCATAGGTTTTAAATTGGATTCATATCCGGTGAATTGTCACCGAAAACAAAATATTTAATTTTTTCATTCGTTCATAATAATTTAATCACTCACAGCATGTATATACCTATTTATTTAGAACGTCACTATATCTTTTTCTAACTCTATTTATTTGTTTAAGCTGGCTTATTGCATTTTTAATATAATTCTGTGAAATCAGACTTTGTTTGAATTCATATCATACTTCTATTTTTTGTGCTCTGTTGTTCTGCACTCGTATGACTTCACTATATCGCTTAAAGCAACTATAAATAACAATTAATTTAATCTTCCATCATATTTAGTGAAATGACATTGTATTAGCTGTCTAATGTATAACTGAAAATATATATTTTCAAAGTTTATAAGAAAATGTTTATTTTAAAAAGTTCCATTGAAATAATACACCTTGACAGTTTTTCCTTAACAAATTTTCGAACGGATAAATTTTCATGATTGTAAATATAATAAATTAAGTAGTACAAAATAAACAAGGTAAAAGAAATTGTAAAAGGGTGACCAGACGTATGGCTATTTAATAATATCTCTGGTGAGATAATCGTGGGCAGGTCAATCGTCTTTCTGCCAATGAGACGCTGCACGATTCTCGATAAAATACTGATAGGGAATGAGTTCCGACATCAACTTTCCTTTAAATATTTAGATTCTCGATCACTGACCCGTCTCAATGAGAACATCATTGTGAACGTAGAAGTCTAACCACTTGGTGTGGCTACAGCAACATCGATGCGACGGTTATGAACAGTAGCAACAGCAGTTTGGTGTAGCTGACCGGTGCAATAGTTGCGTTTGCCATCAAAAGAGCGCGATAACACGTTTGCCTCGTTATCGTGGTCGTATCGTATTTCTAACTGAGACAATTCGTGATATTCATGCATGTATGTATCTGTTACAAAATTCTTATTCTCTTTCTTCTTACTTTTTTCTTTTTATATTGACGTTTTAAGTCTTGTGCACTTCGTGTGAAATTTCCATACTCTCGAGCTGTGTCTTTCTATGAATTCGAATTTGACTCGGGTTCGAATAGTATTAAAAAATGGAGCTTTGAGACTACGTTTCAAATTTTGCAGAAAAATTAAAATTGTCGTACTTTTTTTAAGGGACTTGAATAAAATGTACACCATTTTATTGTGCTTTCTTTATTTTATCAGGGACACATTTACTTTACATAATAAATAATAAAGATTTAACACGATGACCTTCTGTGACTGGCATTTTCCAATTGTTTAGAATGATTAATACAAGATAAAAATTTTGAACGCAAGTAATTAGATGACATTTTGAAATAAAAAGTGCTCTATTAAAAAATTAAACATATTCATTAAAACATACTTTTCAAACATTATATGTATTACGATATACACTATATTAAAATATTTCGTAAGAAAATTTATAAAATTGTTCTTGTAGCACATTTGTCTAATTTTTCTCGCCAAAGTGGTTATTTCTTTCTCTGAATTTCACGGTGTAACCTTTCTCGAGTAGCTGTTCTCGATGAACATAGATCTTGCAGATATCATTTATAATATTGTATTGTTATATGCTTAGAATAATAAAAATTCTTGTAATCTCCAGCGCAAAATATGAAAAATTTGCCTAACAGCCAACGTGTTAATCATTTCAACAACTTTTTCTTCTTCTTCTTCTACATGTTACGTCGCATCGACTACAAGGTCATTAGTGACGACGATGGTTTGATTGATTAAATTTTGTTGATCATGTTTATTTCTGCAAGGTATTTTATGGTATTTTTTATATGGTCCTGTGAAGTTAGAGCTGTATTGGGTTTTATTTTGTATTTTTATCCTACATTCGAAGAGTACGTGTTATTGTATTGTACTTGTTATTCGTTGGTTTCGGCATAGGCTGTAATGGTTTAGTTCTTTCGATTAAATATTGGTGTGTTCATTTAGTATGTCCCACCCGTAAGTGGGATATTACTATTCTTTGTTTTCTGCTCCTATTCAACAATATCATGTACAATATTGCTCTACGTATAATCACCGTTATTCTTTTGTTCCGTTGTAAAATTATAATGTAGTATTTGAGTCAGTCCATACTCTGGTGTGCAGATTTATGAAACATGGAAAATGTAAATACTATGGGAACATATCGAGAAAAGTACTTCGTGAAATGCACATTTACATGCACAGTTAAGATTGTTCAACCGTAAGATCTGTCCGAAGGCGTTCTCTTTTGTGTTTCTGCGATGCTCAGGGAAGTGGTAGCCACAGTAGCAACAACCCCAACAACTGAAATTTTTACTCGGTAGCACCGTTCTTCGACGAGTTACGTGACGGGGTTCTGAGTTCGACGGCTGTAGAGAGGGTAAAGGGTGGAGAGAGGGGCGAGTGGGCAAGAGGTAGAAGTCAGGAATGGAATCGCGTACAAAACAAGACGCGAGGAACTCGCGACAAGTCAGCGGAATAAAGTTTTCCCAGCAACGGCATTTGTGGCGCCCGAAAACTTGGGGAAACTGGAAGTGTCCCTTGGTCTCAGGTTGAGGGTGGTTACTACGTTTGCTCACCAAGAGGAAGGGGAGAGGAAGAGGGGAAGAGAGAAGACTGGGATGGATCGAAAGGGGCAAGAGGCGGACCTCAGTTGGAGGCAATTCTCTAAACTAAAGTCGATAGCCACCGTTCTAAGGATGAGAATTCAGACTAGGGGCAACAGTGAGAGACATGATCAACTTGATAAGCTCAATTTGTGAACAGAACTCTGGATAATGGAAAACTGTTACACACCCCTCACCCTGGCAGAAATAACTCTTATTACTTTCGACAGAAGTGGAACGGAAGAGGATGAAATGAGAGCAATAGATATATACACGAACTTCGGTGCTGAAGAATTTGTCATTCGACAAGAGAACAATTATCGTAGTTTTTGTTTGATGATACTTGTGATAGAAAGCAACTTTACGTGAAGAAGATAATAAATATACAGGGTCATTCAAATGTGACGCCTAGTTGTCAGCGGTATAGTACTATTTTAATCATGGACAGGTACACATTGCAGTAACTCGTTTACATTATTTAAACTTATCAAAATCGGCCATTGTTTTCAAGCAAAATTTTGTTCAGCGATGAAGCTCATTTTACAATAGATGGATTTGTGAATAAGTAGAATTGTCGTATCTGGAGTGATGGAAATCCTCATGTTATTCATAAAAAATTTTTACACCCAGAAAAAGTCACTGTTTGGTGTACGTTTTGATGTAGCTTGCATATCAATCAATGTTGGGTGACTTTTTGTAGTCGGAAATTAATCATATCCATGTGTCTGGTGTCTATTTTTATCAAGAAGGTGTTACGTGTCACACAACTCAAGAGAACAATCAGCTTTTGCGATCCAAATTTCGTCAACGTGTAAATTCATGAAATGCAGACTTCAATTGGCCTCCAAAATCATGCGATTTAACACCATTATATCCTTTTTTGTGGAATTTTTTGAAAAGTTGAATCTACGCTAAGAAACTAGAAACAATTAACGACCCAAAGAACAACATTTTTGTTGCAATTCGTGAAATAACTCCAGCAACATGTCGAAAGAACACTGAAAATTTCAATAATGGAATTGATGTTTGCAGACGCAGTCATGATGTATGTTTAAATGATATTCTGTTTCAAGTATAACTGTAGTACATCATATTTTCAACGAGGAAAATCAAATTGCAAAAATTCCAAGTATTTTGTATTTTATTACAACGAAAAATGTAGGCGCGTGAATTGACCGATCTTATATTATACACTCGTTTCCTGATTTGCACGTGTTATCCGTTTCAAGAGATTTTCTTCCGCATAAAATAAGTCCACCAGTATGAAAAGAATGGTTAACATTAGAGCTACCAACAATTAATGTATATTTATTTCTATCAGATCAGTCAAAGTGACTGGTTATTTATAAAATAAAATACGTTATACAATGATTCAGATTTTTATTTAGATTTCTTTAATTTTGTTAGAAAATATGTACATAATATTATACACATTTATACTAATTCTTATACTTGAAAATGGTAAATTTATTACTAGCGAAGAGAGTTTTTGCAAATGGAAACTTCAAACCAATTATTATGACTGGTTTGATATTTCTAATGGTAAAAAAAGAACACAATATAAGTTATAAAAAGGTATATTTAATATATCTTCACGAAGAAATCCTAAGGAAAATTCACAAAAATCGTAATGAACCTTATTCGTTATTGATGTCTGAATTATAGTTTAAAATTATGAATCTTCTCTTTTCAACTGGTACAAAATCATCGAAGTCATCATTTTCAACACTCGAATACTTCCAATTTAGAAGTATTCCTTTGTTTTCATTATTTATATTTATATTTTCGTATGAGAAGAGGAAAAAGAGAATCACGTAAATTGAAACCGCGTATAAAAGATCCCCATAAATCGTGAGATTTTTTACCGCGTAAATAAAATTCGATGTAAATCGACAGACGAGAATAATGACATTTACGTAAAACTTGTGGAAAAATTTTGTAATATAGTAGGATGTAACTTTAATTCATTTAAATATGTATATTACATTCTTTATAAAGTATAAGGACTCTTATTCAACGTAAAATGAACTTAAACAATCTTTACAAAATTATTAAGAAACTAAGAAAAGTATATTATTTTACATATACTTTTAATGAGATATGACACTAACTTTTGGCGAAAAAATACCTGATACTTCTGTACTCCTGATAGTAAATGCTTCGATAGTTTAACTCGAAGTAATTTTATTAATAAGAAATAAGACGCTAAAAGTCGAGCAAAGGAGAAGCATCGCGTAACGAAAATCTGCGTAAAAGGCAGAAAGTTTTATGATACCATATATTACGAAATTAACCGCTAATCTTAGTTTACTCGTCGTTCTTATTTCATCTTCGACATGCCTGTCATCACTCGTGGCATGCTATTAAACTTTCACGACATAAAAATTAATTGCTGCCAGGGCAGTTGCTGCAGAAGACACTCGTTAGAGGGTCCTGAAATCCCAGTGACGTCAGGCATAGTAACGAGGACATGGGGGCCGACTTTCATGTCCTGTTCTCTACCCTTATAGAAGGTTAACATGCATGGTGGTAGTCGATTCATCGAGTGGAACCGTGGCTTCCCATCTCATTCGTGCTACTTGGCCGTTCATTGTGATTTACACGATCATTAACGATACCAACCACCAGAGAAAGAGAGAGAGAGAGAGACAGATTTACGCCGTTTCAGGAAAAAAACATCTGTCTTTTAAAGATTATACCGAGCTATCCTAAACGATGGAATACATACGAATATTAACTAACAAAAATTTTTTACGAGTGTGGTCTAACGTGTTGTTCTTTCAACGGAAATGAAGATGAGAATAACGAAGATCGCTGATTTTTGTTTGTTTTTTCTTTTATCCAAGTTATCCGAACTGTTTCGTATAGCAATAAACGATTCGCAGTTTAGCCTACACATAAATCTTCATTTTATGACGATCCTTCCTTCGTGTATCCTTAATTAAAATATCTTTAGAAGATACTAATGCGGGAGCGGATCTATAGTGGTTAACTAATGTGTTATATTAGTCTTTTCTAAACAAACTTTTTCAGTATATTCTATCGGTATGAATAAGAGAAAATAGTATTTAAATGTAGGTCATTTGAAGCTTTATTAAAAGGTTATGATAGAAATGCGAAGTATGAAGCAGAGGGTAACAGAGTTTGCTGTTTGAGTGATATAAGACAAGGATAAGTTGAAAATTTATGAAGTTTAATAACTTCGATAACCTTAAATAGTAAAGCCAGCTCGCGTAAATAGGCTGATCAATCCAAAATCACCGGATACATCCTAAAAAATATCACTGATTGAGCCCTGCTTTGTAACAAAACAAAGATAAGTTGAAAATTAATGAAATTTAATATCTTCAATATTTTCTTATAATAAACACAGTTCGAATAAATAGACTGATCAATAAAAAATTGATCAAATTTTACACAAAAATATCACTGATCAATTTCTACTTTGTATCATAGTGATCATAAGTTCATCATCATTTCAATCTTCGTTAAAGCTTCACAGAACCTATGTTTATATAAAATTTGTTTCTTATTTATATCTATAGAGTATACCGACAATTTGGCTAGCAAAACCTAACCTAACCTGCTATATTGAAATAGGGCAAACAAGTGAATCTTTATTCGATCAATTTAATCTAAAGCAAATGTAATTGTAGGTATCTCCATATACGTGTAATTTTCTTTTACGATGTAAACTGCGATTAAATACTCGGATATTGGGATTACCGAAGAAAGATGAAACGTGTCACACAGATAGCTCTTTTTTTTCCTATCCTTTCACCTCTCCTCTTTTTCCTGGTATTCCAACCAAAGGATCATCTCCTCCATGGAATGGGATGATTGACTTTTTAATTGAACCACCTCGTTTGGCAATTATTTCCTGCCTTCCCTCTTTTCACCGTTTTACAGACGCGAATATCGTAACGATATGTCCCCCTCCCTTCTTAGTATTATTTACAAGAATTTACCAGGATGGATTACTTTGCGCATATCGTCGTCGAGTTACTTCGATAAATATAAATTGCGTTCGCAGCTGACAGTATTTCGATATGGTAAAGAGGTGAAATAAATTGAACAACAAAAAAGAACGAAGAAGTTTCGTAAGGCATGCGTTACATTTATGAAAAGAACTTGTAAGAAATTCGATTAATCAGTTAGTCCGATGTATACCTTCCCGAAAGTAGCATGGAAGCATCAATAGGTCATTAAGAATGCAAGGCGTGTCCGTAGATCACGATACACCGGCAGGAAGATAATTTATAATATTAGATTATACGCGATATCATCCCGATACAGGTATAATAAAATACGTATAATGTAATTTTATACATGTTTAGGCTATAATTATACGTTCTTGTATACCACTATTAAAACATTTCGGTTTCACATATTTTTTATTCATACGGTTATGTACTTTTAATGTAATTTATATGGTTAAGTTTGTATAGGAATAAGATAAAGGCAAAGGTAGATGTTTTTATATATATTTTTCTATCGTTATATGTTTATTGGTGTATGCTTTCAATTATGTATATGTTTCTATCTACGTAATATATTATGTGCAATATACAATAGTGAAAGTTACTGTATATTTCAAAGGGATCATATGTATATAATTGTTATTATAAAATGTTTTTATATAGAGCTTTTATTTCGTTCTGGTTTGAGCTAGTGTGAACAAACTATGCCAAGTTCATGCTTTCCTTGCTACTGATGTCATATTTAATATAATCGCTTTCTGTACATGAGAATAGATAGGTGAATATTGGATGAAATTTTTAGCATGTATATAAATGGAATAAATTTGAAAAATATATTTTTTAAAATTTTCGTTACAATTTCAAATAAAAAAATTAAAAAAACGACTCACTATATTTTTTGCGGTTCCGATCAATTATAATTTTCTTAAAATATGTTTACGTATCCTTCTAATTTTTCAAAAAAAAAGTACCAATTTTTAAAAAAACATTCTGTTTTAATCCTTTGCAGTGTGCTTAGTGATTATAATTGTATAATAAAAAATATATACACAGTCTGTTACAAAAGTATTCGACTATCCTTCAAAACAGAATAACTTTTTCAAAATTGGAACAAATGACTTGAGTCTTTTTGAGCAGTTAAAAGAATTTATTTATTAGATGACGTGTACAAAAGTTTGCCAAAATATTAGAAATGGTCCTAATTGTAATCAACGAAGCTCGTTTTCTTCAACTTTTTTATCTTAGTCCGTAATGAAAATTTAAAAAAATATATTTTATAGATTTATGCCAGTTATATGCATGTTGAAAATGTTATTGAAATCAGTTAACCCTTTGCCCTACAACACCGTGTCAGACTCGTGACACAAGATTCTGGCTGAGATTCGACAAAAACAGTTATATTAGTAACAAATGTTAATTTTAATTCTCACTTTCCTTTTAATTCATTAGATCGAGGATTGTTAATTGTAATTAATGTATAACACCTTAGCGTTTCGTATGCAAAATGCTACTTAAATAATATGCAGTTAATGTTTAGATGCATAATCAGGAAAAGAAATCATAGGTTAAGGGATTAAAGCAGAAACAAACAACAGAAATCGAAAGACGTAAGGATCGGTAGATCTATTACAGTTATAAGCTGAAAGAAAAACTGCAATTTTCATCATCTTCCAGCAACGTTAATCGATTTTGACATGTATGTATACGTCTGCCACAAATTTACAAAATGTAGTTTTCAAATTTTCATTACGGACTCAAATAAAACAGTTGAAAAGACCTTTACTATTTTCTGCATGATTCAGTATAACTGTCATTTTTAAACAAATTTTTGTACACATCATCTGATAAACTAATCGTAACTTCCCAAAAAGGCTGAAGTCATTTGATCCAATCTTAAAAAAGTTATTTCACTTTAAAGTGTAATCTACTACTTTTATATTACATAAAGATATAATAAAATTGCGAATATAGCGCGGACCGGCAGAAACGAAACTACGAAAATATCGCAGACCGTAAAAGGTTAAAAAATGTTCAAATATTAAGGAGAATGACTCTATACAGTTCTTCTACACTCGATTCGTCAGTAACATCGAGCTCGAATAAATCTCAACGAGATGAGTACACATATATCACGAGTAGCAAGTTACAGGCCTATAAGAGATCGATATTCGTGGCAAAAGAACAAAACACAGCAATGACGCATCGAATTCGTGCGAAAGTTGTTTGCACACCGGATCGACACGGCGGCAGACGAGCTGTTCTACAAGTAGAAAGAAAGAAAAGAAAGGAAAAAAAAAGGGTGCCGCATAATCGATTGCAAGAAGTGCTTTAGGTATTTCCCTGTCGTCTATCGGAGAACAATGAGTCCTGCCATGCGAGCGCGTGGGTAGAAAAGGCGAACGAACGTTTCTCCCTCCTCCCTCCACCTCCTCCCCCATTTATTTCGCGAGGGTGGGAACGACGCACGACTGTGCGTGCGAACCTACGCGCCTATATTCCCGTTTCTCTTCTACATCCTTTATACTTTATACGAACGCGCGCCCCCAACTTCTCCATATGCTTCTTTGCGGCATAATCTTGGATATTTCCCAGGGAGGCAACATTAAAAGTGCAATAGCCCAATCTCAATGCGGCCTCGTCGTTCGGTTAACGACCGTCAGAAATGGCCACGTCTTGGCTCACCTCTTCGCGGCTTGGGATAACAATAAAAAAAAAGAAAAAAGAAGGTAGAAAAAAAAGAAAGAGAAACAACAACAAGAAAAAAAAGACGAAGAAGAAGAAACAAGAAATATTAAATGGACGTGGCAATCGTACGCGCATCGTTTGTCCGTGGTTGCCTTCGTTTCCGGGCTGTGTATACTGAAATTCATCAACATAGATAGCGAACGACGTCGTTCATTGGAAACCGTATTGTAAGCTTTCTATTGGCGAGGGCTCGTTACTTTCCTACGTTGTCTTTTGTGCCTTTCAGACGGTTCTTCCATCGAATAGATTGATCGTTCTACGGTTACGTAATCTCCTCCCCGAGATTTATCCGTTTCCTTCGATAATGTGCTTTACAGGACATTACGTTACTTCCTCGCCGAAACTGTATTATGTTTCATTGTGTGTTGAAGATGTTTTCTGTCCATCGTAATGTATCTATCTCATACGAGGTATTACTTTCATTGAACTTGCTGTGTGAGTTCTATCAACCATTTGCGGTCGAAACTTTTGCGCTGAAGTTGAACGTTTCTTAGTTTCTTTTTAGCATAATTACTTGTATTTCAACTATGGTTTCGTTGATTAAATATTCGACGAATCCAATGATTCTGTTACAATTTACAGCTACTATTCTGTAGTTTTTTTTTCTTTCATCGTTTCTGATCTTTCCTCAGAATCTGTAGCATCTATCTGAACTCTGACTTTCTTGTGTGCTGTCAAAATCATTTTCACTTTTTACTGTTATTCTGACCTTCCGTTTTCTCGAATCAATTGTTTAATTCAAATCTTTCATTTATAAAATTATTGATTTGGTTTTTATATAATTTAAAATCGATCTTATCTTCACTGTTACTAATTCTGTTATTTGGCTAGATCTTTACAAGCATCAAAGACAGACTAATGTATGAAATAATAATTTTAATTAAACACAATGCTGTATTATGAAGTGCATATACGTGTACCATTTAAAATCTAAGCAGGAAGGACATTTGTTAAAAGAAAAAAAAAGGAAACCAGTTATTAATCATTCCTCATTTGTCACTCGAGTTACTGTATCGAACCAAGCGGTGACTGAGTGTCATGTCTCAAGTGAAGAGGTTTAATCTGGTGAAAATTTCGAAAAGTATCACATGTGCAGGGTGTCTACAAATTTTTCTTCTTTTCTTTTTATTATTAACAATACCGAAAATTTACAAACTTTTACTTATTACTTTTAATGACCATTATGGCCCTATTGAGAAAACAATTTCCGGTCACACGTGGCAGTGAAGCTGTTAACACATTATGCACCACACACTTTTCATCAGTCTTTTCGCTTAGGCCATACAATGCCAAAAATTGATCAGATAAGCATAAGTACGTATCTCTTACGTAACGAAGGAAGTGGTAACATTATAATGCATACAGAGGAAAGTCGTATTTTTGTTTAACTTTTAAGTTAAAGTTTAATTAAGTTTAATTAAAGTTTAACTTTGTCTGCATTTGTTTTTGCGTTACACCTCCGATGAAAACAAAAATCATTAACTTTTAAGATAGACACATATCTTTCTATTACATGCCAATACAAATAAAAGGATTTTGTTTATATTAAACACTTATTCTTTATTTTTCAATGAGTTATTTTTTTCTTCATACGACAGACGGTTGTGATTGTTGCAGTAACATGTTATAATATTTCACTTGAAGTGTGTGTAATTTGTTATACTATTTTTTATTATTGTGAAACATTAAAAATATCGAGTAGTTTTGAAGAACTTGTTTTAAGAGACGATAGCAAACTAGGCGAAGAGAGTTAGATTTGAGCGAAGATTGTAACGATTAAGTTGGACGATTCATATTTCTAAATAAACGATATATCTCCGAAAGAAAATTAAACTGTTACATTTCAGTTTGGTGTAGGTAAAGAAAATAGTAATTTAGTTACACATTGTATAATTTATTAATATAGCAAAGCTTACGCTACACGAAAAAGTATTTCGTACACATAGATTGTTTAAGTTTCAAGTACTCCGCAGTCAAAGGGTTAAACTATTTTAACGAAACCTATTAACGAATGATAAGGAACTATTTTATAAATTTGAAGTTGTTAATTTTTCGAAAACTAACGCTGCTTAAATGAAAAGTTAGCGTGGCATTTAATGCATTAACCCATTTGCATCATAGCTCCAAACACAACACTAACTTCACAAATCAGGGACTAATCAAGAATTAATAAATGCTGCGTATCACCACGCATTGATAAATTTTTCTTACTTTCGGTTTCACTTAGAAATTACATGTAATAATTAAAGCAAAAAACTATTATTTTTAATTTTTACACACTGAATAATAGGTGACAATCATCGTGTGCGGATTATTCCGCTTACAGATGCAAATGGGTTAATTACTCTTGTTTACATCAAAAATGGTATCAGCAACTGCTGAAAAGTACACATGTAATTTCGAAGGATTAGCTGTCACTTAATGCTGATTCTGCTAATATACCCTGTAACGAACGCCGGATGAAAAAAAATACCCTGAGCCAGCGCATTACTTTATATACCGCTACCCGGTAGCACTGGTAGCATTCAGTTGCTAGCGCATACCGTGGCAGGAGCGCCTCCGACGTTTGCCTCGAGGTCAAAACTCAATCTGTGACTCGAGAACCCAGGCGCCGACTGCCACGTACCAGCGCGAATAAGTTAACTACCGAGAACAACCGATTACCCGCTTACGCGTTTCTCTTCGAATATTGCGCCACCGTTAATATCGGCCGGTGAAATCTTCAGATAATATTATCGAAATATTGTATTGATCTTATTCCTTAAAGCAGACGTATCTAGGATAAGCTTGTGTGCGATTTAGAGTTTTGATATGACAATTATACTGTGTAACTTCGTTTAACGGAGTTCTTCAAACACCCAATTCATATCGAATTTTAGAATTGTGTTCTACGATAGATAGTCTTATGCATAATCTCATAGATGGAGATAAAAATTAATTATAATTAGATACGTTACTATTGATAGATTTGTTAATACTCTCATTAATAATTGAACACTCTTTAAAGTAGAATTACTGTTTCGAAATTTTATCAAACGACTTGAGCTACTTATTTTGGAAGTTAGAAGGATTAGTTTGCTAGTACGAAAAATTTGTGAAGAGATTGCAATTGGTCCGGAATTAAGAGAAAATGAAAAAGGCCGCTTTTTTGCCAATTTTTTGTCTGAACCTGTAATGAAAATTTTTAAAAGATATGTTTGTAGATTTATGTTAATTATATACACGCTGAAAGTTTAGAAATTATGAATATCCAAGTTTATCACAACTTCTGCGTTACAACTGCAATAAATAAGAAGATTCACACACTTTTCTATGCCTGCCGCTTGTTTCTGTACTAAAAATGATTTCGATGTAATTTTCAACAAAACGTATTTTTTAAATTTTCATTACAGCCTCGGATAAAAAAATTGCAAAGATGACATACTATTTTCTTTGCGATTTGAACGAATTACAATTTTGTCAAATATTTTTTCTCAAAGAAAAAAAAGAACCCCATAATGATTGGTTCAATCATAAAAAAGTTATTCTGTTTTAAAGGGGACACGAATATTCAAATTTTAATTTACATCATTTTGCAAACTGCAATGGCTATACTTGAAAACGATATAGCAACAGTAAATTTCATTGATAATTTTATTTATAACGTTATACGGATTATTTCTTAACATACTGGTAATAAGTCATAATATAATAAATAAAGGATTTTTATATGAAATTATATCGTTGATTCTAAATTTATGTAATGTAAAACGAAAACTTTAAATTCCATTTGAGAGGGCCGTTATTTTTTTCAATCTTTTTATTTTATAACAGTATTCTTCTTTGCTTGTTTGAGAAAAATTTTATTTGTATTATTACTATCTTTTTTTGAAAATATTAAAAATTTTCGAAACTTTTTGTTAAATTTCCTTTCAGAAACAGAAAAAAGAAGTTACAACACTTTTCACAATAAAAAATGTTTTCAGTTCAAATGGTATTTTCAATTTTATTTTTGCTCAAACATCAAATAAGTAACACAAAATAAGTTCCAGTGATCATAATAATTTGATCATTGCGTAAAATCATTCGGAACGATATTTAACTACGTTTGATACTTTAACGAAAGAAATGTTTTAAACGAATGTTTGTTATTAAATGCAGAACTTATTGTAAAAGAAATGCCACTCTGTATACATTACTTTAATTTGTATGAGAAATTAAATAATTTAACGAACCGATGAACTTTTCTATCGAACTCTCTGTATTCGTCAATCTTCACATTGAAAGCGTTGCACGTGTATAGTCAGCGGTATTGAAATCTACGACTTGAACGTACGCATTCGGCCGTATGACTTCTTCAAGTGTTCCCCGTGCTGCCTAGAAACACGTACTTACATGCACGAAGGGAGAATGAGTACGCGAGATCCAGGCGTTAAGTTACTTTCCTCCTGTGTTTGCTACGCGTTCGTATTCTTTCAAATGGCATAAGCTCACGGCAAATTTCTATGGTGTTAAGTTGTTGTTCGAACACTTACGCTAATCTAATCTCAAAATTAATAATAAATCAGCCGGAAAAAGCATAGTATTGAATTATATGAAATGATTACAAAATGAGACATTGTAGGTTTTAAAATTGGATTTACAAGACCTGCCAATTTGACGGATTTGGAATTTTACGAGTAAAATTATATAAAATATTGTTACTATTTTCCAGCAAGTTTGGCTGGAATTTTTATTAATGAAATGATATGAAAATATATCCGGAATTATAAGTAAGTTAAGAGCATATAATTAAGTTGTTTATAAATTATATAAATTAATCTTTTTAAGAAAAATTCGGATTTTTGTTTGCTTGTCAATTTGATGGGTGTCCGTAGAAATAGGTATAAAAGAAAAAGTTTGTAAATCTAGTGTTAAGAGTCTGAAATATTGCTATAAGTACTCGTAAAAGTTATATATCCATTTATCGATCATTTACACATCACGTGTAATTTTTTTATTGTTATACTATTGTATTATCACCAGTCAGTTTCTTAATATTAATTATTAATGATTGTTTATCGATAATTTTTCAAGATGTAAAACTCTAAACAACTAATGTTTCTTCTCACGAGCACAAAAAATCGTGTGTTATAGAGGGTTAAAAGAGAGTAGAAGCCAGAAATCGATGTCGTTTTGTTCGGAGATAATTCGATAATGTATAGCTCGAAACTTCTTGTTCCGCAAATGAAATATCTGGAATTCTAGTGTATCTGGTGAAGGATAGAAGAAACGGAGCTTCTATCAGGCAATAAGTTGATCGGATGACCGCTTCTACACGTTTAATGTCTCCAAGTAGATAAGTTAGCTAAAGGCATTCATTTATACACCTGCTATGAAGAGAGAAGTACCACTATTCGTAAACGAGAGCCTTTACTTAGCACATTATCGAACCTGGTAATTGACCAAATTACTGATAAGGAATTGCTGGTCACTTTCTGGGAAAATCACTCCTGTACTTCTCTGCCTTGCCTAACCGAACTGGGGGCGACAAAGTGCTTCGTTCTAAATCGAAGGTTGAGAAGACGATAAAGGTAATGGATCTTCTATTAAAGCATCGAATATGTTGGAGTCTTTTACTCAACACTTTCCATTCTAATCGGAAATCAGGAGACACTACTCTCCGATATTTCTAGCTAAATAACATATAAGTGTATTAAGAATTTATTAAATTGTGAATATATGCATATATTACGTAGTATTTACAGATATTACGGAGTATTTATTACTGAGAAAGCATGTTTTACTTTTGATTTGCAATTCCCATTATGTTAATTTAAATCTGATGAATGAAAAATATTTTTTATTATTTAAAATTTCATACTTTATGTTAAATAAGTATTTTTTATTTATTTTATTTATTTACTTATAAATCTCCTTCCGAAGTCTATACACATATTGTATATGGTAATTCTTAAAATGTTAATCTAAATTTGACAAAAGAAAATATTTTGTTGAATTTAATATAAAATTTAAAATACTAAAAAATATTTTTCGCTTATCAGATTTATATTTACAAAATAAGGATTACAAACCAAAAGAAAAAATGATGTCTTAATATAATATGTATTCTTTTATTGAATATAAAATGTAAAATTTAAAATATTCAAAAACGTTTTTCATTTATCAGATTCAAGTTTACATAATAAGATTTACCAATCAAAATTAAGAATAATTTCTCCATAATGAATACTCGGTCATGTTTAAAATGTGATAAATTCTTAGCGATGCTTCATTCTTTTACTACGATGAAGATGTAATTTGTAATATTAAGCGATAATAAATTCAAAAGATGATCAAAACTCTGAATAAACTGTGGAATTACACGATTGTTACATGTTTGAAATAACTTCAAAGATATCTTCGTTCACAAAAATACAAAGAAAAATAATGTTTGAATATGGATAAATGAATGCTCGCAATGTTAAAAGCTAGGTTTGACGACATCTTAGTTCTATGGTATTTGGTATCAATTCGTCACACAAGGCAGAAAATATCGTTACCACAACCTTGTTTTCTCTGATTGGATTGCTCTCATACTTGATACAACGTATCTACTATTCCACAGAGAAAGTACTTTTGATATTTATGAAACACTATTCATTGGCTCTATAAAACATTTAAACGAATTATATATATATATATATATATATATATATAATTATATATATATATATATATATATATATATATATATATATATATATATATATATATATATATAATGGCGAAATAATTAAAAATCGAAAAAAATATATTAAGCAAACAGATTTGATATTAACAGAAATATCAATAAGCGTCAGGATACAATGACAAATAGAAGTCATTTTCAAAATTTAACAAAATGACACGTTATATCTTCAAATTTAATATCAGATTTAGTAGAAATAAATTCTTTCTGATTTTTGAGTAAAATTGAAGTTTTTATTTTTTTAGATTATTATAGATGACCTTCCGCCATTTTTCTGTCAGCTTGCAAATATTTCGATTTGAATGACTGTACTGATTATGTGATTCCAGTCGGAAAGAATTTATTTCTACGCCTAATGATAAGATTTAATATAAAATTAAATTACCATCGTTTCAGTGTTAATTCTGTGAGTTATACTAAAAGTTCTCTGTATATAATTGGTTGATTGAACGGTCAGTCGAAATAGCGAATAGACTCACGTTGCAGAAGGAACTCGTAGACGAGATTTAATATGTTGCACTTCACGTAATCTTGCTACGTACGTCAATAATGAATCGAAGTATATCAACAATCAATACAACCGGATTCACGTTCGCTAAAATCTTTCTTGTGTTCGCTTGTTATTCATGTTAGCACATGTGCCGCCAAGATTGAAAATGTTTGCGCGTTTGTAGCGTAGGTTGAGTTTCATCGCGTCATATTCACAGAACATTTTCGTCGTCCAGGTCGAGTACATAAGGAAAGTTTCATAAGAATTCTTTTCCTCGATGTTAGATGTACGCAGTTACATTTACCTTTTATATATATATATATCAATTACTAGACTCGGTTAATCGTTTAATATCGAAACATTTTCTCTTGGAAGTATAATATATTTGAGAGAACCATTAAAAGTAACGAAGGGTAATTGGAAGGCTAATGTAATTGACCGGTTTGTTATCATCGGGATACACGAAGTGGAAACTGATTACGTTATCAAAACATGTGTTCGATGTGTGTAAAAATAACAGTTGACCACCCAGTATTAGAAAATGTAGCGAAATTCAGTGAAAAGAGAAAAAGGCGTTTTTATTCAACGTCAAGCGACGCGTGCTATAAAAACGACGAAATAATTGCATTAATTCGAAACACGTTTCTCGTATAATTTACAAAAAAAAAAGTGTGAGAGACTTTCTTTCGCGTGGCGTGAATAAAATCGGAAGTATTAAATAGAATTATTAATTGACATATATGTTATACACTTGATTATTGTATATCATTTGTAACATATGCAAGCGTAGCGATTATTTCGTTAAAAATAATGCAAATCTCGGTAAGTATAAACGATGTTCTTTTAATGGTGAAACAGTGGACAAAATTATGAATAAAAATATAGATTAATCAGCTGTCGGTTTAGTTCGTGACCCACATTTTGAAAGATTATCCGGAATGTAGAGATAAAAAAGCTGAAACTTTATCATTTTGGAATTAAGCTCCCTTTAATACGTTTAACATTGCTACATGAAGAACGCACATAATGTTAATATAAAATTCAGGTAACAAAGAAAATGTAAGTTAATAAAAACGTAAAGTAAGAAACTTAACGTTTAATCTTTATGTAATTTTTAAATTAAACAAAGTATATTACATACTATTTATTAGATATCCCTTTATTTTTTAGAGAACTTTAGATGCTTATTTTACTTTATTACCAACTAAAAGTTTGGAATTATTGTGCATTGCAACCTACACAAAAAATTCAAAAAAAAAAAGTTTGCAACTTCGATAATTCTTTAACGAACCTTTCAAATTAATCGAGGTGAGGAAAATTGCTATTGATTTCCATACCGTCAGTTTCAAATCTACAAAGAATCAGCAGAAATTGACAAGTGATTCCAAATTTTTGTATCATAATTAACTCTCTTACGAATTTATATCACACAAGTTTTACATAGCGAATCCTCAGCTCTTAAATTTCAGTGACACTTCCACAAACGATTAAAATCAAGAATTCCACAATCAAACTCGTAAATCTAACCATAGAATCTTGCTAAACAAACGGAAACAGTTACGACAATTGTGTTTCTGATTTATCGTTTCGAAAAAGAACAGTTTGCATTAGTTGCAGTTGAATTGATTGAAACGGTACGCCGAGGTAGCAAGAATCGTGAAATAAGCCACAAAAGTAAGAGATAAGAAAGCGAAGAATGAGTAGAATAATAAGAAATCTAAGATCCAGGCAGTCTATGCGATCGTTGCCTAATAAAAAAAAAAAAGAAAAAAAAACGGGTCTCATTCACAAAGCATTTTAATTGCGCGTTTCGCTTATCTAAAATATGTCGGCTTATCGTCGGCGTATCGTCTGATTTTCCAGCTGACAATCCATCGCTTTCGATAACCACCAATGTGAAGGAATTTCAACATTTGGCGGTTGCATTCGATTGAGAATCTTAACGTTCGTGTACATTCTGCTCGTCGTCGTTCGTACAAAATCAACCGTACGCTTGTACTTTCTTAAGAGAATCGTACGATATCGCGTGGAAAATAATAGATTAGTTCACGTGTCAAATCGATAGCTTAGAAATAAATACTCTGCTCAAGTGGTGTCGTATCAAAGATTTGAAAATCTACAGATACATATACCTTCGGGCTAAAATTAAATCGACAAACACAGCGACAAATAAGAAAGGAAAATTTTTGTGCCCGCTAAAAATTGCTTCATTATTTTATTGGCGTGTAGTATAGAATTGTGGAAGTATACAAATTTATAAAAAATGAACAAACTATGATATTATAAGGAAACATTTAACTTCTCGCTATGAAGGAACAGTTTGAGGAATGCAGAAGTAAACGATTTGTAGTTTCTTAGATATATACTTAGAAATCATTTTCACGTATAATATTACTATTTGTGAAGAAGAAATTTATATATTAAAACCTGATGATGGTGCATTAAGAAAACAAAAATCTTTTGTTTTCTGTAATTTTCTTTGCTTTATACTCACATATTTCTAATTCTTTTTGTATACATACAATATATGTATGTCATTTCTTTACTTCTAACAGTATGATTGATTTGAGCATGAATAAATTGATTAATAATAATTATAAGGTTAACATTATGAATACATTATTAAAGCATTCATTCTACAAGAATTAAATTCGTATGTTTTGCACCGAAGGAAAAAATATTTTAGTAATATTAATCTGTTTTTGTTTTATTGTTGGTTTTCATGATGTTACGTACCATAAAATGCATTATGATAACTACTTAACTCAAAAAGAAAAGAAAAAGTTTTAAGAAAGCTCGAATCATCGCACAAAAATGTCACAGTTCCGAATAAGAGATTTATAAGTAATTCTATCACAGTAAAATTCGAATATACATTTCGTCTTCGTTGAAAGAAGACACGTGCGAATTTTTACAATAAAATAGCTAAAAGAAAAACAGTAAATAATTCTACGCATTCTGCATAAGATCTACAATCATATAAAAAGGTTCCTTAAAATCCGAGAATATAGTTTCAGACGATTTCCCCATAATTTCCCCAATAAGATAAAGCGAAAACAATTTTTCAGTTTTTTCCTAGTGATAATAAAATATATTTGCAAATATTTCAAAAATTAGACTAGCGTAATGTATTTCGTTATTTCATATTAAAAACGTTTAATTCTCTAACAAAAACGTCGGAAAATCTGAATAATGATATTTTAAGGAAGTATCAATCACTAACACCACATCCATAAAGTATCCAGGAAATACGAATAGCTCGCGAGATATTGAACGCGGAATTTTTGCAGGTAATTACACTGTATGCAATAAAAAGTCCCCTTTTACGCAACCAAACTTTCTCAATTCACATGGTGAATGTAAAATATTAATATCACATTGAATATCTCTTTACATAGTTTGTAGACAGTATAACTAGTTCTTAACACTTCATCCCTTGCCCGATGAAGTACCGTTATTCAAGCACAACACGGCCAAGTTTTCTCTCCCTTTAAATGCGTTTCTCGTGCTAACATCTTAACGTGTACGGTTTACCGGCGAGCAAGAATGTCACATTCATTATCAAGTAACTGTGAAGATCTTGCCGAAGGATAGAATTCAACGAAATATAAGGCATATTTATGTATATGTATATATATACACACATATATATATATATATATATATATATATATATATGTGTGTACGTGCTAGAACACTTACATTTGGTTCCGCGTTAAACGATGTAGATTGACGAGATCGTGAAGAGAGCGCGTAATCCGAAGCGGACGTCATCCCAGTATTCATATACGAAAACCTTTTGTCAACCCGGAGTCAGGATCATTCACCACCGGTTGTCGCGTGCGCACTCGCGACCACTACCACTAACATCAACACACTGCTAACGCACCACAGCTATCAACCAACCATACACAGAGGATGATCGACAGTGGATCTCGTAATAAGGAAATGAAACACGCACGTGTTGATCTCACGAGCCACAACGAGCAAACATTCAAGTGTCCGAGTATCGTGGCGGACATGCTGAGATCGTTCTTCTATCCGATCTCTTTCGAATCATTTTATCTTGATCGGCCTTTCTAAGACAATACGATTGTGAAATTCGCGCCCTCGAACGATCCACGATTCGGATCGCGTCGAGGTGAAAAAACGGAGAAATGTTCGCACAAAAAAAAACCGAAAACTTTCGAAACTACCTCTTGAAATTGTTCGAAACTAAATGGCAAAAAAAAACAACACTCACGTGCTTAAAGTGAGACGCATCCAGGCGCGTTGCGTCAGCAGCGTCGACGCATTGCGTCGGGCTGGCCTTTCTGGAGCTACTTTCGAAACCCTTGCATCTAGCGACTTCTTAATCTTCGAAATTTTTCTCCTCCGTCGACGATAGTTTTCACAACCACCCCCACTGTAATTACTTCCTTCCCCTAGGAAACCTCTCACTTAAACAATTTACTCCGCCACTGTTTTACGAGCACCGTAACAATGTTATTTCTCTTTTTAATCGGTTCGACGTTGCCGGATATATACCAGTAGCTGTCGAATTGAACCGAAACGCGAACTTGCTACTGTTCACCACGTCGCGGGTTTTTCTCGTGCACAAATCAACCGGTTGAAATGTGGCTGTGCCGAAAAAGAAATAGAGACCGAAGAGTAGGAGGGGCGGGAGGGAGCGGAACGTAAACCGTTCGTACACCTTCGAATACTTCGCGCACTGCTAAACGTAAACACTACGTCCAGAGACCACGTTCAATTCCCTTCACACCAACCACCGAATCGAACGAACAACCACGTAACAAGATGAAAACTCCTCATTCGCGTCAGGAACTTCAAAAAATATCGTGTAGACGATCCTTGTTTTTACCCTCTTTAAAATGTTTGTTTCTTGAGACACACTTTTCTTTTTCCTTCTTTTTGTTTTCACTGGTCATACGCAGAACGGATAGGAAGGATCGACTGTAAGAAGATTGCGGCAGCACAGGTAGCATGGAACCACTGGGCGCACTTGGATTTGCGCCAACATTATCGTGACGAGGTGGCCGGGTGCTTTTGCTGGGGGATCGTTGGCGCTCGCCCAAAGTGGCGTGTCACGACGTTCACAAGGGTGAACGTAGAAAAAAAAAAAATGGGAAGGGGATCACAGGAAAGAAACGAAAACTCCCTTAAGCGTGCGGCGAGGTGTTCACGAGTATTCATCCAACCTGTGTCCACAAATACTTCTTTTCCACCCTTTTTCTCTTTTTTTCCTTTTCCTCCGCCGGTCGCTGTGACGAAAAAAAAAAAAGGAAAACAAAAATCAAAGCAAAAGGGGGTCGATATATAGCAGTCGTCTGGAAAGCGTCGTCTTTTTGGCTGGAGTTTCCTTTGCCAATAAGTTTCGACGTTCGACTTGTTGACAATCAACACGTAAGAGAGCGCGGCGGCGGCGTTGTCACTGCACGAGCACACCTACGACGTAGCGGCGACGGCGGCAGCGCAACAACACGACCGTAGAACGCGTAGCGCGACGATATACAACCGCTGGCTTGTGGGAGTCCCGAAGGCTCGGAGGCGCGCGAGTCAGCCCCACTAGTGTTCGCTTCTCGCTTACCTGGCCGCTGCCCTGCTGTCGTTGCTTGCCTAGACCGTACCCCCACCCCTCTCATGCCACCCCTCCACTCGTTGCGTACACGAGGCTGCCCCTCCATTGCTCTTACTTTACTCCCCCCTCTCTCTCTTTCTCTCTTACTAACCCCTCCTACTTCTCTCTCTTTCTCTCCTTCTTTCTTTCTTCATCTCTTTCTTTTTCTTGCTTTCTTTCTTTCTTTCTTTCTCTTTTCTCTCTCTTTTTTTTTATTCTACCTCCTACCCCTTTTTACATCACTCGGTTTGTTTACCTTATTTCAATCTTTCGCACTTTCTCCTAAACCTTCCAATTGCAGGTACCTTCAAAATACAACCGATATTGCTTTATTCTCGAAGGTGTATACGAAGGTATACGTAGTGGTCGGGCGACAGGTAAAAGGTATTGCCGACGTGTCGGGGGCAAAGTTCCTCTTGGCACAACCCCCAGGGATTCGAGAGAGTCGTGGATAATAACGCTTGAAGAGATTCGAACGTTCAAGCACTTTCACGAGGGATCAGTCTTCTGTGGCTGTATTTTTTGTTTTTGTTTTAAATGTATATGTAACATGGTGTATATAGGTATGTTATTTATATCTGAATATAGGCAACGATAAATTTCATTTGGTAAATATGAACTTCTTTCAATTAAAGAATTGAGATGTCATTAAAGGTGTTAATTATTCGTGCAGATGTTCTTTTTTTTTAATTTGTTAATATTCCATAGTAGCATTTGCACACAAAATATATTCCGATAAATGGACACACTTTTCCAGTGGAAAGCTTTGTATACACTTTTCTAGGAGCATCACGATTCATTTACAAACTCCACTGAATCGTTGCACTTCCTTTAATCGATATCACTTCTTTCCTCAAATTTCGTTCGAATGCATGAGTGATCACAATTGCCCTATCACTTGGTACGTGACAATTTTGAAAATGTCTTTTGCATTACAACAACAACACGCAACAGCGTGCATGTGTGTTCATATCGGTGAGCCAGTGGCGGGAACAATAGAAACGCAATCACGTCAGTGGAGATTCTATATTCCAGCTGTTGCTTATTTCATACCGTCGTTCCTTATTATTTTTTTTTTTTATTTCGCTGTCGAAGATGACGGCCGCGTAATATAAATTACGGTACAAACCGACAGACCATCCTCTTCTATGTATTGACTCGATCGTACCAAGGATGACACGTCCGATCTTACGCAATCTCAGTCAGCCGAGATGTGTATTTTCTCGTACAGTGTAAAACGGCACAGTTACTTTTACTAATATCGGTAAATATTTTCAATTATTCCACAATCTATCGAACGAGAAGAAATAAAGAGAAGAAACGAGAGAGAAGATTCGGAAAAATCGTTTGCCGCGTCAGCTTGCCCCGCTTGAGCGTGAATGAAACACTGGCTCGCAGAGTGAACTGTTTCGCACGCCACTGTCGATCGTTAAGCCGAACAACGAAATAACTAATTATCTATCGAACTGCGATTATGAGTGTCGCGCGTGCGATCGTTCGTATGTGTTCCCCAGAACGTTGTCGGGTTACGACTCGTTCCCGTATAGTCTGTCGCTGCGTCGCTAGTGGTGGAGAATTACATTGTGCGAGCAACCGAGCATTTCGCGTTCGCTTGCATCAGAATATCGTGCATAGGCTGCACTGTTACTCTTTCAACGCGTTTTCCTTATTTGTGCCCTCTAAACGTTTCACGCTCAGTTTATACTTTTGCTTATCCACGAGAAATTTAATAACCGGTGAGCCAAATAGTGGTGACATACAATCTAGTGGATGAGTTTCAGCTCGTATGTTCGATCGAAGGATTGAAGTCTGTGTTTCATTTGTAAATTACAGCAATTATGTTTAAATTTTTATTCACAGATTTTAATAAATTTCGGGTTGATCAATACGTAATGTTTTTTGGCAGTAGGTGGTACTCTTTCGGTTTTCAGTGACATAATAGTGTTCCTAACCTTTTGGATGTAATTATATGCTAATTATTGACATTTTAGAAAGTTAGGTAAAAAAGTCTATATTACAAAAAAGCATTAAATTTGAAATAGAAATCGAATACTTGAGAGAGTATTGGGAAAAATTGATTCACTAAGTTATTACAAAAAAAGAAACAAATTTTAAAGGGCTCAATAATCCTGATTCCGTACTCTGAAAGATTAAGAAAAATAAGAGTGACTTTGATGTATCTGAAAATTGTCCAACTGACAAAGAAATTATCACTTATTGCCTCTTCTGTACTACGCAACTTCTCTAAACAATTTTTTTCTGCACCTATAAAAATCAGGTAAATATTTCAGGTGATCAGAGTAAAAAGAAGAAAAGAAATCGGTCCACCCTATGTACGAGGAAACTTGAGAGGGAAAGAATAACAACGTTTCGTGATAATCTCAACAAACTTCAAAAGAACGAAAAGGAAATATCGTTTCGAAGAATTAGCATTCACTCCGAGTATCATCAATTAATCTCTATCGACACTTCCGACTGTTTGCAAAGGGACTGTCGCTACAAATGCGTGAAAGCTAGCCGAGAGCCAAGGTTCTTTCGTTCGTGACTTATTAGAGTCCCGAGTAATTTCATTCTGAATGGTCTAATTTTTCGTTCCCAGAAAACGAACTGTTATACAAGTTTGGCAACATGCTGGATCGTAGTAATATTGACAAAATTCTTTCACCGTTTCACGTGTTTCTATCTCTGTGTGTATATGTATATGTAAATCTTACGTAAAATTTTGATCTCTCCTAACAAGGAAAAGAGGTGATTACGTAAACCTGAACAGTTTATTGATTGTGCTAAGTAAAAATAAAAATAGAGAGTTTGTTCTTCTTTTTTCTTTTTCCTTTTCCAAATAACTTTGACAAATCTTCCAAGCAACCGCCCGTTCTTGAAGATCGTTACGTTTCAACGTTACGAAAAAAAAAGAACCTCGTTTATTTATCTCAAGTATCTGGACCACTGTCGTCGAGCTACCTAACGACCAGTTACATCGTTTTCAACTTGCTTCTGATGGAACGGAACAAGCAGTTAGTTTAACGCCGAAGACAAGAAGCCAGTTTAGAAGAAAAATGGTCAGGAGCTTTAGTGTGCCGGGGAATAAGGGCGAATCCTTTGTGTACACTTAATTACCGAAGGTGACAAGTGCCAGTGTGACGGTGTAGGTCAAATTTGCGAAAGTACCTGCTTCGAGTACCTGAAGACCGATTCTGTAAATCATCGTGCAATGCGACAGAACCTTTGTCTTATTTATCAGTTAAGGTCAAAGTGTCTGGAAGCTTAGGAAACTTCATTTCCATTTAACTTTTGCAGAAAAAAAAAGAAGAGTACCATTTCGACTATATCGAATTTTCATTGTACAAATTAACGTTGTAAATGTTTATTTAGTTTCAATAACACTTTTTCCTCGTAGAACTTTCTTTGAATCCTTACTTAATTTCTTGTATCTGACACAAGATGTATGCTGTGAATTATAATTAACCCTTTCGCTACGGCGGTTTAGTCCGCCGTAGCGCCACTCCTGAACGGGACCTCCCGCCGAAATTGTGCACATTGCGCGTAGATAGTGTATTTTGGAAGAAAAGGGATTTTTTTTAGGTCGCGATTTTACCGGCATGTCGGATATATCCAGCGTTCGTCTCCGGAGGGTGATCATATGAATGTCGGATATATCCGGCGTTCGGCTCCGGAGGGTGATCATATGAATGTCGGATATATCCGTCGTTCGGAAGGAAAGGGTTAAATAGATTTATAGAAAATGTTTCAGTATGAAAATTTTATATTTGCTTTTGAATCTTTGATCGATAGAAATTTAATTATGTTAATTTATTGTATATTTGATACGGTGGCATAATTAATTGATTGAAAGAGGAGAATGTGACGAAGAGGTATGATTATTTAAAAAACAGTTTTTAATGATATAGAAAGAATTAGATTTGATAATCAATGTTCACTTGAAATATTAATGAGAAATGCAAGGTTTAAAATTATATTTACTTTTGAAAAAATGTATTCCTTATTTCTAATTCTCTTGTTATACTATAACAGTGTTAAAGCAATATAAAGATTATTATATAGTCAAGCGACTACAGAAAATAATGAATGATCATTTGAAATATTAATAAGAAATGTAAGATGCAGAATTTTATTTATCTTTGAAAAAAAAACTTATTCTCTATTTCTAATTCTTTTGCTATTTTATAATATTATTAATATAACGAAAAGATTACTATAAAGTTAAACGACTGTAGAGAAAATTAATGATCATTTGAAAGAAGTATAAATTATTATATATTTAAGTAACTATACAAATAATCAATGATTATTTGAAATATTAACAGGAACTACAAAGCCCAAAATTATATTTATCGTTGAAAAAATGTATTCTCTACTCGAAATTTTTTTGGAAAAGATTATCACATAGATAAGCGACTATAGACACTTGGCGCAATCGAAGAATACACATGCGATAAATTTATTAAATGTTCGAAAGAAGTGTATTTTTTAAATATTTTATAAAATACGTATGTACCTACATAATTGTACTTTCGTGTTCCGTAATGCCACTTAAGAAACTAGTTTACTTATTACTGGCACGACAAAAATTTTTCGACAAGATTCTTGTCTACACGTGTGATATTACATCGCTAACGTGTATTATCACCAATCAGTCTATATCTTCTACGTCCTTCAACAATTTGAATCACGAAGAAAGGCAATGATCTGATAATCGTTTAAGGTGAAGCTTGAAAAAGTCACGAAGAGGTGTCGATTAAATATTTAATTACGAAAGAAAAGACCATCATATTTAAATTAGGAGTAAAATAGTAAAATTAAGTAAAATAGATTGACTCAGAAGGTTAAACGAATTTTCGATATCCTCTGTCCACATCTTTGATCTTTCATGCTGAATAATCGACGATATGTTTGTTTTTCTATCACTACTTTTGAAATCATTCAATTTTATCATTAACGTCTATAGTTCGTCAATGTGAAAATGCATTTTTCAAAAGATTTACATGTCAGTATTATGTTTTTTCCAATAAGTTTTATTAGTGAGAATCAAGTAGAATGTTATCTTATCACTCTGATATTTGAAGGAATTTACAGCAGTTCAAGTACTAACAATAAGATTGTATACAATTTGTTTCAAAATGGAATTTTTGAGAGAGTTTCTTATTATGAGTTATTATAATTACATGTGTTGATAAATTTCTCAAATTTTGAATTTAAAGGTACTGCTCATAAATATCGTACTTTCAAGTAAATTGTCTTATTATAAATTCTAGATGTTACTTATAAGTAAGTAACTTAAAAAATAACCAAAAGCAAATGCTAATATTAATATAAATTTCAACTGTATTGTGCACTGTATATTAATTTTTCATTTGCAGTTTTAACTACGAAATGTTGATAATAATGTTCAGTTGAAAGAAATACCGTTCTTCGTCTTCACTGAAAAGTTGCTGATCGATAGCTCAGATATGTTACTTGCAAACTATAATTTCTTCGGATCTCTACAAAACAATCTTAGTAGAAAGTATCTTAATTAGTATTTTAATTTAGTAGAAGATATCCAAGAGCATTAATAAGTTTTTTTTTTAAATAAATATTTAGCAAGAATGACAAAACAATAAAAAAATATTGAAAAACTTATACGTCGTTAACAAACTTTTACATTCGATGAATGATATTACATATATGTATTAGGTGTACAAATTAATTCGTAGCCTTTGTTTCGTGGATTTGTTATTTATTTGCAAAAAACTAAAGTACAGTTCAATTTTCAAAATAATCTCCATTACTTGTTATACATTTATTCCATTTCTCCGGCAGTTGGCGAATTCCCTCTCGAAAAAATGATTGCGGTTTCGAACGTATGAAATCAGCAATACTATTATTGACATCTTCATATGTTTTGAATTTTGAATCGGTTAGATAGTGCTGAAGTGAGCGAAACAAGTAATAGTCTGATGGTGCTAAGTCTGGGGAATAAGCCGCATGAGGCAGAATTTTATACAGAAAATCCTTCCTCTTGAATCTTGACAGCAGGGCCAGTGCTGTATCATAGCGTCTCGCCTTGTTTTCTTGACTGAGCACATGTGGAACCCAATAACCAACCTTCTGGATCCTTCCCAGTTTCTGCAAACGATTAGAAACCGCTTGTTGGGTGATTCCAAGTTGTTCGGCAAGCTCTGTTTGTGTTTGACAAGGATTTTCTTGTAGTAATCGATCCAGTTCTTCGTCTTCAACTTTCTTTGGCTTTCCAGGACGTTCTTGATCGGAAAGATCAAAATTGTCATTCCGAAATCTTTGATACCACTTCTTACACGTACTGTACGCCACGGCATTTTCCCCCAGAGCAGAACAAATCATTTCCTTTGCTTCAAGAGCACTTTTTTTAAGTTGAAATGCAAAAAGGATGCAGTGTCTGATATGCTGTTTATCCGACGACATAGTGTTCTCCACTGTTTCTTAGGTTATGTCATTAATCACATCAAGTTCGATAGTGTTTTGTTTTGCTAATAGAAGCAGTTTTATAACCTTAACACAGGGGCAAAGAAGTTTCAATTCAAAATAAAGTTACAGCTGTTTAATCGCAGGGGCCACGAATTAATTTGTACACCTAATACATACATATATTGAATTCCATAAAAATTTCTTTATATTGAGATGTTTTTTTATATAATTACTTAAAAATTTGGTAGCTTTGAAAACCATTTCAAGTGAAAGATTAATATCTATATTCATTTTTCGACACCATGAAGAAATGTTATAAGTTTAAAATATTAGATCATTATAACAGTATACTTTCTTAGTTTTAACTAGGAATAGTTGCTAGATGAGTGAAATAGATTACGAACGAAATATCAAGCAAGAATACAAATTAATCTCTTCATTTATTATTTCTTTTGCTGACTATACGTTTAAGTATCAGCTGTACACTATTTTACTATTGCATTAAGTAGGAAAAGTTAATGCATTATAAATTAATTAAATTTGATAATCCTTGGTCTTCGAAGTTAAAACGAAAGTTTGAATTAAAATTAATTTTTGTTACTAACCCTTCGTATGCAACCTGGGTCATTAAAGACCCGAGAGATATTTCACTCGCGCTATTCATTGAATTGAATTATTTTCATGTTTATTGCAAAATGTTTGAAATATTTGTTTTAACGAATGATTATATAATGTAATAGAGACTTTGCATGTGTTTTGGAAGTCTAGAACTGTGAAGAAATTAGACTTGAACATAAAGAACACAGGACGTTTATGGAATGTGAGGAAATGTTTACCTACGAAAACTTAATATAACTATTTCTGTCGCATTTTGACTAAGATTCTATATCACAGAGTTTGACTCCTTGTTTCAAGACAAAACGCAGAAGTATTCTTTGCTATTATATTTTATTAACTCAAATGGAAGTAGCGGAAAATATTCTTTTTTCTTTTTTGTTGAGTTGTTAGAAACCACGCTTTATAATTATAAATTTATGAAATATACTACATTTACAAAACATATGTCAACGTATATGCGTTACAAAAATTAAATGAAGATAGATGATTAATGTAATCTGAATTCTTTCACGCTTACAACCATAGTACAACTTTAAATTGATATTTTGCATCAAGTTTCGAATCATCTATTATGATCATAAGCAATAACGATAGTAAAAACAATATTGAAATATGCAAAAGGTGGTTGGAAAAAAGGAGTATAAAATGACTCAAATACAACTGTAAAAATGACAGTACAGCATAAGTGTGTATATGTCACACGGGCTTTCCTTCAGCTCGTATATCTTATACGAGGCCAATACCGTGTTCTATGCCATAGGAGCACAGCCTGGGCAAACCGCATTTAATCAGTTTGTGGTCGCGGTCCACTCTCTTATATCCTTTTAATACATTTTCTTCTCTGTTCTTTTCCTTTGCTTTCGCACGACTCCACGACGTAATTCAACTCCCGCGTATAAGCCTGCTACGCAATATTTACGCATGTTATACATTTCTTCCTTTCTCTGAATGAATGACAAACATATCGTAAACACGAATCTCTTTCAATAATTTCGATCATTATTTATGTACGTAGTCTTACTGTAACGAAGAAAAGACTAATTTTAAGTATCCGCGTTTAATCGTTTTCGTTCCGGCAAAAGTAACTGTTCTATGGTTATAAAATTGTAAGAAGTTTCGTTGCATTTCTATCTTCAGTAACATTTCATTGTAATTGTGAAGGTATTATTATAACATTAGTGTTATTATAATTTTCATTACTATCATTTTTTTTAAACAGCACGATAATAAAAGTATGCTTATACAAAATTGTTTATTAATCCTAATTGTCTCTGCATACTCCAAATTGCTAACCCTTGAAACTTGGCATTGTATAATATTAATTATATATTTTTCAATTATCACTAAATTAATGAGAATTGTATATTGAGTTATCAAAATGTTATTAGACAAATGTATATGTTAATAGTTATGGTAATATCGTGCAACATGTAAAATCGAATAATACATATCAAACAATGGATCATATTCTGCAGTGTGAATTACATATACTCATTTCATGGGCAACAGTTTAACATAAAACTCGTCCTAGAAGACAATCTAAAGGACAAAGAAACAATATTTAAAGCGTACCAAAGTACACAGCGAACTTTGAAATTCTCCTTCTCTCTCCTTGATATCGCTAATAATTTAGGCAAAAGGTTAATGCTATATTAAATAACCAATTTAAGAAAAGGGGAAAAAAATGTCATTTTGATAACTCAGAGCGCAATTCTCATTAATTGAATAATAATTTCAATATAATATGATTAATAGACTGCAGACTTTTATGCAAATTCATATTTTTAAGAATATAGTAAACAAAAGCAGAGCTTCAGTAAAAAATTATTTCATCTATTAGGTGCACTATAAAAAGCGTTATAATTGGGATATATTTTATATTTTTTCATATTATTTGTATATTTTATATTTTGTATATCTTTTCATATTATGACGTATTCTGTGCAATTTTCTGCCTTAAAATTTCTTATAAATGCGTAAAAATCTACTATTATATTTACATAGATTTAACAATTGTATATCCAATTGAATAAATGAACGAAATAATGATAATTATTAGCAAAATCTATATCGGAGAATGTATTCGTTCGAGTTCGATTGTGTTGGTTTTCGTAGAATCCGGGAGTAAGAAAGTCCTGTGGTGATTTTTAAGAAGTTTTACGCCTGTTTCGGAGGCCGACCAGCAATTTAGAGGAATTAAATAATAGTCCGTCCCATTAACGTAACGGCGCGGCTGAGGATGTCCCGCAGGATTCACGAGAGGGTTTTGAAAGCGGATAGAGGCATGCCAGGTACGCTCACGTTTTATTTCATCGTAACGTGCCACAACGAATATGTATACCTTCATCTCAGAAGTCAGGACCCTCCAAGGATTCATCCACGATCCTGTGTGGTCCTTAGTGGCTCCCCGAATTATTACCAACGATTTTAAACATTCCTACGTCAATCTTAAAATTTGTCAGGAATCCCTATCTAGCGATCGCCTGTTCCCCATTGACATACTCCGGAACAAGTTAACCTTATAATCTATAAACTTCCCTCGTAGAAACTTTCAATTTCAATATTTGCAAAATTATCAAAATATACTTTAGTTTTACACTTTTTAATTTATCTCTAGGACATTAGAAACTTGGAGAAGGATTTAGAAAAGATAAGTTGGAATATGAAAAGTACGTGCAATTTAAATATATAAATAAATAACGTGAATTTATAATTTTATATACCTTTTGTATTTTATCCTGTTTAAATTTATGCACTTTTCTTCTGTAAATTTACTTAAAGGATAATTACAGTTTTGAAAGTTTGTTCGTAAATGGAAAATGTTGTAGTGTTACAAGATATGAAAAACTTGCAACCTTTAAACTATTAAGATGTTGATTTATAATGAATTATTATTTACTTTTAAAGTACGCATAAGTTATGTGTAATCTAAAATTTCTATGCTTTGAACAACATTTGTATACACGTGAAATAGTCACATTTTTATTTTTTACTTTTACGCATTTAAACATGTTGAATTTTTCTTATACATATTTACCTAAAGGATTGTTACAATTTTAAAATTTTGTTACTAAATTGAAGAAGTGTTACAAAATATGAAACAATTGCAACCTTTAAATCATTAAGTTATTGACTTATATTAAATTACTACGCATTTTTAAAATATGTGTAAGTTGTGTATAATTCACTACTTTATATACACATGGAACAAAGTTACATTGTTTCTAAATTGAGTTATACCAACAATGACACACAGCTTCAGACTTCTGTTTATCTGCCTATAAATAATGCATGAAATAGTCATTCAATTATCCGAGCAGTGGTAACAAATCTCTCACAATTAGTTTAGTATCCTCTAAAAAATGTCGCATTCGATAAAAGTTAGTCACTCCGGTATCAATAAAGAAAAAATGAAAACGTGAACATAAGTACGAAAGAACAATGAAACTGACAAACAGTGCGAATTCAAATTCTCGAAAATAGTGTTTAGCTGCGAATGAAACTCGAAACAACGTTGAACATTGCAACCTGTCACAGTACGGTTTCTTTCTGGTAATGATTTTTCCTGAAATCTAAAAGAGATGTATTTGCCAGTGACGATATCTTTAGGTGATCCATACAACGGGCGGAGCAACAGACCCACCGCAGCTTTGTGACACCACAACTTTCTGCTGCAATAACATTCGCGCCTTTACAACAACAGCTCGTCTTCTGAGATGAGAGATCCACTCTGCAACAATAATACTGCATGTGTGGCCTTCCCAGTGGTGCTCAAATTTTTCGCACCAATCATCACCGATTGCACAGTGACGTAAAAACGAAGTATTTTTCCGCAACACTCTTTCTTTTTCTCTCTCTCTTCTGAGAAATTCTTTACTTTTGCACGGATAACGATTTGTCATAAACATTGACCTGTTGTTAATTATAAAAATATAATCCTAAATTTTCCACATCAGTCATGATTGATTATACAGTTAGTATGATATATAAATAAAGTATTTTTCCGCAACACTCTTTCTTTTTCTCTCTCTCTTCTGAGAAATTCTTTACTTTTGCACGGATAACGATTTGTCATAAACATTGACCTGTTGTTAATTATAAAAATATAATCCTAAATTTTCCACATCAGTCATGATTGATTATACAGTTAGTATGATATATAAATAAAGTATTTTGTCGCAACTCTCCTTCTTTCGAGGAATTTTTTACTTTTGGAAGCACAGAGATTTGCCATAAACAATGGTCTTTAATAATTTTAAAAACCAAACGTAACGTCAAATTTTCCATATCCATAATGATTGAGTATACAGTTGTATGATACCTAAATGAAGTATTTTATCGTTCTCTCTTTCGAGCAATTTTTTATTTTTGCAAACAGAAAGATTTGCCATAAACATTGACCTATTAATAATTGCGGAAATCTAACATAACCCTAAATTTTACAATTTAATGATGGACATTGATATGTCTGTATCAATTAAATTATCAATTATTATTTATAATTAAATTTGATTAATTTAATTAATTTGATCAAATTTAATAATTCGAAAATTCTTGTTATTAGTTAAATTATTTACTTTTGCATCGCGAAATATTTTTCTTAAACTCTAACCTATTAATAATTAGAAAAAGTTTTCCAGAATACTTATTTGTCAAATACATTACGATGTATCAAATAGAATGTACTATTCAATCACAACGATGTATTAATTCAAGGTTCAATGAGAATAGCGTAATATCAAACGGGCTGACTTAACGATGATTAAACATACTGTTGATTATGTGCAAATTTGAATATTTCACGGAACGAATGTTACAGCGATGGAGTACCTCTATAAGATTTTGAAGAAGCTATAACCGAGGGGATTGCAAGCGAAACACGAGTCGGGAAGTAAAACGATGCAGAAACGTCATCAAGGAAACGTTCTAAACTACGAAGGTAATATTTGCAAACAGTTAATAGACGCGTTAGGACGGCGCCTCGATAAGTGGTGGACTGTCCCCTTGTTGTACAAACTGACGCGAATGTGTGAATGGATTTTCTGTTCGCAGAAAGCGGAGAGTTCTATAAGATTCCATTCACGAGGTTCCTCTTGATGTTCTTCTGTCTCCTTCATCGTCAATCATTGAACTATACAAGTGAAAAGTACACGGAAATGACATAAAATAATTTAACCCTCGCTTGTCAGATACAGGGTCATTTTGACCTAATTGTGTCTCTCATTTCTATCCTTCGTTTAAACGTGACAGGAGTGCGAGTGAACTTGAAAATACAAATTACAACACGTTCGTGAGCATGTTGTAAATATATTGACGAAGGTGTTAATAGAAAAATATACTGGATAAGACAAATAATTCCCGATCAATATCGATAACGATCACAATATTATATATTCATTAGCAATTGTAACAAATACAGCGTGAGATGTCATTTGGAGATTTTCATTTCTTTGAAAATTATTCTCCTCTGGCATACTAATTAATACTAATTAATCTTTACCTGAGGCAGTTAACAGTGAAAGATACGATCTGCCGGCAAGTTGGCTCTGAGCTAACAGGTCATCACTTACATAAATGCCAAATTAAAAGCAAGAAAACGGGAAAGAGAAATAAATATACTCGTCTCTCGAATTACGCGAATCATTCGTTTTACGCAGATTTCTTTTTCACGCGAAAGAAAACCGTGTAAAAAGAGTCCAACTAGTATGATAAGAGTAGTTAAAAAAAAAATACGGTATAAATTATAAAAAGGTATAGTTCATATATTTTCACAGAGAAATCCTAAAAAAGATTTATAAAAATTTCGATGCTTGAATTGTAATTTAAAACCATTCATTTTTATCGACTATGGCGCGACAGTCAATTTTCAAACGCACCAATGAGAATTATACGTTAGGAAGTATTAGCCCTTGGTACTTTGCTGAGTTAGGCTATTGTTTCTTGCAACGAGTGATTACTAATAATGGAAGAGAAAGAAAAGGAACCGCGCGTAAGAAAATCCATGTGCAATAAATAGTAATTAATTACAATAAATTAATAATATAAATTCAATAAATAATAATAAATAAATAGTTTATAAAGAAATTGAGGGACAGATGTATAGTTTAGCATGTGTGTATATATATTTTATGTTCTAAGGCTAATTATTAGAATATACGAGTAGATATAATTTTCTGTCCGGAGATTATTGTGTAATTTTATTATATTAACCTATTTTACGTTTATATCTGAATACGAAATTATAAATATATTAAGAAAAAGAAGTATTTATTTAAGATAGCTCCTTTACCATAGGATGATATTCTGCATACAATTTTTGTTCGCCTTGGAAGTTCAAAATTATCAGAATATCAGAAGAATATGTTTGTAACATCACGACGTATTTATAATACTTTAGTAAGGGTTATACTTTAATAAGTATTTTTTACTAGACATAGATAAACGTGGAGCTGAAAAGGTATAATTATTCGTTCTTCTTCATTTTAAGCTTGACAGTCCATGTAATCACAACAAATGTTTTTATTTCTTATAGTTCTAGAAAGGTGTTATCTTTTCAAAGATATTAAAGTATTGTTAAAGTAAACTGTTGCAAAAGAGTTTATTTCTGAGAAATTGCGGCGAAATAAAAGATTTCAAAATTCACATCTTAATTTTATTAAGTATCTATTGACTTATGAACAGGAATGTACCTAAATACAGCAATTCTATAGGTGTATCTAAACACATAAAATTAACATAAAACTGATAATATAAAAAGTTCAAAACCAACATAAATTTTTTTTTATGAAATTCCTTTTTTGTTTTATTTTTTCCAGTAATGCTTCACAAAATTTTTGCCTATATTAATTTCCTACTTTACCTAAATCAACACTTCACAAAATTCATCAATGAATACGCAAACGAAGAAGATATGTATCTCGTCAAACAAATCAGTAAAAAATAAGAAATATTAAGAAAAATAATTTCACATTTTTGTAGATACATTATTTTTGAAATACATTTGAAGAATTGGTTATCACACAAAGGAAACACTCGTGAGTATCTATTTTACTAGATAAAATAATAATGTTATTGTGATAAGTACTTGAAAAACATTTCATTTATTTTCGTCAAAACTGTTCTTTTTTTCTTCGACTGCTATTTGAATGAACCAGTTGACCAAAAACCGCCCGTAATATAAAAGGAAAAGTGGTCGACGTGACGAAAGTATCACGCAGCGATCGCTAGAGTGGATCATACTGTCGGTTCGATACATATGCAGAAAAATGCATCGCTTAATATGAACGTGCATGCGTCTGTGTCGAAGCAGGCAATCGTACTTATAATAGAAACACCGCCGCTGATTGGAAAATAAATTTGAGACATCGGCGTGTCTTTGATAAGATTGCACTTCGTCCGCTGTTGTTACTCTTTCGTTATCAAGCCTTATTTATTGTCTGCAGATGCACCTATACCGGTACCGAACCGCGATAGGATGAACGCGTGTTCCATTTCCATCGAACGTATACCGCTAACATTAATTCGCATAACCGTCACTGTGATCGTACCTTAGTCTTTTTTTTTTCTCTTTGTTTTATATTTTCGATTCACGGTACAAATCGTATTAACAGTTCGAACGATGTGAATCCGATCGCTAAAAATAACACTTGTCTGAGAAATCAGTACGTAGACTGCCGTTTCTTTTTCGCCTGTTGCAATATCGCTGGAAAGAACCGACAGTGATGACAAAAGTTCTTGGTAAATGAAATATATCTGTGCGTGGTGGAATTGCGAACGGAAAACAAGACTGATAAATAGAAGCGAAACAATTTTATTATATTGAGAATTAACGCGTACGGACGAAGAGATACGACATGTTCGTTCGATTCTGTTGAAATTGTTCCCTTATTTTGAAATTTTATTCTTCACTTTACGCTTTATGTGAAGCGTATTGAAATTGGACTGAAGTTCGAAGAATTTTTTGGATCTAACGAAAATTGTTAATTTCTTCTTTCTCGGTGCTGTTGAAAGGATCAAAAGTAATTTAATGATAATGATGATACTATTTCTGTTAAGAATGAACGTATGTTAAATATTAAATATTAAAGAAAAATTGTCGGGTTCTTCTTGAAGCCTCGTGTGAATACAAAAGTTAAAACAAGTTTAAACCATCTTCTTGGGAATTTACGAATTCCTTCGCGGAAAGATGATATAGATACATTTCTTGTCACAAGTTTCAGATCACTTGCCAATTTTCATTAATATTAAATCTGTTAGTAATCTTTTATAGACTTAAAATTGTCATTACGGAGATCGATAACAGTTTATTTCGTATCGATCGATTCGAATGATAAAAAATTCTTAGAGTTGCTCAATTTTTTCTGGAAATTTGTGAGTAATCTGCAACCTACAGTAAGTTCAAACATTTTGACTGGTGTACATAAGCTACTTTAATATTATATCACATTTATTATAATAATAATGTTTTAGTATTTATGGTACCTTCCTACACAAAATTACCTTTTCTGAAACTTTTAAAAGTCATAGACATTTTTTTTCGTGTGAAAAAAAAATATATAAGTATATATATTTAAGTGATTAAAAATTATTAATCTGATATGGGAAAAGGAAAGAATATATATATTTTCGCATAAAATAATATCGGTGAATTTTAAAAATTTGACTTGAAAAACAACATTTATATAAAATTTTTATATAAATTTAATATATACATGTATATATATGTATATGTATATGTATATATTATACATATATATATATATGTATAATATATATATATATAATATTTTTTTATTGTTTGCAAAAGCTTTCCCATATAAAATTAGCTCTTTCAAATTTTTAAATTCACTGATATTATTTTATCAGAAAATATATATATTTTTCCTGTTTCCCTTATCAGAATAATAATTTTTTTATTGTTTAAAAAGCTTTCCTACACAAAGTCATCATTTTTCAAATGTTTGAAGTCGCCGATATTTTTTCGCACGAAAAAATATATATATTCCTTCATTAAATATTGTAGCAGGTGTTAAATGATGATTTTGAAAATACCACGAATTCAACCAAATTTGTAAACAGGTTTAGTATAGCGAGTGACTTTGCCCTGTGTGAAAATTCCTTTATTTCAAGGGTTAAAGGATTTATCGAAGTATTGTTAATTACTTGTAAAATAAAAATACACTAGATTACGATCATTTTTTAAATAAAAAAAATAAAATGAAATTTTCGAACATTTATTACACTTCTTCGTTTTTAAACCTATTATAGCAAGTGTAGAATGGGGTTGAGTAACACGAGTGTGTGCGTGGTTAATTGGAAGACTTAACGCGATCTTTTACGCAAGCGCCATGTACCCGGCGTACCGGGTGCAACGCGAAGCCGGCTTATCAAGGTGTCTTACATAAGCTCTGGCTAAGAATCATTTAATTGGGAATAAGCCTAAACTTACGACCCATAAAGCTGAGCGGACCAGTCGCAGGATAAGTGGAAGAAGTTGACGGTTGACTTCCGAGTCAGCTCAGAAGTACATTTATACGCGTTATTTTAACGAAATAGTGATATCGCGAATTGCTGAAAAAATTACAAGATTGTTTCAATTTTATACCTTTCATGAAGAAAACTACGTGAATCTAATAGTTGATTGTTAACTTGTAATAATCGAATTGTAATTGCTTACTGTTGAGGTTGGAGAATGTTTGAATAGATTGTTTCAATTTTATACTTTTTATGAAGAAGACTGCATAAAACCGATAGTTGACTGCTTACTTGTAACAATCGGATTGTAATTGGTTAATATTGAGTTTGAGAACGTTAGAATAGATTATTTCAATTTTACACTTTTCACGAAGAAAACTGTGTAACAGAATTTGTTACTTTATTTATAAAGATTTGTGCTTTTTAAATAGTTTTATTTTTAGTTTAAATTATTTTCGTCTGTATCAAGAATACGAGAAAGGAATAGAAAAAAAAGTTATAGTATTCGAAGAAAAAAATATTTGAGTAAGTAAAAATTGTATTTTAGGAGATTTCAATATTATTAGCATTCTTTTGCGATGAGAGAAGTTATTTTGATTATAACTGTGATATACTATACTGTTTTACAAAATTTTGTATAGATATTTTATTGTACTCATGAAGACAGTATCATTGTATACTTTTATCTATACTATTTTCTATACTATTTGAAAATGTACTCATTGTACATTTTTATCTATACATTTATCTAAATAATTTATATTTAAATATAAATAAGTGTATACTTATTATTACGTATAATTTAATAAATTAAATAAATATTGATAAATATACGTATTTCAATGTAACAGTAAAATATTATTGCAATAAAATAACTGTCTCACAGTTTCTTCAAAGTATCTTTACACATTTTCTCTTCAAGATATTAACGTAATAAGGAAATGTTGGATTTTTTTAGAAGAATGTATCGTATTCTAAAAATAATTATCAACCAAGATTAAATTTAGATTATAGTTTGATGTATAAGATTAACTTGATTATCAATTATGATCATTTGGCGATTGTCAAGTTCCGATAAAATACTTGTAAATGGTATACTTTTTACAGACTGGAATCTGTTTCTGTTAAATAACAATAGCTCAGGGTCTAGCTGGTTGTATATTGGCAAAGCACTTAATGCGTTAAGATATCTTACACATCGACAATGTCATTGTAGTTTTATTGTTAATCAGCTATAAGAAATTTCTAAGAAACCCGGGAAAAAGATTACGTTTGTAGTCGTTAGAGATGATTATAAAATCGATAAAGGCTATGAATGAACTGGAATCGGCGTGTTCACGCATGCGTGTATGGATGTGTGTGTATCTGTTTTTGTGTATGTATGTTTTTATGTATGTGTGTGATACAGTTTCATTTTATATAGAAATTACTAGGTATGTTTACGATTGTCGCGTCCAAGAATAAAACGTGTTACTGTGAACAAAAATGTTCTTACACTATTCCCTCTTCTCTTTTTATTCAATAATTATTTAAACTTTGATTTTGTTTCATCTTGTTTGGAGAGATATATTAAATTATATTTCAGATGCAAGTATTTTATTAATTTAATTATCTCTGTTGTTATTTCTACAGTATATAAATGAACTTTATAATAAATAAATGTTCATTTACTTTTTACATTTTACAATTGTAATCGAATTGATAATAATAAGAATCATTATGCATAGAGAACGTGTAGAATTTTTTTATAATTATGTAAAATTATTTATCGAATTAAATAGCACGGATACCATAAGAATCAGATTAATTGTTATTCTATATTCAGCTTCCTTTGCAATTTACAGATAAACGTATTTACCTAGGAATTGAATTATTTTTATCGTTTTTCTGCTATGGTGATTCAAGTGATTGCTCATAACGCCACCCATCAGTTTTATGTTGTTGATAAACCAGCGCAGTGCTCGGATAATATCGATCATGGTTAAGATTAACAGTCTTATCGTTGATGTTGTTCGAAGTTAATTTACAATATAGAGTTGGATGAGCGTTTTTTTCCATGGTATAACACCATCTTTACTATGCAAAAACTATTATATAATAACTATTATTATCTAAAGAATTGTCTTAACTTTAATTGTTATTAATATACACAGGAATTGTGATAGATGTTAATAATAACTTTACACACAGCAACTTTGTATAAAATGTGTTCAACGATTCATCTGTTTAACTGAATATTATGTTACTTGAGCATTTTTATTTTCATTCAACGATGATCGAATTTGTTCAGACCCAACATTACGAGAGTATATATTATTGTACTTACAACATCATTTTCGCAGTTTATGGTGTCTGCATGGCACTGCGTAATGTGCATCGTTACAAATTTTATGATGCTTTGAATGCTCTTGAAACTGCTTGACTATTCAGGCAATTTCATTTTAATCAACGCTTTTGACAATTTTGAAAATTTTCGTTTATTATAGGACAAAATTCACGAAATCAAATGATATTTATTTTATATAAATTCAGTGTGAAGAGCACCGCTAATTTATAATTCGAAAAGTTAATGTTGGTTATTGTTATGTTCATTAATAAATTAGATAAAATCGCTGTAAAATCGAAAAAGCAGTATCTGAACATTCCGAGCAAAATTGTCAGCTGATTTTGTTAGATATTTCAAATATTTAACAAAAAATATTTTGAAAATTGTGCTCAGTTGTCCAGTACTGCTATGTAATAAACATAGAAAAATTGAAAAAGAATTCATTAGCTATGTTGGCAATTTTTATACGATTTGACACAGAATGTATGAATTTTCCATATTTCTGATCGTTCTATTCCGTTTAAAAAATTGAAGATATCAAAGTCTCATAAATTTAACTGGAATCATGTATACCCACACTCTACAAAAATATAAAAATTTACTATTTACTATTTGACGATTAAATCTCTCTTTACTACATTTTCACAAGCTCAACAAACATCGTCAAACATATTCAGTATTCAAAACGTTGAAGCAAATACGTCACTGTTTATTTTCCATTATTTAATTAACATATAAATTTAAACAGAATTATTACTTGCGGCTAACAAATTGTTTTGAAATCCTCTCGTAATTTTCTACTAAATGTAACGATTCAGTTTGAATATATAAAAGCAATCGTTATTTTTAATCAAAACGTAGGGAATTTATACGTTTTATTAAATGAAACAAAATGAGTTAATATAAAGATTAAAATTTTTAATAAAATTAATCGAGATGTTACTTATTCGACAAAATTTTCGGACGGATAAAAACGTTTCGCGACACTGGGTGGTCGGAAAAATGTATCTAGTTCCATTATCGATCGCACATGTGTAAAGTTGTTCGATAAAGCTTGAGAAACCAAGACCAATCCGTCTTGCGAATATTATCGCGACTAAGCGGATCGCGACAGTGACAAATCTCAGGACATCCCCCTTTTGATTCTCACGTACACGCGGTCGCTCAACCATATCATACATGTTACTAACGTTTGCGCTGTCATCGCTTGGTAAAAGCGGTAGGTCTTTACTTTCTGTGACACCTTAATCGATTGCACTCTAACTTTTACTTTTGGCAAGACGAATATAATAATTTACACAGTCAGACTCGAGATTCGAAAAGGTTTCAAGCCAGATGAGCAATCATTGTTCATTAGTCGACTATGGATTTTTATGCAAATACATATTTTTCAAAATGTAACAACTGCAATAAATTATTTCAAAATGATAGTAAAAATGACTGTGAAAATGATAGTAACGTGGCTCCATGCAAATTATTAGTTCGTTAATCGCTGTTATAATTCCTATACTTAGATGTTCATAAGTTTTTGCTGGATATTAGATTTTAAAGTTTCTAAGATCTTATTAGATCTTAAAGGCGAAATGTTTTTCAACTTCTTCAAGTTAGTGGAAAATAATTCTCAACATAGTTGTTATTTCTTATAAGTACTAATATCGTTAAAAATCATCAATATCCAAATGATATAATATCAATCATACATATCTTCTTTCAAACTCAATTTCCTCAATTTTAATTTAAACAAATTTTAATTCAAAATTTTTCATTTACTTTTACATCACGAATAAATGACTTTTTGTTTATATCATCATTTTACACTATATGCATAAATTTACTATATATGCATTTTGTTAAATAAGTGCTACTTAATAAAAATGAATAACTATTAAAATCTGTTACTTTGATTTGAATGACTGTACTGATTATTTGTCTACAACTGGAAAAAATTTATTTCTACATCTAATACATTAAACTTATTTTATTCCTAAAATCAGGAAATTATTTTATACAGACCTGTAAATTTATTAAATGTTTACTTAACGAAGTACATGCAAGAACTGACATGGATCGAATTTATTTGTCACATACCCATTGTCAAGCACAAAGTCAGCAACAAATAAATTGCATTAAAATACATTTATTGTATTCACGTCCTGCCTTTTAATAATTTACATTTCTTTATACTTTTATAAATGTAACAGCGTTGAATAAATAGGAATATGTAAACGGTGAATCGTGTGTAATGCAAAATACCGACAGTCTGTAAGGCAATATCCGGTGAAATAGCGCTGATCAGCATTCCATTCTTTCATTTTCACGGAAAAAGAGCGCACTTCTATTTACCAATTACAGATAACCATTGCAATCGCTGTATCAATAAAGCATTAATCAATCCCTCTCGGTTATTCGCTAAACTCGTACAATACTCACCTTTCCTCTTCTAAAGAGGAGAAATTTCTTTTTCGCCGGCGTAGTCAAGCGACATCATCGATAAAAATTGTGAACACTGAGATACACGATTGTTTGCATTATCATTGAGATCATGCGAAAACTCCCATTGATGCAATTTTTCAACCTCGTTTTTCTTTTTCATTTGAAGCAATCGTTATTTTCTTTCGTAACAATCCTCCATTTCTTTGGAAAATTATTTTCTGTCTGAATTGATTAACTGTATTAATGTAGCTATGTTATACGCGAGTATAGCAATGCTATGAGGAACTTGATAAAAAAAAATTAACTGCTTTATGGAAGAACTTTATTTCGAAAGAAAAAGAAAAGGATTTATTGTGTATGTTGAAGTACGATCATTTTACAGAAGTTTGTCGACAAAGAAAGAATTGTAGAGTACCATTGCGCATTTACTAGAAAACAACGATTCAGAGAGTAGAGATGAAGGAACATCGTTGAAAAAGCTTAATATTGAACGCAAAAAAAGAAAAATAATAATAATGGAATTATTCACAATCAGTTTATCTTAATAGTTTCATTTCACATAAAATATGTTATCGTTAATACTGAGAAAAGTATGTAACATTTCAATAAAACTACGAAACACAAACATGTTCATTTTTTCACGTTATAAATCAGTGAACTAATAATCAATATAAAATAAATCCTGGAATTCTGTTTCATCAATTTCTTGTTTCAGTAAGAAAACAGTCTTTCAGTGCATTTATGTTAAATACAGTCTTCTAGATCTTAATTACGGCATAAATTGAAATTTTTAGAAAATGAGAAAATAGATACACAGAATATTCGAGACTTAAACCGAGAAAAATTGTCAACGTGTTTGAGAGGTCATTTTGAGTGAAAAATGTTAGGTACACCATGAATCAAGTAAGCTTAACTGCTTCGCATTCATGGACGAGATATTTCACGATACATTATTATTCATACGACGACCATGGACGCGTGTTTAATTATTATTATTATTAGGACAAGAGTTCCATTCGAAAAAATATCAATATTCACGGAACCTCATAGCGAATGAAAGACATATTGTTTTTAGGAAAACTTATATTTACTTTTCCTGTACATGAAATAATATTATATAAAATTTGGGGTAACACATAGCGTTATATTAGAATTTTTACAACAGTAAGTTATTTCCTCACGTAAATTATTTGCTTTGCACAAATCCAGATGTATTCCCAAAAGGATATCCTCAACAAAAAGCAAATGTCATCTGACAAAACGTTGCATATTGCAAACAAAATACAATCAAGAAACAATTAATCAAAACAATAAAAGATATTGTTATGCATGATTAAAGATTTACTGAATAACTTACAAAAAAAAATGTGACATTAAACGTAACATCACCTCAAAGAAATTCATGAAAATTATTCGATCCTACAACGTTCACGAAAAAATGCTTCCTTGAATAAATGTTCGAATATTAACATTAGGTTTATGGACATTTCTTGTATCCGAAGAAATAGGTATACTACATAGAGAATTTCGAAATTAGAGAGCTGAGGAGGAAATGGATTTTGATATACAGGGTGTCCCGTAACTGATGGTACAAGCGAGCAGGGATTGACTATGGGTAAAAAATTGAATAGAAAATGTAGAATAAAATTTTTTCATTTGAAGCTTCTTTTTTGAGAAAAATCCGTTTGAAAATTTGATCAAGTACACTTGATCAAATGAAACACTTTTGTACAAAAATGATCAATGATAAATCAGCCGTGATCCTTAGCCGTCATAATATCCTGTCCTATCATTGCTAGATTTTTATTTGTGCAGCCACTTTAAGTGTATCGAATATAGTAACGATATAACTATCCTTGAATAATTACGACAAACAATTATCATATCATTTGATTAATTAACATTTTCGTAATAATACATTGGAAGGTGTTTGGAGAAAAATGAAGAGAGTACAGTTACGTGTGTGCGAGAATATGGAGCGTCAAATTGAAAAGCTTTATTCTATATTTTCCATTAAATTTTTAACTTAGAATCGATCAGTGTTTGCTTGTACAATCAGTTGCGGGACACCCTGTATATTCGTATCGTACCATAAAAGTCAGTAAAAAATTGTTAAGCAATAATAGGAATAGTTTCTGCAAATTTTGCTCGTGAAATACAAAATCGGTCAAATTGACGGGTCCCGTAAATCTAGCGTTAAAGATTGCACCGTACAAGCGGTAGAGCGTTCAAAGGATTCATCCAGTTTGTTTGCCGTGTCAGTATCCTTGGTGTAACTACGTCGTAATATTCTAGGATTAATGTCCAAGTACAACATGGATACGAAGATAGATTAAGATTCGTAGATCGGGTGATGATAAGTAGCGGTCGGTAACGATGATCCAGCCAGAAAAGGTGATAAGGAATTGAAAAACAAACCGGAGCGGAGAAAAACGAGACCGATCGATCGGGGGCCGATCGGTTCGATGTGTGAGTTTCCGTCAGACGTTCGCTCGCAAGGTGGCCGCATTCTCGGCGCTTGGCGCCGCATGGCCGTCGCATCGAGTCCGGTAAACACGGACGAGAGTCAATAAGTTATAAAATCCAACGCCTAGGCATCAGCCATTCGCGTATCTACGCCGCGAGCCCTGTTCTGATCGATTTTAGTATTTCTCCTGTGTACGCGTCGTTACGTTTCTTAGACATCCTCCAGACAGAAACGCGAACCGATGAAACTTTTATCTACTAGACGAGATACGAAATGTCTAAGCTGAACATTACCGGCAATTTAACGACTTCGATTGACATTCTTTTTCAATAGATATTCAAATTTCATTCAGTCATGTTTGAGAAAGTTTCATTCATCTTCCGTACGAATATCAAGCGATTATTTTGAAAGGATGAGCTCAAAAATATCATATTATTGTATTGGAGAACTTTTGTAACTTGAAAACCATTGTAAAACTAGAATTTTGATTTATTCTCTTCCGATTTGCTATGAGAACCTCTGTAAATTGAAATATAAATTGGCTATAACTTGAATTATTTTCTTCGTGATTGGATGCGTTTGATAATGTACAATAGTCTAGATACAACGCAAACTGTCATTTATTTTCTATTTAAAATTTATCTTTCCTTTATGGTTATACATAGTCGAATTTTAAAAGTTGCCAAAATACCTATTTCATATTTAAACGTCCTATAAGTTGAATTTTTGGTCGTTGAACCCATCTTACAGGGTAACTTTGAGAAGTCGAAACCTTCATAACTCGAAAATTTCAACTTTTCCTTTTTTATTGTATTTATTGAGGTTGTACTGCATTTTTTGAAAGATTGGAAACATGAATTTAATCACAAGCGTGTATCTATGTGTAAATTTGAACGATTTACAGCAAATTGTATTTTAAATTAGTAAAAATTCTATTTATGAATAAGAGAAGTTATAGTTACACAAATAATACCTCTACATAAAAATTTTGCAATGATTCTTTACCTTGAGACTTTCAAAGCCTTAATTTAAACACCCGAGAACATTCTAATGAGAAGAAAGAATCGATATTGAATTAAGTGTGTCAATAAGAGCGTACTAGTACAAGGACAGATTGTAGTGTGAAAGAAATAAAAATTGATCGAGAGACCTTTAACGAAGGTAATTGTAGTGTACAGTTACAATTATTAGTTCATGTGAAAGGAACGATGCTTCTGCAAACGGAGGAACATATACGAAAACAACGTCTGAAATCGGCTAATTTCTTGCTGCAAAGATATATTATAATATTGAGAATTAATTATAATAAAAGTATTGTGCATTATCTGAAAAAAGAAACATCTGTGTAAAAAATAGTGATGCAAGCATTTTTTGTCCTTAAAAACAGGAGTGAAATATAAAATCTGTATCGTTTGAGTAATTATCAGCGGTACTGTACACACATACATGATTTCCTTTCTATTTTTGCATATTATTTTTGTTGGACCTTCTTAAATGACGATTAAAAAAAGAAAATAAAAAAGAAAATAGACTCGTATCTCACTTAATGTTTTTTTCTGTTTTATTCAAGAATTCCTGAAATTCTGAAATTTAAGCGATGCATTGTGCTATACGTAACAGCATTGTGATACTAATTGAAGTAAAAGTAATACAAAATGTTAAAAACGTATCATTGAAGATTAATAAATACTGAATAACACATTTTATTAACAACATTCAATTAACATTCTATTAATAAATTTCATTTCCATTAAATCTCCATTCAACTTCCATGTTTTATTCGATATTTACTTTCATTTTGATAAAATTAGATTTAGAATAATTTAGAAAAATACCTATTTCTCTTCAACGAGCATCAAATTTTCTTCTCCAATGAAAAGAAAAACAGGAATTTATGGAAAGACTGAAACAATTTAGGAAGAAATCTATTGTCACCCTAGTTCGTTTCAGGAAGTGTCAAGTTTTCTTCTCCAATAAAAAGAATTACAAATCTCTTATAAAAATACTCTTGCAAAGCACTTAAAAAAAAAAAAGAAAGAAGCGTGTGTTTCTATTTTAATTGAATTCTCTTCGATATCGACGTAAAATACGATCAACAGCTCAGCAAAGTTAGAACCAGGAAAGCGAGACATAGACAAAAACAATTTGTTTGAAGTTAAAGGTAAAATTAATCCTTCATGCTACGTTCAAACAGCTCGCATCTCTTCTCTAACTAACCAGAGTGTAAACTAAAAGTCGGAGGGAATTGAAGGTACGACAGCAATGAAGAAAACAAAGAACCAAGAGTGGATCACCGAGAGAGAAAGAGAGCATGTTATAAAATTCGTCAAATGTGGAGGTACATGAGCCGTGTCGGAGGATGAACAACACATTAGTCAAAGGTAGTTTACGTGGTCGTCGAGAGTACGCGCAGTAACCGACGACACGTTGGTATTTGTGAGTTGTCTACCAATTTGTTTCACTGTTTGACAAATGTATTCGAGACCAGGATGGGCAAGTAGTTCGACAAACTCGTCTAACGGAACAAAACAGCGGAGGGAAAAGTGGAGAAACATATAGTGTACACAAGCTACTCGGTACTAGTAGATGACAGCAATCCTAGATCTCGTATTATTCTACGTTTCTGGATACTAGGATTGATGCTGGCATTTATGTTATTATTGGTGTTAGTTTTACTTTCGATAGTCACATTCTTACTTGTGACATATGAGCTGTTTCTTCTTTTTTAAGAATAAGTTCATTTGTTCTCATTTCGAGATATTTAAGGGTTTGTATTTGAATTGATTTAAAAATATTGGTAAATCTTAATGGATTTTCAATGGTGTATTGAAGATATAAACATGTGAAATTTTATTCTCTAAAAAAATTTTTAGCCCTATTTTTACAACTCTAAAATCTGTTGCTTGGAGGAACAAACTTATACCACTTTTAAAAAAATATTCTTGTAATAATATTTTACCGTTAAACTTCTTTTGACCTATTTACGATGATATTTTACTCCATTTACTGTGATATAATTGTTTTTTAAAATTGGATTTATGCCATTTAAAAAAAGAAAAAGAAGAACAGACATTTGAAAAGTCAAGGAAAAAGTAAAAGAAAAAACCAAAGATAATGCACAACACAAAATGATATTGTTTCTGATCAGTTTTTCATTACATAAAATTACATAATATTTTAATTACATAAAGTTAACAAATTGTGCATAAATAACTAAATAATATTCAAACACAAACAAATCGAGAAATTTTAAAACCTTTTTTTAATTTTAAAAATTTTCTTTTCATCGAGAAAAAAATGTTAAATGAAAGAAAGTGTCAAGTAAATAAAAAACTATCTCCAACTAACAACAAAGACTAATTTTCTTTCGGTTTGATTCGAACGCAAGACAAGCAGAGAAAAAACTTGCTTAAGAATAAATTTATGCTGATCTTAAGAAAATCAAATATTAACGACATATTATTCGGTAAATGAATAGAGGGATGACAGTATAAACATATTTTATACAAATCACGAATAATTATTTATCGAGAAAAACTTTTTTAACGAAACTTCCATGAACGGCAGTGTATGTAAACTCTAATGATATTGATATCGATGATGATTGTAAGAAAAGAAGATCGTTTGTGTTGGTAAGAAACGATAACAGCCAGTGGTTGGTGTAAGTGGAGGGAATGAGTGAACAGTAAAAGGGGAAAAGGATAGTAGAGGGTGGTGGATCGCTGCTCTGATTTGGGTTACTAAACTGTAAACAAATTCCAACTTTTTGTTCCATCGATTATCGATCGCCGGCGAGTGCAGAGACCTCCGGGTGCACTGGCACAGTATGCGCGGTATACACAACGCTTCCATGAATAACACGAGCCTGGACGATAGCTAACGGGTGTCTCTAGGAATGCTGTTCTTTTTTCTTTTTAATTATAATAGATTAACATAATTCGTCATTTGGACCTAAGGTAAAATGAACGTATACACGTATAGTACCGCTTATAACTATTCGAACGATACAGATTTTATATTTTACTCCTCTTTTTAAGGGCAGAAAGTGCTTGTCCCAATATTTTTTGCACAGATGTGCAAAATTATAATTGTACCTCTTTTAAATCTGTAATATCGAATTATCATTCCCTTATTATACCTGCGACTACCTTTGAGTCAGTATTATATTGGGAATTTTTCGTTGCTCTATTTCTTTCAGCTAAATTTTATTGCAATTATTGCCTTGTTTTTATCATTCTCTTACTAGAGTAAAACATATTGAATTTTATTACCTAAGTCTGTATAAATATGGAAGACACGTTGTTTACCGTCGCAGTCATCTTTAGTGCACTATAACGAAAGGTTCAAAATACAAAATACGGAAAATTGCAGAACTATCCATAGAGACGAGTACAGCATTGTATACTTGCCACTGTGAAGGATATTTTATTGGTGTTAGAGACAGTAGATTCCAAATATCAAAAAGTACAGTGTGCAAAACAATTAAAAGGAAGGAAGTTATTGACAGTTTGTAAAAACGTAAAAAATCTGGACGAAGGAAATGTACAAACCAGCAGCAAAACGAGTTCATCAGAGTTCAAAGTAAACAAAATAGAAGACTTTGTGTACAGGAAATCATTAGAAAGGTTTATAAAATTAGTCGAATACCATAAATATGTCAAACGGTGTAAAACAGGGTAAAGTATGAGACATTGTATATTAGTCTAGATTATAAACGCACTATTTAAAGACTTTTAGGTACAATCAAAGTTTTATTTAAAAAGAATAAAAAGAGATCAATCATCGAAATAATTTGCTTTATTATCGATCAGCTTTTATCATTTTTCTAACAACTTGCGAATATCATCCCAAATGTTTCAATTTCAGTGGCTCATTGAGTGGCTAAAGAATCTATTTTTACACCTAATACTTGCAAACTGGATCACTTGGTAATTGTTTATACTATAAATAAAGATAAATTATTGTTTTTTTGTAAGATTTTACTCCTATTCGTTAGTTTCCGAACACTTCGTGCAATTTAGGTTAAAAGTGAATTTATGTTACACTTCCAAAATAGATCTATCACTTGCTAATTATTTACACTACAAATAAAGGTAAATTACCGTGTCTTCGTAAGATCTTACTGAAATGTTAAGCGTCTGATTTGTATACTACTATTATTAACCTGTTAACTGAGTTCACTTTTCAAACAGAAATGAAATATTTCCAGCTTATAATTAAATATTAATGAAAATAACAACCAATTACGTTATTTCGATGTTTGCAAATGTTACTATGATGTGCTTGACTTTTAATACAGGCATAACAGAACAATGAAAAAATTACCAATTCCTTCACACATAAACTATTGTGTCCTATGTGTTGATTAACTAATGACGAGTTAATTCGTCTTTCATTTCTTTTCCGTTGAATGTACACTAATAATGAAAAACGTCATTGTTTCAATCGGTTTAACCCTATCGATTTATCTGAGAAATGCAAAAATGAGGCACGAGAATATATTACGAAAGTGTTCTTTCCTTAAACTTGTTACAGTCAGTTGCCCGTTTGTGTTTTCCCTTCGATATAAAAACAGTTCTTCGAAATCTTTCTTTGTCATCGAAACTTTCTCGCGATACGGAATTTGCAACGATGTGTTTGTGAGCGTCATCGTGAAAGAATTTTTGTCGAATGTAATACCTACGACGACCAGCCGATGACAATCGAGGACAAGGAAGTGCGCGATGTACCGCTCATTCGCGATAAATATAAAAATGCAAATGCGAATGGAAAAGACGAGGTAGAGCATGGAAGGAAGGATCACGCAATCGTAAACCGGCGCGACGCCAGCGGAGACATGCGAGAATTGCAGCTCAAACATAATACGATTCGAAGAAGAACGAAGAACTACATGGTCGATTCGATGGAATACACAGGGCTATCGTGTAATCGAACTTCAAATCGGATTGAATGGGTAAACCATGACTGCTACTAGAGACTACTACGTCGATACCTGCTATACTTCGATTGTGTACAAGAAAGCATTGTTGAATCGTAATAGTATTCATCAATTCGTTAGCAAAGTATATGTAGAATAGAATAAGGAAGTTAACAAAACGGATGCATGATCTGAAATAAGGAAAATTAAGTTGAGAATTTTAATGAATTTGTAATTATAGTTTATCCTGGGATTTCTATGGGACCGGTTCCTTAAAGCTACATGTCAAGAAATGTTAAATTAGAAATATTTTCTTTGTGCAAAAAGTTCTTAGAAAATTATTTTTGTCGTACATATTTTTAAATTTGATATTTTAAGATCACCGTAGATATCTGTGAAAGAAATATGGAGTTCGAGGAACCATTCCTCTTTTGCGTGATAGCTGAGATTAATGGCCTAAGATTAATAAAAGTTTGCCATTTTTCGATATGTACGAGTATGTCTAATTTTCTCTATTTTACGATTTAACTATTCGAATTTAATTTGCTATTTCATAATAATGTTATCCTTATGATAGTTTTCTTTTAAGTAACTCGTCTGCTGGTTGATAGATTATAGTCATCGAATTGCAGTGGGCGATTAAATTATTATGAACAAATAAACAAATTAAATATTTTATATTTTCAGTGATATTATGATTTCGATAATAGTACAATACACTCTCCTGTGTTCTTAATATATAGATAGACAATTTGACTATATTGTGATAACTTAACTATCTAAAAAAATTCAAGTTTTATCCTAGAAAGTTATCGAATATAAATCCAATAGAAAACTTATGGGAATTATTAAAGTGTCTAATTGAATCAGAAGTCTTAACTAATAAATGGCAATAAACAGCATCATAATGCAGGAATAAAGAGAAAACTGTAGAAAAAATAGAGATGTGTTTAAGGTATTGTAAATGCAAAGTATGGAATGACGAAATAATAGTGCACATAGTTTAAACAAATTTTGATGATTTAGAAAATTTGAAAACTTGCGCTGCATTTTATTAAAAACATAACAATATCTTTTATAATAAAAAAAAAGGATTCATTTTAAGTGTATTTTCAATTTTATTCTCGATCAAATTTCAAATAAGTGATATCTACATAATTTCCAAATTATCATAACAATTTGATCATCCTCAAATGTATATGGAAATGATAACTTAATGTATAAATTACTTATCGTTTGAATATTAATCTTCAACATTTCATTATCATACATCTATATATTCATTACTTTAGACGTTTATATCCCAAAGAACGAACGATAAGTGACAAAATCGGTTGGTAATCGTTCTATATAGAATTATGTTTCATACGAGCCAGTTCATAACGTATATGTCATAATGTGAGAATAGGATAGTATAAAGCAGAGCTTTCTGTAGAGCCATTGCATCCTTTAATATCCTTTAACAGCATGAGGTACATTGTGGTGCATTCGAAGTTCTATCGTTTACTTTCGCTCTCTTTAAAGGTTGATCTATTCTTGGGGGAACGAACAGTTTGCTTCCTGCTCTTTCGGTGAATAGAGCAATGTTTAAATGACCATTCAAATGAGCCTGAGGATCGTGCAGCCCTGACGTTTGTTTTCTATCCGGCTTAGATTCGAATAGACGCTTGGGTCGAACAAGGAGGATTAACGGCTGTGGTTCTTCTACCAAATGGACCGCAAGAAAGCGGAAAGAGAGAACGAGATGTCGTCGGTCCTTTCGCTCCGCATTGTGCTCTTTATATGAAGATCTTTCAGTATGCAAAAGCGAATATAACGTGAAGATACGCTAGTCATTATGAATGTGTTCCTTCGACTTTCTGTTCAGGTTTTTAGAAACATTCGTTTACCTTATGCACTTTATAATTAAAATTAGATTTACAGTTGGAGAAAATTGAAAAATTGATTATAATGTGTCGTTAGTAAAAGCGAGTTTTAAGATCGGCCTGAAAGGACTAACAAGGGAATCTTGTCCTCCTCAAATATCAATTATCGATTTTGATGAAATTTCAGTATGATTTGAATCTGAAAAAAATATTTAACACGTATTCTTTATATAATAATGCAAAAAAATTGAAGTTCCAATTTATCCGTATTTTGTACTTTAGTCAGAAGTATTTGAATACTAATTTACATGAAACTAGATTAATATCTTCCATAAAAAATGAACAAAAGAGTACGAATATTTAAAATACTATTTAAACAAATGGATTAACAAAATTAACTATATAGGCGAATTCATCATTGAGAAACACACAATCTTTATATTTACATAATTTTTCTATCATTAATAATTTCCGAGATAATCGACCGAACATGTTTTTCGAGATTTACATCATACTCAAATGTCATCAAACTTGGTGATTGACACTTAGGAACGTTCCCTTGTAAAGTATCGAATAATTTGGAATTAAATTAAACTTTTTCAAAATTTTATACAATGTTTTTTATACTATTCCTTTCAATATTTTAATTTTCAATAAATAATAATATTCACTAAATATTTGATTAAACGTAGAATAATGCGATAAATGCTTTATGTACTTTATGACTTTTGTTATACGTATTCAGTACTTTCGATTATGATAAAATGTTCAAAAATTTATTTGATAAAACTTTAATTAAACATTTAATGAAATGTTGAATAATGTGATAAAAGTGTCACACAATACCTTTCTTGAAGTTAATCAATTTATAATTGAAGTTTAGTTAAAAATGCGAACTGTAACAAAGCTATTAAATATATTCATACATTTAATCGTACTATAGAACTCGCATTTTCGTATATTTCTTCTTTTTTAATCACATTACAGATCTCATAAACATAAACGTGAAAATAAATACGAAAAAAGGTATTATCAATATAATTTTCTCTCGATATTTCAACACCTTCAACTGCTGATAGAATTGTAAATTTAATATGAGATATATGTCACAAAACAAATTGACTATGACGGATTATTTTCTGAATACAGGCGGAAAATAGACGCAAAGTACGACTTTGACTGAAAACTGCTCCATTAATGTTAAATCCCTAACAAATAGTCATTGTCGAGAATCTCACCGGTTTCTAGAACGTACAATCGAACCAAGATGGAGGGCAACTAGCACAAGGGTAAAAGAGAAGAGATTTCGACTTAAGCTGATTAACTCGACCGCCGTTTAGCAACCGGTGATCGAGACTCACGAATAATCTACGCTGACATAAAGAACCTACTGCCATCTGCTCGGTTATGAACATACCTGCAACGCACAATCGTTTTGGCTGTTTTGCATTTCAGATTCACTATTTTTTGATTCTCTTAATAGTCACGCACAACTAAGCAATACAATTTTTAACGTAAAACATTAGTCCAATAACTTGATACTATCTCTTCTTTACTATTATTAATGTAGGATAATGAAAACTATTTAAAGAGAAAATTAGGAGAATTTTTAGTTAAAAGTTTGCAGCGAATTAACCGCTTGAACGCCTCGACAGACGATAATTAATCTTAGAAAGTCAGTCAACTGAGCGAGTAGATTGTATAGTCGTTGTCCTATATTTCTTTTCCTTGTTTTTATTTTCTTTGTACGTTGTTCTAAAGCTACTGTGTTTTGTATACATGTATGCATGAATTTTTTAGAAAATTGTTCAGAAAAATAGAGAAAAATAAGCAAATATGGAATACCATTTGTTTCCTCAATGTTGTTCTTACAAAATCAATCGGAATAAACAAAAGAGTTTGATTGGTATTCAGTCATATATTTTTTTTCTTCTTTATTATAATTTTTCCGTCGCATCAACTACAAGGAGTTGTATACTTATGCTCAATCTAAGAACAGTTTTATATTTCTAACGTTATGAACAATGTTCAATATTAAAGTAACATTAGAAGAACATGAATTTAATATGAAATAGGTGCTTAAATATGGACACTTAACATCAGATACAAGATTTTCATGAAAAAGAAATACAAGACACTTTTATTCTTCTTATTGATTCAGAAGTACTCTAGTTACAAAATCAAATTGTGAACAAATTAAACCAAACAATAGCTATTTGCAATAATTGTAATAAAAAATATGAAAAATATGTCAAAATTTAAGCTTCGTCGAAAGTTTTTGAACAGCAATAAATCAAAAAACGATCCTACCTCGTTACTAACTTTCGCTTAATTGACGAATCACAAGGTGAGTGTATGAAATTGATTATAATCGCTTGACAGATTTTTAAAAATTGCACTGTTCCATATTCGGCTATTTTCGTCTATATGTATATTTCACGATGCAGTTATTGAACACTCTTTTCCACTTCTGTGGGTGTAAATTACTATAACAGTAACATGTCACTATCGGTGTTTGTCGTCTTGTACAAACACAGTGAGTAATCCCTTGTTATCCACGGTTTTTTCATCCGCAGAATTCACTTAAAAGTGTAAATATTGACTAATTTCTTTTTTAGTTATTTCACCATTGCGAAACATAATTATGTAGTATTTAAATAAATCTTCCTTGTCTATTTGTATAGTTACCATTTTAACTAAAATTATTTTAACTCTGTATGAATGGTTAATATTGCACCGAACTTATTATTTTATATAGCCTCCTAATATTCTTATTCGTGTTCTTGTGAAAGCTGTATCTTAATAATCTAAATGTTGATTAACTTTTTTAAGAGAATTTTTTATTTTGAAACCTAGTTAAGTAGTACTTGAATAAAGCTTTTCTGTCCAATTGATTCACATTCTATAAGAATGGCTAATATTGCGCCAAACTTATTATTTTATACAGTCTCCTAGTATCGTCATCCTTTTATCCTCGGTCTTGCGAAAGCAGTATTTAATTAATAGTCCAAATATTGATTAATTTATTTTTTAGTTAATTTTCTACTATAAAACCAAATTAGGTAGTACTTAAATAGAGCTTCCTTGTCTATAGTTGACTGAAATTATTTAAATTCTGTACAAGTGGCAAATATTGCACCGGGTCCATTATTTTATATGACCTTCTAGTATCGTCAACCGCGGTTTCGTTATCAGTGCAACATTGGAAAAACTTAACCCCCACGGATAACGAGGGATTACGGTATTCCATTTTGTCTCATTTCCTTGTTCGATTTGTCGTTTCTGAAGTTTCCAGACGAGTTAATTGGGAAGAGAACGAAGGAGAACCTTTGTAACTCAGGAGCTGCACACTTTAATGTATCTCAATGCGGTAGCCTAACAAGCCACGCAACCCCTTTTACCATACCTACCGATTTCTCTCGCTAAAAAACTGTGACCTGTACGGCCTCGCGTTTAAATTAGGCAATTTACGCGGAGTGACGCTAGCGGATTGAACCGCATCGCTGTTACATTCAGTTGCAAAACCATGGCCGGCCATTAGTCGTGCTGGTCGAAAGAAGAAACGACCGCAGCCGGTAAAGGTTTTATATTCTTCGCCTCGCAACTCTTCGTATTAGGTTTGCAGAAAAGGTTGGCGCGTAGCACCGCTAATATGTTTCGGCGACCCCTCTCAACTCGACAAAAATTTGTTTTCTTCTCTTTACCCCCCCACCTTTTGCTTGAGACCGAGAGAGTGTTGAAAGACTTTTAAGGGATAATTATAATTCCTCGACACGGTATTTATTTTCAATTTTTCAATCGAATGAGCCCGCTGTCCAATCAACGGAAGCGGAATGCAAATTTGCCTGTGGGGTTTCTAGTTGCTTAATTACCTCCGAAAGAAAGATTTTTTAAAACTTCGGCTAATTTTCAGCAATATAAGTTTCGGGAGAAATGTGTTTTCAAATCTTATACCTTAATGCTTTCTTTAATGATACTTTAACTTTCGAATCATTTATTTTGAGATAATTTGCGTAGAATTCCAACTCATCTTAACCCTTTGCATTTCGATTATTCTTTTATATGATCGATCATCAACTTCGACCCACTTCTGCAATCTTTCGTTTTGGAAAGAAAAAACAATTATACGTGTTTATGAATTTATTCATTTTTATTTATTTTGTTAATTTGAATATAAATAAAGTTTGAATTCAAATATCCCCTATATTGAGGCGATGCCAATGGAGTGTAAAGGATTAAATCCATCTTTTTGTATGCAGACAAAATATAGACGAAAAACAATTTAAATGTCTTTACATCATTTCCTGGTAAGAATTGTATATGTTATGCACATAAATCATAGTTTTTACTTATTTTCAATAGGATGAAGCACCTAGTATGATTCAATTCTTCAGCTAGCCTATATTTAGACCATCGAATTTTCAAAACTAAAAACTGCTAAAAACAAAAATTTATGCTGCGAACTTATTTGTAGAATCATTTCTTAGTAATTAAATCTAGAAAAGAGAAATCCCCCTACCCCTTTCTGTATACAATGCTGAAAAATCTGAATTGCGGAGAAATAGTGATAGGAAAAATCACGCAAGAAAACCTTAAAAGAAAAAGCTTCATTGTTACAAAAAGAAGTAAAAAGCTAATTCAATATTTAACTTATTTTATTTTGTATTTTACGTTGAAATAAATTAATTTAATTAAATAACTGACTAAATTATGCGCGTTTTAGTTCCCTTTGATTTACACAGTTTTTCATACGAAAAGTCATAATATAGATTTACACGATATTCTGAGGAATCGATCTTCCACGTAAATCGGGAGATAGGTATATACAACAAAAGTCTGTAAAACTAGTGTTAACACTTTATCTACCGGAAGCCTATTAATCGGATTTTTGTTGCCAAATTTTATCAATCGTTAGCTCATTAAACGGTTTGTTCGTTTTCAGTGATTATCGAACGCGTTAATCATTCGTTATTTACCATTTTCCATTCTTGGATAATTAAATTCAAGCCGATGCACTAACGATACATTTGCGTCTAAATCGAAAGAGCATAGTAAATTCAACCACGTGCGGTAGATAAAGTGTTACTATCAGAACTTTACGTAACAAAAAAATTACGGTGCAAAAAAAGAAGATGGTAGAACTAGAAGAAATGTTGCTTATTGCTAACGGGATAGTAGGTTGTAGACAAACAAGGGGAAGAAGCAACGGGGTAAACGGATCGTAGGTAGTAAATTTGCTTAAAAGAAATACACAGTTCTGTTATTATTACGTGGAGGCTGGAGTAACAGAAGACCGCCGGGAGTGGTGCCCTGTGTAAAGTCGATGTATTGCGACGTTCCAAAGCGAGCAAGTAAATAAGTAAGCGTGCAAATGGCTCGCTGTACCTACTGAACCTCGACGAGCTAAAGCAATTTGTGGCACGCGAGGTTTGCACTGTTGCCTCAGGCCCTTGCCACGCGCCACTCGTCTTTTATGCAGAACATCAGCTTACTTCATCGCCGTGATTTTAATCATCAAATCGTTACTATCCATTTACTTATACCAAACGCTATTACAATTATAAGATTATTACTGTTAATATCACATATTCTCAACTTGGACTTTTCACGACGGATGACTTTATTAGTCATATATTATATACATACATATATGTATAATATATACATGTAATAGTCTGAGATTATTTTTTAATTATTTTGTCCTATTGTCACTCTGGTAACTGCAGATCGATGCTATATTTTCCGTTTAGACAGCTTTGATAGTTCAGGATTAGCAAAGTCAAATTTAGCGAATAATACTTTATCATTCGTTAATGAGTTTTATTAAAACAGTTCAAACAAAGAAACGGCTTTCGTCTGCAGGCGTTATAAAGGTTACAACTTTCTTCGTTAAATTTATGTTAACATTTCTTGCAAAATTTTCGTAACTGAACCGCTAAACGAAAAATCGACCGAAATCGGCGTGGCGTTTAACGTGTTAATACCATATATTTTCAATTTGGACTTTTCATGATGGATGAGTTTATTATTTAGTGATTTATGTATATATAATATTATAATTATGATTTGTTGAATATAATACTGTCTGAGAGTACTTTTTATTTATCCTATCATATTAATATCTTACTTTTTTGACTTGGATTTTTCTTGATGGATGACTTTATTATTTAGTGATATGTACATGTATTATAATAGGTATAGTTTGTTGAATATAAAAAATTTATATAGTTTGAGATTTTTTGTTTATTCAAATATTGTAAAAAATTTTATTTATTAATTTTTTTTTAAATTGGGTGTTTAGCGATATCAAAACGAGAGAGGAGGTTTCAAAGTGTATTTTGTACGCTTTAAATATTGTAATAATTAGATTTCGGATATTCATGCATTTATACAAAATTTAAAAATATAAATTGCGTAGAAGAATATAGAAAACATCCAAATTATAATGCTTCTTATAATATCTGATAGGTAAAATACTTTTCTACCGAAGTTCTACTTTTTTTACTGTATTCTGATAAATATGAATTTGCATAAAAATCCACAGTCTAATAATAATTGAAGTATTGTTTCTTTGCCTTTTAGGTTGTTTTCCAAGCTGTATTCTGTGTGGGATGAGTATATTTCACACTGCAAAATAAATCTTTATTCTTCCTTTATTTTTAAAATTATGGTTCGTGATATAAACTCATATTTATAATAATTCACTAAACTGCACAGCATAATGATTATTCATTTCATGATGAGAAATCGTACGATATTATACCGTCCCATTTATGTCAGAGGCACGAATGTGTGTTTCGGTCAATTGTGGATATTCACAACTGAATATGAGAACTAATGAAATAATTCTATTATTATTTCTAATGAAATAATAACGTTTTTGAAAATTCTCTTCAGATATCAGTTTTTATATCATATTTAAGTGTAACTGTGAAATAAATTTTTTAAAAATTCATTCAATATTCATATATGTATATATTCACCTCAATATCAGCATTCACATTAATTTAAAAAATGAAAATTTGTGCTATGATTTCAGTAACAACGTTTATTTTTTATAATTTAATTTCTACTGTTCTATATATTCTAATTTTTTGCATTTATAATGATGCATAGTTTATACTTGGGAGTTTAAAAATATGTTCAGACATACTATGAAAGGGTTAACGAAGTATAAACACAGAATAGCATTGATACACAAGATTTTCTTGTGTACACAAGTTAACAAAGTATCAAAGAATTTTTATGAGAATTCTAATGCAATTGAAATATCCTAGTTATTTGGAGATTTTATGAATATGTACAGGCATGTAGCATAAAAGCGTACATCAAACTAAAAGGAATGAAAGTCTTCGCCGGTTTCTTTGAAGCAAGTCATACATTGATGTAGTTTGTAAATGCAACTGTACCAGCATTTATTTATTAGCTTGGTATATAAGTAACTGTCGTGTTTGAGCTTTTACCATCAATACTGTTGGAAACTAAATTTCTAATATTACCTATACTTATGTTCCATACGAAAGTATTCATACCTACATTCATTTCGTGCAATTTATTTAACAATTAAGAAGAAGAATGTAATTACACGCTATATTTTGCTGTATCATTTTAAAGAGAAAGCGAAGAAGTATTATCACGTGCATAAGTTGTAAATCTTATTTGCAAAAGGAAAAATTGATTTGCATATTTTTATTTGTTCTTAAAGGAAAGTACTTTACAAATATTTTCAAGTAAAAATATTGCTTTGTAAACATTTTCGAATACAAACATTACTATATTTTAATTTACTTCTTATAAAATAAGTAAAAAATGCTTAAACAATTTCTTCACAAAAAAAATTCTACAAAATTTAATTCGTTCTTCCTCAGTTTTAGCTTGTAAATTCAGATATATTAATATAAGATTTTCAGCTAATTTGAAGTCAAAGGGTCTAGCAGGTTAAGGGGGTCAAAAGTGCCCTCCAACCGATTTGGTAGTGCGATACACCATTCGATAGCTTACCAAAAGAAAACATGTGACACCAAGTTTCAACCCTCAAACTCAACCGTGGGGGTAGTTACAGGGTAAATTCTAATTATCAGTTTTTGGACTATTTTCCCTATTTAATGAATCGCAAAACTTCTGAAAAAAATCTGACATATTACACACATGAAGGCACATCTTAGGGAATTTTTTCCGATTTTTTCGTTGCAAATCCTAGCTGTAAAAAATAAAAAACGCAAAAAAATGCGGATATCTTTTGAAAAAAAAATAGCGCTTTTTTTATATTTTTTTAATAGCAGCGTATTAGCATGATCATCATCCTCAATTTTTTTCATATTTTTTGGATTGGTGCGCCGTTGTCAAAAAAATTAAAAACCGACATTTTTAAGGTATTTCGCGTGAAAAAGTAACTTCCACTTCGAATTTTTACATTTTCTGCATACAGTGTGTATATCGTGCAACCTCGAACATTTTTACATTCGAAGAAACAGTAAAACAGTATACAAATTGAAGAAATTGAATTAATTCAACTAAGAGCAATCTATGTTCAGTAGATGCCAAAAAATTTAACTTCTTTTCAATGGCGTCGTTGGGGGAGCGGTTAAGGGTTCTGGCTGTGGAATCGCTGCACATTTTTTAGCCGTGAGTTCGAGCCCTGCCCCATACTCATTTCTTTTTTTTTTATATTATTTTTTTCTTTAATTCCTAACTATATCTCAATAAATAGCATTTATTTAAAAACATTTTACAAATATTTTAGGCAACTTTTTTGTCTTAAAATATGCATTAAAATAATTTTGGAATACTTTTTATTGCATCGTTTCTGTGCCCACATATTCTCTTATTCACAGTACTATTTAATATTTTAAAAGTTTTAACTGCTTAAACAAAAAAACTGCCTAAAATATTTGTAAAATGTTTTTAAATAAATGCTATTTATTGAGATATAGTTAGGAATTAAAGAAACAAATAATATTAAAACAAAAAAGAAATAAGTATGGGGGCAGGGCTCGAACTCACGGCTAAAAAATGTGCAGCGATTCCACAGCCAGAACCCTTAACCGCTCCCCCAACGACGCCATGGAAAAGAAGTTAAATTTTTTGGCATCTACTGAACATAGATTGCTCTTAGTTGAATTAATTCAATTTCTTCAATTTGTATACTGTTTTACTGTTTCTTCGAATGTAAAAATGTTCGAGGTTGCACGATATACACACTGTATGCAGAAAATGTAAAAATTCGAAGTGGAAGTTACTTTTTCACGCGAAATACCTTAAAAATGTCGGTTTTTAATTTTTTTGACAACGGCGCACCAATCCAAAAAATATGAAAAAAATTGAGGATGATGATCATGCTAATACGCTGCTATTAAAAAAATATAAAAAAAGCGCTATTTTTTTTTCAAAAGATATCCGCATTTTTTTGCGTTTTTTATTTTTTACAGCTAGGATTTGCAACGAAAAAATCGGAAAAAATTCCCTAAGATGTGCCTTCATGTGTGTAATATGTCAGATTTTTTTCAGAAGTTTTGCGATTCATTAAATAGGGAAAATAGTCCAAAAACTGATAATTAGAATTTACCCTGTAACTACCCCCACGGTTGAGTTTGAGGGTTGAAACTTGGTGTCACATGTTTTCTTTTGGTAAGCTATCGAATGGTGTATCGCACTACCAAATCGGTTGGAGGGCACTTTTGACCCCCTTAACCTGCTAGACCCTTTAAATAGAGCTACACTTTTCATAGTAATTAATTTATTTACTACCTCTTTAATCCCCAAAAGATTATTGTTAAAACATGTAAAAAGGTAATGTTAACTTTTTCCTCTTCATTTGTGAAAATATAATATTCACAAATGAAGGTTAAATTCATGGTTAAACACGCGGAAGGTAGCAAGTTACCAGCTTTAAAAATGAAAATTACCCCAATTCGTGCGTAGTGAAACTTGAAAAAAAGATATTCTGTACCGCAAACAAATTAATGCAACCTTTAATAATAATTTCACTGACTATTGAAGAACACGTGTTAAAAGCTAGTAAAACCTTGGCAATACGAGAATACAAAAGGTAAATGAGAACCCCTACGCGCTCGGACGAGCCGCGTGGCCGCGGAAGATAACCGAGAGCTTAATTGTTTCTGGTCTGGCAACTCTCTATGCAGTCTGCAATACGTAGCAAGCGAAGGTGTGCCTTTGTTCAACGAATCGAACGCAAAATTTACATGCACCGCCGAACGTGAACCGCCCTCTGAACTTTGAACCATTTCAGACGCAAAAAACCAATGACCACGCCTTTTATCCAAATGCGATTCATTTATATGCCATAGCGCGATCTCTGCAACTGGTTTCTTAATATCAGACTCGAAAGCTCATCTTAAGCAGAAAACCTCGATGCAACATTCTTGGTATCTCGATAATTAAACTTGTTTGAATCTTTTCTAATGTACTAACTGTCTCACGCAATCAACGTATCTTTAACCCTTTTACCGCCGAACCAAATCGATATAGTTCGATTAGGTTTGAGAAAAGAAATTCAGTTCTAAATGATAATTACGAAATTTAAAAAGGAATATGTTAAAAATTTTAAATTAATTATTTATCAAATTAATATTTCGATATTTGTTGAAAATTCTTTCAAAATTTATTTCACAGTTACATTTAAGTATGATATAAAAACCGGCATATGAAACGGAGACTTAGAAAACATTATTATTTATGAGAAGTAATAGTAAAATTATTTAATTATTTTTCATGCTCATTTGTTAATTTCCACAATTCGTGCCTCTAGCATATATCTAGCATAAGGGGGTATTTCTTTTTGGTACTAAAAGGGTTAAAATGATAAGAAATGGGGAAAAATGCAATAAGACAAAATTAAATTATGCCAAGTGGTGCATATTCTGGAATTTTGTGCATTTTTGTGGATTGATGCATAAAAAAAGTGCGATTGCACTTCGTACTTGAGTGGAAGCTCATACTTTTTGTTACAATAGTCTTCAATTACGCTAATAATTTTAAAATAGTGTTATGGACCCCTGAAATGTGAAGCAGAGTGCAGTGTGTGGCAGGTAGTCAATAATCATCCATCAATATCAAGTGATGTTTGATATTAGGTTGGTGTAAATGAAATGCTGCTTTCTCAGCAGCTGAAATTGTTGGGTTAATATCGTACATTAAATTTTATTCGATTGTAAATATTTATACACAATAGTCAAGAAGAAGTAATTTGCTGTAGTGCACAAATATATTGAGTAGTAATATAATTCATAATATCATTGTGATTCACGAATAATCGGAATATTCGTATAATTTCTTTCATATTACTTTAATTTTAAAAATTTTACGATAAAACCTACTGAAAATGTAAATTTAGTATTGAAAGAAGATAATAGAAATGTTAAGACACTTCAATGGTGTAGTGAAAAATTCTTATTGGAAAATGAGTCAAGAGGAAGACCGGATGTTTGACGATAAAGTTTTGAAAGAAGTGATTGAAAACAATCCACGGGAAAATGTATAAAATTTTGCAACATCCTCTCTTATTTGTTATATCTTTCTCCAACAGACTACCATTTATTCAAGCACCTGAACAATTTCTTAACAAACCAATTATTCCGAAATGTAGACATTGTAACAGCATCATTCAAGAAACTTTTGAATTCAAAGATTAAAGTTAGACTGTGCCAAAGTGTATTGAATTTCTCACATTGGAAATAGCTATCAAAATTTTTATAACGTAAGAATCTTACAAATGTTTAAATTACCGCGTGTTACCAAAGGCTGTGTACAAAATATGAAATTCGAATATTCATTCACATTTTTTCTAGTGTTTCATTAATGAATACAAATAATAACGCGCATTCACCCGCACAAAACAGAAGAACATAGTTATCAATTATTCAAGTCAGATACGTATACGTTTAAATGCCGAATAATCGAGGAAAGAAAGTACCATCGCGTAGGATTTTTAAAAAGAAAAATAGAGTCTATTATCGGTCGTTATTACGAGTAAATTTGTAGCAGTTTCCGAAGTAAATGTTATGATTACCCTACGTTAATTCACGATATAATAAACATGTTTGACTACGTATTATTTCGCCCAGTGAATTCGAACCTAATTACCGTATAAAACGCCGAAAACTTGACCGTTGAAACGGAATCACAAAAGGAACACCAGCAAGAACATTTGGCGTCTATAATGATCCTCTTCATCCTTTTATGCTCCTTTAAACTATCCACTATGCCGCCAAAACTCAGTGTACAATATTAACATATGCATTGAAGTCAGAGAAAAATTTTCCAAACGTTAATAATTTCCAATAATCATTTACCATTAAGTGTATAGATAAATTCTATCAATAGTAACTATATTTAAATTCGAACCTGCTTCCCGCCGCGCTCCTATCTTTTTGTTCAGTCTTTAAAACGAGAAAACGCGTGACAAATGAATGTCTCTGTTTACATAAAAGCATAAAATACTATTCTAATCGATATCGAGAATAATTAATGCGTCTGAGTAACGAAATCGAGCGAAAGAGATAGTCACTCTCGTTAATATTCGAACACTCCTTTGAAAGAGAATAACTTTCTCATAATCGGACAAACTTTTATCTAATTTTTATCTAAAAATTTGCAAAACGTATTTTTCAAATTTTCAATAAAACGACTTTCATTAATTCCTTCACAATTTCAACCAATAGCAATTTTTTCAAAGCTTTTTGCACACGTTATTTAGTAAACTAATTCTTCTAACTCCTCAAAAAAGAGGAAAGGAAGAACTCACATAGCTTGGTCCAATTTTAAAAAAGTTATTCTATTTTAAAGAGTATCCAAATGTTACTGAGAGTTACTGTATGTAGCAAAAGACACGAAAGATCTTATATATTCCCTTGGATGAAAATATTAACGGAGTATCCCTAATATTTTCCGGACTTTTTCTGATTTTCATATGTTCCGGTCAGTGCAATATCATTTCACCGATATTCATTTTAAAATAGCCGTAGAGGTTGAAAAAGCCATTATTCTTATTTGAAAACCACCATCTTCTTTTAGACAAGGTATTCGCAAATTGTCCAATAGATGGGATAAATATATAGAAGTCGATGCCGATTATTTCCCAAAACAAAATGAACTTTTATAAGAGAAGATATACCAATTAATTTGTACACTTAATAAATGTCAACTTATTCTGTAATATCATTTATTTCTTCTATAGTTCTTTTCATATATTTAAATTACTCATTAATTACTAATTTTATATATTTTTGATTATCCATGCACATTTTTATATATTTCAATTATCTGTTCGTTTTCTAAGCTTCTCTTTTTAATTATATTTTTACATCTAAATATGGATAATTGTTCTTAGTTTCATACCGTTTCATTTTTCACATTTTATTATCATAAAAGAAAAAGTGGATGCTATGTAAGTCTTCAATAAACATCGGTTTAATATGATATACGATACTTTACGACTTCTTATACAGGTATGCATTTGTTTAAGTAAGCATGTGTAGCAACAGTGCGAGATGCAGCATTTATATATGTGTCAACGTATGTATGTATGTATGTATGTATGTATGTACGTGACGCTTATTTAGTGGCGCGTCGGCGCCTTTTTTCCCCTGAGGGCTTTAAGGTCGTGGGGTCAGTTGGACGAGTTTTCTGCCCTTCTAAGTTCCTACCCAGATCGCGTCTCTTTAGGAGGAATGAATATGTATAAGTTCTTCCAAGTAAAGCAACATAAATGACGACTCAGTGTGGTTAAAATCACTCGCGGTGTTTAAAACGATTAAAAATCATCAATAATACTACGTAAAAAATGATAAATTATCGATGATTTATTACACTAAACTGAGGAGAAATTTAATTATAATATATGTATGTGTTTCATACTAACAATAAAGAAATATAACATAGAAATATATAAATACTGATGGAAAATTAAATAATTATAACAATTATTTTATATAGTTTTTCTTCAACATATTTTCTTTAACCTTAGGCGTATATTACATCGAAATGTAATAATGGAAGATGTTCTATAAAAATAGGTCATATGTAGCATTTAAAAAATTGCTCATGAATTAATGTTTCAAATAAGTGCTCTGTTATTAAAATTGGTCACGTCAATGTCATTATCAATGATTGGAAATATAATTTTTTCAAAATTTTTAATATTTGAATAGTGTTCAGTATAAAATATTGAATATTCTATTGAAAATTTTTACATATTCAATAAATAAATAAATTTCTATATATTTAATAAATATTTAATATTTTATGTATTTAATATTTATTAAATATAAACAAATTTCATATTATATCTATCTAATTATTTATTTATTTATTGAAAATATATAAAAAATTACATTTTATATATTTAATAAATAAAATTTATAGATATCTCAAAATTATTTTAGAATGGACATAGCCAGTTTTGAAATTACATTCCTCAAATAACCTCTTTCTTGTTCCCTTTTCTTCATTTTTCATTATTACTACTTGTGCATCTAAAATTATATATAAGCGATAATTTTATATTACCGAAAGAAAAAGTGGTAATAAATATCTTCACATTTTATATGTAAATAAAGGTTAATCAAACAGGGTCTATTTAAATTGTGCATTAAACCGGTTCCAGTATAAGTTCCATAAAATAGTGAAATATCGTACGTTTGAAATTTGTAGATTGTTATGAATATACTAAATATTAAACGTACAGAGGTCACATACTGTTGCTTCGCGCATCAATTACATTTTATTTCCGAATCTAGTAAGGGTGTATGGCATTCGACTTGTTAAAAAAGAAGAACTTGCACGACGATACGGCAAAGAAGAATATTTTCCAAGGTTTAAACTGGCATTTCTGTTTCCAATCTTGTCGCACGAAAATGATAAAACAATGTGCGAAATACCACAGTATCTGCTTCGCAGAAGAAACATAAATCGATACTTTGTTCGATGAAATGAGACGGTTGGTAGCCATGCAAATTTGACGATAATGTCACAAATTTACAATCGATAAAGTGAAAAGAGACGTGAGAACGTGGAGGTAGATGACAATGGTTAAGCACACAGAAACTGTATGAAAAGGAGTATTCAACTATTACCTGTAAATAAAGAGAAGGCAAAAAATAACTGCAAAACGTGAACATGGTTTCCCTCGTGAAAACACTCTTTTTCAATGTAGTTGCAACTAATCAGAACTAGATATCTTTCTGCACTTTATTCACTCTTTTTATTTCCTTTTCCTTTGTTCCCTCTTCTATTTTATTATGCAAGAACGTCTGAGTTCTATATTTTATATCCATCCTCGCGTTCTCCTGTTTTCTTCCTTTTGGCACTTCTTAACGTTGTTTACTTTCCTGTTTCTCCACTTTTTTCTTTAGAATTCTTTCCTTTCATTACTCTTTCCTCTATCGCCACATTCTTATTTATTTTATAGTATACTGTATTTGCTGTACACACTGGATATTTCATGAGACACTTTGTTGTTCAAGGAAACAGCATAGTTTGCAATTTACTGATTAAATGACTGTTGCTTTGCAAATATATTAATTGTAAGTTGACAGATGTTGCCCTTTTTCTTAATAATAATCAAAATAAGAAGTTTCTTAAATTGCTCATGGGAAAAGTACTACGAAAGTTTTCGATAAATATAGAAATATTCGAATGTGATTAGTTATTGTGATAGTCTGTTTAACAGTGATATGAACATAATTAATTCATGCATTCCTTAAAGTTTGAAATATGTTTTTTGAGTCATCGACGATCCACCAAAATTTACAGAAATAGAATTTTTATCAGATAAATAAATGTAATAGAAGATCAAAATATTGAGAATTCAGGGCAATTTGTTACTTTTCTTTTTAAAGGTAACAATACAAGTCTTCATCTGAAATTTTCATTCTTACCAAAATGCTTACTTTTTTTCTCGGATACAGTATTGATTAACCTATTTTATAAACCCACGTATGTTCCAAGAGTAACCCCCGACACCATTTATAAATAAATACAAATTTAAACTAATTTATAAACTAAATCTATAATAAATAACTAGTTTTTAAACTAATTATTATTTTTAAGTGAATATTTTTCAGTGAAGTTTCATTATATCATTATTACCTTATAAGCTTTTCGAAACTATTGTACATAAATTTTTCTGCTTGCGTTCACTTATAAATGAACAATGAGAAATGAACTAACACTAAAAGTGAATTACAAAGCTTGTGTAAACACATTGCGAGCATTCAATATTTAAGCTAATTAACACTCGCACGGCAGTCTTAGGTAATCTTCGATTGACCTTAACGCTTCAACATTCTTCTACCTGCATACTATCATATATTTCAACAACACCTGTAGTTTTTTAAAAGTATTTTTCTATTCGGAGTGTTTTTGCATTAATAGATTAAAACAGAATATTCTGTATAGAATGAACATTGAGTCTCAAGTATCTATACATCTGCAATGTCCAATTTTATAGTTAAATTCTAACACTAACAATAAGTAAGATTAACACTTGCGCGGTCATTGCTAAAATAGTGTACATTATCGCGTAAATAAAAACAGCCTTATTGACTAACTCAGGACCTTTATTTTAAAAATATTAAGAAAATATAACTCTGTCATAAAGTGCATAAAGAATAGCAATAAATCTTAACATTAGAGAAAATAGAAAAAAAAAGAAATTGATTCCTAGGTTTAAAAGGACCCACCGACGACTGTGCGAGTGTTGAGAGTATTAAATATTCTCAAATGACGAGAAAATGAAAGAAAATGTATAAAACAGTTATAGAATAGAAATTCTTTAAAAACGATACCTTAATATATAAAGCTTTAAGCGGTTCCCTTGTCGATGGTGATACTGTGATTTTCAGTAACATGTCTATATCGCGATATTTCCCTCGTCAAGTTCAAACGCGTAACAATCAATCGTTACCTTAATTGATTGCACTTGATGGATTAGAAAAAAGTTTGGTTGATTGGGAAATAAAAAAATGAAATTTTAATCCCGTGTCTAAAAGGGCTCATCGGTAATTGGTGGATTAAAAGCAAAAAAAAAAAAATTGGTGAATTGTAGAATAAAAAAGTATTTATTCCTGTGTCTAAATAGACTCATTGATAGCCGCACGAGTATTGAGTATATAAATTTCAGTAAAGAGTAAAACTTTCCCCTGAGCAGTATAGCGATAGACGAAGTACAATCAATATCTCTGCAATCTGACTTTTTACACGATTCCAGCTATCTGTAATTTGACATGATTAATGTGAACCCATAGATCTCGAAGGTTCGAACAAAGTAAAACTCCTGTTTCCTCATATTTTCCGTGGCAACGTATACCAATGACCGTTCATTTTCTGTTCTTTCCATGCGTCCCGTTCCGCTTGGTTGGTACGCATACATTCCGCGCGCAAAGGCTGTAAACATTTTGGCACCACGATACAAGAACAATAATTTAGTGTTCGCAAGGGGTCCGTAGAGTGCGGCGGGGTCCTTTTTGTCGGCACGGTTGGCCATGGAGGTACATTCGAGTGCTTGTAACACGGCACGAACGCGCGCCGCACGACGTCGACTTGTCGATTTTTGCGAAACGACGCGTACCCGTCTTATTCGTGCCGCGTTCGTTCACTTGCCGATTCTCACTGCGAAGGTATAAACGGATTCACACGGGATGATAATTAGCAATAAATCACACAGACCGATATAGGTACAGAGCTCGTTTTAGTACTTCATAAAGCACAAATTCATTAGGCGTATGTGTATAATATTATAAAAGGTTCATCCAACTTATACACCTATATGTTTCTTTTTAATTAAATACGAACTATTCGGAATTTTGCCAAATTGTTTCTTTTTTCTTTTTAATAAAAGTATGATCCATTATGGTTATATATAGAATATAATTCGAATGTGTACCACAATTGCGTTTATAAACGTCAATTTGATTATCGAAATTTTCATTGATTTTTCGACACGTTGCTGGAGTTATTTGACAAATTGTAACTCAAATGTTGTTCTTTAGGACATTAATTATTCCTAGTTAGACTTTTCAGAAAACCTTATAAAAAAATCTAATAATGTTAAATCGCATGAGCTTAGAGGCCAATTGAAATCTACATTTCGTGAAATTACACTTCAACGAAATTTCCATTGCGAAAGTTGAATGTTTTCTCGAGTTGTGTGACACATAGCAAAATCTTGCTGAAAATAGATAACTACAATTGTACTATCTTCTACTAAAACAAAACGGCTTGTGTCATTTGAAAGGTTAGTGGTTTCAAGATGAAAGTGTACTATTTTGAACCTTAAATTGCTTTCATTTTTTGACATTATCTTTCTTAATTTCAATGCATTTCTCCAACGGTGCTCTTAATGTTTTTATACCATTTCAGAAGTCTATTTCTTGAAGGACTTTCAAAATAGTTTAGTTCAATCATTTGATTAAAATCGTCGCTCATTAAGAAACATTTTTAGTTTTACAGAATAGATAAAAGTTAGAGAGAGATAAATATAAAGAATAGATAAGATGAGGAAGCAAGTTGAACTTGAAATCAGAGATATTTGCTTATAGTCAAACTTAATAATTATAAAAATACTTTTGTACATTTAGTTTTAAAATTTCATCTCTTCTTGTTGCTTTATCTAACTGTGATAAAAGAAGAATTATACGTCTATGAAATTTGTATTTTTTGGATCATATTTTGCAGTGCAAATTATACTCGTCCTACAGATAACAAGTTTAAAGTAAAACCCATCCTGAAACAATATTTAAAGCACATCAAAGTACACAATGAATTTTGTAATCCTTCCTTTGTCTGGTGTCACTAATAGGTAAAATATTAATGCAACATTAAACAACCAATTTAAAAAAAAAGAAAGAACAGAAAAGGATTTGTATTTTTGCTCTTACTTCAGTTGGAATTGAAGACATGATTACGAAATAAAAATCGTATATAATATCTATTCCTTTTATTTAACCCTCTATAACCTGAATTTTGTTTCGTTCATAAGAAAAAGAAATTGTTGATTACAATTTTACATTTCACTGAGAGAAGCAAAAATAAATATTCAATTGGTATGCACAATTTGTCTAGTAATAATGTAATAGTATAATAATATTGTTGCGACGTTGACAGTATGCTTTTATAATAGAGTAGAATCTAGTGCTCAATTAGCATAGCGTCGCAATGTTGTTAAAAGGCGATGTTGTAAATAAGCGAGCGTAGTATAGTGCTCGAAAGATATTCCAGTGATTACGAACGATTTGATATTTGTTGATAAAAATAGAATCACGAAAACCACGAACAGGAGCAAATATATGTATATATCTAGGATCTAAGCCATTGTAAAGTTTCTTAATTATCGATAAACCTTACATTTAAAGTTATTTATTTTAATAAAGCTTTCATTGAAATGTCGCTTAAAGAGGAAACTCCAGACGTAACAATATGTAAACTTATAAAATATACGAAAATAGAAACGTGACTTCTATGTCACACAATACAATATAGAATATCAGTTTACTCTAGCGTTTATATAGAATTAACACCGTATTGGAACACTGACTATTCGAGATTAATATAACCAACACTAAGAAATTAATATTTATTTAGTTTTTCTATCGAAACTGTACACGATATAAACGTAAACATCGCTGTAAATTATCTTCAAAAATAATTCACAGTTAATTGCATTACCACGAAGCGAGACAATTTTTTGGCAGGAGCAATGAAAGTTTCGAAAGAACTGCATGTCAGATACAGCCAGATATATTCACGAGCGCATATACACACGGTGTAAACATATTGGATACGCGTTATGCGAATACCATATAGGTTAGCGCCACGTTATTATTTTTAAGACTGCTTGAATTAAATTTTTATAGGTCTGTTGGCATATGCTTTTGGATGTCAGTGGTGCTCAAGCCACAGAATGAACTTTAATTTTTATAGTATCGTTAACGAGGCACACTAATGCATGAACACCATTGGTACGATAACAAGGCTCACAGACAACCCCATGCGACGTGTTAGCATATGAATGCCAGGGTGATGGAGCTACAAGGAACGAAATACGGCTAATAAAAGAAGGAAGTTTTGAAAGGGGCGCCGCGGTGGATCAGTTTCGTATAATAAGCCCTTTCCTACGTTCTAGAGAGGGTGTTAAGGTCCTCGCAAAAAAAGGGTTGAATCTACCCTTTGAACCCTACCACCATTGTTAAGAATACAAACGACTTTGGAACTCATAATTTTGGATCGACTACCGACCGAGGAAATATTTTATGTTCTCAACGAAATCCTCACATTTGTGTTCTTGCTCCGTGGCTAATCGTAAACGAAAGCCTCTTTGTGCTAACGAGATGAAGTTGTCAGGAAAGATATCGTAAATATTCCACGCCCCACGAAACCCACGTTTTATCAGAGGATATTGAATGATCCTGCCGTAAATACTTAACGGAAATAAATCTTAAATCTACTGTTCGCGATACTTAATTAAACGTGATGAAAAAAGAATTTTCTTTTTATTACTGGTTTTATTGCACTTCGAAACGACAAATGCTGTTTTTCGAACACAATTGAACACTGCTTGAACACACTTTCACGCGCTTTTATTTTGATGTTATATATTCTGTAGGAGTTTTCTTTTATATAGAAATAGTTAGAACTTTTTTCTGACATCAATTTTCATAAAGACGACATTAGGATAGAAATTGAGGATAGAAAATGCATGATTTTAGTAAACTTGTTTCAATAAAAATCTCCAACAATTTTTTATTATATTTGACTTAAATCATAAGGTTAATCTGCTTAGACAAATTAGTGTCTGGTTTTTAAACCAAACTTTTAAGAACTTTACTATACTTACTATGTAACGCTATACTACACTAACTATACTTCTATATTTCTAGAACATATTATGCTTTGCTATACTATACTAATAGCTTTTAAATTATTTTAGTATAGTACAGCAGTGTACAGTGATTTATTAAGTATAATAGTAATTAACTGTACTAACTATATTTTTAAATTTCTCTAGACTATACTAATAGCTTTTAAATTATCTGTTATTGTTAATATTAATATTTTTAAATATTTTATTTAATTTTGTCAATCTCCTACAATTTTTCATCTGATATTGATTTTCCAAATAATAATACTTAATATCATCACTGAAATCTCACATTTAAATTAATCTCTTCTTTAACAGAAAAAGATTCTTCTTTCATTAAGTTATCTTATTTATATGCCGTCTTGCAAAATAGAGTTTATCTGTTCCGCGATAATCTCTAAAGTACAGTGTTTCTATAGTTTTCGAGATACTTTAAATAAGACCGAATTACAAATTTGCTTCTATTCTATCCTTTCACGCTTTCACTATTAGAATATTTTTCTTTGCTTTCAATTCGTTACACTTTTCTTCAGAAGTTGACTACTTTACACTACTTATTTTTCCCAATAAAAATGTATTCGGAAATAATAATATGTACGAATATTATTACAGCCAAATAAAAATGGAAGACGATAAAAGACATACTCTAACAATAAAAAAATAATAATTATAATTAAAAAACTCTTAACTATTAACGAACACTGTTTTTACATCTTACACAGGTTTCCACAAAATACAATATATTTTGTTCGTGAGAGATAATATTGTCACGAAATATAAGTAACAAATTAAGTGCTATCAAAATGCAAATTTCTGTCTTGTAGCTATAAAACCAACAATGATATTCTCACATACGACATTTATGTAATTTTATGATGCTCTACCTTAGGTTAATAATCTACCATAGACGACTCAGGCACCGTTTAAACTGCACACTTAAGATTTCTGTAGACTATGAGTCAGAAGATAAGCCTTTCATTCCACTACCCATTAAGGGTTAAAGTTCGTACGGATCACGGCCGGCCTAATTGACACATTTAGATATCGACTATCTGCAAGTGGGACTTCTTCCTACTTCCCCCCTATTTCGCTTCAGACGTTCTTCATAATTACGTAGCAAATTCGTAAGGTCCATAAACAGAGATCGTGTTCGCCGGTGTTAAAAAAATCGTCGATCCACGACGGCGAATCATAATAAAATAAATAACGCGTTGACCATGCCGTCAATGAAATCTTCTTCAATTTTTATCGTTTTATACGGCCATAAATTCTACGTGCGAGTAGCTGTTACGAAACATAACGTTCCCCGTCCAGGTAGAACGCCCGTGGTCGTTTCTCAGGAATCTCTGATTGATTTAAACCGTGAAAGGGTTAGCCACGCAGGGCAACCGGCAAAATAGGTAGAAAGAAAAGGAGAAAGAGTGGCTGTCTATCCGTGATTTCAAAGTGGTAGATACGTAGCTTGCTCGAGAAAAAGAAAACGAGTCGTTATCCAATGCATTTGAACTACAAAATATATAGCAGGTATCGCGAGTCATATTCTAGATGAAGAAAAAAGGAAAATGACGAAACGAGGGAACCAGAAGAAAGAAAAGGAAAAATGAGAAAGAATAAGCTGTGATAGTAAAAACACGAGAGATTCTTAATGAAAGCATCAGCTAATACTTCTGGCACAATTTCATGGGGTTTATAGTGGCATGTATCAAAGGTCTCATGGGGCGGATTAGCCCTCGAGGTGTAAGTATATATATCACGTTGAGACATTTCTATTTCCGTGTCCCTTTTTATACTTTGATCATTTGTATTCTGCTCCCTCGCATTAATCGTTTCCTTTTACCCTGTGCTCATATTACATTCAGTTGTGGACCTTTGTACAACGCGATAGATATGTAAACTTCATATTTTTACTCTAATTGAAAGAACTTTTCTACTTTAAATTCAATCGAAATGAAAATATTACAAATGTAAATAACTTTCCCTTTTTTAATTTCTTACAAGAATGACAATCATCAATAATACTATAGCAATAAATAAATTATTTTATATTCCATTTATTTTGCAATTTGTATTAGTAGCGTTTATGGTACTTCATAAATGATAAATAAAATTGAATAAAAATGATAGATAAGATTCTTACATTTTGTGAAAATATGTAGTTCTATGAATATATTATATATTATATAAAATATAGTATATTAAATACATTATATTCATAGAACCACATATTTTTTCAAGATGTACAAATTTTGTTTATCATTTCTATTAGATTTTATCTACTCGATACAATTGGAAGATAAATATAATATATTTAAGTATAATATTAAATGTAATATAACTACATATTAGATACAATATAATTGATAGATAACTTACACGTGACTCGTGTAACACCGACTCATATCGCAATTCAATAAGAAAAATTTATTCAAACGATTAAAATCGAAATTAGTTTTATTAACGGAGTGAATGTACTGGAAAATGTTCTTGACAAATTTTAATTTGGATTAATATATTTCATTCAAAAAATTAAATTATTTATTTAAATCTAAGTTTTTTGCGAAATTCTTCTTTCGTTTCGATTCAACTTCTTGTAAAGATTTTTTGTAACACTCATATATCAATTTGTCGTACACTTTCTTAGATTGTACAACAATTTTACATGACAAAAGTGAATACGGTTGAATAATGGTCTAAGGTTATATAAAAGGTAAAAAAAAAGTGTAATGATTTGCATTGAAATATTCGAACCACTGTTTGAATCATTCCTCGAAATCTGAATTGTCGGCACTCACAGTCACACTCCAGTTTTTTACGATGGAAGTGACAAGTGTTCTACACTTCCGTCCAATGACCTCTTTTCTGGTATGTCTTATTGTCTCTTCAAGGTGGTGAATTGGGCATCATTTGCAAATGTTCATTCAAATGCACTCAACCGTATAGCTCAACTACGTAAGGTTTACTGTGAGAACAATTACGACGAAAGCTCGTTGTCTGTTCACGTTTCAATTCCGAACAAAACGGACAGAGAAGTTCTTATCATTTTTTTACAGTTCAATAGTGAAAAGTACTATTTATCTGCTAGCTTTGCTTACGTTGCGATGTATTCATCTTTTGCCATTTTTATATACTGGGGAATGAGAAATAATTAAATGTGATTGGTTTAATTATCACTTTTAAATATTATAGAAATGGTTTTAAACATCATACAGTTACCATTCTATTAAATATATGTTATATTTAACATAATATTTATTTTTCATTTATTATATATACTTAATTAAATACAAATAATAATTGTATACATGAAAAATTTATTAAAAAATATTATATTTATATACGTTTCAGTATACATATTGCTTTAATAATCGTTTTTCCGCGATGTTTTATAGTGCTCTAATTAATAATTTTAATTATTTGATTGGACAGTTTTGCAAATTTCGAAAGAACTTCGATTTGTAATAAATTATTGTAACAATAATTTATATAATAACTCGAATAATAAAGTAATGTATTAAAATAAAAATTTATTATAATAAATCGAAAAATTCATGTAAAAATTTACAAAACCGCCTAATTAAATAGTTACGAACATTAATTAGAACACCACAGAACATCGTGACAAAATGATAATTAAGAAAATCTGCATTAAAGACAATTAATTATAACAGCATGACTGATTCGATGACTAAGTATAACCCTAAAAAGAAAATGAAAAGATACGGTGCTGACTGACAGAGTGGCATATTGAAACACATTAAGTCAACACTAACCAATTAAGTGGAGCCGTCGAAGCTGATACCAGAGATAGGATCCAACGAGTAGGAGAAAGAGAAAGAGCGGTGAAGAGGGAGGAGGGGGCGTATACGTGAAAGAAGCAGATGATGATGAGTACCATTGTCTCGAATAATTCTGGCTTCAGCAGCGGCCTATAATTTCTTCAAGATATCCGATAACATCGACGTAGCGCCAACCGAGATCGATATGTGCCTGCGAGGACATGGCCCCTGACAACTTGACCTGACTTCGGTAGGGTCGAATTGAGAGAGGTCAAGATCTTCTGGACAAATGCCACAGAATTTCGTTACGAAAAAACAGAGGACAATCACTTTTAAATATGACGAGGTACTTCCCGTCGAGTGAATTTTAAAAATTTATATCTGTATTTCTGTGTCTGTTTGCGAAGTTAGGGGATGATCAATTTCTATTAGTACGTATACTCGTGGCAGAAAGTTTCTGACCACTTCGATGCTGCTTTAATTCTCGTAGAAAATAAGTAGTTAATATAAAGAGCTGAATCGCTATAGAAATATATTTCTGATACATTACGAGTACTCTTTATTAAAAGAAAAGATAAGTTGCACTGTATAAATAGTTATAAAAATAGCATTATATTGAATTCTCATCAAAAAGTAACCTCTTCATTTCTTCATTTCTTTCGTCACAATCTTATCCTTTTTATTAACTTTTTTATTGCTTGTTGTGAAATATTGCTCCAAGCTTTTTTCAGAATATTCTACAGCTCTTCTTTTGATTTTTGATGGTGCTTTATAATTTTCCTATCCAGATAATTCCAAAATCAATGGATTTTAAATTCAATAATTGTGATGGCCATCTAATATTATTTGATAATTCTTGTTTTTTTTTTGTCACGACAAAATTTTTCTGAATGTTTTAAACCATTACCTTATTGTATTACAATACGTCTGTTTTAAACAATGATTTTGTTGTATTAAGCGACATATATAAAAAAAAACAGAGTGGTAAGAAAATTTTCACCTAATAGATTAGTGAAATCTTTGTTTCGATTTTATTCCATTGGAAAGTACGATAAGATTCTGGAAATTTAGAAATGCATTTGTTTATGGATTTATTATTCGTACAATGTACTAAGTTTACGAACACATGCATATTTCCGATGAGTAAATTGTATATAAATTATGTAATCGAACAGCATTGATTTCTGTGCTAATTTTAAAGAAACTGAAACACTTGTATGAAGAGCACTTCTCGAAGGTAAACGTTATTCTCAACATACATCGATACCACTTGAATTCTAAATGAGATCTATACAAAGCACCTATACATTGCAAAAATATTAATAGAATTATTAATACAATTAACCTGCTAATTGGGTTCACCTCTCAAACAAAAATTAAATCTCTCCAGTTGGTAATTTAAATGAGTAAAATATCTGACTAAACTGCGAATTTTTTGAGAATATAGTAAAAAATGTGAAACTTCAGTGGAAAATTATTTCACGTACAAATTATCATAAAAAGCACTATAATCTGGATATTTTGTATATTTTTTTATATTACCTGCATTCTGTGTACTTTTACGCCTTTAAATTTTCCACAAATACTTAAATGCTTAAAATTACTTCATTCTGGTTCTTAAAAATACGAATGGGATACATTTTGTATTTAATACAGACACAAAATAAATAATACTTTAATAAATAAACTATTGTGTTTTAAATATTAGTGTACCAATGACGATTTAACTGGTTTTCCTTAATTAACGTATTAATTAAAATTCATTCATACTATTTCTTAAAATTAAAACAAGATTGAAATACTTGCTTAAAATTTCTTTCTTATTTTTAAACAAATTATTCAATATAGATGTAAGTACGCACAGTTGCAATCAACATTATTTTACAAAACTCATAAACACATAATTAAAATAGATAAAAAATATACATTAGATCTATATTATATAGATCTAATAGAATAGATAAAAAATAAAAATAAAAAGTACAACTTAATAGATTCGCTCTTGTCAGTACGTCTATATAAATTCATAGTACTCCATCATCATACTAAGTCAACCATGTAACTACGATTGTTTACAGTATTTACTTTTAGATAAAGTTTCGATGTCTAAAGTAATTTCAAGTCGGCCTCAAAGCCTACACAGATACCAACTGGACAGAGAATGAACTCTGATCGGGCATACTTGACATATTTTCGATGATCGATGCCTCGCGATCCAACGATCCTAGGGGAGGTTTCGAGATGTCATGTGCTTATGGGACACCGTGTATGTCCACGTGACAGTAGAAAAGCAAGAATGAAGGAATCTTGTTTTTTAAGGACAGTCAGCGCTATCGCGCCGCCCTCTATTAATCATCGGCCGATGACGGGTACTCGCTCGGTTTCTCACGCATTCGATTCATCGAAGTTACATTTCATGGCGAGCCATCAACTCTCCCGTCTGTTATCGAAAGCTCGGGCTACCTTAAGCCTTCTTTGACTCGATGACGCTACCGCTGTGTCGAATTTCTTATGAACAGTTTCGGTTTGTGATTGTGCTACTGGTACCGTAATTGGATGAATTATTAAATAGAAAGTTATACAGTTTTAATGTCAATGTTGACGTTCTTTATTAAAGATCATTAATTATACACTTGTGATACACGGAGTTCGAGCGTTTACCTTTTGGTGTCGCAATCAAAACGGATTCCTTAAAATTCGTCCGTTCACTTTCTCAAACAAACGATTACTAATCTCACCTTTATTGATCACGTTAATTTTATGATACGTAATAAATACCAAAATACTAAGGAACTGTATGAATTTTTAAACAGAAGATAGATACACTATTTCTACTTTTCTGTGTTTAATTTAGCAGAAAGTTAATAATTCTTCTGTTTTCTTTTTTTTTTAGAAAATGTGTTACTCTGATTGAGGAAAGTAATTAGGAAATATACTTTCATGGTGTGTAATAAATGCTAAAATACTACCACTGTGTAAAATTTGCAAACAGAAAGTACATACACAATTTCAATGTTCCTATGCTAAATTTAGCAAATAATTATTACTTTTTCTTTTCTTTATTTTTAATAAATCTCGTTACAGTGTTACTCTGATTGGAAAAAGTAATGAGGAAATATATCACATAAACGAAAACGAAACTTGAAACCTCGGTAAGCTAGTCAAAACTAAATTTATTTAACCAAAATGAACTTCGGCATTTTCGATACATTTCTGCTAACGAATGGCAAATAAATTTAGCTTCCTATTATAAAAATCTGAATATTGGCAATAAATTTCTCAAACGTATTTTTTTGTTAAAAAATTATCTAAATACTTAAATTTGCGTTATGTTGCCAGTTTAGTAAATGTTCCTATAGAAAGTATTGCATTAGTGTTTTGTATTGTCTCTGCTCCATTATGCCCCATGTTGAATTCGTAACAGACAATTTTCTATTTTCAACATAATCTTAGCATATGAGGTGTGCCATAAATTTACGCTTACTTCAGAGAAATTTTGAAATAATTCAAACAAACACTTTACTATTTCATTCAATGATATATTTTTCCTCATTATCTATTATCTGTTACTATCTTGCAAGTAACCTTTTAATTCCATTTCTATAAAAGAACTATGGCTTTTTATCATACATATGACATCGACAGTTTTTATAGCGAAACAAGTGTTGCACTTAAAACAGTAGTTTCGATTTTATCATATGAAAATCGATGTGATTGTAATTCGTAAAAACAGAGCAGAATCTGTCACTATGCTAAAACCGCCATTCCTCGTGCAACAATGTAATATAATAATTTTACTGCGCATTTTCCTGTATTTATAGAAAATTTTAAAGTGTAAACTTGCACAAAATGTATGTAAAAAATATATAAAGTATATCAAAAAATTTCGTATTTTTTGCTATATTTAAAAAAATGCGAAATTGCACAAAAATCTGCAGTCTGATAATAAGCACACTTATTGTTTTCAAATTGACACAACCGATCCATCAGATATCTTAAAAATACTCCACCTTTTATTCACCGCCAAACGAGAACTAATGAAAAAGAAAGAGGCAGTAGGGGCCTGGGTACAAAATGAACCTCATAAAAGTATGAAATTTAATTTATAATTCCACAAGTATTATAAGAAGAGCCGACTGTTGGGACGTAGCTGTGGGGTCCAGTCTGTCACCCCTCTGGTTTGGATGAGCAACCCTCATGGAACACGTGACTCGTGCGATAAAACTGTGCGCCACGTGTACATACACGCGTATATCCCCAAGCCAACCCATGTTCCATCACCTGGCAGCCATGGGAGCCTTCCAAGGAATCCGAATTAAATTTTACAGCTCGTGAACGGACGTTATCTTTACCCAACCAACAAGACTCTGCCAACGTCTTTCTTTCTATGCTTGTTATGAACGATGCAGCCGTATATATGGATGTATGTGTATGTATGTGGCTTTAGTCGAATCACGGCCAAGTATATTAATTATGAGAAAGGATATCAAGAATATCAATTTGTTGTGAACACCTACTTCAGGAGATGGTTTCAATAAAACGTAGCTTATATGCATTCTCTTTAAGATTTTAAATTGCGATTCAGTTTCTTTGCGAAGTGAATTTTTTTATTGTAGTCTTCCGGTTTCGTTTATTGGCGTGAAATGTAATATAACGAGAAAATTTGTAATTAAGAATCAAATAAAAATAAAATAAATGAAAAAAGAAATAGATTTGGACACTTCTGTGAGGTATTGATTCAAAGTTACGTTGCTTTTTTAATTATGTTAGATATTCGTTTAATTGTTTTAACTAGAGCGAAAGGTGTTTAAAGAGTTTCTTTTTTTTTTTAGATATCATTCGAGTAATTTGGTTATAGAAAATATAATTATATAAATATTAGTGAAAGTGTTACAATTTAATTAAATTTAGTAAAAGTATTTTATGATGCACTTTGTTTTAAACTATATTCCGGAGTGAACTTATTAATATCATTCGAAGTAATGAAAAAAAGGTTCATTTAGGTGACCCAGATAGTTTCAACTTATATTTCAGAAAAGAAAATCAATTTTTCCAAAATGTAATTTCAGAGGAGACGGAATATCGGTATAGAAAGTTTTTCTATACTTTTGGGAAAGAGTGTTTATTTTTATTTCAACAAAGATGAGCAACCGACAATACCTAAAATTAGCAAAATAAAATATGGTTTTCTGACGATAAAAATATTACATAAGTATTTTAATCCATTGTTTCGAATATTCACTGCTTTAATAGAATGTTGAATAAAAACAATTTAATTACAGTATAAAATTTGTATTTTGCAATTGTTAGGCATACATTACAGCTGAATTTAAAGTCAAAGTGAAAATTGTTTAAAAATGCAATGCTTCTTTTCTCATAACTTGCATCATAAGTATTATTGAAACTATTTAATAATGTATGCAAAAATTTCTTAAATTAATTACTAAAAATTGTTTTTATAGCAATTCTGAAAAATAAACGAACTAAGCATCTATCTTTTGAAACCAATCCGCAGTGCTCCTTTATTAATTTAATATTTCGCATAATTAAATTCAAATTTCAATAACAACATACATAATAGTCATTTTGGGACAATAATATATTCATTTTAAAATGATTAATATTTTAATGAAAGAGAAAGTGCAAAAACTATTTAATAATGTCAGAATAAAATTTTTTCAATTAGTTGCTAACATTTGTTTTCATAGGAATTCTAATAAATGAACTGACCACCTACTTTTTCAATCCATTCTGTCATTTCTAACTGTCATCAACAACATAAATAATTTCATTCTAAAAATCGTTCGAAATAAATTCAATTGAAGTGAATCATTTATCCAGGTAAAACGATAAAAAAAAAGAAAAACAAAAAATAAACGAAAGAAGAAAAGCTGACCTCGCATGAACTCAGAAGATTGCATTGGCGAACGACTAGCTCATTACATTGTCTTAAGTTTCAAGTTCTACGAGGACCTTTCGGACAGAAGGTGGGGCCACGGATGAATATGACGAGGGTGAGGTTACGCGTGATACCAAGAGAAGCCGATGTATAAAGGTAGACGGAGAAGAAGCAACGAAAAGAACGGAATATGAAAAAGAAGTGAAAGGGTACGATCTTGGAACGAAGGGCCCTGAGTGTCGTATTATTTCAGGCTTGCATACGTTTCGTATTTCAGTCCATTATGTTCGCGAGAGAATCTTAACGCCGGCGAGCATCAAAGGAGTGTACCCATAGTGGTCCAAAAAGGGATACGAAAGGAAAGGGAATAAGGAACTGTTAAGATTTCAGTGTGAAAGAAAAGGATAGAAATGAATGAAGTATCATGGATGTCTATCTGAAATCGTAATATCCTGTTATTATTATCCGTATGTCGAGTATCAAGCTAAAATATGCGACGATCGTTACCGATAAAGTTGTCGTCACAATGAAAAATCGACGAGTACCGTCGTCGGACGCGTGCAAGTTCACCGCCGAGAAGAATCTTTCTCGTTTTCCTCGAAAGGAATTAAAGGCAAACGATCGAAAAGGATTGCGAGAGACGCTGTACAAACTGCTTGTCGTCGAAGCGTGCAACCAGTTTGGCTGCCTATCGTACATTCCAATCGACAGGAAACCCCGACGGTCAAATGCGCGAAACTTCGTAAATGTTTCGCTTTCTCAATTGCCGCACTTCTTCCTCCTTCTACCTGCCTTACTTTCTTCTTCTTCTCCTTCTTTCTTCTTCTTCTTCTTCTTCTTCTTCTTCTTCTTCTTCTTCTTCTTCTTCTTCTTCTATTATTCTACTTTTCCACTTTTTTTTTTATTTTTATCATCTTTGTTGAACAGTTCAGAGGATACGGATTTTTCGATACTTCTGAAGAATCAGTGATAATCAAAAGCAACGTTACACCCTCAAATATTTCTCTTCCTGGTCTTAGTTTTGTCTGTATTTACAACTAGTCACTAACTTCCATTATTACTTGCACTGAACTAATGACTTTCCAACTCTCTTACATAATTATAACCCAAAGTTCATCTTCCCTAAACTCTTAACGGGGGAGACCACTGCGATGGATTGAAAAAGATGGAAATCCTTTTGTTTATCTTGTTTCTATATTTAAGGTTTCTAAAAATGAATTCTTAAAATATTAAAGTAAAATTCTCAAAAATGAAGAAGTTACAGAAGTTTCAACGTGCAGCGTAGTAGATAAAAATGACTCATAATTTAAATAATTATAATTACAGAAACGTATGATCAGAAAATGTAATTACTGCCATTACAGACTTCTTTAGTTTAAGAAAATCGCATGAGTTTTCATTTCAGAATTTGCAGTGGAAAATGACGTCCAGCCGTTTTCCAAACATTTTTAGAAACCTCTCATGCTACTATAACTACAATAATTAATACTCTTATATCTAATTTATAGAGAAAGTAGTTCAAGAAATGTGCTTTCTGAAGGCATTAAAGATTGTTGAGAAAAAGGATTAATTTCGCTGAGGATAGTCTTCATATTTAGCTGTCACTGTAGTTTCCCCCCTTAAATAGCCCTATTTTCTTCATTCTCGAATCAGTCTTTGTTTTATCACGCACATTTCGCATACCATTATTTTTTTGTTAAATACACACATACGGCGCAACAGTGAGGAAAGTTTGGTGATTCGACTCGCGGATTTTTGCAATTTTACGACCCTCCATGAAAAGAAATGACTTTATTAATAGCTCCTTGAACTCGTCTTAACATAAACTGCGATATTATGTATGAAAAAATATAGCATTCCATTTGAAAAAATTAAATTGACTGTAAAACATTTTCCACCACACCAGGTACAAAAAAAAAAGTATTTACACCATGTAAGGTTACCCTTTATATCAAACCACTTTTGTTAACGCATTTTTATCGTAATATCACTTCCTTAAAAGATATTTCACTGTATTCGGATAAAATAGGCAGCCTGTATAAAATTAAATCAAGCACGAAAAACGATTTCGTTAGAAAACTTTTGTCTGCCGTTGTATTAGGTTCATATATTTTAAGCTATACATACATGCGTGGAAAATTTTTTAGAAACTTGCTTTATATAATTCTTGTGGATCATTGAGGTATCTATTGTTGCATGTAATTACTCTTCTTCTTCAACTGCAAAGGAAATGTATAAAATTGAATCAAACACGAAAAGTACTGTTGTTCAGAAACCTTTGTCCGCAGTTATTCTTAAAAATAGGTATCAATTGAATTTCTATCACATTCTCATCTCTCAAACTATAAATTCATATATTTGAAACGGAACCTGTGTGGAAAAAGAGGAACGTGTGATTCAGAAAAAGGACCGAGTTGGTCAAAAAACCGCATCATCTGAGCTGGCTGTTACTCGTTGATCTTCCAACAACGATGACAGAACAGACAATGTAGTCTGACTATTTTTCTTTCCCCCTTCTTTTTTGCATTTGCTTGCAAGGATAACGAGCCGGGCAATGCTATGTTTCTTTCAACCAGAAAAACGATTTTACGAGCGTGCTTTAAATAGAAACAAAGGTCATCAAGACGAAGGAAAGGTTTCCATTAATATTTCTCGAAAATATCTTCTTCCTTTGGCATCGTTTAGAGAGGAATCATTTACGTGTATCGTATACAGTGTAACTTTATACCATAACTGATTAGAAAATTATCATTTTGACGGAAAACGTTTCGACGATCGGTTTAATGCTGAAACCATCACGCTTATACGCAGCTTTAACGGATGAGATAACGATAGAAGGGACGAGAATGGGGTGGCACCGTTACACGCTAACACGATTACTAGACACCAAACGTTTCCGAGGTTCTGCTCTTCTACAACATGCTGCTCTACAAGCTCATGTCTGAGGCTCAAAATGACATAGGGTTATTGCCATACCACAGGCTACTATCTGTTCTCAGGGATCAGTTTGTAATTGTTACAAATCGCTCGGTGTCCTCGCAAACATTGATCCAGTGTGCAAGTGCAAATGCAATTAGTCGTAAAAAGGGACGAGCCAATCAATAAGAAAATCTGACACAGAATGGTAAATTTTGAATTTCTTTTTCTTTTTTCGTTTCTTGCTTTGAACTGATATTTAAGCTCTTCTATTATCTAACGAGCACGAGAAATTTAATCCAAATGAAGGATGTAAAAATATAATCGTTTATTGTTTGTGGTATTAAAGGATCTGTAAATAAGAAGTGATAGAAAATAGAATTATTTTAAAATTTTATGAAGACTTATTTTATAGGAATGATTGAAGTATAGAAGAGCATCAGAGAAATTGCAATTGTTTGAAGATAAGTATAAAATAAATATAAATGTTATTTTCCTTGGACATATTCCTATCTATTAATTGTATTATCGCTATTGAATTATAAATATTATTAAATTAAAAATATTATCGATATTAAACTCCTGGTTTGGTAGTTATGTTGAAAAAACGTTATTTTGAAACTGTATATTATTAACTTTATAGTTATGTAACAAGTTTCTCTTTTCTGCAAACCTTGATATATTGTTAATAGTATTTTCAGTATAATTGAAACTAAATTAATATTAATATTTATACCATAGTAATGATTCTAAACAATGTCGATTTTCTTATCGGCTGTTAAATTTTGCATAACTATTTAAAACACATTGCTAATTCATTCTTAAGGAAATACTGTTAATAGTATAAAAGTACTTTATTTAAATCAGAGGAGGATACATTTGTTTTCATTGGAAAACATTTGAAATGTTGCGTACAAACATTAAAGCTAATATAATATCATGCGTCAACTATATTTTAAGCTTTATTTATTATTTACATAATATTGATGAGAGAATTGAATGAACAATATTTAAAATATATCAAATAAATAAAATTTGTATAAAATAACTAAAACAATTAGTTGAATTATATATGTTCATATTTTTAAGAATATAGTAAAAGCAGTGAAGCTTCGGTAGAATTATTTCACCTAGCAACTATTAGAACAACCATTATAATTTTGATATTTTATATATTTTTTTATATTACGTTCATTCTGTGCAATTTTCCACCTTTACATTTCTCATAAATGCTTAAAATTTCTTCGTTTTATTTCTTACAAATGTGAACATGATGCATTTTGCAGGTACAATAGTGCAATTATATATTTTATTGATATTTCATATAATTTTTCATATTACATATATTCTGTGCAATTTTACACCTTTAAATTCCCTATAAATACATAAAAATTCACATTCTAATGATTACTTATGACCATTTCATACCACTTTAATTATACAAATATAATCATCACTATATGCTAATTGTAAACACTATAGACTTGAATTAATTGAAATTATTAAAATAGATTACTCATACTACACTTTTCAGCTACTCAATCGATTGAACTTTTGAGATTCTTTCTCTCTATGGAACACGTGTCATTGTTTTCACTCGGCGGAGAGTTTCCGGTTTGCTTGTATATTACGAAATGAAATTAAAAGGTAAACGTATTCACGAGTATTTAACTGGATACGATGTTTCGATCGCATTAAATTATAGGATTCTCTTTATTCGTTTCTATGCAAATGACTTTAAAGGACATCCACTGATCGTAATTTATACTTTATGTGAGAGACTCCGAAGCACGTGTACCGACTTTTAAAAACAACATTACATTTACAACCGAAAGTCTGCCGTATACATAGCGATATAATTTTTCGCAAGGATGCGTTAAGGACTGCCATTTCGATACGATATGTTACCCACATTTTCTCTTACAGGAGAAATTGCAAGAACTTGTACCCCGGGTACCGGTTTCCGTTTTACAGATGTTATCAGGCGCCACTGCGATGCACGTCACGTCTACCTTTACGATTGTAAAACAAACGCTTTTGATAATACTCTTTGTATTAGTTATCGGTATAGTTTGACACTTCTTTCGTATAAGGAGATGTATTAATTACTAAATCGTTTCAACTACCATTCAATTGTATGCTACATTTGCATAATGGCTATTACATAGGATCATCTAACTTATAATAAATAACCTAATTTAATGAAATACAAAGTATTTGGAATTTTTTCAAGTTGTTTATTCTTTTTATTGGAAGTATGAACAGAATATCATTCAAATGTTGTTGCAGGACTGCGTCTGCAGACATCAATTCGATTATCGAATTTTCAATGGTTTTTCGACTTGTTGTTGAAGTTATTCCATGAACTGCAACTCGAATGTTGTTTTGAGTTACAGCAAATTCTTCTAAAATATTACAATTATCTAATGCAGCATAAATTGTTTAATTGGTTAATAGTAAACTGCGTATTTTTATGCATTTATAAGAAATTTAAAAATTCATAGGTAGTTGCATAGAATGCACGTGATAGGAAGAAATGGACAAAAATATCGAAATTATAGTGCTTTTTATAACACTTGAGAGATAAAATAATTTTCATGTTTTTAAATTACGATATATTATATATATTAACATTTTTAACAATATGAATTAGTAAAATCCTCAGATTAGTTATTAGATTCCATTTAGTTACCGTTTTACCTCAATCTCCCATTTGCCCCTGAACAAATATGAAACAGTCGGCAGAATAAATCACAAAATCAATAGAAACTCTAATTGAAAACTTCTTGTTTGTTACAAGTAGTAGATAAACACTTTCCTATCTTATAAACATCCTTTTGATATCAACTTGAAATTCTTACCTCAAACAAAACAGAAGTAAACAAGTTTTCGCACAGAAGAAAACTGATTAAAATTAATCTGTTGACTATTAACGGCGGATGAACTTTTGTACTGGCAAATAGTGAGCTTAAGAATGGAAAAAAGTTGATCATTTGTTATCCTCATTGAGTGTCTACTTGCAAAAATCACGATTTTCCACGTTATATTTCACAAATACACCGAAAAATAAAATCTATCCAGAGCGTCATATATACACATACATATATACACAAAAGAGAGAACGAAAGAGAGACAGATTCCAACTAAGATGTTGTCTGTGATCGCGGACCATCTGAAGAGGTCGCAATCTTTTCGTCATCACGAGGAAAGAGCGTCCGGGCGAGAACGAGAGATCACGACGATAATGATGATGACGGTGATTACGAGATGACGAGAGAACGATGAGGGCGCGAAGCATGGCAAAATGGCTCATAAAACAAATCGACGAGACTCATTCGATGTTGGCTAAGTTGCAAAGGTGCGCCCCGACCGTTTACGACTCTCAGCCGCGATCGTATCTCGACAGCCCGTTGACAGACAAACTTAATATCATTAGACCATTTCATTTCGGATACGTTTAAAGTTCAGTTACATGGAGAGACAGTTCTTGCAGGGAACGTCCTCAGTCCTAGATAAACTGGACGACCGTGCTTCTGTAAGAGGATACGTTTGTGTGCTTTTTGTTTGTCATGTGCTTTAATCTGGTTACCGACGCTATACTTGGATGTCCAAGCTTTTCATGTGTACGATCAAGGTACTGTTCCTCCTTAAGAATTCTTTCTCGAGAAATTTTATCATTGTCTGTTCCTCATTTCGCGAAAAATTACAGTATTTTACGATAAGATAACTTACATTTAAGAAAATTGTAATAAATCTCATTTGTTTTTGGAAATTAACTTTCAGTTAGTTCAAATTATATATTAATTAATTAATCGCGATTATGTAAATATATTTGTAGACGTAGCACGTTGATGTCTACGTACTTACATATAGTGACTCTCGTTAGTATTAGGACGCCCTTTAAAACAGAATAACTTTTGTAATAAATGTTGGCAATGCATATCGAAGTAAGATAATGCGTTTAGTGTTTTTGCATTTTTTGCATGATCTAATGTGTGACACAATGTTTAGGTGGCAATAATCAGATTACAGAAACATTTGACGATCACTATAGTGGTGATCATTGCTCTGTCTAATAAATTGGCATTTTTCTATAGCTACAGATTTTGAGAAGTAGATTGGTTGACACTGAACTGACAAATATTACACTGTTATTATATGTTATGGTACATAAATATTAACTGGCACTATTAAACGCATTGTGCTTTTTAAAAAATTGTTTTAAAACAGAAAAGTAATGTTTCACTTTGTACAAATATTGCGTTAAATGAATTTATTAATTATATTTAATCTCTGTTTCTTTATTTACACAAGTTTTGTGAAAATTGAACAAGAATAAACATTTGGTTAAAGTTTATTTGCGTGTTTGTTAAATATAGTGAACGTTGTTCCAAAAATATATATTTTGCAATAATTTCTTAATTCTTGAAAATTCACGAAAAATATAATTTATATATTGAGACCCATAATTACATTTTTATTATCAATGTTATTATGATTATTATATCCATGATGCAATTTATATATATTTTTTAATAATAATATTAGCTTTATATGTTTATCCTATTGTAATAATTGACTGAATTTCATTTCTCGAGAAATGAAAAATATCGAGAAATCAGGAACACTAGACCAAGACTTTGTAATTGCTAAAGAAGAACGAGGAACGGTTTTACATTTACGATTTGTCACTGAACCGTAATTGAAGCTTAACACTTAAAATTGCGGAAATCGCAAAAATGCGAAGTTATTTATTAATGCAATCTGTAATACGATATATTTGCAACGCCAATATTTTTATGGTGGTATTATGAATTTTGTAAATAAATGACTAGAGCACACGCAACTAAATATAAATGTTTATACTTTATTTGTTGCATTATTTTATGCATAATTTATGCTAAAAATTATTTTAGTTCTTATTCTAACTGGTAGTATAAATCACAAATGCTTTCTCTTAAACTCCTGTATATATTTATAGCAACATAATAGGGTTGACATTCCTCTAATCAAATAATATTACTATCATGAGACTTCAGCAAATTTAGGAGTGTTTAAATGTATTGACATCGTGACATCAAAGCGTGATCACTCGAAGATTAGTAGCCGCTGTTTGCCCTCCAGCTCTGTCATAAAGGGACTCCCTTTGTCGTGACTTTACGGCTTTGTCGCGATACTAAACATACTATAATATAATACCCAATAATCTGAACGCCTTGCTGCGCCTACGCCTTTACACATTACTAGCCTAGTAAGAGCCACCTTAGATCGGTAGAGATGCGCGCAGGTGTAATGCCACATTATCGATGAAATAACAAAACGTCGCGTTTATTGATAGCATAATATTAGTGTTAAAAACAAACCTGCTGATTTGTAATATATATGCAATTACTAAATAACAGTATAGCATATATTTTTAATTTACACTAATTGTAAGTATATGAAGGCTTGTTTCGAAATCCAAATTAAAGAAACTTTGAATGAAAGTCTGCGATCATCAACAAATATCTAATGAAAGTACTCTTCTTCCTGTAAAATTTAGTGTTCTATAATAAAATCTAAGTGCTCGTGATACATTTACTATAATCGCGTAAAAGCATTTGATGCAATATAAAAGCTCAATAAAAGAAAACGGAAAATATTAGTTTAAAAGGTTTTCTGGATCAATATTACTATGAGCAATGATTAATTTAGATTTATTGATAGTTTATGGAAAGAGAAATCTGAATTTATATTTCATCTTGAGAAAATAAAGTATAATGATAGGTTTCATTGATAAATATTGAAACGTTGAAGAAGTTACAATAATTTTACTACACGTAGCGTTCTGTTGGAATCATAAACAGTGGAATTAAAGTTGAATAATTTAAGTTTATTTAATATTACACGTATACATGGCATTTTCAGTTAATAAACAATTAAAACAAAAATGTTTACAAACAAAGCATAAACTATAATGGTACAATTATAACAATTAAATTCCATTATAAAGTTAAAAAATTGTATAATATTTATATTATAATTATATAAAATAAACCACTTTTTATTTCAATTATACCGAAACAGAGACATATTTTATGTATATAAATTTATACATTTCATTTAGTTAAGTTCAGATTTACTAAATTAATTCCTTTTATTTCATTCTTTATGTTTAAAATGCATTTATATGTACACAATATTAGTAATTTGTATTTATAATTTCTTTATTAAGAATTTTATTAAACTTATTTTTAATAAATGAATTTATTAATAATTTCTTACTCACTTAACAAATAATAATATACCATAAACCTCATGTTGTAAATATTACATTATAAATACGATGTTAAATAAATATATGAATATATAAATATGTTACACCGTTATATATATTTATATATTGATGTTTATGTATGCAATAGTTTGTATTTTTATACCGAAAATATACAAAAAAATTGCAAACTTCATCTCTATTCATAAAATATATTTTAACCATGCTGTACCTTTTCTAAATAAACGAATAGATAGTACAAATAAAGATAAGCATTTCCAACCCAATGTGTACCGTATTATCCCATTCATCTTCCTACAATCTGATAAATTACGATGTATACAAGTATACTCCTCCGAAAAGTATACATTAATTAAAAACATTACGACACCGTGAAACGTTACAGTGTAACAGAACCGCTACAATTACATCGAACGCCATAGATATATACATACATATACATATACATATACCAAAAGTTATAATTACATTGTTAAGTTGAAATTGATCGTTTGAAAGTTAAAGCGGTCTTCCTCTATCAAATTAGTGAATCGATGAGCACGTCTGGTGCGAGAAGCATACGTGTGTAAGCGAAACGACGATAAAGGGTACAAGCACGATGAAGATGAGGAGAATGGTTTCTTACGAAAGACTATCGAAGAAGAAAGATGAACCGTAGGTAGGAGGCAAAGGAAAGAGAAAGAGAGTTTGAAACACGAAGCGAGAACCGATCAATCGAGGCGGAGTGACAGGCGGATGGTGGTATCGCGAGCATCGACATGACGACAAGTGCCTTGCACACCGTTCCGAGTTACCTACGGGCCTTGAAGCGTATCTTCATTTCGCTGACGTAGGTATATCTGTAACAGTGAGTCCGACCGAACATGCTTGACAAACGCAACGATTTCGTAGGCCTTTAACTTTGACGTTATGTTGAGAAACGAGCTAATGAGTAATTTAAAAATATTCTCTTTTGATATCAATATTTTGGGAATTCCAAGTTAATGTTTAAAATTATGAAAAAGTATGCACGCCTATTGAAAGGTAATTTACTCTTTAATCCTAATACTGTCTTCAGAAATAGTAATATTTAAGATCTTTGGGTGATACTTTAACTGTATATGTATAATATCTTACGATTACGGCGACTCTGAATTGTAACTGAAACAGAATACTTTCTAGAATGTAAGAAAAGCGTCTCAAAGAAACACCTATGACTAAAGTATCGCTCGAAAAAAAAAAAATATATATATATATATATATATATATATATATATATATATATTTTAGTAAAATATTTCTGATGATTGTAAGGAGTTTTTAAAATAAAACACCTTAACAAATGAATTCCATTTGATACATGAATAAAAGAAACAACGTTACAGCTTTTTTTGACTGTAGTGTACAATACATTTTTATATACAAAGAGAGACTCTTGGAATTTCACCCGGGACACTGATTCTTTCATTCCTTTTTTGTTTTTATTTTACTATGTTAATAATAATGTCAAAATGAGATGTCAAAAAATTGCGTTTCACACATAATTTTACGCTTTAGACAAATATATTAAATACAGAAAAAAAGGAAAATACGAAAGTGCATGAATAGAACTGAATTCTAATCTGCATTGATAATGGAGTGTTTGAAATAAGCACATTAATCTTTCATTAATATAATTTAAAATAGTATATTTTTGTTAGCAATAAAATTATAAATTATTATTAACTTAAATGTTTAAAATAATTTGAATTTGTTACTTGATTTTTCTTTAGTGTGAATTATTATGAAGAAATCATTAAATGCAATTTGTATATAAGTATTTATAATCATTTTCACTTTGATATTCTCCATCGTTTTAACTGTTCTTAACGTTTTATCGCAAGCACAGCATGAATTATTATGGAATGCATAACACAGGATTACAGCATAGCGCGAAATATTATTGGTAAATAATTGATGAAGGTTTATTCAGTGTCTTCGTTAAATCGTGTAATATTCAGGAAATGAGTAACTCTTTACGAAAAGATAAATTAAAATTGCAAAATATGTTGATATATACAAAATTCGAGAAATTTTGAAAATTTCTTACATACGCATTCCACTGCTATTATACCATTCCATTGTTAATTATTTTTATTCATATTAAAGTTTGCATTAATTTATAGTAGTGTTAAAAACAGATTTCCAATTAATTTATAAAAGTAGAGAAACGAAGAATCATTAGAAGCTTTATTATAATATTATATTATTGTCTGTTCCTACAAAGGTTTTATTTTTCCAAAGAGTGACAGACAGTAACGAGAGAAATGTGATCATACCATTTTACATAAAATGATAATTATAGAAATTTAAAAAAAAAATTACTAAAATAGTAGAACTGCAATAAGTCGAATATTAAAATTCAGGAAAGTTGTACATTTTCACATCGCAAAACCTGCAATAAAATCATGCAAGTGAAATCTCACAATTGAATTCGTCTCACTAACTTCTATCATTTAAATAACTACTTAGAAAAATGTAAATGACCCAACTTTAAACTTCCACTTAAAAAACTTCCACGTTCGTTTAAATTTTCATAAATTTCTAAAAGCATTTTTCTCTACACAGTATACCTTTTGCAATAAAACACTCTGTATATCATATCACTGACTTAATAAAAGTACCTCATAACAAATTCTTATTTTTTCAAGAAAATACAGATTAAAATTTGTTTCCTTTTAAACATTTACAACAAATTTTCGAATCCAGAATCCACCCGTAATGTTCGAAAAGAAGAAAGAACAAGATTCCTTTAAGTAAATAGCCTTAAGCTTTTACAAGAATGCACAAGTGAAGCACTTTACTAGAAGCACATTATTACATCACTGGTGTTTCGGTAACAAAATTAGGCGGAAAAAAATAAATGAAGAAAGAGCAGAATAGACATTACCGTAGCAAGCTAAATTGAGATGGTAATTTTTCGTTAGAGTGTGCCACGCCGTAAAGGACCCTGTCGTCGTACTCATGTGCAAAAGAGGTGGTTACGAGAAAGACGGCGAGCAGATGGATTAATGTAAAGGTGTACGATCCTAACAAGCGAATTATCTCTGAGATATATTGTGCCGCTGCATGGGTGGTTAACTCTGCGCGAATAGTTCCCAAGAGAGAGGAGAGGGAGAGAGAGAGAGAGAGAAAGAGAAAGAGAGGAAGATAAACGGAGAAGAGGAAACAGAAAGAGAAAGAGAACGCGAGAAGAAGTCCCAAGAGTACTCGTGAAGGGCGGTAAAGTAAAAAGAGGAAAAGAAAGCGAGATCAAGCAGCTTCCAAGTTGAGATGACTGTGGTCTGCCTCTCTTTCCGCCTCGTCCTGTGGTAATGCCTTGTAAGCTCTACTAATCTTCTTACTAGTCTTCTCTCCTGATTTACCGAGATGTTTTTATTGTCCTTGCTGACTTTAGCAGCCAGTCGTAAAAAGTCAGCACCAGCCACTCTTTCCACCGAGCGTTATTCGTATCTATGTGCTGTCGATACGATGTTTCCCCGAGAGAAGTTGATCTGATTCCCGAGCACGCTTCTATTATGTGCTTCGCTCGAATTTTCACGCACACTTTAACCGTTGAAACTTTTTGATGACCTCGTAAAGAGTTTCTTGCTAGGAGGATTCGAAAAACGAGCACGATACCTTCGAGGAGACACATGATCGCTGCAATTATTTTCATTGTCCTCGATTTAGTTTAAAGAAAAAAAAAAAGAAAGAAAAATAAATGTCAAGTGATGAGTACAACATTATCTGTTCGAATTCTGATTTTGTTACGTAGAAATGAATATTATAGGCGATTTTAAATGTTCCACTTTGCGTTGAAATTTTAATCATCGTTGTTGGAAATTACATTCAATAATTTTCGAAAAATTTAATTTTATGTATCATGTAGGCAAAATCACATGAAGTTAGCAATTACTGAGTCTTTCAAAAGTTCAAGTGACTAACTTCGTGAAACAAAATTTACCAAATTTATTTTATTTATAAGAACTTAAACACGAATTATGTTCTTTGATACTGAAATTCGAAAACATTGCAAAAATGTATTCAATCGCTTTGACTTCTGAGCAGTGCAAATTATAAATATCATCCTATTTCTTCATCCTGTAGTCTCTCATAGAGTTCACATTTTATATGGTAACTGACATGTGATTAAAAAAAATAATACGTCACTACAAAGTTAAAAACTAAAATCTAAATCTTTCTATAAAATAACACAAATCCACGTGCTCCAAGTATGAAATAACATTACGTTCTTTAACTTTTCCTAACAAAAACTGCGAATGTCTCTCCAACCCAATGAAAACTTGAAGACAAAGGTAAAGCAGCCGTTAGGTTAACAGTCTAAAGCGATATCGGTGGCCCAATTATAGTCATAGCGGTCAGGAAGAGTTTACTGACCCTTTAGGTTTGCAGAAAATTCCGTCAAAAGCTTGTCTGCCGGGTGCTCACAGAGCTTGAAATCTTTCGTTGGTTAAGCAGCGACTTTTTCTCGGAAGAATAATATTTTCTTATGACGAGCGGAGAGAGGAAACAACTCTCTCTCTCTCTCTCTTTCTTTCTTTTCGTACACCCAACCTACCGCGCCGATCAATGGAGGAACCGAATCCGCCTCTGCATCTCCGCGATGAATTTTTCCACGGCACGCACCGACGAGCACAGAATATAATGGCGGTACATTGCACCCCGGACATAAATTCTGCGATCAAAGTGCATCGCGTCGCACCAGGGCGAACTTTAAGGATTTTATGTGATTAAGTTCTTCCACGACTCTCCCCCTTCTTCCCTTTCCATCTTCTCAACTCTACCTTTACTTCTCTCTCTCTCTCTCTCTCTCTCTCTCTCTCTCTCTCTCTCTCTCTCTCTCTCTCTTCCTTGAATTTCATCATCGACTATCTTACTTCACGAATGATCCAAACTCGTTCCTTCTTTCTCTCAGCTCGCCGTTTCACTCTTTCACCCTCTCTCCTTTCCACACGCCCCCGCTTTTTCTCCTCAGCTATCTTTCGCTTTATCTTCCTCGGTGTTACACCAACATCGCGTCGATTTGCCACCTTGGTCCATCCTATATACCTTTCCTGTAACTGTCCTTTTCTAAGCTGGTAAAACTCGACGCCACCGACCGTTGGTGCTTTATCGAGTTTGATTCGACAACGGACGACAAATCGTCGAAGTTTTTAAGTATTTTCAAAAGGGTCCATCCTGCGAAAATATCTTACAGCGTGTGTGTGTATGTGTGTCTGCGCGCGATATTTCGACCGTGCATCTACTATTTTTCCGACAAAGGTGGTAGTAGTATCGTGGAGTTTTCGCGGCGAAAGAGAAAGATAAAGGGGGGGGGGGGGTGAGCGAGCTAAAGAGAAAGAGAATAAAGGATAGGAGAGAGAAAGAGGAATGAGATAGAAAGCTGAGAAAGCTGGTCATAAAATACATGTGCGTGGATGCACTTACGAACTTTAAGGGCCCATAGCAAACCGAACTGAGTTACGAAGGATGAGAGATAGATATGTAGCAATAGAGGGTAGCTGCTCTCGCGTAGTAGAGTTGTTGCCAGTTGTTTCTCCAAGCGACAAATTTATAACTTGGTCTCTCTCTCTTTCTCTCTCTCTCTCTCTCTCTCTGTCCGAAGAAGTTCGAAGAGAATGAACCGAAAGTCACTGCAGATAGATCGATGAAGGGACACACGTTCTCTGACTACATACGGTTTGTTCAATTAGCACGATACGAATGGACACTCTTTTGTCTTGACCCACTTTTTACTAGGATCTCGACCAAGTTTCTCGTGGATGATATTTTGTCAGGTTTCAATTAGAACGGTAGAGAAATCTCTAGAGCAAGTACGTTTTTCACAGCTACTGTCTTTAGGATCTAGTCACATTGCATTTCCTTCGTGAAACCGCGCAATTTTTGCGGTTCGCGGGCCAAATAAGTGTGTATCCGCGAAGAAGGAGAAGGTAGTGCATTAAAAAATATCAATGAAACTTATTTTATAATTTATGAAAGATACAGAATTCAGCTGATAAACGAAAATTCGTGTAGGTCATCCATTCAGCAGCTTGAGAAAATTATACCGGAGATTTTCTAGAAGTGTGGTTGATTCTATAATTTTCTTCTATCGAAACCGTGACGCGACGTAATTTTCACTCGTAGGCGAGTGACTAAGCTTTCAAGGCGTCTGGAATTTAAGTCGAAAATTGTGCTAATCCCTTTAAAGTGACCCGTGTCCCGAATGATCGGTCGGTGAAGCGTAAGTAACACAACAGGTAGGTAAAAGCAGCGGATCGTTGGGATAACAGAGAGGAAAGGAGGGAGAGGGACAGAGGCTGAAAGAACAAAAGCAACACCCAAGCTCCACAGGTGCTCTTCTGAGTGGCGTTCCGTTCGTTTGGATAACCGCGGACGAGTCGCCAAGGCGTTAGAGCAAACAGCGACCGAGACGAACTTTCTAACGCTACGCTAACGCCGCTAGTTGGCCCCCTTTTTCCGGTCCCTCCAAGACCTTGAGCCTCTTATCCTACCTGTCCGCTTCCAACCGCGAAACAGTCTATTGCCCGGAAAGAACGTACTTTTGTTTGAAGAAAGGACATTTTTCGGAGAATTATTTCCTGCGAATTATTACTCCTCACGGTATATTTACTCGATTTATTTACCTTTATATCTTCTCAGATTTTAAAGTGAAGTTCCTAAGAAGCGAGTATGGTTTAAAAAGGTTTTGATGATACCCAGACGTTGACGACAATTTCAATTGGATTTAATTAGATCTTTCTTACACCTTTTACACTTTCTATTTTGGCAACCTGATTTATAAAAAATCATATCTTATGGAAATTTATTTATGTTTCTTTTCATTTATGATAGATATTATTTGTTGTTGATGAGTTGATATAATATTTTTTATCAGAAACACTTCCTCCTTCTATAAATTGTGTCCCATATAGTCGCGGATTTATAGAAAGACATAAATATTTCAACGTTTTATTAAAATGTATTTAAACAGAATATTTCACTAAATCTTTTCCAACAATATTCGTATATATAGACAAACTACTTGTGTTGCTGAAAGAGAAAGTTATCTAACTCTTTGAAAATATAGATTTTTCTACATACTTAAACATTTTCCACTTAGTTTAATTTAAAGAGTACTATGCATCCCTACAGTGAACGTTTCTTCTTTCGTAACACCGTGTATATACACTTTAATCCTAAATATTCTTATAAATAATTCCTTCAACTTACATTTAAAAAAACGTAGTAACAATTTGTTCATCGTGTGTCCACGAAAACACTACGAATCTCATTCAGAAATATATACTTTACTGAATCTAACATAGTAATTTTCGCAGAAATATTACCCCTTACGATAATACAAACTTATAACATTAAACAAAAAAATAAAAAAATAAAAAACGGAATTCAATAGATACTGCAAAGCTTAAATCAAATTTCCAGCAAAACGGGTAGTTCAGTTTAGATCTCACAGGAATTCATCGACTAACGAAAGGATAAGAATCAACGTGCTTAGATCAACGCGTAGTAGTTCTCACGATGTAAAAATATAAGAAAGCCAGGTTGAAAATACACAATGTAGGTGATCCTTTTGTAGGAGCGATAGGGGAACGAGCGTATCAGCCGGTTCAAGCCCATGGAGAACATCGTGAAACGTTTTACGATCGTCGATGAACACAGATCAACAATCGGGAGGCGATAGCCGTCTCAATGAGCCGCAGTAAACTGACTTTATTGTGGGATCTAAAGTGCGGAATATCCGACCTGCTCGAAGAAGTGCGAACGCGTCCTCGTAACAGCACCTGCCCCGCGCTCCCTATCGGATGTGCACTTTAAATACTGGTACCGAACAATGCCCGGACTGTGCGACGCCGGAATTTGATTTACTGCACAATTCCTACGGCGCGGGGACGTAAACAGGTACACTGCGCCCACCGTTTCGTGTCGATATATAAATCGTGAGATGTCGCAAGTTTTGGAACGAAAATGGTAATGTCAGTTGTGCAACCGGTCTGTTAATGTGTGCGCGAATACTATATCGTTTTGTTAGTTACTATGCCTGTACAGCCGGGGCCTGTATGTTTTATGGGTTTAGCTGTGCAATGAAGCCAAGAGATTCCTCTCTATCCTATTCAGAATGACATAGAGTGGACTCTTTTAATGGAATGAATACAAGGAACTAAAAGAGGTTAATAGTACGAACCGGTGAATGCCGGGATAGGGCATTTACCCGTCTGCTTATCCAAGTATATATAACTTCACCACTTCATGGATTATTATTTTCTACTTTTTTTTTTTTTAAATGTCGGTCAACGATCTTTCGAATATAATAACTGACTCGATAACAGTAGTAATGTCTATGCTAATTGTTCGTTGTATTCCAGTATATCCTGATACTCTTGTTTAATCTCTTTGATATTAAGGCAAGCCGGTTAAGAGGGTGAGCGATATTTTATCGGAAGATTTGAGAGATTAAATATGACGATTACGAAGTTGAGCGGATGTAAGGAACATATTGAAACTTGACATTTCCATTAATTTTTTTATTTGTTTCATTGTGTAAGAAGGATGTGAAGATGCACAAGTCTGTATTAATCCCTATAATTGCTATCTCTAGAAATTTAAGATATAATATGACAGAAGTAAAGCAAAAGAAATCTTTTCAAGTTATGTTTAAATCTTTAGAAATTTACTATTTATTTTAGCCGAAGGTATCGCATGATTCGGTTAGAAAATTCAATTAAACAGTGGATTAGAATTGCATAAACAGTACAGCAAATCAAATCGAAATATCCGTAAGTTTCGAAAAAAAGTGGTGGAAGATAAAGAGCAGTAATGAAAATTACTTAAATAATTTATCTGTTTTCGTTCTTTTTAAATGAAACTTTGCACCCCAAAATCTAAAAATTAAAAAAATTATATCTTATAAAAAATATTATTTATAATCATTTTATTATCTTATATTCATATTATATTTATAAAAGTATTATTATTACTAGAAATAGTATTTTTTGAATAAAAATAAAGAGAAAGATCAAATCGATTACACGAAGAATGAAGTTGTATTGACGCAAATTTTGTGAATGATAAATGTCATTCGTACTGCATCGAAGATAAATTGTTTGTCAACTATTAAGTCAAATCACTTACTATAATATATGAATGTGACATATAAATATGTATTTTGATATAGTATCTTCTTAATAAAATTAAAAAGGAAACATTTGTAAACGAAACCATTTTGCAAAATTAACATTTATAATTGAAACCATAAGAAAGAAAAATCCTGAAAGTGTAAGGTTCATGCTAACTTACGAATGATCGATACTTGAGAATTTTATTTCGCGTGATACCACTGCAATTCATTCGATACAGTTCCGCGGAATATTCGTTTAAATTGACGACAAGACGAAGAAGCGTGAAAGTTACTCTTGAATGGTATAACTTGGAATGTTTTCTCTATATCGATGTCTATATGAATAGCCGCGCAACGCGATTCTTCTTGCATTTGTTTTACGCGGACCGACATCGAATCCGGAGCTTTAAATTCGGTGAACTTACTACCGTCAATGACGCGTGTTGTACAAACGTGGTACCCAGTCGGGCGCAAAGGGCAAACGTCACGTTACTTTACATTCTTTGCCGAATTTTACGATGTAGCTGTACGTTGTAAAAATCAATATAGAGAGTTCGTGTGTTCATGGTAGCGAAGTATCGGAACAAAAAGTTTCGCGAACAGAAACTTTCAGTTTTAAAGAAAAATTAACCGTTCTTCTTTTTTTTTCACGAAATATCATTGATATCGCTGTTCATAAAATTTCAAAAACGTTTAATTAATCATTTTAAATAAGCTTCTGGAAAGTTATTTAGGTACATATATATATTTGTCTCAAATTTTCAAGTGATAGAAACTTTGTATGAGAATCTCAGTGACAATCAAAAAATACTTTTAGTATTCTTCATCCTAAGAAACTTAATTCTTTATAGTAACATACTAATTTTTCATAATATATTTACTTCAAACCATGAAATTACTAATAACTATATATGAACAACTAATGCGATATTAAAACTTAAATAAAATAAAAAGAAAGAGAAGTTTATGTATAGATAATTATGAAATATGTGAATCTATGGGTCTTTTTACCAATACTATTACATATTGATAATTTTTCTTTATGCAATTGTTGCATAATGTCTATGTAAATCTATAATTATAAAATTCCATGCTTTAACATATCTCTATCATTGAACTTATCATAACATTTAACTGTAATGTCTTCTAATTATTTTAGTAATAATTTTATTAAGGTCTTTCATAAATATCAAGTATAATGAAAGATGTATAAGCATGTATACGTATACATATAAAAAAGCCAAATGAATATTCATAGCTAGTTAAATAAATTAACGAAATGTTTTCAATAATGTTAAGATGTTTCCATAATTAAAAAATGCATTTCTTTTTTTTATTCCTTTAAAATCCTTCGGAATTTTATGTCTTTTTTATTATTTATGCTAAAACTTGTTTACGTATACGAGTATTTAAAGCGAATAACAACAAGCTTGGAATGATATTTCTCTAAACGTTTATTACATTTCGCGTAACGAAAAATAAAAAGTTCTTTTTTAAGTGTTTGCGAATGTACTGATCTGTAAATTTCTTTGAAAAGCAAGTTCAATCGTTCCTCACCTTGACATTTAACATCTTTTCAGCTACGTCGTGACATAAAATTTTATAATTACAATATCACTAGCAATACCTCGTGCTTTTTGAAATAGCTTAAAGTTGCTCATTAAAAACGTATTAAATTAGAAAGTCTATACTTGGGTAAACATTTTTACCGAGTGAATAAATTCAAATAAAATTTTTAAAAGAAAATATAATTATCAAAAGATATTACAATATTTAAACTGTTTAATAAATGTAATATAAACGAAATATATATTAAAATATATATTTAACAAAATATTTATGACAATCTATAACGTAATTTACTATAATAATAATAATAGCAACAATTTACATACTTCGATCATCTTCGAACTTCGTGCTTTGTAAAAGTTAATCAACATAAAAAGTGCAGCCTTTATATTTTCAGAGATTTATAAATTTAATACATCAATCACTAACAGAGTTTTTACAATTAGCTGTAAAACTAGTTATGCATAAAATTACTCAGTAATCTTCAGCGATTTCTTATAAAAAAAGTACATGGAAATCACAAAATAGAACTTTCAACATACGATGCTTCGTTCTCAAGAAAATGATTTTTCAAAATTTGATCTGTTATTACCCTTTACTTTATTATCGATTAGTCTGATCTGTTTACGATAAATGATAAAATAGGAATTTTGTTCAACATTTCATCCTTACAATTCCTTAAACAACTTTATAATTGTTTTCAATCTCAACATTAATACCAATGAAATAACCAATAGTAAAATAATATAATATCTATCATACCACCATCCCCAAACTTTGCCACACATGCACAAACTTTGTTCCCAAATTCATAAGAAATTATTCTCTTCTAACCACATTTTCTAGGACATATTGTATAAAGTATAAATGACAATGACTTGAATAATCTACCATGTGCGAAAATTTATACAATCATACATCTATAAAATATCCTTTATAATAATAAAAAGAATACATCTGATGCAAAAATACTATAAACTTGGTTACACTCGAAACTTCAGGGTGATCAAGTCAAGGCCCATGCTGTTCTGCATCGCTTTTTCCTATTCTTTTCTCCCTGTCGTATAGTTTACAACGACCCAGTTTTGTGTTACGACATGAGTACGGGTACAAATGAAAGGGGGGAGGGGGGAGAATGTAAAGGGAGTGAGAAGGAGATGGGAAGAGAAGAAAAAAGAAGTAGGAAGATCCAGGAAACACAGGGAGAGCAAGCAGGTAAGCGTAGAATCACGATTGGAACAGTGCCAGTTCTTCCCGGGAGATACGCCGATTTGAAATTCAACGCGATGAAAGGTTAGCCTCCCCTTCCCTTCTATCCACCCTTGCTGCCCTCTTCTCTTCCGTATTCTAGCACGCGCTTTCGGCCGCATCCAACTCGCTAAACTAGTTCGATCCTGTAATATACGCGAGCTCTAAAGTATATATCCCAGTTTGCTAACCTAGAGGCCGGAAGCATTGGCAGCCTTTCAAGTTTGGCAGGTTCGGAATCCTTTTAATTTAGATTGAATTTTTTTAATGGAGAAAAATATTTTCTTTCTAATTTCATTAACCCCTCTCCCGCTCCCGGTAACGGCTGATTCGGAAATGTTTCGCGCTTTCACTTTGGGCAACGACTTTTAATTGGAGCTCGAGATACCGAGAATTGATTGCGCGCGTCCTACGTAGGATGAAAATTAAGCATCGTAGATCGTTATTCAAGTTTGTCACTGTGATGTAAAAAAAAATAAAAAATAAAAAATAACGTCCTTATGAAACTGACAGAGGACAGTAAGGAAATTTTGTTCATGTAAGTGTTTTCTATAGAAAGTTCGAGCATCGTTAACAAGTGAAAGTGTATCGAAAAAATTCGAAGCTTGTTCGTGATAATCATACTAATGACAAATTTATTATATCATAGTAGTAATTTATTTATTGTGATAATAAAAAGAATATTATCAAGTTTTTCACTATGATATAGAAAGAAAACATTCTTATGAAACTGATAGAGGACATTAAAGAAAATTTTGCTTCTATAAGTAACGTTTCCTATAAATAGAAAGCTTGAGCATCGTTAACAAGTGAAAGTGTATCAAAGAAATTCGAAGCTAATCCATAATAATCTATTACACTAGTGACATATTTATTATATTATAATAGTGATTTATTTATTGTTATGATAAAAAGGATTTTATGCAGCGGTTAAAGCATGTAAAGTTCAAGTGCAATGTTTCTACAAGCTTAGTTTAGTTTGCGGCGGATTATAAAAGGGAAGTAGATTAATTAGAAACGAGTTGATGATCACGTATTCTTTTAAATATCGGCACTTATAAAATGACACGTTACATCGTTCTTCGTGCGATCGGAAAAACAATAAAACGAAGGACAAACGGGAACGTCGTTGACTCAGAAATATCGCGAAGGGACTCGCTTTTCACGAAGTTTCACTAGTCGTAAGAGCCATCATTGCGTGACCAGTATACGTCACGAAGGTTCGAAATGCTTTCCTCCAAATGAAATTCTCCGCTTCAGTAATGCCTTCTACAACTACACAAACCTCTACAAAATATGTTTTTGCCTCCGTGAAAACAAGTCGAGAATTTGTTGCGTAAACGAATCGGTTAGTCCTCCTTGGAGGACATATTTTTAAGAATTTTTAGCAATTCACTTATCGTGTTAATGTCTCTATACGTTCATATTTTCGTTGTGACAAACAAAGAAATACACCGAGCAATATCTTCCGGATTCAATTGCATGCATCTTGATTAAAATCTTGAACGGTATCAAACAGCGAAATAATTTCACTGTTGAGAGATAGAAGGACAGAGAAATGCAACGGAAGGAAGAAAAAGAATTTATGCCTTTTCAATTTAACTTTAAAATAAACAGCACATCGTATCATTTCACCGTAAACAAATCCCCATTGTTCCTTCTTTTAGAAAAACGTTTCAATTGAAAGAGATGTATGAGTAACTTTTTCCAAGAATTTAAAAGAAATTCTTGAATCACCACTCACTATCAATTACTGCAGAATATTTCTATGAATATACACAAGCAATATTAATAGGTACGTTTACTCACCGGAATTTGTAGAAATGAATTTAATCATCTACTAAATATATATATACATACAAAAATTACACGAAGCTCGTTTTAAATTCACAAGAAGAAATTGTTCAACTTATATTTACATATATAATAAAGCAAATATAATTCCTCTGGATTGAATGATAAATACATATCAAGCAGTGGTAAGTGATATCGCGGCAAATCGAGCGGCACAGTTGGAAAAAAATAAAGGAAACACGTTCAGCGAATACAAATCGTTGATGTGACACACTTCGTTTCTCCGAATGAAATTCACGTTGGCAAAATGATCCACTACTGAAAAATCATGAGAATTATAAAAGCGTGTAGTTAAAAAGTCCGTTACCGTTTATAAAGTACGTGAAATATCCTCGATTGTATCCACATCACGATCGCAAGTGTGTTCCGTGCGTGTTGCCTCGCAAGGTGTCAGATGAGAAATGAAGTAGAGAAAAGTGCAAGAAGCGGCGCTTATCGAAGTAGTAACTACGGAGTCACCACGTACATTTCGTGCACTGACCTTATAACGAACATGTGTCTCCCGTGGTCCCTGAATGGACAGTCATTGGGTCTTACACGGGGTGGCTCGTAATACTCAGACGACGGTGGTTTAAGTATGTATTCACGCACGCACGCACCGTGCCGGCACGACCTTGACGTGGCGGGTAGTACTTGGCGACGGACACGCGTGCCGACGACACGCATGCACGTAACGCACCGTCGTATCCTCGTGGCGCGTCCGTTTAGATCCACGAACGATCGGATTAAACAAGTATCCTCTGGTTGACGACGGCGACGACAACGATATCTCAATGATACTTTTTCTTTTTTCTCTCTCTCTCTTTCTCTTTCTCCTCGTCAAACTATTACTCCGGGGTTACGTTTGTCGTTTACAATAAACTTGGTCTTCCCGTGTGTTTTTTTTTCTTTTTGTTCTCCGAGATCACCGTGTCCACGGGACACCGAAGAGTACGCGAGAACACCAGATAAGCGAGAAACCAAAGAAAGGAAAAAAAGAAAGAAACATTAACAGACGGTAACAACGTTTTGTCGGATACGATAAAACGACAACTGGCGAAAGAGATTGAAGACGAAGACGAAGATGACACGGAGGACGAGGACGAGGACGAGGACGAGGACGACGACGACGAGGACGGTGTCTCGTGGCGGTGGTCGATAGCGCGGCGCTCTACTGACGTCGCGACGCTTAGTCGTGTCGTGGCCCGCGGCTCCTACTCGCTCTCCCTCTGCCACCCCCCACGACGTCCCACGACGCCCTCAACTCACTCCGGAACAACCCGGAAACTGACGAACCTCCGCCCCCACCTCCGAAAACTACCCTTATTTCGTACCCCCACCAACGGTGCCGCCACCGCCGCTGCCACCTCTACCTCCCTCATCGTTGAACACGCCGCCACCGCCGCCGCCACCCTCGTACGAAGGACGAAGGACAACGATTCGACTCTATCACACCGGAGGAACTTTTTCTCGCGATCAAGACTACTTTTCTTTTTCTTTTTTTTTCTTTTCCTTTCTTTTCTTCAAATTTTGTAGCGAGAAGAGTGTAGGACCGATCTCGTGTTACGATACTCCTAGAGATCTGACCAACTAAGGGTACGCAACGCTTAACGGGAACTCCGTTTTTGATTTCGTCGATGCAACAAGCGTTGCTGTTGCGAAATATAGATGTTTCACTCAGATAAATTTCGTCCAACTGCTTGTGCTTTGGTTGTGGATGAACTGTTTCGAACAACGAAACAATGATTGTTTAACTAGAAATCGTTGTGCTTTCCTTTTTTTGTGAGATTTTTGTTCAGTCGTGTGGAAAATCATAGTCTGGGTGGAAACCGCGGAAGAAAGTAATCTCTGCTTGGCTGACAGGAAAGGCCACGCGATGCTTGTGAGTAATACATTCCAACGGCGATATTTCTGTACGTAACATTTCGAATTTCATCGTTGAAACAAGCATCGCGCCGGTTAGGAGATTCCGCGGTTTCATTCAGTGGGCATTCTACGAATGTATAAATCATCTATCTACTACGATTCTCCGCTCGTTTACTATTCGAAGACAGAGACTGTAAGCAGGAAAGTCTGAATAGTTTTTAATGAAATCTGACTGTACACTAGGGCGTTTGTAGCAACACATCGTCGCATCGTTTCATCTCTTGTTTACGTACTTCATCGAATATTATTTACTTTTCTCGTTGCGATCGTTTTCAGCGCGAACCGATTTTTAATCCTATTTTCGCAACTGTCGAACCGATTTCACGAACGATTTTATTTTTCACCGGATGACAACTTTTCCCACTCTCTAGACGTTTTCCGTTCTTTCAGTGGCATAATTCATTCGCGATATTCTAGGGTAATTTCAAGTCGAATTTAGTTTACAAAAGAGGGATGCGTGACGCAATCGACCGACTTCCTATAACAATATCCTGTATTCGTTGGATTTATGACGTCACTAACGATTTAGGTTTCATTGCACCGGATAAGAGTCGCGAGATTTTCAAGGAAAGAGCTCGAACGATATATAAATCAACGAGATACAGTCCTCGACCCATTTATTTCGTCGAGTTAGAAAGGTTTTCAAACAATAGGAGAGTATCAGAAAACTCTACGTCGGAACGTTACACGATTCTTCGAAAAATCATCTCTCAACGCTCTCAGAATCCTTTCCAGTTTGATAAAAGAAAAACGAAAAAAAGAAAAAAGGTGCAAAACTATTTCGCCAAATACGATACCGATGATTTTTCATATAAAAATGTTCGAGTAAACGATAAACGTGACATTTGGAACTTTCATCCTGGAAAAAGAAATAAATTTGCCAATAGGAGTCTTTCCTTATCCGGGCCGTTTCCTGTTGGTTATATGTATGGCGTTGCGTGCACGCGAATGATACGTAAGGCGTGCAAACCACGTAGAAGAAAGGGAGAGTGAGAGGGGAAAGAGATACGTGAGAAAGGGAAGAAGAAGGGAGGAAAACGGTAGGAGAAAAGAAGAGGGAGAGAGAAATCCCGCGGGCAGTCAGCCGACCACGTGGGTGCCGCCCCCAGTGCCCCGGGATGGCCACGTGCCAAATAACTCACTTGGCACGCGTAAACAATTACTTCGAAACTCATGTTATCGCGCTACATTACGCATACATATCTCACGTTAGCTGTCCGCGAGGCGTGCGTTTCGCGTCGTATTCCGTGCACTCAACCTTCTGGGATTTGTGCTAGTCCCGCGTGAGAAACTTTGCCACCTAGGGGCTCATTCACTCGACGAATTTACAGTTCTTCGTCGGGTGAATGAAACTTGCGGCTTGTTTACATGTTTTGCAAGATAACAGCGTTATAATGATTAGAAGGGATGCGGACTATATCGGCGTTCTTAACCCTTTTAGTATCAAACAAAACTCTTTGCCTTTATGCGTAGAGGCATGAATTGTGGGAATTAACAAATGAATACGAAAAGTGATGACATAATTCTAGTATTATTTCCAATGAATAATAATGTTTCTGAAATTCTTTTTTTCACGTATTAGTTTTTTACATCATATTTAAGAGTGACTGAAATAAGTTCTTGATTGAATACTTTAATGAATTTCAATCTTTTATTAATCAATATATATGTACATATTTACTGTATGCAATTAACGAAAATTTACTAACAATTACAAACAAAATTATAATAATTATTATAAAAGCGCAAAATTATAATAATTATTGTACTGTTACTATAATTATTACAATTATTATAATAGTCATTATAATTCAACAATTAAAATTATAATATCGTATATACATATTTTAATAAAGTTAAACGGTATGTTTAACGCCTAATGTAAATGTATGTAGATATATTAAACAGTACAGCTGGATCTCCATAATAATAAGAGAACAAAATTTTTTGGATAAAAGAATTTTCGGATAATAAAACACGAACTTATTTGAATAAATTATTATATATTTAAAAAAAGGAAAAAGCCGATTTAGAAAAAAACAAATTGGGATAATAATATTAAATACAGTTTATATAATAAATTCAGGAAACCCATACTTTTTTTGCTGCTAAATTACGCAAATTTTTTAACATAGAAAACTGAATAAAGTTGCATACAATATGAGCTTAAAAAAAGTTAAATGCTTTTTTTAGTGCCTTAAATGCTTCAAAGTAAGAAGGTATATTTGCGTTATAATTTTCAGTGCATTTATTTTCTATTTCAATACTGAACTTTATTAACAATCATGTGAACGTATTTCAAATTAAATTTTATTTCCTTTATTGTGGTAAGAAAAGGCGTATGTTTACATTACCGCGAATTGCAAATAGTGGAACGTTCAGATAATAGCGTATTTGAAAAATACGTATTCGAACAATGAAGATTCTACTGTATGAGATTACTTCATTACAAAATTTAGAACTACTTGTGCATATTTTTTATACGCTTTCTCGATTAATATAGTCGTAATAACAAAGTTAGCGAATTTCACAATAAAAGAAAGATATAATCAAGCTACGTACAAAATAGACGAATTTATTTCCATTATAAGTCAAAGAAGCAACGAAATTCTCAATGAAAGAGTTGCTATGAAATTTATAACACAGATATCAATGATCGATTGTAGTTAATTATCCAAGCATATTTATTATATCGTATTAAAAACAATTCTTGCCGTAAATATTTTATGATAAAACGAAATATATTCACGATTCGAGAAATTATTGATTGCTACCCAGAAAACCGGTAAAACTTTCCGGTAGGTATCGCTTTATTCTTATTCGTTCAATATAATATCCGTGATTAATTACTTTGGCTGCAGGCTAACTCTGGTATCACTGTACAGGAATACCGTATTATGATACTCAATCAGGCCTATACAAGGAATTCGACATTCTTCGGGCAGCTTCCTCTTCGCGTTCGCGGATCACTGGCTGGAGTTCTGCATTTGCAGATCGTTTTGGGTATCGGCCAATGTCGATTCCCGATATCGCAGGTCGAGACCCGTGGTTACACGCCTGTTCGATGCTCGGAATTCGATATTTCCATTAAAAGAACGGCCCGAATCGAGTTTTCTGTAAAGCTTCCCTTGATACTGCTGTCACGTTGCACTCCAACCACGTGTCTGTTATTCAGGGACGTAACACAGGAGGTTCTGCCATATATTTTTCAACTTATTTTGCGGAATAAATGTGACCGAGATGAAGTTTAAGTTAATAAAAATGCTACGTATGTCGATAATACATCGTTAAGTAAAAAGAAGTCAAGATATATAAGATTCTTATTTGATAATTTTCAATCTTAAATTTAAACTGCAGTTGAAGGAAAAATAGAAATTTGGTAAATTCTATGATTCTTCTTCTGTTACACCTTGATCGTAATTTGTAGCACGAGTGTAACTCGTTATTATAAGGCAACGGGTTAAAAATGTTAACTCGAGTTACCTTTCGATCAGAAAATGAATGTACACCTATCCCTCGATTTAGACGGTACTTTTTATACACGATTTTCAAAATAACGGATTTTTAAAAAGAAAAAGTGTTGAAAATAAAAATTTATGCTGCGCATATATTTCTACAGTCATTTTTTAATGTCGTTCGTTTGTTAATACTGGCATTAAACTTAAAAAAGAGAATTTCCTCTTTATTTTTGTACACAGTGTTGGAGAAATTAGATTGCGGAGAAGTGGTGACAAAAAAAAACCAAAACTAACGCGAGAAATCCTTAACCGCTTGGCTTATGATTTATTTTGTTGACTGTATGTTTAAGTATCAGACTTTTCCACATTTTAGAACCATTTTACGTAGGAAACGTTAATGTATTATAGACGAATTACAATTGGCAATCCTCAGTTTTATAAATTAAAAGAAAAGTTAGAATTAAAATGAACGTTTGTTAGTAACATAACTGTTTTCGTCGAATCTTAACTAGAATTTGTGTCACGAGTTTAACTTGTTATGGGAGAAGGGGTTGAAAGGAAAAACTTTATTGTTACAAAAAAAAGAAAAAACGGATTTAACTAATTAGCTGATTTAATATGTAATTTATTTTGTTTTTTATTTTACGTCGAAATAAATGACTAAATTATGCGCATTTTGTTTGTTTTTTTATCGATTTACACGGTTTTTCTTGCAAAAAGCCATGGTTTCGATTTATACGATATTTTTCCATGTAAATCGGGGGCTAGAAAACTTAATAATAATTCTTATCAATTTATCCATTTTGGTTTCTGTAGATGTGCACCTGTTTTGAACAACTTTCCAATAAATAAAGTATTCTGTTCTAAGTACAGTAGAACCTCCATAAAACTAGAAGATCTCTTATAATATCTCTAAAGAAAGAGATTAGATTTTGTATGTTCCCTTCGGTTTCATCGTAAAAATTTTTGTAAGTCGAAATATAAACTTTCAACAACTCGAATTATTTTCTCCACATTCAAATGCGTTATTTCACCTCTGCCACTGGAATTCAGAGAAGCTAAACCTCTGCAAGTTGAATTTTACCTCTATACGTTAAAGTTTTATCACCCTTGCTTCTAGAACTCGAAGTGCCCCCATTCCTCGTATGAAAACTAATCGTCTTTTGTCGTGCACTTATCCCTCGCACGCAAACTGATCGCTTCTTGATATTCATGACAAAAACGTCAATAATTTCTGTTGTTAGATTTGTTATGCATCTTTGCTTCTTTATTTCCTCTCTTTCTTTTCAAAGAAAATTTTGCTTATACCCAAAAATTGAAAAAAATTCATTTCTACATCTAATATTAGAAAACTTTTTTTATAATAATTGTCAATTCTTGCTTCTCTAAATAAAATATAAAATTGCAATCAACCGCAATTCTTCTTCTCGTGAAAGAAGAAAAATCGTCTTACAGAGGGTTAAATAGCGATGCTAAGAAATGGAAAAACCAGACTTGATATATTTAGATCTTCAATACAACGTTAGAAACATACTGAAACATTTTTAACAAATTATAAATAATACACAGAATACAAAATAAATTAGTAGAAAGGAAGAACTGTGATTTAAAAAGATCATATATTCGCGAGAAAAGTTTTTACGCAAAGATGTCCCTTAAAGAGGTTGGTTCAACAATCACGCTTGTGCACGCACACTGTCATCATTCGTTTCAGTCATCAAGCAAACGAAATATATTCCGATTGCATAATAAACGGTCGTTCTCTGGCGCATAAGTTATGCAAATCGATGTTGCAAATGATTTAAATGATAAACTGGATCACGGCGTGTTGGACCGCACACGATGTTCGCTCGCACCTTTTATACAAAATTCTACATACGTTAGCTGTGCTGAATCGTCCCTCAAAGTAAAATCCATCCGCATCCGTATGATTTACGGAACATCTGATACGTCGCAACATCGATTAAAATCCACGTGATCTTGAAATCAAGACATGACATTGCATTATCTTGCACGATAAATTACAACAATCGCGTTAGCTATGGAAAAGTTCGTGATACAGCGTTAGAAAATAGGAAAAAATGCGTGTCGGTAAAGAAAATAAACAATGTTGAGTAGAGTAAACGTAACAAATGCACCGATAGATTCAAGTTAAATGTTTTCCCAACAAAGATAAAGTCTCCAGTGCAAAATACCGTTTCAATTTTATAGCTTTCAGAATGGTGTGCGTAGAATTCCTATGAAGAAACACTTTTATATTGTCTTCAAAAGAGATATTCGAATATGATTGTTCTATGAAGAATTCATGTAAAGAAATCTGACTATTCGATGAAAAAAGTATGAATATTTATGAATACAAGATTGTTAACAATGTTAGCAATCTTTTTTTACATTCATCAAATGAATATACAGAATATAAAAAAAAACTCTTCCTATAATGCGAATGAATAAATGTTACTTAAAAAATTTCATGAATTTTTAGCAAAATACTTGCAACATGAGTTAAGCACATAAATCTTATCTTATAGATAATTATGCATACAAGAATAATAGAATATACTAATTATTATAGACGAAAAATATTATTAACATTTGTCAGTACTTGGTCTAAATATACGTTCAGAAATTTGGTAATTAACATACTTGTGTCACTCAGAATAATAATGGTGTAACTCCCCTTTTGATTTTTCAAGAAAAAACAAGTTTTTGTGAAATACTCTTGAATCAATAAAATACGAGTAATGTAATATCATTAATATTATTGAGAATAAGTAATAGTGATACTTCACTGTTACATTGAATTAAATTGTTGTCTTGCACAACGCAAAATTTCTAAACAAAAGAATAGCACTGAAGTATATTTGGAAATAACTTACATTTTTTCTGAAATCAAAGATACTTCACCTTTATAATGGAACATCTTTAGCGAATATTCAGCACAAAAGTGTATCACCTCTTTTAATACGATAAAAATAGTACAAATAAAGATACTAATTGTTATACTGATGCTTTAACCTACTGCCGACCGATCAAAATTTTCCACTTTTAGAAAAAGAATGGATAGATTTGATATCAATACATAAATTTGTCTGTTTTGAACGTTAACACACTTTTTCAAAAAGACTACATTGTTTAACACATTTCTACTTTATTTCACCTTTTACTATATGTAATACTTTCATTTGTGTAAGTTATATGAAATACTTATGCTTTATGAGTACTTAAATATAAAAATGTTACTAACAAGAGAAATTCTTCAAGCAGTAATAATAGATTTACGTTAAAATTTGTCATACACTAGTTTAAAAAAAAATATTCGTTGCGTATTGTTTTTTCTTTATTGGCAATGATCCACAACGAAGAAATAAAAGTCCTCAAAATTAAGGATAGTACATATATTTGGTTTAATATCTTGATAATTATTCGCTGATGCAAATAGGCGAATTTTTATTTTTCAACGTCAAGTTTGCAAAACTTGCTTTGTTAAGTTTGTGTTGAACATGTATAAAATGGTATGATTTTATTTCTAAGGAAATTGGAGAAACAACACTGTTATTTTATGTGGCATAATGAATACTAACAAATTGGTTTGAAATTAATTTTCTAATAAATATATTAGTTTTTAATTATTTTATTAACTATAGAGTCTATACGCAGATATCCATACCAGAGGAGAAAAAAAAACTGACGAAGAATTAACGCAAACGGAAATCTGACTCAACACACATTTCACGTTCTTTCGATTCAAAATGACGTTACCGTATTTGGTTGACCCGATATAAAGATTTCACAGAATTCGTACACGGTTCAACCACTTCTTCACGGAAACTCTTTTTATTTCGATTCGTATCACGGCATTGTGATCCGCGGTCTATTTTTGGCGTGTAAAGTCTAATTTTGCGAGCACGCCGGCTGCGATCGAAAAACAGGAACCACATCGCGTGGGTAGAAGTGCTTTCTTTTGCTTTCGTCCGTCTTCCCCTGTCCCATTTTTGGTGCTCGTTGCAAATTAACCGGCTCGTCCACGTACATGAACACGAGAATACCCGTGTGCAAACTTACTTTTCTACCTTCTTTGAACTTTGCATGGTTGAATACTAATTTGTTGACACTCGCCGCGTTTAGGCGCCACGTCGCTGGTGACCAAATTCCAAACGGCGCCATCGTGATATTTATTCAGCGAAACTCCTATGGGTTATGATATTCTTTATGTTTTTTCTCGACACTCGGATGCAGTTATTCCTTCACGCTTTATTAGCAACACCGTTTCTGTCACACGTGAATGCGGTATTTTACGAAGGAATCACGAACCAACTTCAAATATATCGTATCGTATTAGAATACTTCAAATATTTCTGACGACAGACGAGTTTGGCGAGATCTTTTATAACAGTAACATTGAAACATCATGATTGTTTTATATTTCTATTAAGCCTCTGTAGCGTTATGTGACTTAAAAATTACATACCACTTTATCTATAATTTATTACGTTTCATTTGTTTATAACTGTGTATTTATTACACTATTACCAGTTAATTTCATTATACTAATTATTAATTCTCGCTTTTCAACAATTTTCCAAGATGTAAAATTGTAATCAACTTTAATTTTTCTTCTCACAGACACAAAGAAATCCGATTATAGAGGGTTAAATAAAAAAATTAAAATTATATAAAATTGCTCTCGAAGTTAATTTTATTTTTAATTACCTTCTTGCCTTATAACAATGAATCAGACTCATGTTTTAAATTTCAGTTCAGATAAGACATAAATATGTATAGTAAGAAATAAAAGTTAATTATAATTCTAACTTTCGTTTTAAATTATAAGTCTGAGAAATATCATAAGTGATTAATCTATAGTGCACTAGCTTTCCTTATCTAGATACTTGAACAGTAAATAGCTGACTCTTACATATATAGTCGGCAAAGGAAATCATAAGTCAAGAGGTAAATAATTGACGTAATGTAGAAATATATAACAGATTTGAATGTAAACACATAATAAAAATGCAATTACGCAATTAAACTAGAAGAAAATGTCAAATAATTTTACATCAACTTATTAAGCTTACAATACATTTATTTAAGGAAATTTAATCAATTAGCAACAAGACAGAGGCAGGATATTTAGCTCAGAGTGTCCAATAAACAACATTCAATTGTAAATATCGAAAAAGAAAAATGTGAATTTTTCCGATAAAAATCAATTCACAAAAACGTAGAAGCAGAATATTTAGCTTAAAGTGTCCGATAAACGACATTCAGCAGTTAATATTGAAAAATAAAAACGCGAATCATGCAGACAAAAATCAATTTGCAAAAACACAGAGGCAAGATATTTAGCTCAAAGTGTCCAATAAACAACATTCAGTTGTAAATACTAAAAAAATAAAAACGCGAATTATACAGCTAAAACTCATTTCACAAAATATCTCGTCAATAGATACAAAAAGGAATTAAATTTTCGCAAAAATACAAAGGCCGGATGTTTAGCTCAAAATATCCAATAAATGGCATTCAATCGGAAATATTAAAAAATCAAAAAGCGAATCGTGCAGCTAAAAACAATTTGCAAAAACACACAGGCAAAATATTTAGCTCAGTGTTTAATAAACGACATTCAGTTGTAAATATTAAAGAATAAAGTTATGAACTATACAGCTAAAAATCAATTTGTAAAATATCTCGTCAATTGATACGAAAAGGATTAAAATGTCTACAAAAACACAGAAGCAGGATATTTAATTCAAAGTGTTTAATAAATTTAGTAATAAATATTACGAAATAAGAACGCGAATTGTACGGCTAAAAATCAATTCGCAAAACATCCCGTCGGTAGATACAAAAAGGGTTGAAACGTTCCATCTGCAACCCGAGTATTTCTGTACATACAAAGAACGCGTGGGTTTCGCTGAAACGTATACGTGAAAAATTGCGTGATTCTTGATATTTATCAGCATACACTTTTTTTACCCTTGTTCCTTATTTACCCCTAACCTTCAACCTTTCCCATACTTTAATCACTAAGAGCTAACCGAAATTTTGACCGATTTAACGAATCGCCGATGACAGAGAGCAGCTGGGATTTTGGTAGCAGCCCACAGACGGAATTCCCATCTTGCTACTCCCATCATCGGGTCGACAATGCAAAGGTTATCGACAATGGCGCACGGCCAGAAATAGCAGACGGTGCATTGTGTTTAGCAGTGTATAGAATATCTGGATAGAGGACATCCACGACTACTGGAAGCTTCAGGGAAAAACGGGGTGAGGTATTCGCGGTTCCGGATCCGCAGACGTAGAACGTTTGCTTGCATCATCTCGCGGTTCCAGCCCAAATATTTCTGGCTTACGTAACCGCTAATTGCAATCAGAAAGTAGGACTTTCGTTAGGCTGATTTTGGTCACGATATTCCTTATCTTACGATGCTTTTTTGTTTAGAAAGTTAAATTCGACATACCGAAATCTGTCATTTGACATACGTTTTATATTTTGATATTTATCCTTGCGTTTGTTGATGGCTCTTAGCAATGGTTAAATTTAAAAGTTTACCAAATTGGTGAATAATATGTCGTGTAATATATTCATAATTTATTATATTAGAGAAAACTATATTTGTGAAAAATTGTCAGGTGTAAAAGCAGGTAAAGATTTGTATGACAAAAAGCGAGTTACAATTTCGTCACAGTATAATCGTTGCACGCATGACGTGGAAGTTGCGACAGACGAAAAACAGATCGATCGAGTTTTCTCGGCAAAGGGAGTCTGGAAATGAGTGGATAACCGAAAACTCGTCGTTCGGATTTCTCTGCTATCGGTCGTTTCTGTTATCAAAAGTCAACTGATTCTGTCGTTGTTTAAAACGACAATGTAATTTACTCTTCATCATTCGAAATCGCTTCATCATTGAGGATATACCAATACACAAGTGAGTGATTAAATTACTTTGATCCGATGAAAAAATTATGTATTTTATGTTTTTGGTGGCATTACAACTTCAATAATAATAATGATAATGATGATGACGATAATGGTATGTCTATTGACAGCGGTTCAAAATGGAATTTATTACTGTATGAAGTTTTGCAACACACGTTGTGTGAAAGTGTGTAAAATAAAAATAAAAACCAATACAAAGAATTAATGATTAATTTACTGAGATGAAACGAAATGCTAAAGTAGCTCTTTTGAAATGGAGTATTAGTTGAGTCTACGAATTTAGTATTAAAATTAGTATCAGTAGTAATAATTAGCATTAAACAAATATTAATATTAATTTAATAACTGTAGATACTAAACACAGCTCGCATAACCGTTTAACAGTTTTTTTTCGAATTTCGTATTTTTATTTATAACTTTGAATAAAGTGTTAGACAACTTATTTTTATATAACATTTTTCTCATTTAGACCCATAGAATATACTGATAGTTTGGCACTTTAAATGTGAGATATTCTTTATATGTATACATGTCTTAACACGTGTGTATTTAGACAATTTAACTATATTTTTGTATTGTAGGTTGCTTCGCTAAAAAAAAATTGAATTTTGTGGTGATAACTAGACTGTACATTTTTATATAAATTCATATTAGTTTAAATATAATAAAAATGTAATAAAAAAAAGCAGAAGTTCGGTGGAAAATTATTTCATTTGCCATGTATTATAAAAAACACTATAGTTTCGATATTTTGTATACTTTTGCATATTATGTGCATTCCATGCAATTCTGCATCTTTAAATTTCCTATAAATGCATAAAAATCTAGTAGTTTACTAATAACTCCGCTGAATATGAATCCAATGGAAACATCGAATTACATCAGAAGTGATAAATAACTAACAATAAATAGCAACTAATTAAAGAAGCTTGTATCAATTTGGCATCGCGACGCAGAAGTAAAAGAGAAAATTGTATAAAAAGTATCGAAAGTGCACTGAGTCGCATTCAACCAATATAGATGCAAATGGTGGTAAAATCAAATATTAATATACAGGGTGGTTGGTAACTGGTGGTACAAGCGAAAAGAGGGTGATTCTACATGTAAAAAAAAGTCGAAAAAAAGGAATAACATTTTTTCGTTTGACGCTTCGTTTTCGAGAAAATCGAGTTTGAAAATTCTATCCAGTACGCGTGCACTGGACTGTCCCTCCAAGTTATTATTCGCTACAAGTTTCCTTTTGCTTACAACAGCAGCAGCTGAATATTATAGGCAGCAATTTCCAAATCGTCAATAAAATTAATAAATGCATTATCCGTACATTAACATTTCTTATTTATAATACATATCTAAACCTAGATACAGTCCAGTGCACACGTACCGGATAGAATTTTCAAACTCGATTTTCTCGAAAACAAAGCCTCAAACGAAAAATTTTTATTCTATATTTTCGACTTCTTTTTTCGCGTAGAATCACCCCCTTTCCGCTTGTACCACCAGTTACCAACCACCCTGTATATTCTTTTAAATTTTAAATAATTTATACTTTTTGCAATAAAAAATGTTTCGTTTCAATCGCATTTTCAACTCAATTTTTCTTCAAACTTCAAACAAGTGATACATTATTTCAGTGTTCATAATAATTTAGTCACCCCACTATACCTACACAGTGATTTATAAGACGATTTCACAACCTACGCAGAGTGAACCCCAAAACATTGAATAAGCTATTCTATAAGGTCAAAGGAAATGACGACATCGTGTACGGCCGTTGGTGGTCCTCTTCCTTTCTCAAACAATCTCGACATTGATCCATTGGAGAAAATTGGGGTGGAAAAAGTATTTTCTGTGCGTAAAGAACACACAGTCCTGTGAACGGAAGCTTTCGTTTGAATCCTTACGTTTTCCTTACACCCACTCTTATGAATCAGTGGATGAATGAATCGACTTTGTCCCACTTTTCTACGCGTAGGAGTATCGTATCAGCCGGGTCCGTCTGACATTTTCGCGCCGCAACCACCCCTCTTTAGTCAGGTCAGCACCGCGGCGACGTTGTGGGCGTTGCTGACTTTATATCAACCCACGTAGTAGACAAAAGTCTGGTTATACGGGCAAGCAAAAATTCATTTCCACAATCACTTCGTTTCGCTAGAGAAAACAAAATCATATCACCGCATATGCCAAAACCGCGGCAACCACCACTGTCTGTCTGTACAGATATGCATTATGCCAACTATCGTTGGTTTCTCGTTTTTCGCGGTTATCGATCACGATCAATCGGTCGCTGCCGCAATCAGTGTGACGTTGCTCTCTACGTTCTGCCGTAGTAGGGTCATCGTTATGACGTATTGGTAAATTGAACGGGGGCATCGAAATGTGACGTAGAAAACGACCGAATGAATTTTTAACTCAATGCAATGGCTCTCGAAATTTCTCCACTGATTTGATTGCTTGATTACGGAACAATTGATCAGCGTTAATATTCAAATTTTATTTTTCATTCATTTTGGGAAATGTTAATATTGGATGGGAATGATAGAAATCTTTAACATGTTAAACTTCACGTTGATTTCGATTGACTTTTCGTTCAGCGGTTCAGTTGCGAAAATTTTGCAAAGAATGTTACAGTAAATTTAACGAACGGTGTAATCTTTGTGACGCCTGTAGAGGAAAGCTGTATTTTTGTTTAGATTGTTTTAATAAAACCCATTAATGACTGATATGATATTTTCTAAATTTGATGTTGATGATCAAGAAGTATTAACGCTGCCTAAACGAAAAATCCTAACTTAACACTTAACGTGTTAACCCTCTATAGTGCCATGTGACTTAAAAGTTACATACTCATTTATTTATATTTTGATATTTGCTGTACTACTGTATCGTTGATTATTTTGATTATTACTGTACTATTGTATGGTTGTATTATTACTAGTTAATTTGTTTATATCAACACATTTGAGACTGGTAACGTCATTTCAAAATCTATAGCTGAGTATTAGCAACATAATTCTGCTTTTAATATTATAATCAAATATTATAATATTTTTTTTATCAAATACCGCACTAAGGAGCATTATTATTAAACATTATATTTCATTGGTAAACTTTTTAAATTGTGTTACTATTTCTTAATTTAGTAATACACCTATCACTTAATTTGCACGGAAATTGAAATCACGACTTTTCGTATGAAAGCAATTTTTTATACATTTTTTCAGCCTTGTGTTTGCAATATTTAACTTTCTCAAATTTTAAACAACAAATGATTATAAACATCATATTAAGAAGCAATATTTTTTATATTCGCACATATTTAAAAGGCAAACCCTTACGGTAGTCAACTACAGACTTTTGAAAATGATATACGGCGTTCAGGTAACCATAGTTTTTCTTCTTGCAAGCACAGAAAACTTGAGTTATAATGGATTAATTTATTTGACATACGAGAAATTATGTAGAATAGAAAATTTTATTTGATATATTTTATTTTACCAGTGATATATTAATGTTGCTTTTATTTTATTTGATACTTCGATCTCAGAGTCGACAGTTTTCAAAATTGAACAGCTTTGACTGTATCGTAGATAGGATAAATGAGACCTTCAAAAATTAAAGTGATTAACACCATTTTTGTAATATTTTCGAATTTTAATACCAAACCGAATGAGTCGTGCTTAACTTTGTATAAATAATATAAATTTGGTAAATTTTGTTAAATATCAGTTTAAAATGTTAAATTTTAACACCAATTCTGAATTAACAAGTAACACAGATTTCATATGAAATGATGATACGTAATATGTAATGATCTTTCAATTGTATATTCGTATTATCAATAGAATTTACAGTAAAGCAAATGAAACTGAAAATAAAGTACTCCACGAATATAGTAGTGATGTGGTAGTGAATGTAAACGGGACTGACGTCAACAGTGTCCCTGGTATCAACTGTATTCATTAACTTCGACCAACTCAACCATCGAAGTATATAAGACGAAATTTTCTGAAGAAAATCACACGGTCCGAGGGAAAAAAAAATATTATGCAAATTAACCACTTTCGTCTAATGCTGTTAGCTGCTCCTTCATTCATTAAGAACTTGATGAAATCGTTACACTGATTAAACTGTTAATGCAAGATTTGCTTGTTTCTTTTCTTCCTTTTTTCACAGATTAACCTCTTCGAGGACACTGACATGTATGTCTACGCTTAATTCTTTTGAAAATTCTAATATATGTGATAGAAAAAGTATGAAAGAAAAAACGTTGACAGAAAAACTGTTTAAAACTGCTATAGATTTAAAATGATTAACTCTTTGCACAACATAAACGCCGCTATGGCGACTTTTGTAACTTTATACAAGTCTTATTTATATTAAAATAAAAATATATAAATTTATAAGTATGTATAATCTTTTCGTTTCAAAATGAACTTCTCATTTTCAGAACTTCCATTGCAAAAATGTACTGAAATTGATAATCAATCGTATAAACAAAAAATGCTTGGCGTGTAAAGGGTTAAAATATAACTACATAAGAAATCATTATTTTTCTAACCTTCGAAAAATCGTTCCTGAAGAGGATCAGCACAATTAATATGCAATTCTTGACATAATTAAAAAAAATGTATATACAAAAAGAAAAAGAATGTTAAACACAATTTGTACATTCATGTCGTACGAAACTGTCCATCATTTTCTACGTTCGATCGCGATATTCTAAGGGAACAAATTGCATGCACGATGAATTTTTACCATCGTACACTCTAGATAAACAAACGATAAAACTGTCGCGAGTCATGGGTGCACAGACGACAAATCGAAGCGACGCGCGAGAATCCTCTTTTTACCAAACACGAGCACAGTGCTGGCCGAGCATCAGCGTTTTCACGAAGACTGAGACAACGTCCATGTCGTGACCGTTGCATTCTCCTCATAAACGAATTGGCCACGTGCAACGGGAATTACCATTTCATTATACTTGCTACAAAGAGAAACAAAAGGACGGGCCTGCGAATGCGGTGTTAAGGTAGGCACGGTCATAGTAAGCATAAAATAAACTCGGAGACACATGGGGTTCTACGTATGCCTCACGCACCTACAAACGCTAGTCTGCGTGTAGCTACAAATAATAACGATGTTCGTATATAGCTTACGGTTGCTTTGAAATCCACCAAATGTCTCACGACCGGATTCTTTGCATCATTGATAATTCAAGGTTTCGCTTATTTCAACAGTAACGAATTTATTTATCAACACAATTCTCCATCGTGCGCATTTCTCGCGAGAGACGCTTACATGTTCGACGTTGAAAAATATAAAATTCACATATATACACCAATTTCCTTTGTTTGTAACCCTTTACACTCGAGGGGCCAGTCTTAGTCACCATTTGGTTCGATACAACAACTCCAAGGACAATTAAAGGGCGATAACTGATTTTTCTTTTTTTTTTTTTAAAGTGTCCTTCCTTTTTACATTTTTAATTTCTTTGATGTTTATAAAGATCGAGCCAAATAACGGAATCAGTAACAGTGATGATAAGTTCGATTTTAGATTATTTAAAGGGCAAATCAATGATTTCATAAATGAAAGATTTGAATTATACAATTAGTTTGTGAAAATAGAAGATTAGAACAACAGTAAAAAGAGAAATTGATTCTGACAGTACACAGGAAAGACAGAGTTCAGATAGATGCTACAGATTCAGAAAGAATGAAGTTCAGAAACGATGAGAGAAATTATAGAATTGCAAGCGGCTATGAATTGCAATAGAACTATTCAATTCTTTGAATTTTAATTGACGAAAGCATAGGTGAAATGCAATGTAAATCTGCTGCTAATGTAATATACAGTAGTGTAATAACAAACAAATAAAATCGGATTTATAAAATGCAGTACAGTGTTCACTTAACCGAAACACCTTTTAGCGGAATTTCTGTTATTCGAAGGAGCAATTATCGAAACGTAGAATTAACTATATAACCATAACTTTACTAAAACGTAGAAATAAACTATGTAACGATAATTACACTTTGAAACGTGTATCTTTCCTGCTTTAAATGATATGGAAATTCTATAGTTTTATAAAAAACATTGATTTAAAAGTTTGGTATATGCAAATTGTTATTATATTACGATATTTTGTTGGACAAAGCATGATGAAACATACTATATATTACTTTTAACACTTTGCCGACAGATCGATGAGACCTCAAATTAAGAAAAAAATGAATGCCTATACTTGATATGTAATATTTGTGAATTTTATGATGTACCATTGGAATACATTCTTTGCGAATGCTAGCACACTTTAAAAAATTGCTGTGTAACATATTTTGTAACATATGTAACATATTTTTACTTTATTTCAACATTTTACGAAACAAATTACTTCGATTTGTGTAAGTGACATGAAATTACAGATAAGTACTATTTTATTATTTCAAATTATTTGCACGCTTTATAAAATATTTCATATATATTTTCTATTTTGTATCGGGAATTGTTTACAGTCAAGGGGCAAAAATCAACCTCAAAATGAAAAATAGACACAGATGAAGATATGTCGAAATGTACTATAAAACGAAATAAATACTGTACAAATATTAACAAAATCTAAAAACGATTAATTTATTTTCTACATTTTTTTTATTGTATACTCCTTCACGTAATAAATATCTATATTTGAAAATTGTTTTATTTTCAATCATTTCGTGGCATGTTCGCAAATTTGGTTCTTCCAGATCTATTATCTGAAAAACCGTTTATTGAAACAGTTTTGTATTCCTATTAGTTCGGACAATCGACGTTCTACTGTGATAGTTGTCTGATTAGAATAGCAATTGAAAAGTTTACATACTATCTCTAACTGTTGCAACAGTGTACCACAACAACACACGTATCAATCATATTTATTTTTCTTTTTATTCATATGAACAAGTGTATTTCATAAAAGGAACGAATTTTAAAGCAAAAGAAAAGAAAAAACCGAAAGGAAAAAGAAACATTTACATGGAAAACATTCGATCGATAAAGAGATACTCGAATAACCATTAGAAATGATCTACGTGCATTTAACGTAAAAGCACGTACGAAAAGGAGACACATATCACGACAGTCATGGATAATACAGACGATAATTTAAGATGATTCGTCGTTCGTTTCCTAAAATATTCATAATATTTATCCGTGGAACGTTCACGAAAATCGAGGATGACATTATGGGAAAATGTAAGGAGAAACGTGGTACCTCGACCATGAGGAGGACCTATTTAAAAGAGGTATATCTATTCAAATGTAATCCAGGAATACAAAACTTCCATATTCTTAGATATTGTGCCATTCTCTTCGATAATAACACATAACTCCACCCCTTTTTCCCCTGGCAGTAACATTGTGTTGTCTTATTATGGCTCGAGCGTTCGTTCATTCAGAACACGAAATCAATGAATGTTATTTTCAGCGGTGACTGTCATCTACAACTGACTGACGTGTGCTATGTACATTTTTCTATAACTGTGTATTTGTGTTTGCGTTTTTTTTATCCGTATGCTTGCACGAGGGAAAAAAAAAGAATCTTCCGTATGATTGAATCCAGTTGGATACGTGCCATTCCGATATCGAACTGGATAAACCGTTTACAATTTTCTGTATGATATCATGCGCTTCGGAAATTTTTCTACTGGAATAGAGAGTAACAAATTATTTTAACATCAATTTGCTGCTTTCAAAAAATTTATCGATGTGAGAATATCCGATGAAATAAACTATTTTTTATATGTAATATTTAATTTTATTATCTATTAATAAATTTAACCTGTTTATAAGATTTTAAGCAAAATTGCATAACTCGTTTGCATCGGGGCATAAAACTCGAAAGCATTCCTAATCTAAACTTAAAGTACAAGGCGAAAATTTAAATAATTTCCTCTATTCGCGATTATATTGGAAAAGTTAAAACACAATTTGAATGATTTCGAAAGAGAAATACCATGGAAGTAAAATTTCTTTCTCAGGATCAATTTTTCACATTTTTTTACTAAGAAAGCGTATATTATTTTCTATTATATTCAAGTATGTATGAATTATGACCCTGAGACACTCCTGATTGGCAAAAGAAATGAAATTCTAAAATAATATCTGAACGACTGCGTAATAATACAACGTCAAATGGAATTATAAGTAGTTCACAATTATTTTGGTAGGGGTATGTTGTGATTATTCGAATTAGATAGAAATCACGGATGTTTTATTAGTGCAAGGACATCTCGTCGTTTAAATTTTATTCGCTGGCCTACAGTCGTTTCGTAATTATTCAATTCAGTATGTCAAGGCGTCCTGTATGGGGGAAGATGAATGTACTCCGTTTTGAGCGCGTTGTACAATAATTTACTGGTGCATGGCTTTCGACTAGATTAGGATTCATGGTGGTAAGGGTGGTGCTATTTTTAGTTCTCTAGCGACAAGTCAGAACAACCTGAATCTACTGTTTTCTGAACAAATCTTGATGTAATCACGTAATGTACAAGTTACTTAATTTCAGGGTAGTTTATTCCAATGTGTCTATTAAAAATTATTTCTAAAAATAAATTCATGAAAATTAAGAATCAAATATGTATTTCAGCTGATACATAAGATCTAAGATTTGAATAAATTGTTATCTTTCTTTAAATTTATCACGATTATAAATAATAATAATAACTATTAGCTAATAACATTTATATCAAGATTTAATAAATACCAATTTTTACTTAAAAAAAAAAGAAAACTTAATAACTACTTTAATAATTAGAAGCATAAATTGTACTACACACTTTCGTGTAGTAAATAATTAAATTTAAAACTATTCAAAGCCGAAACTTGTTATTGACTAAATAATTATTAGATAATTAGTAAATATTCCTGGTGATTTACTGAAAATTAGTTATATAAAATGAATACATAATTATTATAATTATTTACAATACAACTGTGGATACTAATAACACAGAACTATCAGTTATCTATTCGCAAGGAAAATTTTTCTATGTTCTTTTACGATACCTAACAATGATACAAAATAATACCCCTATTCTTCGCAGCATCGTACGCAAACACATAATTTATTAAAATGTCACAGGACAGAAATATAACCAGAAAAAAGGGGAGCGAAACGGAAGTGATAAACTTGGTGAACTGTCTGCGAAAAGGTACTACTTTTCTAAGACCCATTGTTTCAGCTACGTTGGATTCCCGGTATTATTTCATCATCCCTCATGGTGTGACATAACGAGGATGTGTACGGGCTTATTCATTTCCAACGCTTCTAACAAAGAAAACGACCACGGTCGACTATCCTATGAACGGTTAGATCTGTCCATTTTGCTCGCTGCTGTATTCATCCGTCAAGAACTGAGTTCTTTCTTCGACATTTCCTTTAAGCCTGTCGTTAACAAAGCATAGGAGAATTTGAAACTTTGACTCGGCATTAAAATTGATCCACAGCTGTGGAACGTAATTTTAAAGGTCTTTAAAGACTGGTTTCACCGAGTTCCCATGTCCGACTTGACTTGTTCTTTGTTTACGGCGTGATCTCTTCCTCAATTAAAAGAACTTATTTATCGCCTGGAAGAAAAAACGCAACGGAAATTAACGAGCCGTAAAATTCTCGACGTTAATAATGTCATTGCGCCGTTTCAATTCCGAGGTCGTTACTGCCTTCCTGATATCGAAAGGAACACGAGAGAATGCGGTGTACACATTGTCATTTTTAGCAAAGACGAACACCCGGCATAAAATCAATTTTTATAAGGATACTTCAAATTACGGTCTTGCTTACCTCGTACAGACCGAGACTTTTAAGGTATCGCGTATTCTTCGCGTTTTACCTTTTCGTTAATCCTTTCATACGTGGATTTTTTATCCTCTCTGGATAAAGTCTGGATTTATAATCTCTTTATGACCATAGTTCATAGCGATCTAAATTGATGCACATATCAGGCTCACTGTGCAAATTTCTTTTGCAATACTACGTCTTTTCGATGCAAATGTGCACCTTACGAAATCAGCATTAAAAGAGAATCTGTGGTATTGAAAAGTATGTACAGTGCAACCGATTTGACGCATGTTTGTGCAAACATGAAGTAAATATTTGGGCTTCTTGATTATGTTGATTTAGATTATTTTCAATTTGTCTTATTTAAATGGTTTTATCGATAAATCTGTTAATGTTTCTTTAACACATTTGTTAATACTCATTAGCTTTAATTCATCATAAATGTTTGAAAGAATCTATTAGAACTTTGTAAGTATAAAAATTGTAATTATAAAAAATGCAATTTTATGAAACACTGACTTCAATTTTCTAACGTAAATTCATTACACGAAAAATGCAGATTTGGATAATATTCATAAAATGAAAGAAAGAAAGGAAGATTGACACATAGTATAATATATTCTCTAGTAATAATGTATGAATATTTTCTGTCGATGAAAAAATATTTTCTTAAATGTTACGTATACACAGCAGTAAAATAATTCGACTGGAAAATAAATGCTATAATACTCATTGGCTTTGATTCATCATCCATGTTCAAAGAAATCTACAAGAATCGGCTAACCATAAAAATTATACGATTTCACGAGACAAAAACACTCCACTTTTTCGATGTATATTCACTACACGCAAAAATGACAAATTTGAATGATACAGCAAAAAGAAAGTTGATGTATAATACAATACATTCTCTATTAAAGCTGTGAAAATAGTTTCTATTGACGAAGAAATTTGGTGAAATGAAAATATGTGCTTAAATATTACGTACACGCAGAATTGGAAAGATATGTGTTAAGATAAAACCTCGATTTCCAAAAAACTATAAAAAATTTCTCCTAAAAAAAATCTATCCCCAAGTATTTCAATGCCCGGTCATTTTACAAAATGCCCACGTTAAACACATTGCCCGTAACATATGTATGTATATACGTATGAGACCCTGTATCTATGACTGCGACACACGATGCAGTCCGTACTATTTCGAAAAACAATCTCTTATTATCGTCTTTCTTATTCCCGAGATAATTGACTATCGACGTGTATAATATGTCGTTAGCGATTTTGGAATAAAAACATCTCGAAGTTCGTGGCACAACGAGAATTTCCACATGTAGAATACACGAGACATTTCAATCGAAACATAACTATGCTCTAATCCTAACAAATCGCGAAGATTTCTGCTGCAAACGCGAAACACAAGGGCACGTGCAAGTGGATAGAGAGAGAGAAGAAGAAGAAAGTTAGAAAGAGTAAAACGCGATAACGTCGCGAGACAAGCATGGAACCGGTTAAGAAAGGAGGCGCGAGCTTGCTTCGCTGCTGGCACGTGTGCGTGAAGCATGCGTTGACAGAAAAGTGAGCGATGATTCGTCAAGCTAGCCGTTGCTAACAATTGATGACAGCCACAGACACAAGCTTACCCAGAGAAACACACACACAAAGAGAAGAAGCACGCCAGGCGCGAACATTTGCGTTGTGGCTACGATAGCGCGATCGCTTCTTTTCAACGATGCTGACCAATTCATATGGTAATCACTGGACCCTCCTTTACGTTATTCTACCTTTATTAAGTGCACCGTGCCTGACCCATTTCGCTTGTCAGTCCCAGCTCCAGGAATTTCTGAGTGAGTCACCCGGGTCACGTCGCACTACGCGACTAATGCACCACTCATCCTCCCATTTTCGGCTCCTATGCGTTTCACCCTGTTAGATTGACCTTGGAGAGGCTTGGATGAAGATTGAAAAAAATGTGATGGAAGATAACGAGAGTTATATACGTACACTTGATCTTGGGAACTGTTAAAGAGAATTAACGATAGTGTGCTTTCGTCTGAATGTTCTAAAATGGCAAAAGCAACACCTAGCTCATTTAGGAGCTTTTTTAATCCGAAGGAATCAAATCTCGAAGACAATACCGTAACATTGGTGTCAGAAGCAACAAATTATTCTAACTTTATGATACAATCGACACATCTGCGATGTTTGAGGACTTTTCCATTTACTTTCATCGCGACTTTTTACAATTATAAAGAAACTTAAACGAGAAAATATTATTCTGTTTTTTCAACTTATTTAGTCATATAGATTTACCTCTTTGTGGCTTACATCACCAAACTGATGACACCTTGTATAACGAAGTTAATGATTTTTCTTCTTTTTAGAGATGAAAATAATTTTAACACGCTCATTAAGCACTGTCCTGTTGAAATATAGTTGAAACTAGTTTCGTTTGGTGAAATATAACCATGCTACACAATTTGTGACCATGTGAAGAATTTTCACGATCTCTTTTCTGAATATAAAAATTAATTTCTTCTAGCTATACATCGTACCACTTTTATTTAGATTTGTAATATCTATAGCATTGCCTAAAAATTTGAGATCGACAGCTAAGTTTCATCGATATTAAATTTGTTATTGATTCTTTACTGATATGAGATTAACGTCTGTGGAGATTAATAACAACTTACCTGATATCGATTGATTTTCGTAGAGATGAAAATTCTTAGAGTTGCTAACTATTCTCTGGAAGTTATCGAGTGACTTGAAATACATAATTTCAAACTTTCTGCCCGGAGTGTATATCTTTTTTGTCAATTTTATATAATACAATCCATTCCTGGATTTATGTGCATACAATATATATTACAAAATTAAAACTGTGCATTCTGTGTTTAATGAATTACGTATAGATAACAGCGAGGTATAATAAGAATTTGAGAGTCACACGTATGTATGTGACGTTAGTAGCAAACGTGTTAATAGATAAAGAGTATAATAATAAATACTTCTTGATACAGATTATTTATTTTCGTCATAACTCTTCTCGAGTATCATGATAGTGGAATTTTATCACGATATTAGTTTTACATAACACAATTATGAAAGAAACTTAATTTTTATACTTTTATCTGTAATAATGAAAAATCTATTATTGTAACTTTATATTCATTTTTTTCATTCAATTTCTCTTTTAAATATATCTATATATAACTACAATTGACCAATCCTCTATTTTTAAATGACAATATGCAAAAATGTGAAATATTAGGTATTAGAGACACTTTTTGCAAAACATGCTAAATTAAAAACTTGGAAGATATATTTTATATTCACATCGTGTAAACATATCACAGCTACTTACCTTATCTCCAAAAATTACAAGCGCCAATTACTTAATACGCTACGCTACATCCTCCATTTAAGAACATATCAGTTTGCACGTTTGATACGAATTTTAATTTATACCCGTGCTATTTATCATCCAATTAGCTCAATTATAATGTCTACAATAACCAAATTATTGTCCGCGACAATATTTTCTCGAAATACTAAGAAACAAGTAACAGCACAAAAATAACGAAAGAGAATACATTTTTTAACGAGCGTCGATACCAATTATCAATTGAATAGCTTTATTTTAATTCCGTCTGAAAAATACGATTAGCAAAACATATTAGCGTTATCGTACCTCGTCATTAGTTCGTCGTTAAAAGTATGAAATTAAATTCGAAATTTCAAACGTACGACAATATGAGGAACAAAAAACATTGAATCCAAGTATCGTGGAGCTGCTAATTTCAGCTGGTACGCTACGCGAGCGGTAAAACGTGGTTAATCGTTGAGCTCGTTTCAGGGGATCGCGTTGGTGAAACAGCGGGATGAATAGCCATGGTTATTTGGCTGGAAAGGGTGGAATGGGACGCTCGATGGGGGAGAATGATGCCGAAAGTCGAGACCTGGCGAGGCGGAGAGCTGACTGTCATAAATTTAAGCAACAATTAACATTCAGAGTCGGTCTGTTCCCACAGGCCGCGCTATACGTATCTGTATCGCCGTGAGCGGCCGTACAAAGTCAGGCTTCGCTGCAGCACCGTGAAAAAGATGCATGCTCGCGGGTCTACAGTTGGCCGGTACGCGGAGAAAGGCACAGAACGATAGAGATAAAGGTAAAAGCAAGAAGGAGCACGATACATCGTTCAGAGGTTACAGGTTAAACTGTTCTCTCAACGCCGTCCCTGATTTATTAATCATCGCCGCAGCCAGAGGCTACCTATATTATTATCCTCTTCCCATCTGCCACTTCATTTTTCTCCACAAAAATCATCGTTGCGATTTTCAACCCGAATGTAACACCATTAGAACGTTGAAAATCGTATTGCACGGCGTGATAATATGTGGTGGTTGCATCTTGTGAGAGATTTAACGTCACAACGAATGCACCGAGCCTGGAATCACTGTGCGTTGCAAGTCACTTCGAAGTTTGTCGAAAAAGGTTAGCAATTCTAAGAATTTCTTAATGAACCTTTTATCGTTCGAATTGAATGATGTCAGGTGAATTGTTATGGATCCTGACAATGTTGATTTCAAATCTATGAAGAATTAGTCACAGATTTCATATTGATGATAAGTGACAAGTGATCTCAAACTTTCGATAGTGTATGTGAAGATAGTAACACAAAAATATCCAATTTAGTGATTATTTCAGATATAGAAATAATTATATTCTTAGGATGGTTTCATCTTCTGAAAGATTTAACATCACAACGAATACAATAAGTTTGGAATCACTGTGCAAAGTTTTCTAGGAAAAAGTTAACAACTTTAAGAATTTCTTATTATTCAAACTAATCGATATCAGGTAAATTGCTATTGATCCTCACAACGTCAATTAATATCCATGAAAATTGGCAGATGATCTCAAATTCTTGGTAACGTACATCAAGATGGTAACGTAATAGTATGCAATTTAGTGGTTATTTTAATTATAAAATAATTATACTCTTACAAAACGCTGGATACGCTCAGATTAAAAAAATGTTTAGCTGAGATTGATAAAATAATTAATAAAACAAAACCTAAAACCATAGGTAAACATATACTGATTAATTTTAAATACACAGGTGTCTGTGTTCCAAATAGTAAGAATATAAATGAAAGTTGTCTATAACGTATCTACAAATAGAAAAGGGGTATATTTTATGTTGGTTATTGCTTTGTCTTGTCTGTTTTATACAGAATGTCTTACAGAATTAAAAAAAAAAAAAAAAATGATTTTAGACAAAAGTTGAGCCATATTGATCTACTGAGTTTATCTACATTTTTTCGAAGAAATGAATGTTCAAAGGACAGCTAAGCATTCAGTAAAGGTGCATATTTGAGGCAGTTTATTCAAAATGACCTGCCTTCAAGAATAATTTAAATGCATAGAGAAAAATTGATGAAACAGCTCTTTAGCCATCAACAGAAAATTAGTTTGGAAGAAGCAATGAAAATTGAGTATCTTTTAAGAGATTTAAGAGAAAATTCGACACTGTCGAGTTTTCTCAGATTGCAAATAAATATTACGAGTTTGAAATATTCGGTAACTATAACCGCAATTCTCGCCCGGTTTAACGTGGAACACGCTCGAACAGATCAGTAGCACAAGTCTGTCACATAGTCAACAGTGAATTCTTTCTGACGGTGAATTGATGTCAATTATCTGTTGTACCAATATTTACATTAATTCAACTAAAGAAGTCAAGTTTATTGTAAAAAATTACACTTCATTGAAACAAGACATGATTATTAGTAACAAAAACAAATAAATAACTTTTCTTAAATATCGTAGATCCTTTCTGTCCCTAACCGATGTCAAAAAATCATGTTCTAAATGTATTTCAGACAATACTTCAACATTTATTACTTAATAATTTTAAGCACGGAAATCTGATATTTTTCTAAAATTAAAGAACAACGTTTATATATTATCTTAAGTACGAGAAGATAAAAACAAGTGAACTGTTATTCTAAATACTTTCTTTTTTTTTAAATTCACAATAAAATTTAATTCCAAATTTGCCTAATAAGATACTGCTAAATATATTATTTTTCTTATAATTAACGAAGGCTATATTCGTTATTATCAAAAATCATATTAAAATTTCTTAAATTCACGTTATACTTTTGGAATAGTATTATAATAGATAAATGTATATATAATAAATGTATTATATTTCTCCTTCTGTCGATCTTTTTATATTCACACAAACTATTACCAACTAGGTATCAAGGTTTCGTGTACAATAACACCACCCGCGTTTATCTAAACTTACCCGTGTGATAAGATCGCTCAGATACCGATATCTGTTGGCATTTATCAAGAAGCTCGAGGATAATAAGAATGTTCAACGATGTCGTAAAAGGCGGGAATGGAAGTTCCCAGGCGTTGATTTCGATTTTTCGATCGCCATTTAAACTACAGTCTGTTTTTCTCTAAAAACACGTCCACGTTTTCTACAAGTGTACCGTGTATCACCACATTATGATATATTCTTCGAATACAGTTCTTATAGGGTATTTAAATGACATAAAGTATGAAGATGTTACAGAAATTAGTTACTTTATTCTTTTCATCTATGAACAAGTATCATTTTAAGTCGCAATTATTAATAAATTGAACATTTTCTTATAATACTATAAAAGTATACGTTAAATATAATTCATTTTTTCCTATAGCTTGAAAATCTTACAATAAACATATAATTCCATCAAATGAAATTTTTTACTGTGAGTAAAACTACCTTACTACATCACCAATTACTGTAAAAATGAAAAGCTAAAAAGTTAGTTATGTTAGTGAGAAACATACACTTACGTATATTTCAATGTTTTCTCATGTCACCATTAACTCTTTGACTGTGGCACGTTCTAATAAAAAACAAATCTATGATTTCTACAAATTGGAAACGTACGTGTCTCGTGTCGTGTCAAAAAAGTTATAGAAATCGAAATCATTTGCGATATTCTATATATATCCACTATCAATAAATAAAATAAAGTAATAATGAAGTAAATAAAAATGAATTAATTTATTAAGCGTAAATAGTACAATGTACATATACAGTGGTGAGAAAAACTGAACACACTTCATAAACCAGATCGAAGAGTATTACGAAGTTACGCGTACAACAGTTGCGCTTGTAGAAAGAAAACCGCACGTGAAAATAGAAAAAAAAAAAACAGAATTGAATTCGCTAAAGAATTTATTTCAAATCTTTCAAAATGTTAGCATAGTGTCATATCTTGCGACGAAAGCAAATTTAACATTTGAGGTTTCGAAGCAATTAACCGAGGAGCAGAAGCCTAAAAGATTTTTAAATAAAATGATATTAAAAAATCATTTATCATTTCATTATTTTATTCAGCTTTATCACATTCTAAACTGAGAGCGCATAATTTTGCGATTCACTGTATACGATTTTCACAGTCAGAGTTAAGCAATAATTGAATGATCTACTTACCAGTGACAATTTATTGTTTATTTAATAGTAGTGATACTTCTATTTTCTCGAGAACGCCATTTCCAAACTATATGATAATGCAATCACATTCTTTCGAAGTAAAAAAATTTCCCGTTTCAACACTAACAGTATAAACCACTTGCAAGAAGTATTTTTGCAATTTTGTCGCGTTTCGAAACGAGGTAAAGAAAGAGGAGGGCATCGGTTCGCATAAAAGCAGAGATATTGTAACTACTCTCGATGAGTCATTTGAACAACATCCGTATAGAACCGTAACGGTGCATCACCGCGGGCCAACTAGCGTTCTATATGACGCGATGCTCCATAACAGCTGACTGTTTGTATTGTTAACAACGTACGCTAATCGTTAATTACACACCGTCTTAATTATTGGCTCATTGTTCGTAGTGAACACATAAAGTATCAGGGAAGTACAATGACGTTCGAAGCAATTTAAATCTGTGAACGCTTGGATGCTGCAGGCTGTCTGTCGTTCCATTTGCACCACCTGTTCATTGTTTCAGACACTCTATATTATTATTAGCAATTTTTTATAAGATTATGATATACTAGCTAGTTAGGTGTAAAATAAGAAATAAGTTGAATGGGAAAAGTTACATTGTATAGGGTCTTCCTTTAAGAGCGACAGACATTTCAATTGTCACAGACGCTATGTTTCAGAATCACGTGATATTTGTACGCAGTAGTGGCATATCATTATAGGTAGATACTCAGTTGCTTAATGCGTTGCAATTATGAAAATTTATTATTAAACTTCTCGTTCAATTCGAGAGACATTACAGTGAAAAATCATTTTCAATGATGAAATTCACTTTTAGATGGATAGCTTTGTCAATAAGCACAATTGCCGAATTTCGGAAGATTCTAATCCTCAATCAATCCTCGATCATTGTATCCAAAGAAAATTACCGATTGATGTAGTTTTTCTACTGGTGGAGTATTGGTCCTTATTTTTCTTTTTTGTTTTTAATAAAAGTGTGACTGTAACTGGTGCTGGTAAGCCTTCCGTTCGATGCTTTTATCTTTGCTTTGGTGTGAATTGGATGAATTTGATTCATTTTAACCAGTTAAGTGTGTTTGACGACTATATCCGTCATGGAGATGTGGCAGAATTTTGTGTCATGACGACTATATCCGTCATGCGTAAAATTTTGTTACAATTTGATATTTAAATTGTAATTTTGGCGAAAACTAAATTATATTCGTAAATTTTAATATGTTTAAAATGTTTAGAGGTCAAGACGAAATGAAACAAGCAAATAAAAATTATAAATAATTTGAGTTGGATTCATAACTTCCTGAGAGCTAACTCGTAAGCAGTGCAGTAACACACACTGGTGCGCGCTTTGCAAAACGATCGCCACAGTTAACTGGTTAAATGTGGTTTCAACAAGACCAACATTAAGACCACATGGTACCACATGCCATACTTCTGCTGTAACTATTGCTTTATTTACATTGAAGTTCAACAATAGGATTATCTCGAGAAATGTAGTTATCAACTGGCCACCAAGATCTTGCGACTTGACGCCATTAAACTTTTTCTTGTGGGTCATGTTAAGTCTCTTGTTTATTCCAACAATTCACAAACTGTAGATGATCTCAAAGCAACCATTATTCGTGTTATCGGTGAGATACAACCTGATTTATATGCCAGAGTCATTGAAAATTGGGTTTATCGTATTCACTCTACCAAATATAATCGTGGTGATCATTTATATAATATTACATTTCATCCATATTGCCATCGAATGTATTTTAGAATAAAGTAGTAATTACTAAATTATCTTTTGTACTTTTCGTTTCATTTCAATTCAAAGTTCTGTCGTTCTTATTGAAAGGCGTAAAAAAGCGTGAAAAGCCGTAACAGAATAAGGGGATGAAAAGTACCCTCAACATTTTAGCTACTATAGTGATTTTCACATATGTCATCATTTTGAACGGTACTCAAATATAGTAGTTTTCGGGAATATTATCTTTCTGAACGGTACCTCACTATAGTGGCTCACTTTGTCATTAGAACTGTGTAAATTATCACCACGGCCTGAGCGTTTTTATGTTTCGTTCCACTGTTTTTTTCGTAACAGTATAAACGTCATCATTAACTCCTTGACTGTTATAGGTGCATACATGCATCCGCATAATTTAATGTAATTAAATTACATGCACCCGGTGTAATTTAATTACTTAATAATTATCACGATTGCCTTCCGGTTTGAATGTGAAGAAAGCAAGTCGTGTGTGAAGTGAGAGAAGAAAAAGTGAAAGTGTATGAGTTTAAAAGAAGTAAAAGAAAAGAGAAAGGGTGGAGTAAGACAAAGAATAAAAAAACAAAAAAAGAAAATAAAGAGAACTTCTTTAGTTAAATTTTAGTATATTTCTATTTCTTTTTTTTTTTTTTTTAAATCATCAATTCATCAACTGGTGATGAAATACGTTTACCTACGGAGGATTAATCACTGAAAATAATTGCTAAAATAAATGGTCAAGATTATCCAGTTGGACATTGTATTGAACTCATTTAATTTAAACTTGTAGCATTATAAATGATGTTAATCGGGGACTGATTCAGAGTTGGAATTGTAAACACAGCTTAAAGTGTGGATAGACGAATGCGGCGCCAACGTAACGCTGACGCAACATGTAAGAGGAAAGTAAACACGAGACGATATGTCTCGCGGGCGAAAAGTAACGTCGTATCATCCCGGATTTACCGGAAGAACAGACGGCTATTTTCTTTATCCGGGTGGATTGAATTTTCGAAAAATTGCATTTAAAATTGTTTATCAGCTTACCGTTGCGTAGCATAGAGCCAGAAAGAGAAACTGACAAAAAAGAAGAAACTGCAAGATGTAGAAAACGGAACATCAAAGATGGTATTCTAATTATATATTGAATATTCATTCGAATCCTCCTGAAATCGAATGTTTCAAATGTTTGTCATACGTTATACGAGAGTTAGCGATGACAACAAATGGTTCTGTTCAATCCTATGACGCACGTTATATTAATCAATTTTCTCAGAATCATCACACGCCCAACGACCGAGATTATTTTTAGCCGAGTGTTTTCTGCTTAAATTTCGCGATCAATGCGTCTGACGTAGCTCGCAACGTAATCGTCTGCTTCGAAAACAGTCTGTTATTGCCCTGTATTCCATATCGCTGATGAGTTGGATATCTCTTCAATGAGAGATTCATTCATTACAGTTTTTCCATGGTGATACAGTCGGCATATTTCCATTACAGTGTTGGCTTGATTACTATCAGTACTTTATTCATATATTCAGTCCTAGTGCAAAAATCGAAGGTATTTTCTGTTATCTGCCTGTCGCTCCTTTGGTGTTTTGAACATAATTCAAATTAACCTAATATGTATACTGAACAGTAAAACAAATTATTTCCTAAAATAATTGGAAAAATGAATCTTTCTTTTATATTTTCGAAATGATTATTTAATAAACAGTGTCTTCGTTATACAGCTAATTCTGATAAAATTAAAATAAATTAATTTGATAAAGATATACTATAAAGATTCGATTCTTCAATTATTTTAGAGTAATTATTTGTTATTTATTCAACTATTTTTTCAATTCCTATATTGATGGCAGTATTTATTTATTCAATTATTTGTTCCAATTGGCGAGCAGGTAACAGGAAAACTAAAATCAATTTTTCAGTTATAAGGAACTCCGAATTTCCTGTGATTTATATTTATAAACATGAATTCAATTTTTATAAATAAGTACTCTGTATTATACAAACTTTGGTATGATCAAATTTCCTATGATATGCTTCGATAATGAAGAATTTACCAAAATAACACGAGAAAATAGTAACTGAAAAATCAAAGATGAGTATTCATATCCATGAACTTCAATGGTAAATTGTAAATTATATTTCGTAGTAAAACAACCAACATTATTCGTGAAAACACTACAAATTCTTAATCTCCATCCATACGATTAAACCTAACCGTAATAAAGACTCTAATTTAGGCAAACATATTAAGGTAAATTTTTTTAAAATTATCTTCGATAAGATTATTTTTTTCAAGAAACAAACACAGTGTATCAGTCTGTGCAATAAAACACTCTGTGATAGTGCAATAGGCGAAACAAAACTATATACACTGAAAGAGGACACACAGGAACAAGAAATTTGAAATTTAAGGGAACATATTTACGTGAATCTTTATTATACAATTATTTTCAATGACAATGAATCTGCTGGAACCTTCTTGGATTTTCAAGTAACAGATCCAGTATGTCAGTCCGTGCAATAAACTATCAGAGCCTATCGCCTATCAGAGCAATAGGCGAGACAAAACTGCGTACACTGAAAAAGGACGCAGAGGAACAAGGAGGTTCGGGTGCAGTGACTCCGAGCGATGTATAAAATAAATGAGAACGAAGAGTTGAATAAAAAATAAGGATAGAGAAGAACGGGGATCTCCAGGGAGAGGGAAGAAGAAGCACAGAAGAAAGGAAGAAGAAGAATTCGCAAAATCGACGTAGCGATGGGCCTTGAGGTGGACGATGCGTAGGGCAATAAATATCGTGCGATTAGATCTTCGAAGCAGCCGTTGCTGGGGTTGCTTACGAACAAAGGGAGCATCTATTAATCACTCGACGTTAATCAAGCCAACCGCTAAGTAGACCACGCCACTGGATTAAAGTGCATTGCTACGTGTATTCGCAAGTACTGTGATATAGTGAAGTATAGCAAGAACTAGATCTCAACTTTGCTTAGTTTCACAAAGTGACAAACTAAAGTGTTCATGTCGAATATTTTGCATAACTGGTGATACAGATAGATAAATAGATAGATAGATCGTGAAAGGAAGAGGGTGTAACAGGAAGATTAGGCTACCTATTCAACCTGAAACTCCTATATGGTTAGTTTTTAGTCTCCTATTATTCGAACGAAGGCCCCTACCTACCGCAGACTATACACGCGCAACCCTCTCTTCATTTTTGAAGAATTAATCAGGACTAATTGCCAATCTGCAAAGGCACTCGAGCCTTTCCGCCGCACAGAATTATAGTGCTCCTTCGTATCGTTCCGACTGCATAAGTTTTTGTCGTCTTCGAAGACCCTTCTTCCACGAATACTTTGTTTATACAATATGCTATTTAATGTAAACAGAAAATTACAGAACTTTTATTTATGCAGAATTCGAAACTGGATTAAGCGTACGTTTATCAGATCGATTTTTCTAATAATCGAAGCAGCCAGTATTTATCAGAATTTTTTAGGATGCAGATCTTTGTGATTCGTTGCTATCCTTATGTAAAAGAAAAATAATTGCAGTTGAAAAATATAGATTTGAGTTATATAAATTTACTTTTCATTGACGCAATACTTATGTAATATACTTTGGTAATTGAAAATGTATATGCTCGAAAGTGAAATATTGGAACGAATTGAGTAATAAATATTGTAAAAGTTTTATCGTTTCACAGCACAGTAATGATATTAAATAATTTTTTGGGGTTTTTTTGTAATAAAATAAGAGTAATAAATTAATTTAATATTTTTCGTATTTAGTATAATTTTATTAAAAACAGATAACATACACGTTTCTTGACCTAAACGTTCATTCTCAATAGTAAAACTTCGAGCCACGGGATAATATTAATATTAAATAACCTTTCTTTGCAATTTTTTATTATAGAAAAAGCGTAATAAATTAATTTGTTACAGTTTTATTAAAAACAGATAACATTGACGTTTCTTAGCCAAAATGATCATTATCAATAATAAAAAGTCCAGACCACAGAACAACAGTAATATTAAATAACATTCTTTCATAAATTTTTCGTATTTGATATAGTTTTATGGAAAGTAAATAACATTCCTGTTTTTTTTTTTTTTTTTTAACATAAATATTTATTCTCAATACACGGTCTAAAGTCGAAAGTAAATTATAATTTCACAAAACTACATCATCACACTTAAATGATATTCCAAGTTACGAAAATAACTGCTGAACTTAGTATCAAATAAGAAACGTTCTGTAGATTCGAAGTTTACAAGTATTTGTTACAAAATGTTTCGTAGAGACAAACCGGTCAATATCTATGGAAGCATGGGATTCGAGTTATGCAATAACAGGCGTATTTTTGAATACATCGCACCTCTACGCAATGTGAAAGTTCCGTTAAACGGCTCGTCGAAAGGAGAAATGGAGGAAGAACGGAAGAAATAGAGAAGGAAAGAGCGAAAGAAGGGAAGAGGGAAAGAATGAAAGAAGAAAAGAAAGAAAAGAGGAAGTGGACTCTTTATGGACTTGTTTGTCCCTACGCGGCTTTTTACGAATTATTCGAAAAGTTCGAATCCACGTCGAGGCACATTCACAGAACCATTTTAGACGATCGAGCGACAGTTAGACGAGGTGATTTCCTCTTTCACAGTAACTGAGTATCGAATATGAGCATTTTTATAAACAAGGATTCGATTCATAAGTTCTGGTTTCTATTTTATTTAAACTGTTCCTTTGCGAAGTTCCAGAATCAACTCTGTATATATTTGGAAATTAATCGAAAGTTTACATCACTTCAAATGATTCATAGAATATGAAATACAGATCGATATACCTAGTACCGACTCGGAAAATGATGTTACTTTATTTAGTAACATACATAGCTGTATTTTTGTAAGCTTTTAGAAAGCTCTCTAATTAAAATTCGAGTTTAAATCAAATTAAAATTTTTACAAAAATTGCAAAGTGACTGTACTCAGAAGATATATCTTTGCTTAATACGCAATGTTATTTGACTTAATACAAAACTGATGTGAAACTTTTGCTTCGGTTAATTTCAGTGTTTCATCAGGTTGTCTTACAGTGCATGTACAGTGAGTAACAGAAATATTCACTTGAATTGTTTGAGTATTTCTATCAACACTTGTTGCCCTTAAGCTTTGAATTATATACAGGGTGTCTTAACATAATCAACTTATCTTCACATAAACTGTGATATTAAGTATAAAAAGATACAGCATGAAACATCACCCACCACACCAGGTACAAAAAACAAAAATTTAGACCATATAATGTCCTCCTTATACTGTACTTTTGTTAATACATTTTTTTCATAACATTACTTCCATAAAAGATATTTCACTAATAAAACAGACACCCTGTATATGCGCGTTTATATTATAAGTAAATAGAAAATAAATGTATTATTACTTTTTCGTTACTTATCTTTTTATTACAGAGTTCTGGATTCTTATTATGAAGTAATCGACACATATTTTCTAACCCAAAAAGAAGTCAAAAAAATATGAATATGTATGTACAAAGGAACACATTTCTTAATTATTATTTTTCAAACATCACTGAAATAGTAAGTTTGTAATACTTTTTGAAGTATCTGTACTTAAATGTAATAAAAAAAAAATTTGTTGTCATAAGGGCATATTTTTAATTCTTTTGTATAATGAGTTAATGAAAAAAATATCATTTGGCGTAGAAATGAGATACGTGGCAGGGAATATGTCAAATGAGGTACGAATACTTCTACGACTCACTGCATGTGATTTTTAAAAACCTCTTCCATTTACAATAACTTTTGCAATTGTTTTGTTTATGGACATCTGATCGAGATCAAAGAACTTTATCTTCCTTTCATTTGCAATCTCCCGTATCGCAAGGGATATTTTTGCAGACTTGCTCTCTTCGCGATCTCATCGTCTAGTGTCTAAAGAAAACGAAAACTATGACAGAATAACAGAAAGAGAGAAAGAGAGAGAGAGAGAAAAGAAAAGTGGGTAAGAGACGAGAAGGATGTCGTTTGTATAAAAATAAATAAAGTCTTTCAAAAAGACTGAGAAAGTATGTCGATAAATCTAACGTCGCGTTAAGATAGGTAGCGAGACAGCAACCCTTGAACCCGGAAAACAACTGTCCCGAAAGAAGGCGAACACTAAGTGGCTAGTTGACTATTATTTCTCGTAATCCTCGCCAGGCTGGGCCAGAAGTTGCTTTCGGATTGTCTCCGTGCAACTGTGATCACAGAGCCATAGAGGGCGACGATCTTTCCATCTCGAAGAAAGTTTACGGAATTCTTGTGTATCTGCCATTTCGTGTCGTCCGACTTTTCCCTCTGCTTTAACCAATCTGCGATTGTCTTCGAGGATTGTGTATACCTACCTACCCTCCCCGTACCCCTTGTTCAAGTTTCTTCACCGTCTGTGACAAATTATACACTTTCATACGGTATGATCTACTTTCATCGTGACACACTAAATCCTACGATATTTACTTCCCCCGTAAAGAATTGAATCCGGTTTCAAAAATCTTTCGTCTCGGTGACTTGCTAGTTCGCGTGCTTCCTTAGAAAAGTCATACGTACAGATTGCCCTCGCAAAATCAGTCGAAACTCTTTTCTTCGATTGATCACTTGTCGTTTCTTGCCCGCGTTACGAATCTGCCAAGCTGCAGGAGATTAAGATCTGTTTTGAATTCTCTTATTCTTCACGTATTCAATCTCGACGGTATTACTTCATTCCTGCGAAGGTTTGCGAATTTCTCATGTTACCGATGCGAAAACTAATCCTGAGAAAACTTAACACCGGTATTATACTGTTATGTTGGAATGTAAATAAATTGTACGTTTATTGTGCAAATCAATGTAATTAAAGTTAGGTAATTAGTATTGTACGGTGATTTGACACGAACTGTGAAGTTCGTCAAACTGACGGATTTCAGATATTTTTTCTTTGAAATGATTAACCCTCTGTCACTTGATTTTTCTGTGTTTACAAAAAGAAAAATTACAGTTGATTGCAATTTTACATTTTGACAAATGTTGAAAGGCAAAAATTAATAATTAATATAAAGAAACTGACTCGTAATAATGTAACAATATAGCGATGCAATAGTATAGCAACAAAAAAAAGTAAATAAAATATGATGTATAAAGTATAGATAAATGGATATGTGACTTTGGCATCACATGGTGCTAGATAGGGTTAACATCGCGTTGATATAATTATAAACATTTTTCTAAATTTTAGAAATATACAGAATGTTTCGATTTGAATGGATGTACTAATTATACTACTCCAATCGTACGGAATTAATTTTTCACCTAATGTTTACGCCTTTTAATCTGTTAATTAAGCTCAATTTTCAAACAAATATTGCAACTCTTCAGTATACAACCAGAAATGAGTAAAAAATTTTAATTAATGAGTGTATTGTTGTTTCTTGTAAAAATGAATATGATGTATTTTAGGTTTGTCACTAAACTACCAAGTCCGTCCAAATGACGAGCCAATAAAATGAGTTATAAAATGAGCTTTAAACTAAAAAATATATATCAATAACTTTTCGTTCATTTATACAAAGACTTAACGTTATTTGTCTCAAAAATTTGTATCTTTCTTTGACATTGAAAAATTTCTACACTGTAACAGAAATAGAATTCAATAGACTGCACTTGAAAGAATTCAAAAGAAACTTCTGATACACAAAAATCCTGTTAAAATGGATTGTGCAACAAAAACAGAATGTGTAAAAAATATGTACTTTGTAAGCAGATACTAAAAACAAATTGTTTCACTGATAAATGCCTCAATTAAAAAATATGTTTTTATACATTTTCTAGTCAAAAATTATTTACATAATACAACAAATGTTGTTCTTGATTATTTGTAACATTTATTCTTTAAAAACTGTACACAAAGGTTCGATGCTAGTAGTTCTAAACAATCAGGTACAATTAATATTAAAAAAGATTCACTTTTAAGTTATTTATGAAGAAAAAAACGTTACTTCTGGACATTGTAAATGATAGAAATTTTACCATTTCGGTAATCACTGTTATCATATACCTTGTATATTTTATCATAGTAATTCTTTCTCTTCGTTCTGTCTTATACAAATAAGTGTGACGAAGACAATATTAAACGATTGTTACATATAACCTATTCTATATTATAGAATATTAAGAAAGTAACGTAGCAAAACAAAAAAACAGTTCAATAATATACATATATATTTTTCATAATTATTATAAAATGTACATGTGTATCTGTGAAAAATTAGTGTGTAGTAACGCACAGTGCTATTTCAAAAATTTGTCAGCTTTATTAAACGTGTTCTTTTTGGTATACAATAAAAACTATATAGACTTTATTTTACACATCTTGTTAATCACTTTACCCAAAGAACAATACAAGAGAAAAGTACACTTGAAATGTCTCCATCTTTAAATGAAAAAAGAAAAAAGAAAAGAAACCTATGTTGCTGTTTCCTTAGTATAGTAGTTTTATTAAGAAAAAGCAATCTATGTTTTAACGTTATTACACTTTACTTATCATTATGTTAGATAATATTATAGACATTGTAGAAGCCGAGGAAAAAATTTGAGGGATCCTCCAACTCGACTTCCGGTTTTTCAAAAACCGAAACACTGCACATTACGCCTTCTTTATTTTTCGTCGTTGTACTCCTGTAGATTTTTCATGGTGATTCTGATTCTAAAATATTGTATTATACATCATATTATCGTTATTATGAAAAATATTGATTTCAACATTTACACAATATTTCTCATAGTTATATATATCCAAAATATTTCCACTCAATAAGAGCCTTGCTTTTTCTTTTTCCTTTCAGATTTGTCAATTTACTCACTTTTATTTTACTTTCCACTTATTTACATTTAAGGGTCGCCATAAAGAAAACAAAAAGAAAGATATCAATTACTAGCTATACACATAGTCTCTAATAAGAAACTACTAACAGTAAAGACGAATAAAATTTACTCGTCTTTTTTATAACATATAGATACTCAAACAGAAGTTGTTCTTAACATAGATATATCTACCATGATATGACTTATTCAATATATTTTACATGTATAACATATTTACAAACAGTTAACATTATCCAAAATATGACATCAATATTATTTCTAATCACTTGATTGCATTACGCTGTGCCGATATATCACGAACTGTGCAGTGCTTAACAGACAGAAGTGTAAGAAACGTTATTTACATTCCGAGATACATAAATCGATCAAATTTTGGATTTATTTACACATACACAAAGCTCTGTTATTTTTCAGTGCTTTTAAGCTTCTTTCTTTAATTAACTCCCTTTCTAAACCGATATCGAAGCCCAGAAAGTGTTTTACGAACGTAGAAACTCTGCGTTTCTTCTGTCTAAATAGAGAATTTTTACGCGTTTATAGGAAATTTAAAGGTGAAAAATTGCAGAGAAAAACAAATTATAGTAGTTTTTATAGTATCTGATAGGTGAAATAATTTTCTAACGAAGTTCTACTTTTTTAACTATATTCTCAGAAATATGAATTCGCAGAAAACTCCACAGTCTATAATTCATTCGCAAAATCCTTGATAGTAATTGACATTTCGTAAAGCCATAAAAGACACATAGACAGTCTAGTCCTGTTAGAACTCGTCATCCCTTGAATCTGATTCTCCTGTTACGATTACCCTGTCAACCTGGAAATTTCAAAGTGAATGGTATACTCACGATTCACAGAAAATTGTCTAACAGCCAGTTCAAACGATTCAGTACTAACCGATAATAATGAAAAATTCACACGTTTCTATATTTTCATCGCACGTGTTTAGCTCCCAAATATGCGAATTAATGGATTCAATATAATTTGTAGAGAAAAAATAATGTAGAGGCGTATTTTTTAATGATTTAATTGATTTATTTAAATATAGACGTAAATTACGGATATAGTTAAATTTTATAAAGAATTCAGGGATCTTTACGATATTTTCAACCTTATCCTTAAGATTTTACTAATTCTGTATATATTCTCACATTTTACTTATAATTTCTTACATCTCCTAGATTCGTATTTTATTAAAAAAAAAAAAAAGTGATTTTTAAACATGTATATCGACAGTAAAGTGTTTAGATTGCAAAGCGTTCAAATAATTTCGCAACGAACTGTAGATACAATCTATATATACAGTCGATTTATATCCTTCCTTGTTTCAAGTTACGCATCGAAGACCGCAAAGATCGCCGAGAGTCAGGGCGTTACTCGCGTATAACGTGTGCAATTTTTCATGGAATTATTCCACGCGCGTCAACGGCAGTTCGTGATATATGGACAAGCGCATAAAAGACGTGTCCCTCCTACACGTGTGACCTATGACCGGAGCCGAATATTGAATCACTTTAATATCTCAGAACGAGACACGAGACGTACAACCGAGTCACGGCCTGCGTCGACCTTCTCTCCTCTGTACGTGCTTACACTTCAACTATGTCTACTCCAAGTGTGATACCTACCTACGTCACAGCATCGATGCAAAATGTCAAATTATAGTTACTTAAACGTAGTGAAATCTTTACTCTTCATCCGAATATCTTAGTTCCGCGAATTAGAACTTATCAGAATTATACTTTCCATTAAAATAAAAAAAGAAACGGAAAGAAAAATATTAACCCTTTGACTTAAGATTTTTTAGTCACTATATGTGTTAACTTCGGCTATTCACTGTTCTAATATAATGTTAAATACAAAGTAGTCAAAATATTACATACGATTTGTATATGATAATCCTAGGTTATAAATTGACACTGAAGTTTCAGCAAAAATATCAATTTAATAAACAGGTAATTTCGCTTTTCTCACATCTTGATTATAATGTGAACCATAGCTGTGAGTTGTCGATTATAAGACAAGGGATTAAAATTCTAAACAAATTCCTCCGATTAAAGGTACGTATGTATATCTTTGTTTCACTGACGAAATTTCTAGATATTTCTTTACGTTATCTCTTTGCTAACTAGATATCATATTTCGCTCCAGTAAGTCATATGTCGAATGTGACACGGCATCAAAAATTTCGAAAGCCATGCTAATTATCTCAAGAATATTTTTAATAATATTATAGAAATTGTATAGAAAATAAAGTAAGATCAATGATATATATCAGCTGGAACGAAATGCGAAAATATCGCAGACTGCAAAGGATTATGCAATTTGACGGAAGCAATATGCAGGGTGTGGCGCCAAAATCCGGACAAAATTCAATTTGAATTTCCCGTCGTTCTATATCACTTCGAGAGATCGCGATTGGCGTCCAAATAGTTTGACGCATGTACTAAACATTCATAATCTTGAAACAGTCGCAATGTTGAAACCAAGTGCGGAGTATAATCGAAGAACCGCGATTATAGAAAGTGTTCGCGTTGGGCGCTCAGCGACAGAAATCATTCGATTCTTCGGGTACCCAAGATCGTCTGTGTATGATGTCGCGAAGTATAACGAGTCGGAGAAGTCCAACGAAGGTTTTACAACACCGGCAAAGAAAACTCACTCGAAGGAGCGCGTTGTCAGGACGTCAGAAATCATTCAACGAACTCGGGAGCTGATTTTTGAGGATCCAGGGCAGCCGATCTGAAAATTGTCGTCGGTTATTGGTGTGAGTGAAAAAACTACGCGTCGAATCGTCGAGGAGGATCTACGCTACAAGTCTTATACAATTAAAGTGAGACAGGTGCTTTCCAAAGCTGTCAGGACAAAGCGAGTTGAGCGCTGTAACCTGCTTTTATGTTCTTTACGAAACAATGCTACCGGACGCTTCAGGTTTTTTTCGGACGAAAAAATTTTTACTGTCGATGCGAAAATCAATCAAAGGAATGATCGCTAGCTCGCCCATGATCCTAAAGATATCCCCATTGTATCCAGAACGAAATTTCCGGCGAATGTTCACGTGCTAAGTGTTGTGTCCAGTGAGTGTGATGTCATGCCACCGCATTTCTTTAATAAAGGGGAAAATGTCACAAAAGAAGTTTATTTGCATGTTCTGATAAATGTGGTGCAGCCGTGGATGGAAACTGTATCGTCTGGAAAGCCGTATGTTTTTGCCCGCGCACACAAGTCATTTGGTGCAAAATTGATTGTCGGACAACGTCGACATATTATGGTCCGAAGAATTTTGGCCTCCTAACAGCCCAGATTTAAATCCTTTGGAGTTATACATTTGGAGCGTGGTTGAAAGAGTCACTAACAAGTCCAAACATCCAAACGTCGCATCATTGAGAGCCGCCATTGAAGCAGCATTCGCCGATATGGACCGTGACTCATTAACGCTTTGCGGACGGAATGATTTGAAGCTGGACACGCTATAGAGCTTCAATACTTACTTTTTATAAACTATTATTTATGCTATATATATATATATATATATATATATATATATATATATGTGTGTGTTTCGGATTTGTCAGTTGTGTTCACGGACAACGTATTTGTGTCTCCTGACTCTCTCAGTTGTTTTCTCCAAACGCATGGAGGCATTCATTGTCTACATTTATGGTTTACGTTGAACGCATATACATATACGTCGATCGTCCGCAAAGGGTTAAAACGGGCCTGCGAACGCTTCAGACCGAGAATGGAGGCAGTCATTCAAGCAGAAGGGAGTTATATTGAGTAAATGTGTCTTTTATGACCTAACAAACAATTTAGTAAAAAAAGTAATTATAAACTTCTCCATTTTTGCAATAAAAATTATGTTTAAAAGAAAATGTTTAATTTGTCCGGATTTTGGCGCCGTACCCTGTACAGTCAGTGTCATTAATATTCGGACACCATTTAAAGCAGAGTAATTATTTTAAAATTGGACCAAACAACACTTAAATATTGCTTCATAAATAATTTACATATTAATACTGCATTTATTAATTAATATTTAAATTAATTGATATATTAATACTAATAAATAATTTTTAAAAGTCATATAATGATAAAAGGAAATAAATTTTTAATTTTTAAATATTATGGAGAATGTTTAAATCAAATAATTAATTTATTCTAATATCATGAATAATTTTTAGAGAATATGTGAAAACCAAAAATATTTGAGTTTTGCTTTTTGCATACTATAGAGAATATTTGAAAATTAACTAACTAATTTATACTTCAGGATCCATTCCAACAGCTAATTTGGAAATTCGTAGTTGTTCGAGAAGTTAGAAAGATTAGTTTACCAGATATGTGCAAAAAAATTTGAAAAAATCGCAATTTGTCGAAATCGCGGAGGAAATAACAAAAGTCGCTTTTTACAACTTTTTTTACGCTTTTTACGCTTTTCATAATTGTTTATATGGCGAAAATTTCATCGAAATCAGTCGGTGTGGAAACAAGCGACAGGAATTGAAGGACCTAAGAAGCTTTAGATTAGATAGAAAGACTTCGATTTTCGCCATTTTTAACTGTTTGCAACGTATAGCAACATCAAGCAATTTCGAAGAAATTTTCAACATGTATATAATTGATATAAATTTATAAAACATGTTTTCTAAATTTTCATTACAGGGCTCAGATAAAAAAAAATCGTGAAAAGCAATCTTTATTACTTTCTTCGCAATTCCGACCAATGGTAACTCAAAACAAAACTTTTCAAACAATTTTCTTACACATCATTTAGTAAACTAAAAAATCTCACGTCGTTTGGTCGAATTTTAAAACAGTTATTCTATTTTAAAGGGTCTTGGAATTAATTGAAATTAATGAAACTGACTGTATATACAACAAAGATATAGCATTGAAGTATAATAATTGAAATAGTACGAATATTGTGTTGAGATTGTTAAACGAGTGCAAGTAATGATCGCCAACATACCGTTGCAGCTAAGCTTTATGCGGCAAATTAATTTTAAAACGGCTACGTCATCTTCATCATCTCCATCATTATCAAAGTGTAATTTCAAAATAAATTTTGCTTAAAATTGTTTTCCCTGTACAATGAAAATTTAAGCATCTGAAGATTACGTCTAAAAAATTGTATACATAAATTGGTTACAATAAATAAAAAATATATATATATATAATCTTTAAAATTATGCAACCTGCGTTTCCATCAGGTCTCCGTTCCTCGTTACAATATCAATGCAAATAATTTATTTTATATTATCAATTGGGATTTCGTCAAAAACGTAGCAACAGGCAAAAAAGAAAAAAAAATATACATATAACGAAATTTTGATTTATTTTTACATAGAACCTTAAAACAGAGTGAACGAGATAGTAACTTAGCTATCTGGTTTATTTAAACAACGATTTAATACTTCTAACAAGTGTTAAATTTAGAATGAAAACATATTATAACACGGTATTTATGAAAATACTTATCGATGAGAATTTTGAGCAAATTTGTTCAAAAATTCAATTATCTATACTTATAGGTAGCGTATATTACCTATCAATAAGAAAACGTTTTGCATTTAACTTGGCGTATTTGAATTTCGTGTCGATTTATTATGTTCAACACATAATTTCTTCTCTGGTAAGTAATCATCAAGCAATACTTAATCGAAATGTATATCGAATTCAAAGCTTTTCGAGATGAAGGACATTTATACGAGCAGCAATATTTGAACAATATATCATCTCTATTATTTGAAATCATTTCAATTAGTAAAATTGAATAACGTTTCGAAATATCGTACACAAGATCGATCACCAGAAAAGTTTATTTTCATTTTAAAATCGTGAAACAGAAATTGGACCGCATTCGAATCTAAAATTAATTAAACACCGACGCGTTTCTCGACACCTTCTTATTAAGTACTTAAACCATAATCTACACACGTTAAACAATCAATTATAAAAAGGAAAAATGATAATGGATCGAAGCATAATAAAATTTATCGACAAGGTGTATTTTATTTTCAACATGAAGAAAGTTACTTTCAAAATAGTATCAAGGAACATTTACGGAAAAAAAGAAAAGAAAGAAGAAACAGCATGAAGAATGGGCAGCACCAATCGTATTATCACCATTCAAGTACAACATTTTATATTTTACAATATACACAAATGTTCCGTTCAGTAAATCTCCTTCTGCCCAAGTCAGACCGTATTTCCGTAATCGTACTATGTTAGTAACCATCGTTGTCCACGTTTCTTTTTTTGTTTGTTTCATTTTTTACAATAGCTTATCCAACGATGTTTATATCATCGAACAAGCTCTCAAATCTCGGCGATAACGTATTATACAAGATATTGTACGTCTTTTTAACATCAATACCGCCTAAACGACACAACGTTACTTGCTCTGATTAAATCTTCTCTTCGTTGGCCATCTGGTTGGCTGGCTCGAAACTGCAAGTAAATTCTCTTCGAACGTATCTATCGTGAAATCTTGCTCGTTCAGTAATTTTGGTATTATCCTACTCATTTGGCTATTCTGCCTAATTATCTCAACGTGATTCCTCGCCGGCCTCGCTATACCATTTCTTATGTGCGATTTTCTCTTTTGCACCTGCAATCGTTTCAAGGCGGCCGGTCTTACCGGCGCAGATTGTGACGAAGAAGGTGGTAAAGGTGGTGGAGGAGGCGGTGGTGGCGGTGGAGGAGGCATTTTTGGTGGTGGTAATCGAGCTGGTAGCCCATGGGATAACCTTGCTCCGCCTGGTGTTCTCGGTGGACATGGTGGTGGGAAACCTGGAATAGGGAATCCTGGTCTAGGTGGCGGAGGAGGCATTGCTGGCCGAGGTGGTGGCCCGTACCGAAAGGGTCTTGGCCCGTACATAGGTGGAGGACCTGGAGGTGGTAATATCGGTGGCATACCAGGTGGTGGTGGGATAGAACGGAAACCTGGCGGACCACCGAATCCAAAATGTGGCGGTGAAAATGGACCATCTTTAGCGAAACCGCGACGTGACGATATGAAACCTGGCGGCCTCATATTATACAAGGATGGTCTACTTCCTCTTAGGTGTTTTAGCGATAACCGCGTTAATACCTTTCTTCTTGACGCTTCAGGCACCGATGTCTCGCCCGATTCCACGCTGGTTTTACTAGTGTCGATTTTCTTGTGCGGTGTTTTATTTAACGCGTTTAAATAGATTTCACGCTCGATAGAATGTCCACGAGCCTCTTCGAATGCTGAAACAATCACGAAAAATACGTGGCGTATAACAGCTGCGAAATTAAATAAGAGTTTTTCTTTTTTGCTTGCCTCGAAATAGAGAAATCATTCTGGAAGAAAAAGAAGAAGAGAGGTAAAACCTATAAATCTCACAAATTATCAAGGGGGAAAACCACTGCGACAAATTGAAAAATTCGATATTTTTTTTCACCTTTTTCTTTAGAAACCCTTGAAATATTAAAATTCCCAAAAATGAAGAAGTTACAGAAGTTACAGCGCATAGTGGTTAAGACTGACCTGCAATTTAAATAACTATAATCACAGAAATGCATTACCAGAAAACTTAATTGCTGTCGTAACACCCCTTTATGAAAATCTGAGTAAGAAACAATTACCGAGAGAATGTTTACATGGGTTTCGAGTTAAAGGGAAAGTTATGGTATTTTAACCTTATATCGCAGATAACTTGTTGCACAGCTTTAAACGCATTTTTCTCGAAATCAATTTTTTTTAAACTGGACGCATTAATAATTCAGTAAATTTTCATTCGATTTACTTCAGATTTAGAATGATAGTTTCTAGTAATATTCTCTTCGGTTGCACGCACAAAATTTTCGATTGGATAATTAGTTCCTACATAATATTAAAAAAAGAGTGCTGACCTTTTTACTGATTTTTCGCATTTCTTCTTCCAAGACTCACTATTTGATAACAAATTAGTTATCTTTTTTTTTAATCCGTACGTGCAACTGAAGCTATTATCTCATAGTTTAAGAAGATTGCATGATTTTTCTTTTCGGAATGTGCAGTAGAATATTGCTGATCCGCCTCTTTTGGGTTACTACTGTTACTACGATAATTAATATTTCTATATCAAATCTTTAGAGAAAGTAGTTCAAAAAATGCACTTTCTGAAAGCGTCAAAAAATGAATAATAAATGAAAAATAAATATAGTCTTTATATTCAGTTATCACCGTGGTTTCCCCCTTAATCTACTCTTGCTGGGCACGATCTGGCATGTATGAAACAAAACAGAAATAATTCATACATAATTCAGAATATAATTTTTTAAATCACGAAATTTTTTTATATCTATTGCATTGTTGTTTGTAAGGTTATTTTTAACCGTAACATAACAATGAATTCCACACACGCGCGCGCGCACAAGTGACTGTGACATATATCGTGTTTCCCAACGAACTTTCGACACATATGACAAATTTGCATCTTTAACAGTATTATGTGGATTAAAATTTTTGATCAACTCTTCGAAAGAATAAATAAAAATATGATCGTGTTTAAATAATGTAGATACATTAACCCTTTCGAGCTGGAACTTTATACTGACACATTTTATTTACTATGTGAATAAATTTTCAAGCATAATGCAATATTCCTTCTAACATTCCCAGTTTTAAAATTATATTAAACAGATTATATTTCCCAGAGTGTAAATTTAAGTGTTATTGACACATTTTTTTACGACTGAGTGATATAATTACGCGTATCATTTAAGGAAAAGCATAGTGCAAATTATGCGAGCGATCCTGTGACACAATAAAGAGGAAACTATGTAAAATTAATAACAAATGAACTCAAAATTTACGGAGTTCCCTACCTTTTAAACAGTCTTCAAGTTTCCAACCTAATTGCTGCACGAGGTACCTGTAATGAAACGCAAAAATTGTACATTTGAGTACCGATAGAATTTAATAAATGTTTAATTGGTAATTAATAAGTTACTGATCGTACCAAATATAAAATATTCGATAGGCTTAAAACGATACTTGATAAATCGTTTAATATTTCACCGAATAAAACTTACTAACCTACAAATAAGATACCCAGTACGATTCACACCATGCGTGCAATGAATTCCCACAATATCATCTGAAACAAAAGAAAAATGCAATCTTCAATTTATCATTAATTGTGTACCACAAGTAAATAAAACTAACTCGATGAAAGTAACTAGGGATCATTTTCACATTCTAAAATAACACATTAAGAAATAATGACAAAGAAGCAAAATACAAAATTAACATTTTTAAGTATACTTTATCATAATAAATGATAATATATATATACAGAATCATTTTTTGGAATGGTTGAGAAAGCAATGTATTTCAATATACGTGAAAAATGTCTGTTTTTATTATTTGATTCATAGATACATTGACACCCACTTGATTCATTTTTAATAATAAGATAAAATTACGCAAGTATAAAATGAAAAGAATAATTGCCTAAATTGAAATATCTGCGAAGAAAGTTTATACTTAAAAAGTATACAAATTTTTTGCACACATTTTTAATGGAGCTTCAAAAAGAAGATGGAAGTTTTTTTATATGATTTACAAATCGCTGATTAAAAGTAAATATTGAATTAATAATGAGAAAATTGTCTTGAAACTTCAAACGCGTTTTTCTCGGAATACAGTTTTTCAACCTTATATCGTGGATAATTCTGAAACTAATTATCCGATAAACTTGAAATTTCTCATATACTTTTCAATTTATTATCTCTACTGCATTAACTACCATGCTGCATGTATTTTTATTATTCCTATCTCTTTTTACAATGAAAAAGCCGTAAAATTTCGTAAAAAGAAATTAGTTCTTCTCTTCAACATGGCGCCATTCTTTAAATAGTAACTTTCTGTTAAAATCCGTAGTTTATGCAATAAAGGACACCCTATGAATTAAAAAAAATCATTGCTATTTTATTGCAGTTCAATTTGCTAAGATTTTCACACCACCATGGAGATATAGGGATTCCATCAGCTTATGCTAGGCTTGTGCACATCATCGTTAATAATAATTGTATATAAAATGTATGTGTATAAATTCTGTATTAAAATATTGCTCAATAAATATAGAAACTCTCACATACTTTTGTTTCATCCTTCGTCGATCCAAAGATCGCTTAAAAATCTCTTTTCTATCGCACTCTGGACTGAGAAGGGTCTTTAAGAAACGACCATTAATTTACTTTCGTATACAGTCACAGGAGACACTTCGGAATTGTCCATTACTCTTCAAATGAATTTATCGCTACTAACAATAAGAGTAAACTATACCTCAAGGGAGAAACGATAATACATCTGTGAAATAATATCGTTTCATCGTGAAAGATTAATATAACATCGCTAGCGACACGCATTCAGGTGCATTAGCGGTGAAAGATACTTTCGTGAGTTCGGTTGAGCAAAGATCGGCGCGAGAAAAACGAAGGTTACCTTAAAGGAGACGTACACGCGTATAAAGCAAGGCCCAATAAAAGCAGTATACGTAAGGCGAGACGTTCGATTCCACGGGTCATCAATATAGCCCGGAGCCATAAGGGTCGGCACCTCTTCAGGCCCAGCAAGGGGCTGATTATAATATTACCGCAAATTACCGGCAAAAGCTGCGACGAATTCACGATGACTCCGTGACTCCAGCCTGTGCGGGTCACGGCGGCACTTTCGTATATAAGGGCGAACCTAATGAGAGTAGCCACATAATAACGACCACCACAAGGCCTATCTCGCCTCTTTTCTCCTTCAATTTCATTCTCCATATTTTCCTTTTCCGCGCCAGCACGCAGATAAGTACCGAGGCACTTCAGAGGCCACTTCGTACCTCTTTACCTCGGATTTTACACTCAGAATTAAGTGAGCATCGGAGGTCATGCGATATGCTGTTTGACCTTCACATACCTCTTAAGAGGATCGTTCGCAGAAACACGATGCGATTTAGACACAGGAGCGGGGGTTTAATGCTTTAGTACTCCTATGTAATATGTCAGTGTATTTATCATGGAACATGGGGGAAAATTATATCCTGCGCAAGAAAGAAGGGGGGAAAAGAAGAGATCGGTGAGCACGCTTGCAGCAGACACTTTAAAGTAACATAGAAAACTAAATATAACTACGAAGTGAATACATACGGTGTTCAGAATTTGAGAATAATCTTAGATTAGTAATTGATTGACTTCGTGAATTATATTTTTATAATATTCACTAGAATAAGTATGTGTTTCTTCTTCTTGATTAATATTGTCTCGGTGAAATTGTGGATTGAATTAATGTTTATTAAAATATAAAATTAGGAATACATGTGTACAATCAGTCGCGTTAATATTCGGGCATCCTTTAACCCTGCTGTCCTCCTCAGGTCAATATGACTCATAACGAAAATGACACTTTGTATAATTACTATGTTTTTAAATATACGTTTATCATATTTAATCTATTTAAATTTTGCATTTATTTCATTAATATTGTATATTTTGTAAGTATAAGATATTTCATTTTATTATGTATTACATATTACTTTTCTTGTATATAATAAATAATTGTAAACATATGTATCCTACAATATTCTTAAAATGTCACACACGTGTTTATCGGATCACTATGACCCAAAGGGATACGAACGTGTAGCTTAAGCGAAGAGGACACCATTTAAACAGAATAACTTTTTTTAAATTGGATCAAACGAAGTGAAGTTTTTTGAGAAGGTTGAAAGATTTGTTTAGTAAATGATGTGTAAAACAGTTTTGGAAAAATAGCAAATGATCAGAATTACGAAAAAAATTATCTATGACTTCAATTATCGTTTCATTACAAGAAGATATACAAAAGTTTCAGTATATTCATATATTTAGAAATTTATTATAAATACAGCAACGTTTTCGGGAAATTTATATCACTTTAAATTCCTTAGAACAGTTATATCTTTATTGTTAAATTCAAGTAAAGAATATAAACGTATAAGAGCAGTACATCTGCCATAAATAAATTCATATTTGATATAAGTTTAATTTGATATTCAAGCAAACAATATTTGATGAATTGGCAACACTGCAAAATAATGATTAAAAGATAAATGATAATAATTTATCAGAATTAATAGGTTGATAGTAAATTTAGAAATGAAAATACAAAAGTGAAATTGAAAAATGATGAAAAAGCATGAATAATAAAGATACTTAATAGTTCGCGAAAGGGATGTATATTCAATATGAAAGAACGCGGATACATGAATGCAAAAGTAATTCAAGATACTCCGTTTTGCACGTGCAGAGTAAGCAAGGTAAACTTATTCCACATTCCTATCTATCAGAGGGTCATCTCACTTTTGCATACGAAGAAACATATATCTTGCAGAAAACAAGAATATTCTTGGAACACGTCGCCATCTAATGTGGATCTAGAGCGAGCACCCCCACAGAGTAGCGACATACTAGGCCTGGCAAATAAGCCGATCTTTAGAGAGATTGCTAGGGACCTACGACCTTTTTAATGCACTGTATTGACTTTCACAGCTGATTGAACATCAAGCAATGCTAGTTTATCCTCCTATAATGCTGAAGTTCCAGTATATAATTAATATATTTCTCCTGGCGCACATTTGAAAAATATGCTATTTCTCATATAATTGTAACGGATCGTACTTACAACAAAAAATAGCAACTTGAAAATATTTCAAATAGTTTGTGTTTCGTTAAAAAGAAACATATAGGCGTGTAAGTTGGATGACGCTACACCTTAGTTAATCGTGAAAGGATCAGATCGATGCTTTTTCAGTATGAAATGTCATTTATTATACTGCATTGGCAGACAAATTTGAGCATTTTTTAATGGAAGTTGCATCGTAATAGAAATGTTTATCCCTTACAAATAAGTCTTGCTTCGACTGATATATTATCAAATGAAACGAATGCTTCGATAAATTTAAACTAACAGAGTATTCAAACTAGATCTAAAAATTGTAACGCTTATCTTCGTAAATATGTCGCTAACCAACAATTAAATGATAAGAATATTGCGTAGTTATTGATAAAGTCTTACACGGAGGGAAAAGGAATAGTTTAAAATATTAGACATTCTTGAGATAACCTGCTTGGTAGTGGATTCAAGCACATTTCACTTGCATATTAATTTATAATACATTTACACACGTATGTACACACCTTCCCTCCCACGCACATGATTTGTAAGTTATAAAAGAATAGTTTTCTAAATATATTGAAATTTTAAATAGCAAACATAGTTTTCAGATTAAGAATGAAAATTTGCTCATTTTAAGACAGAACAAAGCCGATATTGAATTTTAATAAATTAGTAATATAACGATATATAAAACATTGATTTCTGTTGATGCGATAGACGTTATTAAAGGTTAATTTTCATAAGAAAAGTTGATTGAAGTAAAAGATATCTCTTGGAACTTTAAAAACAGATTATCATATAACGTTGTGAAAAGCGTGCACTGCAAAATATCATAAACGATCCATCAAAATACAAATCGAACTTATTTATGATATAAGTCCATTCATTGTTCAGGTTACTCAGTTGTAAAATAAGTGATGTCTAAGGATCAATGAAACAGGATATAAATTAACGAATAAAAGTAAACAGAAGTAATATCTCAATACATGTAACAAATGATTAATAAATCAGTTTCTGTTACTCAGTTGTAAAATAAGTAATGACAGCATAATTGAAATGTGATAGAAATTAACAAATAAAAAGTGAACAAGTGATTAATAAATACCACCGAAAAACAGTAACACACTTTCACCAAAAAAATCTTGCAACTTACAATACCCTTTCATATTACACGCTTCCCTAGCCAAGCGTAAACGAAAACCTAAAACACCGTAATAAACGAGTAAGGTGTTAACAAGAGAGAATATCTCGTATACCTAAATTCAATCCAGTTGACAAGCGTGTTTAAAAGCTAAAAGTAATTGGCCGCACGGAATGTAAGGGCGCATATAAATGCAGTTCTTGTCTACACCCGGAGAACGTGAACGCAAAAAGAAAAAAACAGAAAAAAGAAAAAAAAAGGAAGAAGAAGAGTGATAGGTAGGCAGAAAGGTAAAGAGGAAGCACCCGGTATTGCATGCCACTCCCTGGTAAATGTTAAGATTGGTTTTCGGGCTACTAGAGTAGTCGCGAAGTACGACCCGAAGCGACGTGGTTAATGTGGCAATATGATATATAAGCGAGAGGTATGTCGGCTCAAATAGCCTCTGGTAAGAAGGGACCATGGGCTCTCCTTTCGTGTTCCTGTGATTTCTAGTAAGAGCATAAACCCTTCTAGAAATATATGTAAGAGCCGCTGAAACGGGAAAGGACTTTAACGTCCAGTCGTGCGCGTACATAAACACGAAAATATCGTCGGTGCATACACAGAGCGCAACGGCTTTTCGGCCAACCGATTACTGCCGCCTTAAATCAATCGAACGATCGAACTTCGAACGTGCCTCGTATCGTTCACTATACACACAGACTATCAGCGACGCATCGATACTAATACAAACCTACGCTTACACACACACGCACATACATATATATATATGTATATACATAGAGAGGTTGTGGAAAGTGCTACATGACATGCGGGATGAATGCAAGACGATTAACGACATCTTACGTTCCGTGACCGATAAATCACCGGCCACTGTAAATGGACTCGGCTTACTTACTTCTCACCTTGCTTCTCACCGTTGAGAAGTACTGCTGTCAGAAAAATTATAATAAGAGAATCCTGTGGCGCGAATGCTGCATCGTTATCGCATATCGCTAACTGATAGATATCGTATTAGGCTAATGTATACATGTCACTGGTATGTTTATGTGATCGAGGAAGTTTAGTAACGTATGACTTTGAGAAAAAATTGCTAATCGTATTTGTACGCTGTGATTTAGACACTATCAGTGTATGTAGGAGGTTACCTATGGGGAATGTTGAAATGGGTCATTTTCCTGGATTTAATCTGTTTATGGTTGAAAGTCTTAACTCTCTATTACAATAGCAGACAACAAAATTGCGCCATTCTTTAAAAACACAGTTTGACGAATATGTAGGTACATTGTAAAGTATTTCAACGCAGTCTTCTAATAGGTTTTCGTAATTTGCTGCAAATAGAGTTGTACTAAAATGTGTATCCATCTGTTGCGTCGTTGTGCGTTCTTAAAAAATTGGTACACTCGATGTACAATGGATGCAAAGCAGTTATTAAGATTCGCGGAGGTAACTACAAAGTACTAAATCATCTCAAAAATAACATGTATAATAGCCAATAATGTTTAACATTGGAAAATCTTTGGTCATTTCTGCATGTATTTACAGTCGAAATTTGTACAAAGTGTATATCATTTAAAAATTTTGTAAGGATATAATTATTTCGAATTACTTGTAGATTAACGGTAATAAATTATGTTTCTTTTAATGTAAATCAAACTTTTAATGCCTGATGAAGCAGACAATTACCATTCGTGTCATTATTAAACCAAAAACTTTTATATTTTTAAAGTGATGCAATTTCAGTGGTCACTACTGTATAACCTGATTTCTTTTTGTTCGTGAAAAGGAAGATTATAAATACGGTTGATTACAATTTTAGCTTTTCGTGGTAGAAATAAAAATTAACAACTATTTCTAAAAAAAATTTGTTGGCAATAATGTAATAGTGCCGCAATATAATGCAGTAGTATAACAATGAATAAATAAAATGAGTCTTGCCAAATCTAGAGACTTTCAAATGATTAAGAATCTTAAACCTTTATATAATCTACATAATCCATAACCCAATTTCTCTTCGTTCGTAAGAGGAAAAATTACAGTTGCTTATAATTTTACATTTTCATGACAGAAGTAAAATTTAACCATTATTATTAAAAAAATTTAATGATAATAATATAACGTCATAATATATATAATTCATATATAGCTTAATTACGATTATTAACATTTAATCAGCTATTCTTTGAGAAAATAGTGTGCCTAATATTATTAAGTAGAAAATCATTTTACACAATCCTTTATACTTGCGAAAGTTGTAGATAGTTTCCGAATAAAAATTTCAAAAAGATATTTGGAATGTAGGATATTAGAATAATGGTAGAGAAGATTGATGATGTTACGAGTAAAATATACCGTATGATGTAATACACACTCACCTTCACCACAAGTTGACGTAAAATCATCCATCGTTTTAAAGAATCTGAAAGGAAAGAGAACACGTATATTTATATTTGAAAGTATCAAAAAGATGAGTATTCTGAAGTTGATAAAATTTTGATTACGAAAAAAGGCGTGGAAAATATACGGCAGGAAACCTTCCGCTGTTTCTTTACACGTTACTGACAAATGAAAAAAGAATTTTAATCCCTGTATAATTTTCACTTCTACTCTAATATTTTCTGTTGCATCGTTTCTTTGCAAATTATTTAAGCACTCATGCAAATTTTATAAACTTCGGTAATTTTAAATAAATCTCTATTTCGAGGAAAATTTTATCTCATAATCATTTTGATGTAGGAATTTTTGCTTGAAATAAATTTTAAAAATGATATTTTTCTATTTGTAATTGCACACCTCGCCATTACCGATATGATTTTGCATATTAAATATTAAATATTACTGATGGTTAAAAATATTTATATTAGTAATACACTTTTCAATCTTCGTGCATTTCATTTACAAAATTTCTAATTATTTCGATTATTTTAAAACATAATAATAGACATTTGAATTTGTACGAACTCTTTTCGCACGATTTCAATCTCTTAATTTTAAACGTTGAACATATCGATATTAAAGATATACAAAAAAGCTGAACATGAGTTCATTCGAAATAAATGCATTTCAATTATTTATGTTATCATATAAATTAATATTATATATCATCATCTTGAGCAAGTAATTTTGATTGATTTATAAGATGTAGAAATAATTTCTTCCCAAGTCGTATTTAAGTACAGCCATTCAAATCGAAACATTCGCAGTGCTAGAAAAATGGCAAAAGGTCATTAACAATTATGGAAATTATTTCCACGATTGACTTACTTTTATTATTTTTAAATGAAACTCTGATTGCACACAAAAGTCGAGAAAAATTGATTCCTAGTGAATGTATTTAAAATAAAGCGATATTCTTCCCTTTACTTTTTTTTTTTAACTCTTTTCAGTAACTATGAAAATTATCTCAAACATTACGAAAAAAATCTAAGTTCTTCGCCAACTATATTCAAAATAAGATATATTTATTAAGAGAACGTGTTTAATTTATTTTTAGATTATCTTATAATATTTCAAATACATAGCGCGTGTTCCCTCATGTTAAAAAAAGCGACAGCTGAATCATAGGAAGACACATCTATCAGAAAAGCGACGGTACCTTCTAAGAATGAAATATCGAATAATGGCTGTCGAGAATCCACGCACAGTGGCGCCGGCGGTACGTGAAATATGACGAGCGTTAAATTAATTTCACTTCAAATTTGAATTACAGATTCGACATGGAAAGGTGCGTATGAACGTGCTCTACTCACTTGTGGAGTTTCCACAAGAAAAAAAGAAAAGACCAGCTATCGAAAACTAATCCCATCAATGCTCGCAGTCATCGTCTATGATTTTTACCATGAACTATCATCTTTTTAATTTTCCTTGAAAAATCTAATTTAAAAGTTTGATTTAATTACGAAGTGCAATCAATACGATATAATAATAAAAAGGAAATTGCTACTACAATGATAGTTTACATCACTGCTTTCGTTTCTTTTATACGGTCATTCTCGTTAATATTCGGACAACCTTTAAAACAGAATAGCTTTTTCAAAATTGGACTAAACGATGTTAGATTGTTTGAGAAGTTAAAAAAATTACTTTACTAAATGATGTGTCAAAAAACTGTTGAAGAATTTAAAATTTATGGGAATTATAAAGATAATAATAAAGGTTGCGTTTTACAACTTTTTTTTTTTTTTTTGTAAAAGTCATTGAAAATTTCGATAATCGAATTTGATATCTGCAGACACAGTTGTAGCACACATTTCAAAGATATTCTGTTTCACATATAATTGTAATGAATCATACTTTCAATATATTAAAAAAAAAAAAACAACAAGAACTTGAAAAAATTCTAAATAGTTCGTTGCATTAAAAAAGAAAAATGTAGACATGTAAGTTAGATGTAGTACATTATTTCACGCATTAACATTATTACTCTACATTAACATTTTCGTGACGAATGGTCACTATAGCAGTCATTTAGGTTTAAAAAGGAACTAAATGAATTTTAGCTGTCTGAAATGTCATCACAAACGAACGAAAGTATAAACAAATAAAACAACTAATGAATTTGAAGTGAGCAACTGAACTAGGGCAGAATAATATAATAATTGAAAGTGATATTATACTTGTCAAAATGTGACCCCTTCACGGTTTATTTTACATAAAATAATTACCTTTGGCGGTAGATTCAAAATTAATGTGTTCTATATTTATAATTGATCCAAAAGTATATTGAACAATGTGTACGTGCGGTCATAGCAAGGAATGCACAGAAGAATACTTTACTGCGCCGTCCGATTTTGAACCGTATGTAACTTAACCTTCGGCAAATGTCTATAAAACACGTGTAGCAAACATTGATACACACTAAAAGTTGTAAATAATTAATTAAATCAAATGTTCAAATTTTCAATCGAAATATGCGGAATATTCTAACTTTTAGCAGCTGAATTTCGGGAGTATATAGTGACACTCGAAACAAGAAATGAAACTTGATGTAAACACGTTTTTCAAAATATGAACATGTGAAATTACGTATATATCTGCGATTGTCGCGGTGCATCGTTTTAAAATCAAAGCAAATGAGCAGTTGTACTTTTTCGAAAATATTAAGGAAAAATATTCGCGTATAAGGAGCAAATTTAATTTGGAAAAATCAACGTATAAAACTGTAGTTACGCATTTTCATTTTTTTTTTTAATTTTTCTCGTTTACACCTATTACTTCTAAAAGTGTCGGGGAATTTTTACACCGTCCGATACGTTCGAATAAAATTTGTATATATCTGCAGAGCAGTTTCGACATGGCAAGCAACTCCACAAGCAAGTGAGATAGAGGTTTGCTCGCCTAACTGTCTTGCGTCATCATCACCCACAAGAACGCCACGACGCCAAGTTCAACGTGTTACTACACCACTAGCCCCACTTAGGCAACTTACACGCCGCCCTGAATTAGCTGCTGGAGTAGCTATAGCGCGTCGTCGTTTGGATTGTATGTGTCAAATTCTGTCATTTTATAAGTAATTTCAGCAAAATAGTATCTATATACAAATATTACTCTTCTAATCTACCAAAAAATTACATTTATATCATGTATATCATTAAACAATTTATTTACAGAATTCATTCAAAACATAAAAGATAACAAAGTTAATATTTCAAGCTTAAACAACTGTTATTTCGTTAAAAATCAGAGTAGAAAAAAAGGAGATGGCTAGAATAAAGACTAGATTTATTTGCATATTTTTTAAAATATTTGGTAAGAAAATTGTATTTAAATATTCAGTTATTATTTAAATATTTTGAATTAAAAAAAAATTTTAAGAAATATAAAGAAATTTCTTAAAATATTTAAATATTAATTCAATATTATTTAAACATGAATCTCTTAAAATATATATTAAAAAGTATTTTAAGAAATATACAAGTAAATATAGTCTTTATCCTAGCTGTCTCCTTCCCTTTCAATTCAATTTTTACCGAAGTAACACTTGTTTACGCTTAAAATACCAATTTTTCGCAAAAAAAGCTTGTTTCTTGGCTTCAAAAACAGTATGCATCGAAATAAAAGAATCCTACATAAAGGATGATTAAAGTAGAATTCAAATTGTGTATTTAATTATTACATTAACAACAACCGTTATATATCGGGCCATTTGTTTATTTAATCATCAACAACAGAAAAAAGAAAAAAATATATACATACATACAAAGCCTATAATGTCGCAGTGTTGTACATTTCATGATTATTAATCCCAGATTTCTAAGAATAATAAATTAGTTTTGCCCTACTTTTCTATTTATTAGATCTGCAACGAACAGATCTCTACTTATTCAAAACTTTGAATCATTTTTTCAACAACGATTCAAAAATGAAAAGTCTATGAAAAACACATTCTAAGAATAAATTTCAGAAACATTGTAGCTTAATAGCTTAACAATAAGTATTTATTAGGAAACATGAATGACACAAAAAGAAAATTTTAATTTTCATGTAAAATTTTCCATTAGAAATGGAAATTTCGAATATATCAATCCATACACTTCTCCAAAATTGAAGGATAAAATTCTTTATGAAAATATATTGAACAGTTTACGTTATGTTTATAATACAACACGCTAGTATGCAACAAAGTTATAGAATTTCATAATTTCAGTATTGTTTTGTAACGTAAAAATTTGTTTTTTAACGAACTTCGCGTATCCAAATTAATAACTTTTCCGAATAAAAGGTTTCATCTAGCTTTATGTTAAGTATACTTTAAAAAATATCTATATGTACAATAAAAGTATAATACTTTCAATATCAGAATATAAAACACGTAGCTATTGCTTCATATAATTTTCTTACGTCATATTATACTTTGTAGTGGAGAAACTAACATGGGATGACGATATATTTGAGGATACCGACGATACGGATGACTCAGAACTTTCATGTAAGTTCGTTTTACTATTAAAAACTGGCGATAGGAAAAACAAATGTGTTCCTTTTCTACATCTAGTTCCAGGTTGTCCAATGCCAGTGTTAGGTCCTCCTATTGCTTCATCTACTATACGTCCACCTGAATCACACTACAGAACAGAAATTCCAGGAACTTACAAACTGCATCGCGTCAAAGCACCAGTATTTCCACGACCACCTAGGCAACATTTGCCAAAAATGACTACAAAGACACCCTGTGGAAAATGCTTAAGAGTAAGTATTTAAATTCGTATTAATACGCAAATGCATTTTCAGACAGAGTAACTTATGTGTGTCAATTTTCACTAGATATAACGACAACGATAATGAGAAAAGTTTCCAAGCGAAACATCGGACCCTGCATACTTTGCAAGGTATAGGCATTCAATATATATTTATAACCAAATTTTCTTGAATATACAAGTGTGTAGATATATGCACGCGATCTTTATATTTAACCCTTTCGATACAGCTTCATTTTTGGCGAGTATGCCTACAGTGAATGGATATTTTAATCGCGAATACGCTGCCACTGAACAGGATAACTACGACGCGAACATCGCTCCACGGAATAAGGAGCATAGCAGTCAAATTTTACCTTGCATTGCAAAAAACTGGTGGGAAAAATCATACTTTAACACGTTTTATAGTAATAACACTTCATAAAATTTTTTAATAATAAGATTTCAAAACAGACGATCTGAAACTTTAATAACTAAAACACGAAGTCAGTCATGTGTCAGTTAGTCAGTTAGTGTCATAATTTTGTCCAAGTTAAATTATACTGTTTTTGTTTAAATTGAAAATTTGTTGTAATATTCCTTTAATTTAGGAAGGTATTAGTTCTTTTATGTAACGCTGTTTAAGACCAGTGCAATATCAAATCCTTATCCTAGTAGTTTTCAGGTTGTCTTATAATTTTGTCCACCAGTGTATGCTTCAAGACAAAAATCGAGAAAAGAAAAACAGAATAAATGCGTCCTTGACCACTTTTGATTTTTAAATTTGCATTTTATTACTCATTTTTTACATGAGAATCGATTTGTAATTTGTTCCTCTGGTTATGTGAATGGAATCACAAATAAGTGTTGCTGGTTGAACGAAATCATGCGAACATGATAGCAACCGTCAAAGTGTTAAAAATGTATCAAACAGAATTAATATGTTTTTTCCCCTTAAATAGCACCTGAAGCATGCGTAAGGCGAGCAAGTGTCATGCTTAGGAAACACGGGGTGAAGACAAGAAAGATAAATGGCGGCAAATTTGCGTAATTAAGCGATCTGTCCGGGTGGTCCCACGAGTGAAACGCATTTCTCCTCATCTTGGCAATGTTCCCAAGGTAGAGAAAACAAAGAGAAGCGAAGAGAATTTCCAGGACGTATTGTAGCAATTTCGGCGTTGTTCATGCGTCGAATTAATGACACCAGAAGTATAAAGTACGCGAGCACGTTCTACTATCATACGTATACGAGAAAACGTAAAACATATTTTACCCGTCCACAACTACCTTTGAAAATGTTTCCTTTTCATTTCTGCACCAAATACTCTCAGCGCTATTTCTTCTGCATGGCATATATAATGCACTAATCAAAATCTTCAAGATAGAATTGTTTAATTTCATTGAATTATCAATAATGCACATTAAATAGAATAAAATCGACAAATACAATTAGATCATCTTTATCGTTTATTAATGTTCCTAAATTACAGCTGAATCACTAGTTGATACAAATTAATATAACAAACGTAATGTCTATTTCAAATAAAAATCATTATAAAAGTATTGTTATCTCATATATAATTATTTTTTTTTAATTAATTTACTTTTCAGCCAAAATCGATACAGGGAAGTTTGATCAATTTTTGTACATTTTCACGTACGTAGTGGTGAACATTCGCGGAGTATTTCTTTGTATTCGTGGAATATACGAGCATTGTCTCGCAATACAAGACAGAGAACACGGGGAAACCTATGTTCCATGCCTCAAAGAATAAAGACGTCGTTGTTGAAGCGTCAACACCCACATCCTTTATCGCGCGCTGGGTACATTGTAGTGGACTTGCCTCGAATCCTCAAGGAACACGATTCGAACGCATTTAAGGAACCTGAGTCCGTATAATGTCAACATAGTAGTGAATATCGCGTAACCTGATCTCCGTTAAGGAAATACATCTCGTTACAGTAACTAGTGAAATTTTCAATTAAGAGTAAATGTATAGGATCATCCAAACGTGACGTTTAGATGTCAGTATTGTATAATGTTTACGCGTTATGATTTTAAAATGTTCATAAGCTATTTTACGTCACAGCGTTGATCGTTCCATTTCGTGACGAGTGAACGACGCTGACTTCACTGCTCGTGTCGAGTGAAGTCATTCGAGTTTTTAAAAATAGTTAACTGTATTTTTTATATCTATAATGGCAAGTAAAATCTCCGTTTGATCGATTATGTACAGTGACTTTCATCAATATTCGGACACCCATTAAGACAGAATAGCCTTGTTAGAATTAAATCAAACGACGTGAGATTTTTTGAGAAGTTAGAAGTTTACTAGATCATTCGTAAAGCAATTTTTGAAAAAATTACAATTGGTCGAAATTGCGAAGGAAATAATGAAGATCGCTTTTTACAATTCTTTTATCTGGGTCTGTAATGTAAAATGTAAAAAATATGTTTTGTAGATTTGTATTAATTATATATATATAATTATGTGTTTCTAATAATCTTGGCTCTGCCAGTCACCGGTGACCCCCATGGAATTCAATGTGTCAATAAAGTCTAATAAACTATTCTAAATTTATTTACTGTACAATTGAATAATACTATCTTTCGTTTTGATTATTACAAGTAATTTCTAAGCAAAACCGAAAGTTAAAAAAAAAACTTATCGATGCGTGATGATACGGAACAATTATTAGTTGAGCATTTCTGATTTATAAAATTAATAGTATGTTTAGGACTGTGATGCAAATAGGTTATGTGACCGATGACTTATGGACGAGAATGTACATATGTGTGTACGAGTCGAAGTCAAAATGTATATTGTAATGCTAATTGTTCTGTGCTTGTCAGGTATTTTATAAATGTTGTGCATGTTGGTGATTGGGTACAGTAAACCCTTTTATAACGCGGTACTCTCATAACACTGTTTCCATCTAATATGGAACAATAAAGTGCCATAGTCCTGCCATAATACGATACTTTTAAAGCTACATTTGAATATGCAAAGCAAAGAGGACATTTCGCTCATTAAAGGAAACATAGTTAGGCGTCTAATATTTGCCTGTGATGATGGATATTAATAGAACGTTTGATTTCAAGCTCAAGTTCTTTGTTTTTATTCTAAAATAGTTTTTTAATTTTTACGTTAAACGTTTGTTCTGAAATCTGACCTTGTTTCCGAGTTACGCTCGTTTCTGCGTTGAATAATCGGTGAAATCGCTACCAGCGAAGCCGTAAAATCAGTCAGCTGTTAAAGTAAATGTAATTCGAGCATCAAAACGGCAAATCGAGGGAGATAAGGAGACTCAAGCCTCGCTCAGGGACATTAGACGTTAACTAAGAATTAGTTCTTTCGTTGAAGTATATTAGAAATATTTGTCTGCGTCTTAATCATTGACAATTACACGTTAATTTTTCTTGTTAATTGAACAAGAGGCGACAGAAGTTTAATACTATGGTTTCAATAAAAGATTGTAAGTTAAAAATTTTAAATATCAATTCACAAACGATGCAAAAGTCTGTATCAATTTGTATCGACACTTAAGTGTTTTATTTTCAATTAAATCACAAATTATTCCAAATTGTTCACCTATGTTCACAGACGTAATTAATTTCTGCTTGAGTAGAAGAAGCCTTTAAACGTCTTATCATTGACCTTTTGACCTATTTACAGTAGTCAGTAAAGATGTATCAGACAAATTAAAAGGAAAAAAAACGTAGATTGCAAAATACTTCTCTTTTTCTCTAAATTTAAAATTATTGCAAACTGATTTCTAACATTAGTAATGTCTATAAATCTATAGTAAAATAATGTAGTAGCAATTGTACTTGTATATAGAGAACTTTCGAATTCGATTTTTTAGAAAATTGAAAATCACACGGAAAAATTTCAGACTTCATTTTACTATTAGAATCATCTACGTATTCGGTTGTACCACCTATCCTTATCCACATTATGCAAATACGAACGATGAATAATGTAACTTATAACGATGATTTAATTAATTAACGTAGAATTACTTTTGAAGTCATTTATTATACCGCATACAGGAATCATACTACTGACATTTCTTTAGATAAATTAAAACACAGTAATAAAGATGATAATAGAGATAACCATGACAACGACGATGACAAAAAAGAAAAAAGTAACAATTAATATGTATTTTATATATGTAGGAGTGCGAAAGAATGAATGTATATTGTAATGTTGTGTTGAGACATGAGTGCGTGGATATGTGTGCGTGTGGTCGAGTCGCTCGAGACGCGGATGCTCGGCGAGCGAGCGGCGGAAGTCCGCGAGGCCGTGTTGTGTTTTCCCGGGCTATAAACAACGATAGCTCGGGAAACCACCGTATTGTGTTTTTCCGAGACTATCAGCCACTAAATTTAGGTGTGTGTGATTTCGGTAGCGGAAGAAAAGTGAGCTGAGACGAGAACAGTCTAGCTTGGGACAGCGTGGAATAGCGTGGAACATTCGAGAACGTGTAGTTTATTTTAACGTATTAATGTATTCTTTTCCTTTTTGTTGTTCTATTAAATATATTTTCGAGATTCTGATCTCGCAAACCTTTCAATTCCACGTATATAACTGGCATGTATATACTTTGTAATTGTGTGAATGTGTGTATGAAGCAGCATATGTGCGCGCGCGTGCGTGCATGTGTACTTATACTGTACGGTATTCGGTAAATCATCAGACGTTTATTGCAGTTAATTAACCAACCCGTCAGTGTACCAACCTGTTTTGCACATTATGTTCAGAGAAATGTTATTCAATGGCGCAAACATATTCGCATATAACAAAATCAATATGACGGCAACGTGCAAAGGTTAATATGTAAATGTCGTTTCAAACTATCATCGATAACGCCTTGGAATTTCAAGGTCAGGTATTACTGGACACTTTTCATGAATAAACCAATAGTTGTATTTGATACATTAGTCCAATTACATCTTTCTAATCTTTCGAACGATAAATATTTATCATAGAAATCGAATTGCTTTACTACAAAGATAATTGAAACACTATATTAATATCTTATATATTAAAACTTTAGACATAAGAGTATTTTTTAGTTTGAATGAAACAAAAGAATGTAATAAAATGCAACTGATATATAAAATTTATGATATACGATAAAAAGTTACAAACAATTTCGTCTTTTCGGTTGACTACAACCTCAACTGCAATACATTCATTTCTTCGTACTAAACGAGGTAAGGTTTCCCCCGAACAGTGTAATACGATGCGCCATATAACATGTTTTTTATAACCTAAATTAATGGATTTAAAATATTGGCTAAACATTGGCGATAATTTTTAACCATTTATTCGTGTACACGAAACTAAAGTATTTACAAAATAAAAAAAAGATATAAACCTAAACTTCTTGAATAAAATGGTGTGGAGACATTCGATAGGAAATAGATTACTGAACATCATATGTAGGATGAAAATTAACTGTTGATCAACCAACGAATAAAACAAACAGAAGATACTAACGAGAAATATCACTCCTACTAAGCAAATCGATTTTAGTGAAATCTTTTAATGTCACGTTTCTATTAAAAAACTTTCCTCTTTTATGCGTGAAGAGGCACGCATAATTTATGTTTCAATGTATCAATAATTTTATTTTACGTTACTGAATAGATACAAAATAGGTTGTGAAATGTCTGAATAAACTAATTTCCTGAAAATAATACTTGTAATTAAAATGAAGAAAAATAGATTTTATATTCCGCTTACTTTTTCACCACGTCCATAGAAGGAATCTCCCGCCCGCGTACCATAATTTTTTCGTATTTGATGCCACATTTTGTAAATTCCTATAACAAAATAACATTGGAAATAATTATTAATTACCTAGGCGGGAGGAGACACAGATTTCTTCAAATTTTTTGTTAACAACTATTAACTGTAGCTTCCTTAAAAAGGAGAAAAGAAAATACAAATATTCATAGATCATTATGCTTTATCATTATTTAATCCTTCCAGTGACTGAACCACTTTCTCCCAAGGAAACTTTTAAAAAGTGAAAATAAAAAGTTAAAAGGTAAAATTTTGATATTTTTAAAGTTCTAATTTTAATTTTAAATTAGACTTGGACAACATTAAAAGATTTATTCTTAAAATATTTTCTCTTACAAAACCTAGTCTTCTTCGCGTGGCAAATGACTGCTCGGGAAGAAAAAAAGACCATGGAACAACCGAATACTCTTTTGACTCCAGGACTTACTAATATAATTGATTGGTTTTAGACCGTGACAGGTCTGACCCAAAAAGAAAAAAGAAACAAAAAAAGGAATGAATACACAACCATTATATACAGACCGACGTTCAGTGATCGTCTTATCTATGGTCTAACTATTCCAAAAATCTAATAATAAGTTCATTAACTCTCACAACACTTTCTCGATCATTTCAAAATAATGTAATTTAAACGCTAAACGAAATCTAAATTCATATAAACGTAATGTTGTAGTAGTAAAAAGGAAGTAAGATATAAAGCGAAAAAATTGAAAAAATTGCACCGTAATTCAACATCTTGAATTTTCGTGAAATTAACACTCTATAACATTATGAAAGACGCGTGCAAATAAGCGGAACGGAGTAAAAAAGAAGACCTTTTAAAAACATATTGCATACTTGCAAAATCCATCCAATTAAAAGTATAATATAGTTAGTAATAGTGTGCAAAGAATTAAGAAGAAATTGTCATTCATTTTCAATCATTAAAAGCCAAGGGAACATGTGTTAATACATAGGTTAATATATGCTTGTAAAAGACACCTCTATTTCAATACTTAAGTTTGCCTTATTATTATTACTTTCTTTTTACTGGTTTCTATACTTGCAAATAATTATATAAATAAATTAAATACAATTACATATCGCAAATAATGACATTAAACAAGTTTAAAAGTTATATAGATAAAATCTTCTTTGAAAATACAGGATAGAGAATTAACTGTTACTTCTACTACTAATACAATCTTCTAGAAAATAAAAGTACACTGAAGAATACACAATAGACTATATATATTCTGATATTACTGTACTATTATTGATGTAAGAAAGTGTTTAGAAGTGTCTCATTTTTAGATTTGCTTTAATTTTATTTATGAGAAAAAAATACACATTGCAACATCTTCAATTTTAATAAAATTAACTCTTTGTAACGTCATGTGACTCAGAAGTTACGTACCCATTTATTTATATTTTATAAATCCCATTTTACATGTTTAGCTCTATGCTTATTGTATTATTACTAATTCTTGTTTCGCCCAGTAAAAGTCTCCCAGCAAGATTTCTTCTCAAGACCGAAGAAAAATCACATTATAGAGAGTTAAGAGAAAAAATGAACTGAGAATAATATTTCACTTACGTTTTCATCATAGTAACGAGTTGTGTTCGTCAAGTCGATGATGTACTTGAGACGTGGAAACGCTTGCAGCAACATCGACGTTGTAAATCTGTAACAGCCAGTATACATTTAAATCACAATTTGTGAATGAAATACTGAACTTCAATCTACCGATCAGTTATAAAGCCATGCTACAGATATTGTAGAATGACGGCTTTATGCTGAAGTTGAGAGAGAAAGAAAGAGGGAGACAGAAATTAGGGAGAGAGCAAAAAAGAGAGGGAAGAATGAAAGAAAGAGAAAATGAGAGAGAGAGAGAGAAGGGGATGAGAAAGAAAATGAGAAAGACAGAGTATGTGTGAGAGAGAAAGTGGAGAAAATGAGAGAGAGATGAAGAGATTATAAGAGAATGAGAGAAAAAAAATGAAAAAAGGAGAGAATAAAAGGGGGGAGGGAGAGAGAGAGAGAGAGAGAGAGAGAGAGAATGCGCTCAAACATATCTGCCTAGTGACGCGGTGCCCTATATTACGAGAGAATCTTCGAAGGCGCGATCTAGACGACACGATGATATATCGAGGTAGCAAGGAATCTGGGGTCCTAAGCAAAAGGCCGGAATTAGGTGGGGGTGTCGGCCGAAATAGTTTCACCATCCCTTTCGATATATCAAATTCTCTTAAAACTTATACCAGGTGCTTCTCTGAGAAAATAGCACGGGCCCGCTTTGTCTCGTATAAGTGTTTCTCATAAATAAACAACCTTCCCCGTTCATGCTGCGAAGTTATTAAAAAGCCCGAAATCTACCGGGATACTAATGGATATAAGTCATTAACGAACACCTCACGTGTTTCAACAGATTTATATTGTTAGTCGAACGAAATACGATTCGTATAATATAGAAGTTTGGAATGCAATGAACCATTAAATATCGCCGCCTCGCGCACTGAGTCAAGGTATGACATCAAGGTAACCCGGAGTTCTACAGTTGATCGATTGAGTTTCTCGTAAATAGGTCTATTCAAGAAGAATTTACAAACGAAGCAGATAGAATTCAAAAAGATAGTGAATTAGATTACATCATTTATTACGTTTATAACTACTTTGGTACTTAACTCTTGGTTAATAATATCATTATCACAATAATAAACTTTTCCATTTATCGTCCTAATTTAATTTCAAAGCAAAACATTTCGAGATTATGCAGAATATTTTGAATATTATATTCGTGATCATCTTCAGGCAGACTATGAGTATAATAGGCGAAGGATTAAGAAACCAACAAATAGTAAAGTAACCGTAGAGTTTATAATTTTATTCGAATTTAAAATAAATCTGTGACTATCATATTAATTACCATTTATATTTTATAATTAAGAAAGTAATTATTTATATAATCATCGTATTGTTACCGAGTTACTTAAATGAATTTAGAAGATTATCAGAAAATATGAAATATTGATTATAAAAAGAATATAAAAATATTGAAATAATGCTACAAAGTATCGCGTGTGATCCTAGTGAAAAATAATCTCCTTTAATCTAATCTATATTAATCTACTCACCGTTTTTCCGGTTCCAAATTGTTGCTCACAGCCTGAAACCAAAAGAAAACGGAATGGTCATTTAATGAAACGGTACATGGTATGATTAATTACCCCCGATGGTAGAAAGCGAGTTACACCTTCATGTGTGAGATTCTTTAAATGAGACATTAAGAAATATGTCCGAATAGATGTATCATTTACAAAAGTTACCACCGGTATATTGATACGTATCTAGAGCCAGGTAAGATAAAACGCAAATCATCTTCCCCACATCTCGGTAATTAATAACAGGTACGAAACTAAATCGAATAAAAAGATCTTGTGTACCATTTACAACTCGTATTTACATTTCAAGTGATTGATTGACTGAAATCTCACATCGAATAAAGATACGTGACCATATTGATAGTCACGAAAGAAGCTATGTGCTAACAAAATGATGACAGTGTAATATTTAAAGAAATTATGCCAATTTGCTTTTCAATTTTGTATTATGCCAACCTTGCAATTTCATTGCACTCTTATAATTGTAAGATTAATTATAAGATTGTAATTGTAGATGTAATACAATTTTTTTTAAATCAGATTCTACACTCTTCAGATAATTATATTCACTCATAAATAAAAGGGCACTTAAAAAAAATAAAGAACTGAAACAAAAACAGCACGATCGCGGCGCTTAGCATTCCTCGACTGAATTTTTGCAAAGATCCGTGAAATTTAAGCGATTAATAAAATAAAATGTAAAATGCAATGGATCGACGTAAAATTAATTGTATAGAAGATAGCTTATACCTTGGTTGAAAAGAGCAGAAGAAAAACGAAAAATACAACACACAAGCTTAACATTTGTCCCGCGATAGTTTGGATAGCGTAAACCTAAGAAACGCGTAATTTTGTTCGTCCGCTTGTAGCATCGTACTCGCTATGGGTGGGCTAATAGTAATTACGGGTTTAGACTCCGCGATCCGATTGCCTGGATGGAGAGATTGTATCTACAGATGCGTGCGGAATGAGTATCGGTCGCATTAATAACGGGCTGATGGTATAGGTTTCGTATCCAAGTATAATAGTCCAACGTTGATCAGGCGTGGGACTTTTTTATAGCTTCGTGGTAGCACTTTTGTGGTTACCACATGAACATGTAATTCTATCGCAATCTTAAAATTCACACGCGTGCAAACTTATAAACGAACTATCTATCACATTCACCGTTAATTATATCATTTATGATTACATCTTGAAAAAAACATTTTGAAATCTTCGAAATATTTCTCCCCCTTTAAGGAGGAGATTTGAACTCCTTTTTCTTGTCTTTTACAACGAATCTGCATTAGCCATTGTAAAATATAACGTATATGATATATAACGTGGGACAATAACCTTTTCAATTCAGAGTATCTCTGTTACTTATAGTCAGTTTCTTTGGTGACGTTAGATCAACAAGAAAAATAAGTCTGTGCATATATCTCTCAAGTTACGTGTACATAAATTACCCAATTAAATTTAACACTTCAGAGTACGAAAATAATATAAAGATCATTACACATTTTTTTAATACCAATTATCTTGTACTATAAGTAGTTGAAATTATGTCAATAAATATCCATTATTGTATTCCCAGTATTAATTATCCAGTGTCTTAACAAAAAATGAAATTGAATTAAAATTCTTTACATCATCTTTACCTAGGAGAAAGAATTATTATTGGTACATTATAGTCGTCCATGTACCACAAAACTTTTATAAGTCAAGTTGACATTCTAGAATTTGCTTTAGAGGGACACAAATATTGTATTATAATTAACAAAAATTAGAACCTAGGCGTACAGGACAAAATACATAAAAATATACTAGACTATTCAAGTATTTCAAGTATTAGACTATTATTAAGTGAATCAATTGAAATATCATACACAAACTAAAATAGAGTAGTTCCATTAAAAATAATTTAGGTACTAGGAAAAGTCATAAACTTTTACCTAGTTTACCTACAAGATTTTGTAACATTTACAACAATTTACATAATGTTGTAAATAATTACAACAGCTATTAAATAACGCTACTAACATAGCTATTTACAAAGAGCAGTAATATATTACTCTTTGTAATAAAAACCATTGTGTTCCACGCTCTATACAAATTGTTGATTAATTTACATGATTTTTTATTATACTATGTTTCCATCCAGTTTATAATTAAAAATCAACAATAAATTACAAACAGTTACGTTATTTTCGTTCTTACAAATGCGAATATGGTGTATTTTATATTTAATACAAGCATAACAGTACAATTAAAAAAATAAGTAAACCATTAATAAATCAGCTACTGACGTTCTAAGTATTATTGAACCAATGACAAGTTAACTCGTCATTCGCAGTTAACAGTTTAAATTAGGTAATCGATAGATCAAGTGTAACGATGTGAATTGACCAAGGACTAACAAACTGAGCCTGCAATTTGATCGTGATTATTCTATAAAAATTAAAAAAAAAAAAAAAAAAAAAAAGAATCGAAACTGCTGTAACACAAATATCCATGTTTTAAGTAAAAGATTGCAAGAAAGTTAAGAAGGAATAGAAATGTTAAATAAAGGAGAAAGGTAAGAAGCATAAAAAAAGCAGAAATTGAAGCTACGCAGCACTGCCCACCTGTGAAATTTACTAACACTGCCCGGCGTCAAAGGTAGTTTATTTTTCGCACGGTATAGTACACCTTCCTCCGGATAAAAGCAGGATTGGTCTCTCTGCTGATTCCACCATTCAATTTCACGATCTTTAGTCTAATATACGACCTCGACTAAATCAGGATTATCGACCGACGAGCTGCGCCTCCATTGTAAGCCTTCGTGGCGGTCCACACGAGCTCACGCAGAAGCAATCTTTTCATGAATGCACCTTCCCACCATTGCACCTTTCCTATTCACTCCTCTAACTTCCTTTTAGCCTCAGCCGCAAAATACCATGTATGTATCAATATATCATTTGTCCTATTCTATTATAACACTTAGAATTTAATTGTATGACTATGGGAAATTATTATTAAACAGACAGCAAACTTTAATCATCTTTTATCTGAAGTAGAGAGAGACTGTAATAAATCTTAGTATACGAATCGAACCTTTTTTCTTTGCGTTGCAATAATTAAAAAAAAAGAAAGAAATTGTTTGAACTTACGGTTGCTCGATATATAATCAATCTAAAGAAGTTATGAAATGTGAAACGTAACGTTTTCAGACGTAAAAATGAATATGAGTTGAAGTATAGAAAGGAGTAGCGTCTGATTTCATTTTTACCGAGCGATAAGGAAAAGGCCAGTGAATCTGAGGATATTGACACAAGTGTGCTTCAAACGTTGAATTTATGTGAATGTATATTAAGAATCTTTTAAAAAAATTACGGAGATAGCAAAAGATAATAAATAAAATATTAACATTTTTCTTATCGTTTTTATTATTTCTGTCTCATCACACAAGTTTAAGCTGTAATATATGTGAATTAACAAAAGTTAATTAAATAAAAATTCAACTAAAAGGTATAACCGAATAAGCATGGTAAAAGTGACCCTAAATCAAATTGAATTTGTGACATGTCAATCGATAGACCTCTCAAAGAAACCCTTTCTGCCACGTTTCAACACCCTCTTCTCTACTCCTACGGATGTTATAGGCTGAAACGTGATTTACAGTCTAAGCTCGGTTCCTTTTGTTGCATCACAGAAAAAGTTAGGGATACTGTAACCAGTGGAATATCCATCTGAGAATTTTCTCAAATTTCTTGGCTGCAAAATTGAATTTAATTGAATTGAATTTTTTTGAAGAAATCAGGAAGTTACAAATGCTAACACCTTGAAAAATTACGCGTGACGTAAGAAACGAAAGTGCTTTAAATGAAAAAAAAAAAAAAAAAAACAATAAAATAGCTCTTCATAGAAAAAATTTAAGAAACATTACACTATTATTATTCTCTATTCTTAGTATTTATACGAACAAATATAAAAACTTATGAAGCTTGAAAGCATCGATTGTGTAATATAAGACAAAAATTGGTCTCTAAAAAAACATCGATCGAACTGAAGTATATACACGTAACACTTATGATTATTCCTCAAAGTATAAGAAAAAGATAATAATAAAATAGAATATTTTATACAATTACGTAGTAACACTTTAGACATATAAAAAATATGTATTTGTGTGCGAAAAAGGCTGGCAGGAAAAAGAAAGATAGCGACGCTAAATCACACTTTTTTTTATGTCAACCTCACGTTCCATGTATGGTGCAGCACGATGCGAAATGCGCGTACAAATTCATATAGCTTTTTCAAAGAAGGAAAGGCTTCGATTGTGTAAAAACTATTTAAATGTTATGAAATATACACACGTATCACATGCATCACATCTAATAAATTTGAAGGAACCTTTAATATAAGAAAGTGTATATAACAGATGTACAAAAAATGTTTGAATTTATTACATTTCACACTTAACCCTTTCGCTATGGCAGATTCTAGTACGTAACACGCGTGGCGAAAGAAAGATGTTCAATTTGCAGTCGCAAAATTTGTTAAAGTATTTCGAAAAGTTTAAAAATTTGTAGTTTGTTTCGTTAAATTAAAATGGAAATGCGTAAAGGATAAAATTAAAGATTAAATTAAGGCAAAAGAAAATTTCCAAAGTGTCTATAGGCACTAACAGCAATGAAAGGATTAACATGCACTAGATATAAAGATTGCAATACTATAAGATAATTCTACCTCGTACGAGTCGTATAAAATTAATCTAAAATTATTATTTAGTGAAAACTAAAATTAGTGTAGTAAAAATTTTTTATAATTTATCGATGTGTTATATTGTATTTATGATATATTATCGATGTATTTATATAGTATTTATGTCTTTTTAGAACAACCATGCAATTGTGTAATTATAACAAATTAAATAATTATATAATTTACCGAATACCGTAACGAGAAACAACATTTACATTTACTTGAAATTGAATATTACAATACAATTGTAATACAGAAGAAAGATCATGAAATTAAATGAAAATACAGTATCAGCAACAAATGGATAAATTTGATCAGGCGCAAATGCAACGAAGAGCCGTTGGAAAAGAGCGACGTCTGCATACGTCGTAGGCGTCAACAAACGGTAGGTATCGGTGGTATTTATTGGGAATATTTATGAGGGGTGTGCTTTCATGTTTTGCACCGAGTGGGTCGTAATATTTTGACGGTCCTCGTCCCATCATCCGAAGCCGACGGCATAATTTCAGCAGAACTGCCGTGAGAAATTTCACGGAAAGAATCGCGAGAGGTGTCTATAGATTTAACCGTGAATCACAGCACCTTTTTTCTTGTCATTTTTTCATGAACCATATGATCCAGGAACATAAGTGCAAGTATATATCATTACTACAAGAATATTTCACCTGAATCGATTTTGATAAAACGAATATTTTAAGCTACCTCTATACACAAAGAAAAATAATTGTTCAGAAAATAAGTAGTATCTTCGCATTGTTTAATGAAATTGAAAGAAGTCGGAAAAATTGTATACAAGAATTAATTTTTTATCATTTCGATAATTTTCCTTATTTATAACGAATCGGGGATTATGATAATTAAATTATATACAATTTTAGTAATAATAATTATAACTCATATATTGTAAATGATAAAATCGAATGAATTTGTGACTAAACAAATTAAGATTTGCAAATTTTATGAGAAAATTGTCTTTGTACCAATACAAACGTCTTCAAATGTAATATGAATGATAAAACAAATATAGATGACCTCATAAAGAGACAAACCATAATGTTTTACATGCTACTAGGTTACCATATCTTCCCTTGGATCGTAAACTTTTCTCGTAATCACCAAGCGTAGATAACGACTACTGTTGTAAGCAGATTTATATTCGCCAAAAGGATCTTAATTTCTGAATATAATCATTTTAGTTTATCATATTATTTAGTTATTTTTCCTTACAGAAATCATTTATCTAATATTTGGATTGATGCATATTATGTTATGAATATTATTAAAACATTTGTAATTTCGTTAATACTTCTTATTTTTTAACCAAAAAAATCTGTATACGTTGAAAGTTACATAACTAATCTTTGAAACGATCAAAAATATTTTCTATTAGCTTTTAGTATTTAAACAATATTATCTAAGCTTTATTATATACTTGCCGGTGGTAAAAAACACAAAGTTGAAGTTAATAAATCGTGTTAGACTAAATTAATGCTTAAAATTACCACTTTCATTAATCTAATCATGTTAAATAATTCAAAAATTGTATTACCTTACTATTAATATCATTCACTTATTAAAAAATAATACAATCTTAAATAAAAAATGACGTAATAACAAACAAATATTTAATTTTTGCAGTATACCTTATGTCTGAAAAATAAGGGGATCGTCCATACATTAATTTAGACCCTGATCATATTATTCAGATTTCTGAAAATCTGCTTTGGAAACTGCTTTAAGTACTCTTGTCACAGCTGTTTTTATGATTGAAATGTCATAGCGAGTTTTTTCCCTTAGAATTTTCATTTTTGGAAATAATAAATAATCACAGACAGCCAAATCAAGTGAATAGAGCTGATGTGCAAGCTCTGGTATTTGTTTTTCAATGAAAAATTCACGTAAGACCGCGGTATGACGAGCAGGTGCATTATCATGCAAAAGAAACCAGTTCCCTGCATGATAACGCACCTGCTCATCGTACCATCCATGTTCATACGTGAATTTTTGGCCGAAAAACAAATACCAGTGCTTGCCCATCAGCTCTATGCATCTGATGTAGCTCAGTCAAATTTCCAACACCGAAAATACGAACAAGAGAAAGTCGCTATAATGACATTTTAGTCATACGAACAACCGAGACAAGAGTACTCAAGATAATTACCAAAGCAGATCTCCAAAAATTTATTCATTCATCGGTTTGTAGTACCCAATGTAGCATTAAATAAAAATAAAAAGTACATGCTTTGAATAAAATTAACGTTGTTTTGTAAATATGATCAGTGTTTGAATTAATATAATTGTAATCCAGTTATTTTTCAGAAAGGCTGTGTATTTATACTGTGAGTAAAATTTTATCTCAATTTAGCATCCATTACGAGCGTAATAATCGATGATTAAATGACAAGTTCTTGAAAAAGATATTCGATCACAAATAATTAATATTATTCTTTTATGAAATAATATTTATGCGTTGTACAGCTGCGCAGCACAGTAGCATAATTCATAACATAAACGGAATATTTGTAACGCAGATCTATAACACAGAGATAAATCTGCAGAAGACCGCTATAATGGTCGTTGGTAGCGAAATGGTTGAAGCAGCATTTGCTCGACTGCGCAAGTGACTCACATTACCGAATGTACGATGCGTAACGTACTTAACACAAACACTTGCGATTGTTTGCGAGCATTCCGGAAGCTGACGGTGTCATGTGTTCATACTTAAGAGGAAATTCGTTGATCATGAATGTTCAATGTGAACAAATGACTTTCACTTTTAGTTTCAAAGTTCATTTATACATTTAAAAAACGAGGGAAATTCACGCTGAATTAGATAAATGACAAAAAAATATTTTTTTGTTTGTTTCAAATTGAATAGGATACATTATTAATGCGGTAAGTTTGGTTTTATGGATCACTGTACTCCTTGTGTCTTAACGTGCTATATATTCGTTAAGGTAAGGAAATTTGCTCGATTATGGGAATAGTTTCAAACGTTAATAAGTAAGAAACGAAGCCTCAAACTTAAATATTTTATTCCTGAGTTTCGCTTTATTTTGGCTTCAAGATTCAGTACTTAAAATTTCACAAATTTCGGTGAAAACAGATGAACAATATGCAAAAAATTTAGCAATAGAATAGTCATTTTTAATACATTATTTAATCAAACAAGTTTTTCGAGAACCTACAAAATCAGTATCATGAATAAATTTTTTCCGAAACAAAGCAAGTAGTTTTTTTAACTTTTGTTTTCACTTCTTCGGTGTAAACTTTAATATAAAAGAAATAATATTTTGTCGAGAATTGCATCCTAAGTAAGCTTCATGAAAATTGATGATTTACACTTCGGAATTCTCCCCTGCTAGAAGGCAATGACACTAGTAAGGAATCTGTTGATTGAAGCCATAACTTTATAAACTCACAAGAAGAGGCTTTTCAATGGATCCATGACAAATACTCGTAAACATGTCCCTCTCCATTAAAATTTGCCTAATTGCATACAAAATAAGGCACACCATCGCAAACACTCACGAACATCTAAAATTCTCGCAAACGTACACGAGCTACTTGTGCAGCCGGTGTTGCGTAGCGATTTTACAGAAGATCGCTCACGAGTAGTATATCAACAACGATCGTCTGACTGTTGCAAAGGTATCCTGATCGGTGAGCATTGTTCCGCCAAAACCAAACGACTTCCGGCTGCATTGAAACGATTTAGAGGATTTCTGTTAAATTCCCCTATGGACATGAAACAAACTAAAAGAGGAGAAAAATTGTAGAGAAAGACCGAAAGGGACAACTCGCGGGAAGAACATTTCGTTGCATGAGTGCTGCCAACGGTTATACTCACTCATATAGAATCGTAGAGAAACGCCATATAGACTGCTATATGGCTGCCGCCAACTGATATATGCGTGACGTTATCTATATCCACTTACTTCCTCGTTTGGCAGAAGATTCGAAGCGATTTAAAATAGGTCACCCTAACTGAAGAGACATGTACAACAAAAGAATGTGTCGGAAGTAGCACCCACTATCAAATTCTTGAATCATTTCCTCCGATTATGTCGTCTTTGGTATTCACTGAATGAAACACTCGAAACTTGTAACTTGCGTTTCCTTCGTATAAACGAGCTTTGTAGATAAGGGAAATCGTCTAAGGAGTATGTCAATTGAAGGGTTGTTTCGTATTTTGCAGAATTAATTGTTACATCGTTACTATTATATTTTTAAGTTTTGCCTTAGGTTTGAAATTAATTTAAGGATAATTAATTTATACCACATTAAATTGCAATATCAAATATATTATATACAGGATGTCTATTTTAACTGAACACGGTAAAATATCTCGCAAGGAATCGAAATTATCAAAAAAGTATTCCTACAAGTAGTTTTTCTGCAAATAGAGCTTGCGGAAATTTTCTTAAAATATTTACTTTTTTGCCGCAAAATGTGTTCATTCTTTATCGAAATTTCAAAACTTTTCGTTCCAAGGCCTGTCATTTTTCTAAAACTTATTATAATTCCTGCAAACTTTACAAAAACTGTATTAATATACAATAAAAATGCATTTGATATTTTCTCCCAAATTAAGTGAAATTAAATAAAGTGGGAAATTATAAAACTTTGTTTGGTGCAACAGCAAACCATCCATTTGTGGGATATCAAGCTTTCTTTTTTTCCCACCACACACAGATGACTCTATACGGTATTGTGTGAAACTCCAAGATCTTTCACAGAGTCTGTACAAATTCTTCTGTGATTAGCTTCCGCTTGTTCCTTCAGCAGATCGTCTACAGGATATGAGAACCGTTCGCTACGAGGGGCGTTTTCGAGGCTCGTATAGCTAGACTTTGAACTTCGCAAATCATCTCTGCACTGCCCTATCTTTCGGTGAATATTCTCATAAAAATATTCAGTAATTAATATTTAAGACCATTCTTTATCGCTATTTACTTTTAACTGTTTCGAAGTTAATAATTTTTGGTCTGCAAATTTAAAAAGTAATTTCAGATTTCACATATAAATATTTATCGATCAACAAAGTACATTTTCAATATTATCAGGATCTCTTGTTGCATGCAGAATTTAATTAAGATTGATACTTTCTGAATTTAGTGATATTTCTTATGCGTAATTTTTATTAGTTTTCTATCGCCAGAAACATTTCTATTTAATCGTAAAAAAGATACTATAAACGTTTAAAAATTAATTATAGGTCTTGTACATTTTAATATGGCTGCCTATCTCCAGTATTTTGTGTAGATAACGAATTAGTATCAATTCGACATAAAATTTTATAGACTGCTATTAGACGTTGTATGTTCCTTATCAATGAGTATCGTGAAAGCTTGCAGGACAGCGGCTGGATACGTGTTTCTGGTCGGATATAAATAATAGGACCATGTCGGCAATCGCTATAATTCAATTCACACCTGATAACTGTGACCATAGAATTTCCATATTACAGGCTGCAATAAAATTAAAAATATTTTCGGGGCGGTCCGTACGCTTCAGGGGGTCCCGGCGCTCTTCTCTTCGGTTCGGATGAACGAGCCGGGGATCGCGATCCTTCACGTTTGCTGTCTTACGAATTTGTTCCTCGAATTTGTTTCTCGTTATCTCTGGTGGTCTTTCCTTCCGTACGACAAATGGTAAGCGACTAAGCAAAACGAAACGGTGCCAGCAGACCACCATTTTTTCAGAAATTCTACTTCGAACGATGATTTATGCTTGAAGACAAGCTGAATGATACTTCCAACTTTTTTTTTTGCATTCTCTTGCAAATCAATCGAAAAATCAAATGTGAAATTACATTTAAACGTGACACGTAAAGAAAATAGGAAGTTTTACTAATATAATTTCTTTTTATTCTTTTTAAGATACTACTCTGTTCATGTATTAATTTGACACGTACAAAATCATTAATTTTCATTTACACGGTCGTTATTCGTATCCTTTAAATTTACACATACCACAGTACCGAATTCCACTCCACAAATAAATTACGACATTACGAAAAAGAAATCTATTATTGCCGAGCACCTAACGGATATCCAGCTGACAGTCATAAATTTAAGTCGGCCGAAACTGACCGAAGAATCAATTTTGCCGACAACAAGATGAATTGAGTAACCTATAATCTATACCCCTAATTCGTATTACACTCACAGGCGTTATTCCCCTGGCGTACCTCTCTGGCCAGAGATTCCGATTCCTTTTTCCATCAAGCTGATTGTTTTAGCTACAGGGGTGAGAATATATTATGCTCTAACGAACAAGCGGCACAGCTAAACACAAAATTAACGACTAGCAGGTATTTACGGCTGTGACTTGTCGGCATCGTTTAAACAAATGTTTGTTTCCTGCCTCAACGACTCCGCCTTGTCAGGCCTTCTTCGTAGAGTGCGTACAGAGGTTCCTTTTGGAACTGAAGTGCCGTCGTTCGTGCTCGTGGCACCACACCAATCACCCTAAATGTACGCCCACTTCTATCATCCCTCTCTTTTTGCACTGTACACTATGTGGTCGAATTGTCTTTAAAGATCGAACAATCAACAGACATGTATGTATAGGATCATTCAAATGCGACGTCTAGATGTCAATACTGTATAATGTTTACATATCATGTCTTTTCAGATGACATAAGCCATTTTGTTTTAGTAGAAAGTAGTGCAATTTGAACCACAGGCAGACATGGATTGCAGCAACGCATTTACATTGTTCAAACTCATGAAAATGAGTGTTTTCTGTTCCACTGTTTTCAAGCGAAGTTTTGTTTAGTAATGAAGCTCATTTCACAGTGGATGGATTCGTTAATAAGCAAAATTGTCGTATTCAGGGTGATAAAAATTCTCGCGTTATTCGTGAAAAATCTTTGTACACAGAAAAAGTCACTGTTTGCTGTGCATTTTGGAAAAATTAAATTACTGGACCATTTTTTTTCAAAGATAATGCTGGAAATGCTGGTTACTGTGAATGTTGAGCGATATTAATCAATGTCGAGTGACTTTTTATAATCAGAATTGAATCATATTGATGTGTACAATTAAAACTAATTTTTGTTATTGATATAACTGTTTTTTCCGCATATTAATCATAATCTGTGCCACGAGTCTGGCTTGTTTCTATAAAGCAAGGGGTTAGTTAATACTAACGTCAAATTTAACCCTTCGCGTTCCGAGTATTTTTTTCTTTTTGTACGATCTATGTATCAACTCCAAGACACTTTTGCAACGAATCCTATGAAAATGAAAAATTTCATTTTGAAAAAAAGAAAAGAAAAGAAAAACAGTTATACACGTTTATGAATTTATTTTACTAATTTGCTTTACTTCAACATGAATAAAATTTAAACGAAATTATGGTCTGTCTGATAAATATCTCCGTAGTGGCGCCAGCAAAGTGCTGTGAGTTAAAATACAAGTTTCACCCGGTTTATCCCTGTCTCTCTTCTGGACGTGTTGAAACAAATTAAGGAACAACGATACAAGCAAAAATAGTTAATCGACTTTGAATTTAGTAACTTTTTTCTGTATCATCGGTGTATCGATGGCATGTACGTAAACAAACGAAAGATTAAAGAAAGAACAAAAAAAAGTAACTGAGATGAATAGAAAGAAAAAAAAGCAACAAACGGAAACGAAAGAAGGCTGCCAAATAGAGGAAAGAAGATGGAAAAGTTGAAAAAGGCTGTGGACAGGGGGTTAAAAGGAGAGACAGGTAGAAAAGAACAGTGAGAGCCGACTCATACGCGCGCCATTGAAATGAAATTTATGTACCAGAAGCATAAAGCCCACTGCCGCATCTTTCAGACCCTAGTATTGGAGGCATCCAAACTACCGAATTCACAAATATTCGTTTCTTCCCCATTCTCTGTCTTACCCTTCTTTCACCAAACACATTCCTTCAGCTTACTTGTATCGTCGCTACAATTCAAATGGATACTGCTTTCTACCATATACAAATAGTAATATCGGACATAAAGAACGTGAACCTGATAGAGGCGGAAGAGGAGAGTGGACGAGATATGTGGAATCCTATGAGCGGATATGTCGAGAAATAAAAGGGAAGTAATACTATTGTCTCCTAACGATCGTCGTCGCTCCAAGATAAATTCCTTATGGAACATTTGTGAATCATTATTCCACACATATAGACAGAAAAAGAATAGAAAAACATAAGTTATATGTAACTCTTATATAAAATGTCACTCGTATATGTTTAGGCCCACGTCACTTATCTTTCAAAATATAGATACTAAATGAAATGAAAATAATACAAATTGACATATAAAATGGAAAAGAAAAAAGAACAAAAAAATATTTGGTCCATATAAAAAATTCGTTTAGAATGATCCAATAGAGATCGTGTTAAGAAATATTCCGATGTCTTTTCCTGAATAACTATGTACCATAGAATTGAATACTATTATATTATGCAATGTAAATGAAAATGTAAATATAGTACCTAGTTGTACATTTTTCGTGTAAAAGTGAAAATTGTATTTGAAAATTAGTGAAGTTGTACATGTAAATTATAACAGCTTGATTAAACGGGTAATGAATTGAAAGAAAGAATTGCAGAAGACAAATAATAGAATTGGCAATGTCCATAAACATACAAATATAAACACACGTAATATTTTGTAGCATTACGTTGAGACATGGCCAAGCGTGCTGACTCATAAATTTTCAAGGTTCATTTCCTCGACAACGAAGGTTCAAATAGAAAAGTTTTGTTCCACACTTTCTATGAATTTTTGCATGAGGAATCGTGTTATGTCGTGCGTGCCATTCATCCTTATCCAATTTCTATATAGTTTATCCTACATACAGTACACCATAAGTTTTATTATTAAAGAAATTTAGTTTCATTTACATCTACATACATAGAAAGTGTTTGAAAACTGTTTGCATTATAGAATTGTCAGAACATATACATAATAAAAAATAGTATTATAATGTTCACATTTTCAACATTATTCACTTAATTCCTTTTTTAAGATTTATTGTGTAGTCTCACATTTTCCTTGAAAATAATAAAGTTATCTGGGAAGTATCGTATTATAAACATCGATATTTTGCAAAATTTACTTAAAATTAGTTTTACCCTGTGTATTTACACATAAATCTTTTTATAAGCAAGAATACTAAATAGATATATTTAGCAATCAGTCGTTGGTAAGCATGTTTCTTCAAAAGTGTGACGAAATTCAGCGGTTACGTGATCAGAATTTGACACTTCGTAAGATTCTAAATTGTTTAAACATTTTTTTATGTAATTAATAAGTTACAAAACGATATTATTGATTAAAATTATAAAAATATATATACACGGTTGAGAACATAAATATTCTTGATTATGCATGCGAATATGAATTTCGACAGAACGAAATCAAATTCAATTCAAAAATTTATAAAAGAAAACCAGTAACAATGACAAATCATAATCACTTCTTCAATATTAATCATTACATGTTCATCGGAACACTTTGTTCAAAATTGTTCTATGAAAAATATCCCTTTAAAAAACAGTAACTTTTTTAAAATTCGTCTAAACGACTTGAGTATTTTTTCCAGAATTTAAGATTGGTTTATTGGTAGACGTGAGCAAAATATTTTGAAAAATTACAATTTTTACAAGCATTTGTTTACACATCATCTAATAAACTAACTCCTCCAACTTCTAAAAAAGAATTCAAGCCGTTTGATCCAATTTTCAAAAAGTTATTGTACTTTGAAGAAGATACAAATACTTCTGTGACTCACTGTATAGGTATAATGCCTAATTTAAACAGTTACTTCAAACTACACAACTTTAACAAAGCGCATAAACTTGTAAAATGACAATGTAACAAATGTATACTAGATAATAATTTCGCATTTATTGCAATTTCGTAGAATGTAATTGTCCCAAGCAGAAAAACATCAGAGGATACCTTACACTCATATGCACTGTGCATGCACGCACGTTCACATACGGTTGTAAGTAGGTAATATCTGCGCGTAACGAAGCCTTGCAAAATAAGGGAAACAGTGAAACACGATCAGGCAAAAAGATAAGCTTGGCTACTGCGAGATCTCCTTTACTCCACGGGGTTCCCGGAAAGAGAGGGCCTCGGGATGGATACTCGCCATCTCATCTAGCAGAGATAGGCCATGGCCCAGCTACCATATCTGATGAAACGCGATGGATGGGACAGCATGACACTAAAGTACGAAACAAAAGTGTCCTCCGCGGCGTGCGTTCCTCAGCCGCGCGGCATCTAAACCCTGTGCCTCAATCACCCCCTTCGGCACCCACACCTGGAACCATGCAATGACTGCGTTGGGACCCGACAAAAACTTTTACTGTTTTTTCGGCAATTTGTTACCTACTTTCACGTTAGTCACAGATTTCGTTTTCTCTGTAACATTTGCCTTCTATCTTTCTTTTGTTATTGCTGTGCCCGTCGAATTTTTATTTTATCTACATACGCAACAGTATTTCACACGAGATGTATTTGAACCAATGTATGTAACTTTGTTAATATTTATAGTTAAATGATAGAAGATATTTTATTTAAATAAACAGTAATGAAATTTCCGTATGATTTATGCATACCAACAATTGCAAATATTCAACATACTTTATGTAGAGACACTTTCTTAAATAAATTTGAGATCAATTAAAAATTAATTAATAAATTAATAAAAAAAATGGAGATTAAATATATGCATATTAAAGAGAAGAAACCTTATAGAAAATTTGAAAGAATATTCTTGATAATTTGAAACAATACAAATTTATTTAAATAAATAGTAATGAAAAAGACACTACAATTTCTGTATCATTTATGGATACCAACAATTGCAAATATTCAACATATTTTATGTATTTAAATAGAATAGAATATTAATTAAAAATTAATAAATTACTAAGTAATGAAGATTCTATATTTGGATATTACAGAGAAGAAACATTGTGAAAAAATGTTCTTAACAATTCGAAGTAATATAAATATAGTTTGAAAATTACAAGAATTTATTTAGTCAATATAGAATGTTTACGTATGTATAATACAATCCTTTATAATAAATACTAAAAATACCCAATTGTTTTAGCGAAAGTGTAAATAGTAGCAAATAAATTTATTTACGATTATTTATGATTCAAATATAATTGAAACTACTTGTACGAACATTGATATTTTTAAAATAATTTATGCAAACCGTACTAAACGAGCAAAGAAACTAAGCTGACTTGTGTACACTATTGAGATAATATATCAAAATTTTTTAAATGCTTTTGCCGAATTTCAACAATAATTTTATCATAATTTCGTGTTGCGTATAATTTTCAATAATCACAAAGAGAATTAAATACTTCATCACTCCTGACTCTGCAATAACATTACATAACAACGAAATGTTCCCACAGTATAATATTCATTTCATGCTTTTCGCACACAACTTAGGAATGTGCGTAAATTTAATAAAACTGTCGATTTCAAAATTGTTTTCACACTATAAACGTGTTTTCAGTTACTCAAAATTTATTGCCTACTTCTAACGTAATATCTCGTTAATTTTCTGCGAATAATACAATATATGTATACATACTATTCAACTGAAATTCTATTAAAAATTTATCAATTATCTAAAAATAAACTTAACCCTTTGCACTCAACTGACTCTAACATACGCTTTGATTTCATTCTAATTTCATTAATATTCAAATAAAACAAATTAACAAAAGAAATAAGACTAAATAAACTTATAAACAACGAGCATTCCTTCTTCCCAAGAGAAAACTTTTGATTTTCAGAACTTTTATTAGCGAAAGTGTAGTTAGTCGGTCACACGAAAAAATGCTCAGAGTGCAAAGGGTTAACAATATTATTAATCATGTTACAAAAACTCCAATTTTCCAAACTGTTCCTGTAACTTAACTTAAAGCGCCAGCAATTTGTTTGGAAACTTTACGTGAAACGCTGCAATATTTACAAGTTCTGTAGAAACATGCAATTTTACAAATAAAACAAAATAATTCTTGTAGAACAAAATTTCTATACAAAAATTTTACATGATCTTGGGAAAAAGTTTAACAAACTAAATTTATAAATAAAAAAAAGTGCATTTAGGCGAGCCCGATGCTTTATCGTTAGTCCACAGATTACACCTTAAAACACCGGCGTTTAGTGTTAATAAACATATACATATATAAAAATAGTTTAAAACAAACTTCGTCGAGTTAAGATTATGTTAAAAAACAGAGAAGACAAAAGGAATAAATTCTATTTGCAATGTGAAACGAAAAGCAAGGTGTGTTTGATTTCTACAAAAATCCGACACATCGATCACGTGCAAAGATTCTGAACAATGTAGAAGACAGGTATGTAAGAGAACAAATTTCATCAACAAATGACAGAACTTGGAGAGGCGAAGTTGCTGTGGCGCAGTGGGTCTCTCGGCGTGACGCACGACCTCCTTACAGGCGCCAGCCTGCTAGAAGAAGAGCAGAAGTAAGAAGACGAAGAAGAAGAGAAAGGCGTTCCGACGAAACGAATCGCGGTGTCGGAGCCAGATAAGATCTCCGAAACGGGGATCAGTAATATTTTACAAAGTCATCGAAGTTGCTCGCTAACTTCGGCATAAATTACAATCGCTATCTCCTCCTCTCCTACACTTCTTCGCATTCATCCCTTTCACGAGGTACCTTCGATGCCTCGGCTATGGGAAGATAGGAAATTGCACGACGAGCCCACTTCGTTCCGCACGGTGTGTTAAACAAACATTTGCCATCCTAATAATATAGAACACCGATCTACGTCGATGGAAACTAATAAATTTATCCGTCAACAGAGTGTGTAACAATCGAAAACTTTAGAGTCCGTCGAGAATTAGCAAATACACGAATACTATATAAACAGACGAAACGTTTAGAAATTGTGGAGAAATATTTATCGTAAATGCAATTTAAAGTTCAATTGACAGTATATAATAAATATTTATTCATGACAAATATTTATTTATTGAAGAATTATTGAGCATAAACTTCAGAGTGAAAATATTCATCTGCTTGTTAATACAAAATTTAATTTAGATATTTAATTATGCCTGTTAATACAAAATTTATTATAGAATTTATTATACATATACTAACAAATCGTTTTTATTCCGTATAATATATTGATTTGTACAAGGAAGGCGTAAATATAATAGAAGGCAAGAAAAATTAGAATTACTACTGAAAATGTAATTATATCATTCATAATCTTTTTCTGATTATCTAGTTTCAAGTGCATATTTAATGATAATACCAAATGACGAAAAGTTTCAATAATACTGTATTTTTAAAAAGGATTTTTTTTTTCAAGAAAAACATGTTGCTCTCACTGGCTAATCTATGTTTCTAGCTGAGTATAAATACGAAAGAACATTAACTATGAATATTAAAAAATAATCAAGCATAAACTTCGGTCTGAAAAAGTTCATTTATCTCTCAATACGAAATTAATTGTAGAGTTTATTATACATACACTAACAAATCATTCTTATTACGTATGATATATTGATTTGTATAAAAAAAACGTAAATAAAACAGAAAGCAAAAAAAAATTAGAACTTCTAATGAAAATGATATTGTATATTTTATAATATTTTTCTGTTTATCTAGTTTTAAATAAATACTTAATGAAAATGTCAAACGACAAAAAGTTTCAATGAAACAGCAATAGATTTGTAAAAAGGAATTGCTTTTAAGAAAAGTATGTTACCCTCGCTGGCTACGCTAGGTTTGTAGGTGAGTATGACGGAACTCGTGTCTATTTCGTGTGGATTTCGTAAGTTTAACATAAGAGTAGCATGGAATCATAAGACGTCCATCGTAAAATCCAATGTTTACTCGCAAGATTAGCGTCTATGACAAAGTACAATGCCGCCGTTTATTATTTCCGACAGTGAACAAACCGATTACCATCACCGAGAACCGTTACTTAAAATTTTGCTGAAAAGAAAAGAGAATAAAAGAAAAAGAAGAAAGAAAAGAAGAAGAAGAAAACGAAAGCCAAAAAGTCAGAGGGAACATGAGGATCCGGACAATGACATAAAAAAATTCCTCACTTGCCAGGGACTTGTTCATAAATTATATCTGAAAAAATATTTGCGGTGCTGTGCATGATACACTAGCAAAGTATTGCGTATGCCAGCGGATGAGTGATGATTTTAGTATGCCTGACAAATTAATTCTACGTCTTCAACGCGTAATTTTGGAGTGTTTAATGGTTTTTCGATTTTCATGTGTTCGATGGCCTCACGGAAACTTTATAAATTATTACAATTTGAATTATTAATCAGACAAATCATCGCGCACCTTAAATCGTGTGCCAACATGATAATTCCTTCGAAAGAAACTTTGGAATCCTAAGTATTCGCATAAATTTAACACGGTCGATGTTTTGAAGTTATTTACAAGGAAATAATGAATTAAATTTAACGTAAATCATTTGACAAATTTTCAATACACAAATTATCTAAGAATGAGAAAGACGTCCACATAGAACATATAGACAACATGCATGTAACTACAAAACTGGTTTCTAATCCAATTACGTTAAATCAACAGAGGTATGTTTAGAAAAACCATTTTAGTAAGAAGAAGATACTATTTATACGTCAGCTTGAAATAATGTTGACAGTATGTTTTCCAATTCTAATCGAAGAACTTCATATACGATAATGGTGTTTCCGATAGTTTTGAACTAATATTACATTTGTAATTCCAATACAACACTTGATTGTTCATTTAACTCCTTGTAACACCATATGATTTCAAAGATACATTCTATATAACCATAAGTTTCATTTTATTTCGTTATCGTTGTACTATAGCATCATATTGTTAAATTATCACGTAATCACTAGACACTTTTTTTTATACTAATTATTACTTCTTGCTTGTATCACAAAAATGTAAAATTTTGGCTGACCTTCTCGTGAACGAAAAAATATATATTTTATGTTTATATCTATAAGCAATACTCTTAAATGAATTTTGAAGTAATAAGTATTACAGAGATATTTAGTAAAATGATTGAAAAATCAAATATTCTATTTCAAAGGAATAAAAAATATTACACAAGATTTGTTAAGATAAAATATACGAAAACTCTCGATTCGTTCCTTCGAAAATAAAGCGGTTTTTACCTTATAAACCCTCGAGAAAGCAACGAGCGTGGTTAGTCCGAATGTAACCGAGAAGTTAACACGATAGCGATCAAAGTGCTGAAGATTTTCAGAGTTTGAAATACAGATATCACCCACGAAGACAGCCTATCTATTCTCAGGTGGATTCTAACCCGAACTTGAGTCAGAAATTAATATTCTGCTTCTATGTGCAGAATTTGCCGTGGTTCGGAGGTCTCGAGGGGAAACGTCAGGTATGCGGTCGAACTGCATGGAATGGTAAGAATGAAAGAATACTATACTATCCGATATGCCTATCTGCATCTTTGATTTCCCACGTTTAAATCATTCCACATTTTCTTATGTCAAAAAGAAAAGAGAAAATATCTTCATATACATTTCACTTCACTGTTGAGCTACTAAACAGATGTTATTCTTTTTGAAAAATATGAATTTTCATTATTTAACGCATAAATATTTACTGTTTCAAAAAATATTCATTTTACTATTTATGACATAAATATTCGTTATTTAAAAAAATATATACATACATAAGAAACATGTAGGCGTGTAAGTTGGATGACCCTATATAAATAAGTGTGCAACCATATTTGCCAGAATTATTTGCATACCGATACGATGATTAATAACACTTCATTCTGACATCAATAGCGTTAACATTTCTAACGTATAAAACCGTTATCGTTAAATGTATAAACGTGATTGTTATCTACCCAATGCTTGCGTATCTTTCATGTTTCACTATAATATTATACAGCAACGTGGCCGATGAAAGCTGATACAGGTAATAAGCACCTATACCCAGTTTATAAAATACAGGCAAAGGAAAAACTTTTCGGGCAATAAACATCTGCATGAGCGATGAAAACATTTTAATATTTCTCCCTAATAACACACCGTAAGTAACACATGTATGACCATAACTACCATTTCATCTTTCGGTAATTTATCTTTCGCAGTAATGCATCTTCTTTCACGATAAACAAGGTTTATGGAAACACGAAATACAAAAACGGAGATCAAAATTAAATAAAAAGTGGTTGGTTAAAAATATACTTGAATAAATGCGCAATATTGCGTTTGTTGCGAATAACTGTGTCCGAATTTACGAAATGAATTCATTTTTTCTTTATTTATACTTTGCATGTTTGTATAAAAGCAAACATAAAAGTGTTCCTCTTTTTTCTTTAGTTTACATTATAACTGAGATGTTTTACTTCTAATTTGTATCTCAGTTCTGTAGTAAAATTTTTCTCTAAAGAACGTCAGCTATTTAAATGATATTGCACACAAAATTTATAAAATTTTTACTAAATGTTTATATAGATTTACTTGTATTTTATAAATATTTTGTATTTTAATATAATACATAAGTCTATAAAATTATAAACATCTATAATTTTTAGAATTCTTTTTTCTAAGTTACTTTCGTTCCCAATTGAAACCGTGTAAAACCAAAAAACTACATTAAAAAAAAAAGATATGATTTTACATAAAAAAAGAACCAAATATGTAGATGAAAATTTGTGCATAAGAAGGTTTACCTTTAGGAGAAAGTAAATTCAAAGATTTGCTGCAAACTGTTGCTTCTATTCATGATTTTATATTAATAAAAAATGAACAGGTCACATTTCGTAAAGAAATAGTCTACACAGTAAATAGTGTAAATCTTCCTCAGCTAAAAGAAAGGTTCGTACAAGTTTTCACACAATTAAAGCGTAAAAATACCGTAACATCAATTCACGATTCTCCGACTCAAAGAGTAAAGATTTGTACGCGTTAACGAGAACGTCAATTTCAACAATTTACTCAATAATGTTAATTGAAATTAAGGAAATCGTTAATAAATATATTATCAGTACTTATGCTGACATTAGCATCACTTATAGGTACAAACGTAAGGCCGAGAGCTAATTAAATACACACGCTCTCGCGAATACTTAAATTCTATTTTCTGAAAACCTCAAATTCAGTACAAAAAAATATCCTACGTTTTCAATTTATTATTTCAAATAGAATTTATCCTCTACATGTTCGTACCTTCACGTACATTTACGTGCTGAAAATCGTTGAGCAAATTCTTAAAATGCAAGATTTAAAAAAAAAAAGAAAAAGAAGAAGAAGAAGAAGAAGAAGAAGAAGAAGAAGGAAGAGATATCCGCGGCTACGTTGGAGCCATGAATTATTACCACTGAGCGTGTAAAACAACTGCTGATATCAAAAATGATAAGTACAACACGAAGGCAAGAGGGAAGGCTACGGTGGTATTAAGTGAGTCGGTCGAACGATACAACACACAAGCGTATAAAAGTTCGCGGATCACTCCTCCCACCGATTCCATAGCAAATTACACGCATAGGAAATTCAATCCAAAATTAAAATTGACTTTAAAGCGCATCTTTTACAATGTATATGTGACTGGAGGGTGTCGACTTAAATTCATCGAAGCCGATGTCCGACTAAAAAGAAAAGAAACAGAAAAAAAAAACAGAGAAAGAAAGAAAGAAAAAAAGGAAAAGGGAAAAGAAGATAGAAAGTGTACGGTGTGTCGGCAAAGACGGTATCACGTTTCGTGTGATCCGATATTTGTTACACGTTCTTATAAAAGATGAAGAAGCGGTCCGTCGTGCGGTCCAAAAGGCAAGGAGGTAAAGCAAGAACGGATATTGGCACAGGTATGAGCATGAGGACAAGAGTACGAGAGAACACAGGAACAGGGGAGAAGCACCAGGGCACACAGTCACAGAGCCACGGGCATTTCAAGACCCTATTAACGAGTGGCCCCCCGCGGCCGTGCAACAGGCCCAATCAACCCAACTCCAATTCCTGGCCCTCACTTCGACTTGTTTTATGTAATGCCCGCGACGCCAGAATCAATTAGTCGAGGCACCCTCCTATTTTGCGTATGCATGCACCTATATGCATAGCGGCCAATCCACTCAAAAAGGTTCGGAACTTATTTGCAACTGTCCGCTGTGAACCAGGGGACCACGGTAGACGAGAAAAACCGGTTCGTCTGCGAGTTAGGCGGAAATTAAATGACTCGAAACAAACGGCAATAGCGGTGTTACTTGCCTCCAGCCGGTGGTGCACCAAGCTGCCTAATACTGACTTTCACATGGAAATCTATTCACCGTTAATACGATTTTATACTTGCATCCATCAGATACGATACGTGTACACATCGGAACACTTTGCCGATCGATCAGGGAGATCTCCCTATATCACGAAGAAAATGGATATGCTTGATATACAGAGTGTCCCGTAACTGGTGGTACAAACGAGCAGGGATCGATTCCACGTGAAAAACGGAATCAAAAATGTAGAATAAAATTTTTTCATTTAACGCTTTGTTTTCGAGAAATATCTGTTGTATTTGATAGGTCGGAGAAAATTATAAAAAATTGTTACGTGACATGCAGCCAGTCAGACTAAATCAGTGTGACACGGTTATGAAACGTTTTCTATCTACCATTCGACGTCATTATTAATGAGATGCGAAATGTTTAAATAAAACAGTAATTAAACTTTGGTACTGTATTCTGGTGTTCCTGATAATGAGAGAAGATCGTGTAAACATAGGTCAGAAAATTCTTTCCTTCTGAGATAAATTAGACATTTTTCGATCGTGATGAAATATTATAAGAATGTTGTTAAAATTTATGACTGAATTCAGTTGAATGCATATTGAAATTTACTTAAAAAAAAATTGCTGAAAATAATTTGCTTCTACAACATTACACGCTTCACATTGACATTTTAAAGACGTTCAAAAATTCCAAGTGTCCGAATTTTTTCACATACAGCAATTGAAATTTTACTTCTGACAGCTATTCTAGGTAATTTTCAATGCAAACAGAAAGTGTCTCTATCGCGGAAAGGAAGCGCTTCCGAGCCCATGTTTATATGACATTTTATCATCCTCAGGAACAATACAACACGATACTAAAGTTTGGCCACCTGTTTCCGTGCCGCCATGTATGGTATTATTCACAGCTCGAATTCATTTACTCTTGTATCTACAAAAATCAACATTACTTTCTCACCAAGCCAACATTCGTACAATGTTCGTACAATCTAAATCACATCTCTTTGTCTTAAACTTATGGCCATTACTGTACCATATCTTTCTCTTTCACTTCTCGATAAAGTCGTAATATTTGCTTCTATTTCGCAGGATATAAATATCGTGACACTTTACACGTGTCAAATCCACCGAACAATTTTCATTCTAATACTTTTCGAAACAGTCCATAGTCAAACGTTAACAAATTTGCAATTTAAATATTAAGACAATCACAGGGACAGGGGGGGGGGGAGATAGAGAGTGAGGGGGAGAAAGAGGGATGGAGGGGGAGAGAGAGGGGGAGAGAGAGGGGGAGAGGAGAGAGAGAGAGAGAGAGAGAGAGAGAGAGAGAGAGAGAGAGAGAGAGAGATAAAACACACTACCATAATAAATATAAAAGAAAGTGAAAGAAAGATATTGGAATTCATATATCCTTGAAATCAAAAAACTTCAATGAATACCGCAGCACGAGTGCGATACATCACACAGCAGCAGCCAGCATGGGAGCGTACGATCGGACTTTGTTCAGCTACTAGGCAAACAATCGACCAGGGCTATTCACGATCCAAAAAGCACGGCTGTGCGTATCAGACGAAACTGTGCATACATCAAGCTTGTTTAGACCTATGCCGGAGTGAGAGCATGTAACAATACAGCAATTTGGCTTAAACCGATATGAGATCTCACGAAGGTGTTTTTTCCCACCTTACCTCTACCACCTAGCGTTCATCGATAAACAAGCCTCCCTCGTACGTGATACGACACCCGTCAGTGTTATAAAACTACTCTTTTTACCTGAAGAAACTTTATATTTCACGAGAATTCCTTTATATGTATCTAAATAAAATTGTAATTGTTTTAAATATTTTCTACGATTCAATTAAATAAGAAAAAAAGAAATAGAAAAACAATTACTAATGTAAATATTCAGAGAAAGATAACAATGATGATAAGATGACAGGGATGATATGGGGCGTCTTGCATAAATATAAAATATTACATCATGAGTAGACCGCGGATTTTTACGCATTTATAGGAAATTTAAAGGTGCAAAATTGCACAGAATACACGTAATATAATATACAAAATATATAAATAATAGTGTTTTTTATAGTATCTGGAAAGTGAAATAATTTTCTACCGAAGTTCTATTTTTTACTGTCTTCTCAAAAATATGAATTTGCATAAAAGTCCGCAGCCTAATTATGATTATTCTATTTCACAGTTACAAACGAATAGTAATAGCTGATAAAAATAAACATCATAATCAGTGCAGTAAATAACACCATAAACACCTAACCTAACTTAACCAGGTTTAAAAACTCAGCGAATGTAACGACTGTAAATGTTAAACAAATTTCTTATTATTATGTAATTAAGTTTTCAATCCTTTGCTAAGTATATGTATAAATAAACTTCATAAAATTAATAAAAATTTATAAATAAATTTCTCACTATTATGTAAATTGTTTATAAGTTTTTATTAATCCTATTAAGTTTACTTTTATATATAAGTTAATAAACTTAATATATTTATTAAGTTATTTAAATAACTTATATTACTTATGATACAAGTGTATACGAAGTCCGTATGTAGCTTAAATTTTAAAGTATACAAAAACCGTTTCTACAGTATACGGTTCGAATCGATTTCACGGAGGCCTGTGCCATGAATTCCAAAACGTATACGCACGTACACCTAACTCGTACGAGACCCACCAACACCTGTAGGTACCGACACTGTATCCTATATTTCTGGAATTCGATGCGATCTTATCTCGACTTCGAAGTCACCACGACCCCCGCGAAGAGGATCTTTGATTTAGTACGGAGGAGAGACGAAAAAGAAAAACGCAATTTCGAGGACACCGGCTATACGTTTGTAAGGTATGCTTTTACAAGCACACGATTTGCAAATGAAACACACTTCACTTTTAAGATGTATTAAATGTACAAGTGAAATAAAATTGGTGATCTTAGTATGTTGTTTCAATGTAATTTTATTTTGTAATTTTATCATTTATTTTTTCGAATTTAATAATTTAATGTAACATCACACAACTTGTGCTGAAAATAGCGCAAATATGCTTGTTCGCTAATAAAAATAAACAGACTAGTATCACGTGATGTCTTCAGTTTTGTAGAAGCAGGTTTAACAAATTAAGCACTTTGTTATTATAGGTTACACAACAGTGGAAATATATTGCGTTATTATATACGTATATAAAATTCTATCTTTTGAGAAATAATTGATATTTTATAATTTAGTTATTATAAAGATAAGAAATTGCATAAAGTGTAAAATATGACTACTGTAATGATGATTTTAACAATGCCAGAATATGTTAAAAAATAACCAAATTAATTTTAATTCAGGTTCGATTGTAAATGCCATTTTTCTAAACTGAATCAAAATTTAAAACTGTACATCTACACGAAAATCATAAACAACTAATGTAAAATGTTCAAATTATTTCGTGAAACGTATATATAATCAAATTTTTTAAATCCTAGTAACATTATGGTATTTCTTCAAATTTACAACTGATAAAATCTCCGACGAAAATACTACGAAATTCTCACGTTTAAAATATCATTTGTGCATAGTGCATAAATGCGCGAAAAAGCCGCGAAATTTATAGCTATCAAAACTTAAACATTGATTGTTTATTTAAGATAGTACTCACCTCTTTTAGTGGCACTTTGAACGGTAAAATTTTTGTACCATTGATCACTGTACCGTAAGGTTTATATTCCAACCATCTGCAATATGAAGTAACAGTAATGGATAAAAGTGTAAGAACTCTCTACGAATTATGAACATAGATGTATATACATATATGTATATGTGGGCTAGATACATGCAACAGGTGATACTAAAAGGAAAAACAAACACCAAGAGGGTTTGATTTCGTTATTGATAATAATTTTGAATAAGTGAAAATAAAATTATCTAAAACTTAATAATAACCATGTCACTCATAAAACTATCGTTTTACAAGAAATAATAAAACAATTTATATAATTAAAACTATTTTAATTAATTTTGTAATTCATATTTATGATTATATTCAAACAAAAAAGCCCCCTCTATTCAAAATCCTAGCGATACATAAAGCTGTATATCCCCAACCGATAAGTTAGGCACCATACAAATCGCGTCAATAAATATGTTTCGACGCATTAAAAATGTATTAATTGTATTTTCATAGCATATAAATTTTAATATGTAGAACAGCTTTTCGGTTCATAATTAAGTGGACTTCTATTATAACTTTAGCTTAGAAAAGAAATACTAAAAACATCAAGAAACATCGGCATAACATAACCTCTTTACAATGTGATCAGATTAAACTAATGAATAAGTGGGTTCAAATGCATAAAACAACTCAATGGTATTATGGAAAATAAAAACCGAATAATACTTACCTTTCGGGTATTGACTTCGTCATGATCGTCGTTTATCTAGATATTTTTATGCAAAATTAAAAGCACAACACCGAAACGCAATACCACTACCACAATACACATACGCAGCAGCAGATGCGGTCGAAGGTACAACTCGCGACGCAGACCGATCGATCGATCTCTCGATTTTTGCGCACAACGTTGTTATGTTAATTAATTCATTTTATATCTTATACATTATTAATCATGTCATGTATTTCATATAAAATAAATTAAATGAATGAAATATTATAAATTTAGTTCATTATTATATATAAAAGAGTTATGTAGGTTAATAAAAATGTTTCAGAATTTTTCAATTGAATAGTTTTTATGTGACAATATTAGAAAAGCTTATGATATTTATTTAAAATTTCCTGACTTCATTTTCATATATAATATTTGTCTACATGTAGGATGATATATATTTATATTTATTCATATATATTTATGTATTTATATAGTTTATAGGCAATATAACATGACATGTGGGCAAGTGAGGAGAAAAGTTTTTGAAAATGAAGACTTTTATTAGCTTATTGGACACTGTGCATCTCCATCTTTTTTTACTTTTAGTTGTAATATCTCATCCAATACCTTTTTCTCTAATTCCAAAAGTGCAGGAGGTTTACTATACTATAAAAAAAAAAACTAATCATAAGACTTATTCAAAAGTATTATTAAAGAAATATTTTTCATACCGTGATAATCAGTGTACTATATTGATGTGTAAAAGATATCCTATCTTGTTCTGGTTTCAATCCAGCACGTTCTAAATCTGGAACTATTATTTTCTTAAAATACTTTTTATTACTGGTACGAATGGTTATTGTTCCATCATCTTCTGCTGTTACAGAATATACATTCCTTGGATATGATAGATTTCTTATACGCCATTCAAGTGAAGTCTTTGTAATTCTTCTTGTGATAAATGGCTATAAAAATATTACATATCACTTATTTTTCATTTCATTCTACTAATGAGAGTGAACTATACATTCATTAATATAGTTTTACACTTTGCAAAACAAACTTCACGTACAGCACTTGAACTTTCCTCAATTCCACAGACTTCAATATTATTTTGTCTGGGTTCTGGGTCTCCAATTTCTACGTTCCAGCCTACATCTTGACCAAGTTTACCTTTTTCTTTCCATGCTCTTCGTAACAGAACATTTGTTTCCATGTGGTATTCTTCTACCATTTCTCTGCCATCTTCCATTAAAAAATGAACTTTTCTTTTGCCTATTTATAAAGTAAAAATATTGCATTTAATATAATCTTAATTTTTAACGTTACTATATTGCAACTTAACGAAACGAAAGGATTACAGCAAAGTAAGAATTTTAGATTTGATGAAATGTGAATGATAACCCAATACGGTATACATAGTTTTCTCACTAATTTATACTTAATAATGAATAAATAATGTATTATAAACATCTGATTTAATTTCAAAAAAAATATTGATCTATAACCGAAAAATTTTAAATAATATTCGCTATTAATCAAATATTTTGGAGGTTAAACATAAACTCTTTATAAATTTTAATTTATAAATATCAGTTAAAGATATTTCTAATTAAAATACAGAAATAATACAGATTATTCTACTAATGTATTTTTGAAATATTTTACCATCTTGAATAATTGCCGTTTTCTTTGCATTTTGAATAAGACTCAGCCACTGTTCCGGCGCCATTGGTAAATAGTTTACTAGTTTCTTAGCAACTATACCGCAACAATTATCGATTGTTTCCTAATGTTTATAATAGTGTATGGCAAACGTTATTTAACAGTAATTAAATTAATTAAAATATCTAAAGAATTAATTTAAGCTACCTAAATCAACTTATTAGAAATGTATCTCAGTCACCATATAAATATAATTGACAGTTCTCGAAATATTTTATAAACCTAATTGAATATTCTATACTTTAAATAAGTTTGTAGAATTTATGTAGTTTATTAAATTTGTTCATGAACAGATGACTGAAATTTTTCTTTATCTAGTCTTATACATACTAATGCTTCAATATGGCAATGCAAGGATTGTTTTATTTTTCAAGTTATTACATTACAAATAGTTAATTTACTATTTATATATGTATCAACACAAAAGACAGAAAAAAGTATCAGATATATTTTTAATAAATAGAAACAGCGATACGATTACAATATGAAAAATGAATAAATAAAACATTGAACTATATATTTAAAAATACATTTTTAATAGTACAATTTATAAAGTAGTCTTGTTCAAAATATTTATAATATACAGTGTGCTGAAACAACATACAATGTTGTTTCATCATACTGGTTGATCTATCATACTGGTGGTACAAATAGAAAAGTAATGATTTTATATAAGAAAATGAATACAAAACAATGAATAAAATTATTTCACGTGAGCTTTGCTTTTGAGAAAAATAACTGTAAATATTTGTCAAGAGGTTAATAAATTAGATTCTTTAAAGTTGTCGTTACAACGGTTCGCGTAGGTCAACATGAAAATTCTAACGCGCATGCTTATGCAAATGAATGGAAAAGAGGCGGGCATACCATCTCCATTATTTTAGGAACTTAGAAGTTTCAATATAGGTAGATAAGTGGTTTTCAAACAGCTGTTGATAATATGGCGCACAGATAAAAGGAAGTTCCTACAGTTTACAACGTTATCGATTCAACATAGAATAAGATTACAATCGCAGACGAGGTATAAAATAGACCCATCGTACATTGTAAATTTCTGTCTTATGGTCCCATGGGGGTTACATAACCCCCTCAACATTTTGATGACATACGTGACACTGTTCGTTTAGAATAGAATAAGACCACAGCACTATTCAAATGGTAGAAATTATAATCAAGCATAACAATAGTCAATTGTTTTTGACAATTATAATTGGAATTGATCTATTTTTCGTTTTCTTGCAATAACCTTTTATTTATTTATCAAACGTTACGAACAACGATACGAGATAGAAAAAGGGAAAGAGGAGGAACAAACTGCAAATTGCTAAGTTAATAAAAAAAAAATCACCTTGAAGGTCATTTAGCACAGGTAACTATAACCTAACCTGCAGTCCTAGATTCACAAGAATCAATGTGGTCTGCAGATATGGGTAGTCTTTAACTTGGTATCGCTTTGCATAAGACAAGTTTCTTTTAGAAAATAATACCAAAGGATTACACAAATTGACAAAAGCATATGAAATATTTGTCTTTAAAATACAATAGATCGCGGTGTATACGAGTGTCATATACTTCATTTTTTATCGCAACGTTAATTATTTTTTCATACAAAATGCTATGTGTAAAAATACGAAAAAATCAGATATTCTTGCACGTATTTTTGTTACAATTTATTATAATTACGGTTATGTACATGCTTCTATAAAAAGTTTGTGTATATATGTATGCACCTATTTCATACAGTACAGACATCGATGTAACAAAATAATCACCAGCAAACTTAATTTTTTCTCAAAAACACCTTTCTGTCGGATATTTATACTGATAATTAGTATAACCTTTTATTTTCATTGAAAATACTGAATAAGTCGGTAACATCAACGTGGTTTTGCTTAAGCCACTGTTATTACAAAGCAAAGCTATTCAGATATTTGATCAGAATGACATGATCAGAATCAGATCATTTATATAACTGAGCATAAAGTGTTTAACGAATATCATGCAATAAAAATAAAAATTCTGAATGGTTCAGAATGAATTCAGTAACTTTCTGCTGTATGTTTGACAATTCAGGACGTCTGTAATAATTTACAATAATTATTGAGTGAATTTCTTATAGCCTACACCAATTAGAAGAAATTTTTCAAATTTTTGTCACTCTAAATACCTTATTTGCGCCATCTAGCAGTGAATAGCTGCATTAAACTAGTTTGCAAAATTTGATCGTACATGTGGCGCCATCTTACGAGCAGGTACTATTACTAAATTTCAAAAATCAACTTCTAATTTACGTACTTGTCAAATACAGGTGCTGCCATCTAGCAATAAACTATGGACACTACGGATAGAGCTAAAACAAAAGTTGAATTTCGAAGTTTAGTAATAGGACATTAACGGTAGATGGCGCAATATGTACTAGTGAAATTTACCCTTTGATCTAGTACCGCAATCCATTGGTAGATGGCGCAGTAACACACTAGAGCGAGGGAATTTTGAAAAATGGCTTCCACTTAGCATGCAATTTTCCAATTACTATGAACGTTCTAATCAGTCAAATGCACCGCGGAAGGCCACCAAATTTGTTGTAAATCATAGAACTTTCATTTTTACGTTTCGATGACTGGTGAATAATTTATGTTTGGTTAGATAAATGATCTCAACTTGCTATCTTTTGTGATTACAATAGTTTAAGTACGTTTTCTAACAATTTGTCACAGCATTGCACAGTATTACTTATACAAATTTTACATCTTTTTCAATATAAAGAATTACGTTTTAATGTTCTTATTATTTCCTCATGCTGAGATTAAATTTGCAATAATTAAGAATCCTAATAGTTGTCTATGATCGTCGATTACAAATAGCGAAACAAAATTGTTTTGTTAAATAACTTTTTTACACAGACTAAATTGTTATTCCATGTTTGTTCATTGTAACACCGTTAAACAGTTTATGCCGTACAGTTTTTCTGTTTACACTAAATTTAATATTTGTAACACTTGGAAAGCAGATTAAACTGTGTTCATCGGCGAAAAATAAGTAATAAATAATCGACTAGTCATTAGGACGATGATTAATCTTTGACAGTTGGTTCGAATATAATTTCCATACTTAGAACTCTAAATCGTACAAGTATAACAAATCTTTTGAACTTTTTACACGGTCAATATTTTAGAACTCGAAATACAATGTCCCATAAAGAAATTGGTCTACCCTGAACCTCATCTGTGGTGTATTTTTAATACTAACGTCAATTAATCAATATTAAGATATTATACACAGATAATACGTTACATATTATCCTATCATAGTCGCTATTATTATCAACAAATCATTATTATATTATAGTAAGAAATCACTATTATATTATATAATCACTATTTTATTATCAACAAATATATATGTATATGTACATATTTAACTAGCTATAATAAAAGCCTTAAATGGTTGTTGCTCATTGTATAAAATATAAATTACTCGCAACTAATTCTGGAAAATGCCTTTTTACTTGTACATTATACAAAAATATATAAAACTATATTTGTCAAGTATTGTTCGGGTCACACAATGCTCGTACTTAATTGCCGAACCGTTACGCGATACATTTCACACTTCACGATATATTTGGTATGAAACTTAGTGAACAAAATCAAAACTTCGTTAAAAGTAGTACACATAGATTTATCTGTCAACGAAGAGTGACTAGACTAAAATACTTAGCCAAGGTATCGTGTATGATTCTAATGAGCGTCTCTTTGTAAAATCTTTGGAGCACTCCTTATAGAATCCTTGTGTTTTAGCTTTTATTAGTCAAGGCTATTTTGCTATTGGTTAGTTTGCTGGGTGTGTGGTGAGTATACCTCTTCCAATTTGTAAGTGGAGCATCGGTTCTTCCAAGGGAAGGGATTGTTGTTAAAAGTTACATTAAATATCTGGGATCGGGAATATTCTCAGGCTTGCCTGGTAATAAATATTGAATAAATTATAAATAAATAATTAATAATAATATTTCGCCATCGGCTTCTTTACAATGGGTAAGATATTTTCGTCTGACAGTCAAATGTGGCTAACTAATTTTATAACGATAATCCTCCAGACCGAAGGTTCGTCACGTTTGAATTGCAATACAAAAAGCATTAAAACCCCTTGCCCTATAACAACGAGTTAGACCTGTAGCGGTGATGTTGTAGGCTAGAAGAGGAACTGAGATAGAGAGAATAGACGGAAAAGGAAGGTAACGGTTTCGTCCGGGGTCTTCTAGTGGACTCGTCAGTAAGGCATCCTAGGAGACCCGTAACTTAGATGCGGGGGACCGAGGGATTCAGGTTGGAATAGGTAAATATAGGAATAGAACCTTTTGCGAGGACTAGTGCTAGAAGGCCTGCCACAAACTTGTAACACAAATTCTAGTGAAGATTTGAGAGAAACAGTTATATTAGTAACAAACGTTAATTTTAATTCTAACTCTCCTTTTGTATATACTATTTACACTCCATATATGTGACCAAATTACATTTACATGTGTGTTAGTGAATTACATTTGCTTCGCACAAAGATTTTTCGTTTAGGCTGTCCTGGTTCACCAGTGATACATATTTGAATGAAATGCTTGTGGGTAATGGAAATGCGTGGCCTGGTAAACAGGTTTATATAGTTAGGGTAGTGGAATTTCAATTATATGCTACTACAGATTGCTTATTATAGGGATTTTATTTTTACCTGATTTAAGTTAAATTTTAAGGGTACTAGTGTATTCGCACTTAAACAATCTACTTTCTTGCATAAAATAGATACAAAATCATAATATATGATTATTTTATGCTACTTCCAGTAAACTACCAAAAAAAAGTGGCCGGGAGATTAAAATTTGTTTTAACATTACAGCGTTCGATATGTTAATTTATAAGATCGAGAATTGCCAATCGTAATTAATCTGTAATATATTAACGTTTCTTACGTAAAATGGTATTGAAACAGAAAGTAGCTGGTGCTTAGATGTACAGTCAGCGAAAGAAATTATAGGTCAAGGGGTTAAAACGCAATATATTGTAACTTACATGTACAATATGCAACTCATAGTTATAAAATGGTCTAACCTAACCTAACTAAACACCTTTATTTAACGTACATTATATATAAAACTATTATCAAAAAATAAATTTAGGATATTCGCTATTACATTTTATGAATGTATATTTAAAAAGTAATTGGAAATATTTCATTTATTTATAACTACACAGGAATGAGCTTGATCGAAGAAGCCAGGTTGGCCGAGCGGTTTAAGGCGCCAGATTTAAGCTCTGGTTCCCAATAGGGAGCGTGGGTTCGAACCCCACACCTGGCAAAAATACTTTTTTTTTCTTTCAGGAAATGCGTTTCAATTGTAGAAGTGTGTATATTCGTGAAACATAACTTACACAACATTTAAATTTAGGATAAGTTTAATAATATTCATTGTAAAAACATGAATGGAAACTGTATACCGTGGGTAAATGGCTCCGAGGTCAGTTCTCATTTTTGTTGACTGCTAAACAATGTTTTTTGCCTGAAAAATCATTCTGAAAATTTTTTAGATCTTTGTTCTTTCGTTTAAGGGTAATATTGGGATAAAACCCTTAAATTGTTTAATTTATTTTCTCAGTTATTACTTCAGATATTTAGATGAAAAGAAAAATGCCAAAGAGTTACAGACTAGTTTTATTTAAGATATTATATTCAAGATTATAAATGAATTATAAGGGGTAGAAAAAAATAATTAATTTTTTGAGGGTGGTTTTTGCAAACAATCCTTGGAGTAACCATCTTAAAAAGAAAAATCAAAAATAATACTCTAATAATTATTGAATTATTATATGTGGAAATTTCAAGTTAGTCAGTTAGGTAAAACATTGTTAAATAATTTAAAGAGGAGAAAGAGTACTTGTTGCAAGCCTAAATACGTGTTATTTAAGTGCGACTAAGAAAGAATAATTGTGGTCTATTTGGAAAATAGAAGTGTGAATGATGAGTGTTTAATACGAGATTTAAAATTTTGCAAAATGATTTTTCAAGCAAAAAACATTGTTTAACAAATAAAAACATAAAAAATGGTATTATTTATACTTACCCTGCTAGATGCTTTATATTAATATTATAATGTGTATATTAATACTTAAGGAATTAATTAATTTGCACTTTTATCGTAACTTGTATACTTTTCGAAACATACATAACATTGTTGAATATTGCATTATTACAATTACAAATAAACTGCTATAAATATCTGCAAAATCATTTTACACTTCAATTTTGAAAATATAAATTAAGATTACATATTTCACCAGTTTTTAGCAATTGATTATATTAACCTAGGACGAAGAATTGTACACAATATTCATTTATAACGTACTAATTGCCAATTTAAAATCTTATTTGGATGAAAGGAAAATTGAATTCACATCCATTTGAGTACTCGATAATGAATAATAAATATTGATATTCAAATGAAATTGTTACACGTTAATAAAATATATATGTACATATTTCATTTCTACCTTCTGAACCATTGTATACCATTAAAATTAAAAAAAAAATTATTTCCTGAATCTATTAAAAAATCAAAACGTTAAATATTATCTATTAATATATATTTTACATATAAGTGAAAAATTGAAAAAATTGGCAGTATTTATGAAACATTGTGCGTTATCAAAATAAACTTTTAAATTGGCCATATGCTGTATTCAGCTTCAGTAGAAGACTCACAGTATGTAGTATTGCAACAATATTATGTAAAAAAATCTAATTATAATTAGTAACCTCTTTCTAAAATGTATAATTACCATGGAAGGGTTCGAAGGAATAAGAATGTTTCTGGCAAAATTATGTTGTTTGAGATATTCAGTTTCAAAGATTTATTTCATTAATAAAGCCATAGTATAAATATAATAATCTTCAAAACAATGTTGAACAACATTTATTGTTAGTGAAGAATGAGATGACGACGAAATATATATATGTATTAATTTCAGTCTGAGTAAAATATAGCGTAATAATAAAAAATCGATTGTTAGTCGTTTTCCCATGTATCAGGTTTCCTCTTGACAGAAAGTATTGAAAGAAGATATACATATGTGTGTAATGTTGTATTCCGATTACATAGAGAAACTTAACGTTGTAATATTTTCGTGTTAAAATATTTTTTTATGTAAATATATGTATATATTTTCTTGTATAAAAAAATATATATTTTAATACTTTTCATTCTAATTGTGAGTCTCCTTAACCATCATATTGCCTAGATTAGCTCATATTATTTACGTTAATAAAGTGATCTATCTTCAATTTGAGTACATATTATTTTTTTGCTATTTTTCTTTTTTTTTAAGATTATGGAGGTGCTAGTTCTCCTTTGAGAAAAGAAACTTATAGTGCAAAGGGTTCATGTGCATTTTAATTTTTGTATAAAACAAAATGTAATTATTATTTTCAATAATTTTTTGTAGTTTCACGGCATGCTTTCTGTTCATATATTATAAAAGACTTCCAATGTCTTTCACCTTTGCTCTTTTGACTCTTAACTGGTATAATGTTTTTCGTAAACGTAATTGGTATATTGGGGTCATGACAGACCCCAAATAAAAAGTGCAGAAAAATGTGTTAATCTGATTCTAGATAAACCTCTATAAATACTTTGTTTGTAGATGGTGCACAAAATAATAAAGCCATGAAAAATTAAACTTTTATTATAAAATGAAGTAGAAATATAATTTTTTAAATTGGACAACGAACGTTTTTTAACGGACTTTGCGTCCTTGGGACCACTCATAACCCCATTATATCGGTTAAGGATTAAGCGAAACAGCGGGAGTAAGTTTTTCTATAGAAATGCCCTTTTTTCGTTTAATGTTACATTTTTTCTATCGAATATAACCACAGATATACAGTCAAGCGTATAGATTTCCAAAAATGTAATAAAAGGAAGAAAAGATATTTTTCACAAACCGCCTATATTCCTAAGAACCCTTTAATAGTGTAATAATAAGGTATTTAATTATTTTCATCGCTGCACTGTGAACGTAATCGTTAAACTGTAGATTTTCGTGTAAATTCATATCTTAGAAAATATAGTAAAAATTGGGGTATTTTTCGAGAAATGTCCATATCCTTAGGAATCCTTCCATTGTAAAAAGATAAAGTATTTCTTTATTGTTCACATTTTCATTGCTGTGAACGTAAAGATTATCGTGGATTTTTGCAAATTCATATCTTTAAAAATATAATAAAAAGAAAAAAGTACAACTTCGGTAGAAAATTATTTCACCTGATCAGATATTTATAAACTACTGTAATCTGGATGTTTTGTATACTTTTTCATATCACGTACATTCTGTGCACGCTTCTCCACCCCTAAAGTACCTATAAATACATAAAAAAGTCCGTAATCGAGTAAATATAGTTCTATTTGTCAGACACCGCGAACTGTCGCAAAAGTTGTAGAACAACAGAAACCCAATAGCTCTGAATAAGGATTACCGATAATCAGCAGATGGTAATATCCTTTTTCGTCGATAAAAGTACAATGGATTCGAAGGGTAGCGTCGCTAGGGCTTACAAACAGAATTCAAATGGAGCCGACTCGGCGAAAGAGCAGATCTTATCACGGTGAACTGTCAAGGGTGCATCACCGGATTGCTCCTATCCCTGCCGGACCCCCAGTTATACCCCGGGTTCATCCCCTTTGACGCCCGACTCAAATTCTAGCACGATATCGTTCTGACGCAAAAGAGCATACACAGTAACACGTCAATATACTTTTGAGACTGGTGTAATTGGCTAGTAAGTAATGTGGTAAACAAGCGAAAACGTAATTTGGGAAACATTTCAATTATTATTCTTCGTTATAAAAAAAAAACGCATACGGTATATCAATAATAATGCGTTTGTATAATATGGTAACGGATTATCGTAAGTATACGACGCATTTGCTATTTTTGAGGATTTACTGTCTGTACCCTAACAGCGTGGATGCGATATCTCTTTGAAAATTAGTTCTTTCTATAAAAAATTTTATGCAGATAGAAGATACATCTAAAAGACTAATACACGCTTAATTAATCATGCATCCAATCGCGATCATTAGCGATTTTTGTTTGATAACGTCTAGGTATACTTTGACCCAACTTTGCGGCGTATGAGACAAATAGATACCTCCGCATTTTTCAAATACAACGAACTAGGACTCTTAGTGTTAAAATACTTTTCCTTCGCTGATTATGCTTCATGGTATATTATACGTTGTCAATTGGATTTACATCAGGGAACTGTGTTAACCAGTCCAACATGCTGATACCGTTTCTTGTTTTAGACTCGATGCAAACATCGCTTTGGCATTTGGGATCGCTGTACTCTTAGTATGTTCACCTATCCAAGAGACGTTTCAATCTTAGAATACCAATATTTATTCACCTTTTGCTAAAGAAAAGAAACTAATTTTTTACGCAAGGAAAGTGTGGGATTTGTTTAAAGAAGCTGAAGGATCAGTTTATCTTTGTTACGGATCATGATATGGCCATCGTAAAACCGATCGTTGTTCCTTTTTTTTTTTTTTTTGAGTCAAAATACTCGAGGAATTTATTCAAGATACGAGATTTAGGTAGTGTACGGGAACTTTGAAAAACAATGCTGAAAAAGAATTTTGCTATTATAGTGTTGTGTATTTTGATAAGGTATGACTGTGTGAGAACGTACGCTGTTCACTGTTCGAAAGTTGCTGTGTCTCTTTTCATGTTGCTAGAAAAATGGTTTTTTATTAGTTCGTACTATTTTCCTCTTGGTGTAAGAGTGTATATGGAGGCTGATTGGTGTAAGTGTTTAGTTATGGATGTGATTTGTGAGATAATGGAGAGAGTTTCGGTTCTTTTTTCAGTTATAAATTATTCTAAAATTCCTGGAAGCAAATTTCCGGGACAGATATTACAAAATAGTATTTGCAATTTCTCGTCCATGCAGTGACCGGCTGTTTAAAGATTTTAGGTTTATATAATAGAATATTGTTTTATTGGGGGTTGCGCTTGGGTGCAAGACTTTCGCTGGTTTCCTTTAAAAGATTTACCGGTACTCCAGCGATGTCTGTTACGCATGTGACATCTTCCTTTTTTGTAATAACCCACTTTGAACCTCAATCAGAAAGGTCATCGACATACTTAGTTATCTTATATCGTTGCACCTACGTATTAACGAATTTATGACATTTATGCAGATTATGACATTTATGCTGCATCTCTAATATTCATTTTTTGGTCCTTTCGAGTGATGATACAAAAAGACCACTTCAAAACGTTTGACGTACACTGCACTCATTTTGCATAGGTTTGTATTTCTCAATAACGAAAACGATATTGAAAGATTTTAGACCAACGCGTATCGAAGGATACTGTAAATGTTTAAGTTAACACAATCTCTCTCTGATTGGGTATTAAGTTTTGCAAATATTGCGTCCAACCTTTTGTGATACTGTCTGTAAATGTAGGGTCATAAAACTTATACGACTATATGTTTCTTTTCAATAAAACACGAATTATTTGAAATTTCTTCAAGTCTCTTTTTTTTTTGGTTGAAAGTATAATTTATTATAATTACATTTGGAACAAAATATCATTAAAATGTGCACCGTTTGCAGGCATTAATTTGATTTTCGAAATTTTCAACGACGTTTCTAGTAAAACAAAACGGCTTATGTCATTTGAAAAGGTGACGTATAAACATTATACAGTGTTGACATTTAGATGATCCTATATTTTATTTTGTATTGTTAGAATTTAATTAAGAAATTTAAATTTTATTAACAGTGCTGAAAAAAATTTTAATTCCACAAATTTTATCAAAATGTCGACGTCACCTTTTCCTTACCTGCAGCTGTAACGAAGAACATATGTATATGTATTATAATTCAAATTCAACGAAAGATTTTCTTGTATAATTGTACAATTTCATACAGAGAAAGTACATATATAAGTATACAAACATATTTGTATTGTAAAACTGTAAATTGATGAGTACCATATCGAAATTAAATAAATATTCTTAAATTATTAGTTTATAAACATACTTTTTAATTCATTACACAGTGAAATTTGCTAAATAAAATAATTTATGTACATTATGTATTAATAATTTTACATGGAGGAGTTCTTAACACAAATTCACGAAAAATGTATTATGCGAGCAGGAAACAGTGCAGTATCAATAATTTCAGATTTTAAAGTTAAAAGTTCGAAGTTAGTTAATTAATATTTTGCAAAATGCACATGTAACTAATTGCCAGAGGAAATAACACTAATGAGGAAAATTAAGGAAATCTTTGCATCGTATTTACGAGAAGAATTGTTAAAAAATATGCTAGTTTGTACAGACTTTCCATAAAGCTGCTCTTTTTCACAGTTCAATTGGTTCGAGCGCAAAGTATCTCGCATAGAATTTTATGGGACCGCACGTGCCAAAAAACCTAAGCTGATTGCTCGCGGTGAGATTGGTGGGCATCGAGGGCTGTGCTGTTTATGTCAGGAATCAAAGCCACTGAGCGAAAAAGCTTATTAGTCTATGTACTTAAATATAAAATACGTAATATAAAAGTACTCTAGCTCTCGTTCTCTAGGACTTTTACTCTGTGTCTCATTTTTAAATTATTTAAACCATCGAAAAGCAGCATCAACCATTTATTACAAAATTAAAAATATTACTAATTACCAACAAATAATAAGTTACATTTGAGAAAGTTGAGAAAGTTCTTCACATTTGTTAGTTGTTACGATATTTGATCTGTGGTTGATCTTGCGATCGTTCAGGATTGGTCGGAGTTTGCACGACAGACTTTGAAGAATCATCCTCGCGTTTGAGGGCCAAGAAGATGAATACTTGTGTTATAAACTGGGAAAGCCAGTTCATTTCTAATTTGACTGTTTGACAAAGCGTTTAAGTACATATTGGTCCATCGTTTAGTTGCGTTGGTATCATTGAATTGACTAATTCATTTAATATGTGATCTATTTATAGTGAAAATTTGTACAGTGCTAAAAATGTAAAAAATTAATTCTGAAGAATACACACGGCAATAAATAATTTCTCGAGAATATTCTGCATGAAGGAAATAATATTAATTTTCTATTTTTCAATTTGTGTTCGAAGAATTCCTCCCCTCTTATTACAAGTTCTAGGTTTAAGAATTAATTATTATGTGTGCTGATATATCGTGGAAAATAGTAGGAAAACAGCAGATCCATTGATGGAAGAATGTGTTTTTGTAGGGGCTACTATGGAAAGTAATATCGCAAGAAAAACGATTTCGTATTGTACCCACGTTGTAACGTTTGCAATGGGCACGTGGCTGCCACACCGTGTGCCACGTGCTGATCAATCTAAATCTAATAACACAAACAACCCCTTACAATAGCGTGTACACTGCGCGCCACCGTTTGCCAGCTAGAGGTAATAGGACACCATGTGAACTAATCGGTACGAAGTGGTTCTCGAGATCCTGTTTCGTTATTTGTTGATCCTGACGTGGTTTCTCTCGGGACTAACACCACTCGAACACAAGGTGCTCGTCGACGATTAAGCTGTTAATTCAATGGTATATTATCAATTATGCAAGTTGATATTAATGATGTTACGAGAAAAGGAAATCAGATGAATAATTAATTTCGAAAAAACAGCAAGTCGGGGTTATTGCTATCATTTTGAAACTACGAAATAAATACTGAATACTACGAATTACGCAAAGGTACAAATTTTTCAATTATAAGTGATACTGCAATGATATTTGTTGTGAGAAGGATGAAAGAAACTGTAACGTAAGTACACGGCAGAGCATAACTGTAGCAACACTACAATTTTCAAGAATTTTCGTGTTTCAAGTAACGATTTTTAGGAATTATTAATATTATGTGAGAAAGGATAATAAGAAATTGCGTATAATGAAAAAAAATGTGGAAATAACATTTATTTAAAACTAAATGTATAATAATAAAATAAATATTTAAGAAATATTTTGATTTTTTCTTTTTCAATAAGATAGACGTCACGTAGCATTATGTAAATTAATTTAAAAAATTTACGAAGGAAGTTTTACAATAGAAAATCATGAAATAGATTATCCATGAAAGTGATTCTATAGTTTTTGATCGATTCTAAAATATATATGTAAATAAATTCCATACTTTTTATGTAAAAATTATTATTTTTCAATGCTCTTTCAAATAATTCAATCATTTTTATCAAATTTTTCTTCTAAAGTTTCAAAGTCTGAAAAGTGTTATAATTATGTTTCGTAGCGTATATTTAAGTTTCCTATAATAATTACTAGATAAAAAAACATCCTACGACTTCAGAATATAATTAAAATATTAAAATAATAAAATAATATAATTTTCATACAATTATTAGATACTCACTTTCATTTGGTACCCAGCATTGTTCATTCACAGAATGCAGAGAACATCTTCCCAAATATAACAAAGAAAAATTGAAACAAACAAGGATGAAGGTGAATTGCAAACACACGATTTTAATTCTCAAAAATGTAAGTTTAATTTATTTTAATATACACCGACGTGTGTTTGTACGTATGTATGCGTGTTCACGTGTTCCGCATGCGTATAAGAACGATGCGCCATGTAAACGATGACATTGTGTGATCAAACGGAAATGATAGTCAGTATTATTAATCAAGATCACAAGATCACAGAACGTTTGTAGCTCTGAGACAAAGAGTTGCACCTTCCACGTCGAAAGTACGTTCGCTAAGTCGATATGCAAAAAAAGGAACTTTTACAATAATAATCTTTAACGATGCTCGTTCCGAAAGAAAACGATACAATTTACGCTCATACACTGTTGCAAAATCTGGACTAATTGGGAGATTTCAATCCTGCAACGGTACATGCTTCGTATACTTTTTTTTTTTTTCATGAGATTTGTTTCGTGTGATGTTTCTTTAGGGCCGGTTTATCGAACGATTCAAATAAACTATACAGTTGTTGTTTCGCGGACGATTCCAATTTTTAACGTTGCTCCTCAATTCGTATCATCAATCGTAACTTTTTTTCTTTTTTCATTTTCAAACATCGTTGCTATCGTGTTTTTTCATTTTAAAGAATACGAATCGTTAAACGCACACACTGATAGAGATAACAAATAGTATCAAAAAAAGATAAACTGATGATATCTGTGCAAAGAATGAAAATCATGTATCTATACGTAAATAGCGCGATCGATTTGCACGTTAAAAGATTGGACCGCCGCCGTATAATCGTACGGATCAAGCTACGACGTTCTACGATTATTTACACCTATGTATAATAACTTTTTCTTTTTGTTGCTTTTTTTTTCTCTCGCTCTACAATCACGTTAATATCGTTTCGTTGGATTCTTGGAAATAGTCTCGTCTGTTTGTACATCGTAACAATATTTACAAGAAAATTTACAAATTACAAGTTAAATGTTACATTCTACCTAGCCGATAATGGTTAGTCTCTTAAAATGTACCGATAGGAAGTTAAAATTTCAAAGTCGAAAATGCTCTCTAAAACTATGATGTCTGTTATTCACCGATAAGCGATATGTCCGTCTAGTGGTGTCGTTTTCCCTCGACCCTGTCATTTAGCCTCCCTGTTTTGCTTTGATATAAAATTGCTCAGCACCCTGTAAACGTCCCCGCGTGCGTATACTATTGCCTCTTTTGTATTCTTGAACGATATAGGTGAATTATCAGAGCATATCAGCTATGAAATCGAAGGAAAACACCTTGAATAATACTCAAGCCACAGGTTAGAAAACCCTCGATGACTTCGTATACGGAGAGGAGATGCTCTCGATTCTATCGATAAAGTTTCATCTTTTCGTGTTCATGATAACTACGTTAAAAAATAGTAGTATCGGCGACGCGAAAAGAGTATAGCTGTTCGGTTGTCCTTTAAGTATACATATAACAATTCGTTAATCCCATACGAGAAAATTAAATTACGGCACGAATTCCGTATCACGCGAAAACAACAATTTCAACACGTTTTCCTTTTTATTTTAACCCTTAGAGCACGCATTACTTGCTGTGTCTGCTAGCAAAACACTTTTTAAGGAAGTTACTAAATTATCGTTAGGAAAATGAGACAACGATCGAGCAAATCTATCAATTTAAAAATAACGAAGAAAAAAACAAAAGAAAAGGAAGTTACAGGTTACTTAGTTGATCGTTTTTTTTTTTTTTAAGTTTGTTAAGATATGTACAGTAACTAGGTTGCAGTGAATATAGTATTCTAGGTGGATACACATATACATCTGAAAGATATAGCTACTAGTTTTGCTGGACGGATATGTATATCCGCCTTATAGTACTCTAAGGGTTACGTGAATTTGAAACTAATTCTCAACGCTTGACCATGAGAATTGTCATAATTGTGAGAACGTTCGATTAGCTTGATTATTACAACTACAATACAATATCTCTCGTAGCCAAATAATTTATAGCCAATTGTTTTCTCTAAAAATTGTACATATACTTCGTAGTGTGTCAACCGAACGACTACGTCAATAGATGCTGAAAACACCACCATGTGCTTCGATATGTATTATTCATTCCTTAACATATTCGTCCACCTTTAATGATAAAACATTACCAATTTACTTTTCTTTTCGTTTTTCTTTTTTTTTTTTTTGCACTGGTTTCGATATATACTCTGTCAAACTGAATTGATCGCTCAGCTCCGACGAAAACCGCGCGCAGAAATTTCTCCTGCGACCGTTTTAATTTTCTTTTCTTATGTTTTTTCTCTTCTTCCGTCATGCTCTGCAATTGAGAGGAAGAGGGGGGAGAGAGAAAAAAGGAGGAGAAAAGGTGAATCGGGGAGGATCGATTTCGATTCGAGAAACCGATTGTCAATCGCGAATATTGATGATTATCAGAATATTAGAATTCGCTGAAATCCTCCACGTCGATGGATTTCGCTTCCGTGAACACATAGCCCCGCGACATTTTCGCCGGAGCTTACATCTCGTAACACTATTTGCCATTCGACGAGAGCAACGGACTGGCGGCGTTTGAATATCCTTGGCTGCAGGTTGGCAACATAAATGGATTCATGTTGAATGGTGAACCGACCACTTCTCCTAGTCCTGTAACATACCCACTGTCGGTTATACGTTAGTGTCATTCGGTTTAACACAGTGATTGTACGATAATTAACCCATTAACAGCTGTTGATTCCGTAAACGCAACATTGAACTTCAATTTCTTCTGTTTCTTTCTTTTTTTTTTTTAATTAGAGCAAACACAATGTTTTGTTCGGTATTTTTCTTCATTCTGTATGCATATCTTTATATTTTTTATTGCGTACACACGTAATATTTTCTTTTTTTTTGGCGCAGCACAGTTTGAAATTTGTAAAAATTCAATTGAAATGTTGCGATTTTCTTATTTCAGTTAATCCTTTCGTTATGAGCGTTCGTTTGAAGATAGGTGCCCATCGTAGCGAAAGGGTTAACGATATGTAGTATACATTATTCTAAAGTTTTCATACTAACGCTTGGCTGATAATGGGTTAATGAATTAGTGATTCAAGAGTTCGTCTCTTAACTTCGCTTACGATACTGACAAAATTTCATATTCTATAGTCAGAAACATGAGCAAACATTTGAAAACGGTACATAATTTCAATACATATACCTGTATTTTTTTAATTTCTTTGAATTCAATTATTTCCTAAAAAAGATTCTATAAAATCATACAATCAAGAATTTTCTACGAATCACTAATTCGAAGTGAACAACATTAGCTATCACGTAACAGATGGAAGAAAGTTCAGAGGATGATTCGGTGTGATAAAATAAAGCAGGAATCAAGGTTGACAAAATTGTTATTGAAGCTTTGTGTTCCAGTTATGAATGTTTAAATAACTAAAATATTCCCAAGATTCAGTAATTCGTTGATAAATCGCCAATCATAAAACAGACTAATAAACTATGACATATTCATTATCAAAAATAGTGATTTGAAAAACAAAGAATTTGTTACAGCTTTCTTAAAGTAAAATTGTACATTTATTTTATGATATAATGTGAATGGCTAAGATTCAGGAATTATTAAATGTTTATAATTAAGAATTAAAGTTTTCAATCGCAATTTTGTTACTGTTGATTCTTATTTTATCTTGTCAGATAGAATCACCCATTAAAGCTTTTTCCAGCTGTTGTTGAATAACTTATAGACACATAAGTAATATGCAGATAGCGATGCAAAGATGATCAAACACATTTTTTCCGACAATTCGTTCATATTTTGTTATTTACTTTGTGCATGCTGTAATTATAACTTATGTAGGGTAGGGATATTGACGAATTTGAGTAGCTTCGAATCGAACACTAGTGTACATTGGATGATAAAGCGTGTACCTATTCGAAACGTCGTTCAGACACGTGCCAACAAAACGACCACTTTAACGATACCAACGTTCTTGCCGGTTAAGTGATTCTCGTGATAATTGGTAGCAATGAACGATATAATATTATTCTTCTTCGAAATGTACTTTCAAATCACGAGAATAAAAAGGTCACGCGAAAATAATTGCGTCTTTCGATAGTTTCATTTTGTGATATAATTAAAATCCATTTTTATGTATTATTATCATAAATGTTATACTTGATTTTACGAAGGATAATGTTCAATTTTATCATCCATTCTTATGAATTATTATTATAAATATTTTATTTAATTTTAAGAAAAGCAATGTTCAACTTTATACATTTCAGCTGCACGAATAATTGAATAGTATACGATGACATTAAAAAAAAGTAAACTGAACTGCACTCTATAAAAAGAATATTTGTTAAACTTCGCTATTTTCTGAAGCGGAATGTAAAATTCTTATTAACTGAAAAACGTTTTTTCTACAATAAAAAAGGAATTTAATTAAACTTTATTAACCTCTTGCCTTATGATTTTTTAATAATTGTGTATATTAGCTTCGACTAATCTTTGTTTTCATACGGTATTGAGTAAAGAAAAGAAGCCAAATTATTATAAAGAATTTCTATTTGGCAATCGTTAATTTTAAATTGAAGATGAAGCTACAGCAAAAATATAATTTTAATAGAAATATAATACTTCCTTTGTTATTTCTTCTTTATATTCTGTAAGACGAGTGGGATATTTTTTTTTAGGGCAAAGGTCAAAGAATGCAGCTATCATTTGCTGTCTTAACACTTTGATAGTCGCACATTACGCTCGTTGACAGTTGCTTGCCACTGGTGGGTCTTACCGTTTACTATAAATAGTTTTCCTTTGATCTCTGTATTTCATAGTGTAATTACGACATACTATTCGAAAAATCTGCATTTGAATCCAATTTTACAATTTAAATTTTACCATATAATTGTAACTTATTTTATTAAATACTAATTATTTTTATAATATATCATATTATTAATAGTTTAATTTTGTATGGTACTTCCCAAAATACTGACCCTAATGGAGAAAAGAATAAAGAAGCAACTGAAAGTCAGATCGCTTGGAATCATATTTGACAATCACAAAATGAAATCATACTTGTGTGACATCGACTGTCAACAAACTATAAAACCAAATCACATCAACGTGACAGCGACTATCAAACTGTTAAAGTTTCAGCAACTCCAAGCAACAATTAGTTTAAGTATACTCTTCTTTTAATACTTCGTGTCATAAGAACCTTCATTGCCTTATTACCATAAATGATTACTTCTTTCACGATATGTAGAGAAGGACATCTAAAATACTATTCCTATCGTACACTTTTCAGTAAAATAAATTTGAAACGAGAACTTCAGCTGTCAGATACATTCCTTGAAAGATAAACAAATTGCCATCGTATAGAAGCCATTATCCGAACGTAAAAACACAATTAACAGATCAAAATAAACGTCCTGAATACAGAATGTATTACTAATAACACACCGAGGCAATTAAAAAAATAAATAAATAAAAAAAGTCAATTAATCAAGGAGGGGCGAGGGGGAGGGGATTATCAACGATTCAAAAATGAACGTGTGTGTACATACATCCTCGAGTCTCATCTCTCGTGCATATTTCTCATAATTCTTTAATCGCAGTGCATAGGGTGGTTGTAATGGTGATGATGGTGGTTGTGATGGTGGACGGTTAGCGGTTACTGGGCGGCTGTGGCGAGGTGGTGCTGTGTGGACCAGTGCGGTGGGACTGAGGTGGTCGGTGGTCGTACTACGGGGGCGAACGCACTCCCGTCCCCGGACGTATAGAAAATGCCATACTGTTCGTGCGCTAAAACGAAAATTTCACATAAGGAAAAATCATAACTGCGTGCGCCAGAACCAACAGTATATGTATACTATTCAAAATAAAAAAGCACATGCGTGTCAAGGATTCCACGTGTACAGAGATTTACATACAGCATGCGTATCGGAAGTGTATCGTGGAAGTATCATCGCCAATTTTCCTCGAATTTTATAAATCAAACGCAGTGAATTTAATTCGTTCAATTAAATATGTCTCGTTGAAAGCAATCGTTTGTAACGATATTTACGAAGATAAATGACAATAATTGTATTAATTAGCATGGAAAATTTGTCATTGGAGAAATTACGAGACTAAAAAAATTGGAAAGGGAAACGTAGTAATATCCTAATATTTAACTACTGTATACGGAACTTAACACATTGCCGACCGATCGGGGAGATCTCCGCGTTTTACGAAAAGAATAGATATGCTTGTACGTCTTTGAGGAGTCGTATAAGCAAGTACAGCTATTCAAATTGAAATATTCGTAATAGTATTTGCAAGCCGACAGAAAAATGAGAAAAGGTCGTTAATAATAATGGAAATTATTTCGCGGATTGTTCTATTTTCATTCTTTTCAAATAAACTTTTGATTGTGCACAAAAGTTGGAAAAAATTCATTTTTACACCTAATACTTATGAATTGTTTAGTATACCATTGTATAAGTTTGTTTATTTTGAACATTAGGGCATTTAAAAAAGAAATTTTATACTGTTTAATATATTCTTACTTTACATCACATATTATCAAACACGTTACTCTGGTTCGTGTAAGCGGTATGAAATATTAGATACTTATTTAATTTTTTGAAGTTATTTGCACGTTTGATGGGTGTATAACCATTTCCCTCCAGAGTATATACGTGATGGAATAATTGCTGCTTGCGTAAAAAGACTACGGTAATACAAGGAAAGTTGAATATTCGGGAACATGGTATGCCTCAGGTGTAATAATATTATGTCCGAATAATAAAATGAGTAATGAAATGTCTCAGTATGTTTACAAAATGATTCACAATCAACAAACCATATTGATTTTTTTTTTATTCTTGGTTTTGTGTGTTCACATTTTATTATAAGCGTGCTGGAGCGAAAGGATTAAATGTAAGAATGTTATCAAAACAAGGGGATATTCCTAAGTGATAGTCACCGAATATTGATGAAACGTTGGTATATATAGTTGTTCTCAAAAAAATATTCGACATGTATTTTTTCTTTCTTTATTTGCAATCGTTTATAATGAAGAAACAAAAATCATCCTTAAAATTGGGGGTAGTACATATATTTAGACAAATATCTCGAACATAGTTAGGGACAGACGAATGGTATAAATTGACAAATTTTTTATTTCTCATCATTAAGTTTCAAAGCGTCATTCGCGAAAAATTCGCGCAGCCGGCAATGTGTTAATTACATCCACTATCTAGAGTTACGAAAATGTACTTACATCGATATTAATAAAATTGTTTATTATTGTATCGTACTAACAGTGAAATTCGAATGCAAAGCGTAACTAATTTGTTGCCAATTGTTGCCTTAATAGTATAAGAGAGAGTATACAGGGTATCTCAGCTGGAGCAGCCCACCGAAATATTTCCTTCGTTTTTTATGATATAACAAATATTTATGACATAATGTTAATGGTTTGAAACGAAGTAGAATCTGGAAAAAGAATCTTTTTTGTTAGGTCTTTCTTTTTTGGTTTTCTGATGTTTATTATTATTGTTTATGTGGAAAACACGTATCTTTCTCATTACATTTTGTAGCGGATGGAAAAAAGTATTTGAATACGTTTCACTCGTAAAAGTCTCACAATGTTTGAAGGAAGAACAAATCGATCCGATTTCCACTCCTTTTATCAGATCATTCTTCGTTCCAAACCACAATTATTTTATAAATATTTTCTATATTATAAAAGACGAATGAAACATTAAGGTGGCTTGTATAATACGCATTTGATTAAAAATCTGTATACATTCGACCGAAGTCAAAGATATTGCTTTTTATTTTTAGAATTTTATTACCGAGAGATTTCGAATTTTTAATAAATTATCAAATATTAGAGTGGTGGTTAATACAATCCGCGACACTTGATTAAACGCAGTGATATCTTTGCTGTATTTTTGTTTAACAATATTGAAGTTGATATATTTCATTTATTCCATATTATGGATCTAATTTAATGAAAATTTACACGTTTACTTTGAGAAGTTATTTATTTAGTACAAAAATATTCGCGTTTTTAAGAAAAAGTAGGAATATTCCTGCGACATTTGAATAAACGCATTGTAATTAAAACGCAAAAATATGATGTCTTTGCAACAATTATATTTTATTAATATTTTGTACAGCCACCATTGTTATTTATAATTCGGAATATACGATTTGGAAAAAATAATATGGAAAAAATGAAATATATCAACTTCAACATTGTTAAACAAAAATACAGCAAAAATATCATTGCGTTTAATCAAGTGTCGCGGACTGTAGGTTTCAGTTAAAAGAATCGAGAAATAGAAAGATGAAGCTGATAACAATAAAATGATATACTTACGCGACGTATAAAGGGTTGGGCTACCAGTGTACGGGTTGGCTACTGAGTAACTTCCGTTTGTGCTGTGACTGTGAGGTGTGCTTGCTGAACTTCCACAATAACCCCCGCCTGTTACGACTCCACGTGGACTCGCGCTGCTGCTTTGCCTATAAGCGTCGGCACTACCACCGACGCTTCCACCGACGCTACCACCACCGCCGCCTCCACCACCAGCACCGGCTCCTGTCGTCACGGAATTACCGTCTAGAAATAGAAACCTGCCCGTCAGACGAACTCGTCAGTATTTCATCATTCTGTTCGTAATGTGTTGCCTAGTGCACCGAAACGAGAAAGAGTTGACTCGGCTAACTGTGTGTTTCTTTTCTCAAATCAGATATACCGCTATTACGTGAAAAGATACGAGATAATAAACGACGATTTGATTAACTTTCTATTACACTAAGATGTTGTTCAGAAACGTGGAAACTTAACAAAATAAGTATCTATTTACGAAGGATGTTTCATAAATGCATGTCAATACTTTACAAGATAAATCTGTACACTTAATCAAGTAAATAATTTCATATGTTCGATGTACCTTAGTTTTCGAGTTGTGAATAATTAAAGAAGATATTTGAAGTAGTATTCAGTTCCAAAAATCGCCCTTAAAATTGAGGATAGTGAACATATCTAGACTAACACAGAAGAATGGTGTAAATTGACGAATTTTCTATTCTTCAGAGTTGAATTTCTCAGCGACGTTTGCGAAAAATTCGCGTGATTGCCAATATGTTAAGATTTTCGGGTAATGCTTCACCCATTTTGGCTTTACAATTAAATTAATCTTATTATATAAATAAACAAAGAATTTTATTAGATTATACGTATAATATTATATTTTACAATTACTACGTATGAGGATTAATCATCCATAACTCGAAAACTAAAGTATATCAGACATATGTCCATGTGACATTTTTCACTTGTTTTAGTGTATAGATTTACTCTCTGAAGTATTGATATATATTGATGACACACTTTGTATTTTTATTTTTTTTTAAGTTTTCTGTAAAAAAATCGGGAACTTCATTTAGAAAAGATTGAGTTTTTCATCGATGTCTAAACTGTTAACAATTCTTGATCATTCTAAATTTGTACATACATAAAGCGTGTACCTAAATGTGTACGTTAATGTTAGCAAAGATACAGAATGTCCCGTAATTGGCAGTACGAGCGAGAAGGGGTTGGTTATGCGTGAAAAACTGAAACGAAAATGTAGAATAAAATTTGTCAAATATGTGTGCATTTGATCAAGTTTCCGCCAAAGTAAAACACTTTTTGAATGAAAATTACTAGTACTGAATCGGCTGCGACGGCAGAATACCTTGGTCGTCATAATCTTCGGTCCTATCATTATTAGATGTTTATTTTTGAAGTCATATCAAATGTATTATGTATACCGACAGTATAACGAGCATTGAATAGTTACGACAACAAATTATTATAATATTTGATCAATTAAAATTACGTAATGATACGTTGGAAGATATTCAGAGAAATTTAGTAAAGAAAGCTCAATTATATATGCGAGGACGTGTACATCACTTCCAGCAATTTATGAATTAAATAAATGTTCAAACTGATTTTTCTCAGAAGCAAAACTACATATGAAAAAATTGTATTCTACATTTTTGACTAAGTTTTTTAGGTAGAATTAACCACTTCTCGCTTGTACCACCAATACTGAGACAATTAGTTATTCAATTAGTTATAATATTAATAATTAATTGAATTAATATTCAATTTGTATTTCTGTCCATTGCTAAAAGACAGTTTCAACAGCGACAAGATAGAGAACCTTATTGAATTCCTGAAAGAAACACATCTACTGACAAGAATAATATAATAGTTACAACAGTCGCTAATAACCAAAGTAGTTGATGCGACTATAAATAACAATTAAAAAGGAAAGAAAGTTTATAATTACTTGAGTGATTAATATTATGATATACAATTCTAAAAAAATTGTTCTTTATTTGGTACGTACTAAACTACAAAACTGTATTTAATATTCATAACAGTACATATTATAATATCTCTTGCCTGTTGTAAATCATCTATCTACACATGCAATAGAATGAAATGAGAATCGTATTCGGGGTCAGTAATAATACGTCGACGTATTAAGTGATAGTGCTCGTTAAAAAAAATATTTCATCACTTCGAATATGTTGTCGAGTAGTTATCTGAAATAATATCGTCTTTCGCGATAGGTATTGTTTGTAATTAATGTGATACGATATTTCCCAGGGCGGTCGTTTTCCATTTGTAATTATACTAAGGAATGTGTTCATCGTATGGACTATAAAATATCCTTTTAATACTTACCGTCCGTCCATTTTGCTGTGCTTCCGTTTTCCTGTACTGTCACTGCTAGTTGCCCTGTGTACGAATTGAACGCCGCTGCCGAGCTAGATGTTGGAGGTGCAGGTGGATGTCCAGATCCTGGACTTCTCGGTGCTCCTGTTATTCCAGCGTTTCCGGTTCTAGGCATACTGTATAAGGCTTCTGCAAGATCGGCCGCCCTTTTTAATATAATTTCCTTCGGTAATTTTTCAGGATCGCCGGGATGTCGAGGAATAAGTTTCTGTAACCTTTGGAAGCCATAGTCGATCGTGGGCTCATTCAGTGCTGGAAAATTTGTAAGATACAGTTTTAGTTATGACATATTTATTGTATTATTGAAAGTTTGTTCGTATGGAATGGGTAACATAAAGCAACAACAAACACTTTTGAAATACATTTTTTATATTAAAATCTAGATTATATTATTTGGGATAACTAAATGGAACTAAATAATTATATAGGCTCATTCAAATACGACGCCTGGATATCAGTACTGTATAATGTTTACATGTCATGTCTTTTCAAATGACATAAACCATTTTGTTTTAGTAGAAGGAAGTGCAATTTTAACTATAGAGAGATATACGTTACAGCAACGCATTTACATTATTCAAAATTATTATAAATATGGGCCATTGTTTTTAAATAAAGTTTTGTTTAACGATGAAGCTCGTTGATAAGCAAAATTATTATATCTGGGGTGATGAAAATTCCCATATTATCAATGAAAAATCTCTATACCCACAAAAAATCACTGCTTGGTGCATATTCTGAGTAACTGGAATTACTGGATCATTTTTCTTTGAGGATGATGCTAGAAATGCTATTTCTGTGAATGCTGACCGATACCAATCAATGTTGAGTAACTTTTTATAGTCAGAATTGAATAATATTGATGCGTCTAATATCTATTTCAATGCAGATTTCAATTAGCCTCCAAGATCATGCGATTAACACCATCAGATTTTTTTTGTGGGGTTTTCCGAAAAATCGAATCTAAGCCAACAAGCCAGAAACAATTAGTGACCTGAAGAACAACATTCGAGTTGCAACTCGTGAAATCACTCCAGTTATTTGTCAAAAAATCATTTAAAATTTTGATAATCGAATTGTGTAATGGATCATGTTTCCAATATAAAGGACAATTTGAAAAAATTCCAAACAGTTCGTGTTTTATTAAAAATGAACATGTAGGCGTGTAAGTTCGCAGTAATTACTTGATTAATTGATTCGAGATGAACCCAAAGTAGCAATATGTAATTCAATTTATTAAATGCTTAAATTGTTAACCATTGAAGTGTAATAATATTGTACGAAACAACATTTCTGAATTATTGTGATACACACTTTTTTTATTCATTTTTATATGTCATCGTTCGTAATCAATTATTCAATGTTTAAACCACTATAGTAACTATACTCACAAACATAAACGAATCTACCAGGTGCTCCTTTACAAAATTGTTTACTTTTGTAAGATAATGTGACTTCAACAACACCTGGTATCTGTCGTGGTGGTGTTTGCACTCTAATTGCATTTGGAGTGATTAACTATAAAAAGAAAATATAAAATTTATAAAGATATATATATAATGCATATTATACAAAATAAACATATACAGTATGTGATAATTTTCTTTGAAAAATTATTTTCAAATTTTGATTTATTTCACATGTACAGTACATGCATACTTTATTTTTAATTTTAATTTTAATTATCGTTGTTAAAATATAAAATTATATACCTCGCTCCAAACCAACATCGTTCCAAAGACAACTTGAAGCCCGTCAAAGAAGTTTTCTCCGATGATTATTACCGTAGATCCACCGGATGTCCATCCTTCATTCGGTGATATCGCTTTTATGCACGGTGTTTGAAGAGGTACAGGTGTATAGAGACCTAATTTACCGAACACTGAATATTACTAATTATTCAATATATGAACGACAGATTAATTTATATAATATATATAATTTAATTAATGTGTATAATTTATATATTATAATTTATATATATATATATATATAATTTTGTTTAATAAACTCTATGTATCATTGTTCAAGTCATAAATGTAGAAATAAATTACAATGTTAATGTATGGTCAAGAATATACCAGATTCAAAAGATATTCGACTAAAATGTCGCCTGAAATTTCAATTTCTGGGATACTAATGAAAATTTTACACCGTATCATATTTCTTACTATTATATATCATTGTTAGTCATTTACATTTACATATCTTACATTTTATGACACCATGTGACTTGGAAGTTACTTACGTACTTAGGTACTTAGGTATGCAAAGTAATTCGGTGCCTTTCTTCAGAAACTTCAATGTTTATTAACAAAAAATTAATCACAGTCTTAATATTCCAAACTATCTCCATCACCTTAGAAAACACTTTTTCATTTATCAGGTAACTGAGGAATTATTTCTCCGAAAAAAATGTGGTGGCTTTGCAGTCGATATATTTATCTCGACTTTATGAGAAAAAGCACCGAATTAATTTGTATATTCAACACATCTTATAACTCTCATTTTATTTGTTTACTGCTACACAACTGAATCATATTGTTGTATTATTACACTATTAGCAATTAATTTCCTTATAATAATTATTAAATATTTCTTCTCTTATTGAAATGTAAAATTGCAACCAAGTGATATTAACTGTGCAATGCAACAAAGTATTAATCTATTCTCATGAGCGAAGAAAAATCGGATTATAAAGGGTCAACATTCTAATTGTAAATTGTTCAATTTCACCTAAAATACAAATTTTATTCTATCAAAAATTAATTACACAGTACAAAAAATTACGTAAATAATTAAAGAACAGTAAAATAATAAAATAGCAGCGCAAAACAAACTTCAATCTGAATGTGTTAAATTATGGGTGTAAAAATTAACTTTCACTTTATTTATTTTCTACAGTTTAATGCTTGAAATTGTGAAAACAATAACGAATGGTTGTACAAAAGGGTGGAAAAAAGTCGCGAGGGAAGTAAGTCGAAAAATTACATGAATTTCCCTGATCGCGAAAGGTGAGACGAGGCAGTTAGTTAGAGGGGGTTGGGATACGGAAAATTATCTGAATATTCTGTTTATTCGGTCTAGGCCGTGTGGTAGATATATTTCCCGCAGCAGCATGGCAAGCGAGTTTAAACCATGAGAATGGTAGAAAGTAAGAGAGGGAAAACGACAGGGAATCTATGAAGGAGAACGACAGCGATGTGTAGAAGAAGAAAGAGAAAGAGGAGAGGAGGGAGGAGAAGGCGGACAAGAGGAAGAGACTGAGGGCCGGAGTGGCCGGAGAAGGGTTGTAACAAGAAAGGAGGGAGGGGGACGATCGGGCCGCTGGTGTCTCTGCTTGGAATTTATAACCCAATGATATCATTTTGTACCCCAGCGAAGCCAAGCCACCCCCCCGTGCCGACCCTAGCAGAGCAGAGCCACGGCAGAGTAGCTGACATCATGGTATATTGCTCCCAGTGATGCTCAAACAGTTTCCACCTCAGATACTTGCGCGTGTTACCGCTACTAAACCTTGAAGGCTTTAAAAAGAAATCTTAACGATATCTGAAAGATATTCCCCCGCGTTCATACGATTATATTAAACGATCAAATAATAACAGAAGAAATCAAATAATATTTAAACAATTTTTTTAAGTTATCTACATACAGTATAAAAATCAATTTTTCTTGTAACAAAATTTACAATTAATAAAAATCTAGAAGTGATTCGAGATAATGTATTTTGTGTGTTATATGTCACTCAGTTCTATATTCTATTTTGCATAGAACAAGAGGAAATTTTAGTATACAAAGACAGTGGATGCGCTAAAGAGTTGCAATTCCAGTGTAAATGGGGATTCTTGAATGGGACACTGGTATTTATTGCGTTCAATGTACAAGAAAGTCGTTAAACAGAGTCGGCCACGTTGGCAACCACCCTGGTAGAGAATTGTCGGACGGAGTGGTATGGGGTGGAAAAGTAGGAAGAGGTAAAATGGAAGGAGAAAGCGTAGGAGGGTTGAAAAGAGAGATTCAGTGGAGGAGGCTGGAACAAGCGTACCAACCCGGAATAAATAAAATCCCCCGTGCCACTAGCAAGTGGTAAGGGGGTGCTTACCCGCCACCCACCCTCCGTCCTCCTCTTTTACCACGAAACCGTCGTCGAAGTCGAAGAACCGTTGTACTCCAACATGTTCAACCCGATTCCCTCTGATCACTGTGAGATCACGCGATAACTTCGTTCATCCTGATAAAGACCCCAGAAGTTCTCGAAAAAGATATTGCTTTTACTTTCAATGAGAGAATGCCATCGTTATATCATCATTTTATAATTGAGCACTATTTAAGCAATTTCAATTATTTATACACTCTTTTATCGTTCAGGTATATGTAGGTATACAAAATGTGAATAAATAGAAATATTGGAGAAATTTTGTATGTAAAGGACGATGGATATTAATTTGTTAATTAAGTTTTAATAAAATAAACTTTCTCTATTAGAGTACGAATTTTTATACAAATTCATATCTTTGAGAATATAGTAAAAAATGGGTACTTCGGTGGAAAATAAATTCACCTACAAGGTATTATAAAAAACATTGCAATTTGAGTATCTTATAGACTCTCTCATATTATATTTCTCATCTTTACAATTTTTCGTTTACAAAATTCTTATAAATGCATAAAAATCTGCAGTCTGTTTAATATGACTGAAAGACTACTAATGAATATCGAAATGTATTTGAACTAAACGGTGTGTAACATAAATAAAACTAGGAAGAACCAAAAAATATGATGTAACTTTTTATATTGTAACTTTTATTCGTAATTTTTTCAAATCTTAATAACTTTATACTAGAGGCAACTCACATTGCTTGTATGAAAATACATGGAAAACTTAAGAATTTAAAAAAATTCTTCTTTTAAAGTATACTTGATTACTAAAATTCGATTGGCAAGTAAGCATGAAGTGTAACTAAAAATATAAAAATATTTTATATTGATTGTTACAATATCTTAGCATTTACAATATCTAAGATATCCTAAGAAGTATTATAAATTGAATAATTAAATATTATCTAACAAGATACAGCAAAAGCATTATCTTATTTTACTAGATTTGCATCAACGTCGAGGTATGACTTTTAAAACAAGAGAAAAAATTCGTGCAGAGACAGTAGATACTGCAAGAGGATGTTCTCTACATCCCTCTATTCCTTCGATTCTCTTTCTCTCGGATTTTGCTTCTTCAGTTCGTTCTCCTCCACTCTGTCTCATTGGTATGCTTGTTCCAGCGTTTTGCGAGTTGTTCGCCAAGGGATTTAGAAAGTGTGCATGGCGTCACAGCAGTTGCGGAAGTCGGGAGAATGGTTCGAGATAGCTTAAATTTAGCATTCACAAACCAACACCCCACAAAAACCACTGCTAGAAAGAGAATGAACCAGCTAAAAAGTGAAGGAAAGAAGAAAAAAAAAGAGGAGAATTCCGTGTCCCTTTCACTTCATCTTCTTTTTTCCCCCCTTTCTTTCTTCCTTTCCCTTTACCCTTGTTTTACTTTGTGCCTTTTTCGTTTGACGGCAACCGATCAGGCAGAAAGAAGGGGACGAAAAAATACCCGAGCGTGGAAAGAAAGCTGGAAACCTGCGGATAGGATGAAGTGAAAGAATAGAGAAAATAAGAGAAAGAAAGAGAAGGACCGGTGAATGCGGTGGATCTCCCTCGTTTTCCCGCATCCCATTGATTTACATCTTGTCTTGGCGCAGTAAGGAAGAAAGGCTTTAAGAAGAAAGCTAGAAGAAGAGGAAAGCGTGTTCTTGAGGGGTGGCCGCACGATATCAGCCGTTTGTATGCGCGGCCGACGCCAAACTTTGCTGAATTGCCCTATGACTCCTTATATCCTATCCTCCAAGCACGCCCCCCTTCCCTTCCTCTTACGATTCCACCCTCTACTACGGTTCTCGAGTTGTTATACCGTTCTCGGAGAAACCAACCCACACCGCTCTCCCCTACACTTTCCTTTCATTCGAAGATTCCGCGAGGAGGGGAAACGTTACACTGCACGAGTGGTAGAATTTTCCAATTGTAAGTGACGACTATAAATCGGTTCGAGGAAGTATTTCAAAGTTAACTATATCCAATTAATTGCGTGTTCTATTGCGTGGAACTTGAACTTGTATTTTTAGACAGATAACAGGTAATTCATGAGATATTGTAAGTTACTTTTGTGAATTACTTATTATACCACGTTGCATTAACCCTTTATGATAAGGCACACTTATTACATATTTATTACGGTCAAGATGTGACAAAAGGAGAATTATATGTTTATTAAATTTGTTTTTTTGTTCGAATTCAACTTAAGACTGAGGATCACCAAATACAAATCACTTAAATTATTATGACGGTTTTTTTTTTATTTCACGCTGTATTGTAATAGTGAGTAGGTGAAGTTATAGTAAATAATCACTATAGACACATTCATAACACAGATCACACCTCCATTTAAATTTTATTCACGTTGATATAAAGCATATTAGTAAAATAAATAAATTCATAGAGGTGTATAACTTTTTTCTTTTCGAAACGAAACTTTACAGAATCAAAAGTTCCATTGCAAAAGTGTATTAGAGTTAATAAAACGATCATACAAAGAAATATTTGGGTTAATATAAAAGGTTAATATAATTTTTTAGTAGTGATTAAAACATTGTAAAGCAAGGGGTTAATTCGTTATTACATGATATTATGTTTTACGATAAAATATTTTGCAAAATGATAATAGACGATAATGAACGATACTAAACAACGATTAGGAAAGAAAGTAAAAATGATAGCGATTAATTGTTATGTATTAATGAATTACGAATTAATAAATAATAAAATGCAACAGTACATTTTTATAAATATGTAAGTGTAATTTAAAAAGTACTAGTATAAATTTTAACAGGAATGTACTACTTTGATCTATTAATATATATCTTAATTGTTTTAGAATGAAGTTTTACTAAGGTAATTATTTAAAATTTTCAAGAAATAGGTTCTTTTTATTACGGTATTCAATTTCATTTTGTATTTTAATATGAAGATTTATTAAACATTTATTGTATCACTAAATATTTTGTCAAATAACATCATTCGTAATTAACATATGCAAATTTGAGTACATCTTTTCATAAGTTTACATTATAGTTTTGTACAAGCTTTCAAAATTTTTGTGTATTCTATTTTTGTTACACTTTAGAACATTGTTTTTATATTAAAAATGACAATTCATGTATACCGACATAAATCACAGTGCACTTGAGCGAGAATCAAATGTCTAGAGAAATTGTTTACAAATATTTAAGACGTTACGACTAAACTTGATTACAATTGTTAAACCAGTTTACTAATGTATTGAACATTTAATCGTTATCGTAATAAATATTATTTTGCTCATGTAATGTTCTATGATATTAATTACGATGTTACTTGATCAAAATAAACGAAAATTTGTAATTTTTCATGTTGACTTTACACAACATTCACTTTATGATTACAGGTTGTAATACTTACTATTGTATTCGCCAGGATCACTGGGATCTAATCGTTTCGTTCTACGCCCGTGTTTGCTGTTGTTGTGAACGAACATGTTGTCCGAGACAGCTAGTAGTGGCCCCTCTACTCCTACTTGCGTGGAAATGACCACCTGTTACAGAAGATTGAAATTCATCGACGTGAGATATCGGTTGAAATTTCAGTAAGACTACGGATGTTTGCTACTGATAGTACAAAACCATTTAAACGTATAACGGGGTGATTTTCTGTTCCCAAATAAAATTGAAAAAATTTAGGACATTAAGGAGAAAATTTAAATAATATTGAACTTACTAAAATTATATAAAATTCATAAAATAATAATATTTTAATATCAAAATTTTAAAAATTAACGATAAGAAGAAATTTTTGTCTAATCAACTACCTTTTTTGCATTCAATTTTTTTATTATCAATACTAATGATTTTATCCAATGTACATAAATAAATTGAAAATTAATTTATACTTATTGCACTGTGTTGAAATTTGTGGCAATAAAATATATATCCAGATCAACCTTAACCTGTTAACTGGATTAATTTAAAAAAGAAAAATTCAATCTCCCTAGTTTATATTTATAAATAAGCAAATCTTACGATGAGTTGCTTTGTTTTGATTATTATAAATGCGAATGTATTTTATATTTTCATACAATTAAATATGTGCAATTCTAATAATAAATTATTACGTCCTAAGTATTGGTGAATCCGCGATGAATTAACAGACTTAGAAGTTACATATTCATTTATCTATATTTTTTCCATCACAGTTTCTTTGTTTATTACTTTACTATTGCATCCTTCTGTTAATACAATATTAACAGCAAATTTCTCTGTATTAATTATTAATTCCTGTTTTTCGATACGTAAAATTGTAATGAACTATAACTTTTCATCTCATAAATACAGAAAAATCGGGTTACAGAGGGTTAAAGAAAGGAATATCTTCAGTTTTCTGTTAGAACAAGAACTTTTTCAGAGTTTGTCACGATGTTTCGCAATGTATCATATAAATTAAGTAGAGCACAAAAGGGCGTGTATGACAGAAACTATGCCACACACGGTAACGTTGCGTAATTTTATTTACGTGTTGTGCATGTATTGTATGTATGTTAATTATATCTCACGTGAACAAGCAATGCAGCCTGATTTGCTGCATTGCACTATGTCCGTATTCGCCATGCATTCCGTGACTCTCGTGACTCCCTATTTACACGTATGATAGATATTATCGTACAAATGTATGAATATAATCTCATTAAAGCTGAGCCTTGGATTAGGGTGGCCTTGTGTAATTAACACATACCGTTGTAATATTAATTATTGCTACTTTTATTAAGAAATTATATCCTGACAATATTTTGTTACTTGAAACTACATATATTAGTAGTGTGAATTAATCTTGAAGGATTGTTCGGCTAAACATGCATTTATTCGAAGAAAATGACGTACAAACGTTTCATGACTTGTTTGGTCAACATTCAACGCATTGGCAAGTTGTAAAATGGATCCAGTTCAGTTTTTGTCCAATAATTCTTACAATTCTGCATCTTCATATTTTGTCACTGACATCAAAATCATCACTGCTGAACTGTCTAAATTAATATTCACAAGTTTTAATCGATAAAGAAGATTTTCTGCAAGTTTTAAGATTTTCTTCTTATCTGAAGAAGTAGAGTAACAAATGCTGAAAAAAAATCTTTTAAATGATCCATTTCAATGTTTCTGAAAATGCGATTGTTTCCTATTTGTTGTTTGCAGCATGAAATGTTAAAACTTTGACATACGATAATAAATACAATACGGATTCGTTTGGTGAAACCTACAACCGGAGTGTTCTTCCGAAAGCCCTCAAAATCTAATTCACAATCTTAATATAAATATAAAATTCATCATGATTAAACGCTGTAACAAATATATCCACGGTGGTACATTTAGAAATAATAATTGATACAATGTTTATTGACTAAAGAGAAAAGGAAGACAGAAAGAAAGAAAGAAAGAAAGTATAGTTCTGCGAATAAAACTTTAGGTAAATTGAAACAAGCCACGTGGTTAACCTCGAGCTTCCGGACGCAAACAATAGGATGATGATTTTCGGAAGAAAGTAGAAAGAACGTTTATAAAATCGACTGGGTGGTTGGTAAATGTCCGAAGTTTTGTCCTTTCGCAACTTCTCAACTTTCTTGGCTGGTTGGCCGTATTACCTAGCGCGTAACGTCGTGCAAACTTGCCCAGCACAAGGGTGAGGAAAACCTGACGGTTCTTGCTGTAAGAGAAATTTTCGAAGAAGGGGGAGGTGTACCGCTAAAATTTTAATTCGCAACTTCGAGCAATAAGCAATTCCTAAACAAATTCGGAGGCGCCATAAGTGCTTTAACTTTGCTTTGTCTTTAAGTGGCCATTTTGACGCACATATGACAAAATACGAAAATTACTGCTAAATATAAATATAATATTTAACTAATGTCATTTATCACGCCATTCTGATACGTAGAATATTTAAAAATTAGAAATAAGTAAAATATGTAACAAATGTTAAAGATAAGAAAGACTGACTTTATTTTATTGTTGCTTATAACATTTGCTAAAAATTATTTCTTTTCAATACAAATAAAATCAAGCACTTCTTTAAATAAAAATTAGTTCTTTTTGAGTAATCATACTCTAATTATACATATCTAAAATTTATATTTTTTTCAGAAACTGCAATGAAAGCTGAAGTCAAAAGTTAATGCTTATGGCTATAAGTACGGTATTAAAATATTACTAAAATAAGTTAATTTCTTTCTAACTTGAGGATGATTTAATAAATAATATTATATCTCGCTTGAAGATATGTTTAAAATATGGTGAGGAACCTGTTGACCATCTTTTGTAACTTAAAAATTGTTTGAAAGTGTAAAAAACGTTGTGCAGATAAGAAAATGCGTGAACATGTATTCTAATAATAACGAATAAGTTAGAATGTTAAAATATAAGAATTATTTAATTTTTTATTATCTACATATGTACTTTTTGATATTTTTAAGATTATTTTCGTAGATTATTTATTTACAGCACGATATAATTTATACTCAAACATTATTTTTATTTTTAATAATAAATACAATAATATATAGAAGAAGACAGTTTTATTAAAAATAGATAATTAATTGAAGTTCCTATAAAACACATTTAAACATGTGGCGACTCTTCTGTCCATCACCGCTAGAGGGACAGACGACACAGAAGATCATTCTCACTTGCTCTCCCGAGAGGTCCTGTTTGTATATATACACCTTCTAACCTAACTCCCTCAGTTTCCCGCGTCTAAGGCACGGGTCTCTTAGAATGCCTTACTGACGAGTCCACTAGGAGGCCCAGGACGAAACGCAACCTTTCCTTTTCCGCCGATCCTCTCTATCATTCCTCCGCCTTCTTATTATTATCCTCCGCCAACATTAACAGCCCACAAACACTTCGAGTTTTTAATCTGATGGACATTTTTTCATACTAACAATAACTATGCAAATTCTCGTATCTGAATAAAAGTAATATAATATCATTACTATTAATAACATTCGAGCTGTAATTTTTATTGTAAAATGAATAGAAATTAATAAACACCAGTTGAAAATAAAAAAAAAAAAAGAAATTTGTTAGCAGTTCTGTCCTCTTTACGCCTTGTGTCTCTTTTATTCGATTGCATAGTGGTTTAAGAAGAAAGGAGATATAATAATCTCTTGATAAGGCGAATAGATCCAAAGGAACACAAACGAAAAGGCGGAGCAGAAAGTTTTTGGGGTAATTTATTTTTTAATTCTGTCTTTTGTCTGTGAAAATGGACACGGGCGGAGTGGCGAGATATGGCTGTCGGTGAGTAGGAGATGTCGTTATACGGAGGTCGGGTAGAAGGGTGAATGGATACGGGGATGGGTCGGTTGATGTCGCGCTGAGCTAATTGCCAACCCCTTGGATTACGTCTCCTGGATGGAGATCTCAACTTTCGACGATAGCCCACCATCGAGAAATTGCTCTCTCCTTGACGAACTTTTTCTTTTCCTTTTGGAAATTAAAAAAGAATGCTTCCAAGTGGAAGCTACGCATCCACAGACGCTCGATATAGTAATACACCGACACTCAATACTTGGGAACTTCTGATGGTCTCGCCTTTGTCCATTCGCTCTTATAATTTCATGAATCGTGACTCCGTGACTCAAATGACGACCGAATTTTGTACACTATTTTCTTATTTCGATAACATTTTGCAATATTTTCTAAATAAGTAGTTGCGAGCGTGAGCAATACTTAACTTCGATTTAAAAAGATAAATACCACATTTGGAAATATAGGTAGAATTTTGAATTTTATTAATTCAAAGTTTTGTGTTGTAAGTACTATAATAATGTTGATTAGATTTTTAACAACACAGATACGTAGTTAGTTCTTACAATAATATAAAACATTTTCACTGCAAAGCGTTTAATATTTTATGTTATGAAGGATTCATATTTTCACTAAATCAAGCGTTTTTATTGTTGTAACTATAATTTCCTAAAATTATAGAAAATTTAACTATAGAATTTAATTTATTGGATTTGTGTATCTCATAATTGCTCAAATAACATTTTTTATGTAAGAATTTTTTACATAATTACTTTTTTAAAAATTTTGATTTAACTATTGGATGGATTTAAGTATTTTATAATCTCTCAAATACAATGTCTTACATAAGAATAATTTTTCCATAAAATATTTATTCTCGTAAAGTAACTCTATAAGGTACAATCATCGTAAATTTTCTTTTTTGTTATAAGTTATTTTGAATCACATTCAACTCTGCTATTCTGTTTATTTCACTTGCTACAACATTATAATTAACATATCATGTAATAATTAATCCCTATCGATTTTTTTTCAGTAATATAAGAAGTACCTACCGCTTTAGTGTTTCATTTATTAAAGATTTAAACGTTAACTCACCTGGAAGCGTCTCATATCGCGTGGGTTGCCGGCATTCTTAAGGCAGTTCTGGTTGCACTTGAGGAAGAACTTGAGGAAGAATCTGAAAGCAGAGGGGACCGGAGTTAAGCGGTTGACAAGGTGCTTAACGCTCTTCAAACGCCGAGAACTTAATTAGAACGCGAACTTGGATGGAAAGTAAGTTTGAATATTGCATAAGCCAATCGCAGGCTTCGTACTACTCGCTTCTATTATTCAGCATTTCTCTAGATTAACCTTACGACCACGTGTTCGCCGACCTTTAGGATTGTATAGCATTGTGTACTACACTAGGCTACCAAAATGTCAGAATGTATATTCTTTGAAAAATATTTTTCATTTTATTGCGTAAATGTTGAAGTTCATATTGTATTTCATATCAAAAATATGTATGTAAATAATTTCAAGAGTGAAAATGTGTAAGAATAACTTTAAAGCATTATCTAAATCTACATTATTTAACCTTCTTTTTTCTAAATTTGTTAAATAAATTTTTTCAAAGTATTAATCATGTCCCAAAAATATTACGATAAAAGTTAATTATATTTATAATTTTATGCGTTAACTATGGTGTAATAATAAAAACATATAGAATTGATTTGATGATTAAATTGAATTATGCTAATTTAAGTTGAGACAACTATGATCAACTGTAACTTGAAAATGTGGAGTACAAGTGTATATATAAATAAATTTTGATATAAAAATGTTTACATATTTATTTCATACAATATCTTGTACTCATTATAATTAAAAATGTAAGTTAAATAAAAATATAATTATAATATTTTACATCTATTATACATGTATGCGTAATAAGAACATCTTAGAAGGTTAACAACACTTCTCGAAAATATGAATCGTAACAGTACTGTAAAGATGATGCTCACATTCTAATTTAATACATACAAATCCTTGCAGTATAAACACATGAATGATAAATCATCAAGTTATTAAATAAGAAATTAATTCTATGCAGCTTTATTATCTCTTTTTATTTCATACTACTTTTTCCTTTTTCATTCTATTCTAATATTTACCATTTACAAAAAAAGAAAACGCTAGTAATAATGTGAACACCATATATATAGTTACAATACGTAATTCATCGTAGACAAGATATCTGCTTAATTACAATTTCAAAAATACTCTTACCTCAATAGAAATACTGATATGATACTTGATATCAACTTTCACTTACTATTACATAGTACAATTTATAACAATACTGTATGCCAGCACATTTCTCACGATAAACGTTGACGACAGAATAAACCATAAAGAACGAGAAGAGTGTTACGATCACGGTGGACGGAATCATGCGAAAATATCACAACGTATATGCACACACGAACGAGACGAAAGTGAGTTAGAGAAGGAGTTGGGGAAAAATGAGTAGCACAAGAGACGAGCTTTAACCGAAAAGCTGACGGCACAATTTTCATGAATTATGTAGCATATCGGGAGGAATATTGAATTTGAGGAAATTTTCGTAGATACGAGACATCCGGTGTTCATGCTGACAGAAGTGAAAAGGAGGAGAAGGTTGGGGGAGGATGGTGGTGATCGTAGAGACAGGAAAAGAGCCAAATACGAATATATCTCTATAGGTAGACTGAAATAGATCGAGAGAGTGGAAAACATTCGTAGGAAACAATCAGGAAGACCGAGACGATGAAGAGGTTCGAGGGACGAAAGGATAGTTTTCTGGGTGGCTGGTAGGCCTGTCCTCCCGTGGGACACCATTGTCATCCCCCTACGGAGTGCGTCTATACGATCCGGGACTCCATCGAAAAATCAAACACATACCTTCTAGTAGCGACGCCCGCTTTTTTTTCTTCTCTTTTCTTCCTTTCTTTCTTTCTTTCTTTCCCGTTTGCGCGAATCGTCCAAGCGAAACTATAGGAGGAACTCGTCTGATTTCTTTTTGTTGCCACGATTTCTATTGATACCGCCGCATTTCCTTCCCCGTTCCTTTCTTCCCCCTCCCCCTTCTGCCGCCCCGTGCCACGTTATTTTCCTGTGTTCTTCACGTTGAGAAGTAAACACAGGCGGAAGTGTGCATAGAGAACAGTAAACGTCGGTTCGTTTAATTTTATGGATGTTGGCAGAAATAAAATCGTTTAGGATGTTGCGTTTATATACGAGCGATTCACTGTCCTTATCGTTCTGTTGATTTATCTTACGCTACGGCTCATCATCATCCATGTCACCGTGCTCTTTTTTTTTTTTTATTTCGCATAAAATAACTGAGAAAATAGAGTAGCGGTGGTAATAATATAAATAATGCCTACTAGCGAAGTTAATGAAGTTATTAAACCGCGGTCGAAACGCGTAAGTAAACCATAACTGTGCGTACTTAATCTTTTATTAAATCAAATTTGGCTAACCGACGCTTTATTTTACTTCGTATAGTTCCTTTGTCAAGGAACCTCTTTGTAAATTTTTTATCATCACCAAAAACCATTTGTAATTATTTCAAGTATTTATGTATAATTATCTTAGTATTCGACGTACTAGGTTTATTAATTATGATCACATGTACAAATAGCAGCGGAGAATGAATGATATTATCGTGACTTACACACGATCGGATTATCTAAACGACACTTTTATCCTTGGCTCTGTAATCCTGCGCAACTTTTCAACCGAGTTGAACATTTGGCACAAAATTCATGTAGGTGGAAAAATGAAAAGCGATCGGAATTCTTTTTTTTTTACTTTACTTTGTGTAACTTTCAAGTAACCTTCTTTGTCCCCACCTTTTTATGATACCTTCATTATAATCTAAAATCATTAGTAATCATTTCAAATATTTATAGATAATTATCTTATTATTCGACATACATATTAATTACGTTGACAGGTATAAATAACAGCAGAGAATGAATGATATTATCGTTTTTTTATTTTACTTTGTATACTCTTCAAGCAACTTCTTTTTCATTACAACCAGAAACCATTTGTAATTATCTCAAATATTTATAAATAATTATCTTCGTATTCAATGAAGTTAGGTGGAGTTATTTAATTATTTCAAATATTTATGAATAATTATCTTAGTATTCTATCAAATTAGGTGGCACTATTTATTAATTATGATTACATGCACAAACATCAGAGGAGAATGAGCGACATCGTGACTTATACACGGCCGGATTATCTAAACGACAGTTTTATCCTCGGCTCCGTGATCCTGCGCAACTTTTCAACCGAACCGAACGTTTGGCACGAAATTCATGTAGCTGGAAAAAATGAAAAGTAAAAATGAAAACCGATCGGAATCCCTTGTTCGCGTTGGTACTACGGAAGGGAATGCTGGCAGGATGTAAAGAGAGAAGGTGAAGGAAGAAGGGAAGGGAGGACACGCAGAAAGAGAAAGGGAAAGAAACGTATCGATCTCCTGCTTCATGCTTTTTCGTATCTATTCGTATCCATGGGCTATATACATACTCTAGGTTCTCGTGTTAACGGCTGCAATTGGCCGCTCTTAAGAGTGTGGAGTGAATTTAATTTCGTTTACTCTTAGAGGACGTTAAGATTTTATCGAGATGCTGAATGGGTATTCAAAGCATTGTACTTTGGCTTATCGTTGCTGTAGATCTCGCTCTAAACACGATGTCTCTGTCGTGCCTGAGGCGTGGAGAACGACGATGGTTTCTAGCCCGTCTACAGATGCGAACGCTATTGACTGTACCTGTACCTATGTATATCACCGTGAAAACGGTGCGAAAACGTCCTGTAACATGTAGCTGACGCCAAAGAGAACGGACCAATCGAATCGTTCCAATCACAAGTGTTTCTGTTTTGTTTGAGCTTAGTGTACGTTTATTTATCGACTTACTTTGAATATAATTTACATACTGTTAATATATTTTGTATTTATTTAACAAATGTATTTTGTGTATTAAATTATGAGTATGGAAGTAAAGCAATTTATAATGTTAAAGTATATCATTGGTTTGCTTGAAGAGTGACACGTCTCAACATTAATTTTAAAATATCAGCGAAAAATTACTGGAAAAGTGTACTATTTTTATTAGCAGGTGTCACAAAAGTTGAAATTATAATTTTGATATTTAACAAGGGGTTTTTGTAATTTGTGTATTAGATTATGTTTATGAAATTAAAATAAAGAGAAGAGCGACACATTTCAAAAATCGTTAATTTTGAGATGTGTAAAATTGAGCTACTTCTATCGGACAGTGTCTCTAAAATTAAAATAAAGATTGTAATATTTAACGACAGCAATCTTGCAATTAAATATCGAGCTGCATTAAATTTTAGACACTCTTTCAAATAATAAGCAATATACATAAAGAATATTTAAAAAGAACTATTTCATTGCTAAATGATTGTATAATTAATAACTATCTGTCATGAAAAAAATTTCAAATGGATTTCCTGAAAAATTTACTTTCGTTGTGTGCTTTATTGTGTAATCAACTATATTTATTTACCTTTTTTATAATAATGTGATCGATTAATACCACGTGCATGATTGAGTTGGTTATTTGTTGAAATTATTTGTTTAATAAAAAACAGTATAAATTTGTTATTTCTATATATACTACATTTCGCAGAAGTTTATTTATTCTCGTTAAAAGTATCGTAAATTAATCAATATGAAAACGTATTATATTTGTATTGTATATGTACCTTGAAGAGAAACATAATGTATATTTGTTAGAGGCGTAATAATTTATTTTTAACTATTTTATATCCACTGAATATTGACAATTTTCAATGAGATGATACTTTTACCTTATAATGAATTTTAAACATTTCTTTGAGAAAAAGCCATTTTGAGAAAAATTTGTGCACGTGTCACCAAATTGAATAGAAATTTATGCAATTTTTGATATAGATATGTATACATTTATAATCAAATTGTCAGATATACAACGAAAAACTAAATGCTTTTTCTTCTTTAATTTATGTCCAAGGATTAGCTGTTTCATTAAATCTACTTATAGATATCACTAATCACAGAAGATATCCTGAAATTCGTATCGACATCTATCTATCCCTTCTGCTTCTTCTTTTTCAAGTCGTTTTCTTCCACGTTGTCCTCTGAGTATTGGCTGTTAGGAGCTAATGGATTGCGTTACAGACTGATTCAAATGCGAACTGGATTTCATTCCGCGCTCGATGGGGCGACAGTGTCGACGATGTTGTAACGCCAACCCGAGCAAGAAGGGTGGAAAGGCTAGTTTCTTACAGGGGCTTAAATTCAATTTCGATCATCTATTAGATTTTTCTCCTTCGACGATGCTTTCCGCGAGCTTGCACCAGTTTTCACGATAAAATCTATTCTGGATCGTCGCTTAACACAGCTAGGAAGTGTATTTTACGACGTTGAAACATAGTATCGAGTAAAAGATCGTTTATAGAACATAGAGCAACGAAGGTTGATATATTTTGCAATAAAATTCTCTATAATTTTTTATTTGAACATGAGAATATATTAATGTTCACCTGATTTTCAAAACGTCTGAAGTAATCTTAAACACGTTGCACCCATTCTTTTCTTATTAAAATACTAATATTTTAATTTATTTTATAAAATCGATTATGTTACAATAAAATGTTACAAAGAATGGTATTAAACCTGCAAAATGCTTTGAAAAGAAAAAAGAAGAATTTCTATAATGTAACAATTAGGCTGCGGATTTTTATGCATTTTTGGGAAATTTGAGGGTGTAAAATTGCACAAATGGCACGTAATGTGAAAGAATATACAAAACATTCAAATTTTAATGCCTGAAAGGTAAAATAGTTATCTACCGAAATTCTGCTTGTTTTGTTGTATTCTCAAATATATGAATTTGCATAAAAATCCGCAGTCTAGTAATAATCCAAATAGTTTGTGCTTTATTAAAGAAAGAAACGTATAGGCGTGTAAGTTGGATGAACCTATCCTCAAATGTTTCAAAATTCTTGGTTATCGATATGTTTATAAATCGAGAGGTCATTGCTGTATAAACGCGTAGAACAATGTGTAACAATTAAAGTGTTTTATTGGCGGGATCGGTTGATTCTTGCCGTTATTGGCCGTTGTTTGGCCGCTAACGAATTGACATGGAATAAAATATACAAAGGCCGACCGATTGAGAAATCATTCCCAACCTACCTTCCGATTGTAGCATACCTTTCCGTTGCTTCGGCTAAAATGAAAATAAAACGAAGTAACGCGTATAGCGGAAAGTGGAGGGCTGTATGCGGCGGTAGAAGGGGAGACAGAGTGGCAACGGCATGTAGTGGGAAACGTGCACCGTTCGCTATTTCCAGTTTTACAGTATACACACAACTTCGCAACGTTGGGATGGATGAACGAACGAGCCAGAAAAAGTAAACGACGCCAATGAAAAAAAAAAGGAAAGTAAAAAGAAGAAAAAACGAAAAAGAAAGAAAAGCTAAATATTGGAGGTTTGCGGTGAGAACAGGAAAGATGAGAGAGATGAGAGAAGAGGGAGGGGTTTAGAGGAGAATATAGAGAAACGGAGAACGAGGGAGAGGGGTCAGGTAAACAGAAGCGAATGAATTCAATCAAACCTTGCAGTAAATCATCGGCACTTGTCCAGTGATTTGTTAATATTTCATATGTACTAATTAGCGATTTTTCTCACTATATTATCTCTTCCCCAGAAAGTAATTTGTATCAGAATATTTTTAGTTGCACAGAGACACGTTTGTGGAACGCGTTTTGCGGCATTGAACTGTATGGACAAATTTTGCACAAGTATTCTCATTTTTTCTTCTTTTAAGAAGGAATAAGATTTTAATTTTTAAAAGATAATTTTTAAAAGTGAGATCATACATAGTTTTTTATTTTATTACTGTTTCATCTTAACCCCTTGCACTATAACAACGAGTTAGTCTCGTGACATAGATTCTAGCTAAGATTCAATAAAAATAGTTATATTACTAACAAAAAATAATTTTAATTCTAACTTTCTAATTTTATTTATAAGACCGAGGTTTATCAATTGTAATTGATCCATAATACATTTACCGTATGTAAAATGGTACTAAAATAATAAATAGCTGATGTTTAGATGTTTAGTCAGAAAAAGAAATCGTAGATTAAGGGGTTAATTACTGAAAATGTTACGTGATCCTTAACGAGATGTTTTTATTATGAGTATCGTGAATTTTCTTCTTGTAACATGCATATAACGTATAAATTCTTCGAATTATTTACACGTTATCAACATTGTATAGAGGTGCCAAGTCAGAAGTAGATACCTTCTGATCCAGTAAATATATTTCGACCAAGGGTGGATGGATATAGGGGGCTTACTTGGGGACTTAAGCGTAATAGTTCCAAATAGGGTAGCATTACGCGTATCAGAAATCCATTTCCTTCTACGTCAGAAAATCTTTAATCATGTTTTCGGCTCCCAAAGTACATCCCCCTTTTTTGTCACTGTAGAAGGGCGAACAATGTGGCCCACGTTCTATACAAATTGCCAAAATTTCAGGCGTAATTCGATTCCTCAGTAAATACTCATTCTCTACGTTTCACATTTAAAGACAGAAACGTTAAGCATTGTTTCTCAAAATTTCAATAATTTTTATCGACTTAATTGATACCATCAATGGACTTCTAAATTCTACATTAATTGATAAATAACACTTGATTATTATCACTATATGTTGAATATTTTGGTAACCACACAATGAAATAATTTAAAAGTAAAATTTCAATTTCTTAAGACTATTACTATTTGGAAAAATTCCCAAAAAGGGCGTTCTCCGTTTAACAAAGGAGAAGGTACCGGTGAACATGAATTTCTTTAGGGGTTAATGAGAAATTCTGTTGTAGGAAGTTCACAAGTCTCCGAGGAGTATTGGTAAGAAATTCTGTCTATTCGGTAGAATTGGAGGCGTGTCCGATAGTGTACTAATCACCTATCCAAACGACAAACCCTTACTCAGCAGTCGTATTAACAATGTATCTCAGGAGCAAGGTACTCCTTAGGGATGTTTTCATTACGTTCATTGTTATCAAGGTCTAAGAGAATTTCTGATTTCATTATGGTTGGAAGTATTACCTATCGGTTTATTTAATTCACTGAAGCATTATTCACTTAACATAAAAACAGAAAAAAACTGTAACATTCATACGAATAATTCAACTTTTTTTAAATAGTTTGTTTTATTTTACCTTTTCATTTTATTAATAGCAAAAGAAATATTCTTCTAAGTAGAGTATAGTAGAGATGAAAGAAGAAAATATTTCTGTTTGCTAAAGCACCGATAGAAGTGTACGTAACGCAATATAGATGATGTAGAGCAGTTCCGTTCCAAGAAGATACTGTGGTGTACCTTTCGATCGGATATATTATTTTAGCAAGAAAACGCCCGGGAGTAATCGCAAGTGCATAATGCAGACGCGCAGGACGTCAATTAGTAAGAATGTATACGGAGGTCCGTAAGGCATAGGAAACCACCTAGAGCTGTATACCTTGCATACACCTTAACTGGGGTTAGTAAGGGGTTAGCAAGGTATCAGGGGATGCTTAATGTTTAACTAGCCTCCATTACGCCCCCTGTACCGGTCTTCTTGAAGTTCCCCCACCCTCTTTGTTCTGCCGTCATCCAGCATCCACTGACTCGTTCCTTCGGATCTTCTCCACAGGAAGTATTATAGATAGGAAACGGCTAAGAAGGATCGCATGTAAGCTATCGGCTAATTCAGGAAATCATTTTCCATGGATAAAACGTCCGTTTAGACTAGGATATTCCTTTGTACGCTTAATTTTAATTGTCAGTAATGCAGTTAGTGTTATTATTGGATTGTAATGTAGACTTTATTTTTAATTGAAGAAAATTGTATCTTCGTTGAGAGAAAGTGAAAATTATTTCTGTGTATGCAATGCAAGTTTACGATTGCTTGGCTAATAAATAATTTTTGCACAAACTTAGTTTTGGCCTGAAGGATTAAGCAGTCTTGTGATTACAATTTTTTATGAAAACTATTTCTTTGAAAACTTTCTATTGTTCATGATCCTTTAGCGGCTAAATCAAAGTTTAAAACAATTAACAAGATCTATAGTGGGCCATAAAACAGTCTGTTTTTAGTACTCACTGCAAATACGTGTCAGCTTGTCTTCAGTTTCGCTGTTAATATTTTGAAAGTTAGAATATTACCTCTGAAATAATGCCAGAAAAGAGTGAATTGAGCGATCATCAACGCAATCTAACTTCTTTTCTTTTGTTTTAAACAGGGTCTAATTCAAAAAGAAATTGCTGTTATTTTACATATTTTGTCGGACAAAATATTCACAAAATTAATGAAAAACCTTTTTCCTATCTCAATAATTTGATTTCCTCCTAATAGAAAAATATTTTTAAATAATTCACATTTTATGAGGTGTTTAATATCTTTAATCAGGATTTCATGTTCTTGCATAACATTTTCTTCTTATCTGTACTGTTATAACATTGATTTCTATTTATAGAAAATTAGTGATAAGTGTTTAGAGAATTAATATTGATTTAATTCCTTCGTTTTACAAAACCATTCCTGACACGTTGAAACTACTTACAAATATATATGCAAGTTAATATAGTCAATATATGTTAATACGTTAATACAGAAGTTTATACAGATAATTAATACAGAAATTCTTCTTTTATGTCGCTACATATTATATATTAAATGCTAATTAAGGAGTAAACGTATTTTGTTTTACCAAATACAATATTTCAGTAAAGGCTACACCGTGAAATTAACATTAACTTAATCTACACAAAAATCAACATTCTAGACAAGTTGAGAAAATAATGTAACATGTGAACGGTGGTGCAAACCAGTCCTTAGAATATCGCTGTTTAATTTTCTCTAACCAGAATGTCGGCGTAAATAGGAGCTGGACCGAGGGTGGAAGTAGAATAAATTTACGTGCGACCAGGCAAAAAGTTATAAATCTCCTCACAGCGCTTAAAATTATTTAGTATAGTTAAAAATTCACACTGTATTTTTCGACATGAAAAATATTTTTGAAATAAAAGTGCTAGTCTACATTTAGGCTATTTTCTCTAATAATGAGTCATTTATCATTTTAGCATTTTGTCTCACTGATATAAAATTATTCATAGAAATTTTAATAATAGTACTATAGTATATTTGTTTATTTAATAATATTCTATTTATATTACATATTACACTTGGAAAATGTTTCATTATTGAACTACCTACAAACTTTATCATTCTTTTGTCGAACTAATACATTCTTAAGCCTTTCACCACGACAGATTTTAGTACGTAATATGCGTGGCGAAAGATAGGTGTTCAATTCCTAGCCACAAAGTTCGTCAAATTGTTTTCAAAAATTGCAAAAGTTTAAAGCTTTCAAGTTTGTAAAAATTTGAAATTTGTTTCGTTAAATTAAAGTGCAAATACGCGAAGAATAAAATTAAAGATTAAGAAGAGTACGAGCAAATTTCCAAACCTCTTATAGGTGTCGACAGTAATGGAAACGTTAATCCTTTGCCTTATAACGACGAGTCACACCCGTGGTGCCGTTTATGACGAAGATGTACCAGAAGTAGAATTAGCTGTTTATTAAATTTGTATTATAAAATCCAACATAATATTAATCAACGTGTCGACATATTGTATATAAACATAGTCAATTCTATGTTCATGTGAAGAAATCAAACATTCGATACTACGTAAAGAAGGTAACATAATCGATTTTCTATTAGTAGAGAAGGTTTGCCTAAGTCCTAAGATAGGAGGAGCTAAGACTATTCGGCAAGCACTACCAAGGTATTGCATAATTCATACGTAAGTAATACGTCTTACTAACTAGCATATCCCAAACTAACATACCCTGTCGTGGTTCTGTGTTGTGTAGTACCCACTCCCTTCTCTGTTCCTCCTTGTGCGTTTCACAGTCCCCTCGCCACGACAGCTAGATATCCCTAATGGCAGTCTATCATATTAGCTACAAGACGGCTTGAGAGGCTGGTTACTATAACTAGATTTGCTTTGCACCTATGACACATCAACTAGCGATTTACCATCTATTGCATAGTTACTACTATCTAATATGAATGTTAATATTAATCACATAAGTGACGAAACTGTTCTGAAATTCACAGTTCAAATGTATGCAAAGTGTTAATGTGCAAACATCGTGATTCTGCGTTCTATTATCACCGGAACTTCTTGTACAGTAGAGGATAGTATGGGAAACTTTCCTTTGCATTCTTGAAATTGAATCAAAAAGAAATCATTGATCAATAGATCGGTACATTACGGTTAGATCAATGCATTATCGATTATTAAATTATATGTATGTGATTTCAATTATTATACATTACAGTAATCGTATGTGTAGTGATCTAATGGGTTTAAATGAGGCTTACGATACATATTATCAATATACGATTAGATAAAGTGATCAATTAGATTATTGCGTATGTAAGTAATTCCGAGATTTAGTTATATATATTAAAACAAAAGGTTTTCTTAATATATTGCTAGTCGAATATAGTTATTGATGAATGGGAGCATAAAATGTTATGATAATACGATAGTTAAATACTTGTTTATCGCATAAGTATACTTATCTACTGTTTTATACGCTTTTTTCTTCTTCCTCATTCCCAATCAAATACTTTTTAATATAGTAATTACAGTAATTTCGGAGTAGATGGTGAACTAAATTATTATTATTATTATCACCATTTTTGAATGTATCCATACATTATATTTTTCACTTATAAATCTAATTTTTGTTTATTATTTTGAAAAAAAAGTAATCAATTTTTGTGTTTCAATTCTTTTAGTTTTCATTTCAAAACTACGGCTATCTTTTTCGGAATTACCCTAGTAGTATATACATAGAGATGATAAGAATGATAATGATATTATTGTGCGATATTGTATAATATATGATAAAATCTTCGCGAGATAAATATTGAAATAGAAGTATATACAAAGTAAAATTTATCATTTCTGGACTGACTGTGACGGTTGCTGTATTGATTCCCTTTCTCATAATTCCTAATGTGTTTAGTTTTCGTTGGTATATAATGATTTTTAGCGTCACTCATAGCAATTTCACTCGTAGCAATAAATAACAATTAAACGATTTAATTTAGGACAAGCAAATTGCTCGTGAAATTGATTTAACACGTTTCACCCACCAACCCGAAAAGATTTTACCGCATGTGTATACTATGCAACGTACTTATTATGTTGATGTCAAAACAGAGTAAATATTTAATTGTAAAAAGATTTCGTAAGAACATTCACCTTTTGAGAAAATTCCTAGTTATTCATAAGTGAAATCATTGTACTCCTTTTTTTAAAGTATTAAACTGGAATTAAGGAAATTGTCATAATATACAATTTTCATAAATAAGATTTATTTGTACTCTGAAAAATTGAGGAGTTACACCAGGAAAAATGTTATTGTTTCATCCACCACGTTTTATTGGATTTACCTTCCGTACATGATGTGTATGAAATACAAAAAATAAACTATAGCTCAATTTATGTGCCATTTGTAAAATATTGTAAGCAACATTTGTGGTAAAAATTCAAGCTCTATTTTTCTTCAGGTACATTTTCATTTACATATACCACCAGTATCTTTTTAGGTGGTAAATACATTTCACAGAATGCCGCACATGAAAAGAATTGCACAAAAAAGATTTAACTTACGTTGACAAATTAGGCATACATTCCATAATTTTCTAAAACCGCGTAAAACCAAAGCAACACGTTAAAATTAACTTAAAATCAAATAAAACAATTTATAAAAATTCAAGAAGATACGAAAGCCTAACAAATTCCTTCGAAAATCTGAAAGAAATTGATACGAAACTTAAAGTAAATTTATGTTCAAACTTTATTGAAAAGTAACAATTCTTCTTGCATTCTTTCGTCAGAATCATTGTTGTTATTTGACAATGTTCGGTGCAGCTTGCAAATTGATGCCAAATTACTTTCACATCTAGAAGAGATTTGCACGGTAAAGGCTTTCCATAAACAAAATTAGAATTAACTTCATTTTTGGTCTGTACTGCCTTTTTTCCTAGCACTATAATCAGTAATTAAACTTTGCGATGATAATTTTACTAATTTTTCATACAGTTCGCGATACCCAGACATGGTTCTTTAGTTCACTTTGGAATTTGTGTCGTTAACAAAAAAAAAAATGATTTCCCAATTTATTGCAAAATTGAAGATCTTCCTAAATTATATTTGTTATAAAGAGCTTGTATGATATGCGCAGCATAAAAGCGACTCGACTGTACTTCAAACGTAAAGCTACTTACATACAATTGTCTCAATAATCACATTTCAATTATTACAATTTCATTTGAATTTTATTATCTAAAGACAGTATTATCAGTTGGTTATAACGTTTAACACTTCTGGAGATGAATGTCTGAATGTACCATTCAGAAGAGGACTAGATGAAAGTTGTTAAATTATGTCGTCGCGCCTTAGGCGCACGTTGTCCGAGTAAAGCACAAGTCATTTCCATAAACGCATCAGAACCTCCATCGGCGTAAACTAGCTTACCGCTAACGACGATTCGTGCGCGGATGTATGAATGTGCCCGCGATTTATTAATGTCTGCATTTAGATACGGAGCCCCGAGGGTTCGGTGGGGACGGTTAGAACCCTCTCAAGTTGCCGCTGTCAAATATCGACAAAAACAGTCGTAAGTCGCGCATGCTCAAGCACACGTGTGTTTCTTACTAAAGACAGAAATGCTACGCGTACCAAAACATCCTGCTTCATACGCTACCCAAGAAGAAATTTATATTTTTTTTTTCATATTTATTCGAAGTTTAGCGAACGTAGAGAATACCATTACAGAACATTTGCAATTCAAATAGATTAGGTGTTTATCTATTACTTACCAAAGGAACAGATACATGTGTATTTTATAACATATTGAATAATAATTTTATATACATTGATTTTTTTACAGAAGACAATATACAGTCAGTATTGGATGTATATTGAGAGAATTAAAAAAAAAAAATCATTTTTAAATTACATATATAGAAATAAACCTTTCTTAATATAAAATGATATAACACTCGCTAAGGTTAATAATTATTGCACAAAAAAGAGAAGTTTAATGATGTATTATAATATACTTGAAAATAAGAACACAGAAGTATTTGTTCACGTGTAGTTTCTTCTAATTACATTTGCACTGCATACAAAATTAATTAATTAAAAATTATAAACATAATAGGATGTACTTTCCTAAAATATTTTAGGGATTGTTTAACTAGTTTCTCTAACGAATTTGGAGATATTCTTTCTTATTCTTCTTCAAATTGCTTGTTTAATTCTTCCAGATTTTTAGAAGACATTTCTCGTATTTTTTTTTTTAATTTCTACCTATAAATGTTCGGTCGTTTTAATGTCTAGCAACTGGGATAGTGCTTGTAGATAATTTTATATTATAAAATATAGATTAGATAATGGTATAATATAATATATATAATATTTACAATTATCAATTTTTATGAGTATCATATTGTTTTATATTATTTTTAATTATAATCTAAAAATTATATTTATGTATTCTTTCAGTTCACTCCATGTACATAAGTTCAATGCGTTAGGTGGATGAATACTTCTGTATCTGATTATATTTCTTTTGATAGTATAAAAGAAAAAGTTTGTTTTCAACTTTCTAAGCTCACACTAAAATAAAATATATCTAAATTTGATAATCTATAATCTATAAATTAGTATATTACTTGATAATTACTATATCAAATAATTCTACTTTATCTCTGTTTAATATTAAATATATCCTACATAAAATTAATACGAATGAACATAAATGTAACAATAAAAAATATAATCGTAATCTTCAATTTTCTTAGATTAAGTTTTAATAGCATAAAAAATAATTATAATGGTTTAAAAAATGGACTATGTATCTCGTTAGGATGAGAAAAAACATTTTTATGAGAAGCAATTGAGTTCGATGATATTTTTAAAATTTATCCTGATTAAAGTGAATGCTGCATGCATGTCAAAATCTCGCTTAATCCTGACTAACTATGTTGCACGATCATGGTGGTAGTTTTCGAAACGGGAGAGGGGAGAGCCTAAAATGTGATTTTAATATTCGCGGCCCCTTTGAGGAAACTCATGACTCTTCCTTAATAGGCTTACAGTAGGTACTCCAAACCTTGTCTACTCCCTCCCGCGAGAACGGGAACCCGCTTTGAAAGGCATACCTAGTTTGAAACTCGGTAAAATCTGCAACTCTGCCTCGCTTCAGAACTTCGCTTTACCCTTCTTCTTTTCTTGACGCTTGACCGTTCTGTTTTTATTGCACGTTCCATGCCAACAACTTGTTACGCTTTCTAATATACGTATATACGTTCCTGTTACAGTGAACAAATATTTGGCAATTTATTGTGACGTGCTTTGAAAATTAGAAATAATGCGTAATATCTATTTTTGCATCGTGTTAGCTAGTTATAACAAATGCATTTCCTTCTATTAATTAACTATATTGTTTGCAAGAAAATTTATAATTATTATTAGTTGTTCATTGTTGGAAATAATCATTTTGAAGAATATGCCCTTCGTAAAATTTACGTATTTATTAAATCTATCAATTTTCACCTGTGTGCAATTAAAATTGCCACAAAAAGAAGATAGTTGGGGAAATAGCTATTCAAACGTTACATCTATTTGCTATTTAGTTTTTTGAAATTATTAACTTTTGATGTTTTTAATGTTTATTTCAATCATACGTTTGATATTTTCACCATTTTCGAAATGCATACAGGATTTACAGAATTTTATAATTGTATATTGATTTTTATGTTTCATACTTGCTATTGTTCTATTGTATATTAATAATAAGTACTACTATATTTGTTCTTAAAATCTATTACATTAATTTTTATTTAAGTTTGACACGTAATCATGAATATTATTGAAATTCATTTGAATTATCAGAACAAACATGAATAAACTGAATTAAAGCTCGCAAGTTCAAGTTCGTCATAGACTTTATATCTTGAAAAAGAAGTCTGGACACAGTTTGAAATTTCTCAGATATTTATTAATATATAGTTTTATATAATTTAAAAAATTCAATAGTAGATAAGAATTTGCAATACTTCCATTTGTCCAATAAAATTATTCAAATGCCTTAATTTTGATATTAAAAATAAATGCTTCAATATAATTATAATGTAATATAATATAATATATATGTAACATATTACATATACATATATTAATACAATATATATTATTAAAATATAACAATCAAATAACTAATAGCAAATTTATATATGCATGTATACTACCATTTTTAAGTATTAAAATACTTATGTTCGTATAAATATATTATATGATTTAAACTACATTTCTTCATAAAAGTTAATGTCAGATATCAGTAAAAATATACATTGCGTTCACTTTGTTAATTTCCAGCGTTCTTCTCGTAAGTGAAAAAAACAAAGGGCAAAATATAATTATTTATTACACATAATAGAGTTGCATAAATAAATCATTTAAATGTCCCTTAGTTTTCGCGTAGTAACGATATCATGAATTTGTGAAAATTCACATTTAATATTGAGACTGTTCAACGATCTACATAAAACAAACTCATTTTCAAACATAACTTCGCGCGAACGCTTACTATGGCCATAATCAATGACACACCGTTAGGATCTTATTTTTATGACTGCACCTCAAATAGAAATAGACATTTAGAATTTCGATCATATGTACTCCTTGTTCAACTAAATTTCATACTGGATCATTTTTTCAGTATCTTAATCATTTCACATTATCTATTCAATTTTATTCAACATTCGATAAGTATCCTAAGATGTATGAACACGAGTGTATGTATACGTATGAATGCATACCCCTACAAACGTTATATCAAAAGAAATCAACAACCTCGTGATAAAGATTCGAAACCCTTCTGGGTCACATCGAAATAAGGTAACACGTATCGTATTCTCCTGCGGATGATCCTCTTCACCGCGTACCTTTGAAAATGATCGTTCTAACGAACGGCTCTATGTGGGTCGAGATTTTACACGATCGGAGTAAAACGAATTTTCAGCACGGGAGACGAGACGAAGAAAGTGAATGACAAGGGAGGAAGATTTCTAGGTTATCGTCAACAGAGGAGTTTGGGAGGTTAGCAGTCGCCATGCTAGCAGGACATGGAAGCACGCAGGACACGACGCCGTGGCGGGCCGTACAGGGGTTGCCATGGTGATCTCATGGGGAGGGCATTCGCCCTCTCTCACCCTCACTCAGAGAAGATAATGCCGCCTGCCTGCCTGCCTGCCTGCCTGCCTGCCTTTCTACCGATGTTGCTACCAACTGCCGCGATATCAGAAGCCCCGGCAATAAAGCAAACGTCCATGCTCGCACGGAAGTTTACGAGAGACCCGGTTTTCGAGACGCGTGATTACGAGGCGACAACCTGCTCGATACTTTATCTTTGTCTCACAGAGTAAATTTCCTTCGGCGTTTCTACATTCGAAAAATCACTTCGTATCGTGAACGGTGAACGGCGATGTCGGTAAATAGCGATGAGCAATTTTTAATTCTTCTTTTCTTCACACGGAGCTCTAAACTTGATCAAACTTCATCGCTGACAACATTGTTTGTAAACTGCTTATATTAGATAACACAACGTACTAGTATTTGTATGGTATTTGATCATATAATTCACAATATCGGGCTTAATATCTACATTTAATACCGGGTAGAGTATAATTGTATCACAATACTATTTTTGCCCAAATTGTTACTAAATGTAACAATTGAAAGAATAAATGTAGGATGTTTCATAAATGCATGTCAATACTTCAAATGGCGAATCTACACATTAAAACAAGTGAAAAACTTCGTATGGACATATGTCCGATATACCTCAATTTTCGAGAGATAGGGAATTAAAGGAAATGTTCGAAGTGCTAGCCTCGTGTCTCAGAACACACACATTGAGTTCTGCATTCGCTGGGAAATACCAGGTATTCTTCGGATGATTTGAAATCTATTTTGTATCCCCTGTTGCTGATAGTGCAGATTATTCATTTTTATTGCATACACAGTAGTTTCTAAATGATCCCAAAAGTTTAATGGAAGATGATTTAATCGAACATTCATTTTAATTATTCATACCTCGAAAATATATATCTATATGAAATTTTGTACTCATCTTAGTGTACAGATTTAACCTCTGAGGTATTAACATGTATTCGTGAAACACCTTGTATATCACACTATACTGAAGTATAAATTTATAACAAACAGTTATGCACCTGTATATCGCTTGGTATTACAGAGGTTGAAAGTGAAAAGTGCAACGAAAGTGATCATATGTATGTATGTATTTATACTTTGAATTACACTCGAGTACCCAGACAGAGTGTCTGCAGTAACTTTCTTCACCCGTGTTGCTATTTTAGTCGAACATTAAAACATACGGAGACACACGGTTGCTTCGACAAAGTGTCGTCGTATTTTTGGTTTACAACGTCTGAAGGTAGTCGAGGAGAGACGTGGAATCGAGAGGAAGGAGGTAGAGGGTGGATGGTGTGAGGGAATACCTGAGCGCTTCAACGATTACAGGGGTGGAAAGTGGGTGGTTTGGTGGATACGGGGAGTGATACCAGTCCCAAAGGTGTCGTTACAATTAGACAGCGCTGCCAACTGGTACGGCCTCAACCGCTAAATAACTTACCGGTGCTGACAACCCGACCGCACACTGTTATCGCTCATCCTAACGCGTACATTTAACTGTAAGTCTCTGTACCTATGTACGTATCATTGGTACGAATTTTTTTCGTTTTTTGTTTCCGCTGGTTCTTTGCTATCAAAGCTTTTAAGGACTTTTCAAAAACAATCACTTTTAATGAAAAGGAAAAAATAATAATTTAGTCCTGATTGGTATTTCTTTTCGATACACGTGCAATAATTGATGTTTTAACAGATGTTGAATTTTAATAAATTTGATACAATAATAATTGTGGTCAGGAATATCTAATTTGACCAAATACACACTGAAATATCATTCACCCTTTAAATTTCGTAATACCGCAAGGGTTTGCTCTTCAAATGTGTGTTCCTGATACGATGCTTATAATCATTTATCGTTTAAAATTTGAAAAAGATTAAATATTACAAATATATGCTGAAAAAAATTTAAGAAAAATTGCTGGCAATATTAAAAGTAATAGAAGCTTCAATTCATTAAATGTTTTTTAGAAACAAATATAATAAATTTACCAGAACGTAAGACAATACAATTTTTACAGCTTTATTTCACATAATAACTTTGGTATCTAATAATTACTTGAAATATATGAATATATTTCTAAATTAAGAAATAATAACATAAATTAACAAGTTTAGCAATGAAATATAATATTTAACCTTTTAACTGCGTTCATTCTTCAAACAAAAATTGAATCTGTCTAGTTTCTAATTAAAAATGAGTAAAAATTACAAGTTACTTTATTTCGATGGTTATAAATGAACATATGATGCATTTTATGTTTGATATAGGTATAACGGTATAGTTAAAATTGAACGACACTTTGATAAATAAATTATTGTGTTCTAAGCGTTAGTGAAACAGTAACGAATTAACTTGTTTCCTCTAGTTAACAGGTTATTAATAATGCTTTTCGTGATATTCGATAAAAAAAATTGTAATATTATAACATTTGATAAAAATATGAAAAAATATGTAGGAGAATTACGTATTTTGAAATGATATAGGATTATGTGACCGAAATTCTTATTAAAAGTGTGAAATGAAATAGGACTACGTTTCTTGTCTCGAATATGTTAACGAACCAGATGTTTGATAAATTTTAAAGTAATAGGAAGATTAAACTTTTTTTATCAGTAAAAGTAGTTGTCTTTATGAAGTGTGATATATAGAAAAGCGATTTGTTTGTGGATATGCTATAAAAATGAAAGTAACGTTTAAGACGAAGAAATATCTTGCGCTTGCGCCAACTGTTTAGAACTCGAATGCTAGTAGAAAGAGGTGACGAGAAGATGAGGAGGAAGAGGATAGACCTCTGAAGAAGGAGGATGAGAAGTCCCTGGAGTATCGACTTGCCCCACGGGACTCGGTAGTCGATAGTCCCGTGGGATACGCGGTCTCTTTCTTGATCCTACGCGTTCCACCATCCCCTCTCTTTCGACCTTCTTCTGTGTCTCCATCTTTCTTTTCTCCTTTTGCACGGTACTCTCTTTGTTTCTCTTACGTAGCTCGCGTCAAGCTTATCGGTCACGAATTCAAGGCGTTCGAAAAGAAATAAAAGGGAAAAAGAAGAAAAAGAGATTTCATTTTGGGAATTCTTCGAAGTAAAAATATCTGTAAATTTTTCATAGCAGAAAATAGATTAAAGTGCCTTCAAAGTTCTTCACTATATAACGAAAAATATGAAGGAGAAGTACTGTCAGATTATAATTTCGTTACTGTAAGTTGAAAATATATACAGCCGATATTCGATTATGTTTTAGATTATATATACAGTCAATATACGTACATCATTTAAAGCGGAATAACTTTTTTAAAATTAGACGAAACGATATGAGTCTTTTTTGAGAAATTAGAAGGATTAGTTTACTACATGATGTGTACAAAAAAGAAATTTGAAAAAATTGCAATTTGTAAGTATCGGAAAGAAATGAGCAAAGGTCGCTTTTTATAATTTTTTTTATCTGAGGCTGTAATGGAAATTTAAGAAATATATTCTGTAAATTTATGTCAGAAAATTCCATTGAAACTGGTCAACCTAGAAACAAGCGACAGGCATTGAAAGACTCAAGAATCTTTTAATTAGATAAAAAGATTTCGGTTTTCGCCATTTTCAACTGCTTGCAGCTCATAGCAAACGTAAGCCGACTTCGATGAAATTTTCTAAATTATATAATATATTTGTAATTGATATAAATTTACAAAACGTATTTTTTAAATTTTCATTACAAACTCAGATAAAAAATTGTAAAAAGCGATATTAATTATTTTTTTAATTACGACCACTTGTAATTTTTTCAAAAATGTTTTTAAACATCATCAAGTGAACTAATCTTTGTAACTTCTCAAGTAAACTCATGCTGTTTAGTCCTATTTTAACAAGGTTACTTTGTTTTAAAGGTAGTGCAAATATTAGCGAGAGTTACTGTGTAAAGAGAATAGTATCAAATGGAGTTGGTTTTTGTAAAGATTAAATTGACATTTTAAAGAAAACAGAATAGAAATACAATAGATATATAATTTTGAACCATAGCATACAAATATTTGCAATGTTTAAATACCTTGAAGTATTTAATCCTATTATACATCGTTCCGTTTATGCTTGAGATATAACTTGTAAGAATTAAGAAATGAATACGAAAAGCAATGAAATAGTTCTAGTATTATTTCTAATAAATAATAGTGTTTCTAAAAATGTTTTCATATATATAGTTCTTACATCATATTTAAATGTAACTGTGAAATAAATTTTGAAAAAATTGTCAATGAATATCGAAATACAGTCATTAATTCATTTTTCCCTTTATTTTTTAACATGTTCCTTTTTAAATTCCGTAATTATGATTTAAAACTGAATTTTTTTGTTCATAAACCTTATCAAACTACATCAATTTGACTCAGCACTAAAAGGGTTAAATAACATTAAACCTAAGAATTACGAGTATGTTAAATTTTTCACTGTTTCCGTAATTCTACACAGATGCTGCTCCTTGATAGATTTATATGAAAAGATAAAATCAACCTCATTTTCTTCGCAAGCTTTAACGTTTCCCTACGAGCGAGTAAATTAAAGGAAGAACGAAATACGTTGTTAGGAATACGATCGTGTATAAAATATGACATTCTAAGGAAATAGAGGTTTTCTAAGACTGTATAAAATTCTATGTTTTGTATCGCAGACGCCTTTACTTTCGTGCCTACGATCACCAACCCTCTTTCAGTCTACCACCCTCGTATAAAAGGTTGCCTGGTCTGCCTCCACCTCCAAGAATTATCTACGCAACTTACAACCCCTATTTTTTCCGCCTTCTGCAGATTCCTTGTTCCCTCTTTTGGAACGAAGGTTTTCAACCTCGCATACTAAAGTGGAAAATGAAAGTGAATCCTAAACTTTTTCCTATCTTACTGCACACGTGTAATAGTCTCCTATGACGTGAAAATTTAATTTCTATCATGAAATTAAGAAAATTTATATACATTTACGATCATTTAATTCTTAATTTAAGCAAAAAAGGAAGGGGTTAAAAAGAAGCAGAAACTACTGTAGAGATACAACGATTCCAGAACCTTACCTCTTAAAGAGATCTTTTCAACAGAATTTGTCAAAAAATTGTTTTTATATTTCTATAGTATAACAGCTTGACAATGTTCAGTGAAAGTTTCAAGACGAAATTCGTGAAAGTACAGATTCTTCAGCAATAAAAAGGATTCAGGGTCTGAGGACTGAAAATGCAAAACAAAACTTTAAATGCGTTTTTCTTGATACACGATTTTTACGGATGGTGGACATGCTCTAAAAAAAAGTTATGAACCGATTCGTAAAATTCTTACGATATTCCTTTTGTTATTGATGGGACATCACGTAAATCAAAATGGTGAATTTTGGAACACACATTTTCTTATTATGAACACTTTCATGCGTAAAATTTGCCGTATTTCTTACACTTTTCAGTTAAACTTACATACAAGACTGTCATTTTTTTTCTGAATGTGGTTCGTACTATAATCACTAATATAAAGTTCAAGAACTTCGTTCGTTTCTTCATTTCCGAAAATACTACATAATCCCGTATTTTATACGCAATCTAGCAAACGCAATCTACAAATGGTATCAGAATAAAAAAAAATTTTTTCGTATACTCAAATAGTGTACAAATAAAGGACAAAAAGTTGTTTCATAATATGTTGTATACTTTAATGAAAATTTCTAAAGTGCACTTATGTTTTAAGCGATCTGATGAGAAAGTCCCCTTAAACCTCTTCTGTGAACTACAATTCTTAAATATTGAATTTGCTCATGGACATAAAATAATGAAAAACCATCGTGCAATGGTGCTCCCCGAATGCGTGGCGCGTGTGTACGCATGGTCGTAGAGATATTGGCATGTAGAAGCACGCGGCACGATCGAAAGAAAGGAAAGAAGGCATCACCTTCTTTCCCTTCTTCAAGGGAAAGATTCGAAGGGTGCGTAGACAACCCCTCAGCCACCCTACCAATGTCCGTTTCGTACCGGAGTACGGAAATTCGCAAAATGTCCTCCCGTTCGGTAATATGTTACACGGCTGTGGAAGTATCGTCCGCAGCCACCCCTAAGTCCAGCCTAAACTCGTTCGCGTAGGACAGAACTTTTGCCAGTAGGTATGGCAGAGAGGGGTCTCCGGAGACTTCCATTTTGACTCTAGGGATTAGGCGTGACTCCGCCCATTCGCAGCTAAAGTTTTGTCCCCCCGCTTGTTGGATAGAAGCGAAAAGCCACGCGATATTGATGACTTTCTTTTCTGTTTGAAAAGGAAAGCCAGAAAAGAAAGAAAGCAGAAAGAAGTACCGGAGTGCAAGGAGGTACTAGAGAAAATACGCTGTGCTACTTCTACTATAGCTATAGTTCGAGCAATGCTCTTCCAGATACGCCTCGTGACACGACGCACGCTTATTGGTATAGTTATCGTAGAGACGTTTTCATTAGAATTGTTGAATTCTCGAGTGTAAGATACACTGTTCTGCGCGTGCTCGAAATTGATAGAGAGAGTTTCCCTAGTATTGGACGCATAAGGCTTTTCTTAAAGAAATTAAAAAAAAAAAAAAGAAAACGTGATGCTTTACGACGCCAAATACAAAAGTATAAGATTTTATTTCATCAAGGATAATGATATTGGATAAGATTGAAATTGAAAATAGAATAATCTTCTGACGTTTCTACTTTTCTTTCTGTTTGGTAGAATTTTTCTTCAGGAAATAAAAAAAGAATCTATTCTTTTTATTTTGCGTTATTTCTAAGTTGACGATAGTAAATGAATATAACATTGTTATAATTGTTAACTCAAATTAACGTTAAACTTTACGATTATGAGAAATCATTAAGTGGTACAGTGAAGGTTACTAATGTAACTCGGAATAGTTTTAATATAATTTGCACCAATAGCAAATGTTAGGTGCAAAAATAAATTCTGCTCCGATTTTTTAGTACAATCAAAGCTTTACTCATAAAGAATGAAAGCAGATTATCATATTCATTAAAATAATTTCCATTATTGTCGACGCCTTTCTGCCAGGTGGCAGATTGCGAATACCGTCTCGAATATTTCGATGTGAATGACTGTACTGATTATGTAACTTCAGTCGAAAAGAATTTATTATTTTGTTAATAGAATGTTAGTATTGACTAGGTTTTGACTATCACGCGGTAAAAAAAGAAAGGAAAATAGTAAATATCAAATGAATCGTTGAAGCGATCGACAATCACTAACAACAAAAAGCCGATTAATAGACTTCCGGTAGATAAAGTGTTAACACTTTGACGGCCACTGTCACATGATTTCATCCAATCAGCGTTTTCTGGCTGGCATCACGTATTTATGATTTCATTCACACAACTGGATGAGCAAACGGCAAATCGATTTTCATATAACTAATGAGTACTAAAAGACAAATTTAAAAATCAAAGATGCATTTATTCTATCTATTTTCTTTTTAAATTCCTTCGATTTTGTGTTTTCGAACATACTGTTTAACCTATACAAGGCTGCAAATTCGTGGAAAGTGTTATGAAAGAATTTATTTTTGATAACGGAATAGTTTCAACAATGTAACTAAATCTGATCGTACAGAGATTTAGTTTACCGCGTATATAGATGTTTTAATTGTTTTAAAACATTATGTATAAACACCGTGTGAGGAGTGACGCAAAGTTTGGGGCTGGTCGGACAACGGCATCATAAGTCGGGAGTGGTTTGGGGGATTTGGTGACGGTTGGGGTGGCGAGAGTCCCTGGAGGCGGCAGGCTAAATATATCCACCCCCGACAACCCTCGAGGGAGAATGTCAAGACAACATGGCCGACGCTCGTCATCCTACTAGCGACCCTATGTGTACACTAGCCCAGGTTCGACTACCCTCTTGCTTCAAGAACATTCAAAGACTATGACATCGTTTTACTAGACGAATTTCGATCTTCGGTTTTGTTCACCTTCTCTACTGAATGTACAAGGGTCATTTGAAAAGTTTGCAGTCTCATCGAACAGATAACCATAATATTAGGATTCCAAGAAAGCTCATGCCGATTTTTTATAGGTAATGTTTTTATATTATAACAAATAAAATTAGATGAAAATATAAGTTCTGAAAGATTACTTTTTCAAGTGTCCTTTGAAAGTCCATCCGTTACAATTATTAGTTTCTTCTCGGTGTTGTACTCTCTTGAAAATGGAAGGAAATAGAGTACACTTCTGGCATTGAATATTTTTCTTTTTAACGGAAAGCGAAAAGTAGTGAGATATGTAATGTTTAAAAATATGGTAACGTATCAGAAAAAACTATTCGCATCCTGTAAAGATGAAGACTTCGATTTTAAATAAAATAAAGAAATAAAGTTTTTGGAAAAAGGAAATATTTTAATTGCTGGAAAGATGACGAAAAATTGTAGTACTAAAAAATGCTTTAAAGTACGGAATTAGATTAGGTACTTAAATATCGGCACGAATTTTCCGGACAACCCAATATTTGAATTTTATTTATACATTTTGAAGTTGCAATTGTTTCGTACATAACTTTTATGTTCAACGTTGATCTGTCGTTCAATTTGTCGAGAAAATTAATGTAGGGAAAACAGCCTTGCTGTATGCTTTGAAATTGATAAAATGCTAAATTGGCAAATATCACTGATTTGAAATTCGACTTGATTCCTCAACTTTCCTGTTTTCCAGATTTAGCTCTCTCAGAGATTCCTAAATAGACCTATTCCTAAATCTGAAAAAATTTTTTGGTGGTCAACGATTTTCATGATGAAATGATAACTGTAGCAAACAGTTATTTTGAAGATTTTCGAGAAATAGGTTTCGGAAATGGCATAAAATCACTCTGAAGTGCATTAAGTTGAGGAAGATTATGTTAAAAAATAAAAGCAATTTAAAACTCAAAATAATATGTTTTTATATTAAAGCCTCAAACTTTTCAAATGACTCTTGTATAACTCAACGTTACATCGATATCGATTAACAAATATATTCATCTTATATTTTTCTTGATATTACTATCAGTAGAGATTAAGTTCTCGAGTCACGAATAGGTACAATTGTAGAGAGAAAGCATCGTAGAAAAAAAAAGGCACGTCGGAGGAATATACATTACTATTCCCAAGGGTGTTTTAGATAACCTTGGAATTCATCGGTGGCAATCAGATTTCAAAAAGAAGCTATTGAGTAAATACAGAAATTTTGATGGGTTTCTAACAGATTTTGTGATCGTCACTATGTTATGCAAGCCATACATTATCGCCTTCGAGCGCCATATGTTTTTAATGACACAGATAACCGGTCGTTATTCAGCATAGAAATAAAATTTTAGCGAACTGCTGTATTTAAAAATGAACATGGAAGAGTACAATTTATGTGTCATTATGATCTCCCAGTTTCGAAGGGAAACAAATGTTACCAATACGATAAAAAAACACTTGTAACGTGTTCGGAAAATCTACTGTGTCGTTTTCAACCTACGAAAGATGGTTTGCTAAGTTTAAACAAACGATAAACCTCACTCTGGATGCTCCAACGGTGAAAAGTCACGTTTCCTAATTTTGTGAAGAAAGAAACAAGTGCATCTTATAACAGAGGATTGCAAATGTTCTTAAAAACCATGTAAAAGAATATATAATAATTCATTTACAAAAAAAAAACCTATCGAAACTCACCTAATGCATTGTTCAGGTAAACATAATCGAATGATTTCGAATCGCGGGTTAGTGTAACGCGTGAAAACTTTACACAGAACGTGAAATAGAAAGTACCGCGAGAGAGGTGAGCAAAGAAATATCGAGGAGATTAAAAATCGTAAGAAGGAGTCTGTAGGTTGTACAGTAGAGAGAAAGCTCACGAAGAATATCGCTAGTTGAAGAACAGAAAGAGAGAGGGGTTGGCTCGGAATTAACCACCCTCAGTATTACCTTGAATTAACAAATTGAAAAAAGTCACCTTCCCCTGGGCACTTCTTTAAGGAGCCTGTTTCGTCGGCCCGAAGATCACACTGTCCCGACTGTGGGAATTCGGCTTCCTTCGGCTTAAAGCACGATCCTTGCTGGGATATCGGACCAACAAATTCATGCAAATGCAACTTGGCTCCGCCGTAGCTGCGATACGTATGTACGTCCTCTCTATACCTATGTATCTCTGTATAGGTATAACCGTTGGTACAGCGATAACGCCACGTACACACTGTGACGTTATACACGGTAGCTACGCGATGGTATACTTAAACACGATGCGACGCGAACAAATTCATTTATTGAAACCTACATCAAGGAGTCGGATAAACGATAAATTCAATTGTTACGGTTAATGGTAACGAAGGAATATATTGATTAATCATCGTTAGGTGAAATACAATGCTGAAAGGAAATCTTTGTATTTTTCTCTATCATGTTTGACCTGGTTTCACGTTTGCTGATATATTGTAGGTACTTGCTAAATGTATACTATCATTTATATATAATATCCTTAACACATTCGAGACCGACGATGTAGTTCTACGTTCTTTTAAATTTTCTAGAAGAATGTCAGTCACTTAAATCTACGTTATTTCAAAATTTGTAGCTGAGTTCCGACAACATAGTTCTGTCATATATTTTTTAATATTTTCGGCAACTTTTATGCATTTTATGCAATAACCAAGGCTTTATTACCTTTTGCTGCATATCTTCTAAAATTATTATTAGCGTTATTGTTCAACCATAAAGCTTATATATCATTTATATTATTTGTCTAATAAATATGTGAATTCTTAGTGTATGAGTGAACAATAATATTGTAATTATTGGAACGATAATAATGTTACTGCCTTTGTAATATTTAATTTTTTTCAAGTTTTGAATAATAAATGATTACATACATTATACCAAGAAGCAATATTTTTCATATTCACACACATTTAAATAGCAGACCTTTGTAGTATTCAGTTATAGATTTTTTAACATTATATGCGACGTTCATGTAAGCGTTTCACCCGAAAACCACCAATCGCGAATATCTTAGTATTATCAGAATCCTTTTTTTAATTACTTTGAATTATCGTGCATTATGAAAAATTCGTAGATTATTGTTGTAAAACATATATTTTCAGATATTTGCTTAAGCTTAACGAAATGTTCTATTTTTCATGAAAATATAATTATTATTATACACATGTAATAATTATAGACAGAATGCAATACAATTTTTAATCTGCTATTTAATGTTAATTTTGATGTAATTGGTGTGATATACTAAATTTGAGTTTCGATGAAGGAAGAAACGTTTCAAGTATTCTTCATTATCGTCGATAAATAACGAAATCGACGATATTTCAAAGTTACCAAGGGGAAACTATTAAAGGTTGAAACACAGCTAGAAAAGAAGAAAAAGATGAAATTGAATTGTTCTAGAAATTGTTTCACTGAGAAATTAATAGTTTTAATCATGGATACGTTTCATGGACACTAAACAACGAAAATCTTTCGGTATGCAGGGTTGTTTTAACAATAGTACGTACAGTGATTGTGACCGACAATCGATGTAGAAAACGTTGTTGTATGGAACCTTTCCGTAGTACGTGCTACGGGTACAGAATCTTTTTCTTGAAGCTAGCATGAAATAACTGCACCGGCGAATTGTCTGCATAAAATATTCAAAGGTAAGGTGAGGGACTAGTAAGATGGCTAGGCGTACGGATACATTTCGTATACCCAAGGCCGTTATCCGTTCCAAAAAGTGCCGAGAGGTCGAGTTTTGTTTTCCCTCGATTTTCTTTCCCTCTGTAGTTACTCGTTTTCCGATACGAACGAGTTTAGTCAAACATAAGCAAACCCGATGCTTAATGCTTGTAGGGAATTCAATAGCTCTTATGTATTAGATTTTTATTTTCTGGAATTATTGCCGATAGAGTAAAATACCAGGTATTGTCTATTTCAATGGATTTAAAAGTTGCAGAGAAAAGAATATAGATGTGTTTCATTCGTAATTAAATATTATAACTCATCTATAAAAAATAATAAAGTTTTCAACGTTTGTAAATCCTATGTCCTTTTCCTTATTTAAATTTTTTTACGATATTACAATATATTGAATATGGGAGAATCTTATATTTCTTCATATTTTTATAATATACTGAATATAGTATTAATATTATATTTATTTATATCTTTATATGATATATTTTTACAATATATTGAATATAGTATTAATATTATATTATTAGTATTTTTACGACGACTAATTTCAAATATAACAAATAATAAATACTGATGAGAACTTTAGTTAATAACTAGATGATAAATTAGATTACCTTTTGCTATTAAATTTTGTATGATAGTACAGACAAATGTGTACACAATAAGCGTGTATGCAACATTATTTTTCATCCTGTTTGAGATGTTTTGGAAATTTAAATTTATTATGTTCATGAAGAATCCTGAGATGTATATGTACATAGGTATAAGTCACCTGCGAGTTGTGATAGCGATAGAACGAAGAAAAGGAGAGAATCAGAAGAATAGTAGGAGTGTGAGTGGCTGTAAAATCGAGTGCCGTTTGTGTTTTCTATTTAGCCATTTCAGATCAACCTATCTCTGTTTCTTTTTATAGTCTTTTTCTTTCACTCTGCCGCCATCGTCCCAGTAGACGAGCGACTCGAATTGAATTTCACGCGATACGGGCAGTTGGATTTACATGGATACTGAATGCGCACAATTCTCGATCACTGGACTTGCTCTCTATAAGACTGCGGACTCTTTGTTATCAGCGTACCGATTGATACTGATCAATATAGCTCAAGTACAAATTCTACTGCATTCGAATCTCACCGTTTCTAGTTTAGATTCAGCAAAGTCGTATGTAAATTTGAATAAGTACCGTTGGTACATACATACTGAATTTTATATCAAGTTTTGTAGACACTTTCGATTAGGGTATGTCTGGAAGCAATGGACCACTTTTTTTAAAAAGTAGAATTTCGTCTATAATTAATCAAATAAAAAACAGTATGCAGCAATATTAAGTGAACTTATGGTAATAATGTTCAACAATATAAAAATTGTAATACTTATTTTAAAAATTAGCGTATAAAAAATTGTAGCGGTGATACATTATGGATTTTTTCTATTTATTTACATTAATTTTATTTTTATTTATGTACAATATTATTTTTTATGTTTCATGTTGTTTGAACCACAGTATATGGGGCAGATGTGCCAAATGCACGCATTCTTTTTTAACGAAATTATGTTAGAATTATTGTGATACTTACCAACACTTTATCTTTTATTTGTAATTTTACCAATAACACAGGAATTATACTACTTATTTCAACAATTAGCGTATAAAAATTATAGCAACGATCCAAATACCTCATATATTGTGGTTTTTTCTTTATTAATTTATATTAATTTTATTTTTTATTTATCACGTTATGTGAATCACAGTATATGGAGCATATATTGTGTAAAATGCACGCATTCCTTTTTAACGAAGTTATATGTTTATATTTATTGTGATAACACTTTATCTTTCATTTCTGTAACTTTAGCCTTTAATCTAATGAGTAATAAAAGAAATTTTGTAGGTCTATCACTCTTCGAGTTACCCTAAATGATTAATAAATGTAATAAATAGTAATAACTATAAGTAATCATTAAATTTAATAAATTAATATTACATATCCAATAAAACTTCTATTTTGAATATATACAAAATTTGTTGATTTGGCGATAACTGAAATTCCGAGAAATTTAAGGAATTTCATTAGGAAAATCTAACGAATTCATCAGTTTGGAAAAGAGAAATTAGAGAAATTTTACCTCAGCACTTGGTTGCCTTGTATAATAACGAAAGGAAAAGAAAACTGGGTATTGATTGACATTGAATAGCAACGAAATACCTTTGCAAATGATCAAAAGTTGTGTTCAAATATCAAGTAACATATTCGAAATTTAACGAAATGTGTGTATTATTTTTAATACGATTAACATGGAAACGCAAGCGATAAGACGTACGATGGAAGAAAGGAAAAGTGGAAAGTTCAGTTGCTCCTTTTTCAGAAGCGACATAGAGGTCTAGCGGGCTTTCGATTGCTACCTATATGCGAAGGTTGAACCTGTATCTAAGGAAGCCTATCGGGAACGCCGTTTGCCGTACATTTATTGCCTCCGCCACCCTCCGTGCTTTCTCGAGGTTACGACGTTATATTTGATATTGGGTAGACTCCGTATACGTATCATTGGTGTCGTAAAACCAGCCGTAAATAATATTAAATAAATGTAATGCGCCCAGTAAAATGCCATTTAGCTGCTCTCCCGGAAACTCTTCGGTTACGCGACGTATTTCGCATATGGAAACTTTAATACTTTCATTGCATACTGAGAAAATAAAAGAAAAAAAAAGAAAAAGGGAAAAAGTGATCCTTCGAAAAATACCTTGTTTCTTATGGAACTATAGAGGAGAAGTTCTATGTCGTCCACAAGATGCTCATCATTGATACAAGGAATATGGTCAAAATACTTTTGCCTTCTTTCCTTGTTGTTTTAGTACGGTTCTATTTAGATAAAGAGAGACAACCAGCACAATCTGCGATTATATGGTATTGCATTTTTGTAACAAGTTTCAAACTTGAAACAGGTATGAACGTATCATTCTGAAATATTGGAATTTGAAATGTTACAATGGGATATTAATTAACTTTCTATCTGAATTGAATCAAACAGTTTTTTTTGTGTTCAATATTGATTTATTGCAAAGCTATTACTTTAAGTGTTATAGTTTCTTGTTACTTGAAATTTAAAAAAAGTCGTTTTCGCATATTGTAAATATAAATTTTTATTTTATTTAATAAATATCAGTATCAAAATTCACAAATACAGTGAATAAAATTTAATATTTTTTTAACGTATGACGAATTGTGCAACATTATGATCCTACGTGTTGGGACTCAAATTTGTATATCTATTAGAGTGTTATTTATTACGCTGCTATCAATTTTATTGATTTTAATACAATTAACATATACACACCTTTGATTTGTACAAAATAACACTTACTTTATCACTTATTTTAAAAGAAATTTAAAGTCTTCATCTGTCAAGGTACTTTCTAATCCTTTTTCCAAAATATTTCTATGCTTTCGAAATTGAAACAAATGTAATATCGATTTAAGTCGTTTATATAGGTAAATATTTGACGTTAAAAAATTATTGTAAAAAGTGAACTAGATAATAAATTTGTTTATTTAAAAGAATATAATACAAATGATATTTATTAATTTTTAGAAATTTTCTCGCTTTTAGTCTTTGTTTTCCATAAATTAGCGGAACATCTTTTACATAAAATACACAATATCACAAGTGAACATTATTGACACAAATTTTCAACACTTTAAAAAAAAGAAAGATCTGGATATTCCTAAATTAATCAGAACAGGTAAGTGTTTTTCGAAGATCGTAACAAATGATTTTGTATACATACGTACATTACATAAATTTAGTATAGCATATTATAAAAAAAAAAAGAAAAAAAAAGAAAGTAGGACATTACTTATGGGATAATTTAACAGTTTGTCATCCATTTTTCATCGGCGTACATTACCGCCACATACTTTTAGCAATTTCTTTGGTACTTTAAATTGAAGATCGAAAGGTTCGAACGGTGATCTGAGAACGTGAACGAGGCGAAACATCGACGTATTTACTGACACCATAAAACGTACCAGTTAATTGAATGTTCGAACAAGTTCGATACTCTGTCTCGGAGAAAGAAACAGGGGGATCTGTCTCAGATCTATCGTCTGGTGCTTCTAAATTTTCACTCCGTCAATTTTCTGTGAAATTGTACGATCTGCTGTACATTTTGCTTCAGATAGAATAAAATCATCGTTTCCTTTAGTTTCGTATAGGAATAGATACTTGACAATCATAGTTGTACAAGTAAATTCATTCTATAACCTGGTCACGTTGTTGATGTACGATTTGAGAGCTCGTAGGCAATTGCAGGCTGCATTTTATCTTCGACATCTCCTTTTACCGAGTCGCGATGCTTCGTATTTTCTAAGACACAATCATGCATTTCCATTTTCCATGAGATCCGTCGGCAGTAGCGTACTGCGCTACGAGGACCTTGCCAGTCTACGTACACAGAGAAAGAGAGAGAAAGAGAGAAAGAGTTACGCCACATCTTCGGCATGAAGTAAGCGTTCACTTAAGGACACGCATTGCCACAGACGTAACGATGCATCGGAAAAAATCATGTTCCCTCAAAACGTGTGTACGGATACTCGAAAGGACGGGGCTAAGTTTCCTTGTACATACATACGCTGACGAGAATACCGGTATTAACTGCGGATATGTTGTCGCTCGATTCGCCGAGGAAGGTTCGTACAAGCCTCGGGCTCGTCGTTAATTGCCGGTATAATTTGTAATTCGAGAGGCAGAAAGGAAGAGAGTAAAACTGGAGAATAGTGAGTGGGATGAGAATAGAGTGATTGGCCACGCAAAGAGTGGGAGAGAGAGAGAGAGAGAGCGCGAGAGAGACTGCGAGAGAGAACGACAGTAAGAGTGAGAGAACGAGAGGGAAAGAGAGAGAGAGTAAGGAAGAGGGAGAGGGGGAGAGAGAGAGAGAGAGCGCGAGAGAGACAGCGAGAGAGGGAGAGAACGTGAGAGCGAGAAAGAGCGCGAGAGAGACAGCGAGAGAGGGAGAGAACGTGAGAGCGAGAAAGAGCGCGAGAGAGACAGAGCGAAAGAGAACAAGAGAGTAAGAGCGAGAGAACGAGAGAATGAGAGAGGGAGAGAGAGAACGAGAGAGAGAGAAAGAGCGCGAGAGAGACAAAGCGAAAGAGAACAAGAGAGTAAGAGTGAGAGAACGAGAGAGGGAGAGAGAGAGTGTGAGAGAGGGAGGGAAAGAGAGGGAGGGACAGGGGGAGGAGAGAAAATGACAGAGGGTGGGAGGGAGGGAAGGACATGGAAAAAGAGAAGGGGGAGAGAGAGGGAGTGTGAGAGAGAGAGGCAGAAAGTCACTACTCTCTAAAGGAAACAAGCGTCGTGTTCGTCCCTCGAAAGGAAATGTCTTTTAAGCGAGGAACGAGAACCAGATCACGAGGATGAACGAGGCGCCTGGCGTTTACGCGATCCGTTGACCCGCCTTGAGCTTGTACTTTATACTTGTCCTACCGACAGGCATTTGTCACGATCTGTCAAAACCTCTGGGCAACTGTGAACTTTCGTCAGCTCGATCGTCTTTTCAGCAATATGCTGGCTCGCTTTCCTACACCAAATCTTACGGCCACTTTAAACATTAGCTGTTAAGTGTTTTATGTATCCGGTTCGGTACATGCACCGACACCACACTCACGTGACAGATATCGTGATTTGTAGTGTGTGAGTGTTATATCATATTGAACCATCAACCGCTTCATACAAATTGCCCATAAGAGGTTTGCGTCAAATGTGTGACATTCATGATAATTAGTAGAAATTAACACAATAATTAGATTAGTTCACTTTAAGTATTTATGAATAATATTTGACGTGAGTACAAAGACTTGCAGACAACTGAGGGGTGTTTCTTTTTTAAAACTTTAAAGTATACGATAATAAACGAAAACGGTCATGGAAATGAATTATTTACAACACTCGAGGAACACTCCAGTGAAACACAAGCTATAGAATCGTGTGCTTCATTACCATGGCTTTTTACATGATTGAACATTAGTTACATTTTTTCTTTTTTTTCCCCTACTCTCTGGTTGCCGCTGCTCTCTTCCTCATTCAATAATAAAGGTCTGCCAGACACAAACTACCAGATCACTTCGATGCCAGATGCCAACTGAGTCGCCCACCGTGATAACGGACGATGGTTAAATACCTCATAACTAACTCAATCTGAGTCTTCCTAATTAAATATCTATCGTTTAATTAAGAATGATTTACCGATGGCAGTCATTCAGTCAACCAGCCAACCGAACAACGAATCAACCAGCCTGGCTGCTAGTCAGACAGGCACTGCTTGTACCATTCGCTATGCCTTGGCAATCAATGCAGGAATTATCCTCATTAGGTCGATTCTCAGTCTGGGTTCTCCGAGTTCGCCTCTTACCCGGTCGCTTGCAACCTCGCACAAACGTCTGTTGCTAGATAAGAGTAACGAAGAGGGACAATGAAGGAACGAAAGAAGAGTAGAAGAGAAAAGAAGAGTGAAAAAGAGAGAGACAGATCAAGAAGAAGGAGCTAAAGGAGAAGAATAAAGAGGAAGGGAGAAGATGGAGAAGGAGGAGGAGGAAGAGGAGATATGGAAGTGGAAGATCAAGAGGAGAAGAAGGAGGACGAAGCGAGCTATTAGATCGAGAGCTGGTTGCATGCAGCTTGAAGAAAAACTGGAAATCCGCGGCTGTCGACGGACCGGAGGATCCCTGGGGGGACTAAGGGAGGGAACCCTGGGGTACTCAGGATCCTCCGTCCCTTTGCTTTCCACCTGACTTCTTACCTTCTGTCTGACAAAAAGGAGTGGCTGACTACGAGTGACAACTTAGCGAGCCGGAGCTCACCTCGCCGTCCGGTAGCTCGGCCACACACAGACCGTCCTCGCGATATGACACGTCTTTTCCTCAGATAGAATTCCTTCCGCGAAGGAAACGTTCATTGGAGGAATTCTTTCGTCGAAAGACATTCAGTGCAGCGCTTAATGATATCGTTGGGTTGCAACAGGTTTGATAGCTCTTGTCAAATGTGATAGATCTGGTTCAACGAGACACTTGAAGATTCAGCAAGACACTTTCATGCGATATGCATACAGATTAGGTGACAGATTTTACATTGCTGCTTGCGATGTGACTTACACTATATTTTCAGTATGCTAATTGTTTGAATTGTAACTTCTTTTTTTATATAGGGTCATCCAATTTTCACGTCTACACGTTTCTTTTTAACAAAGCACGAAATATTTAGAATTTTTTCATGTTACTTTTGTTTAACGAAGGTATGATCTATTAAAATTATACGGAGAACAGTATTTTCGATATGATGCTGGAGTTATTTCACGAATTGTAAATCGAATTTTGTCCTTTAGCTTGTTAATTGTTTCCAACATATTAACATAGACTCGAACTTTTAAAAAACCATACGAAAGAGAGATCTGACTGTGTTAAATCGCATGATCTTGGAGGCCAATTGAAATCTGCATTTCGTGAAATTACACGTTGACGAAATTTTCTCGTGTTATGTGAGACGTAGCATTGTTTTGTTGGAGAAAGATTTTAGACACATTAATATGATTCAATTCTGATCATAAAAGGTTACTCAGCATTGACTGATATCGCTCAACATTCACAGTAACAGCATTTCCAGCATAATTCTCGAAGAAAAATGGTCCAGTGATTCTATTTATCCAAAATGCATATCAAACAGTAACTTTTTGTAGGTGAAGAATTTTGCGTGAATATCACGAGTATTTTTATCACTGTATACAGGATAATTTTGGTTATTAATGAGTTTTAATTTTAATCATTGAACAAAATTCGCTTGAAAATAATGGCTTATGTTTATAAATTTGAATAATACAAATGGTTTGCTATAATATATATCTGTCTATGATTAAAATTGTACTATCTTCTGTTAAAACCAAATGGCTTCTATTATTCAGAAAAGCATGTTGTTTAAACATTATAGAGTACTAACATCTAGGCGTCACATTTGAATAACCCTATTTTTATCTATGTTTATGGGAAGAAATTTTATGGTTGATCCCAATCTTGCATTTTCATAATTATTATAAACAAATTGGCTGATAATGATATAATAGCACAATAATACTGTGATTTGGTATAGTAATGAAGAAATGATACGAGAGTTATAAAATGTGGATACACAAATAAGTGATTTCTAAATTAGAGAGCTTTATAGGAGATTAAGTACCATATATGCAAATACATATTTGCATTTATTGAAATAAATTTGATTTTTACGAGCCTTATGACTAAATTATTGGTATACTTCATTTTGAATGAACAGTGCGTACGGAAAGATATTTTTTAACTGACACCTGCATTAACTAAATAACTGTCTATAGATTTTACATGCCCATCGGTCATATTGACATAGAAAAATATAGGTAAGAATAGTTAACATGGCCATATGTCGAGTGTAGAAGAGTTTACGTTTATATTGCGACATGAAGTCGCCCTGGGCGACAAGGGTGGAGGGTGAAATGCATTTTATCCCCCTTCGCTCGAATTTTGGATTCTAGTCCCCTTTGTTCTTTTTCTACTGTCTCTCTTTTCCTCCGTTCTCCATTTTCCTCTATCTTCTGTTCTACTTTTTTAAGTTATTATGGGTGCAAGAACAGTCGATAATCCTATTTATATTTACATACATATTTCATTCTTTTCACTGATTTCGATGCAATGACAGTAAGTGATTTTAACAGTACTGATTGACATTTCCCTACTATTTTACTGATTTTTCTTCTGAATTCGTATTTACTCACTGAACGGATCGTGTCGTACTTTTTTTATGAATTAAATTTACTTCTTACATCAAATACATCGTTCATTTGAAGATTGTGTATTTCCTTTGTGTATTGCTCTTAGTGTATTTTCAAACATGTTCAAACATGTATACGAAATGATTAATCCTTTCATTGCTAGAGATGATTATAGTCACTCAACATCCTAAATGTGATTATAGTTACCAGTTTCTGAGCGTAGTAACAAAAGTATATTATTAAACAATTCTTTTAATTTTGTTATTCTGAAATAGACTTGCTTATAATTCGTGATATACTAACTGGTAATATCTTAAGTAACTACCAATAATTTGCATGATATTTCAGAGTAGTAGATATTACATTGTGTTTGTGACAAAGTGCAAACTCCCAGCTGAATTGTGCTATAAAGAAAGAGTTAAATAGTTTAGGTAGTGGCGGCTAATATCACCGTAACGAAAGAATTACACATTTTCGTATGGCATTCGAAAAATGAATTATATACGTGCGTTGATGCTTGAAGATCAACGCCTTACGATTCGTTTCGCTTATTCCGTTTCGAATGGTTGGTGTGGTGGCTAAACAGGCATAACATAAAAGTTTACCAGATGGGATTCTGGTTAGGCTGATCCGTCTAAATCCGGAAAAGGGGGGTCTTGCGTGGAATGTCCTGTAATTGATAGCAAAGCACACTAGGTTCGATGAGCCGTAGGAAAATAATAAGCCATCGTAGTAGCCTGCTAGTACGTAGTATTATTGGCTCTCAGGGGTGATACTGGGGCATCGTTGTTGAGAAGGGTAGTTCGATACAATGTATGCACCCTCGTATGCACCGTCGTGCTTAGATATCTCGGTCTTAGGGTGTGTCGAATGTCTATATGTCTATATTCGCGCCCGTACAGCATCTCGGTTCGATAAACTTACTCCTATTCTCTCTCCATAAGCAAACGACCAGCATAGAATTATCATCAGACTGGGTACCGTGAACGTTTCGCGCGCTATCACTAGCGGAGTCTGTGTTATGAAAATTGTAGGTGAAAAATTGTACTCTAATTCGTTATTAGAATCAACAATCCTTTTGTCGTTACTAGAATGTTACTAATTATTCGTGTTCTTCGTGTATTAGTAATAAATGTAAAATTATATTAACCCTCTATAGTGCCATGTGACTTAAAAATTACATATACTTTTATCTATATTATTATTATTATCTGTAACGCTTCGTTGTTGCATTATTACATTATTACCAGTTAGTTTCTTCATATTAATTATTAATTCTTGCTTTTCAACATACTTCAGAATGTAAAATTATGATCAACTCTTATTTTTCTTTTCATAAGCACAGGAAATTCGCGTTATAGGGAATTAGAGGAATCATTGATATTAAACCTCTATAACATCATGTGATTTGATAGTTAAGTATAAATTTATCTACATTTCATAAGTTTCACATTGTTGTACTATTATATTATTATCAGTAAATTTCTTTTATAATTATAACTAATCCTTGCTTCTTCCAACAAACTCAAACAAATGTAATGTCTTTTCACATAAACGAGGAAAAAATTTATAATTTATAGAAACTTTAAAATCAATATTTAAAGATATTGTTGTAGTAGTGAATGAAGAAATGTAAAATATTAATAAAAGCGTATTGATTAAGTGAATTAAGTAATATTAACCTTGTTATATAAATTAATTTATATGGATAATGTATAATATGTACGATGAATTTGTTCTTTAAATTTATAACTTTTAAATTTTAAATTAAACAAAATTTTTTCAATTACTAAGTTTTTGGATTAATAATCCTTAAGAACTTATGAGTAAATAATGTTTCATTTATTGTATTGCTAAACCTCTATAATCCAATTTTTCTTCGTTCTTGAGAAAGGAAATTGCATTTGATTACAATTTTTCATTTTGAAAAATGTTGAAAACTGAGAATTAATAATTATTATAAAGAAATTGACTGCTGACAATGTCATAACACAATAGTGTAAGAATTTAGTAATAAACAAATAAAAGGAGACGTATAAAGTATAAATAAATTAATTTGCAACGTTCAAGTCAGATTGAATCATAAAGGGTTAATGTTAAATTGAAAGTGTACAGTCTATCTTGCTTACAGACATAATAACCGAATATCATTAGAAAGATTAAACGTATTTCAGTGATCTTATAACCTTTATTATTAGTCTAACAAGGTCTTGAAATCAGGACAACCATGTAGACTCTAGAGAATTTCGTAACTGAAATAAGGGGTGAATTACGTAGCTATACATGATTTAATTATACGTTTACTTTGTGGAACAACATATTTCACATATTTTTACATTTCTAGTTAGTTCATAGATAGAGATTATAAAATGATTCTACGGTAGCTCTATGTAGAAAAGGAAGGGTTCTTATTCTAGAAACACAGCCATGAGAAGAATTGTGTATTCCGACGTACCTTGTCAAACGAACAGAATCTAGGATAATGCTATACGAAGTACACAGAAAGATTTAATATCATCAAACCGGAGATAATCTTGAATCACGAACAAGTGATCGAAGCTACCTGCGCAGTAGGAAACCGGTTTTACGCAATACAATATTTTTTCCGCCCCGCGCATCATTAATGCAACACAACTGTTACAATTGACTTATTGAACATAGTAAATGCGCAAGTTTATAGTCTTTCTAATTCAACAATTAAATCTCCAAATGTTCAATGTTTTCAAACATCGATATTCTAATTCCCAAAGCATTAAATATCACGCTGATGTATTTTTTTTTTAATACACTTCCTTTGAAACTTCGAAACGTTACTGGTTATATGACGTTTTTCAGCTTGCAATGAGCAACGAGTAAACGAAGATGTAATATTTCCATCCTGTTACAATATTTCCAATTGATGATGTAGAAACGTGATTTTCGTAAGATTGTACTTTGTAATTGAATACTGATTGGTTGGCGCACACTGCAAGAGAGTTCTAACGCCTATAATGTCAGGGAACGTTCGATTAGATTAGGGTGGATTAGCCAATCAAAAACTACAAGGCTACGGCCCCTCCGCAACTAGCAGTGACATTTGATGCAGCAGACACTCTATTAGATTTGCGCCGTAGCTAACGTGATACGGAATCGAATGATCCGAGTTCTCTCGAAACGATTTTCGGGAGGTACTAGGTCTGCTGCCATTCAACGAAGTTACGATTTAAATGCCCAAATTTTATACACGCTAAAATTCAGATATTCAGTTTAATTTGTCCTATTACAATAAACTCGATTTGCTTGAAATGATATAATTAGTGTATTGCCGCGTTTACTGATTGGGGTTTTGCCTCGTTAGTTGATTGTGGTTATATTTCCACCAATTTTTAGAACCATAGAGTTTAATATTTCTAGTATTACGTATTTAAGATAAACGAGGACCTCAATATCTTCTATCAGGATTTTGGAATTTCCTAGAACTCTGTCTTCCTTAATAGCTGTCCCGAGTCACGGTCAGTTAACGCGATAATACTGTATATCATTGCGTAAAACTCTAGGTAAAATCTTTTGTACGTAGCTAAAGGTTGTATTAATAATTTTTTACACTTCACCTACCAGAAGCTTACTAATAATCTTTTCAGCAGTCCAATTTTTATAATTATACTGGCTGATAATAGTTTAATATAACGCTATCAGCATGCAGAGTAAGTACTTCTTCATATTCTTACTTAAAAGTTGCAGAGTTTTACGATTCAGAGCATACATTTTCACGCGATAAGGAAAAACCGAGTCGATATTACCGGATAATCTACACTCAATTTAGTTGGTATGTTCTAAAGTGTTAATTAGAAACAAAATTGCACTGTTTCAATACGATTCGAATTCGAATGTGAAACACGAAAAGTGTGTTATTATTATAAAAATGTGAATCGTTCATACATACGACAAGCTATAATAGTAACTGTACCTACTTATTTGTGTCAATACAGTTAGTAATCGGAATTCCATTCTCTAGGCCCCAATATCGAAAGCAGATAGAGTAGGTGCATGATAAAGATAAGCGAATCAATTGCTTGCGCCTCTAACAGCGTGTTATTATAGGTCACGAGCGTAGCCATTCCGTGTTCGTAGCATCCTGTTGATAATCCCAATTTTATGGCGGTACGTATACTATTGGACGTGTCTATCGAGATGATATTAAAAATGGACAGAAAAGGTGTGTGGAAGGGTACGCGTCACGCGAACTGCACGTTCGTTTACACGGGTGTGGCGAAAATGAGTGGTAGCAAGCAATTACCTTCTTATCTGTTTCGGGTAACCACGATAGTGTATATGCACACATACATACACACATACGATGCCATAAGCCAACGAACGCTGTCGCAAAAGCTGTTTTCACCACCGCTTTTTAACAAAATCTTTCGATTTTTGGATCTCCATGCTGAAATTATTGATCGACTTTTTTTTTATTATTAAATAGGTAATTGACAAGACGACCATTTAAATGACCGTTTTAAAAATCAGGGAATGCGTTTTGGTTTTAGTTTAGGGACGAAAAAGTGCTTTGTTTTTTAGAATTGTTACAGATCGAATTTTATTATTAAATTTGCAATCGATTAAACTTCTTTTCCTTTGGACAAGTGAGTTTCGTTAACAAGTTTCTTTTTTTGTTAAAAGTAACGAGATTCTATTAACAGAAACTATGTAAATTACGTGTATAACGATGTTATTTTGTTAATGTTCGTATTTATGCAGGTCATGTTTCTGCACAATTAAGGGGATCTTGATAAGAGCCAGATAATTGATGGACTATGGGATAAGTAGGTCAGGGCAAGCGGAGTATTACACCAGCAAATATGTTATGTAAAATAAATTCAGTCTATTTGCTGTTTACAGAGGATTATTCTGCGAGCACATCGCATCGCATTTACACTGATATACACATATAAACACTTTGAAACGATCATTTTTCCAGGGAAACTTAAAGACTTGGTAAATTCGTTTTTCTACACATAATTGTAGTTAAACTAAAAATAATACTTAAACTATTTACGAAACGATTGTAATTTCCTTTAATATAAACTATTGTTTTAATATTGTTTAAAATTTAATTTAATATTATATAAATTATGAATATTGAATGTATGCTTTTAAATTCAAATTCAAATAAAACACATTTTATATTGTATAGATACGTTGCATTTGAATGATTATGTTAGATAAGGTTTTAGTTAGACAAGCAATAAAAATTTACAGTTATCAAGGAAAAAGGAACGAAATCTATGCCATCTGTTCTAACTGAACAGCATGTTTCGTTGTCAGCCATTTCTATCGTTCATCGACAACACATGTAAAAGGAAACTCAATCTTGCAGGAAGATACCTAACACCGTTGACGCTACCCTCAACCACCCTGTGGGCAACAAAAGGGCAAAAACCGTACACGTTCGTATCCCCTTTTTGACATGTTCGTCTCCCGCTTCCGTAGGAACAATTAACTGAATTTGCATTATATCTCTATCGAATTACTAGATCCGTATTATCGATAAAATTGGCAATTTGAGGCAGAGAACAGCACGAGCGTAGAAGTAGGGTGAGCCATAGTTAGCATTTAATGCCACATTACCATTTTATCCACATGTCCGTGTCTTTCTTAAATGTTCGCTTATTTTTTACTTTTCAATAAAAAAAATTACATTATAATCAATATTAATTTTAATAAACAATGTTCCTTTTTAAAAATTTAATTGAAGTAGTGAATTGTATTTTATATTATATCTCTTTTACTGTAAAATATGATCAACAATATAAATGAATATTGCAGAGATTGTTGCGATCCTCGCAACGTAAGAAGGTATCGGTCTGGTGGATTATAGATATAAAACACAAATTATTTCTTAGTTACCTTTGACCGCCAGACTAAGGTGTTGCACGTTTCGCAACTGCCATAAACTCACATCTTAAAAATTGTTTAAAATACCACCATCACAACTAGCAACAATTTCCATCCCAAATACTCAGTCACCCCTCATTGCATAACACATTCATCTATCAGAGCACAATGTAGTTTATGAAAGAGTAAACGCAGTCAAACATAAGTCAGTAACAGTAAGAAGTAACACGAGTATCAGCGAATATCACAAACGAGTAATGCACCGAGAAACAAGTAACACACAAAGGACACAATAAAACAAGTGACATCACGTATTAACCAGGTTAAAGGGTTTAATTATCCGATAATCACCAGCGTTTCCGAATCCGGCACAAGCTAATGAACACGTGCCTTACAACCCCATGATATTCTATAAGGGAATTACGGCGTAAGGGACGCAACAGAGATCACCAATTAATTTCTCATAAAAATATATTTATTTAATAAAAAAGAGATATATATTTAGCTCGTTGTTAATTTAAAAGGTACAACATTTACCACAGTATCACGTGTATGATTTTATTGAAAAAATTCAGAGAACCAAAAAATTATTCGCTCAGTCGAAAATGTGACAAAGATAAATAAAATAATGAAACAACAAATAACATTTTAATATTTTTTTATTTGGAAATTTATAGTTTATACTCTAAAGTAGTAAAACTATAAAGAAACGTTGAAAAATTGTGATTTACAATTACGAAGAGACGACTTATAGCACTAATCCTGTACATGTCGCGTCACAAGATTATGCAAAAATCTGCTGTCTATAAACTTCGTAGTTAGAAAAGTTAAAGTTGTTCAAAAGTTTTTTCAGAAGAATGTTTCCAATGAAACAATACTAATCTATCATGAGAATTGACGCGTTACGGGTATATGATCTTGGTAGTGAACGTGTTAAAAAATTAATTTATCGTTTCATTATATTATTCATCTTACTCACATACTTGATCTGAGGGCGAATAATTTTGTAAGATACTATTTCAGTGTTCAATTAACTGCGATTTTTTAGCTAAAGGACGTTTCTCTAATGTCGACAGCCAAAAAATCCGACATCAGAAGAGAGAGAGAGAGAATCCGAGCAAGGGGTGACTGGACGATCGTGGCGTTGGCAAAGTGTAATGGTGTAACTCGATATACAGGGTATACGCCCCTCTTGCACACGTCGTTCAACGAGCATGCCGCTATCGCCACCAGACGAGCCATTGCCAGCCTGCATTCTGTATTACTCGTACGTGTATCTGTGTGCCACGAATTAGTCATGGAGAAGCAATTCCCGATAATAAAATAAGAGAGGAGCGTAACCGATTATTGTAGTAACGAGCGTCGCAAAGTTATCGTAACGACCTGGTTCACGATTATCAGACAACGCAATCATTCGCGATTCTTCGTATACGCCATTGTTTTCCCCTGTATCGAGAGCCGGTCGATCGATATAGCTAGAAAGGGCGGTTAATTAGTCACGATTGGTGCCCGTATAATTTACGACACGATCGCGCGAAGATAAATATAGTGAATGGCACCGTAAGCGACGACTTTTTGTTAAGGGTTGATCTGTGTTACGACAGTTGTCACAAATGAGACTGTCGTGTACGAACAGTTTTAATCGTTTAAAATAGGCACCTCTACAGCTTTAACGAGGTATTGAAAGATCCTATCGATTTTTAATCTTGAACTTGATTCTTTCGTGACGTTTGAACTGACCGCGGAAATTTACCGTTGCGTTGTTACAAGCAACTCGGTCGCAGATTTCGATTAAACGATATTTAGCAGCGCACTTGATGTTTCGTTGCTTTATGTTGTTTTAGTAATGTATGTATTCATTTATTTAAGTAGTTTATAAAAGATATCGATTTGTGAAATCAGAGATCTGTAATTTAGTTTGAATTATTCTATAAATAATAAGTAATAAGAATTTTATTAGTATTAATAAAAATTAAAGTTTTAGTATCAGTATTACATTTAAGTTTATTGAATGAAATTATTGTTATCGAATGAATAATTAAAAAAATTAATTCTATGAGATGATAACTAATATTTAAAAAATCAATGTAATATAATATTTTTGTTAATAGTAATTAAAACTATTACGTCTGTAATAATTTTAAATAGAATAATTGTAGTAGTATATCCCATAAAGAGTTCCACAGCATTAAATAAAAAAAAAACTATAGTATAGTGTAAATTTTGAAATATTTCTGATTCATATTCTATCGCTTAGTCATTTTGTAACTAAAAAATGAGTTAAGTTTTGTGATTAGAAAATCTAAGAAACCGTTATTCCAGTAAGATTTCATTTTGAAAGATCACTCGTAACCCTTCGAATAGCTTCGTAGTGCCACGTTTCAAAAAATCAATTGGAAAGATATCACTATAGTGACGTATAATAGTAACCAATTGATTAAACGTGAATTATTAATTTAGGTTGTTTAATTTAGTTGACTAGACTGACATCCGTTCAATTCGTTCTGGTTTGTTGTATCGCAAATAACAAATTATAAATATACAATTAGTTTATTTAGTAGTATTTATCTGTTCACTCATATATAGTAATAGAATAACTTTTTTAAAGTTGAACAAAACCACTTGAGTCTTTTTGAGAAGTCAGATAGATTAGTTTACCAGATAATGTGTCAAAAGATTTTTAAGTAAATTGCAATTGGTCGTAATTGTCAAGAAAAAAAAAAAATAAGAGTCGCTTTCTACAACTTCTTTAATTGAGCCTGTAATGAAAATTAAAAAAAAAAATACATTTTGTAGATTTATGTTATGTGTATACATGCTGAAAATTACATCAATATCTTTCGATGTAGAAACAAGCGACAGGCATTGAAAAATGTAAGAATCTTTAGATTTATTACGGTTGTAGACCAAATATCGTGAAAAACCACGATTTTCGCCAATTTTAACCGTTTGTAGCCCATAAAACTGGTATAAATTTACAAAACTTACTTTTAAAATTTTTACTACGAATTCAGATAAAGCTTTCACTAAATTCTTCGCTATTCCAATCAATCGCAATATTTTCAGAATTTTTTTAATCCCTCTAACTTCCGAAAGAAGCTCAAATTGTTTAGCCTAATTTTTAGAAAAGTCATTCTGCTTTAAAGGGAGCACGAATACATCTGTGACTCACTGTACGTACGTTCTACTGCTAGAGGTGTCGTCTTACTTTACGTTGCCCGACATATTAATGATAATACATGCATATAGCTGCAACAAATGCCGTATAAACGATAGCGCGATCGACGTGGCATCGTAGACGCATAAGGGCACAGATGGTCGCCCTAGGCACTTACTGGTTACCACTACCCTGCATACTGCCCCCTTCGGTCAAAGGGATCTAAAGGGCCTTGGCTGGCCACTAACCGTATTTATTCACGGGGGTGACTGAATTTACCGAACCGTCGGAGGATAAGTCTTGCCTGGAGCACGAGAAGCGTCTTAACGCCAGCAAGCCTTTCAAAAGTCGGTCTAACATTCATCGACAAACGCGTTCAACCTTTTTAGTCTCTTCATAACTGAGATAAGTGTTTTCACACATCTTTCTTTCAAATCGGCAACACACCTTTTTTTTTTTGAGGAATTAAAACGCGTTAAGATAGAATACAAGATACAACAGTATAAAACACCTTTGAAATAAAGTTAGTATGAATATTAATCTTAATGACAGTCGACATATTTCTAATTCCTAGAAACAAAATGAAATCTGTCAGTATGTGAACACCGTCATTTCATATGCAACGACTTAATGCTTACCGCATAAGGATCGTGCATTCTGATTTTGATTTTATTTTTACTGTACCATTAAATTTATTTTGAATTTTTCTATACACTTTTTAAACATTTTTTTATTGTACCTAATAAAGCTTTCAAATGTTGCATTTGCAATTGTTTCTTTACTTGTTATTTTGTAATAATATTTTCATACACTTGAAAACAATTTGTGCATTATGCCTTTCATTTAAGACCGTTTCATTAAAATTTTCCAAAAAATGATATCGCAATAATTCCAGACTTCAAACGAGTGTTAATAAAATTAAGCCAGAAAGTATGAAAATTACATTTGGACATTGAACTTGAGATAAAATCTTTAGTTTGATATAGAAACGCAAAGATGTTCAGTAAAATAGTTTCCCAAATAAATAGATTTGCATTTGGATATTATTAGACTCAAGTTTCATTCGAGGCACATTAATTAATGTAATATACAGTATCGAAATAAATGTTACACGTTTAAAGAAAACGTGTAGTTTGTCTTCCTGATCGAATTCAATTGAACGTGTATATCACATGTTATAGGAATGAGTTTCTTTTTAATGAAGACAGGATAGCCATGACAGATATTAAAAGAAATATTTCTATACTCCAACACGTTCTACACATGGACTAAACTTCGGTCTTCTACGTATAGGTATGCGTGAACGCGTGTATATACGTATGAAAACGCACACGTGTCAGATCACTAGCGGCAAGTGGTCGGAGCAACAGATAAGTTTGATTTATTTTAATTTCTCACCAGCAACGCAGCGGGCCTTTCGTGGGGATTCCCTGTGCTCCTATGAATTATTGCGAAGTTATTTTCTAGCTTGTATTGATTTACGGCCGGGATTTCGTAGCATCGCAAGCACTTTATCGTCATTACAGGTGAGCGAACAGGTGTAGCAAGGGTTGAAAGGGTTGTCAGTGTTCACGGGGAAACTTTTTCGGAGAACTGCGCGTTTCGCACGATTAACCAACGTAAAACTCAAATGTGTGGCTGATGATTCTGATAGTATATATGTATGTACGAGATCTTTTAAAAAGATAATATTAACTTCGATACCAGAACAGAGATTCTTTTTCAAGTTAAAAAAGCATGAGGATTTTGAGTGTTTGAAGAGAATAAATATGAAAAGTATGAAAAAATACAATTTTAAACAGATCTAGGTGATTTTTCTTTTTTGGCAGAGTATAAAAATTTAAAAAATATTTGAGATAGTGAATATTTGAAGAATACTATTTTAAACAAATGTAAGTAATCTTTCCTTCTGGAAACAGAACAGGAATTAAAAAAAACTGTTCGAAGAGAGTGAAAATTTGAAGAATACAATTTTAAACATATCTAAGCAATTTTTCCTTTTGGAAATAGGGCAAAAATTAAAAAAAAATATTTGAAGAGAGCAAAAATTTAAAAAACATAATTCTAATCAGATCTAAATAATTTTTCCTTTCCGAAACAAGACAAGAATTTAAAAAATGTTTGAAGGAAGTGAAAATTTGAATAATACAATTTTCAAGAGAACATAGATAATTTTTTAAAATGGACGAAGTATAGAAGCATCATCGAGAGCTATTTTTCTACAATGATGAAAAGAAAAATTTTCCAAGAAGTATAAAATAATACTTCTAATTTCATTTATTAAAGAAACTGAGTATATCGTTGTATATTCCTCGAGAATGAAATTCTTTTAGGGAGTGATCAAAAAATAAAACTAGAGAATCAAGTTGAAGAATAGAAATCTTCTGTTCACAGATTCGAGTGACAACGATTATATCATTCGTTAATACAGTTCCAAACATTCGTCATAATTAAACAAAAATGTACCACTAATTACCCTATTAAAGTAATCTAACTCTATTAAAAGCTAAAGTGCATTTTATCTATGTGTATCATTCCGCATTTCATTGCGACAACGCGATCCGTCGTATAATTTAATGTTCAAAACTCGATCGTTCTCTTCATTAGCAATGTGAAATCGATTTTCAATCGGAGTGTACAGCAATCGAGAAGACGTTAACGTAGTTTACGTTGTAATAACGGTTTATCCGTTTTCGGTGGAACGCAGTTACGATCACACCGGAATCTATATGAATTTAGTTAAAGCGAGGCTAAAATTCAACCGGGTAATTTAGATGCTGTCTCTGGGCAATAGTAATCAGCCGGCATTGTGCGTGATCAAATAGAGAAGCTTGAAATCAAACACGTGTACCTTGGTTATATATCAGATGTATGGTTATCATCTTGACAGGTTCTCAATCGCATGGAAGACACAGTACGCTACGGGTAAATGCTTCTTTCCTCCTTCAGCCCTTAATTTTCTTTGCAACTGTCTCGTCTCGCACCATTTGGCAGGTAAAGTAAGCGGAGAATTAATCGGGACTTAATTACCAGGTTAGGCTGGTACTTGTTGCAGCAAAGCGGAGGCGTCTAGTGCACGCGGTGTGTTAGGGTGCCGTAGCGTAATAAGATTCCCTTTAATGGCATTACACGCCTCATTGGGACTTGCTAAGTTCGAAGTTCCCGCGACTTTACGCTGTGTTTGACTTAACCGGAAGTTACCGCCTCTCGATCGACCACCTCGCGAACAAAGTCGAATCAAGAGGTTCAAGTCTCTTAACGGATTACGAATTGCCAAGTAAATAAGTCTTATAGCTAGTTTAAACAATTTTATTTAAAAAAATTATCGGTCGAATATTGAAGATATTTCGAAACCTGTGGCATAAATTTCGTAATAAATAATTCGTATTATTGGGTTGAATGGAAAATTCGTGCGTTTCTGAAGAGATGTCTGTATAGTCAAAGAAACACATAATGATATTATTTTTTATCAGTTTTTATTATATAAATATAAAGTTACAGAATTATGTATGAATAAACAAATCGAGAAATTTTAAAGCATTTTCTTCAATTTTTAAAAATTTTCTTTTCGTCTAGAAGAAAATGTTAAATAAAAACAAATGTCAAGTAAATACATAGCAAAGAAAAAACGATTTCTAACTAATAACAGAGATTAATTTTCCTTCAGGTTTAGCTAAAGGCAAGATAAACAAAGAAAACACTTACACTTTTAAGTGCCTAACACTTTTTTACGAATAAATTTATGTGGATCTTAAGAAAATAAAATATTAATGGCTTAGTATTTGGTAAATGGATAGAAAGATGGCAATATAAATATATTTTATACAAATCATGAATAATTACATTATACTGAAAATATTTTAACAAAGTGACCATACTTCCATGAATGGCAGTGTACGAGTATATTTTGAGCGTTTCACTTATGTGTTTCCACTGCTAAAGCTCACCAGAAATGTCTACGTATTGCTTTACGAGTTTCGTAAGAGAAGTATAGCTACGAAAACATTTATGAAGTGTATGGAGAAGATACTGTGAAGATTCGTGTGTGTCAAAAATGATTACAAATATTCCGATCGAAAGATTTTGGCTTAAATGATTCATCACGTTGTGGATAATCAAAAGCAGTACATCAGGATAATTTGATGGCAACAATTGCCCATAAATCGTCGAATTACCAGTAAAAAAATTGCAGTACAGTTTAATGCTTTTCAAACATATATAATTGAAACACTACATTGACTTGTAATGACAGTAAAACTCGGTATTTAGATTCCGCATACATTGATTGGAAAAAATAAGTTAGGTAAGGTCTCAAAGTGTGTTTCATCGAAAAGAAATCGGCAAAGACCGGAACCATTTTTGAAACAAGTTATCACGTGTGATGAAAAGTGGGTATTTTACAAAAATAATATTTGAAGAAGAAAGAGTTCAGATAGATGCTACAGATTCTGAGGAAAAATAAAGTTTAGAAACAATAAAAAAAACTACAGAATCGCAAGTAGCTGTAAATTGTAACAGAATCATTGAATTTTTCAAATTTTAATCGACGGAACGGCAGGTGAAGTACAAGTAATTATGCTAAAAAGATACTAAGAAAAATGCCACTTCAGCACAGAAGCTTCGAGTGGCAAAGGGTTAATTTTTTCGCCACACGTAACCAGAAGACAAAATCATTTAAGCTTTATATTCATCGTAACAGGCATGGAGGAATGTATTTGACCACCTTATAGGAATAACTGTAAGCCGAAAGTTATGAAGTTTTTTTAAGAAGAAACACTCATAAAAGTGAATAATGTTCATTCAATGGAGATAAATTTCTCAGTTTGGTCGCGATGATGCCTTAATGACATTTCTTCTTCCAATCAGGATTCGAACCTAATGCGGTACACCGATGGCCATCAAACTGTCCCGCGATGCCCAGTGAATTTAACGATGCTAGTAAAACGAAAATCGTATTTGGACAATTGCGTGAAAAAGCATGTCAGTGCTCTGATTAATTACGCCATGGAAGCGTGGTCGAATGAGCCGCAGCAGGCGTAAGAAAGGCATGCGGTCGGTCGGTAAGCAATTAATTAAAGCGTCACTTGAATTTACAACGACTACTCGAGTGCCCACCAACGAAGGCGATCAAAGCTTCATCTCGACATTACAATCTGGCAGGCGGCTGTCGACAGGCGCGAAGAAGTCGCGCACCACGTTGATCCGCGTTCGTTCGACGGCCCGCAAAAACAACCTGAACGGAAATCCAGGTGTCGAATCGCTCAGGAGGACTGTTGGGATGTTCTGATCCACGAGACAGCCCGGCGTGACCATTGGTCTGGGAAACGACCTTAACCGATCCTTATCTGGATTCAGCTACCGTTCCTGAAATCTCCGTAGGAAGCTCGACGGGCCAAGCAAGAAATGTCCAACACACATTTAATAGCTTAATTTATAATTCCCGCAGCAAGAAGAAGAAACAACCCAGTGAAAGGTAAAAGAGAGGAAGGAAAGAGAGAGAGAGAGAGAGAGAGAGAGAGAGAGAGAGAGATGAGAGGTAAAGTCGCAAAGCGGTCGAAAAGAGAAAGAAAGGAAAAGAGAAGAAAAAGGGTAGGGACGGATAAAGGTGGACGACGGTATCATAAGAAGAAACCAGCGAAGAGGGGAAGAGGATCGAAAAGAAGCGCGAGGCAGAGAAACAGAGTCGGTGGAGAAAAACGAGAGGAACGGGTAGAAAGAATGAGAAGGAGATACTCAGTTCGTAAGCTTAAGAAGAAGAAGCCGGTGGAAAGAAGTTAAAACGGAAGGAATGCCGACGCCGCCGCTTGCACCGATGAAAACGGTTCGACAATGCGGTGCGACGATCATGGACCTTTATATGGAGCGTCGTCCCCGTGGGTGGTCCCCCGCAGGACGTCTTACCAGGCGTCATCCTGGATTCATCGGGACGATCGGCGCGTTGAGAACCACCGATCCGCTAACTTAGAAGGCAGCGGAGAGTGAGATCGAGCCGCGACGCGCATTGAATTACTCATCGTGCTTAGTTGTCGTCGCTGTCGTTCATCGTTCGTCGCATCGCCTTCCGCCATTTGCCGTATCAGAGAAGTCTATAGCGTACCAGAAGCGAGCTATTAACTCGCGAGCACTGGTACCTTTTGCCATTCTACAAGGCTACATTATTTACTACACCGCTACTTGTCCACGTAAAGTTATTATAGGATATCCCGGTAGACGTATTTGCTGTGTCTACTTCCATCGGAACAGATTGTTACGATCGGAATCTCAGTATCGTTAATAGCTACTGTCTGACTGTTTTTTCCTTGCTTTTTTTCTCTCTCTCTCTATCGAGAAAATCATGTGTCATTCCAAATATAGAAGGAAATCGTTTCCTTCGATATAAATCGTTTTTGGTCATTTACGTAATTTTTCACGATGAAAGTTCCAACATGTTCTCACTTGAACAATCTTATGTAGTATCGATAACGATAACACGATACTCTTTATTTATGTAAGAACGTTATTAGTTACAGTGAACAAATGAAGTCAACGACCGTTGCTCTTCGTGAACCGGCCCCCTCCCCTCCCCAGCTCTAAGTTTCTTTCCCCTTTTCTTTTCTTTAGCTTTGTTCTGATACAAGCTAGCAGGCAGTAGAACGATGCTGGGAAAGAAATAAAGGGAACAAGGAGGGAAGGAGGAAAGAAGAGAAATTCAGCAAGCTGGCCGAAGCTATTCTCTGAAATCCGGCGATTCTTTCGGGCGTCTTCGGAGATGATATTTGCTCGGATCAATCCATATGGTCGCCATGGTGACCGGTCAGCCTGGCTTGTCCACCCCCGACGCCCAAAGTCTGGAAAGCTGGCCGGTCGAATGGACGAATGGACTCTGGGAGTGTGGTGCTGATGGCCGATGGGTTCGAGGGAAATCGCGTTCCGCGAAGGGTGGACATTGGACTCCCGTTATACTTTTCCACGCTAAGAATCTTCGCGTTCGCCTAAACCAATTGAATAGACGAAAATGTGTGCATACATGTACAGATGTGTGTCTCTTCTGATCTTACTACAGTTCGATTGTTGCCGGTAGCTTGGACAGATTTGATAGAACGAAACCCAATAGAAGCAAATGTATTCATGAACTGTTGTTTACGAAACTGTCCATGTAGCGTTTTTTGCTCCTTTCTGTCTATGGAGAACACGTTGTTCTTCTTTCGTTCTGGATCCCTTTCCTGAATCAACTTTAGAGTACCTACAGAAGCTTTCTGCCACTTGCTTTAACATGTTTATTTATTTATTTGACAAATCAAAGAATTTTAAATACCGATATTGTATACTGTGCTTGCAGATTTGATACTTTAGATATTCAGAGAAGAAGATATATTTATACTCATTTTCAGTTAACTTTGCAGGAAGCACTATTGTCCTTCAATCATCACTCTAAAAAAATATTATATTTGCAAATATCTATGAATTGAGCTAACGAAGACAGAAGATTCTCTTTTTATATCTTCAATAATTTTCACAATTTGTCCTAAAGGGATAATTCGGTAAATCATTATGGCAGAGTTCAGAAGGTGCATCACATAGATGCTTCCACAGCAGAAGGCATCTGTGCAGGAATATGAATTTCGTATAAGAAAATCGACTTTTGCATATGCCAAAAATGAAATTAGACAATACAGACATCTCGCGAGGAACGGTAGTGCGTTTGAAGTATGCGTCAGCAGATGCTACAGGCTATTCTCGGTATCTACTGTCGTGAGAACCTCCGCGAGTATTCTACATGCAAATTTATAGAGATCCTTCGGACACCGGCGCTTCGAAGGGAAATGTATCCTCAAGGGACCAAAGACACCAGGACTAAGAGCGCTTCCTTGTACTGTCACTCTGCTCCGTTCAAATCAATAGCATAAATCTTGACGCATCGATCGTCCCTTTTGGTAACGCGTACGCCAACGAAAAATTCACTTGTCTGGGCTAGCATATTGCAGAAAAATGGTAATTCCAGGGTAGTTTTATTCGATAAAATTTTATGTACATATAAGAACGTATTCTCCAAATTTTCTAGGCTATTCAAGGTGCTGACTCTATATTATACTGCTTAACTTACTAACATAGTTCAACTTATATTTAGTCTAACCTTGGAAACCTTTTGCTTCATGTCGTTTTCAATTAATTAGTTTAGATAACTTTATCGTAACACTTCTTTTTAAATATACTGAGAATATATATACCCTTTCATCACAGTATTAACCCCTTGCTTTACAACGACGGGTCATACTCGTGATGCAGTTTATGGTCAAGGTGTGAGAATGGAAGAATTGAATGTTTGTTAAAGTTGTATTGCTACTGTAATTCTTAAGTGTCAAATTAAGACTGATGGTTAACAAATACAAGTTTTATATAGTATCTCGACTTTTTCTTATTTAACGCTGTATTGGAAGAGTGAATAATCAAGATCGACATACGTAACGACTAAAATAATAGTAAGGCAGGCGTTTAAGTAACTCTGATAAAATTTTACATATTCCACTTCTTTCATTACTAAATTTCTTTTTAAATTACTTCAATAAAAAGCACATTGTTCCAAAATTAATCCTATTTTCAGCACTTCAGCTGCAATTCCAGTAAGTTGTAGTAATTATATATATATATCTCACTTTAATATTCAAATAAAATAACAATTTCTATACTAAAATCAAATCCTCTCTTAGGTTTTCTTTTTAATTTAATTTAGGAATTAACCAAAAGTTTGCATACACGTTATACTTTCTCCCCACAAACTGACCAGTTGATGACATGATCGTTGTAATGGAAATACACACGAGTTCCAAGAATTTGGAGGGTAAATTTGTCGACATTCTGTACGGAATAAAAATTCTGCGAGGTAGCGAGCTTTAGTACGTGACGGATCGGCGAAGCGGCGATACCGATCGAAAAAAAAAGCGTTCGAGGTCGCTCGAAAGATTCCACAGCCACGAACTCGCGCAGGTTCCACAGCGACAATCGCGTTTGCTATTTTCATCATGGCGTGTTCGGGTGGGCCGGCTACGTGGAGCTGGCAGGCGCACGATCTCAACAAGATAGAGCAGTGGATCATCATTAACCGGATGGCTGCAAAACCACGGACGGCTGATTGACAGGCGCGCAAAGACTTCCCGTTTTTCCTAAACCTGCCTTCTAGTTCTCGGTACAGCGAAACCCTTCTGCGGAGTCGGAGAACGATATACGTCGGCCGATGATGAAGGACAGATGAGAGGGTGGGAGGAAAGGATTCCAAAGGTAGGGGGTTTCATAGGGTGCTAAAGAAAGAAGAGGGTGCCTTGGTAGTTCTTCGGAGCTGATGGACAGTCAAGAGGCGCCAAGCTATGCCAACTATTCGCCTCTTATTTTATACTATCTCCCCGACAGCTTAACGAGCTGGTGTTTGTGCACGCAGCCACGCGCGCCACTTCGTTTACTTCTGTATATAAACCGTCCCGTCGATGAAACGAATTTCAAGATGTAGATCAATTCTTTCGATATACTTTCACCGATATGTATATACTACTGAACACATTATGTGTATACCAGACAGTGAATTAATACGTTCGCTACCAGCATCATATATGCGTAACGCATCGATTCTCATGATTTTCTAGGTAGGTTTTCTTTATCGAAATCTCTCGTCCATTTACTGGTAGGAGATATTTCTAAGCTGTGCTGGCGCATAAAATGGGTAGCCAGTAATTTTGGGACAAAGTAACATTGACATTTTTGTGAAGTAAGAAATGTTCACATTTGCCAGTGAATGAACGGGTGTTAGAAGAGCAAAAAGATTAAAAAAAAGATTTTCTTAAGTTTATTAACATCATGTTGGTATAATTGTAGGAATTTATAATGACTTTTAATAAGATGGAATAACTGTTATATTTGTCTTATTTATTTTCTTTCTAATGTGTTAATTTTTAATTATCTACTTAAAGCATATCTGAATATATAAACAAAAAATGAGTTGTAAAATGAGTTTCAAACTAAAAAATATAGATCAATACTTTTTCATCTATTTCAAAAAGGACTTAGCGTTATTTATCTGAAAAATGTTGATTTTCACTTGTTATTGAAAAATTTCTACAGAGAAATAGAAATGTCGCTCAACAGATTGCACTTCAAAAAATTAAAAAGAAACTTCCAATATATGCAAATGCTGTCGAATTGAATTGTGCAGAAAAGCAGAATGAATTTAATTTGTTTTTGTACGCAAGAAGTATGTTTGTGAAAAGTGTATATTCCAAATAAGATCTATTTGCAAGAAAATGCATTTCATATGCGAATTATAAAAGAAAACTATATCAATAATAAATACCTCAATTAAAAAGTATATTTTTACATATTTTCTAGTTAAAAATAATTTGTTTAATATACCAAATGTTATTTTTGACTTTTTATAACTTTTATTTTAAAAAGATACACATTAAAGCACATTTTTCGAATACTCGACAAATTGACAGGTGTGGTAGAATTAGGTATACATTCAATGCTGTGTTGTCATGTTAAATTCTAAACTATAAAAATCAAAGTACACTTATACATACTCTTAATCCTGATTAAACTAAAATAGCAGTCTATAGGCAATTTCTTTGATGGACACCAGAGTAATTATATACTCAGGGGTAGAAGTATTATCGGATAATCGTGTGGGCAGTTTGGTTACATCCCTGATTGGTATGAACGGATTTCGGCAATAAGATGACACGGTTGTCTCATCGTTCTACGCACAAGCTTGAAGCACTCGAGGTATTAGTGCGTGACTGGTGTTTAGAGGCCCTAGAAAGTAATTGAATTGGCCACGCGACTCTTGAAGTGGTTTCCTACCCACGCCGCGCAGCGGGTTCCCTGCAAGCTCTTCTTCACATTGGTAACCACCTGTTTTGAGCGCAACCAGCTCTTTTCTTCATCCTTCTCTTTCTCTCCCTCTCTTTCTTTTTCACCCTATCACAATCTCTCTACTTCTTTCCCGTTCTCTTTTTCTACACGTGCGAGTAATAGAGAAAATATACACGTGCGCACACATTGGTTTGGGCCACTCGAAATTCGCGTTGTTCATTGTAGGAAGGGGTTTGACATACGGCCGATGGGCGCTACCGTTTTAGAAGTCCCCCCAAATAATACACCACCACTCTCTTACCGGTCGTCGTGTCATTCTACTATCCCCTACGTGTGGATGCTCCCCCGTAATCTGTTTGTTCGTTTTCTTTATCAAGATAAATGGGTCCTTCAGTTCGCTTGTGCGCTTCTTTTTTAAATCGTATCCTATCAGCGGCCGCGTGATGATTATTTATTTTGCATAAGGAACTGCTTTATACGTTTAATTGGGAAATTTAAAAGTTTAGATGTTGTTCAATCTCGATGCTATTTCACAACTGAGTCTTTTATCTTAATGATACTTGTGGAAGAAACATACAGCACTGCTGGTAAAATGAAACAACAAGAGAAACAATGTAATCAAACGACAGAAATAAAATTTCAATTCTTCAGTCCTTTAAATATTAGTTTTATTAATCTTTTGTATCATGAGCTCGTTTTAACATTTTGGGGTGACATTTCACGCAGTTTATAAATACATCAGTAGAAAACCGTTTTGGTTCAAAAATTGTTTTCAAAGTATGTGTATGTATATAAAAGCCTTGTATTATACTATTCTCAGCATTGAAATATTAATAATATTAGCGTTCCTTAGCAAATATTGAAGCATTGTCAGTACTGAGTTTATTTTCTTGCTCGAAGGTTTGGTGTAACACTGTATAAGTGCTTTTTTTAGCCTTTAAAATGAAAGATGAAAATAATGGTTGTAACGAAAAAAAAGTTAAATTAGATTATGTTGGGATAGAGTTATTTAGTTAAAATAACTAACTATTATTAGTAAAGTAACTAGATTGAATAAAATATAAGAAACAAGTAAAATTATTAGTTAAAATAATTAATTATGATTTAGTATTAGATAAAAAAATGGCTATAACGAAGAAAAGGTGGAAGGCGAACAACAGTATACTTTCGTGAGATTTGCCACAAGAAGCCATTTTTATATACAGGAAATTGTTTCAAAAAGTATAATACTTTAGAAAAATATAAATAAGAATAAACTATATATTTGTTTTATGATACTATGTATTTTCAAAATCTAATTTTGAAATAATTGCAAGCAATTTTTTCATGCCTATGATGAGACGTCAAAACCAAAAATGTTAAATCCGAGTTGGCCAAGAAGAAACTAGGAAAATAATGATAACGCAAGCGATTAAGTAAAATTAGAAACGTTTCTAAAATTATTAAATTGCAGTTTGAAAAAGTTTCAAATTTGTTACTGTTTGCTTTATCTTCGTTTAAGAATAAAAAAAAAATTGAAATGTCCCATATCGGATGTTCATCGAAGAAAAATTTCGTTAAATTTCTTAGTAGGCATCGCCTTAATGTCGTGAAATCTTGGTAGAAATGGTAAAAGATGGGTTAAAAGTAAAGCGAGAGATAGATCTGGTAGAGCAAGACGAAGATGAAAAGAGAGGTAGCATAGAGAACCGAATGCCATTTAGAGTTATCCACCGTGTCTCAATCCAGAAACACCCTTCCAGCCATCGGCGAGCCGTGACGGTTGGCATCTGTTCTGCGGGCTGAGACCCCAAGCAGCGCCAGCGGGAGCATATAACGTTACAAAATGCCAAGGGTCCCGTCGCGACGGCTATATACTATATATGGTTGAACGTTCAAAATGATACTACGAAGACGACGACATTCGATGCTTTTTCGAATCATTTCACTTATTAATAAACTAGAAACACTCGAATCGTTCTGTAAGTAATTGATCGCTAGAATTATTGTCAATATTGATTGACTTGAGAGGAAGGCACTCTCGCAAAGTGACAAACCATCAATTTTAACCACCGCTTATTTCTTCTCGATTTTTGCGTTGGAAAATATAATTTCTTTTCGTTTTTCTATCTTCAATATTATTTAATATGTGTCTATTTGTTCAATCGTTGTAAGGTTTTGTAGATGCAAAACGCAGATACTTTCTTAGGTAGAATGTTCCTGTACGTACCAAATTTTAGGTGCACCGTTTTTCAATTATACTTGCAAATTGAGCAATTCTTTAATAATTTTAATCTTTTACGGATAAATTACGCATACCTGTTTTAATTCAGTAAACATTTAGATTGAATATTTATAAAAATTGTAACGTATACTTTGTTTTTTTAATGATCATTTAAAGATTCGTTGATGTTTTTTTACTTTTTCAAGTAACAGCATTATTAATTATGCTAATAATTGACATTCATTGATCTTTTTCACTTTTATAAGTAACAATATTATTAATAACACTATTAATTGAGTAAATATTTAATTTGAATATTTATAAAAAGTGTACTGTATATTTTGCGGTTTGAATTATTATTTAAAGATTCGTTGATCTTTGTTATTTTTCCAAGCAACAATATTATTAATTGTACTATTAATCGATATTGATAATTATACAATCATTTAAAAATTCATTAAGTTTTTTATTTTTACAAATAATAATATTATTAATTGTATTATTAATTGTCTAAATATTTAGATTGAATATTAATGAAAATGGTATGGTGTACTTTACAGTATGAACTATCAATTAAATATTCGTTAATCTTTGCTACTCTTTCAAGTAACAATATTATTAATTATACTACTAACTGTGTAAATATTTAAATTAAATATTTATGAGGAGTGTATTCTACACTTTGTAGTAGTTTTTCAAAAAAGTTTTTCATTAAAGTTTTTTTTACTATTGTTCAAAGTTACATTTTCGATATTATCCGTACACCTGAAACAGTATAACATGTATATTATGTTAAAACCAAGCAATTATTTTAACTTTCGAAACTATCCTCCGTTTATAATTAACAATTTAAATAATCGCTAGTATATCGAATTCAGAGGTAATGTGTTTAGATTGGAGCATAATTCATCGTCAAATTGACGTAGAAGCAGTGTTTCGTTTGTTTGATAAATACCAAGGAGAAAATCTCGAAATGTCTTCGGCTTCGGCAACGACAGAGGAAGAAAACTGGCAAGCGATGGCAAGAAAAAGAGAATACCTCTGCCTTCTCGGAAGGTAGATCGATGGCGATTTTTCACTCACTTAGTTCAGCGCGCATCAATATGCATTAAGCTGATCGGTTCTCCCTATTGGCTTCTCCTCTTTAAAGAGTAACAGAGACCAAAAACGTGAACGGAAAGAAAGAGAGAGGAAGGAAAGAGGGCGATCTGGAAAGAGGGTGGTAGAGGAAGAAGAAGAAGAAGAAGTTCACCCTTTCTAACCCTTTCTCCGGACAACTTAGAGTGGGAATACGAAACAAGCGTTGTATGGGGAAGCTGTTAAGATATTTTTCGAAAATAAGGATACCGTATTGAGGTAATTCTCAGCAGGTAGAATAACCGTAAGGAAATCGAGCCAAAGTCTCGAGTACGACTAAGATTTCCACGGCTGAACGACACTCTTGGGTACATTTCGGTATCTGTCTAGCTTCCTCTGTAGTCAAAGCGCAGGCTATACTCGCCACTTTTCCAGCAAATGGTATGCCAATCAGCGTCCACTTTTTTCTCAAGGTTTCAAAAAGTTCTGAGACTTCGTATTAAAGCGATTTTTCCTATTTAAATTTTCTATTTTATCATTACGCCAACATTAAACGATTCTCGATGTTTTAATACTTTTTATTACATTTAATTATATGCACAAAGAATACAATAATATGTTACCAATTATGCATCGAGGTTTGATAGCTTGTTTTACTGGTTTAATTAGTAGAATCTGGTAAAACAACTTTTGTCGTCTGCTAGGAAATGTTTTCAACGAGAGAAGATAGTTTTACTATGTTTGCAGTATATTAGATGTAGGAAAGAATTCTAACTTTTGCGTGCAATAAAAATATGATTTAATAAGAACGAAAATGGATTAATCATGGAAATAGTTTTTGACAATTTGAGATTACCATTTCTTAATGTACGATCTGAATGACTGTACTAATTATGTGACTTCAGTTAGAGAGAATGTATTTCTACACTCAATATTTGTAACTTGTAATATGTTAACTGGGCTCACCTCTCAAAGGAAAATTGAAACTTTTCAGTATATAATTAGAAATGAGTCAAAATTATAATTAATCACTGCTTTTCTTTTTTCTTGTAATATTACGCTTTATATCACAATATGTGGACTAGTGATAAAGCGCCTGGTCCGTCTAAATCCGTTTTTTTAATCTACAAATTTAGTTAGATAAACTCTTCATCAAGATCATGTAAAATTTTTCAATAGAACTTTTGTGTTCTACAAGAGTTATTTTATATCATTTATAAATATGCATGTTTTTACAAAACCCGCAAATATTGTGGCACCTTAGTTACAGTTTCCAGCAAAATAGCTAGCGCTTGAAGTGTTAGTATACCACTGATATTACAAATTAAAGTTAAAGAGATTTATTATTATTTTTCTGGAATACAGGGTGCAAAATGTTTATTTCTGTCAGAGTTGTGCCAAAAAAATGCACCAAATGGTTCGCGTAAGCAGTTCCAGAATTGATTCTGCTGATACATAATGGATCGACGGGGGTTAGCTTAGCATAAGTTTTCCATTAGCAGGCTGAATAGATCAAGATATCGATAATATCCAATATAGATTCCAGTTGTATTTCGCGAGTAAAACGCGTGTTTTGGATGCTGTTCTCCTCTTCGAAAGAAGAATCCCCGCATATTTGTCAACCAGAAGGTCGGTGCATTCTGTAAATTTTTTGGTGATTCGACTAATTGGGCGAATTTACGAGGGAGCCAGACCATGTTTGGCTCTGTAATATCAGAGATTCCTATTATCTCGCAGAGACAGAACCGGAATCCTTTGAAATTTCTAAATTTCACGTCGAAGAAGGAAACGTATGAATATCAGCAAAATTTCAAGTCAACGGTATAAAATTTCAATTTTACTTGGACGACGAATTCAAATAGCGAAAAACATCGATGGTTGAGTGCCTTCAATATTTTAAGAAATATTGATTTTAATTAAACGTTGCGTTTTCAATTATTTCAATTGTGTAAAAGAATGATATTCGATTTGTAAGTTGAACAAATTTTTCACTGTTTTTACGGTTGCTTCACACAACTGATGGTGTTTCTTGAATGATTACCGATACCAATTTTCCAATTGAGCAAATCTAGAAATAGTTATCCGTGTAAATACGTCATTTATCAGACGATTTCCTGCTTGAGCATTTGGTCGTTCTTGTTTTTTAACGAGAAGTGTGCACACGTACTCTCGTCCATTTATTTTAGGGATATATCCGGAGTAGAGGGTGTGATACCCCTGTTATGGGGTCCCATATGCTTCTCCTACAGGAATGTGTACTAACATTGAATATATTTTGATTTTCTTAACATCACGTTAGAAAAATTAGTTAAGTTGCAAAAATACCAATGTAACTCAGTTTACTTCACAATTTTCGAAAGAAATCTTTGCGTATAGAGTCCCAATTTTGAACGTCATTGATTTATTGGATAGCGTTAAATATTATTTTAACGAATGAAAATTTTACTTAATTGCAAATTGCTTACAAGTGACAATTATTTCAATAACAAGACGATACTTTTTTTTAAAGTGTATCGGGATACTTGAAAAATTTTCATTCGAAGGACTTGCAAAGTACAATTATATTTAACACAAAATTTGATAAAAGAAGAATATACTCTTAATACGTAATTTGCTGGATCGAGCTTGGGGATTATTCAAATAAATCATTTGAAAATAATCATTATAATAATAGAGTTGCTCATCTGGCTATGTACGTGTTATTTAAAATAACTAAAATAATTATGTGTTAATTTATTTAAATAGATCATATTTTTCTTGATATAGTTTGTTAATTGGAATTCAAATGAAATTATTTTTCCATTGCATTTTTTACTTAACCAAATATTTATTTAAATAATTTCCTGAAACTCTCTAATTTTATCATGTCAACTACGCCAGGAATAGAGATTTTTGTATAGTGTCTCACGCAATCACGTTTAGGACAAATATTATTGAAGAGTAAGTTGTAAATCAAAATTGCTCTTGTGAAGAAGTTGTTTCCATGTGCTACAATGGTAAATTTAACATAATAAAAATGTCTTTCTGACGAACTCTTCGAAGCGAGAACAATTTTGAGAACAAATGTGGTTATAAATATATTCCTGTACTCTAAGTTTAATAATTAATTTAGAACGTTAAATGTTTTATCGATAAATTGTTTGTTACTTGTTATTTTATTTGAGTAAAGTAATCGAAATTTTATTCAAAATTTAATTTAAAAATAATTTATTTGAATGAAACACAAAATAAAATTAATTTTCTTATGTTACTTGTAATGAAACAATTCATTATTTAAAATATATCCAATCTTGATATTCATATATCACAAAAAGAAACATATACTAATTACGTATTATTTTTACTTTCCTCGTTACACAGAATTCTTCCAAGCATAAACTCCAATTTTTTTATATTCAAATTACTTGATATCGCGCTCGTAAAATATCTCCGTGACTTACATAAATCAAGTGCACCTTTTTTCAATCACCAAAACGAACAAAACGTTGCTCGTTTCACGACATTCGAGCTCCGTTCAATTACCTAGCTCGTCGCATAGATCTATCGATAAAATGTGTGTTTCTACATCTTAATTAGTGTAACTGATGACAGACGTAAAAATTGAAGAAAGCAAGGGGGAGGGATTGTGTATGTGTGTGTGTTCTTGTACAGAACTAGTAAATGAGAAAGATTTCCCATCGGATCGTTTGATTCGACCAATGAATAGTAAGCTCATTTCAGCATGCATCGAGTACGTCGTTCGCTTAATAAGTTTTTCTTATCGATATGTGTCATCTACGAGCAGGCAACCAGAGACCCGTCATTATCGTCCGTCCCTACCTCGTTTGATAGTTTTCATCATTTTCATCCAAAATAGCGGTGTGCCACACACACGGTACTTACTTGTTAGGTAGAACACTATTACTAGCAACGTGGTCTAACATGTGTTGCTGATTGCACGCACTTTCACCTGATTAACTTCTAACAGGATGTTAAAACATTTCCGGCATTTACGACGTTTGTCATGTTCAAATCGTGTTGTCTAATGCGATTGTCATATTAATTACCTGTTTTATCTTCCTACGTCAGTTTATAGCTTTTAATGAATATGCATTCTTTCTCCTTTCTTTTACAATATGTGGGATAATATACAGGGTGATCGGAAAATCGTGATGCGAGTAAAAAGAGGGATATTCTTCGTGTAAAAATAAGCTGATACTGAAAAATGAAACTTTTTCGTTTGGAGACTCGTTTTCAAGAAAGTCGAGTTTGAATTTCTGTCAAGTATACGCGAGCGAAGGTTACAAAGACGATGAAAAAATATAAAATTCGTATGTATACATCATTAAATTAAATTCTGTAATGTATACTCAAGATATTAGATCAGATCTGTTTACTGTTTTTAACTTTCAAGATGATTTTTGCCCCTTGACTGTTAAAAATTGCCGATAAAGGAAGAGAAATATGTGTGAAATATTTTTTGAGAGCTACTGATGTATCAAAGTTTGATCAATATCAGTGATTATCATGTAGAAATTTAATAAAATATAAAATTATAATTATTAGAGAATCCTAAAACTTTTATAAGAGAATTATTAGAGGTGCCATAGAAAATGGTGGCCATTTACAAGACATTTTTTATTCTTAGTTATAAAAAAATTTCATACAGTATACAAGCATTAATTTAACAAAAACAGACGAAATAAAAGAAATTTATAATTTGAAAAATTACACGCGGTTTGAATAGCTATGTCAATTTTAGGCCAACTTGTATTAAAATAGAAATAACATCAATTAAGGTAAAAAATGGTGTACATATATGTAATAAAAAGGGGAATATTGAGACATTAAAAATTGTTTGTCAAAAGTATCTTTTGTGCTCTTTAAATAAAACTGTATATTTAAAATACTATGAATTATTTCAATATTATTAATAATTTCACTAATTATTTCCTTTTCGAACAAAAGAAACAAAAATGTGAAAAATATACTAGACACGAAATGTTTAAATCTGACAAAGATTCTTTGCAGTATCGATGAATATTTGTGTTCATTTTGATATATTAAATTCAAGCGCAGCATCGAAGGTAGAAAGAATTTCTAGCATTCTGCAATAATCCTTGCAACAGAAATTCTCTGGCCGCCCTTGATATCGAATCCATACTGATGGAGATTCGCCGCAAGGGTGTGAGACAACGTAGCACGATTCGGTCAAATTTGCATGCATTAACGCCACAAGCGCGACTGATTGACAATCCGTGTGTCATTGTGACGTCAGTCAAATCGCTCGAGCATCCTCCACCAATCGCAATCAATTAAGGTAACGATTGATTGTTACGCGTTTGGACTTGACGAAGGAAATATCGCGAGTCGATATTTACGTGGATGATAGACGTGCCATTGAAAATCACAATATCACCATCGACAAGGGAACCGCTTAAAGCCTCGTATATTTAATGCATCGTTTTTAAAGCATTTTATCCTATAGCTGTTTTATACATTTTCTCCTTTTCTTCTTTTTTAACAAACAAACAAACGTTAAGAATTTGCTTGTCATTTAAAAACATTTAATAATCTTGACGTTCGAACAACTTTTTTTAAATTGGACTAAAGGAAGTGAATTCTTGCGAGAAGTTAGAAACATTGACTTACTTAAATGACATGTGAAAATAGTTTTCAAACAACCAGAATTGATCAGAATTACGAAGAAAATAGCGAAAGTCGTTTTTTACAAGCTTTTTATTCGATCCTATAATGAAAATTCAGAAAATACGTTTCATAAATTTATGCCAATTCATCGAAATCTAATTTCATTGCATAATCTGTAATTATTGCAATATCTTCACAAAACGAATCCAATAAATTTTCAGCTCTATTGATTTTACGGAAAAACTATAAAAATATTTTTTCACAAAATACTGTAACGTTTATCACGGAATTAATCGACCGAGTTATGTTATATTCTCAGTGAAAAATTTTCCCGTCTGTCGCCCTTCGAAGAGGCTATACATATACGTTCAGGGAAACGAAACGATTGTCGTCGCGCGCCACCCAAAATGAAATCCGTCAAATTGACGGTAGATATAGGAGCAGAGGTGCGTCAAAGCTCTGAGGGTCGTAGCTTGAACCAGTAGAGAGGAAACGGTTGCAACGACACGGAGGAGGGCATACACGAGGGCTATGATCGATGCCCCGAAATTAAGGGCTTGCCCACTGAGCGAAATAAAGTTAATCAATCGGGCCAACGAATGGTCCGTTCGGGTCGTTATTGGCTCTGGCAGTTCTGGTCCATGTCGCGACGACCCGTTGCCCGATTTTTTTCGCGCTGTCCCTTGTTTTCGAGGGGGCTTGCTCTGGCAGGCCGATTGCAATTGGAGAAAGAGTGATATAGAGAGGAGAGAGGCACGATGAATCGAGGAACTGGCCGTGGAATGGGGGGAGAGGATTTTCGTAATTATGGAACGGCTTTAGTCTCGAGGGATTCGTCAGTCGACAGGAGAGCCCCTAGCGCTGTACAGCCACAACAATGCCATTTTAATTATGCATGTTAATTGGTTTCCGAGTCCAGCGTAATACCAGCTTCTCTAGGACTATTCTCGCGGATACATCTCCTCGTCGTATTATTAATAGATGTGACACATTTATCGATTAGCTGATATCAGTTTCATTCTGTTCTTTGAGCGTAACTTCAGTCTTTCGTGTGTTGTATCAGAGAAAGAAATCTATTGGGTCAGTGTAAATGTTTGTGACCGATTTTACATTAAAGTACAAGCAAATTTGGTACGAAGTCGTGACCAATTTCTTAATGTTCAAGGTAACAGTCGCTAAGAACGATAATTATGAAATGTTATTTAAAGTGTGGTTATGCTGATACAAGAAAATTTAATTATACATAGTGAATATGTTTGTACATACTTTGTACTACAGCAAATTATTGGAAAGAAAGTATAATACCAACAGAGAACTCTAACGTTCATAAATGTAGGTGTTACGGTTTCATAAAAAGAAACTGGAATAACAAATTGTACCATGATTTTAGTTATGAAATTTCGATACACTTAAGAGTAGCGGCAACAAAAGCAAGTGATTTTTGTAATCTTTTCTTGGAACTAGGACTTTTTAGTATTATTACAAGTGCTGTGATACTCTTTATCGGTGTAGCCATTGATAGTCATAGTCATTAGATTGCAAAACTTAAGAAATATCCTTATAGTTAAATTGTTTGTAATTAAAGCAATTTTTGAAAGAAAGATATGAAAAATTGGAAAATTTCTAATGTTTAAAAGAAAAATTTGCTTCTCTCGGCAGATAAGTTCAGTTTATTTTGTTAAAAAGAGAATATTATAAATTAAAGATAAAGTAAAAGTTTGAGGTTCAATTCCTGGAGAAATTTGTAATAAAACGAACGAGCTTCATTTGCAATTAATTAGTTAATTAGTTTTTCAATTTTCGTGTACACCCATTTCGAAAACACAGTTTCGAGAAGCATGTGCATAAAATTTATTACTAGTGTATTTATTAATTGATCGTATTCTCCAAGTATCTCCTGTTTTTTAATATTTCTCACATTCACTTTTTTTCAATTTCATATCTTCTCCATATGGTTGTAAATTTATTAATGCTTTAAAAGTCCTTGAGTCACTGTTACAGATGTAATTTGCACATTTCTCAAGGAATTTACTCATTGTCAACCAACTTTGAACTCAGACGCATCTCGTTAAACAGATTGAAACTTCTTTATTTTTTGAAAATTTACTTTCAAATTTTAGAAGAATATTTTTGGAATATTGTACGCTTGATTTATATAAAAGAAAATTTTCAATCTTTTAAATATGTTACATGACAATCCATCTTAATATAATGCATACAATCTGTGCTATGATAACACGTACTATTCGTTGATAACGAACATATTTATGTTTCTTTACGAGTGCCTCCTAAAGAAATGTATAAAGAATTTATTCACGTGTGCAATCTAAACAAACATTTCAAATGATCCGGTTTCCCTTCGCCTAAGCGAACTGTTCCCTTCAACGTTCCGCAAGGGAAAGTGATGGGGTGAAAAAATGGCCACGCTTCGATATAGGAACCGCTTTTGTTTTTTATTCTTTTTTTTAGTCAGATATACACGATTGATGGAGGCTGCGTTGTACTTTCTGCACAGCTGAGTGAGCATGTCACAATCGACCAGGGCCGCCTCAATCAAAGTGGCATTGATACTCTTCGCTTGTTCTCTCGATCGGGGCCCTCGCGCTCGCTCTCCATTGCGGTTTTGTTCGAGACCGAAAATCTATTAGCACACCAATGTATATACATATATTTTCCAATACATATGTCACTTCTATATAGCATCGAGGCTAATTGTAATACCGACGAAAATAAAGAAAGTTATTACGTAGTTTTAATTCCTGTTTGTGGAAAATGGATCGTTCTCCTTATTTCTTCGTTATTGTTATAAAATTCACAATAAAATATTACTTTTACGTATATAATATCTATTACAATCTTAGTTTCATTTATAACATCGACTTTTTTTTTTTAATATTTTCTAGGTACTGTTTCATTAGATTTAGACAGAAAGTCTAAAAAAATGTAAATTCAGGAAATGCTGATATTTCTTTGTGGGGCTTTTTGAAATGTCGAGTCTACATTAATAAGCCAGAAACAATTAGTAACCTAAAGAACAACATTCGAAAAGTAATTGAAAATTTTGATATAACTTTTTAAAATTCCAAATAGTTTGTCTTTTATTAAAAATAAATTTGTAGGTTTCTATTACAATTTTAATTTCGTTTGTATGATGGAATTTTTATTTAAAAAAGGTATTTTTTTAAATGATGTTTCATTAGGTGTAAAAATCCCATACAGAATGTGATAACAGAAATTAATATTTCCATACTTTAATTGGAATATGTAAATTTGAAGTATTAATTTAGGAGCTATTAATGATTATGCATACTTCGTGTTCTTGTTTGAAATTAAGTACAAAGAATTTCACTTAAAATAATTTTTGTGGATTTTCTATATAGTTAAAATTGTAAATTATAGTAAATAAGAACGTACAGGTAACAGCAACTATATTAAACAATTCTACAATTATTTTGATGAGAGAAAGATTTTTATTTGGAATCTTAAGATTTGTTAGCATTGATTTTAGATCTTAGAGTGGCGATGTCACGAGGATTTTCTATGTGAATACATGATAGACATAATGCACATGCTAATTGGATCTTCTAATCCTGCGGATCGTTCATTTACTCCATACCCCGTACGATCCAACGCAAACCAAGCTAAGAGACGTAGTTTAGGGTGGCGCTCGATGTGACACGCGACCACAACGTGGCTGCATTTACATTATATCGCGGTTTGTATGATGTTACTTAGGTGCGTGCGTGCTGTGTGCCGAACGAGCATTTTCGAGATTAATTTTTCTAATGTTCGGTCAGACAAATTTTCCTTCAACGAAAATTTATTATGGCACAACTGATATAGCTCTTCTACCTATCATTTTTCGATTAAACACAATACGAAACTTGAATTGTTAAACAAAATGAAGCGTCTTATAAATTTGAAAACACTGGATAATTAAAAATTGTAATATTATTTCAAGTGTAATTTTCTATTTACTTAAGAGTTTGTCAAATCGTACTTTTAAACGTCTTTTATTGAAAAGTAAATATTATTTATTATTTCACTTTATTTAAATTCAATTATTTACTTAAAAGTCTGTCGTGTCTTTAAATGTCTTCTATTAGAAAGCAAATATTATTTATTAATATATGCATTTTACTTAACCTTCTATTAAACTATGTTATTTAGAAATAATTTGCGTATCATGTATCGATTAGATGTGCAAATTCATTTGATGCTTCTTTTCACAAGCTTCAATGTTTATTAATAAAAAATCAAACACAATTTTAGTGTTCAGAATAATCTTCATTATTTTGGATTGCACTTTTTCATTTATTAGGCAGCTGAGAAATTACATCTCTGAGAAAATATGACGACTTTTAGTCGATAAGATTGTCTAAACTTTTTGAAGAAAAGGCACCAAATTAATTTGTATATCTAATACATTTTATTTGTTTACTATTAATATTGTTGTACTATTATTAGTAATTAATTTCCCAAGAATAATTATTAATTTTTTCTTCTCTTATTAAAACGTGAAGTTATAATTGTAATTTTTCTTCTCTTGAACAAAGAAAAATCAGATTATAGAGGGTTAAATGTATTTACCTACTTAAACATTTACTATACCGTGTCTTTAAACGTCTTTCATTTTAAAGTAAATATTATTCATTACTTCTGTTACTTAAATTTATTTATTTACTTAAAAATCTATCATATTGTACCTTTAAACTATTGAAGAGCAAATATTTTGATAAATTACTATATTTACAGTTCCATTAGATGCGGTTAGGTTAGGTTAAGTTCCATCCCCAAAAAATGTTCAATATCAAGCAAAACTTGATACTATCTTCTTAGACTGATACCAGCTTCATTTCAAATAAGAAATTTATTTCCCCAATAACCATAAATAACGCCTATGGCAGAACATTGCACTTAAATCAAGGAGGTGCGGATTCGAGAAGACTACAACCTACAGAAAAATAGTTACGTGCAAGCCCAGTAGGCTTTGCCTGTCACCTACGTGTAACATATATCCACCAGATGAGGATGAAAGCTCTGAGGCGTTGTATCGAAAACCGGGGGGGTTGAGCACCCCTGAGCACAAGATGTCCTCCTGAAGACTATCTCGGCTCGGGTCCCGCGGGAAACCTCTTCCTTCCTACCGTTCCTATCTCAGGACACTCTATGGCCTATTCAGATACCAGGCTCACCCTGCTACTTCCATGTTAGCTAGCTTGTGAGAGAGAAGGAGAGAGGCAAGGAGAGACAGAGAGATAGATAGATAGAGAGAGAGAGAGAGAGAGAGAGAGAGAGAGAGAGAGAAGGGGAGAGAAAGAGTATGTGTCTGTACTTCCAGGGACAAGCAGTACCGTGTAGAATGTGGAGGAGGTATAAGTACGCCTGAGTATTCGAGTGCTCTTATACCTTGCAGCTTCGCCACATCTTGTACGAAACGTATTTTGCAAGCCTAAATATTCCGTGTTTCTAGTTGCGATGGTATGAGACGCTATCTTACAGGTGGGTACCTACGAGAACGAGTTATCTGGTCCCTTATTTCGCAGATCGTTACGGAGGATGATGGTGAAGAGTGATAAACTGATATCAGAGACATTAACGTTTGTATGAAATCGAACAATTCACTTCTTTGTGTTGGATCATAGTAGGCTAAATCGGAGAACGATGAACCGTGTTTTCAAAGATCGAGTTTCGTTTACAATTAACCCTCTATAACCCGATTTTTCTACGTTTACGAGAAAACACATTGCGGTTGAGTAGAACTTCGCAGGAAATGCAGGAATTAATAATTATTACAAAGAAGTTGACTGGTAACGATATAATAGAGTGGATATGTAACTTTCAAGTCACATGGTGCAACAGTAGGTTAATTGAATAATGAGCCAGAGGATTTTACTGTGGTATACTAAATGAGCTAACAGTGATAATGTTCAATAACACAGAAGTTGTAATATTTCTTTCAAAAATGAGCACAAAAACTATAAAATAAGCATACAGTGTTGGTTACTTGAATCACCATTATTTTAGGGTAACTGTAGCTTCATGAAAGAAACAATATATACGTATTAACACTATTTTTTAATTGTAATTTTATCCTTTAATCTTTTCGCTGCTAACAGCGTCTTTTACCATCGTTAATTTGTTTAAACGTGCATATTATCGAGCCTTCCTTGACAAGCTAACATTATACACTCCCCGTTCTGTGTTTTTTCCAATAAAGTCTAATAAAATTCAGATACATTGTGCACCACTCATGGACAAATATATAAACGACTGTTGTAATTAATGTGCCGCGCAATTGGCACGTTTCGTTTCTGAGTATTCTACAGCTAAAGGGTTAATTTAACGGGTATTTCAAAAAGTTATGTGGGTGGTCTATCATTCCTTGATTAACTCTATTGCAATCTGTAATTAACACTCTCTTTTATTTATAATTTTGCATTTTAATCTAACGCTCCATCGCTTCTTAATCTACCTTATTAGAACCTGTATTTCGGACTCTAAACTGAGGTACAGTATCTAAAAAGTATCATACCTTAGATACTTTCTTCTATTCTTTAATCTACGCGAAATTTGTAACTAAGATACGATAGATATTTCTTATTAATTTCGGTGAAAAATTTCGGAGCAGTAAGTGAAATATAAAATAAGTAAATGATAAATGAAACTATTGAAAATGTACAATGTACCACTCACCGGTCGATAATAACAGGATCGCTTGGTGTTTCATTCCTATTTCCACAGCTCTTTTTATCACAACACCGACTGAAACAAAAAAAGAGAGGAGAACACAATCAGAAATTAGTACATACCAATTTGCAAACATTTCTTTTGGCCGTGGGTGTATTTTTTCTTGAACTCAATTCGTTCGGTAGACCTAAGGGGGAGGTTGAAACTTTCGAGGTCGTCGAAAAACTACACGGAACCCTTGGGACGTCCCAAGTTCGGGGGGTGGAGAGTAGTCAGGCTCAAGTCCCATGGGCCAATGAGTCAGCCACCCCCCGAGAATAACTGCACCCCCGTGTGTCTCGTTATGTTTATGGTTTGCTACCGCAAGGGTGGCTGCTTGCATGAAGAGCTAATATTTTGCTCTACCTGCATATGTATTTACGTCGTATACAAAAAGTCCCGTCACGAGAGAATCTCAAGGTGTATTTATTGTTTTAGATGATTCCAGTTGTAGAAAACAATTGTACGTTTCAAAAATATTATCCATGCTGCTTATGTTAGCTTCATTTTTACATATCTTCGTTTCGAGTGAGTTTTACGAGTAAGTCAGGTCGAAATGAATGCAATAACGCATTAGCAATGTGTTTCAATTAAACAAATGTTTGTAATTAGTTGGAAATAATATTTAGTTAAGAAATCGTTGCTTATTAAATGGAAGTAACGTTTTATGCTTCATAACATTTGTTTTGATGACTTTATGAAAAGGTCGGTATAAAAAGAATAGGCGAACTTACCTACACATCACCTCGTGAGTAAGAAGGACCCTGCACATTTCAGGATTTTTATCTTGACCCTCGTACATGATTGCCTGTAACAAAAGAAATGATCATTACATTATTGTAAATGTATAGTAATAAATTAACGTTTTAGTGTAAATATAATTTATCATCTAAATAGAAGGTTTTTGATTAATATTTATATAATTATTTAATCTTAGCATTATTTATTGCTGAGTTTGTGGGTTATCGATTTTTATAAAAAATTATGTTCTGCTGCTTGCATTTGTAGTTTCGTGTTACACATGTAATACGGTAATTGGTAAAAAAATGTAGCATGTTAAAAATCTATATGCTAGGATACAAGAACAGGAGGGTCCATTTCCCCTAGAACATCTCTAAGCCGTAGGTGGTTCTAAGCAAATCCGTTAAGCTTCCTTCACGACTTCCTAAGTGATTTTTATTTAATGACAAAACGTCGTTACTCTTCACTTGTGTGCTTACAGTTCGGCAATAAGATGTGGATTAACCGTGCTAATAGTAAAGCACAGTTGAGTAATATGTTTTCAATTTTGATAAACGAAATCTTTAAAGTATCGAGCAATCCTCTTAAACGTGTATTAGAAAACTTTGTTTTACATTTTGTGAAAAAATAGCACAGTAATTTCATTATCATTACGTATTTTCTATTTTTCTAACAATTAATTTCATTTAGCAATTAACTATTTTAACAAACTCTAGATTACGTATCAGGAACGTTTCTTGCAATTAGGTATTATATTTATTTATTAGTATATATTTTGCTGTTACTAAAAGTTCAGAGTTAATTAAAAGAAATATTGTTCATATCGCAATAAAATTATTTATACTTTCTATAATACGGAATACACTATTCTTATATATCTTTTCTAATTCGTAATCAAAAAATTACATTAAGAATTAACACTTAAATTTTAACTCTATCAGAAGTCAATGATACACAAGCTTTTCAAGTCGTCAATAACGAATGTAAAAAAGCAACGTACAACACGGTTTACCAATTATTAAAAACAAAATTCGTTAGGAAAGTTCTGGATTCCCGTTTGTGTTTGAAGTAAATTTTATTTAATTAATTCTCGTTAATTTTGTAAATAAATAAATTAAGTATCCTGATAAAGTTTACGAAATTCAATACACGATCGTGAACAAAATATAAAACACAAGTGTAATATAACGCGTCTCTTAAATTCACCAATATGTGAAAGCAATTTCATTCGCTATTCGTTACAAATTTGAAAGAAAGTCAACCATTCTGACGTTTCCATTTGTATGCTTAAGATACATTAATCATATCACCGTAATTTATGCACAAGTTGTTTCGTATTGTATTATAACGACCTAAATTGCCAGAGTTTGCGAAGAAGCGATAAAATGTAAATACTTTGAAATGCAGTAACCCAGGGAATTGGTTCAGTTGATATTAGGTATTCAGATTCCAGAAACAGGTGAGTAGCGTAGAATGCCGGTAACGATATCTAATACATTTCGCCTCGGCAGTTAGGTGTGACTTTCAGAACGACATCAAATATTTATACGAACAAAATAACTGAATTGCTGCGTAAACGAACCGTGGCGGATGTATACGCTGTGGTAGGTAAATCAGAGGTGGATCCTCCCTCTATCCCAGTCAAAGTAGAAACGTCAACCCAGAAAACAGAGGGGCAAAAATAAACACCGTAGGAAGAGGCAAGTGAATCGAGAAGTAAAAGAAGAAAAGTACGCGTACACCCTGCGAGAGGAGAAAGCGAATCGAGGCATAAAATGTTACGTGCCTTTTGGCCATTTCGACTTCTAATCGCTAAGCAACATGCGATCTTATTTATACTGAGAATAATTAATATGAGTGTCTACTTTGTACAGATTAGCCCTATCTCCGAGACAAAGATCTTATAGTTACTTAAAAAATTAACCATTTCTTTAAAACTCCGACGACATTTCCATTAAACGGTACTTATTTTTCATTCATATTTATATCGTTAATATCTACTATTGTTAATTGCGAAGATAATTACATAACTGTCTGTAATTCTAAACCAATTTTAAGATACTCATCGATTTTATTTTTTGAATATGAAAAGTGAAAAATATAATATAATAGTAATACTAATTGACATTCTGTGAAAATAATTTTTATAATTTTTGAAATATTAATAGTAAATTGTCGTACATTGCAGTTTCTGAAAATAACCATTGATAGTAGAGCACTTAATTATGAAATGAAGATTATTTGTAGCAAACCTATCGGTGTATGGAATATTAATGAAGATTAATAAGAGAAATTATAATTATTTGGTGCTTATTTAAAGTCTGTAATTAATGGGATCCGTTTGGATCCATGAGTAAGAGATCTTACTTATATCATTAATAAGGAGCTTTCTACTCAAATATATGTTTTATTGTATATATAAACTTTTGTTTTCTAAAACTATTATTATATAGTATTTATAAAATATTTATAAAAAGTCCTTATTTGATGTATAGACTTCTGTTTAAAAAAAATACTATTATTATATAATGATTAAAAGAAAATGAATGCATTTATGATGTATAAAAACATACAATTGTTATTAATTTTTATTACATTACACATGCAAAGTGCGTATTTCGTGTATTTTATGAGCACTACAAACATGATTTGAATATTTTTTATATTTTTCTTGGTATTTTGTAATGTAAATTGTGTGAAACTGAAACGATTGTTTATATTCGATTATTTACACAGACTGTATTTGTCAAGCGAAGATTAATTTCAATGAATGCTTCATATATTTGAATAAATTAAAATAACAATTGATTGGATGAAATACGTCCGTTATTTTCAAAAGTGTTCCAAAACGCTGTCTAGTGTTCGATAATTATATTTGTATAATCTTGAGCAAGGTGTACGCGTTACTCATGTACAATTATTATTGGTTATACACATAACGATCATTGAGCAGGTCATGTACACCTTGTAATACGACATGTGATATTATTTACACAGTGACCATTACCACAGGTACGACACGTTCTGTTGATTTTACGTACCCATTCCACTTATGGACAATTTTGCGCAATTACTTTTTACCGCGTCGTTTATTCTCGTGAAGCACAAAGTTCTTGTTTGTTTTTATTGCCATTGGGGTTGACAATACTGCTTATTGGTTATGTCTGTGGATATATGTATGTATGTATGTATGTATCAAAATCGATCAATAGTCATTTTCCTACAGTCAGCTGCATTTACATATCTCGGATCTCGCTGAAGTCACGAATGACAGCAATATGAATTTTACCATCTATGAATTGCAAATCGCCGTTAAAATCATTGTTCCATTAACTCTTTGTTAAGTAATTTCTAGTGTGTTTAAATATTTTTTTTTTACTATTGTATATTAGGATTGTATCAATGATACATTTAGCACGTGTACTTATGCATACTTGATCTATTAAGTCACAAGTAGAGAAATAAAGCAATTTTTATTAATATAATTGTTTATTACTTATGGAAGTACATAAGAAACAATTTTTGGATCACTAGTTTTAGTCATATTTACGCAATTTCGGGCTTCTAAGGAATTGCCATGAAATTACCAAGAAATATAAAGGATACATTATAATACTAGACATTACATAGAAACACACTACATGAAAGTGCTGCGTAAAAATGTTTCCATGATTTAACAAAATAGTAGGCTTATCTTAGTGTTATAAATGCTTCAATTTCTTCAAACTTTGGAATATTGTAGGTTCTATGTGGACGAAGAAATAGTGACAAAAAGAATATTAAGCAAGCTTTTGAAACTTTCGAGTGAAAAAAGAATTGCGAGTGAAATGTTGCGTTAGCGCAACATTGGGACGTAGTAGGTTAAAGAAATTGAGAAACATATTCAACAGCAACCGAATTGATTTATTAATTTTGCCTTCAACAAAATTCTGATTATATTTTTTCAGTTAATACGGTAAAATGTTATTTAAGGGTGTGAAAAGGTAAGCTCTAAGAGAGACTTAAATGTAATTAGCCAAGTGTATAATGATAAGGTGTCTACGAAACAATTTTATAGTCTTGTGATCTTGAAAGGGACCCTGCTGGTATTACATCTCTTTCATTAGCACAGTTATCTGTTGAACATCACGTGGTTATGTCGTGAAATGTCTCAAGGGGTGGTTGGCTTAAGTAGGCAGAGGAAGGTTACAAGCAACGCCATCCTATGACTTGTCCTATGAGTTGGGGGTGCGACCAGTCAACAGTGGCCCCTCGGGGACCTTTCTTCTGTTGCTTTTTGGTCCCAATAGAAACGTTTGGGCCTCCCTACGTTCTCCAATTCCCACGGGAATTACTTACGAAGGACTAATAGCGATAACATAACCGCACTGGTAATTTTAACATTTTTGATAATACGTAGGTGTGCGTAAATCAAAATAATTATTTAATCAAACTAGAGGCTGTTTGACCATTCTTTGTTTTCCTAACTTTTCAATGTATCAACTGATCTAACATTCTCAACAGTTTAATACTAATAACTTTTATCTGTTTTGGTTGTCATCATTTCGTTAATTAGTAATATTAACATTCTTATATTTGACTGTATCGTATATCAATATCTGTACTTATTTGACCAAACTAGAAGTTGTTGGATTATTTGATACATTGAAAAGCTAAGAGAACAAACAATAATCAATCACTTTTAGCTTCTTTATAATAATAATTTTTATCTATTGGGTTGCCATAATTTCGTTATTCAGTAACATTAATACTCTTATGTTTAACTGTGTCGAAATTTACAGTTCCATTCAACAAGTTTATCGTTGTTTGATATATTATGACATTTTTGACTAAAATAAGAGTGAAATACAATATCGAAGTATTCCGTCGTACTATTAATATTAAAGCAAATATGTGCTCTTACAGTTATCAAAAAATTTTTCAAAATAGTAGCCGTTATTCTTTTGAAGTATTTATAACTGACAAGATTTTTAATAAACTACTGGCTGGTCAGAATTTGGTTATAAGAAAAGTTGAAATATGAACAAAATATGAAAAGCTACTTGATTTAATATGGAGACAAGCAAAGTGTTATTTAAATATATTCACAAAACTGTATAAATATTATTTTCTGTTAAAATCATTAAACTGATGATTCCGGTAATAGTATTAACTTACGCTATGGCTAAAGGATTTAAAATTGCTAAATTCAAACAATGCTATTTTAAAAATATAATATAAAACAAGCAATGTTGAAAAATAAATTCCATCAATTGAAAGGAAATCTTTGGGTTCAATAATAAAACTAATGGTCAAAACAATGGCGTGCACAATGAACTCTAAAAGATCACATCGGAATTAAGAACAGAAGCATAAAAGGGAGCAGATAAATTTAAGATAGTCATTCAAATCTGCTGTAATGATTTCCATCCCGAATCGATTCGAAAAATCCCTTGGGAATCCCCCTCTGTACCGTTTATGCATCCTCCATGGTTGACGTATACACCATCGAACAGCCTGCATACAATGTTACTCTACCCCTAGGAAGAATGTTCATCGCTTAAGGGGGGCATGCGACGTGTTCTCTTTCTCATCTTATCTGTCAAGGATTAACTTATCTCAAACTTATTATTTCCTTAATCTATAGTTAAATACTCATATTTCAGTATTATATACGGGTAGTGGACGTTTGGGGACCAATGCTGATTCGATTCGGGTAATGTTTAAGGATTATGAAAGTTACGTCCTCCCTCAATCTTGAATAGCGAATATCTTTTTTTGACATACGTTTCGAACGACGCGATTATAAAGATACGAAGACATTAGTTTGATATCTATTAGTTTGATATGATTTAGAAAAACGAATATATCATGTCATCCAACTTACACATTTACACGTTTCTTTTTAATAAAACACAAACTATTTGAAATTTTTCCAAGTAACAATTATAGTTACAATTATAGTGGAATAGAATATTATTCAAATGTGCAACCATTAATTTGATTATCAAAATTTTCAATGACTTTTCGTCATATTGCTGGAGTTATTTCACGAATTGCAACTCGAATGTTTTTTTTTTTTTTTGGCTCACTGATTGTTTCTGACTTGTCAGCATAGACTCGGGTTTTCAAAAAACCATATGAAACAAATTTTTGATGTTAAATCGCACGATCTTGAAGGACAATTGACGAAACTTCGATCGCAAAATCTGAACGTTTTCTCGAGTTGTGTGACATGTAGCACCATCTTGCTTGAAATTGACATCAGATACATCAATATGATTCAATTTGGACTGTAAAAAGATACTGATTGATATCGTAATATGATTGTTGTAATAATCATGTTGGAACAAATGTTCGTAGCGTCTAAGTGAAATTCAAAGACAATTTTTAGACATTTGTATACAGACTTATTCAATAAAATGTGGGCCATTTTGTTTCGCTACATTTCGCCATCTTTGAAGCAGCTTCATGATACCATCCTCCTACAACTTGCCATCTTTTTTCAATTGTTAGATATTTCACTTGTTTAAACTCCGGCCATTGGAAAACCCTATGAACTTTTATTCCAACGCAATACATATACATATAGGCAGTTATATCAGTGTGAGGTACCATAAAATCTTCTTTTTTCGATTCTTTTCGCGAATTCTCTCGGGTAGTATTTTACACAAACAAACCAAAACAAAAAAGAAAAAAGAAAGGAAAGAAAGGAATTCCGACTGATCATCTCCAACGGCGGATGGAAGTTGGAGCTTAAAAGGGTTAGATACAATTTCCTGTTGTTCATTCATTTAAAATAACGATGGTACGCGGTTCCCTGTTTCCTCCATACCCGCATCCTGTAAATGCTTTTTTATCCCCGGAACTAATTACCATTTAGCATTTTTAATCCTGCGAAAAAGCGCATTCTAACGCTCCCACTTTTCTCTCTCTCCCTTCCTGGCCGGAAGTTCGTTCCGGAGCTCTTACAAACGTACGTTGTTAGCGCCATTCAGCTGCGGTTGCACGCCACTCTTTTCTTTCTACAGAAGCTGCTCGTATTTTTCTGGAAATTTCAGCGAGAAACGTACGGCAGTTCTCGACATCCTGTATTTTTTTTTCCCCCTCCTGCTTTCTCATCGAGACTACCACTCCCGGGTACTTTCTGCCTTTCCACCAAGCGAAAGTAGATATAGATACTCCTCTACCTAGGCCAGGAGCGAAGGAATTGAAGAACAGCTTAAGGGTAGGAGAGCTTTACCACGGGCTTAGCAGCCAGCTCGGTGTAGCCAATTATTGCGGATTTATAACCGACCACTTGATTCGGTCTCGAGAAAGTCGGCCGCATTTCCGAATTGGAATTTCTGAGTCGTAATTTGACATTTTCCTGCGATAACTAACAAAAATTTATTGATTTCTCTATTTTATATTATTTTTAAATCCTTCTAATTGCTTCGCTGTATGTAAGGTTGATACGTTGCGGAGAAATCGTACTAATAAGAAACATGTACTAACTACGATCGTGATATTTTTTAATAATTAAATCATTACACTAATTTAATAAAGTAACACAATATTTCTACAACTCAGAGTCAGACTGATCCAAGTCTTGTATTGTAATTTTACAGTGGAATAAAAAGAATTTGGAAAATCGTACATGATGTAACATCGTGGTTGAGTTAGTTCAACTGATTGAATCATTTTTGTTTATTATGTAGTGGAAAGTGTGTGAAAAACTCAGATTGTGGATTTGAGAGAATTATCTATTGAATACATATTATTATATACTTATCCACTTTCATTCATGGAAATAATTGAACTTTACAAGTGTGTAACATAAGTAAGTCGCTATGGTTCTAATAAACTAAAAGGTAGAAAATTGTAAAGGTAGAACTATAGTTCTAATAAACTGAAAGGTAGGACAACTAATTCAAGTTTAAAAAAAAAAGTGTAATTGAGTTAGTCTGGTTCTGAAACACAAAAAACTCAACATGTGATAATTGAAAAAGAAAATTATCTTTATTGTGCTCTAATCGCGTAACTCCAATTTTATTACAACAAATTGTGATTTTAATATTTACACAAATATCCGAATCATCATTAACGACGACATCACAATGATTTTAAAATTTCCAAAGCAATTCTTTCTTTTTTTTTTCTCCCCTGTACTGTAAATAAACGTTATATGACATTTTTCTTCTAGAGCTTTAATCCGAGGAACTCTTGCCGTTTGTTAATTTTGCAGGGTACGATACGCAGTAAGAACACGTCAACCTAGATTTGCTAAACACTTCGTACTAGTTGTTGCGTGAAACTCCATACACAGCCAGAGTAAATATATATCGATTCTCGTGTCTGTATGTCTTCCTCTCACTTTGGCAGAATAGAGGAGACGCGTTCAATCGAGGCTTTGATGTATAAATTGCAGCTTTTTCGTTTTCGATCCTACCTCCTCATCCAACTTTCTACTCTCTTTACTGGCACGATTCCTCCATAGAGACAGAGAGGGTATCCCGGCATCTATCACTTCCGCTTTCCTTTTCCTCGTGGACAATCGTTCTGGAGAACTATCGAGGCGTTTACTCTGTTCAAGATTCCGTTTCATTCTTTTACCCATGTTTCTACCAGTTCTTTAGCTAGCTACGAACATTTTTCACATTTCCACCAGTGCTCAGCTCAATAAATAACTGACAAACTATTGCGACATGATCACTTGTAAATTCTCTTGTATTATATATAAATATCGTTCTATAACAATGAAAAAAGTACATTTAATTTTTATATTTGATTCTTTCAGTTTTCAATTTTACAGTTCCAATTGTCGTAAATTGTATATTCGAATTTCATTTGGATTTTATACTATTTAATATACTTAAATATGTAAATAACAATGTCCTTTTTTATTGTTCAATTTCTGTTAAATATAGTACTATGTTATGTGTATTTAAAAATTTTTTTAATTTCCATTGTGGCTACCTAAAAATTTATCGAATCTGTTGAATCTACATCGAAAAAACACTTTTAGATATTTACATTAGGTCCTTCATATTTCTATAAATTGTGTTTAAAAATGAAAAAGGACTTCTAATTTATTTTATAGAATGTTTACAAGCGAATGTTAAGTGGTTAATTACAAAACTTTTAAATTTGAAAGATCATTATCTTATTTTTGATTTCCAGGAAAAGTTGAATTATATACACATTATAAGTCAATTAGTACAGTTGCTGAAAAATTAGACTAAAACTTAATAAGATTATGTAGTATACATCTTATTGAGTCTCATTATTACAGTGATGATGGTAAACATTTGTCTTCTTTAATTCTTTGCGCAACAACCATGTTAAAATTAGGCTTATCTCACGTTAACATAATGGCATAATCTGATGAAATGAAAAGATTTAGTCACTGTCTAGATTTTAATATAGATTTTTATATAAAAGTGTTAGACTTGAAATATTTATCAGATAAATTGGATAAAGATATATTCATATCAAAATATAAAAAAAATGAATGAATAAATACAATTACTTTCCAAATACTGCCACTTTCTTTTTTTTATTTTCATCCTATTCTAATTCTATTTATTTCTTCAAGCATTAATGAATCCTTAAACAAGGAAAACAAAAATTTCTATCATATTTGTTTTCCAAAAAAAAAAGAAAATGGATACAAATGTACTAAACAATATTATTCCATAGGTTTCGTAAATAACGACAAATCGTAGTAATTTTCTATCGAGTTCAATTATTCCAAAAACTCTGAACAAACAATTTCTCGTATTCTTTTTAAACGTACTTTAACACATGGATCGGTACTTTTCCTCTCAAAGATATTCAACCTCACAACTTGGACCCGATTAATAAAAGGAATGGATCGCGAATTGAGGAACGGTCTCTGCCAACGCAAGGCCACCGCGGCTTAGTAATTTAATCAGCTAAAACTAACATCAGCTCTGTTTCCCCAACCCTCCTCATCCTCGGCCGCCTCTTTCTTCTCCCTACTGCTCTTCTTACCTCCGTAACCGACCAACCCCAAGATGATTTAATCTGCTAAAATGGTGCAAGTATCTATAGGCACTTAGGAGCTAGGGTCGCGACACGAAACAAAATAATTCAAGAAAATAGGCATACTCCTCTCGTGTAATAAAGATACAGCCTTGTATTATGAAATCCACTTTACCATACGTTATATATTCAGTTGTTCCGAATAAATCTACGCGTAAACAATTTTCGAATAATTTCGACAAATTCTACTAGTTACAATTATTCTCTATCTTAATTGTAAGCAATGAATATGATAAAGAAAGATAATTCATACGAGAAATTCCTTAGATCAGGTGTTCACCAAGCGCTTATTTAGTAATAAAAATACAGCTTTGTATTATAAAATACACTTTGTTATACGTTACATATTCAGTTGAGTCAAATAAATTTACATGTACACAATTTTCCAAAGCTTTACAAAAATTTCAATCAAATATAATTTTTTTCTATTTGAACTATGAATAATGAATGTCACAAACAAGAAAACAAAATAAAGATAACTAATTCATATAAGAAATTCCTGTCTTTCGAAGAAATACTTTGATCAATCCTCTAAGAAGTGTTCACCAAGTGTCTACTTGGTAATAACGATATAGCTTCGTTTTATGAAATTCACTTTGCTATACGTTACACATTCAGTTGCTTCGAATAACTACCAATAAACAATTTTCAAATACTTTCCAAAAATTTCACCTAATTATAATTCTCTTCTATTTTAACTATGAACAATGAATACGCTAAAGAAAGATAGTTCATACAAGAAGTTCCTATCTTTCGAAAAAAGATTCGTCGATAAAACGTCTAAGAAGTGTTCACCAAGGGTTTATTTACATCCGATTATCTATTCGTTTTATCCATCGCTCGCAACATCATTAGACATTGCCATACATCGTAGGCGCGAAACGTAGTTCATAGGAAAGCATCGTAGCCGAAAGAGCACCCTTAAACGCACAAAAGGACTTATCATACTCATGATCGGGCAGCGTATTTGCGTTTGCTCGAAGGTTATGGTCCTTCTTTGCACGCTATCACTATACCAGGATCTACAGCTCTGTGTACAGGGTCACAACACGTGGTTCGCGGGCCGCGCGCAGGGTTCGCCACGTGGCGCAGATAACAGGATGGAGCAGACACGCGGCGGTCGCTGCTTTCCCGGAGGGATAGGAATCAACCCCCCGGAAAATTAAGTGCTTGTAGCTCAGATGATAACACTCTCAGCAACGGGGACGCGTCACTGCCGCTGCTTTCGAAGAGTTGCATCGTGTGGAAATGTTAACCGAAGGGAAAGAAACCTGGCAACTTATGGTTTCATTATTACCAACTTATGGCGGTTTGATGTTTAGGCGGACTACAATTCAGTTGCAATTAGTGTTCTCATTGAAAATTAATGGTATTTAATTTTATGGAAAATTAATTCGACGTATTCTAAGTTTAATTTTGCGGCACAAAATTCATTGTGAACTAATTAATTATGAGAATTAACACGTTAACTGGCATCGTCTCTAAAGAATTATAAACAGTTACATTGTTTTGGCTTTTGCAAATGTGAACACGATGTATTTTATATTTAATACAAACGTGACAGTACAATTAACACCAGTTAAACGCCACGCTGATTTCGGTCGACTTTGTTCAACGGTTCAGCTTCGAACATTTTGCAAAAAGTGTTGAAATAAATTTAACTATGAAAGTCGTAACATTGTAACGCCTATAGAAAAGAAACCCCATATATTAGTTCAAATTACTTTAACGAAACTTATTAACGAAAGGAATTATTTTCTAAATTTGATACAGTTAGTTTTCAAAGACCGACGCTGCCTGAATAAAAAATCTATGTGTGGCACTTAACCCTTTAACAGTCCAATAAAATCATGCATTGTAGTAAAAGAAATGTATATTTTATACGTGCTTTCTTAATAACTACGTTATGTGTGATAATTTTTTAAGCACGAAGTACGTAACCCTATGTCACAGTCCTGAAAATAATATTTTGTTCCTTTCTAATTTTCTTCGATTAATAAATTATTTGAATTTTAAGTATTAGTGAACCAATGACTACTTAACTAATCATCTGCAGTTAACAGGTTAAATGAACTTCCTTTTAGTATGACACGCTCAGGAAATGCTATGTTGAAGGATATAATGTAGAAAAGTATGTGTGGAATTGTACACTTGCTATGCTTTCCTATTATTATTTTTTAAATTATTCAATACTATTTAATTAGTTGTAGTAATATAGAAATAGTAAAATACAGAAAATTAGAATAAATTTATATAATATTTTTATACAGTTAAATGAGTTTCTTAAGACAGATACTACTTTTAAGCACTGCAAAATTTTTGTATGAACGGTTTTAAAACATTCTTCATTGATATACTACATAAATTACTTTTCCTAATTAATGTACCTGATAAAGAATTAAAAGTGTGAAATACAGATAAACGAAGATATTTATTCCTACCTGTTTTGTTGCAGAATCAATAAGCCTCACGTAGATATCCTGCACCTGTCTGACACCTGTAACAGAATGAAACAAAATTTACTTGAAACAGATAACTTTAAATAGTTATAAAAATTAATATATTCTAATACGTACATATATTAGAAACTAATAACATAAAAAAAATATCGTTTTTTATAAAATAACTAACTTCAAATGCCAATTCTAACTTAATGTATATTGCAATAGGTATATACAATAGGGTCACGAAGTATTTGTACCCAATTTAAAACAGAATAACTTTTTTTAAATCGAACAAAACCACTTGAGTGTTTTTGAGAAGTTAGATGAATTAGTTTACTAGATGACGTGTCCAAAAATTGTTAAGAAAATTGCAATTGATCGGAATTGTAAAGGAAATAATAGAAGTCGTTTTTCACAACTTCTTTACCTGAGCCTGTAATAAAAGTTTAAAAAATCGACTTATGTTAGAAATATTCGTCGAAACAAGTGAGAGGCATTGAAAAATGTAAGACTCTTTAGATTTAACGCAGTTATGAGAAAGTTCGATTTTCGCCATTTTTAACCATTTGTAGCTCATAGCAACGTTAACATATTTCAATGAAATGCTCAGCATATACATAACTAACATAAATCTACAAAACGCAATTTAAAATCTTCTATCACGAGTTCAGATAAAAAGGTTGCAGAAACGACATTTTCTAATTTCTTCACTATTCCGACTAATCGCTAGCAAACTAACTTAACTTCTAACTGTTCAAAAAAATAGAAACTCAAGTCGATTGGTCCAATTGAAAGAAAAAGTTATTGTGTTTTAAAGGGGGTACAAATAATTCTACGATTCACTGTATGTACGTAGAAGAGAGCAGTAGTAAACGGTCGTACAGGTTGAAAAGGTAAATAGTTATGCCCTTTTTGGTACCGAAAGCAGTTTCACGTTGGCCTTTTTTTTCCCTTAACTTAATATAAAGACAACGCTGCTCTTTATTCAATTTAGCCTGCGAGTTTTTCAACGATTCGGTAAGAAGGCCCATTAAGTTAAGAACGTTGCGCGCAGGCATTTGCGACGGATGTGCATGGAATACGACGAATACGGAAACGAGTCCAAATTCTGACAAGTTCGGCGCCGCTGAAAGGGACTGCCTCAGAAAAACTTACATATTAAGGAGCATTTAAGGTGGACGACGAGGTAAGCGGCCTGATCGCATCCCCGGAGACGTATGCACAATCCCCGTTGTTTTTGCATGGACCCAACCCATACTTTATACAATCGAGTACCGACTTCACCCAACAGATCGCTATGCAATGAACCATCGCAGGCAAGGCAAATTCTTGTACGTGTTGTGCGTTAATTATCCTCCCGATCTTTAGTTCCGTAAGGAACAACATTTCGGCTGTTTCGAAGAACTTAATGACACCAAGGTGAACATAATCTCTCAACTCGAAGAAGGACGATCATTGAACTCTCTTATGATACTCTTATGTGTAACTGTTCAGTGCACAAAGTGCAATAAAAAATTATTATACAGTAACTTAAATTGTTCAGATATTTTGTATATTCTTATTCAATATTTTATTTGTATAGGTTAATGAAAATTGTGCTTCAGTACTCATAGAAAGGTGTAATCTAAGCTAAACTCTAAAGATACGAATTAAGCTAAAAGTTTGCTAAAAGAATTGTAACACCTAGATATTGGAATTGCACAAATCTATATTAATTTTGTAAATTCTGATTGAAACAACATATTATTAATTATATGTAGATAACTGTAAAAGCTTCTTCGACTGAATTTGTATCATTTTTCTCTTTCAATGTTACAAATAGATGTGTTGAAATTTTTTTTTGTTTTCAACGAGCAGTGTATTAACCCTTTGCATTCGAGAGGTGACTCTCAGTCACCACTTGGTCACAGAAAATAACTATTTTTATTTTTTTAAACAAATGTCCTTCTTTACATTTTAAATGATTCACGTATATGCACTTTATAATACAGCATTGTGTTCAATTAAAATTATTATTTCATACATTAGTCTGTCTTTGATGCTTGTAAAGATGGAGCCAAATGACGGAATGTGTAACAGTGAAAATAAGTTCGATTTTAAATTATTTAAAGACTAAATCAATAATTTTATAAATGAGAGATTTAAATTGAATTAGTTCAAGGAAACGGAAGATCAGAATAACAGTGTAAAGTGAAACTGATTCTAACAGTACGCAGGAAGGACAGAGTTGTAGATAGATACTACAGATTCTGAGGAAAGATCAGGAAGGATAAAATTAAAAAGAAAAAGACAACTAAGAAAAATTCAACTTCAGGGCAAAAGCTTCGAGTGCAAAGGGTTAATTACACACATTTGTTATCATTGATTCTATCTGCAGCCTAACAAGTTTCGATATGATATTTATATACGTTTCGCGGTAACAAGTTTTCGAAACAGTTTCTACCTTCCAGAGGGAGCGGTAGGTAATCCCAGGGAGTATTTTGAACAGATACCCCCGTGGCTTCCGGCTTCGCGTGTCCGGTAAGCCAAGTAATCCCGACATAAGACTCCCAGACCCGGCGGCTACTACGGACCAGGCTCACGCCGCATAACGTTACCATGGATTACGATACTACGCCCGAAACTAGCTCACAAATTACCTCGAGAAACCGTCGCGGCTTTACCGGTAGTTACTTGCGCGCTACCGCCGGTTTCCTGGTTTCTATCCGACGAGAGTAGCGATGTCAGGATTTACCGCGTACAATGGAACATCGATTATGCTAGCTGATTGGAAAACACTTCGGTAAAGACTGACGATTGTTAGGTGTTTTGTGAAGATGAAACGATTGCTATCATTAGAGTGGAATGTTAGTGGTTTCCTACGATTGATTGCAGCTACAGGTTGTTCGCGGTGTCTTGTTTTTCAAACGTTTGAATTTCTCACGATTTCAAGTGACACGTAGAAAGTCACGTTTGATATCATTATTACTGTTTATTTCTGATAACATTACAAATTGAACTAATATTTTCAAGAATATCAACGTGTTATAAACTTGAAGAACTTGATCGTTCTGTCTTATATTACACATCATGTTCGATAATTATTATCAATCACTTATATTCACCGATTCTTAATTTAAAATCTGATAAATTATGAGTAGTAGGCGTGCCTTTAAAAAAAATTCCAACTCAATATAAACGTTAATCTTCAGATTGATTAACATATACTTAAAACATGGTTCTAAAAGTGATTTATCTATTTCTATCCATCGCGTACAAAGTAAAACCATGTATTTAACTTGACTTTTAGCAGTGCTAGCAGTCGAAGCTAAATACTGCTGAAGAATTGCAGTAATTCTACGAATATTTACATTCGTATGTATCTCCCTTGAAGATTTCTAAAAATCGCTAGAAATTTTTGCATGAACGTGTCGTCTCTTCAGGCACCGGGATACGCGGTATTCTATAAAACGCATCCGGTTCATCAGATAACAAAGATTGTTTCCATTCTCGATGCTCGGTATGTAAACAAGACGGTATAAAATCAGTCGTCGAATGAGCGAATTCATTTATGCAAGTACGTCGATGCATCTTAAGGAAGCACGATTACCAGCGCGATCTTGTGACGTGCTACGTAAAGGTACGTATACGTTTATCACAGACGTTGCGGTGAATCGTGATCATGCCTCGAAGCACGACAATAAAGGCAAAAGATCGGCAAGAAGGTACGTAAGAAACGGCATCGCGTGCCAAGTCCTGCTGAGAGGAGGCAGATAGATCCGTCCGTATTAGCATAACTAGGCAACCAACTTCAATGTGTACAAGAAGTCAGTGAAGAAGCAGACACAACCCATTTTATTTCCTTCAATCGGTATCCTTAATCAGTGACGCTCTTATTACGAGCCGTTATATTCCGCCAGGTCCAACAAACCTGCTCACTCTATTTCTATGTCTCTCTTCCTCTAAATAACATCTGCTTTCATATGTTTCTCTTTGTCAGCCTTCTCGCAATCGTGTGCCGTAGCTGTGCACCGCGTCTCAGAGGCGCAATGGCATCGAAGCGACGCATAGAAGTGAGATGGAGAATGAGAATGAAAGAAACGGAATGAAATGGAAGAGAAACCGGAGGAAAGGAAGGTGGCAAAAAGAAGTAGAACCTGATATGGAGAAGAGTTGTCGTCACTCGTAAGATAGGCTATACCTATTGTTCATTTATTGTTTAATTATAGATTTATTACATGACCGAATGATCGGTAATGTAATATTCGGTAATGTAAAATTTGCGCATTCGGTTGTATGAGAATGATGAATTATTCTTGCGTATGTATTTTTTAGCTAATTTATGATATAAAAGCTAATATAGCGAAACATGTGGTGTGTGAAACTTTTATAAAGTTTCTTCTGAGTTTGAAGAGAAAAATAATTTTTAGATCAAAGTACGAAATTTCTGTTTTAATCAGTGTCACGCCTACTCTAAATTACTTTGAAGAGCGTAACTAGAACTTTAATAGCAGACATGTGGGATTTCTTATATCATAACGATCACTTATCTTCTTTAAAAACGGTACGATCTCTATGTTTCATACTGTCTCTCCTGATAGAATATAGATACTTCAATGTCTTTAGCATTTTAACACATTCAGCCACCTGAAAATTGAATGAAGCATGCCGCGTGCCACCAATTCATGAATTCTCAGTTGGACAAGTGATTTTCATGAGGATTTTCGTGTGGTAGTCATCGATCACAGAGGGATGGTATCGATTTTTGATGATTGATCGATACACTGTCAACAGTAGCACATGGGGCAAGTAATTGTGTGCCGCGTTTACTGCGGTGATGACAGTGAACGTATTAAAGCGGCTAATGATGTATTGATTGGTATTTTACCGCACTACATATACTAAAGAATATTTGGAAATTATGTTGTATATAAATTTCTTACATTTTTAGAACATTGTATGTATCATAGCTAATCTATCATAGGTTTTTTACTATCTTCTTTAAAACTTTATTAAAAAATTCCTTGATTCTATTATAGTAACCTATTACACATATTGAAAATTTAAATATAGTTGAAATTTCATTATTCGTCAATGAAAATATTTAAAAATAATTAATTGAGTAACTTTTCTTAATTATCTCTTCAACTGTAGTCCCAAACATCAAATTTCAATATACAAATCTGTTCTACCTACAGTAAAAAATTACGTTCCCTGAGATTTAAATACAGTTGAAATCTCATTATTCGTTAGTGAAAATGCTTTTAAGTAATTAATTGAATGAAGTTTCTTAATTATCTTTTAAACTAAAATCCCAATCCTCAATTTCCAATATATAAATCTGTCATATAGTATAGTGAAACATTACACGTTCTCTAAGATGTCAGAAAGAACACAGAAACGAAATTATAGAGGATACAAAGACGTCGTTTGCTTTATAGACAGATCTAAGACCTAACAACGGCAGAAGTTTCCAGAAAGTATAATAGAACGAATGTAGAAGTTAGTACGAGGAATCTACAAGGCTAAAGGTGGCCATAGGTATTCGGTAGTTTGCAACAGTTAGTTATTTCTTGTTTGCGATGTTGGCAACACGTTTTAGTGTCCATAGATGGTAGAGCGGCCCTTCAGTCAGTTCTGTCAACGTAAAAATCTCGCATTGATTGATCGGCTCGCAACAGCAGTAAGCAAGAAAGCTGGTGGTATGAGTCCACGGAAAAGAAAAAGAAGGCAGCCCAGAAAAGGGGCATGGATAGGGAACCGAAAAGAAACAAGGGGAAGAGATACTTGCCAGAGAAAGAGGGAAGGAGAATCACACAAGAAATAGAGATAAAGAAAGTACCGTAAAAGTTGGCCGTTGTTGCTTCGCGTATACAGAGTGAAGAACCTCTGGAATGAAAGTCACCAGATAGCGCCTTGCGGCTTTTTAATATGTTCATAATACGAGCACGTTTTTAAGGGATCTGTTTCTTGGACCACCTCTAGATCATCGGCTTGATCTTTTCTCTCTTTTCTTTGCGTTTCTCCCCTTTCCTTTATTCGTTCACGCACAGACGTTCGGTGATTTCTTTAGGACGGAAGTTAAACCCTTTTTGTCAGGTCCGGGCCAGTGACATAAAATATGTCTCTGTTGCGTTCGGGCCTCGAAAGTTCCTGAGCTTTTTAGCGGCCCTAAGAGACCGGGTGTCTGTGCGGAATGTTGATGGCCCGTCATCGTCACTTCGGATGGGGGCTTTTACGTACTCGACCGTTCAAATAGTATGCATTTACAGATTGACTTAAAGGGAGTGTTTCTTTGAATGAAAGTGGCCGATAACGAAGCTCTTGCGAAATGTAATTGAACACGGCAAAGGGTAAATATTTCGCGACAACTCATCGATCGGTACTCTGATATCGGCTTACTGTAAGAGTTTATACACAATTTGAAATTCATTAATAATCATTTGTTTTTAGGTATTTATCTGTAATACAAGAAATTGAATTTTTATTTTACTATAATGTTTAATTTAGTTATTATCTTTCCTTGAAACTAAAGATTTTCCTCATCTATTAAATGTATTATGACTTTTTCAAATACTTTAACATATTTAGATAATTTCGATTAACTATAGAGAATTTATACATGATCTGAAATCCATCATCAATTATTTGTTTTTAAATACTTATTCGTAATACAAGAAATTGAATTTTTATTTTACTATACTTTTTAATTTAGTTATTTTTCCTCGAAAATAAAGATTTTCTTTATCTGTTAAGTGTATTATTACTTTTTCAAATACTTTCGTATGTTTGGATAATATCGATCTTGATATTCCGCTATATTTTTACTTTATGATTAAAGTAGATGGTAATTTAGTATTCGTAAATCGATAGGACGAATGATATAACCAACTTGATTTATGTTACTCACCGTTAGAATACAGCAGATGCAAGCTGTATTGAATACCATTGTTCGTTTTCTGACCCTCAGATTCCTAGAAACAAACATATAATACGATATTTCTATGAGTATTACTTTGATAACGTGCCTTTCCGATCAATTAATCGAAGTGCAATAATTAAAGTATACGGTAAAACTGAGACACATTATTCACGATGAACAACATCAAGCTTTCCTTCGTCTATAAATTTGACGTATTAACCGTCTTTATCAACTTACAAAGAGTTCACAGCGATTTATTAACTCGTGACGCCTGTATAAGTGAATTTTACCATTAAACCTCGTTAATCCCGTCAAATTTGGTGCGTGTTTAAATCGTTTCAACGAGCGGTGCACGAAGGAACGAAGGAAGATTCAACCCCATGCGTTCTTCGCGCCCCGTTCTATTTTAATTAAGTGCACCGTGACGTAACTATCGCGCTCGGCCTGTTCCACCTCACGCTAATTATTAATTTCTTGATGTGCCGGTAAGAGCTGTGCCATTACGTATGGCGTGCGATGCATAATTATCATCCTGCCCTGTTGACGAGTCATGCGTGCATCGTGCCATATGCCGCGGTAATGCATTTTCAACTACCTACCCTTGATACACCCACGAATCAACCCCCGTATCGTAGCCACGACTTTTAGCCGAGCATACACAATCTTTCGACCTGAGAGCAACGACTACAAACGCAATCGATTATTTACGAAAAATATTAACGTAATTACTTTGATCGAATCGTTGTTCACATGTTAAGCGGTTCGAAAGTAATAAAACGATAATTTGCAAAATTATTATGTAGTCTATAAAATTAATACGTATATTGTAAAATAATATAAGTGCATCAGTGAAATCTAACTGTATGCATAGTGACTTATATTAATACTCGGACAGCATTTAAAACAGAATAACCGTTTTAAAATTAGACCAAGCGAATTGAGTTCTTGTGAGTAGTTAGAAAGATTAGTTTACTAAATGATGTGTAAAGATATTTTTCAAAAGAATTCAATTGGTCCGAATTGCAAAGAAAGTAATAAAGGTTATATTTTACAATCTTTTTTATCAGAGACTGTAATGAAACTTTAAAAAATATATTTTTAGATTTATGTCAGTTATTAGACATCGGAAAATGTTCCCGTAGTTTTTTTTCTGTTAATGATAAGATTAAACCAATTTCTTGCAGTACTAATTCGCAGTATTCGATACACAGGATTAGTACCAGTGGAAGATTTTATTTGCTTAATTGGTCACTGGAGCCCATTCTAAACTCGTAAATATTCAACTAACATTAGTTAACGTGAAAGGTATATTTCTTTTTCATGACAATACACAGTTACATATTGCTTCTCTAACTTGTCAAAAAATAAAGGATGTCGAATTGGTAGTTTTACTATATTCCAGACTTATCTACTTGTGACTTATCCCTTATTTCTTTCAGTGTCAAACATTTTTACAATTAGCGCTTTAAAAACGATACCAAGATCAATACAACAGTTAAAACTCAAGACTTTTATATTACTGGAATATATCAGTTTAGAGAGTGAATTTTCTACTATAAATTCGTACAAAACTTTTTCGGTACCTAATGTATACATGTTGAAAACTGCATCTCAATCGATTAACGTTACTATGAGCTACAAACGATTAAAAATGGTGTAAATCGAAGTTTCTCACGATCACCGGCTTAATTCTGAAATAAATCGAAAGATTTCTACGTCTTTCAGTATCTGTCGCTTGTTCCTGCATCCATTGATTTCGACGAAATTTTCACCATTATTAAAAAATGTTTTATTAAAAAGAAACATATAAGCGTGTATGTTAGATGAGTCTATATAAATGCACATAGGCGCAATTTAATTTGAAGAACTTTCACACACGGCGAATGAAGTTAATTACGTAAATTCACTCGTACGTCGGTTTCTCTGAACAGATAAAAACGTATAGATCATTTTTCTATTAAGCCTTGATTACGGTACATTGGATAATCGTCGTTAGTTTGTCGGCAGATCGACATCATTCTTCCCTTTTTCCACCCGTTCGTGTGTACGCATTAAGCTCTTTCCTGTCACCGACGTACGTCGCAGCCATTAATCTCTAAATTCGCAAGCGCACGATGGACGTTAATCAGGTATATAACGTAGGTCGGCCGATCTACGACTACTTTTTAATTAAACACGAATAAAAAGCGGACGGAACGGAGAATGAACGCTGGGACCCTGTATTTACGTAGGGCAACAGTTTCCAGGAAATGTACGTTTTGCCATAGCGTTGACACGCTCTATTTACAGGCTTTTACGTTACGTATTAGACACAGCGAATGATAACTGGTCGGTCAATTGACGATCGTTAATCGCTAGACTACGTATATTTCAATAATTTAGGATCATAAAAATATAGAAAAAATGCTTCCATATCTCGACTTAGTTATAAGCGAGGGCGAGGACAGGTGTAGGTACGTTCAAGCACAAACGACTACTCGACACTGGGGCTGATCTATGCTCGCGGTGCATGACCCTAATTAATAGGGAGACTATGCAATGCAACTGTCCTGCTCATGTGAATTATACATAGACGTACTCTAGCAGAGGATAGGGAGGAATGGAGATATCAAGATAGTCGATGTAAATCGAAGCGAGGGAATAGAAAGTACACTTGTTTGCTGAGTTACTAGTAAGATAGTTTGGTGTTTTGTTTAGCAGTTTATTTCACCGTCATTTGCATATAGATCTTGCATTTGGTTAATGAAGCTTCGTGCAAGTCTGATGAGTTTATGCCGATGGATTAAAAATTTCACCAGTTATTTATCTTCGAGGTTTTAATATATTCAGGTTCGAAACATTTATTCCGATTGGATGTGCAAACTTTATTATTTTACATTATTGCTATAAATGATGATAAAATAATATGAATATTGATATATTACTGAAATTGATTTTGCTGATTTTTAAACATCTTTCTGTAGAGATAATTTTTTTCATGTTCCCAAAATAATATCAATGAGCAGTGAATATAGAAGTATAAATGATTAAACTGATTAATTAAGGTTAATTACCGATTTTGCAGATAGTGGTACTAGTCACGAGTTAAAATATTATAATAATAATGCAGTATTGAATTTTCAGTAAGAAGAATACAGAAATAGTAATAGTAATACAGAGCTTTCACAGAAAGTGAAGACTTTTTCGAGACAACTCGTTGAAATAAATTTTATTTTTGAATTCTTCGTATTAATTAAAAGATCCACAACTAAAGTTTTCATTATTGGTCATTGTATTTACAGATGTACTTTATTTAATATTATAACTGAAGTTACAATAGCTTGCCTCTATTTCTTTGAAATGTCTTTTTTTTATTCACTTGCAACAATTGATAAAATAGGAATTATCACTCACTTTGTATCATATTAAGCAAGTTCTGAACCTTGCATCTAACAACAGTGAATCATATCAAGTCTGATTAAATTATTTCACTATAAATGATGACTTAATATCTTAGGTCAAATTTGTACGCTATTGTGCAAAATATAAAATCAGCAAAATGAAACAAATAAAATACAAGTATTGAACAAACAACCTCAAATAAAAGCAGAACGAAGGGTACAGAGGGTAAATAAAAAGAAAAAAACTTTGACTTGAGTATCATCGTTGTACCCAAACAAACTGTTCAAAATTTTATATCTTATAATTCAATGTGTCTCTCCTATAATTCACACACGTCTCTGTATCGTGAATCTAAACGTCAGTCTCGTATTTGGCGTTTGGAGTGTTCCGTGATACATGCACGCGGTCGGGTTCACGATGTACAAACTCGAAGCTCGTGGCACTCCGGTTCTTTGTATGGTAGAGCGGCAGGATACGCGATCATTCGTATGGTCGTTTGTCCAAACAGTCTTTCCCTGTGTAGCGATTTCTCTTGTGCAAGAATGAACGCTGAACCGCGTGTAGCAGTCAGCTTTTCCTTAAACAGCTATACTAATTGACCAATAGAAAGTGGAGCTCTAACGATGACTGTGCTGACAATCGTGTCCCGTTCCAGAGCGTTCGCACGGGGTCGCGATAGCTTCACAAACACTGGTACTTACGAACATCATTTCTGTCAATGACTCGAATCCACTCGATAACGGGCAAAGATTTACTATCTTGATCGTTATCATAAACGACTCTTTACATTAATGGAAAGATCACTAGGATGACAGGATTTCACCTATGACAGGAAAGTAGACAACTGGACATTGACGATTGATAAACGAGGTTTATTCAGAAATTGATGGGAATCAGTTGTCGTTCAACTTTGTATCCTATGCAGTATTAATATATACAGTGAAAAATAGAAGTTTGTTATGATGTATACAACCACTCTCATTAATATTTAAAGCAGAATAACGTTTTTATTTTTGGGATTGGACAAAACAACGTGAGCTCTCTTTTTTAAGAAGTTAGATTATAATTGGTCGAAATTGCAGAAAAAAAAAATAGCAAAAAGTTACTTTTTACAATTTTTTTATCTGAGTATATAATACAAATTTTTAAAAATACACTGAAGATTTACGTTATAAAATTTTATCGAAATCGGTCTATGGAAACAAGCGACAGATACTGAAAGGCGTAAGAATCTTTGGATTACCCTACAATTTCGACCAATTGTAATTTTACCAAAAATTAGTTTACGCTTTATCTAGTAAAACTCACGTTATTTAGTCCAATTTAAAAAAAAAAAGTTATTCTGTTTTAACGAGAATGCCTGTATAATTTCCCCTGAACTTCGATAAATTAAAACTTTATTATAGATTTTTAGAAACGTACATACAATTAATTGGTTAATTTAAAGAATGTTGAAATGTAAAAATCGTTACAGAAGAGTATAAAGCACAACAGTTTAAGAAGTAGGAAAATTACATAGTTAAAGAAACCTGTCTTTACGATCGATTATTCTTAATTAATACATTATCAGACGAACCCGGAGATCAACAGTATAAATCATGCATTTCATCTGTGAGAATTCTCATCCACGCTTTCAATGAATACAACGTGTTACGAAAAATACAAATCACTTCAAAATAGACACGTTTAATTGACAAGATAATGAGTATCATAAATATACCAATCTTATAAAATTCAAATGATCTGATGTTTGGGAACTAAATTATATTATAATATTATTTTCTGTCAAAAAGAAATTTTATAAAAACAATTCCATGAATTTATTGAAATTAGTACGGTAAAATTAGAAGTATAATAAAAATGTGACTTCATTGTTGTTTCATAAATATACTATTTGTGACAAAAACTTGTTTTATTTTAACTGTTATGTTTTATTACAACCTTATAAATAACACAATTGATTCTTAGAGACATTATCAGAGAGTCAAGACAAAGGAATAAAGAATCAGTGCTGGCAAAATAATAAAAGACATTAAATGTTGATATATTAATGAAATGCTTTAAAGTATTTTTCTTTCCTTCTGTTCTTTTTAAGTCAATTCTGTATTATGCATTAAAGTATCGCAATTCTTCTTTTTTATTTACTTAAACTGTATTATACATTAAACTAAAATGATACATTAACATAATATTTCTTTAAACTGTCAAAATATCCAAGTATTAACGGGTTGGTATATTTATGAAATACACACACTGTTATTGTGTTGCGTAACGACGTTTCTGAGCACAAAACAAATTTTAGATACGTTGCACTATCGTAGAATAAGTAAATGATGTCAATTTAAAAGAAATTTGATAAAAACAATTATATAGAATTTTTTAAATACTAGGAAACTACTTAATCAGCAAGATATTAGATATTTCATGACAAAATAATTGACATGATGATAAACATTTGAAAAGTACTTATTTGTATATTTCTGACACTTGTTTGTATTTACTAATACGAAAAATTTGTCACTGATAGTCCCAGGATGATTTTAATTCGTAGAACTTGGTTAAAAGTAAGACTGAAATAACGATTAAACGAGCAATAAAGAATAAATCTTCTTCCACGCTAAGGCATTAGCGGGCTGAAATAAAGATAATTCACGGAGTAGGTAGAGAGTGAAATATTAATTGGTGAAATTTCAACGACACCTCGATTTAATAACAAATGCTCGTGAAGATACGATCAGCGATAGAAACGGGAGACACGGTGGACAAAAGAAAATGGAGAGCCAGTTATTATTTGTAGGTTGCTCGGTTCGCGTGATCACATCGATGCTCTTACGATCGCGTCCGTCCATTTCTCACGCGGCCAATGGATTTTCGCTTGTCGGACTAATTGCTGGAAAAGCTAGAGGTGTATCCTGCCGACTATCGATATGTATACGCATAGGCGGAGCCGTTTAATATTTGACGTCACCCCCGATGGAAACGGCAATTATCGAGATAAGCGCACGCTCGCACGATATTCCCTGATGTCATAAAGGTCTACCTCGCCTTTTTCCACTTAACCTCCCGGGAAAAGCGGAACTACTACGAGCATTGAAACTCTGAAGTTGTCATTTGACGCCATCACTTATTTTTAACTCAGCATCGAATAATACGCGACGGTTTATCGATTTTCGAAAAAAGAGGAAAATGCAAGGCAAGCTGCTCTTGTGATTTCATAGGCATCCAGATTTTAGTAATATCATTTGTTTATGAATCGAATGTATTTACAGAGGTGTTTCGTCTAATTCGAGCGTGTACAATATTTCCGTTGTTTTTCGTGACAGGGAACAAATTTTCAAAGCGGAAGTGGATTGTTCTAATTAACATTCTTATATATTTGTTATAACCACACCTCTCGTGATTTTTTCTTGTTCAAGGTCGAGTGAAGGTTACCAGATTATATACCATTGAAATCGATTTTTCTGTCAGTAGACTGCAAATTTTCATGGAAATGTATAAGCAGAGATTTAACCCTCTATAACTCGATTTTTTTGTGTTTGTAAGAATAAAAGTTACAGTTCATTATAATTTTATATCTTAAAAAATGTTGAAGAGCAAAAATTTATAATTAATATAAAAAAAGTTTGACTGGTAGTAATGTAATAATGCAATGATGTAATAGCATGGTAGTGAACAAATGAGAAGATATATAACTTTGAAATCACATGGGGCTATAGAAAGATAATTTAGATATTTTGTATACTCTTTTATATCGCGTGCAGTCTGCGTAACTTTGCACCTTTAAATTTCCTATAAATGTATAAAAATCCACAGTTTATATATGAGCAATAACAATACAGCAATGAAAATATATCGAATCATTAGAAAAACGTTAGCGATCGTAAAATCTCGTAAAAAAATTAAGTTAAAGAAAAACTCTGTCAATCTAAATATTAGCCCTTTGTACCATTCATTTTCTTTCACAGAATTTTTTCCGAATCATGAAAAATAACCGAGATACTTTATCTGCTTGGATTAGACGAAATATTCTGTATATATAAAAAGCACTCTGTAATGGAGATACGGTCTCTATCATTTATAATGTCTCCTTAAAGGAGATTCACTATTTAATGATAATGTTACAGGATTTCAATGTCCTTTCTTACTAATGTACGTATTATGTATATATTACTTATTATGATATGTTTTTTATGTATCATGTTTTTATTGAATCCATGCAGTAGGTTAAAACAGTTACCTGATCTTTTTCGACGAAACCCATGAAGGAGGTCCTTTCTATCTCGATCGGTTGACCGTGTCGATCATAAAGAGCGATCACAAAATGAAAGAAGTTACTCTTCCTCAAATTGCTTGGGGGTTGCTTCTCGAAGTGTGCTCTTCCTACACCGACTCTGAAATTCACATGTAATAGGATGCAATACATTTCAAGTGAAAAAAATATTTCTGTAGTAATTCTATTCAATTATCATCAAGGCATTTAAATGTTCCCTACTTTCATACCTACACATAATGTATAAAAAGATTTATTTCTTTAGAATGTTGTTGAATATAAATTTACAAATTTACAAATTTAATTTAATTTAAAATGTTGCATTTTCGTATACAAACATAAAAACAGTTACTTTTAATTACAAGCTGTTGCAATTTTCTAATTAACTTCCGTAAAGGAGATGGACTAAATATGGGCGAGTTGAAGTATTTCAAAGTTAACTATATCCAATTAATTGTGTATTCTATTGCGTAGAACTTGAATTAGTGTTTTCAGGTAGATAACAGGTCATTTATGAGATACTGTAAAATACTTTTCTTAATTATTTGTTATACTACTTTGCATTAACCCTCTAACTTATAATTATGGTCAAGCACTTAAGGTCAAGAAAAAGACTTATGCTCAAAAGAGATGGTCTAAATATGGGTTAGTTGAAGTTTTGAATTATATTAGATGCTCCATTCTATTGGTATTCCAGAGAAGATAATGACCTGCATTTATTTTGTTTACATGTTGTGTTCCAAAATATGTCATTTCTTTCATTTTGTCATTTTAAAACATTTTTCAGCTATGTCTATTTTATTTTCGCAGCAATAATCTGTTAAATTATGAATACTACTTTGCTGACATTGTAAGCTTCTTTTTAGTATAAGTTTTGTAATGAATGTCATCTCTCTAAGCGTTCCTGATTAAATGATCTAAATGTGAGCTACAAAACTGATTCCAAATATGGATTAGCTAAAATTTACACCACTTTTTGGTATACGTTTCAAGAACTGATCCAGTGTACATTAGATACAATAAAAGAAAATGTTGGAATAAAGAAAATATGGAAAAACCTATTATAATCGTTAGGAAAAAGCAGATAGGAACTCAGAAAGCGGCAAAGCGTTTTAGTGCTTCTTTTTTAAATTGTAAATAGCATTAAAATTTAATTTTATCTACATTTTAAACATGTTTTTAAATATTTCAACTTGTAAATATGCAGTTTTTAGTTTTCATTTCGATTATTTTACAAGTGCTTCCATATTTAGACCACACTTCTTTAAATTAAGATTTTGTTCATTTTACTTTGATTTCATACTATGCAATAAGCATTGATATATATTCAAGTATCTTAAAAAATTATCAAGAGGTTTGACAATAAATTCTCCAATAAAAATACTAACCCATATTTAGACCATCTCACTTAATCAGATGCAGTGTTCATATGTCAACGTTTTTGCAATCTTATTCGGTCGTTTCTTCATGACAGTTAAAATTCTTCTGAAATATATTTACTTTCCACTACCATACGATCTTGTGGAATGAGAAGCACTTCGCTAACACCGTGTATATAAAGAATGTGCTCACAGTCGATGCCGCGAACGATGCACGTTACCAAATTCAGACGTCAAGAGTGAAATTCTCTATCGTAGGGTCAAATAGGTATGTCCTATTCGGCCTTGAATGCAATAAGAATGCCCAAACTGGTAGAGAGGAAAGACAAACGAGGTTGCTCGTGGGGGAGCGCGCAGGTGGCCTCGACGCCTTAAAATCCCATTAAGGTCTCATGTGCTGAGATTAGGCCACCGGACTCCAATGCCATCTTTGAGTAATTGCACGGAAAGTCCCCTTTTCGAGTGAGCTACCTCGCGTAGTATATGTGTGCAACTACGCTCCGATTGATTCCGTAAAACATGACTTTTCACCGAGCTTTCTGCTACGAGTCGTGATATCCTGCCTTTCACAATTATCTCTGACTCCTGTTAAACGTCGTTCACTTTAATACACGTACATTTGTTAAATACTCTTCTGGGAGTATTGATTACTTTTGACGTAACGATTCCTGCTCTCCCCCCTCTTTTTTTTTAGAAAAGATCAATGAAAATAATTACTATATACATTGTACAGGTAAATACTCGATTTGTTCCTTATATTTGACACACTGTCGCTCGTGGAAGTATGAACACTTGAAAAGTGAAAAAAAAAAAATTAAACACACGATAATTTTACTTCTCATCAGCTTTTCATTACATAAATATAACTAAATAATTAAATAATATTCAAATAAAAACAAATTAAGTATTTTTATGGCTAAAATTTTCAAGTTCGTCGAAAAGAAAATGTCAAATAAAGAAAAATGATCTCTAACTAATAACAAAAACACTATTTTCTTTTCCTTTCTTGGTTTGATTCGAACATAAAGTAAACAGAGAAAAATCTGTTTTAAGAGTAAATGTATATGTAGAGAAAATATAATATAAACAGAGGAATGGCAATATATAAATATATTTTATAGAAATCATAAATAATTATTTATCAAGAAAAACTTTTTAAATCCTTGCCTTTTAATCACGAGTCACATCCGTTCAAAACGTGACAGAAGAAGAATTATATACACATCTATTAATTTGTGTTTTTACTTTAACTTCAGGTTCAATTTGAAATTGACGATTGTCAAATAATATCCGTGTATAATATTTTGACATCTTTTTTATTTAATGCCATATTGGAATAATAAATAGGCCAGGGTAATTTAATCAGCAATTAAAAAATCGTATCACAAGGGGTTAATAAAATGTCCATATTTCCATAAGCGGCAGTTAATGTGCTAATTAAAACTTGAACGTAAAAATGGAAATATCCATCCCCTTTGTAATTTAATATTTGAAGGAAAACTGTGTTATCTGTGATGACACTAGTACGATCAATTCAGCAATAATGTAAATTATAATAATAATTTAAATCAATTATTACTGATTTATAATAACCAAGGGTGGGTAGTTCGAGTAATCATGCTGCTAGTTAAGATTATTTTATAACTTATTGTTAATAATTTCGCATCAGAGGCAATGATATTGAATAAATTATACATATTTGGAATGGGTTGAAATAAACTTGTTCGATGAAGCAACTGCTATCATTATTATAGCCATCCTATAATTTACCTTTGTTTGAACTTCGCACCGTTTGTCCTTTAATTATATAATACACACGCTTTCCCCACGTTTTAAGCGATTCTGACTAAACTATTTGCGCTTCCTATCCCCATAGACTTTAAATGTAACGTATGTTTCTAGGTAAAAATTTATACTTTCTAGTCTTTGTGTAAACATATAATATAGTGATATTATACTTTGGTGCTGAATCCACACTTTATTTTGCAATCTTTTATTATATAAATATTAACATAGTTTTAGAAATGTTGGAAACTATATCAGAATAACTTTATGTATTAAATTATATAAACTAACAAAAAATTATATTTCGATATTATTAAGTATTTATCTGTATATACCTCTGAAAACATTTTATAGGTAAAAATATACTTTTTAGCATTACAATATTTTATTATGATTGCTTGTATATTTAGCTACTTTTGTGGAAGATAGAAATGAATCTTGTTTCTAAGCTGTTCTACAGGATATTGACGTTTCTTTTCAAAGTTCAAATTTCTATTTCAGCGATGTTCTCAGCGTTTGTTACTTATTGCAGAGTGCAATTTAAATCAATCTACAAGGTTAGAGCAATTATGGAGTTCTTTAAGAAATCATGAATTCTAGCAATACAGTATTTTCTACAGCAAGGATAAAATGACTCTGCATTCGTCATGCGAGGGCTAAGAAATTACGAATAGTATTTACCTCTGACCTTCACCTCATAAGTGTACTTCCAATTTTTGTTTCGAAAATTCCAGTATTTACAATAGACAAAAATATAAAAGTACAGTGAATACAGTCTCTTGATAGAAAAGCAGTTTACAATTGCTATCGATCTGAAAACAATTAACCTTTTGCACTCCATAGGCGCTGCTATGACGACACTTGCAACATGAACCATTACTTTACATAGATCATATTTACATCAAAATAAAGCAAATTAACAAAATAAATACGAATACATAAATTCATAAGCATATATCATTTCTTCGTTTTTAGAAGTTCCATTGCAAAAGTGTAGTCGTACAAGAAAAAAGCTCAGAGTGCAAATGGTTACAAGATATACCTACACAAAATATAAGATAATTCTTTTCTAACCTTAGAAAAATTAACCACTTCTTTTTTGATAATCATAATTACATGACAAGAAACACTACATAACCGTCTTACGATACATTCGAACGTAAGTGTAACCTACCCAAAGGTGCTCTTAGCAATAAAACAGTTAAACCATCGAACCCTTCCTTCTAACAGTTTCACATGCCAAATAAACACGTGAAACAAAAAGGCAATCGCCAATGAACCGGTACAGTGCATCGTTGAAGCGCGTCAAGCTATCAGCGCGAAAGGGTTTTTAAGCGCAGTACATAGAAGAGTGTATATAGGGGGTGTGTAGGTTGGTGTGCGCGTTTCGATGGTTAAAAACCGCCACGGAGAAATCGCATTATCGGATAGCTCTGCGCGGTGTGGCCACGCGGCATCGAGATCGTGGCTGGGACAGTGGTGGCGGTACGGCATGGTTGTACCGGCGCGAACCGATAAAACGATCGCGTGGCTGCGCGGAATGCCGCGCGCACTTGCCATCAGGGCAGACACTCCGAGCGGAAAACTGAATCGACTGGACCGAAAATGAATAGCGGCAGTTTTGCAGCACATTTGCGAAATAAATGATGGTATCGGCGGTGCGTTTGTCACGGCAGGCGGTGGGATGTCGGTCTGCCGGCAGGCAAGAGAGGAGGCAGAGCAAGAGGTGGAGGATACAAGGGGTTCGCCAACTGGGCATACGTGGGCAAACCGGGGAGGAGAGAAAGGGGGGGGGGGAGGGGTGTTGAATCCGGTGTAGAGAGAAGAGAGAGGGTTCCGTTAGAGGGAAGGAGGCCACTGGGGTGGCAGGAGAGGCTCGGAGGGGAGTGATGTACTGCCCGTGTCGATAATTATCGGTGGCTGATTAACCGGCCGCCGGTTCGCGCCCCATAACTCTCGACGTCCGATTATTTTGCCCCGTTTGCCATGCACCAATTCCTATATAACGTGTAGGCACGTCCTGCCGCGCCGTTACATTATCACCTGCGGTGCAATTCTGCCGCACACCTTTTTGGAAACTATTGCGGATTGCGGCACACCGCGGCTACGCGGTTTCAAGATTATGCTCGTTGAAATAATAATACATACACCGGGGCTTTCACATGTGGCCGTGTTTTATTTCACGAGAGATATAGAAGCATTCTTGTTTCCCGCTTTTCTAACTTGTCAGTTAGCGCGTTGACTAATTTGCTTAGGAAAATCTGTGAAACGTTGGACGGAGATTTGAAGGATTCAATTGTTTCTGTTATGTGGTCAGGTGAAGCTTTTATGACCCGGGTGTGGTAAACAGTTATTTCTGTGCTTAGGATTTTTAACGTGTTTTTAGGATATATTTATAGGGTTAAGATACGTTCTAATGAGAGGAATTGAAGGTTTGTAGCTTAAACATTTTAGAAATTCGATTTTCTCGTTTTTGATAGCCTGAGGAAGTGTTATAAAGTATGAACTCACAGATTACGATGGAAATCTCAGCGCCTGTCAAAGTCGCAAACAATTTGTTCCGAGGAAAATGAAAGTTCACGTGATTTTGATAATATTTGTGATCATCTTATCATTAGCTTTGCTAGAAACTCAAACTGAAATTAACAGTAAAATTAAGTAATTTCTGTGTTACAGTACGAATCGTCTATTTTTCGTTTTATTTTTTTGTAATATTTGTTAAACGTCAATTGCAGATTCTTATAAGTATGCTCACTCTAAGCATTGCTATTTGATATTCTTTGTCACAGTGTAATGCTAGACATAATTGTAATCAATTCACTAGTAATATTACTGAAAGTGTCAAAAAATTTCAGTGAAAAAATATTTGGCAACGATGTAAACCGTTCGTGATGTTTCAATTTGAAAGAAAAAAGATGAAAATATGGCAATGAATATAGGGATCACGGTAATTTAACAGATCAGTATAATTATAATCACACGGCGAAAAAACGCTTCACGCCAATATTCCTCTATTAAGCGGTTATTTTTCGCGTCACTTCGTACACTCATCACTCGCTACGTGTATCCAATATTTATGTGAGTTTATTTAAACACTTGTCCACGCTGTTAGTTTTCATTCATGTTGAAATCGGACTTCCTAATCAATCTTCTAGCGTTAAATTTTTGATACACTTTGTAGTATTTTATACAAACTGTCATAAAAAAGTATTGACACTTGTAGTAGTTATTTCAAATATGTTCATACTCTCATAGGTTGATATCAGTAAAAATATTTTGTAAATTATATAGTTGTTGCATAAAACTAAAGAGAACGTTGAAACAATGCCACTGGAATTTTTAGAAATTTAATTATTATCAAATAAAAATCGATAAATTTATTCGATCATAAATTTTATTTGATTAATTTTCAATTACTTCCGTAAATTATGAGGACTATATATAGATTACTCAAACCAAATTTATACATCATAATTATTCTTTAGAGGAATTGATGTTTTGTTATACTTAATGTTAATATTTTCTTCTTATGAAGTATTAAAATTTGCACAATACAATTTATAAATAAAGCAATTAATTATTATTCAATTTTGGGGCATTTACTATAGAGCTTAGAAAATAATTATCGTTACGATTTTCAAAATTAATACTTTTTTATTCAGGAGCATGCTTTTCTTCAGAAATGAAACTGTACTTGTTTGAATGTTTCAGTAATATAAAATGTCCATTTATAACGAAGCAATTCATTATTATTTAATTTTAAGAACCTCTTTTATAAAGCTTAAAAAACAGTTCAGTTTCCAGCAAACGTATCATTATAATTTCCAAAATTAATATTCTTATTCACAAGCACTATTTTCTTCAGAAATGATCCCGTAATAATTTGACTGTTTCAGCAATACAAAACGTTCATCGATAAATGAAACAATTAATTATTATTCAATTTTAAAGATCTCTTTTATAGAATTTAGGAAATAATTCGGTTTTCAGTAAAATCGTGGTTATAATTTCCAAAATTAATACTCTCATTCAAATTTTTGCTCGAATATGAGTCTGTAATTGTCTGACAGTTTCAACAATGCAAAACGTCCATTTATAAATGAAGCAAATTAAATTCTAGCAATTTAAATAAATTATCATTGAATTTTAAGAGTCTCTTCTATAGAGCTTAGAAAATAATATTCTTTTCATTCGAACCATCGCTATGATTTCCAAAATTAATACTCTTATTCACGAGCATATTTTTCTTTAGAGATGAGCCCGTAACAATTTGACTGTTTTAGCCCGGCAGCAAACGACATGAAGGTGATAATTACAGGCAGAATATCCGTAACCGAGATTCGCAGGTACAATTTGCCACACGCCTGCTTTCGGATAGGAGATAACGTTCATCGGTGGCGCGCAACGTGCCGGTACTGTGGCTTCAGCCTCGAGGCATTACGATCCCTGCCGCCTAACTTTTCTTTCGCGACATCTGAAGCAACGCAAGCGATTCGATCGACCGACAAAGATAACCCGATACTCACCGTGTGCCAAATACGCAAATGAAGATGTAGGACACGATAGGTGTCTTTCCGCGCGATACCGGTTTTTCCCTGCATCGTTACATCCATCGGTGTTCAAACGTCACAAATAGTTCTACACTTAGGAAAATGCTAATTTAAGAAAAAGAAGTGTAAAAATAACGTGCGTGAAATAATTAAACGTGTGGACAGGTTATACTTTCCAAAACAAATATAAACGAAAAAATCAATCTTAAAATAAATGAAATAGATCTATCTTGGAATGATTTTGCTAACGAATTTAGTAAAAACTAATTTATTTGTTTTATTATCTCTATTTTCTGTAAACAGCTTGGCTAGCTTTTGAGAATTATCTCAGTTGTTTTCATAAATTATTTCTGTATTTTTTTGCCTCGAAAAAAAAAACAGAAGAATGATCGAAACAGTCTTGTTGCGTTAATCCTTTGAGTGATATGGACACATATACGCCTAGCGAAAATTATCGTCATGGATTATAGACATATATATGCGTTTTCCAAATTCGAATATTCAGATTTGTTATAATTTATTTTGAAGTTGCAGAATTTTTAAAACCTTTTATTACTTTTCTTTAAATAAATGATATGCGTATATCGTATAATTTAATTTAATTTAATTAAATAAGAGATTAAAACGATAACTTAATCACATGTCAATAAATGCTGGGCATATGCGAAGAAGAAGATCGTTCGCTTAAAACGTTTGACTTTAAAGTACTCCACAATCAAAGGGTTAAGTACTAGAGCTATTAAGTGTGGAAGTAAGTTCTTTTCGACGAATTTTAATTGATTGATGTGTTCATTTGTTGCGAGATAATCTTCCGCTGCTTTTGCAGTCTGAAATACTGACAGAAGGAGTAATAAAACACTTTTACATCATAACATTCTTAACTCTTATCAGACGTATGTCACCTTCCACGTGACATTGTGCTTTTTACCATAACAGACGTTTGTCACCTATTACGAGACATAGGAAACTTTACTGCATCGTGGGAAATGTTTAAGAAAAATATCATACATTGACAAAATATAAATAAATAGAAAAAGCCTTAAATTGCAATTGAAAATGTTAAAATATAGTAATAAAGTGTCTTTTTGCGTAAGCGCCAACTGAAGTGAAGATCTAGCAAAAAAATGACGTTCGATGAGGGTTAATGACATCGTAAATAATGTCACCGACGAAACAGCATATTCGGCATTGCCCCTTATTCGCATTTAATCTCGGAAAATCAGTGAGCGAGGCCACTCAAATGGTTTGTAAGGCACACGGTGAAGGGATTGTAATCGATAGAATGTGCAGAAATTAGTACCAGCAGTTTAAATTATTTGATATTAATGTGAAAGAACCTTCACTGTTCCGAATATCCTTGAAAAATTCGATACTAAACAGTTGCAGTAACTTTTCGAACCAAGATTCAGCCAAAACTCAGAAAGAACTGAAAGGATACCTTAAAGCAGTATCTATTAACAATTAACCATTTATATCGTTTTTTTTAATACAATTTTTATTTCATCAAAAAGTCGGAAAGAACTTATTTCTACACCTAATATATTGAACTTTCTTTTCTTCTTCCTTTTTTTTTTTTTTTTGATTGGTAATTAAATTCTCTAGGTAAGTTCGTTTGGCATATACAGCAATTTTTGTTTTATCCATTACGGTGTAAATATTGACACGTTGGCAATTTGGAAGCGCAGATTGTCGAATAACCGTCCAAGCTAGACTATACTTTACACGCGAGCCGCAACCTATGCTATTTGCGCACAATGCATTACGGACGAAATATGCGAATAATACGAACCCACGGATACGGTTACGAATTCGTGGATAAAGCAATCGCGGAAAATTACAATAAATCCAGAGTTAATGTATACCGCTGGGCGTTAGTTATTACGAGTTGGCCGAAGCACGGTCTATTTACGCTTGCACCCAACGTGATTCATAATGTGCGTGGAGATAATGAGCAATTTGTAATATATCCGAATGTAATTCGCAACCGGTCTATGTTCCCGTGGATGTTGTTCAATTGAACATTGTGTTTCAGTGCCTCGTCTAACAAAAATTCATTAATTCGTTTACGATTACTCGTTACATTCTAAATTGCAACAAGCAGAAAATAAAACGAACGAAGCGCCTTTCGGTTACTTTTTAAATTTGAAATATTTGCAGCCGAGAATTCTTATGAAGTAGGTCAATAAATTTCAGAAAAATTGTCAGATGCAAAAATACCATACATTAGAATATTTGTTAAAACGAACGAAGTTGATTTTGGTTACCTTTAAACTTCAATAATTTACAAGCGAAAATTGTCGTGAAGTAGGTCAACAAATTTCAGAAAAATTGTCATATTAATATTTGTCAAAACGAGCAAATCTGCTTTCAGTTACTTTTAAATTTGAACAATATGTAAGCAATGATTGTCATGAACTAGATAAAAAAATTTTAGAAAGATTGTGAAATAGAAACTTAGCTGTTTTTGGTTACTCCGAAATTTAAATAGTTCGCAAGAGAAAATTGCCATGACCTAGATAAGAAAATTTCAGAAATACTTCTCATGTAATTGTCATGTTAAAAAATTCTATATATTAGAATATTTGTTAAAACGAACGAATCCGTTTTTAGTTACTTTTAAATTCGAACAATATGCAAGCGAAAATGTCAGAGAGAATTGTTATATATTAGAATATTTGTTAGTCGAGATATTTCTTCAAAAACCGAAAGAGAAGAAATGAATTCTAAGTGTTACAATTTTAATAATAAATCTTTTCCAACTCTTTGCACAGTTAATTTCCTGCAATTACATTACTCGCAAAAATGTATTCACTGATTTGTTAAAGAGAACAATTGCCTTAGAACTTCATTTTTTGCCTCCATCCATTCCTTTTACTTTCATCCCCGTAGTTGCAGAGAAAGTCATCGTTTTTTTCACGGATGACACAGCTCGTCCCTTCGTTGGTCGCGATGGTTTATTACTTCATTAGGTGGGTAACTTTTTTAAGGGTTTTTAAAAAGCGTGAGAGTTTATGTCTGTTTACCGGGAGTTTTAAAACAGTTTCGCCAAACCCTCTCGCACCCTCTTTCCGATTCGCGGTACAGCACGTCTGTGTGTTACAACCGCCTCTTCAGCAAAGAAACGAAACTTTCTACAGTAAATTTGAACAGAAACGATCCCGCCGCTTAACGTTTTGTCTAAGCCATTAGTTGTAACTACCTTAGCGGTTGTTTCAATTAAATGTTACTTGAGGAAAAAGAAATAGAGATCTTAATAAAAAAATTTTTGCTAATTTACTGACATACAGACTAATATTATATATAATAAATTTAATAATTCTGTATCATTATTCCATCACTAATAGCAACTTTAGTTACACCAATAACGAGATACAACATTTTTTCAGTGTCATTTTATTGTAATGCACGACTGTGTTGCACTTATCGGAACTGATTAATCTGTAACAAGTGTATTTCACGCATGAAGCTATGTTGACACGATATTTAGTACGGATCAAACGTAATGACATCAAGTAAAAATTAACGCTAATGAAAAGAACACGTAAAAGTAATTCATCTTGTGTATTATGGAACGTATAATTCGGATATCGCTTTGCACAGTTTGCACGCTGAGCAACTACCTTTCCAAGCATAAAACCACCGTAAACCAAACAGATCAATAAACAATAGATAAATATTCGCAAGTGTTCAAAGAAGATTCTCTAGAAATCTATATCATAAATATTATTCGTTCGTAGAATATCACAGGATCTAGGTAGCAATTAGTGATATTTGTTATCAATGCTGTGGTAATTTGTTTCTAGTTTCTTTTCTCCTCGAATGTGGAAAGGCTACAACAGCTTGGAGGAAAAACGATAGAGTAAAAGAGGAAACGGAAAGGACAAAAGGAAAAGGGAAAAATAAAGAGAAGAAAGCAAAAGGTGCTAAATTCCCAATTACATTAACTCGATTCCGGTTTCCCACTCCCGTGACATGTTGCTTGGAAGGGGTTAGTTAAGAGAACCGCTACTGGATTAGCGAGCTCACAACCCGGTCGATGTACCTTCTCCAGTTCGCGTATCTGTACCTTCGTCGTTTGCACGTCGTACAAATCCCTTAAGCGAGGCTGCAATAAAGCACGGTTTATCGTTCGCCAAATGCAACTACATGTGAACCATTTTGAAACGCTCTGCTTCCAAAGATAAACTGGGCATTTGTTCGGTGTGCCATGAAATACGAAGACATTGTCGCTCTCCGACGACGCGTTTGTAATTCGAACGTGTCATCGAATTCAACGCTACTAAATATACGCAAATTTTTCTTTTTATCTTTCCTGATTTTATGCAATATATTTCTGAACAATATTTCATCATTGTCATTGCTTGCGATGCATAGAAGTAGTAGAATTTAGCGATAATTAAAAATGATACAATATAAAAAAATTTTTATTTCATTTTGGAAATTCTTTTTCGTTATGCAACTTTTATTTAAACATTTTTTTTTTATAAATCTTTGATAGAATACGCGATGTTACTATAGTATCGCTATCCGACGGCCTGCGACAAGGAGATATTTACCGTGCTTTTGCCATTTTTTCGCGAATTTTAAGGACAAGCTAAATTGATAATGCAGTTTTTATATTCATGTTTAACTGTATTTTTATAAATATATAGAAAGTAATATATTAACGTGTGCTATCCTTTGCTAATTCCTGTTACTTTCAAATCTACGTTACTTGCTACTGTTGAACCTATTATCCTGTTGTAATTACACCTGCAATTCTAAAATAAACCGCATGGGAGGAACACGGAAGGAGAGGATCGATATCCGCCACTTGTTTCAGCCGCTTTTCAGAAACTCTTACCACTACACTCGCAATACTTCTTCAATCAATAGGTGACTAAATAAATTACAGCACAAACGTGTAACAAATGTTTCCTCTACATTAACACGTTAAGCGCCACGTCAGTCAATGGTGACTGACACTATACTTTCTGTTCACGCCGCGTCAGTCATTAATGACTGACAATACCAAATTCAAAAGTTATATTCTTATATTAAAAATGAAATAGTTTGAAGATTAAAAAAAAATAATGTGCCTAAATATTACTTCTTAGCAGAAAAATTGTTTTAATGGTGAAAAAGTGAACAAAGTAGGTTCAGCGCTTGAATCTTACAGTTCACATTTCAAGTAACACTTTCAATCCCTATTTACCCTGCCTTAGTTGATACAATTTTCATTATACAACTTCTATGCAAAGGGTATTCTGACTGCTCTAACCTAAGCTTACCTTCCGCTTCGTATTTTCGATTACGGAGGTGAAAACAGAAAATAAATCAGACAGGATACTCACGTTCCGTTGTCGGCAAGCGCGGGCTGTGGCCAAGCACGTGGCACAGGTTCCTCCTTGAGTATCTGCCTCATATCCTGGGGCGCGAAAACGAGGGGCGCCCGTGGGTGGTGATGAGGTGGTGGCGGTGGCGGAGCTACGCTCGCTCCGTATAGCTTACGTCCCCAGTGGCCTTCAAGTTCGACGGGGCTTCCGCCCCCAGTGGCGGGCCCCGTGCCACCCCCTGCGCCGAGTCCGAGCCATGGCGACCCCCCAGCACCCACGATCGTGGAGCTGGGTAGGAGACCACTCCACTCGTCGGACCGCGTCGTGAGGCCGTACGGACTCTCCTGGGGCAACAGGCTTTCTCCTTCTTGTTGCCACCCTTCGCGAGAACCTTCTTCGCGGTTGATATAGAGAGAGAGACCCTAACCTTACGGTCAGAACGCTCCTCCTCTCCACCGCCACGAATTTTCACGACAAAGCATCAATTAATGTCCTTAAAACTTCAATTCCTTATTGTTACGCATCAACGTCTCTGATCAATGAAAAATTACAACCTAGTCACACCATGAGATCCGATAGCCGACAATAATGTCGGCGTACACGGGATTTCCGTGAACGTTTATATTATCACGTGTTCGCGATTAATCAACACACGTTAGTATTTTGGCTTTTTGTTATTTTTTCTGGATCTCTCTCTCTTTTTCTTTCTCTTTCGTTCTCTGTCTCCTTTTCTATTACCACTAACCACTGTAATATTCACTTGTCTTTATTTTTAGAACGTTTGGGCATAGTTTTGGTTTCAATTACCCCGCGATCGTCACTTAAACTTCGTCACTCATCGTATCACTTATACTATATACGCGGTAGCACGTTGTTTCTTTGTTTTGGTATATGGTTAAACGGTGTTAGATCATCGACGTAGCTTACTTTTCCGATGAATTCTCAGACCTTCGTTATTTCCTGTCAATTTTGCTCGATCCTATAATACCCTTCTAACTTGTAGTAGGTATACGCGTGACTCCTCCGAGATTCTCGAACGATCCACTTGGGATGAAACGATCGAGGTTGGATACGCGTTGGTACAGTAGCGGTAATCTGAGCAGCGAGCGATGGTGGCGTGGTGAGTATATCGTCGGCACGAAAGTGTCGGTAGGGTGTCTCGTGACCAGAAGAGGTCCTTCGAGGTCCCCAGCCGCGCGTTGCTTCCCGTTACGGCGCCGCTTGTCGAATGTGTCAGGGCCGGCACGAGCGGCGTGCTAGCGGGTCCCAACGGGGATGGGCTTGGAGGTTTTCAATGGGTGTGGCTGGCAGGAACGCGGCGCAACGACCAGCCTGTCGTGTTTGCCTTGCCCATCCTCGATTTTCCTCCAATCCACCGTTTCCCTCTCGACCAATCACCATCGACGTCCTTCTACGCTACCGACGCCCATCTCGGATACCAAAGACGGTGGCGCCGCGACGGCGACGTCACGAGGCTGTCATTACGGCGCGCGCCGCTGACTCTTGAGGCTGACGTCGGTGTCCCTCTCCTATCCGATACGACCTTCGAACCGCGATTATTAAATCGAACGAACGATGAACAGTTTCTGGGTAGAAAAGTCTGTCAAATAGATGATTCGATTGACGTTTGAGAAAAACGGATTACTCGTGAATAGGTATTTGTTCTTTTTTTATATTTCTTTTTTCGTTTCGAGCGCGAAGATTGTGTTCGGTCTAGTTTAGTTAAACCCCATGGGAAGATTACATATGAAAATTAGTTTAAACTATTTTTAAGGGAGTTCCTTATCAAATTCGTATTTGAAGGAAATGATACGGAGTTTTTATTGTAACTTAAAATTGCGATCGCAGTACTTTTGGCTTTGACTAGAGACACTTGACATCCATGAAATTGTATATTTTAAAAGGCTGACGAATTTCTTAAATTTTACTAATGGTAACAATTCATAATACAGTTGTTAAATAAAAATCTGACGGAGTGTCTAAGTTACAGCGCAACAGCTGTTAGATACTTATTTAGTAACTGTATTATGCTTGGTGTCATTAGTAGAATTTGACAATTCTGTCAATCTTTTGACATATTCATTGATTGTTCCTTGCAAAAAACTTACTTCAAAGGTTAGACCATAAAAGTAACTATAATTTTGTAAAGTGTACATCTGTTCTTCACTGTTAGCTTTTTTTTTACGTGGATTCTCTAGTCTTTCGAATTAATCGACCAAATTTCATAGTAAATCTAAGTTTCTTTTTTTCAATCTGAACATCTAAATCGATCGAATATTCACCGACTTTTATTGCTTGTGTTACAAAGGTACATCTTTAACCTGACTCGCGGTCGAACTATTCCTTCATACCTAACTATACTATTATATCGGCGATACTGGTAGTTAAGAAATTCCATTGGTAAAATGGTTAAAGCAAAAAGTAAACATAATCGACGTGGCTGAAAAGAAAATAGCTGCAATGACTTGGTGTCCTCAGGAGTATTTGCAAGTTGGTATGCTGAAATACAGCTCGATGGCGGAGTAGTCGGTGTCCTTTTCGGGCGAAACGTCGACGTCTGGCAAGGAAGCTATCTTGGCGTGCAGACATTTAATGGCAGGTGCGTCACGTATCGCGAAGAAACACCTCACTCTGATGTGGAAGCTGCCTCGAACTCGCACCTAGCCTGCCCCAGTTTTTATCGAAGCGTAATCAAGTACGGGGAAATCCATGGTCTCTCCCTCAGGAGACCATCGTGAGCCTCACTAACAACTGGTTTACTTGATCTTCGTCTTGTCAGGTTTAGCGTTCTTGGTAATTTTCTACACCTGGTTATCACTTGTCTTCAAAGGAATAAGCGTTCAAAGAAGATGTTGCTTTCGTCAGTTCTTACCCATGAAGATTCTCCGTTTTCTAGATCATTAATTGGCAGTGACAACTTGAGGATAAATTGTATACATTGTTGTTTACCATAAATGGGCACATGGAGATTGTTTAATTTGATAATTTTATTTATACTGTATATAGTCAATTTTATCCCTTTAGTGGCCAGATGAACGCATATGTCCCTCTTGAGAAATCGAATATAAATTGATCTCGATTTAGTGTTCATTATAGACATGATGATTGGTAGATAAATAAAATCTTTAAGAAAAAAAATAATTTGAGCACGGAAATGTCGATACACGAGTGCTTCAGTAACTTCAACGAGAATCAGTGGTATCATAAAGTTGATTTATCATAAATGGTGCTACTAAAATAAATAAATATTCTTCATAGATACTTGAATATTGAGCAAGTATTATTTCCATGTATGTGGAATGTAACAATTCAATTAACACTTGAACTGGGTTCGCTGCTTAAATAAAAATTGAATCTCTGTGGTTTATAAATAATAAAATAATAAATGCATTATTGTCGTTTGTACAAGTGTGAATATAGTTCATTTTATATTTAATACAAACATAATCGTACAATTATAAAATAAGTAAGCCATTAATAAATAAACTATTGACGTTTTAAGTATTATCGAACCAATGGCGAGATATCTCGTTAGGTTTGTTAATTGTTAATTGTGAATTATCAATTAATAAAAGTACATATTACAAATTAGTAATGTAATAATCATAGAAAGTCTATTTGTTTTAGTTAAGTATCAGTGTGCATACAATAATTTCGTATGCAGTTTAATTTGTGTCACTAAACTAAATTAACGTAACGTTCAATTTAAATTGTGTTGGGCTAAGGAACTTGAAACATTTGAGACTTGACTAATCGAGTAAGATCAAACCCCTGAAATGAAGGAAACGGTACATAAATTTTTGCTCTCGTGACATTCTAGCGGGAAACGTAATTACAGAATTTGTACGAATAAATTTATACGTTAAAGGAGACCTGGTGAATTGTGAATTTAAGAGGGGTATATAAAAGTCGACTTGATAGTGTTTCCCAACGTTTCTGCCGTTTCGATCGAAGCTTATTTACGTTTAAATTTCTTCTGGAGGAATTTTATGCTTGAGAATCACTGTTTCGAGGGTATGAGGCCTATCAAGTAAAGATAACACATTTTTCCTCGGGTAATTTAACTCCCCTTGTTTTTCTTTCCTGTATGACCGTTTCAAGTACACTTTTCCGAATGTCCCACAATTAAACAATCGACATTAATATTTTGCAAAAATATATCTTACGTTACAGGTTCAAAATGATTCTGATTTTTAATAACACTTCAGATAGTAAGGAAAATTTTAAATATATGACTTTTTCCGGATATTTAAATAATGAAAAACAATATATAATACATTTATATAAAACATTTAACTTATAAATATTAAGTGTAGAAATTAATTCTTTTCGACTTTTGGACATAATTAAGGTTTTGTTTAAAAAGCATGAAAGCAACAAAGTATCGAAATATTCTTTCGCCATTTTTCTGGCAACTTGCGAATATTTCAATTAAAATTACTGTACTACTTATATGACACCTAATACGTCAAAATTATTAATTTAAGAATTTTTAATTTTCAGTTATCCAGGAAAAAAAAAATAGTATTTCGATTTTAATTAAAAAAGGTAACAAAAATAACACTGTTGTACATAAAATTCATTATAAAATTCATTTATTAAAGTGTTTTTATATTTTGTATTTTTTTATAACGTAATGTACTTGAGTATTCAACTTAAATAAGTAATTAAAATATTACTTTATCGCGAGAAATACTTATTACAAACCCGATCATCTTGGTACTTATAAGATTCGCGATAGAGTTGCAGGTGAGTGTTGACAGTGAGTTAGATGATTTGATGCGTGAAAAGGATGAATGTGATGAATGCTCGTCACAGGTAGGGTAATGAAGTTGTGTGATATGGATAATGAGGGTCTGCAGGCGTCATTATGAAGTGTTCGAGATGTGCGCGTGCCAAACCGGTTTCACTCTCTTCCTTTTCCTTTTTTTTTTTAAGTTTGTCTCTTTCAGTCGTGATTCATGAGATCCCTCTTGGTTGCCCAACGGCCTGTAACATTGCCATCTTATGGCAACGACGCGGGTAGTCTAGGGTATGAGAGCCCATTTAGAAGTGGAACTACCACTTTTTGCTTCTTGATTCTTTAATCCATGAAAAAAACTTTTCGTATGTTGACAAAAAATGTAATACCAGTGACGTATTCTTTAGTCGGAGCATTTTTCCGTGTGGTTACGTAGTTTATAAAATGATACATTACGTCTATAATGAACATGATAATTTGCAATTTAGTGAACAATTATGTTCGCATTTCACTTTTTTGGATTTTCCCCTTCTTTATTTTGCATTTTCATTATAACAGTATGATGATTTATTTTGTATTTTGTTAAATTTAATTATAAAGTATACTTGCAAATATATTCTTCGATATTTTCTTGTTGTATATATTTAATGACAAAGGAAATTTAAAAAAAAAAGCTATCGTTGCTAGAAATTTCTAAAAATTCATGTTCAAATTAAAATTGATTCGAATGCTTTTGACTTCGAGAGAAAAAGCTAGTGGGTACGAAGAAAGGGACGATTGAAATAAGTCGCAATAGTGTGTTGTGTTTGAATGGGTTGCTTAAATATTCGAATAATTCAATGGTAAATAGTATTAACGTAGCTAAATGTCTCAATGATGTCAAATGAACATCACCGCATCGACCAAATCCAATTACGAATCGGTAGGGTCGTGCGGTATGCTACTGCTACTACTTGTTTTTGCAATGCGCCCTACCTTACACAGCGTAGAAACATTCTAAGCCTATTATTGAACTATGATAATAGTTCAATTCTTCCGTTCGTCTTTGTTCTGATGTAAACAGAACTGATTCTGGCATATGTCAGGTTGAACACAAAAATGTCACTTTTTATCACTATCAGTTAGCCGCGGAAGTGAGGAATTTAGGTTTCTTGTAGGAAGATATTGTAAATGTTATATCATCGCATAGAGATGATAAAAGAAATAGTAATTTATTAAAATCGAAATACTGGAAATGGCATTTATCAGAGCAAATGTAATAATGTAATAAAAAATGTAACAAATTGCGGGATAACATCACTTTTCAAATATAGATGATTTGTATCAATCAACACTGCTTGTTATTAAATATATTACAAAAAAATGTATGTCTTATGTTGTATAAAACGTTATCTAGAATTTGGTATTAGTTTTCATTGCTATTAGAAAAACATGTTAAAAATTAATCTATTTGCAAACTATTTCTTTACGACATCAAAGTTGAAGATAAAACACTGTTTCGAAAGTTATCATCAGAAATTGGCAATAAAGTACTTTTGTTTCTAATTTATGTTGGTATCAATCGAAATCCTTTCATGCTATACTCAAAATCTAATATTTGTTCATCAGAAAAATATCTTGAATTTTTTCTAAAAAACAGTGGATCATGTTCTTTGCGCATAGTCTTAGTTCCAACTATTATAAATAAAAATTTGTATCATAAAATTCACGACACAATCGGAAGATCTTAACTCTATAGAAACGACATCAAATTGAACATGAAGAATGGAAATCTATTTACAATTGATAAAAATAATCAATAATATCTTTTGTCACAATGAACGATCGAAGTACAGAGTTTTTAAAAACGTGAACTACATTTCTATAAAAAATAAATTCTTTCCGATTGGAACCGTATAATCAAGTGCAGCCACTCAAGTCGAAATATTCGCGATGGTATTCGCAAACTTCCAAGAAAATAGCAAAAGGTCCAATAATCAGAATTGCTTTGATGATTGATCTGTTTTTATAATTTTTAGATAAAACTTGAATTGTATCTAGAAGTAGAAAAGAATTAATTTTTACACCTAATAATACTTTTTATCGCAATGAACGATCGAAATAAAAACTTTTTAAAAACACGAAGTACATTTCTATGGAAATGTAAATCGATTACAATAATCAAAGGTTCACGCCTCTCCGTTTACAGATGATCACTATCGTTAGCCTCTTTCTAAGGACGATAATGCGTACACTTGTTCACGTATTGCCGATGATGGTGCGAATTTTGCGTGCAATGGACGGGGTCGGTTCTTTGAAATCTAACAGAGGCGTGTCCTACGAGTGAACCACATTTGCTCTACTGTGTAATATCATCCATCCATAGGTGAACACTGTCTAGCGTTGTGTACCGGCTATAACAGTGTTGGCTGGTGTATCCTGCCAAGGCAACAGGGGTCTTTTCCAAAGATGTCCTGACATATGCGATGCTTATATGGGGTGGCAGCCCTCGGGCTCACGAATTCGGAACATGTGTGTAGAGCAGAACTATCCAGAATTCTATGACGACGTTTGTTTGCACTTGGACGTGCGAATCGTGAAGTGGATACGCGATTATTTTTGTCTTTAGTACCACGCCGAGGGTTATCAACCTGTCAATTGTTAGATGCATTTATGAGTTCAATCTTGAACAAAGAACATTTGGTCGCTGATGTTTGACAGTGAGTGACAATGATTTGTGGGTATCGGTTGATATTAAATATTTAAATATTGGTAAAATAAATAGAAGTGTATTATTCCATTTGTTTCCTTTTTTATTTTACATTCTGCTACGGTTGCTTGTCCTATTGCAAAATAATAAGAATAGATTGGTAATTGTTCGTTAGAAACACGAAATTTTTTTCGTTTGTGTATTTGGATGTAACTGTACTTAGGAATTTGATTCACTAAACTTTCTGATTGTATTGTTACTCACTTTTTTGATTTTGTAGTGATACTAACTTAATTTTTCAAATGAATTGTCAAAATTAAAATTCATTCCAGTATTGGAGAATGTAGTTATGTATTGATTACTTCAAGTTCTATCATAGTGTGCAAAATAATTAGTATACATTCTTCTTATTATTATCGATGCATAATACTTTTTATCCAAGTAAATGAAATTATGAAGTCTTCATTTATGACATTTTGTTTTATCATTAAAGATCATTAAACTCTTATTGTGATGTAACCCACAAAAATTGTTCATTCTTTTTACTTTTGCAGGTTAGAAATGATTGAAGTATCGATTTTTTGTACGTTGTGAAACATTTTCATTTAGATATAATTAAAAAAAATTTTGGTGATAAGGGAGTATTTTTCACTTTTCCCTGTTAATCCTTTCTAATGTCATGTGACTTGCACGTTACATTATTGTACTATTCTTTCGTTACATTATTGTACTATTACATTTTTGCAATCCAATTTCCTTATAACAATTATTAATCGTACCTTCTCATATAAAATATGAAAATTTTAATCTTATATAAAATACAATAATTATTATTCCTTGGTTCAGAAATTTTATTATTATTTTTAAAAATTACACTATAATTTTTCTTCTCGTGAATGAAGAAAAATCATGTTATAGAGGATTAAAAAAAAACAACGGAAAAGAAATTTGAATATTTATGTAGTGAAAATGAAAAAGATTACGAAGAATAATGTTTGACAATGGTGCGTCCAAAATGTAGAACAGTTTTCTCGAAAATGTGTACCTATCGTTTTACTTGTACTCGGTGTGCTCATAATAAAATTAAAAAAAAAATCCAACAATAGAAAGAACGTGGTGGTAGTCGGTGCTACTCGGAAGATCAGCATTTGGTATGACAATACAGCTGATCAGCGCATCGGTGCACGATTATAATGATAATACAGGCGTCTGTTAGAAAGGGGGAGTTCGCGGGGGCGCGCAATGCCCCCTGAGGGGTGCTCAAGTTTTTCGGCTAAAGTTTTTCCTACGCAGATGCGCCTCCGGACAGGACCATTTATTAGCGTGGCTATCCTGCTTGTACCATTCAAAAGGGCTGGACAACAGGTTGCCGCGTCAACGTCATTAGCTATTGCGTTTTTGTTTCTGGTCCTTTGGGGTTTATCTTTGTACCGATAACAGTTCTGAATCTTCATGGCTAATCCTGCCTACCGAAAAATAAACTAAAGGCACAATGTAGTTTTGAAAAAGAAGTGTTTGATAAAATTTTGCGAATTACAGTTTGTACGGTGTTTTGCAATACTTAGAGGAGATGGTTTGTATCTCGTTTAAAATCATTCGACGCTAAATCTTCTGAACCAATTATGAACAAAATCTATTACAAGTTGATACGAATAACATACATTGTTTGGTAAAAAAATTGCAACATCTGGAAATTGGGATTGAACGAATCTATATTAATTCTATAAATCTACATTGAAACAACACATTGTTAGAGAAAATGATTTAAATATGGGCCAGATGAAGTACTGAATCATGTTAGGTGCTTCATCCTATTGAGAATAAAATAAAACTTCGACTTATGAGAAAAAAAGTATTCTGGAGGAGACAATGTTCTGCATTTATTTTATTTACGTGTTTCAAAACGCATCGTTTCTTTTATTTTACCATTTTGAAATATTTTTTATCTACAGCTATAACACTTGCAAAAATTGATAAATATTACACGAAAAAGAGAAATTTAATGGTATATTGTAATATACCGGAAAATGAGAAGGCAAAAGTATTCGTCTATGTATAGTTTTCTAATTCTATTTGTTACATTCAAAGTTAATTAAATAAAAATTATAAACTAATAGTTAGTAAAGTACCTCTAATTATAGCTTCAAGCTTTTTAGGCATTGATTTAATCACTTTGTCCCAATGTCAAATTTGGAGGTATTTTTTCGTATTATTCGTTAGTTCTTTCCAGGTTTTTAGGAAACATTTCCTATAATTTTTCTTTTTCAATTTCTGCCCACAAATATTCGGTTGCGTTTATATCTGACAACTGGACTGGTGTTTGCAAATAACGTTAGATTATAAGAGGTATATGTTTAATTTAAAATTAAGAAACAATTAATAGCTTGAAGAGCAACATTAGAGTTGCAATACGTGAAATAAGTTTAGCAACATGTCGAAAGTCATTGAAAATTTGGAGAATCGGATTGATGTCTGGAGGCACAGGTATCGTGGACATTTGAATGATATTCTAATTCATAAATTTTGAATTTGTTTTGATTGAAAACAACTTGGAAAACTCCTAAATGGTTTGTTTTACTAAAAAGAAAAGTTGGACGGCCCTGTATTAGTAACAAACATGAATTTTAATTCGAAGTTTCCTTTCAATTTATAAAACAGATTGTCAATTGTAATTAATTAATAATACATTAGCGTTTCTTACGTAAAATGGTACTAAAACAGTAAATAGCTGACGCTTAGATGTATAATTAGCAAAAGAACCCATAAGCTAAGGTGTTAATATTTTGTGCTTTTGTTCATTCATAAATCTGTTTGCTTCACAATTATGGTAAAAGAAGAAGTGAAATAACTTTCTTGTGATGATTTTACGAGCAAACATACCTGTGTGAAACACAAATTAGAGTTTCCAGTCGGCAATTTCACTAAATAGTTGAAAATAACAAGGGTTAATAACAGCACAGCAATCTTAAGAAATACATATCGTATATTTCAAATTACACTTTGCATTTTGCAAAAGTTGGCGAAAGCACTTCGTAATATATTCTATGCAGACCTATTGGATATAGAACGACAACCATAAGTAAACCCCTCCTGCTACGATCGAGGACACGTCTGTTTCCATAAACCAAATTATTTTTATATCCAGGGATCTACGCTTCCGTGAATTAGTAATAAGCTAGTACGGTCACTCGATACCTCGCTGACCATTCTGCGATCCCTATGACATATATATGTATAAGTAGATAGGACCAGCTGAAGCACAGTTGCGGTTTTTTCCATTTTCTTTCGATACCCATAATGCAAGAGATTTATTTCACTTTTCTTCCTTCATGAGATCTCATTTATCATCTCTTTCTTTCGTATTCAGTATAGAGTGTATGATGTATTTTCATATATAAAGTTATTCGTGGTGTTTTTTTCAACTGGACATGGTGAAATGTATCGTTGAATTTATCTCAATAAGTAGTATTATTAGATTGCGAATTTTTATGCAAATTCAAATTTTAGAACATATAGTAAAAAAAGTAGAAATTTGACAGAAAATTGTTTTCTTTATCAGGTGTTATAAAAAGCAGTGTAATTAGGGTATTACGTGCATTCTGTATAATTTTGCACCTTTTTTCCTAAATATGCATAAAAATCCACACTTTAGCTATTATGTTGAGAAAAACAGTATAGTGCTCCGTATAAAAAAAAAAACTAGAAATTATTTATTTTCGATTTATTTCCAATCGTACCAATCAAATTTTGTAAAAACGTTTTTCTGATAACTTCAGGTCCTGTTAGATATTCCACCGTGAAAATAATGTTAAGTGATTATAATTATCACACAAAGAAGTGGTGCATTCAAAATGAAATATGAGTTTTATAATATCGTAGGGTATTAAACAAAGTGTGCTCTTTACTTTTACTTTTTTAAAGATAATTTCTTGTGTGACATTTTTATGTGTGTATAATACTCTTTCAAAAGTTAATATTTTGCCTGCAATCTAGTACAAATATTTACAATTTCTTTTGTATAAATTAGTAGTTTTCAATTCATAAAAATAAACATTTTGTACTTTCATATGGTTTCAAAAGGGTGTCCTATTTTACCTTACTACCTAATTGAGCGAAGCGGATTCAATATTTATAATTGAGCTTATAATCGAGCAACACGGAAATCTTATATTCCTTCATAATCAAATGTTTTCCTTAACAAAGTGTATCATTGTCTTATAGTTTGATGTCTACTTGACACTAGATTTACAAATCCAGATTTTCAACCTGACAGATTTTTAATTTCACGAGCAAAATTAGAGCAACTGTTGTTATTATTTCCTAATGACTTTTGTCAACATTCCTTAATAAAATGATACGAAACTATATCCATATTTATAAGTAAATTAACAGCATATAATTAAATAGCTTCTAAATTAAATAAATCATTTATTTGAAGGAACATTCGGGTTTCCGTTTATTCGTTAATTTAAGAAATAGGTATATAAGAAAAGTTCATAAATCTAACACTAAGACTTCTAATGAAGTCCCATGCTTTCTTCAGCATTCTGATCTTTTGTTACCATAATCCAAGATTACATATTCTTTTATTATCCTACTCTCCCCTTATTGGAGAATTCATTTTTTACATAAAACAATCTTTACATTATATCAATAAGATATCAGAAAAATAGTCTAATTGTTATTTGTTCAAATCCAAAAATAATGACACTACGTCTTATTTCTAGATCAAGTGAGAAAGAGGTTCACCATATATATTATAAATATTAACAACGTCATGTTGCTACTTTTGTTTATTATTAAACAATTTGATCTCTTCTCATCTTGATGACGGGACAGATCGATATCAATTAAAACAACTTCATATTATTAAATGATAAGACGTATACATCGACCAGACACCATTTCCTTTAACCCGTGAAATATTCATTTTGTGAAACGACACTATGTACGTCCTGTTGAAGGTTTTGTGGAATAGCAATCAACGTTGCCACTAAGTACTACGAATTACCACTGACCCTGTACATTGGCGATTTCATTGGAGGTTTGTCGAGGGGCAGAAATGCTCGTGCGCTGAGTCGTTAGCCGATCGTTTTGGGGATGAACGCGGGGAATTCGGCCAGTTAGCCAAAGTGTAACGATGCATCCAGGTCGAGAAATCGTTCCGGAGAGAGGCGATACGGTGTTTCAGGGGGTGGAGCATGCGCTAGTCAAAGATAGGACACCCACGAGGGCCGTAGGGACACGCTCCGGTTCCTCTGCGTACACCAAAGATTACCGAAAGTGTAACTTACACCGTGGGACTACCTTTTGAAGCGTCGTCAACTACTTTCGCAATTTGTATGTAACATATAGGATGCCAGAGAAATGGTGATACAAACTGGGAAGAGATAATTCCTTATGCAAAATTAACACATTACTTATAGGATTAATAGGCTTTATATTGCCGGTGTTAATTGTCCGGTAGCATATAAATAGGGTTTCTCTTGAATCTGTTAAAATACAAAATCATTTTGTTATCCAAGCTTTCTGCATACTGTTGCTAATCTCTTGCGCTGGAAATTAATTGAACGATGCTCGTGATAAACCCGTTCAAGACAACTGGAAGTTAGCTGTCACTTAAAAATTTTAAATATATTACAGGTTTTCCAAATTCATTATTTTGTAGATCATATTGTTATTCGCCTTTTTGCAAATCAAATTCATCCTTTCACAGATAGAGTTCACTTTGTAAATCGAATTCATTCCTTTGCAATTCAAGTTTTTCTTTCTTTAAGTTATGTTAATAACAAAATATCCGAAAGAAAAAATTTATTGCATATATGTAATAATACTTAAATGTAAATTAAGACAAAATTACATGAAATGAACAAAGAATATTTACACACACACACACACACGCGTAAATTCATCTACCGTGAGAATCATTATAAAGAACTTACCGAAGAACCATTATAAATTATATATTAATCTAAAATAACGTACTGACATAATTTTTTCTTAAATTGTTAAAACATTCAAATATTAGTCAATTGGTATATTTACGACATGCGTTGTATCTTGTTACACGTTCGATCGTTTCACGATAAATGTCTTAATAGGTTTAGCAACCGATGCTCTTCATTATAGATGTTCATGTAGCTAATTCACAGACGATACTCGTCTGCTATCGTATATATCTCATGAAGTTTTCACAATTGTGCGTGCGTGCGCTTGAAGAAAAGTTGGCAAAGGGCACGAGACAGCCGCTGCCAAACGCAGCTAAACCACGCACGGTTTCTAGGAAGAAGAAAAGGAGAAAAAAAGAAAGTGGAAGAGAGAAGAACAAAGTAGAAGAGAAAAGGGTAAAGGTGAGAGAAGGAAGAGAAACAAGCACAGAGAGAGAGAAAGATAGATAGATAGATAGATAGATAGACAGAGAAAGGGCGAGAAAGAGGAAAGAGGGGTGGATAAGAGGGAGGTTTCTAACGCTGTCGACGGGACGTGTATCCGCTGGATTGCGGCCTCGTTCGAGAATCCTCATGGGAAGACGCCATCTTGTTCTCGTACGTAGGTATCCACTGTCCGCCAACCCGATGTCCTGCCACCCCTTTGCATAAACTTACGGACGGACGATGACGTCAGGCAACAAAGGCGTTCAACTCTTGTTGGGATATCGATTTGGTATTTGTATCGCCGTGACGGAATTCGACGAAACATTGGAAATTTTTGTCACCTTTTCCGCGTTTCAATGTGTCAGTCTTTGAACCAGCTTTGAAAGAGGATCAGAGGCTATACTGGCTGTATTGGATGTTGACACCTAGATATACTTAATTTAGAAGTTTCGTATACACTATGATTATTGTAGCTGGTACTCTTTAAATTTAATCTTTCATGCTGAACAGAACAGATAGTATACTTGTAATATTATAGTTCAAATGTTACCCTTGAAGTACTCTATCATTAAGATCGCATTCTCATCCTAACACATTGCCAACCACGTGCACTTTCCACGATTTGGTATTTCACATTTACGTTTAAAAATAAAAATTCTTCAATTTGCACCATTCCTCTGCTTCTAATAGTTTTCGAAATACTAGATCAAATATGTTTACTGTCTTCAATTTTTTGAGCGATTTTCATTTCTTCATTATGGACGTTTGTCAATAAAAAAAAATACACGAATATTTTTTTGAGAACTATACTGTATAACAAAGTTTCATCAAAATCGGTGATTATCACTTAGGAATATTCTCTTATTAGTAATATTCTCACATTAGGCACTTATAAAGCGTGCAAGTAACTTTAAATAATAAAATAATAATTGTCTAATATTTCATATAATTTACATAAGTAATGTGTGTGGTGAAATGTAAAATAAAATAAAAATAAAATATAATTATAAAAATAATTAAATAATATAGCATTTCTGGAAAATATACTACCATTCAGAATAGACAAAATGTAGTAAAGTTATCATTCCACAAATTATTAATGCTATATGAATAATCGATGATTTTGTAACAGTAGTTTTTATACTAATTTGTCGTAAACATAATAATTTTAATAATAATTTTGCTAATAATCTTAAATAAATTAAATAAGTATTTATTTAATTTATTTGAATTATTGAGTATTATTTTCCTAAGTTTAATATAGTTGAAGTAAGAATTATGGAACCAATACAAAATGTTTCAACATGAGCTTTAAGTAATCAATTATGTGAAGAATGTACACTAATTTTAACTAAAAAGGATATTAATAAATATAATAAAATATACAGAGTTAAATTTAATTGTTTTGATTTCTAAATAAGGGAATGATAAATTTTTATAAAATTTTAATATTAAAAAATAATTATTAATATTGAAAACGAGAAAATTAAAGTATATATATCAAATATATCCATTCCTTTTCTAAAACGGAGAGATCTCTGTTTGTATTATATGTGAACTGTTTTCGTATTATGATATATTGCAGTAACTGCAAATTTGCTAGTATTCTTTTCATATACTTCTTTTATTAAAGAATATCATTGCCATAACACTTATAAACTTTTAAAAGACCTATGTTCATATTTTGATCCATAGAATATGTTGACAACATTTGCCTGTTAAAATCTGGGATATTCTTTATAAGAAAAAATATGTGTGTTGCTTACACTAACAAATTCCAAACTGAATTATTTTTTTATCTTCACAATTCCACGTCTATTTAAATTTAGTTCATATTCAATAAGTGTCGTAATACTTATGAACGACAATGAAAATAGTTCATAAGTAAAAAGATTTATTTTGCTATTCTCTATCTTTCGTAATTGTTGTATGAAAAGGTAACAGTACAATTACACTAATTATATATCAAACTATAACAATGATTGTAGAATAGGAAACGAGTGAATTCATCACATCGATAGCGCCGACGAGAAAAGTAACCATGATAACACAAATTTTATTTCATTTGGTAAATGATGCATGCAAGAAGACCCTTTCGGATTGTTATGCTGTGTTGCATACACATTTTATCCGATTTAATTGAGCGCCGCCGCATATTCCCGGTTAATTAATACGAAAAATTGCCAATGTTAATATCGCATGCATTACCTATTAGAAACGGTCCGTTGCATCGACGCATGGACCGATGTACAACGAAGGGTCGCATGAACAGCATTTCATACGGCGAGAGTGATATTAACGTGGTTTATTGTAATTATCAAACAGCATTTCGCGGTAAACGTTCTACGATTCTCATTTGCCAATTTTGCATTATATCTCCAATTTTGCATCGTCGCTGATTTTTCTCGTGATACGTTTTTGTCAAAAAAAAAAAAATAAATGAAAAGGTTGAGAAAGAAAGCTGAACGAAGTGTAATATGCAAGGTCAGCGACAGTTTACCAATAACTAATTCGTAAAATTTTTCAATGCGAATCGCATTTTTCGAAAGGGTTCACGAACTATTACGAGCCGTGAGTTTACGGTCAGTTAGTCGAGGTACGAATCGACCAGCCGATTAAACTGCGCAAAATCACTTCTTCCATTTGAGAACTCCACCGAGGGCGGGTAAATAACGAATTGAAAATCAATGGTATTACGAGATTATGCGTTTATTGGTAGAGAGCTAGTAGAGTTACCGATGCCCAGAGCAGTAATATCGAGTAATTGCGTAAACGCACACGGATCCCTCTGCGTGCCTCTCCCCCTAGCAAAACCCGCGAATGCGATCACCCATCCGTAGAGTTTCGCACATTTGTGCGATCGCTCGTGATGTTTAAAATAATTATCTCGACATTTTCGCTTCCTTTTTTCCCTTTTATTTTGTTTTTTTTTGTATTTTTGTTTTTTTCAACCCGAGCAGTGCTGATTGCTTGCCTTTTAATGGTTATCGATTTTTGAAAGCAAATATGATCGGAGAATGCGTCGCGATGCTCGAACGATGCGAACGACACCGTGCAAAAACACCTGTTTATTATAATTAAATATTAATTGTTTTTAAGGATTAATTATTCGTGATTCAATTAAAAGTACGTTTTACATATGTGTCAGAGAAAATTCGTCTGTATTAAACAGTTTACTCGATTCGATAACGAAAGATCATTCATTCACCTAGTTAAATGTATTAAATCTATAAGTAATCATGCCCTAACGTTTGATATTGTTTATATACCGTAAACTATTGCAGTAGACAGTATTGCAATATCGTGGTACGTTCCCAGTGGCAATCAAAGTAACGTCTCCAACGAAAGGACAATGCATCAGGGTCTTGTCCGACCATGCTCCGGCAATATTAGCCACCGTGGGATGTGTATATTTCGCACATTAACGTGTTTACACAGGACTGATTCTGGGCCCCGTCCGCGACACATTGCGTGCAATATCCACTGTTTGTTCCATGGCTCGCTTAATTCGGACACCCTGTTTCCTTATTTTCTGTGTAAATTCGCCTATCAAGCTTACCGCTACCACTGAAAACACCATGCGGAAAATATCACGGAGGGCGTTTCTCTTTTTCTAAGCCAAGGCTAATTAGCTTAATTCACGCAAATTTCGAAGGACTTTTAAAGGAAAGACAGTATTACAAATTTAGTCGGAGCCATAACGCGCTTGCTATTGATTTAAATTTAAGTTTATCCAAATGCTTAGAAATTAGCGTTGTAAATATTTCCTTTTCCACATGTAGAAAATTCGAAAATTAATAATGAATATTTTATTTTAACATCGTTATTTTATTAAGACGACGTCTATCAAATTTTCAATTATTTGTGTCAAATAACTTGGAGAAGATCATTTACTGACGCTATATGGAATGTTGTCTCTTAGTCTAAAGTGTAACGAACAGATTACGGATGTTTATGCAAATTCATAATTTTCAGAATCTATAAAAGCAGAAGATCGGTAGAAAATTATTTCGCATATCAGGTATTGTAGAGAGTACTATAATTTGCATATTTTATATATTTTTCATGTTATGTGCATTTTCTGCAATTCTGCGCCTTCAAATTTCTTATAAAAGCGCAAAAATCCGTAGTCTAGCAATTAGTTATATTTATTAGTTCTTTCATTTCCCTCAAGAATTTTGAAATCTAATAAAAGAATTTAGATTGATATTTAAAACATATTTTTAAATACTATTGAAGAATACACTCACTTTCTCATTCCACTACTTCTACCCATATTCTCGTCAAAGTTATTATACCATCAGTATAAAATTTCTTCAGTTTTTCATTAAAATACTTTTTGGTGTTACTTCTTATAAAACCGATATTACTAAATTTTTTGTTTATTGAAAAATATATCAATACACGAAACAGATGATAATCTGATAGCAAATTGTTCAGAAAGTGTACTGGGTGTGATCAAATTTCCCAATAGAATTTACGTAGTTCTTCTTTGCATGTTTCGTGTTACATGTGGTCGACAGCATTATCACGGTAAAAAATCATTTTATTTTTGTTTACCACATTAAAACAGCACAATAAAACAATCCTGCTAGAAGATAAATCCTATAATATCCATTAGCTTTGCTTCGTTATAAATTTTCCAAGGATGATGTAACCATAAACTTTCTTATTATGTAACCATAAAAATTAAATTTAAAGAATTGCTTTTTCAATGTAAATTTACTACGAGAAGAATGACAGATTTGAGTAATATTCGAAAGATGATAAAACAAATAGCAAAAATGGAAAAATAACTGTAGGAAACAAGGAAAAGCTTAAACAATCCGGGTTTTTACGTCTCGCTGTAGTATGTCTTATATAACGAAAAAAAAATTAACGTGTAATACAATAAATCCTCCAATAAGGTTGTAAGAATAATGTCCATTGGTAAGGAAATTTTTTGGGAAAAGGAATATGTTTTTAATTGTTCCTTATGCGCAACGTTGGAAAAAAATGGATTAAATGTGCTGTAAATTTCATTGCTATCGTTTCTTTTAACTTTTTTAACCAAGCATAATACACAGTTTGATGGATAGTTTCATTTCTCGAAAGTATCTCGATGTATAAAACATATCTTGAAGAGTATAAACGAATCGCGGCACGAACTTATCGGACGACCTAATATATTAGAAAAGTTGTGGAAAGATCGGATAGTTTACTATGTGCACACTAACAAAACAATAAGGACACAATCTTGCCGGTAGTACAATTATAAGCGGAAAACTGAGGGTGAGATCGAGAGAGGAGGAATGAAGGTGAACAGAGTTAGCACGTTGGTTCGAAGCTGGATAGTGGTAATTCCGTCACGCCGTAAAGGTTGCTTTTTATCGTCTCCACCCTGTACGCTCATCCAACGAGATCCTACGATCTGTGTCAGACGCCTAGGTATTCTACGCTTCCTCTTGTATTCCAACATTCGTTTCTCACTTGCTTCACTGTCTTACACGTGCCGCTTGATTGTTCAGGTTTTATTATCACTCGTTGGTCCCCGACCACTCATTCATCTGGCGTATACGTCTGTGGTCACGGAAACGATCCACTGCTACCATGGTCACGAAAATAAAAGCAGGAGTTAATCGTTTTTCGCGACGGTGTTCCACGATACGGAGAACACGTCGGTTTAAGTTGTTTTTATTAGATCGTTTCATATGAAATGTTGTATACTTCTTCTTCTACTTGTTCTTCTGATCTGTATCTATTTTTTATACACACTCAGAGATGATTTCGTCAATCCACGCAATATTTTTCTAAAAGATTTCGTCTTTAGTATGATTCTAATAGTGCTCATTTGTTACTAATTAAATTTCTTCGTATTTATCTGCTACTTAATCCTCTGTAACCTGATATTTTTTGATTCACGAGAAGAAACATTGCAATTGATTTTAATTTTGCATTTTCTTTGAAGAAGCAAGAATTAATAATTGTTATAAATAAATCAGCTGGTAGTGTAATATACAGTAGTATAGTAATAAACAAATAAAATCCAATTTATAAAATGTAAAATGGAAACATCTTTTAAGCTATATGGTGATATAGAGAGTCAAAAGAAATACAATTTGAAAAGTTGAATATAAAGTAACTTACAACAGAGGAACATATTTGAAATTAAAATAAAATAAAATTTTTTTTTCAAGGTTACTGAACAATTTTTTAACAAAAATTCCATTAGCTCTTTGCTGTATCAAATCAATAATATTGTAAATATTACATATCTATCAAATTTGTATTTTTCTTGTAACTTCAATTTGAATTTAAGACTGATCATTGTTAAATAAAAATTGTATATAATACCATGACCTTTTTCAATTTAAAACTATGTAATATAAGAACAATGAACATTCGAGACTAAACATTTGTACGGCAAAGGGGTTAATCAGCACGTAAAATATATTATTAATCAACTACGAAAACACACCATCTATATTGATTCTTTTATAAGCAAAATGGCGATCGTTTATGTTTATTTAAGTATTACTTTTTGTGACTCGAACAATTTAAACGTTCTCGTCAATATTTCAACGGACGAGAGGCCGTCGAGTGGTAAATATAAATTATTGCAAAAGAAGGAACGACACACGATCAGCACAAAAACGGGGAACGTTGTAGAGGTGCAGCGTGCTCACGGTGCCGGCAGCAAATGGAATTAGCGGGTAGTTTAGTTCGGCTGAGTCGCGAAATAGAGATTGCATTTTTACGGGCGTATTAATACGGCTGGAAACATACTATGATCGGGCTTGTAATGCAGCCCTGGGGGCCCGTGTGATATGATGCATTTGCTTTGCATACAGGATAGCGAGAGGTGGTGCTGGAAGAGGCGAGTACCGGTTCATAGCAACGAGAGAAATGACGATGTGGAGAGAAAGAGAGCGAGAAAGTGTACGCGAATACAAACATGCTTGCATTTCATAACAAGTTACGAACACGCGGAACCGGTACCGGAATCGTCAGGGGTGGCATCGATGGTGCTTGCTTCTATCTATTCGAACGATGCGCGACCAATTATGCCTGTTTATTGCGAAAAACGTTCAGTTCGTTCACACCTTGGCTCTACGTGTTCATGTCGCGTATAATAGGAATTTTTATGTAGGATAATAATGACAGTGGTGTTTTAATTTTCTAACATACAGTAGTAGCTATAGAAATTGCATCACTTCAAAAATATGAAAGTTTTTGGTTTAATAATTACACAAACGGTAATCGTTTGTATCATCAAGCATTACAGGTTTGATTCATATTAAAAAAAAAAAACATAATTTATTATCGTCAATCTACAAATAATTCGAAATAATTGTATGCTTAGAAAATTTGTAAATGATATACATTTTGTACAAATTTCGACTGTAAATACATACAGAAGTGAAAAAAGATTTGCCAACTTTAAACCTTATTGGCTACTCTAAATGTTATTTTTGAGATGATTTGGTACTTTATAGTTACCTCCGTGAGTCATAATAACTGCTTTGTATTCATTGTGCATCGAGTGTATCAATTTTTAAAGAATACGCAACAATGCAACAAATTACCGTGTTAAAACCTACCTACATATTCGATAAACTGTGTTTTTAAAGAGTGGTACAATTTTATCAGCCGCTACTGTAATACCTTATCTGCCGGAAGATTATTAATCCTTTGTACTCGAAGCTTTTGTTGTGCTGAAGTGGAATTTCTTTTAGTTTCTTTTCAGCACAATTACTTGTGTTTCACCTATGATTTCGTCGATTAAAATTCGAAAAATCTCAACAAAACCATCAGCACAAAGCCACGAATGAAAAGAAACACACACACACACACACACACACACATATTGTATTTCCTTTGAAACATTTCATGCGTAGTTGATATTTTCAAAAAACTGTTCTTACAAAAGTTATTTGGTCAAGAGTGGGGCAGATATTAAAGTCAAGTTAATTTCTTTAAATGGAACCCTGCAACTCTTTTTTCACAGTATGATAGGCTTTGTTGAGATAAATACAATAACCTATTGTATGATATTGCATTGAAAAAAGGTCGTAAATTAGATTTAGTCAGATGAACGCAAAATCGTTAACGTACGTACCTGTATCATCTTACGCCCGCGTCTATTGAACACTCATCAAGCTCTGCATTATAAACAAAGATAGGGCTTTTTACCTACTCTTATGTCTTTTAGAAAAATAGTTGCATTCCACATTTACTTCCATTATTCCTATGACCTTCTCTTTTCAAACGTACTAACCCTTTGCACTCGAAATACTCCTAAGCACTGACAAAACTTGGCATTATACTCGAAATGTGTCTCTGCGTATCAAGAATATACTGCGCAAGAAATATTGTGATTTACAGTTAAATTTTAGTTGCACGTAATTTCATGTCTCATTAATTTCAATATTTAATCGTTTCTTTGACGCAGACCAAAATGAAAGAGAAAAGCTGAGAAAATGTTTGGATTAACCAAAGGGATTAAGATTATTAAATTTTAAATAGAATTTATAAATATTACCGGAAGACACGGTACGCTGAGCTTCAACGCGTTATTGTAAAGAGGTGAAAATGATTACCGGCATCTGTGGATACGCATTGCTTCCTCAATCAGGATGGCTAGACAAAACAAACGTATAGCCGGTGTTTTCAAACAAACAATTATACCACGCGCCGCGATCAATTCTAAAAATTGTTCACTGAGCATTTTTTTCCATCAGGTACCACTTCGGGCATGCACCATTGCACTTAAGGGTGGCACAATGGCGTCCGATCGAGTTGTACAGAACAATGGTACTTGTTACGATGGCAACGAGATGTCACCGACCGTGAATTAGCGCTGTGGTCGAAGTCGAACTGGGGTATTCAGCATAGAAGAAGGGGTTCCTGAAAGGGGTGACACGCTATGGAAACAAGAGAAGAGAAATTCTTTTCTTGCGTATTCATGTACAGATGCTCTTTACCGAAACACATGGTACGTCGCGTTAACCCCCGTCCAAGGTTCTTGCCTTGACTAGCTCAGAATTTATGTCCTATCGAACTGACGTCACAAATGCGATGGTACGTGTACCACGGAGTATATACGTCAGTACTAATACGTGAATCATCCTATTCTCGTTCGATCAACCCTGCGGTAACCTGAGATCCTGTACGAGGGATTTTTGCCAAGATATTACGAATTTCCCAGCCTGTCAGTAATCATAAGGCATGCTACCTAATTAAAGATAAGCTTAACTAGGTTTCCACGTCAGAAGTCAGTAACGATTAGTGATATTTTATGATACAAAATCATTCGGAGAATAATTTTGATTAAGTTTAATCCAGATTAATTAACTGGATTACGTAGTTCTTTGTCTGACTGTTATTCGATCGTTGCAGAAAATAAAAAATTTGAAAAATTTATAGGAAGGATAATGTAATTGGACATGTTAATAAAAACTAAATGATACAGTAGGGTCCCCTATAACGAACAAATGTTATAACGAAACTTTTCCTTACTAAATTATGACTCGTACAACGAATGAATGCACTACAATGAATGTGGAAAAATACAATGGATCGTTTTCTTGATTGTGCTACTCTGTCTTCGTTAATCTGCCCTCCCTCTTCTTATATATAACTTTTTTACAAGTTCTACAAATGTTTTTAAAGCATAAGTCTATGTGCATGTGCAATATATAATATTTAAATATAATAAATTAATTTATAACACGTATATTCCTGTGTTCTTATTATTAAGGATGTATCTGTATACTATGTTTAAAAACGTGTATACAAAAACGTGTATATGTACACTCTTGTACATAAATATTATTACAGAAAGTATTATACCAGTAAAAATATACAACGTGTTCACGCGATTAGTCGGCAGCATTTTTCTCGCAAGTGGCAGATTGGCGAGAAATATGGAAGATAATTGCTTTTTATGTACAATAAGATGACTAATATAGATTTTCAAATTTTTTAATGATTTTCTCATAATTACGACACTTGAGCATGCTATTAAGATCTTATTTTTATAAAAACATCATAAATGAAAATAAGTATTTAAAAGTTTTATCGCATGTATTTGATGTACTAGGAAATTCCAGACTGTCCTTTAAAGATTTATAATGAGTGTTTGGGTGTTTTTTTTAAATTTAATAAGTGTCCTAATACTAATGAACGTAAGTGTACGTACCCTATAACAAACGAATTCTACAATGAACAACGTTTTGGAGCGAATTAATTCGTTATGGATGTTAAAACTGATAGAGATAGATAAAGCTAGAATTGATGGAAATGAATTGTAAATTTTACTATTTCAATTAGTAAAAAACTTATACTACGCAAAAATTAATAGTTTCATGTAATATTTTTATAACAGTCCTAACTAAGAAAAATAAGTCGAGACGTTCTTTAAGACATAATAATTGTTTTTAAATTCTGTCAAACAATTTGAATTTTCTTTTTTTTTGTTTTTGAGAAGTTAAAAATGCTAGATGACGTATGTAAAAGTTTTTGGGAAAATAGCATATGGTCGAAATTGCGAAGAAAATAAAGGTCGCTTCTAACATTTGAAAATTTCATCGAAATTGGTTAACGTTACTATGAGCTGAAAACTAGCATCCTAAAAATTTTCATTACAGGCTCAGAAGAAAAGATTGTAAATAGTAACCTTCATCTTCTTTGTGATTCGGACCAATTGCAATTTTCTCAAAATCTTTTTGTACACATCAACTAGTAAACTGATTCTATTGTAATTGTTAAAAAAAAAAGAAAAAAGAAATTTTTTCCAATTTTAAAAAAGTTATTCTGTTTTAAAGAGTGTTCGAATATTAATGAGAGTAACTGTACTTCAACGATTTACATTTATTTCATAATTTTCTGTACTATTAAAAATGTTATAAACAAATACTTTGCATATAAGACAAAATAGAAATATTTCGTATTTTATGTTTACTATTCTTACTCAAATTAAGATGGGTTAGTCAAATTTGCGCTTGTATTCGCAGATATTTGCTTGGAAACCAGTAGTTGTCTATTGGTAGATGAACACATGGTAGATGGTTATGGTGAGTGAATACGGTACCCTCTGTTTGGATTACGGACGTAAAGCTTCGTTGGTGTCTATAAACAGATGATGAAGAGGAAGGCAAGAGGTATAGAGAACTGCATTTTCGATACCGCTATGACAGATTGAGAGAAAAGCATCTTTTGGTGGCCAACGAGGCGTCTCGCCACCTATAAGCACCCCTAATACGGGACAAAGACGCTGTACACCATGTCGTTGTATGTGTATGTCGTATAACGTAAAATTATTTACCATTTAAGTAAGATATTTGGCAACAATAAAATGAACTAAAAATTTAATATTAAATTATCGGTTTTGTAAATCAACATAAAGATCAAATTTGCAAATTTCTATTCAATCGATATTTTTATAAAAATTAAAGCTTTTAGATTGTTTAAATTTACTGTTCCCTGATTTCTTAATTCAATACAGTTCATTTAGATTGTAATATCGAACCTTTTCTTTTTTTTCGAAAGTAGTTTTATCTCTGTTAATAAATGTGGATAGATTTTTAATGAATTTTTGCATCATTTCTATCTTTTGGCAATCCAATTGCCATTTAAAAAAGGAATGATGTACTTTGCCTTTTGTAAATAACTATGTAATACAATTAAGTGATACAGTATGAATTTTTCAAATTTTTTCACATTTCCTATCGCACCTTGTACAGTGAAATATGCTGAGAAATTATCATTGCAGAAACTCGTAAATTTTGTATTACAAATTATGGTTTCTAATGTTGTAAATCTGTTTTCATAAATTACAGTTTCTGATGCTTTCTGGTTTTATTTCAATTCCGCATTGTAAAATAATAAAATTTAAAAATAATAAAGACAGTGAATTAACATTCTGAATTAATAATTGAGTATATTAAATATAGATGCATTAAAAATAAAAGAAACAAAGACTGGTTATACCTTTTAACTAATTTTTAACTGCTACAACTTTTTGTATATAATTTTCAATGTGTATTTAATATTTTTGATATCATAAATGTTTAGAAGTGAATGATATTGAATATTTTAATTATGTCCCTGAATCTTTAAGTCACATAATCTTATCGTATCTTTCTCATACTTGTATTTTGTACGTAAACTATACCGCTTAGACTATTGTAGGGGGCATAATCAAAAGTAATGCTGTATAGGGATGATTTCATGTACGTATAAAGGTAGAAATGCTATGTAAGGATACTTTTGATGCTGTTGCAAACAATGGTCGTTCAGATACGGGAATGACAATGCCGGGCGGCCAAAATGCACATTAGAGACACCTAACAGCCGTCTGTTATTGAAACCTCATCTCTGCTTACCAGTATGGAAACTACTGTCGACGCTTATCCATAAAGCGAATGTTCTCAAGATATTATTTGTTCTTGACCTTTTGTTTCCACGAATTGTAACCATCGCAATTTGTTTTTTCTCTTTCCTAACTATCCTTCTATTGAAACGAATTATTTCACGTTTCAAGAAATTTATTATAATGGGAGAATTTAAAGCATTGAATTAAGGAAAAAATATTGCCCATGATGCTTGAGTTTTCATGCAACAATTTAATAAAAAATAAAGCATAAATAGCCTAATAAACATTACAATGTTTATACTAAATTCATATTTATATTAAAAACTTGTTTTTTTTTTATTAAATGTGAATAATTACATCAAAACTAATGTTATAAAGGATGCATGTAATAGTTAAGAAGTAAAATATTTAATATATATTCAATGTGCAATGTTGTGTACAATTCGTTATTTTGACTATAACACAACGTTGAGAGGTATACCATTATTTTGTATAAAGTTATAGCAATTTGTTTAAAAAGTTAAGTCTGAAGGTATCTATCTAAATTCAATTTAAAATTAATTACTTTGTTTAAAACGAAATGACAAAATATATGTATATTTAAAAATTAAAAATATCATTATAAATCAAACTCATTATGAATAAAAATCATTATGTACATTTTATTTCATTTTCTTAATTAACATAAATAAATAAATTGTATAAATTTATATTGATTTTAAGTGGTTTAATTGATTTAATTATATCTTAAATAAAAGCCAAGCATATGCCTTTTGCTTAATTTTATAAGATTCATGCTTAGTGTCAATTTTATGTACTTAATTGGTTCAATAAATTATTATCATTTCTCATATATAAAAGAATTTAAATAATTTTGAAAGAACTCCTTCTTGTATTAATGAAATTTTAGCATCGCTGCCCAATAAGTATTCAAAGGCAGCGTTTAAGCTTATCTTCTTAATCACATTTACTGTTCATACTTTAAAAGCAGGTCAATTATATTTCAAGAGTCATCAAAGTAGGTTTCATTACACAACCAATAAACGGGCAAACCGAAAAAATTAAGCCACTTGATTCAATTGCAAACAGATGTGGTCATCGTATCACTGTGCTCACCCCCTCTTTGTAATTCAGCCCTCTCGCTCTTTTTTACAGACCAGCTATCGTTCAAACTTGCTAAATATAGAGATACTGTATCTACTTCGAGGGGAAACGAGGCCATCAACGAGGGTGCCGTCGGTATCCGAAGGGAGCGTCAGATTTTAGACCGCAGCAGATCGGACAAGTGCATGCTCTCTCCATTATAAACGTGCCTCTAGGCTTTACTTCGACGAGCAACGAGCCATGAAGACCTCGTCATATGTGCACTTCCTATTACGTTTGTGATCGATGGCGGCGTACGTCATTGTTACCTCATCGAGTAATTCAGCAAGTCTGTCGATGTTGCTACTTTCGTGGAGACTTTCCCAAAAATTATTACAAATGTTCAACTGTAACCCTGTGTTAAATTACATACCTGTGTTTCATTCTTTTATTCTTACTATAATAACGATTGTTAGCCTTTATCGGGTATATGTCACCTTTCACGTGACGTTACACTTTTTACTATAGCAAACAGGTTTATCACCTGTTACGCAACACAGGAAAGTTTACCGCATCAGTCACTTGTTATGTGGAAAATGTTTAAGAAATATCATACATTGACAAAATATAAATAAATAAAAAATCTTGACCACATGCTCTGGAAAAACGAGACGTTTTTGTTTTAAAGTCGTCAACGACGTGTTGTACACGACATGCGCAACACGTCGACTGAGATTATTTGTCGAAGTACAGTTATTTAATGGATATTGCATTTTTTTATTTTGCATTTATTATTTTGTAAGAAAATGAATATGGCAAAAAGTAATAAATACCCGTTTTCAAAGTTTCGGTTAGACGTGGCAGAACAAATTTTATGAAGTATATGTATTCACGATTATCGAAAACGTAGAAAGATGTCCGCTGATAACATATCGCATCGTTTACAAGCAAAGTAATAAAGACATTTTCCAAGGAATATTCCATTCACAAAGGCTAAAAAACAACCACAAAGAAGATGTAGGATATGTACAAAATACAAAGAATGCCTTATGGCAGTACATATTCCAGACTGTTTTAAAATATATCAGACTGTACAATGTAACTAATAAACAAAATTAGTGTTCATATCTGTGTCAAATTCTTTCTGTAAGACTCTACCGAGTTTTCTCGTTTCAAATGACCCCTCACGGCGAGTTATAGTGTAGCGTTCTGGCACGCGTATCTGTGAATTAGCTGTCAGCGCAAATGGTTAAATTGCAATTGAAAATGTTAAAATATATGATTTTGTGTAATAAAGTGTTTTCAGGAATGTCAGTGCGACATTTTTTGTATAAACGTCGACTACTATCGGACTAGATTTGAAAATCTGACGTCCGATAAGGGTTAAAGTTAACGCTGGACGACTGCTATTACGGGACATTAACTATATTTGTAACAATTGAAACGCTGCTGAGTTGTTATTCCACGTAAATCACAGAGGAGATTGAACAAACAATGATTTCGACACATTCCAGTAGCATGGACGTGCACAGTTAAAGAGATCGATTGATAATTACGTTCGACGGGAATGCAGTGTATCGTATAATTTATAAACTATTATATCTATCAACTTTCGTGACCAAAAAACATGTGAGTTGTGTTATTATATCTTTTGGAAAGTATTTATTTAATTACTTTTGTATATTGTATATACAATTGGTTTTTTGTTAAACGATACATCTAAATACGATGAATAATAAGAAAGAAAAGTTCGTGGGATGAAAATAATTTGAAAACTATATTTTAGAAATTTTTTATAAAAAAAAAAGAGTGAAGAGCCTAAGAGAGGCGTCTTCAAGATATGGCATTCCAAGAAGGTATTTGATAAAATAAAATTTATAATATTTGGCGAAGAAATTATTTTGTAATCAAAACTAGATAGACTTAACAAAACTTTCCCACAATTATATTTGTGATCGCTGCAAATTATGCAAAAACTATTCCGAGTTACATTGGTAACTTTTATTGTGTCACTTAATGATTTCTTAAAATCATATAGCAATGTTTAACGTTAATTTAAGTTAACTATTATGATAATGCTATTTTGATTTTTATTATTGTCAACTTATAAATAGTATAGAATAAAAAAAAATAGAACCTTTCTTTATTTCTTTAACAAAAACTTCAGCAAATAAAAAGAGAAGTAAAAACATCAGACGATTATTCTATTTTCGATTTCAATCAAGATAATTAATCTGATCAGCTTCCATTACCTCCGATAAATTTTATTTAACACTAAATAGAATCTAATATTTTTCTATTTAGCGTCGTAAAGCATCACGTTTTTCCACGCTTTTAAAATCAACAAGTAAACACAATCTCAATAATGCAATATCGATATTTTACCATGATTTCACAGTAAATAATCCGGTAGCCAAACAGAAACACAAATATAACGACAGGGAAAGGTAAATTTATGACCGTCACTTGGTTAACTTTTCATTCACAGATAGATTTAAAGGCGGTGTAAGTCAGAGTAACTAGGTTCAAATTAATTGCTTTAAAATAGCCAGGATCTTGTAATCCTTGGGAAAGCCCAGCTTGAAAGTCCGGCTAAGACTTTGTTTAACACTCGTCCAGATAATCTCTCTGTCTCCCGTTCCGATGCTGGCAAATGGCAAAGCTGAGTAAGAGATTGAACGGAGAAGTCAGAAAAAGAAGGAGAAGGATAGGTATTTTGCACGGTATGGCTGCAAGCTAGTACCAACAAGGAGGTTAAGACGAAGGCGAAATGAATACAAATGACACTCGGGTCACCTGCACCGTAATTGGATGAATCTCTATTCGGAGGATTATCCTTCGTTGAACGTCCTGGGAGCCCGCCTGCACACTTGGTACCCGCCCCCTATTCCTACTTTTCCTACGAGCGAATAAATTTCAACGGGATACGAGTAAGCTGCCAGCACGTTGGAGGCTAAAGGTAAAGGTTCTATTCCTCCAGAAGGAGTCTCGCGAGGATCAAAAAGGACGAAGATCATAAATCTGATAACGGTACACACCATCCTGACCATCTAAATAACCAAGTAATGTCCTGTTGTCCAGACAATGATGGGACATCATGCTTCCTAATACCTTTACAACTATGGAAGTAGGTTTTACAAAACGTATGCTCGTGGTGGTTTCCACGGTGCATCAACCGTACTACCAAAGCATTTACGACCCGGAACGAATTAGCGGTTGGATGCTAGGCTACGTTACTTCTCCTCCTAGTTTCCTTGAAGATGGCCAGTTCTTTTGACCTTCCACGAAGTCAAGATTTGACAAAATGATGAATTTCAGCTTCTTTTCCTTTTGAGAACAATAGAGTAAACTGTACAACGATGTTTACTCGTGTGTTTCTCTCTATTCTGCTTCCTTTGGGATAATGAATTTTTATGAAATATTGAAAAGAACTGAAAATTGTGATAGATAAATCTATGTAGAATAGATTTGACACGTTTACAATAAAGTTTCTGAGGCAAATCATTAATGTGATGTTTCTTGTGTCCTTTTTTTTTAATAACTTTTAAAATGATACGTATGTTTTGATCGATGAATCTTATACACATATGCATGTATGTATATGGGATATCAATACAGTAACGTTGGTACTCCCAGCAGTGCTCTCTTGGGTTTTGATAAATTTCCAAGCACGTTGGCGTGATTGGGGGAACAGCGAACAAATAAATCTCATCATGATCTTGACTTTTAGCATATTTTGCCAATTAAAGTACCCGGCAACGCTTTACGAGCTCTAGTCAGTTATTCCCACACTTCGTCTGGCATTCCCAGTGGTGTCTTTGTTTCGTTCTACTCCAAGTAAATTTACCTCGTTCAAAATGCAAATCTCGCATCGGTGAGTAAACTTATTTCTTTTTTACAATGCACTGTATCTTTGTATAGGTTACTTTTCGCAATTTGCTTTGTAGCTTTATGCAAGTATAAATGTTTATTCAGAACGTAAGAATCATACGAAAGCATGGAAATTTTTCAGGTTGAAAAATTTTGAATAAAAAAAACAGAATCTTTGGCGATAAATAACACGAATATGAAAATGGTTAAAAAAATTCACACGTGCAAGTGATTCATTCAAATAAGATCACCTAAATATCTCTTTGAGCTGTTGTAATGCAAAACATATTTCTGACAGTTTACATGGTTTCAAGAGACGAATCATTGCTTTTTTAATACCACTTGAGATTTTTTTTATATATGCGTAACTATAATTTTTCTTTATGGCGCCATGTAGCTAGTCAACAATTACGTTGTATATATATATTTGACAATCCGTATGTATATAAATACATAAGTATTTAATATAATATTATGTTATAAATATTATTTCACATTAAGTGATCAGTTGTTTTAATTGTTCATATTCTACAGTTCTACGTAAAGAATTTGGGACACCTCTATAGACAGGATGTATATTTCCTTTTGTAATAGTTTTCACGATTTCTGAGTTATTTAAAATAATTTAGCAAGGAAAGTTTATGCCTAGAATTGATCAGTTTTTAGTCACCAATCAATTACAATAATTAAAACTTCTTAAATATTAATTTCTTTAATTAGAAAGGCTGGTTCATCGTTATTTTTTTTAAATGGAACTATATTATTTCTTCCTTCTGATATTCTAGAGGAACATAGATATTCACACTTTAAATTATTTACATAAAACGTTCGATTTTTCAGTGCCGAAACATTTAACCATTTAAAAGAAAATTACAGACTATCAAGGATACAATTTTTCACAAAATATGTATAATAAGCTGTCACAAATGTCAGGTTACATATTTTTATACATAATTCAGGATTACAGTAAATTAATTATTATTATATAAATTACAGACTGTAGGAAATTCTATTTCTTATAATGTTTGTATAATTCCCTATCCCAAATACAGTGACTCCCATTAATATGCGGACACTCTTTAAAACGAAATAACTTTTTCAAAATTGGACCAAAGAAATTGTGTTCTTGTGAGAAGTTAGAAGGATTAGTTTACTAATCGGCGTGCATAAACAGTTTTAGAAAAATTCCAACTAGTCTAAATTATGAAGAAAATAGTAACGGTTGCCATTTACAACCTTTTTATTTGACCCTGTAACGAAAATTAAAAGGTACATTTAATAAATTCATGTCAATTATACACGTGTTGAAAATTTCATTGAAATCGGTTAACGCTGCTAGGAGCTACAAATGATTAGAAATGGCAAAAATCGAAGCTTTTCACGACCTTTGACCTATAATTACGATAAATCGAAAAATTCTTACATCTTTCAATGCGTGCACCTTGTTCCTGCATCAACCGAAATTCAATAAAACTTTTAGCATGTATGTAACGAACACAAATCTACAAAATATATCTTTTACATTTTCATCACAAGCTCAGATAAAAGAGTTATAACAGGAGAACTCTACTATGTTCTTTGCAATTCCGATTAATTAAAATTCTTCAAAACATTTTTGACACATCATCTAGTAAACTAACTTCTTATGAGAACTCAGTTCATTTGGTTCAATTTAAAAAAAGTTATTTTGTTTCAAAAGGTGTCTGAGTATTAATAGGAGCCATTGTATATGATTAAATATTGTCATACATAATTCACGATCACAAGTAAATTAATTATTATTATATAAACTACAGACTATCGAAAATACAATTTTTTGCAATATTTGTATAATACTCTACCACAAATATGAGGTTAAATATTCCCATACATAATAATAAATTAATTATCATCGTTCATTATAAAATGGAAGGAAAATTAATCGATATCTACAAGATGATACTTTCTATGTAAATATTCGTTGCAAGTTACAGTGAACGATACATACCTTTGACGAAGAATTAAAAAAACCGCTGGAAGGTATCAAGCGTATCACTGATATTAAGCGAAGCGTAAGGAAAGAGGGAATGTGAGGGGTAGAGAAGCTGTTTTTAGGAGTCGGGTCCAAGCCACTAGCGATCTACTCGTTGGAGGACGAGGAGAAGCTTCTAGAGTATGGTTTAGGGTAGATAGGGGCAAAAGTCAGTGCACAGCCCCTGTGGGGGCCACTTCAGGGCTTCGTGCCTTCGTCGCGACTTCAGAAACTCCTGTTGCCGACTCTGCTGAAATCTGTACAACCTGCGTATCAGAGGGAGAAGTAAAGAGGACCAGAGAACTGGTCACCATCTTCAGAACGGTGAAACAATTCGTTGTCACCACAGACTTTCGAGATTTGTTTCGTTGAACTTCATAACGTTTGGGAAGTTTAATGAAAAGGCGAGGTACATCCTTCACGTTTTGTTATTATCCCTCTATTACCCAATTTTTTAATGCTTATGAGAAGAAAAGTTACAGTTGATAACAGTTTTACATTCTGAGAAACGTTGAAAAATATAAATTCTATCGAAATAAATTCTTTCCAACTGGATTCGCGTAATCAGTACAGCGATTCCAATCGAAATATTTGTGATAGTGTTCACAAGTTAACAAAAAAGTGGAAAAATGTCACGGTTAATAATGGAAATTATTTCGATTATTGATCTATTTTTTTATTGTACTGAACGATCGAAAAGAATTTATTTCTACGCCTAACAACAATACAACGATACAATAGTATAGCAATAAACAAATAAAATATGATGTATAAAACACGGACGTATGGATATGTAACTTTTAAATCACATGGCGCTGTAGTTTATATGTTTATTATTTACAACATAATATCCAAAATAATACTATGCATACCGAACTAAAAGATAGAACTGATAATATTTTTCGTCTTAAGCAAAAAAAAAGAAATAAATAATTAATACATAATAATTGGTAAAATAATTGTACCATTGTAAAAAACGTAAGATAGATTGAACGGATGAATTGATGTGCTTAACAGTTCTCTTACTTCACCGCCGTTACCAGGATGCCGGTATGAGCGTTAAACTTTATTAACATCCTTATCAAAAACAGCGACGTGGCTAACTGCCGTAGTTGCACTTCACGTGATTCGGAAGTTCCTCTGCTGCTGTGTTCGAGGATAGTTGCGGGGGTTTCTCCCGTGGGCGCCGTGGCCAGCCGTTGGGTTTGCGAGCCCTGAAGGACTAGTCCGTATCTCTAGTAAACTATCGTTCTGGAAGTGTACAAGAGACGGGATAGCGGTCAACGCATTTATGCCCGACTCGCGACACGTACGTACGTTTATCGACGCCAGGATCGAATTAAACTCGTGTAAAGAAAGTTGAATGTTTCGTTGATGCATTAAAGAGCGACGGAACTGTCAAAACTGTTATTAAAAGATTGATTTCCTTCTGAGAAATCTTAAATGTGTTATACTTAGCTTTCACGTTGATATCTGATAAGAAAAAAGTGTTTAACGTAGAAAAATGTTAGCATGAAAGTACATGTATAAAATGAGAATTGTAGGTTGGTGTACTTAACTTATTGTTAGACTTGTACTTACAATTAATTAGCGCGTATGATAAATACACCAATCCCAAAAAATTTAAATGATCTGACATTTCGGGACTAAATTTATACGATAATATTACTTTTCGTTGCTAAAGAGGATCATAAAAAAAAAACAGCTTCAAAAAAACAATTCCATGAATTTATTAAAATTAATACATTTCTAAAAATCTGTAACTGAGTGTGTTATTATTTCTTAATTTAGTAATATACTTTATGTTTCAAGTTATTAAATAACATGTGAAATTATTATGTGAAATAAATTTGTAAAAATCTCATTGTCTTCTTATTTGTTTCTGAAAAATATTTTTAATAAAGTTAAGGAGCTCTATCACTGAAATTTTTCATGAATTTTTTTAACATGCTTTTGTAATATTTAATTTTTTCAAATTTTATGCAACAAATGATTATATGCATCATATTTAATAAGATTGCTTTCTCGCTTATTTGTACAATAATATGAGAAATTTAATTTAATACGTTCAAGTTGCTGGGATTATAGTAGATTTTGATATTAAAAAAAAAAGAGTGTATGATCGCAGTGATTTTATGGTCAAATTTCAGTAAGTTCTAATGACTCATTTTCAGCGAAAGGTTAGCTGAGTGTGTTTCGAACGGGGGAGGAAGGAATGTCCCATAACACACGTGAGTAAAGTTATGATGGTTTATGAATACCCCGTAACGAATGTTATACTGGGTCCATGAACCCCGGTGAATAGCAAGCCGTTATGCTATAATACGAAACTATAACGCGTGATTTTCTATGCTGAAAATTGTTTTACGCCTATAAACAGAACCTGCTGTGAAGCGACAGTTGGTGCATAAAAATGTAATGAGAGGCGTTTGTATGAACGTATACATATATCGATTTAGATTACTATTTTCATTTTTATTTCATTGCTAAAATTAGTTGCAATACCTTTCCTTCTGAGAAATATCATTTTGCAACTAGTATTTTGCACATCAATATAGGAAAATTTCTTACAAAATGTACAGTTAAACTTTTTATTTGAAATTTGTTGATATCTGAGCAGTAACTGGTTAGATTTATAATTAATAACGTAATATAAACAAATGTAACCTGTTTGATTTATAAGTAATCTACAAGTTTAAGATCAGCGTAAAAGTATTCGAGGTTTTAAGAAACAAAATTGAAAAACTCAAAAAAGGTGAAAAAAAAACATAAGAAATTTAAATACAGAAATATGAAGTTATTTTTATTTACCAGAGTACGCTACTATAAAATCAACATATAACACAGAGTTGTGAGATTTAAAGTAAAAGAAATATTGTGCATAAGAAATTAATTTTTGCATATACAAAGAAACGCTTTAAAATATTTTTGGAGCAAATTATTTTAGAGTGTGCAAAATTTACGGCATGTTTTTTTGTCCGCTCAATCACTATTTACAAAGTCGTATCAATAGACTGCAGATTTTTGTGCATTTGTAGGAAATTTAAAAGTAGAAATAATTTTCTACCATATTTTCAGTTTCTTTACTATATTTTCAAAAATGTGAATTTGCATAGAAAGCCGCATTCTATTTATCACGTTTAATCTTTGATAGATGTTTTCAATTTTTTCAGTGTGCCTTCGTTATTACATTAGATGTTAATACTTATTAGTATATAATAAATTTAAAGTAGAATATAAGACAATTTATTAATTAAAAACACTAGTATTGATATTTCTGACAAAAGAAAATATGTAACGAATGTATGTTTACGTATACGAAGAGTTTCTACAATTTTACTCTCTCTGTTCTAAAATCTGTGTCATTTTTTATACTTAATGTATTTATAAAGAATGAAAAGGTTTCAAAGTGCTAGTTAGTTGATCAAAATTATTAGTAAAGTGAACAATAAAAACAGAAGTACGAGTAAAAATAAACGAACCAAAACTCTTAATATATTTGTTAAGATGTACATTAAGATACATATATTCACATAAAATTTAAATTCAAAGGGTTTAACTTCAGGTAATAAATAATTAATGAAATAATAAAAATTATAAGTCACGTTTTAATATTGTACTTGCAACTTAATTTGATTAAAATAATTAAAAAGACGTTCATAGTTGATCAACGTTGTATGCTTTAATTTAATATATTCGTCTTAAAATGTTTATCAATTTGTACGTTGATAAACATAGAAACAGTTTCAATAACAACAAATAGTTAATAAAATACAAAACATTATCGAGAAAATCAATTTAATGCAAGATACACTTATGCAAGTAGAGTTACACAATACAGTCTAATGTCGAATTCGCCAATAACGGATTCAGGGAGTCATGACGTATCGTTGACATAACTGCGGGGGGTGCGATAGGTAGCAATTTGTAAGAGGAACCCCTGCGGAGCGGCTGGTGTAGAGTCGCATTTAGCTCAGGGCACAATATGCTATGCCACTTGATTAAAACACCGTGCTGCATTCTCCATCCCATAAAACACTCCTAAACGGTGATACAAAGGGATTGCTCCACCGAGGTTAATTTACTTGACGAATCAAGGACGTCGTCTATAATAAACATGCCACTGTATTCGTGGATTCCTTTTTACACTATTTTTGTTTGCATCTCCTAAAGGAAGAAAATATTAAAAGATTGATGGTTTAAGCTAAAGTTTCCTTTTCTTTTTTTTCTTATTTTCATTTATCATTTGAATAAATAGACAAATTTGTTTAAGTCACTCACGTAATATAGGATTTCGTGACTAGCCATCACGTTAACCTTTTATAGAGCTGTGCAACTTAAAAGTTACGTCTCTATATATCTATATTTTACAAATTTCAATTTATTCGTTTATAGTTACAGTGTTGTACTGTATTGCTGTACTATTACATTATTTACCAGCAAATTCTTTTATAATCATCATTACCTCTTGTTTCTCTAAACTAAGTAAAAAATTGCAATCAATCATAGTTGTTTTCCTAGGGGTTGCAAGTAATACTGTTTCAAATTATAATTTGTTTTTAAATTATTCATTAGTGTTTTAAATTATAACAGAGGGTTGAAGGTAATACTGCTTTAATGTATAATCCGTGAAGTTGCTTTACGAAACGAAGTCGAAGAATGTATAGACTATGAGAAAGAAAATATTGAGAAGTTTATGCTTTTAACTGAATGTTTTCTTTTCGTTTTTGTGCATTTATCATTGGAATAAATAGAGAAATTTATTTAAATTACTTATATAATAAAAGATTTCGTGTCTAACTATCACTTTGAGGATAACAATGTTTCCAATTATAATTTGTGCAGCTTTACGAAATTGAAGGGTGCATTCACTATGAGGAAGAAAATATTGCAAGAGTCATGATTTAAGTTAACGTTTCATTTTTGCGTGCATTTATCATTGGAATAAATAGAGAAATTTATTTAAATTACTCATATAATACAGGATTTCGCATCTAGCTATCACGTTGAGGATAACAGTGTTCTGAATTACAATCCGTGAAGTTGCTTTACGATATGAAATCGGGGGATGCATTTACTATGAGGTCCACTGCAACATGTAGTATGATGTAGTGGCTCGTTGTGTAACACTCTACGAGTAGAGGGCTCCAGAAAGATGTACCAACAGATGGAGGTGTTAATAATTGATAGTCGCGCCCCTTCGCTGGTATTTGGGGGTGCGCTGCTAAGGGTTGATGGATATTTTTTCAGGGAGAAGAAAGAATTGCGCACGATGCACTTAATTATTTTGACGAAGCCCCTTTCTCCCTTCGTCAATACTGGGGTTCTATCGAAGAAACTCAATACACCGAATATGTTGGTAAATTTGTTGACTTAAGGCGCAAAGTTGACTACGTTCTAGCGAAAAAGAAAGAAATGATACGTTAGTTAGGTCACTTTTCTTCATCTTTATATGAAACTTTACTAAAAATTGAATAAGAGTAATTCAAAATTTTTGAAGTTTTAATTACACAAATTTATATATATTACAGTTATAGAATGAAATTACGGTTAAATGTAAAAATTTAGCAGATATATCAACTTGTGATACGCGATATATAGAAATTCGTATTTCAGATAATTAAAAATTATATTGTCAGCCTTCTTGAAGCATGACAACATTAATTATTCATTTATTAATCTTGTTAAAAAAGTTTCAAACTTTTACTCAATGCATTAGCTGAAAATATACGTGCACAAACTTCAAGCTACTTGATCTTGGAAAGATGAAGGAAGGAAGGATGGAAGGAAACTTTTGTCCTTTAGAGAGTAAACAAGTTGTAATTTCGTTCTTCAAACAGTAACTAGGCTAATAAGTTGTCGCCGCAGTAATTGTTCAGTAGTCAAACAATGCTAAATACACTTTTTTTCCCTCTTTATTTTCATATTTATTCGAATCAATACTTGTGCCACATAAAAGTTCTTATAGATTCAGCACATTAAAATACTACTTTTCCAAGAAAATCAAACAATGCATACACTGGATGATCAAATTATTATAATCATTCCGATATTATGTATTACTTATTTGGTTATTACGAGAAGTATCGTTACGTTTCTTAATTAAATATAGAAAATGCTTCTAAACTTTTAAAAATTATTAAAAGCTTTCTAAACTATTCATATTCTATCTTTACTATTTTATTTCTTTTTTAAATTTAGAAATCAAAAATATCGTGCGAAAAAATTAATATAAACATTATTAATATAATAATGGTACATTTCTTACTTCTGATTCAATTGAGCGTTTCAATAATTTCCATAGATTTTCTATTAGATTCATATTCGGTAAGTTGCCAGGAAAACACTTGAATTTTCTTCAAGCTTCAGTCAAATTGTTCATCTATATGTTAACAACAAGGAAAGTAAAAACATTTTACAATTATATTACATGACTGCTAAATTTGGTAAAGCTTAATATAAGTTGAAGAAAAGTAACCAACGTAAAAGTATAACTCCACCATAATGTTACCAATTCGGTGATGTTATATTGTAGTTATAATATTACCGAAAACAAAATATACATTCCCGTTCACAAGTACTGAGACATTTATTGAATGCAAATCAAACCTAAATAGTCATTATGAATCATTAAAAGACACTCTAGAGTCTTCCAGTACTTGCAGGTATCTACGACAAAGGTTTTAAATACCTACTTTTATTTAGGACGTTTTCATAAAATTAAGATCTTAATAGCGTGTCACTTGATTATATCACACCAAAAATTGCTATAGACCATTGAATCCCTCTGGGCAATATTTTATGTGGTACAAAAAGAAAAAAAGATAGCTATCAATTTACAAAACGTAACGGTGTCGTGATTACGTGAAAACCATTGAAAATTTTAAAAATCTGTACAAGCTATCGTATTGCGTATAAAAAGTAATTCAATTATGTTCAGTTCCAACTTGTTTTCCTGTGAACAAGTTGTATATTTTTACTGACATAATACTTTCTACACGAATGTAATAGCTGTCCTAATATTTATGTAAGGGAGTGTACATTTAAGTAGATCATCCACTGTAGCCCAGTATCTGTTACAAAAGGTTGAAAAAGTATACTCTAATTAAAACCTTTCGCCACGAAATAGCTGTTAGTACTGATAAAGCAAAGGAATAAGGGTTAAGACAGTGTTGGGTGCGATATTTAACGTTCCCAGCAGGTTGCGGTTGGATCAGGGTCAGGGAGTGAACGAACCGGGAGAGATAGTAAAGGAATAGATGCAAGAGAGGGGATTGAGGGTCCAGTGTGAAGCTTGGTCGAGAGCAGGACGACATAATGGACACATTAGTGCTTGGCCTCCAGTTTAATTAGTTTACATTACGGCCGCATCGTCACCACCGCGAAAGGGAAGGCCGCAAACTAGTAGGAGAAACAGGAACGGGGGGTCGAAAAGCGAAAGGAAGACAGAGAAGAAGGGAAGGTGCACGCTGTACCATAGGGACAGGACAGGTTGATTAATCGGGAAAGTTTGATGTGAGTTGACGGAGACGCTAATCATGTCTCGTAACCGAATAATACTGCGCACTCTAGCCTGTAATATTCATGAACCGTTCGGTATATGCGTAGCAAACGGAATTCATTATCAGCGACACCTGTTAAGTATTGCCATCCAAGGAATTGACCGAAGTACCCTTTATGAATCCTATTATATACACGAATCTGTCTATTAACCTTCTTCACATGAACCAAAGTTCAAAGAATGTATGTAAAGTGTATGCAAAATAGGAAATACTGTGGGTAATCAAATTATTATGATCAGATTAAATAAATTAAATAATTTTCACTCTATTCGAAGGAATACAGGGTTTAAGTTTGCTGTTGACAATCATGGGAACGAATATTCCATATTTTTTTTTATTACTTTTAATTCGACCACATGATAACAGAAAATGTTGAAGTTATTATTGACATTTCTTAATTTAAAACAAAAATACAAAATTCACTTGGCATCATCACTCATTGTAGAAGACACATTGCTTACAGATAATGATTCAATATAAGATCCACCTTGAGGGACAATTAAAGAACAAATCGATTCTAAATCTACTACATTATGTAAAACTGTACAATAAACTGTAACTCTGGGCCTTAAGTCGCTAACAACCCATACAAACGGTTGTTACAACGCTAAATAACTAATAGAAATAAATTTCTCTACAAATAACATGTTGATACTTAACTTTATTTAAATATTGCGAAACATATATGTACTTAGTTTCATTTTTGTATATGTACACATGGGTCTAGTAACGTTGATTGCTACACAACTAAGAAAGAAAGAACTAATTTTTAACGCTTACGAAGTTTTGGTGTGAATTATGGCTTCAAGGCGCCTTGATTAGCTGAAAGATGATTCAATTTACGTGAATATAAATTCAATAGAAAACCTATGGGAATGATTAAAACGTTTAATAGAATCAGAAGTGATAATTAGTGAAACAGCAATTGTTTGAGAAAGTTGGATGAGTATAATATCGTGTCGCAGGAATAAAAAAAAACTGTAAAAACAGTAGAGACGTATTCAAGGAATTATGGATGCAAAGTGTGGAGTGAAGAACTATTAGTAAATGTAGTTTAAACAATTTTTAATAATTTGTAGAAGTTTTAGCAATATTTAAATAATACCTTTTACAATAAAAAGAAGGCTTAATTTTAAGTGTATTTTCAATTCCATTTTCGTTCGAACCTCAAACAAATGATACATAATTTCGAAATGATCATCCCAATAAATCTTACCCATCCCCCAATGAGTAATCATAAAAAGATCATAATAATTTAGTCATTTCATATATATTCGAATGTCCACGTTTGTCAAGAAAATGTTGAACTACTTTATCACAGGCCGTCGACCACGTTATTTTAGAGTAAAGGAAGGAAATCAGACGTATGTTCGAGATTGAAAGTATAACAACGGAAGGAGGAGGTACGTGTTCCAGTACGTATGTATGTAAGTAAGACAGAAAGAGGTGAGGCATAGCTCATTTAATTACAAATTCCATTAAAATGAATGCCAGTTCAGAAACAAACTCCACATATCTGCATTAAGCTGTGGGACGACACGTCTTAATCAGGTTAATATAAATATGAAATATGCAGCGAGTGTTAGCTCTGGGTTACTCACGGGTAAAGGGTGGTATGGACGTAGTCAACATACGTGTACTACCACCTTACGACTCCTGGGGGGCGCCTTCATATTAACCCTTGCATATTAAGCACGCGATAAGCGGATTCTCAAATATTAACGTTGTCACTCGGTGCTCGACGAGGCGACAACCTGCTCGACTGGTCCTTACCACGCGCCATTTGCCCAAAGACGGATCCATCTCGTTGCGGGAATAATACACGAACCTCCTACTGTAGTGCGTCAACCGGAAAATCTTGGTGTCCCATGACGGATTGTACCAAACCCTGCCTTTTTCCTCACGTTTCTAACGAAACATTAGGTATATATATACCTGTATAGTAAATATTATTAACGTAAGTGTAACATGCAATTCAATTGATCTGTAAGCCTCTGAAGAGAAGAAGTAAGTTATTTTTTCGTTCTCAATCTTTAGTACTAATATAATGATAAATTTTCGATTTCGTTACGATTGCATTTATATTCTCCTGTAGATAGTCTTATGTGAAGCAGTATTAGTGTATGTGTAACGTGCAATTCTTTTGAATCTTAAATTTCTAAGGAAAAGTATTAAATTATTTTCTTGTCCTCAATCTTTAGTATTTTCACGATTATTTTCAACTTGTACTATAAATACCTGTATGGTAAATATTATTAATGTGTACCATGCAATTTAGTTGAACCGTAAGATTCTAAAGAAAAGTACTAAATTATTTTCTTGTTCTCAATTTTCAAACTATTTTTCGATTTCGGTATGACTGCTTTAAACTTTTACCGTAGACACCTGTATGGTAAATGTTATTAATGTAAGTGTAGAATCCTAAGCTTCTAAAGAGATTTACTACTCTATTTTCTCATTCCCAATCTTCAGTATTTTTACGATTACTTTCGTCTTGTACTACAAATACCTGTACAGTATAAGGTGTAAAGTTAAATTTTTTTCGACTGAAATCACATAATCGAATACAACTATTCAAATAGAAATATTCGTGGTAGTATTCGCAAGCTGGTAAAAAAAAAAAAAGAATTACAAGATGTCATCAAGAACGATGGAAATTATTTCTATGGTAGAACTCTTTCTATTCTTTTTAAACAAGCTTTTGATTATACCCAAAAAATCCGAAAGAATTTATTTTCTCACCTAATGAATAATATTAATGTAACTATAAAACCTTAAACTTTTAAGAAATACTAAATTATTTTCCCGTTCTCTATCTTCGGTACTTTTACAAACTCCTTCATGTTCTATTTCTAAAGAAAAAAGTTATCATTAAGTTCTCTCCTTTCGATTGCTAAAATCATTAAAAGATTTATTGCATCGGTGTGAAGCAAAACTACTTCACCGATTTACAGAGAGCAAACTTTAATCATGCCTTGCTTGGATCGGAGGGTAGAGAAATTCTATCGTGAAAGTGTAGGAGAGTGAAGAAAAAAGAAAAAAAAAGGGAAAAAGAAAAAAGAAGGTAGAGGACGTGCAAACATTTCGACAGCTCGATATTTTTCAATATAACCACGATACCGTGACTCCGGTTACCAAGGGAAATCTGGCTAGGTCTACGAGAGACTGGACGATATTATAAATATTAGATCAATTAAGAATTAACAAACGGTCACTGTCCAAGCATATCACCATCTGGACCTTCTCATCTGTAGGTAGTCGAGACTGCAAAGGGTCTAACGACTTTGTAAGTCAGGATTTACCCACACAGTCGTGCGTCGGAGTCAAATATCGCAGGACGTATGGAAGCGAGATCGAGGAAACGAGAAAAAGAGGCAAAACGCTGAAGAATGAGAGAGACTGAGAGAGAGAGAAAACGAGAAACGAGAGAAGGAATACTCGTGCGTGGTCCCAAAGTCCCAGAGCCGATCCTACCAAGTTATTTAAATTCAAATTCGAAATATCGTCGGGGGTTGCTAACATATTGTTTGTTTCGTTTGGGCCGTGGCGATAGTAAGAGAGGGTGAAGGCTATCTCGCGGTCGAAAACATTCCCCTCCTCGATTCCTCTTTGCCAATTGCCACAAGTCTGGACTCGTTGAAAAAAAAAAAAAAATAGGTTGTAATAACGTGTCTTGATTTTAACAGAAAATATCAAACTTTCACTACGTTCGTAATAATAATGTAAGCACAGTCAAACATTCGTATAATATCACAGGTTACGAGAAGGGAAATGGAACAATAAAAATTTTTTTAAATTAACAGGTATACGTAAAATGATACAAGCATACTTTATTACATGATCATTATATTTATTACATGTTTATTTTATGAAAGAAATCAATTATTTCGTTGAAATTTGCAGACTTTATAACAATATCTTATGATTAGACTGCAAATTTTTATTTATAGGAAATGTAAAGGTGCAAAATTGCACAGAATGCAGATAACACGAAAAAATATACAAAGTATCGAAATCATACTGCTTTTTATAATACTTGGCAGGTGAAATATATTTCTACAGCACTTCTACTTTTTTTTGCGAATTTGTCTGAAAATCTACAATCTCAATATAATATAAAAATGATTGAACTTGTGATTATAACATAATTTTCAGTATTAATTCTAGAAAATAATAAGCGTGCCATTGTAATGAATTGTGTAAATGAAAATATTTATAATTAAAAATAAATGTAAATTCATAGGGTAGTTCAAAGACATCTTGCCTTTGTTTCGTTTCACACTTTCAAGGTTCTTTGGCGTTGTATGGAACTTATTTGCATACGTGAGTGAAGGCAATATGTACGTTCCCATAGTTTCGGTATGGCTCAGATGTCATGTACACGTACGTAGTATTCCCTATCCCTTAACAATTTGCCGCTAACACGCCGAGGAAACTCACTTGCGACCATTCTGCGACCCTGCACGGTCGTACGGACCTCTTCAAAGTTTCAAACGTTCTACAGCCACGCCACGACAAATGCGTCTTGCATAATCAAGTTGAGGAAATCACGGTCTTGGCGTGTTTTTATTGAATAATTATTTTCTTAAGCATTTGAAACACCGTTCGATTAAAATGATCGAACCACGTTGTAGGTGATCTTTCAATATGAATGAAATTTTGTTCAAATTCATGTTTCACTAGCAAAGCTACACTTTTGTAATTTCACATTTCTGAATAAAGAATTCATGAAAAACTAACGAAAAGGATCGTTCCTTATTCAAGCAAATTTGAAGCAATTCAACTTACAATAGCAGTAATTAAATTTATATTAAAAATATATATTTATGCTTTAACAAATAAATAAATTTATATACTTGTACAAATATTATACAATGAAGTTGTCGATAAATTTATGTACTATAAACTTCTAAAGAGAAGTACGAAATTATTGTATATATAATGTATATTAAATATATAATATAACTTTAATAATATATTGTTGTTCGATAAAGTTATCAATAAATTTATGTATTAATACTCTATATCTTTATGTGACTTAAAATTTTAAAATAAAAATCTCGATTTTCCTATACTTTACACATCATATTTTATTTGTTTATTGCTATATTATAGCATGGTTGTATTATTAAATTATTACCAGTCAGTTTTGTAATATTAATTATTAATTCTCGGTTTTTAACGTTTCTCAAAATGTAAAATTATGATCAACTGTAATTTTTCTTCTTATAAACATAGAACATTCGGGTTATAGAGGGTTGTATATTGAATACTAGTTCTGGACTCTGAACAGCAGTTTTGACAACAGAATCGTTATTAAACTTGAATACTACAGCCACATAATATATATACTTTACAATTTATTGATTGCTCAGTCATGTTATGAATACTAAAACTTAGGTGCAAAAATAAATTCTTTCCAATTGAAGTCACATAATCACTACAACCATTCAAGTTCCAATTCGCGATGGTGTTGGAAAGCTAGCAGAAAAATAGCGAAAGCTCGTCAACATTAATAGAAATTATTTCGATTATCGATCTATTTTCATTCTTTTTAAATAAAACATTAACTGTACCCCCAACACAAAAAAAATTAATTTCTACGCCTAATACATTACTACATATTTTAATTTTGACAGAAAGATTCTGGTGAAATAGGTTACTAAGTGTATCTAAGTGCAGTTTTACATGTACAAATATAAATTTATTTATGTTTTAATTACTACAGAGTGCCTTATTAATTTCCACAGACTATTTGGATTTCTATCAAGGTTACATTTGGCCTAACCTCAGGTGCAATTTATCTTTAAGATTAACGAGAAATCTTTAAGAAGCACGCTAGACAGTGTGAACTTTACACTTTCAAAATTTGGTTTGATGAGATTTTCACTAACATAATATCGATATAAGTAAATATCAGTTACGTAATATCATCGAGTATTGGGAAACACGCGAAGATGAGACAGTCTCGTGTAGGCAATAGAGGTCCGGTGGCTTTTTAAGCTTTTGCTGCCACTTGTGCGGGTCAGTCTGCAAAAAGACTTAATTAATGAGCAGCCTTTCCCTAAGGACATCGCGGGACAGTGCGGGGGAGGCACACGGTGAGCGAGAAGCAGTGAGATGACGGAGTGCCCTCCGAGGAACGACCCTCGATGCAAACTCCTCGTATGAATATGTCTCTGCTAATTCAAAGTTCGTCCCAGAGGTAGATGCTGCCTGTTTACGGGGAATATTAAAAACTTCAACGTCGTCCGTATTCGCCTGACCGGTTATACTGAAAAAGAGAAAAGAAAAACGGAACAATGCCTGTGAATACAGTTATCGCTTCTCCGAGATATCTTAAAGCTGGAGCAATTAAACATGCTCAAATGACAGATTTCAAATTTCTTACTTTAAATTGCAGAAATTATTGAGATGCCGGTTATACTGGAAAAAGAAAAAAGGAACAATACCAGTGAGAAAAAAGAGAAAAGGAACAATATCACCGAGATATCTTAACGCTGGAACAATCAAGTCTGTTGGAACGACGAATTTCAGATTTTAAGTTACGGAAATTATTAAGATGCTTTTTGTCTAAATTTATGACGAGTTTTGTTAAAGTAAGGGAGTAATTGCACATGAGAATTTGTTTTCCATTAATCATTTTAATTTTTGAAGTTCTTCATACAGTATACCTAAATATTGGTTTGACCAGCAAATTTCTGTGGTTTATGAATATAGTTGTCTTCAAGTGTTCTGCAATACAACTATATTCAAGTCAAATTTTGAAAGCACATGGTTATTTGATAGTTAACATTCAATCATACATTTTAATCAAAATGTTTGATGATTGGGTTTGATCCATCATTTGAGCATAATTTTAAAGACGGACATCCAGGAGGAAGACTTTCGGTATATTATAATGTTTATTATAAATATTTAAACACAGAAGGTTTTTATGTCAAACTGAAGGTCTTACAATAACAGTTATAACCGATAACGAAGTGATTCTGCATAAAGAAATAAATGAAAATTCATTTTCAAAAATGTTAAGTTTGAACATCTTTCAGATATACTTGTATTGTAATTAAATTTAGATTAGATGAAAGCAATTACTTTCATCTTTTTGTTTAATTGTGAGAAACATTTTCGATATTTTAAAACATTTGTTCCAATCTATCCAATGTATTTAATACAAAACTAATTAACAGAAAATAGTGTTTTAAGAATTTTAATGAATCAGCAAATTCGATGTAAAGAACTGAACATAGAGTTTAGCTTTTAAATTTCGAAACTGTTACAATGACTAATTGCGCTTTAAAGGATATAAATTTTTCCTCTTTGGGATTTCCTTTACCAACAATAAGTCTTAAATTGAGTTCCCTGCACCAATTTCAACGTAGTTTACTATGGTCATTTCATACTTACACCCCGTGTTTATTGCTGCTCAATAATTTTACAAGCTGCGTAGTCGTTTCTCCTTTTTCCAAAACGCGATCGTATAAAAGCACCGTTGAGGCATGTAGAATTCAGTCAGGAGATATCGTAAGGGTGGTTTTACGTCATATCCCACCGTCCCGTTTGTCGTTTCAATCGTCTTCTCTGAATGATATATTATTTAAGCGATAATTGAAAATTCTACAGAATACGACCAATGGATTTGTCACCAACGGAAGTTTTACGCTTTCCCTGAATTTCCCTCCCGATTCTCTTAGGTAAGGGTACGTTTTAACAACGTGCACCGATCTTTCTGTGATCGCAGTCGTAACGTTGGAAAACGAAGATCATCCACATAATAGAATTACAGCTCTATTGACTACTTTGCAATTATATTTTTAATAATAGTATCATAAGCCTGGAAATTAATCTAACTGAATGCAACAGAAGAAATGCACATTCTTAAAATTAAAGAAAGAAGGAAAGCAGTTTTATCACTTATACTGTTCATTTTTTTGAAGTTTAGAGATATATTAATTAAAGGGTCATCCAAATGTGACACCTAGTTATGAGTACTGTATAATGCTTATACATTATAGTCTTTCGAATTATGTAAGCCATTTGTTCTTAGCAGATAATAGTACAATTTTAATGATGTATGGTATATATTATAATAACGTATTTACAATATTCAAACTTATTATGAATATCAGTGTTCTTTGAAAAATACCAATTGTAAATTTCTTGACCATTTTGGTATAAATAATCGGCCAAATCAGTCTTTGTACTTTCACAGCTAAGAACATGGAACCAATCTTTCCCTAACTTGCAACTGATTATAGCTATGTCATATATGCTCAGGCAAAGCTTAACTATATGAGTACTATTTTTACGAATCAATTCCAAATACTTAGTACAATTCCAAGTGATTCTTCTTCTTCTTCATAAAGTTGCTTTTATTGTCTGTGGTAACAGCTAATTTCTTTTTTAATTTCAATTAAAAAGTAATTATAAATACCAGCGTTTAATATATACTTAATTCTATAACACCCATCAATTTGATGAGTATTTAAAGACTATGCTCTTATGTATAATTTCTTTTTTAATAAAAGTAACTCGAAAATATTTAACTAACTAGGAAATATATAATTAACTAAAAAATATGTAAATGAATATTTTTTAATTCAGGTATTTATTATTAAAACAATTTTTCTTTATCATCCGGTATATGAAGCACATTTTTTACAAATAGATCTTATTTGGAATATACATTTTCCGCAAATATACTTCTTGCATTTAAAACAAGTTGAATTCGTTCTGTTGTTGTTGCACAATTTAATTTTACAGGATTCGCGTGTATTAAAAATTTCTTATGAATTTCTTGAAATGCAGTATATTGAGTTACAATCCTCTTCCTATGTAGACATTTTTCAGTGACAGATGAACATCAAAATTTTTCAAATAAATAACACTAAATCTTTATAGAAATGAAAAAAAAAAAATATATATATATATATATATATATATATATATATATATATATATATATTATTCTAAAACTCATTTCACAACTCATTTTATCGACCCGTTGTTTTGACGAGTCTTGGAAACTTTAGGCATACTTTCGGTAGATAATGAAAAATCAAAACATTTGAAAGGAAACAAATAAGGAAATTTAATTACTCCACCTTATTAAAATTCATCATAAGTTCCTACAATTGTACCAACCCAATATTAATAATTTAAGAAAAAGGATATTTAACACCCATCAGTTTGACAGACCTGATAGTTCTCATATTAATATATTTCATAATGGACAGTTTATCGATGCTTAAACCACGGCTAATTTACGAAACAGGTACGGTTAGAATTTGGTGCCCGTCGGAACGGACTTAATACGGAGACAAAAATGCGTAGTAGGTACTTACGCTGGCACACGTGAACGCGTTACGTGTGAAAACGTGTATGGAGAAACGCACCGAGGTCAGAACGACAGCGAGGTCAGGGGTAAGGGGTGAGTGTGGATTGAGGGGACCCCATGGAGTCGTGAAATCCATCAGACCAGGCCTCGAGCCCCGTTTGCCAGCGCTACTTACGGTGGTGCGGCGAGAACAGCATCAACGGGACTGAGAAGACCTGGAAGATGTCAGGGAAGGAGGAGGGGTTGGAGAGGGCCAAGAATAAAATATCATCCAGGGTATGTCCCCTTTGAGAACGCGGCATCCCTTTCCATTCCTTCTATCTTTTTTGTTCATTCGCATCTCAAGGTACTCTCACTGGGTCTCACCTACTCACCTTAGCGTGCGTCCTTAACGCACGTCCGGGTGAGAGTGCATGGTTGTCGTTCAAATTTTCAATTTCGATTTCTTTGACGCGGTAACTACGTTAGAGGTAACGTTCTTAAACTTTCGAAAGGACATCAGTGATTCTACACGATCCGTTTGAAAAATAACAGAATTGCAAATATAATAAATCAAATACTGATCACATATATACAAATATTGTTCGCTTTATTGAAGTAATGCTCCTCTGATATTAATACAACAGACATGATCAAACCAATGAATGAATAGATTTTTTGAAATCTCTACTCTCTTGTTCCTTTTCAAAAGAAACCAGTTCCTTACATGATAATGTACTACATTTGCTTATAATACCGCGGTCGTACGTGAATTTCTATCTAGAAAATAAATACCAACGTTTGTCCATTCACTTATGCACCTGATTTGGTTCCCTGTGATTACTTTCTTATTTACAACACTCGTTACAACGACACTGAAACCATAACACGTAGCCGTGGCAAAAGTACTCGAGATAATTCCCAAAGCAGGTCTCCAAGAATTTATTTGTTCATGCATTGCGTTGAATTGATGCTAAGAAAACATACTTTGAATAAAATGAATGATTTTTACAAATACGATCAGTATTTTAATTATTATATTGGCAATCCCATTATTTTTCAGACAGTCTGTGTATGACTTTATCAATTCGTGATTGTACTCTGTCAAAAACAAAATTTTTGTAAAAAAAAGAAGAGAGAAGAAACAAAAGAAAGTAGAAAATAATATAAGTATTAAATTTATTGTCATATACGAAGTTCAACTGACATTCTCTTAATCAATATCAATTTGGACAATACAAAAGCCATAAACTCTGTTACCCTGTGTTCTTTTTGAGAGAAATTTCCCGCCCAAGGGATCGTGCAGCGAAGACGTAGACGAAGGAAAATAGGCGGTCCTTAAATCTGAAAAATTAAATTATATCGCCGTAAAGAACGATGTCTAGGGGTTTAGCATCTCGCGGATGGGCCGAACCGTGTACATGGTGTGGATACCGTTGAATAAAAACAGCATTAATCCGTACATAATGTATGGATGATGGCGACGTGTCTTGTGCTCTATCGTATACAGGAGAAGGAGGTTGGATACACGGAACAGCGGGCGAGCTAAGGGAGTTATACGAGAATGTTGGGAGTCGTAAAGCATGTGCTTGCTCGCATTTCGCCCGTTATAATAATTTAGTTCATAAAATTCGTGCTCAAACCTGACCAGTATGGCCTTCCATGGGATTTCATGAACATCGGGAATAGAGAAGTTCATTTGCCCTCGGGCAACTTTGCTTTATGGAATAGGTCGATAACAAAATCGTATTAGCTACTGGTTTACGCAACATTATCATTGATACAACTAAAATTGAAAACATTGCCATATTGAAGCTTGTCGATTGTAATATCATTAATACGATAAGCATATGATATATTCAGGAACATTAGAATAACACATAATGTCACGTATGAAAGTGTATTTGAATTAGGTACAATTGTACTATTATGTAGTATGTTAGTGATTCCTTGGTAAATTGGTAATATGACAATAAGAAACACACTTTCTCAAAGACAAGATGAGAAACAAGAGAAAGTGCTAAACATACAGTAAACAAATCAGGAAAGGTAATAATAATATTGACGAGGATGAGGTTCCATACGAAGTTAATGGAAAGATCCCTGTGATAGATGATTAATCAGGGATGAAAAAAAAAAGGTACTATTAATCCTCTAAAATGTACGTAACGCGAAATCAACAAATATCAACCTCTAAATACAAATTAACAATTAATTCAGTAGTTTCGATCATTTTATCATAAAGAGTATGTTTTGTAACTTTGGAGTTACAGCGGTGTACGTTTGCACTTGTGTGTGTGAAAACTCAATTATGGAATTCCATAAAGCAGTTTGTGCTTGAATATTTTATTTTTGGAACCCCTTTGCAGCGTCCTCTCCTCTCCGAAAAGATTAGTCAATGAGCTATTCCATCTTTAGGCACGTTTTTCACAATATCATGTGAAAATGATAACAAAATGATTGTTGAAATTCAAACAAATTAAAGATTACTGATATAGAAAGTAGGAGCTATAATATAGGCATTCTTTTTATTTATCAAAAAATAAAGAAGCTTCCTGTAGCCTCTATCTGCAGATAATTGATAAAGCTTTTATATTTCAATTAAAATTGACAACCGCTACCTAATCAAGAAGACACTGTGGTAAAAAGTTAAACAAATCAATAAGGCATCGATATATATTAGCATATGACTTCAAAGTCTCACCAGGCTATAAAGATTATCGATAATATAATAAAACTGATAATATAATAAAGAAAAGCAGACGTATTCAAAGGTAAGATGATAAAAAAGAGAAAGCGCCAAACATATGATACACTTGTCCAGAAAATAATAATAATATTAGCGATGATGAGTTCCCATATGAAATAATCAAAAAGAACCTAGCGATGAGGGATTAACCAGGTGTAAAAAAAGAAATTTATGGTTAATGATTTCTCGGTGAACTGGTAATATAACAAGGAAAAGCAGATGTTCTCAAAGGTAAGATGAGAAACAAGAGGAAGCGCCAGACATACGGTAGACTCACCAGGAAAATAATAATAATATTGGCGATGATGAGATCGGATATGAAATCAATGAAAAGGGCCTTGCGATAGAGGATCAGCCAGGGATAAAAAAAAAGAAGGAATTTATTAGTAGAGAACCGCGCGAAATACCGATTTGATTTATCAAGCGGTAAATCCTATCATCTCCATACTACAAGACTTTTCACTCCGAGTCTTTGATTAAAATGCGAGCTTAATCATCGCTCTTTGCTGGCATCTGGGGACTTCGCTTGTCGCCTCCTCCAACTGTATAGCCCTCTTCGCGAATTACAGGGTCTCGCTGTCTTTTCTCTCCCTACCATAGGCTTCGGCGAAAGCTGGAAAACCAGAAGGATAATGCATGACAGTCTTTTGTTGGTCCGCGGTGACAGAGAGATAGCAGGAGGCCGACGAGAACAGAAATTCTCTGGCTTCCCAGCTGCCTGTTTTAAGATATTAAAATGTGTCATCAGCTGATGCCTTCGTTACTGCATCGTGATGGATTCTACTCGGTCGTTCCTTCTGACGGATTTTCTTGTCGTCTTCTCTCACCCCACTTGATATACCACAACTTTAATTACGAGAATGTTACTTTGCTTTCAACCAGAGGATGGGGAAGAAGGAAAGTGCACGAATTACCATACGACGTTATCACATGGGAAATCGATTCCAGACGATTGAAATGACTATTTTTCTTTAGTTCGACGAGTAACTTCGTTAGAATTAGTTTGGAATCGAGACAGCGGGAATGTCGAGGGAAAATATCCATTCACATTAAACTTTTGTACACTCGCGAAGATCGTGATTTCGCCAAGTATTTAATACGCGATCGCGCACGCGATAAAAATATGAAACATGGTATGGGATCACGTTGAATCATTCGATGCTCGCTTTATATCACGTTCAAAGTTTCAAATACGATGATTGCTGTTCACCGCTCACGCAACCATTCAAATCCGTTTCGCTCCCCTTTGTACATTACGCACCGGAGAAGTTTTGTCACCGTTTATCTCCGTTGGAATTTTTTAAGTCAATTGAAGTCACCGAGCAAATTAATAAGAATCTGAGGAAACTTAAAAAAACACTAAACGTTAATTCTTTTAACATCAGTCGCACGTTTGAACAATAATTATTAAATTGATCAATTATTTGAAAAATCAATTCTCCCATTGGCTATAAACAAAATTGAACAATTCTCTTACTATCATCGTTCTCATAAACGAACCTTTCGAAATTCCATGTTTTATTTTACCATATATAATTACTATAAAATAGGAGAAAGACAATGTCAAACGTATCTAAGGAGTTTATCTTACAACGCAAACGAACAAAAGTCTTCGTTTTTAACACTGGAACAAAATTCGCGCACTTGTCTACAGCAGCAGAGGGGTGACGATCGACAATCGTCAGGTTTCCAATTTTCGATAAATCATCTCGAGACGAGTGCGCGGGCGTCAATAGGACTGCGGTGGTATCAGAGACGTAAGGCGTTGGCGAAAAAGGTAGTATGGGGCGGAGGTTGAAAGAGAGAAAAGGACGAGGTGGTTTCGAAGCTGGAAGGTGGAAGAAGCTGGAAAGAGAAGGGGTAGTTCTCCGGGCTTGGTGAGAGGATGGGAAGGCGAAGTAGTAAGGGAAGGGGATGGGGGGTGCAATTTCCGCGGCTCGTGATTGGGGCAGCCTCCTCGGGGAGCAAAAACTCCATCTACAAATGAACAGCCGTGACAAGAGCCATAATTTCTCGAGGCTGAGCCGCAGCCACCGTGGCTTCTGCCAGCCGCAACCTTCCTTTTCGCTTTTGATACAATCTTGTGTGTAGAAGATGCTATGACTATGTCGAAGAATTCAGATCTTTGAGTATCTCCCTTCGTTACTGTACTTACGTAAAACTGTCGATGGATTTTCCAGTCCAACGAATAATCCTGCAGTGGTGAACTAGGTAAAATTTTATTCGATATGCATCGAAAGTGCAGTAATTGTATATACCGTTCATTTTATTACGAACAATTTGAAAGATATTTCGCGAGATATGGTACTTGTTGTTTGCGATAGTTTGTGAAGCGTTAATTCGTTTAATTTATTATTTGTACTTTTGGAATTTGAATATAAGACACTAATATGCCAGGAGATTTTAATTTTTGAGAAATCTTCACAGATTCTTTTATCTATATTTACTTGTGATTACAATATTAGTGATTACCTACTTGTGATTACCTATATTTACGTGATTTTAATGAAAAGCGAAATTTTGTTGCTCCAAAGTGAATTATGAAACTTACTTACAATTATCTTATCTTACAATTTCATCAGTTTACTTATATAGTAATTACACATTCTATTTTATAGTTTTATATATTCTATTTTTATTTTATCATTATATTATTTATAATATTTATTCTATTTGAACTTTATTATTTTGAGCACAGATGTATAGTCCTTTTAGCCCCAAATAAAACGACAACCGTGTCTTTTCTCGACATATATTCCGTGAATTCTAGGAAGTGGACTCAGATCGGGGAGTATCGATATCGTGACGTGAGACGTCAGCTCAGATAGAAACGACTTCCCTAAAAGATTCTTCCGACGGCGTGACGTGTTGATCCTGTCATCAAGCATCTCGTATATTTCAGTGGTATATACAGAACGACTCTTTTCGTTTTCCTTTAAAAGTGTATCAGACGTTTGCCCAGCTGTTGTATACTTTCGTTGGTTTGGTCAATTTATCAGTAGCAATTTCAGACTGCAACCGGGAACACAGTTATTCGCGCAAGAAGCGAAAAGTGGGGTTCCATTTTCCAGTGAATTTCTCGGTTGGTAATCCTGCCACGTCTACGAGCCCCGACCCTTCACAGCCCTAACCGGATCACGCCTTGAGGATGATGTATGATTGTGCCCGCGAAAAAATTAAACGTACATTTGATAAATAGAGTTGGCGGCAGTGACTGCGTCCGTAGAGGGAAGGGAAGTGAAAAGGTCGGTTAGACCATGGTATAGTAACATTGCCATAGTCGGCTACTGTAGTAGTAACTCGACCTACCGTACATTTCGGGTTTCCTCCGAAATTCACTGTCCCTTGGGATCGCCTGCTCTCGATGCTTCTGTACGCTTGAGATCGCATTCGTTTGATCACACTTTCTGTAAATCATTAAAATCTTTTAGCACGCTTCACCAACGAATAACGCACGACCTCTTTGCTATTCTGTTGCAATTTTATAGTTTCGAGTTAAAATTTCTTTTCTGCAATAAATATACGGACAAAAGCAATGGAAACGTGAAGTCATAGAAACCGGTGTATTTTATTATTCCTATAAAGTATGATAACCTCTTTCTTGGTTGTAGAGAAACGAGCAAGTCTTGATAGAATAACGATATCTCGGATTTGCCTCTGTTTCCAAATGTAATTCATCGTTTTCGATAAGAAATAAATTAGTAAACGTGTCACTTGGAATTATAACAGTGGAACTGTCGTTATTGATTTTTCGAGAAAAGTAAGCTTCTGTAAAATGTTCCTAATTCAATTAAATATGAGAAAAGAAATACAATTGTTTTACAAAGTTCGAAAACGAAAATGTGATTTTATTCTTAAACTTTACTAATAAAAATTACAAGGGTGAAGTACTTCACTGTTACACTGAATGAAATTAACTCTATGCACTCCACAAGAGCTGCTGCGGCCACATTTTTTAACATGGACCATTATTTTATATCGAAGCAAAGCAGATTGTCAAAATGAATAAAAATATATAAACTCGTTTCTTTCGTTTCAAAATAAAAGTTTTATCACAGAAGTGTGCTGAAGTTGATGATTAATTATATAAAGAAAAATACTCGAAGTGCAAAGGGTCAACATTTGTGTCTGTCGTTGCACTGACGAAAGATTTCTAAACAGAAGTGAAGTATATCTAGAGATAATGCAGTTTTTCTCCAAAATCGGAAATACTTCGCTATTACCATGAAAAATGTTTGCGAAAATTCGATATAAAAGTGCATCACTTTTTTTAACACGATGAAAGCATTAAAATTTATATTGTTTCACCGATGAAAGTATCACAAATTACATTTTACACTGATAATTTAAGATTGTCTTGAACATGTAGTACAGTTTTATTTTCAATAAAATTGAGTGACACAAATAAAAAATTCGTACACACTTTCTAGATCCTCTGAAATTTATTTCCTCTTCTGTGCATTCGTTTGTAATCAATATTACTTTTTATTTGATTCTCGATAATACAAGTTGTTTCTAAGTTATAATTAGTTATAGACAATTTATATCACCCGGTTAAATGTTTCGATCGTTTCTGACTGAAACCAAAGTAACAATTTAAATCAAAACGATTGCAAGTTGGTTCGGTCTCTTGGAAGAGGGTAGACCAGTTTCCAAAGTCCGAGTTCCAGCCCCGAAGGAGCTGACCTCCATTACGCGGGGTTAACCGCTCAGCTTTCTCTTCTTGCTGCAGACTTTGATTGGTCTCGCAATCCTATTAGTCCTAGATATCATCCCTTGTAGTGTTTCGTTATTTCGCGAAGAAGTAATACAATTTCAACGCTGGAAGTTATTATGATAACTTTTCGAATGGAAAATATAATAGGTAACTTTTACGCTTGTAGATTGCTGTAACACTTGTTAAACAACAGTTATATTAATTCTTAATATCCGCAACTGATAATTTTCTCAAATTTTCGAGAATTCTATTGTCATAATAATGCAATAAAAAACTGTTTCCTTTGTATATATACAATGTCTAATACAAAGTACGAATAATATTAAATAATGTAATTATGAAATCTTAATATGAGAACTATACACGAACGTAACATTTAAATAGAATATGTGGAAAAGTATCTAGAGTATTACTGCCAATTCTAATATTTTTGTATTTTGCGCTTTTTGATATGTTGCATTTGTTTCCCTTCACATTCTATAATACGATTTTTCCTAGTTCATGAAAACAAAAAAATGGTTGAATACAATTTTACGTTTTACAAACAGATATAAGAATTGATATTTAATAATTGTAAAAGAATTGGCTGCTAATAAGGTGATAGTTCAACAATATGGTAAAAGAATATAATAATAAACAGAACGAAACTTATAAAACGTAGGTACGTGGTACAGGTAACTTCCTGTTACATGGAGCCACAAAGGGTTAAATTTAATGTAACACATAAAACTGATTATTTACAACTTCGAGAATACACTTGTGTGTATATATATGTATATATATATATATATATATATATATATATATATTTTATATATATACTATTATACTATATATACTATTTCGTGAATATTATAAGCACATTTTATTTTTGTAAAAGTTGTCTATAATAAAAAGACAATAAAGAGACAATTTCAGGTTCTCTTTTATACGAACAAGCAAGTTGTCACATTGCCAAACTAATGTGTTAAGTATACCATTTTCTGTCATATGGTTTACACCGAATAATATTCCACTCTTATTTATTATGCAACACAAATTTTCTCCATAACATTGTTGATTTAACAAACCATCGTATAATTTTACATTATTCGTCATTTCTAACACAGGACTTTTTATCAGTTCTTGCAAAATTCATTTTAACAATCTTAAACATCTATGTAAGTTGCAATTCGTTTGTTAATGTCATTATTCCACGTTATAAGATATTTAATATTACAATAAAGAAAATGTGGAAACGTAAGGCAGAATATTTCCTTCGAAGGAGGAAAAGGTGTGTATTCATTGATTCAAAAGATATTTCTGCGTGTAGTTTCTAAAATCGAAACAAGAACGACGGAGGTATGTGTTTCCCTTTGCGCCTCGATCTTTTCTGTTTCCTCGTTTTTCACGTTAGACGGAGTATAGATCAAATCCACATAGAGAAGCATCTTCTTCGTGCATTCCACGTTTCAAAGCATATGCAGATGGATAGATGGAAAGCTGTGACGTTGGTACCGCCTCGCCTTCGAATCTCCGGAGACACCGTAAGTCGCGACCCTAAATAATGCACAGGCATATTTTTCTATCGCATACACGTGGTGTCGTTGCCACCACTGGAAACACGCGATTGTCACTGTCCCAATTTATTTTCGTGCGTACTACGTTAACGCTGAAATATTCTTCTATCCTCTCGAAAAGTTATCTCGAAAGAAAGTATCTTTTCAATCAACAATTTCGTAGAATAGTCATTTCTACTGAAAACTATGTGAAGATTTGGAAACATAGATATAAGTATTGTAATTAGCATATCCGAGTCTGGTAACGTAGTCCTACGTCATTTCAAATTCTTTAACTGAGTATAGGTAATACAGTCCTACGTCATTTCACATTTCTTTTAGAGGAATTCCGGTCACTAATTCTATATCATTTCAGAATCTGTAGCTGTGTATTGACAACATAAGTTTTGTTATTATTTCTGAATTTATTAGGTGTTAAAATGACTTTCTTCCAACTCAAGCCATTCAAATCGAAATATTCGCAATGGAAAAATGGCAAAAGATTAACAACGGGTTGATTTGTTTCCATTCTTTTTAAATAAATCTTCGATTGTACACAAAAGTCGGGAAGAATTTATTTCTACTCTTACAAGTAATATATATTTTATATTTTCAGTCATTATCATGCGAAATAAAATCTGCAAAAATATTATTGTCTTATATTTTAGTAAATATATTATATTTGTTTCTGAAAAATATATTTAACGAATTTAAGCAGCTCTATCATTTTTTGCCAGCAAGTTTTTATCCATTTTTTTTTAAATATATTTTTTCATGTTCTTCGCTAATTTTATGCTTTTTAAGGGTCATTAAGGGTTCGATTTCAAGTAAGAGCTAATTTCCGGTTGTTTTAGAAGGGTTCGTCAGGAGCATTCAGTTAACTTTCAGCGCAAGAGATTAACTAAAATTCAAGATAAAACACTTATATTTTACATTCACATAGTGATTAATCAATTTTAATCTTCCTTCACAGCTAACCTTTTCATTTCGTGTACCTGCATAGAGTATCAAACAAATTTCAGGGTAGCGTAATAATTCTGAAGAAAAACTTCGTCTGAATGAAGTGTCTAGTACATAGTGCGAGGGTGGAAGCTGAGATGAGAAGGACGATCACCAGAAAGAACAAGCAGTTTTCTGGTGACGATATTAAAACAGTATGAAGATAAATATCACTTTCCATTCTAGATACTTTCAATGCATGAATATCATTAAACTATAATCGAAATGTTAGATATTTTCACGCTCGTCTGATAATATTACGAAAACTGTAAATATCGTCAGAAATTCTCGCGTATACGAACTTCGTTGCATTCGTAACGCAGAACCTTTTCAACGGTTATAACGAAAATATTCGATTGAAATCATTCTATTCAGTGAGAGACAGAAGTTTGTGGAATTACGCTGTGAGAAACAATCCAAAGGCAATCACCATTTTCTAGGAAATCGAGAAGTTGGCGACGTTCAGATGGCTGCAGCTATACGTCGTGATCGCGCAAGTGCAGGTGGGCTGGAGTAGTGCTCTACAATTAAGAGCGAGGTCTCTGCAAATTAAGAGTTAAGGTGCATAGGTGGCCCCATCGGAGTGGGGTTCTAGGGGTTGGTAGATTTCACAGGGGTTGCTAGCTGCGAAGGCGGCACCGGACACGCCCCTGGTGACCGTGCGCACAACCACTGTGCGCCTTTCCTTGCGATATTCCATCTATATACGTCTGAAAACCTAGTATACCCCAGCTATCTCTCTATTCCTGCTCACTCCACCCCCTTTTACACTCGCCAGGACGACCTAGCTATGTACGGATCGGCGCAAGCAGCGCTAACCCCGTTGCACCATCCGCACACTCAACTTTTCGCGGTTTTGTTACCATTCTGCGGAAACCACGTCGCCATTAATCCTGGTACGTTCGATTTTCTCAAATTTAAATGAACACCAGATCTACGACTTGTGTGTTTACCGGAGACTATGTTGTTTCATAGTAAAATGTTCTTTATTAACTGTATAATTGAAGGAAGAAATATCTATTTGTTGAGATTCGAAGTTCCTTATTTTTTCAAGTGTCAATTGTAATAATTGCTTGCATAAAAGTGATTATTATAGAGATTTTTTTGCTTTTTCCTGCTTTTGAATAAAGGAATTGTACAGAGGAAACGATCTAACATACAGTATTTAAAACAGAATAACTTTTTTAAGTTTGGACCGAACGACGTGATTTTTTTTTTAAGATTTAGAAGGGTTAGTTTACCAAATGGCACGTAAAAATATTTTTGAAAAAATTGCAATTGGTCGGAATCACAAAGAGGATAGTAAAGATCGCTTTTTACAACTTTTTCATTTAAGTTTGTAATGCAAATTTAAAAAATACGTTTTGCAGATTTATGTCAGAAAATTTCATCGAAATTGATCCATGTGGAAGCAAGCGACAGGCATTGAAAGACGTAAGAATCTTTGGATTAGATAGAAAGACTTCGATCTTCGTTATTTTTAACTCGTTTGCAGCTTTATAGCAATATTAGCCGATTTTATGACATAAATCTACGAAATATTAATTATTTTTAAATTTTCATTACGTAAAAGGCCACCTTTATTTTTTTTCGTAATTTCAGCTACTTGTACTTTTTTCAAAAATTTGTTTTCTAACTACTTAAAAAGAAATTCACGTCGTTCGGTTTAATTTTAAAAAGATTGTGAATATTAATGAAACCAACAATATATAAGCTTCATGGATGGAACGTGTAACATTTTACAATAACAATTAATTTTTGTAATTTTTTAAATTATTCAAATTTGGAATGTTTTAAATTTATATCAAAGTAATTTTTATACGAGAAATATGTTTGGACTTCTTACAAAATTGTGATTTTTTCTCATCTTACATTATTCAATTATTAATTTCAATATACCTACATAAATAATATTCATTCAAGTACCAAAATTGTCAATAATAACGCTTACATTTTACATTATTAGACAGTTTTCTCATAAATACGGAGATTCGAACAATTTGTCAAAACTATATCCTCGAAATCGATACTTTTTTAAATTTGATCGCGCCTGCACAAGTAGGGGGATGCAGAATTTTTATTATTCATGCAAGTTCTCTGTTATATTTCGCCTTGACTTCGTGTTGAATATGATCGCACGTGTTCACACTGGGTGTGTTCGACTTTCGATACTTTTGGGACGAGTTCATGACGGCACGAGCAACAGAACGGTAATTACGCGAATCGGAAAGTCGTCAGCCTCGGTCATAACTTCGTCGATTCCCAAGGGTAACCAGGCGCAATTTGTCGGTAGGCACGAGTAGGAGAAAAGGACTGCTTCCGATTATTTGGGGTGCAGGATGCACGATGCAAACAACGAGGAGGGACATTAAACGAATGATGCGCGTCTATTTGTACATTCGTCTCGTTTTGTTGAATGTGTATCCCTACTTGTACCTTACACGAGGCAGCATACGAAATTGCTGCCTGTATTTCGGGCAAATACGAAGCCACGTTATGGTGACAATTAATTTAACCTCCGATAAGGGTGTATCAGTGTGATAGATAAGAATTTTCTTCACCTTTATTGCCAGCCCTATATTTCGTTTGCTCTTTCTATTTCATAAAACAAACTTTCTATATCAAAACATGTATAATTCTATCGATAAAAGTCAAGACAGTTGAAATTCCATAATATAAATTTGTATATTATGATAACTTATATAAATTTAACATATTTTATGCTTTTATGCAAAATTACGTGTTTTATACTGAATGTTATGTAATTGATGATAAATTCAAAATGTTGAAATTTCGATGTTTAACCCTCTATGATATCATATGACTTGAAAGTTATTTTCGTTCATCTGTTACGTGTGCAAATTAATTCGATGCATTTTTTTGCAAACTTCAACATTTATCAACAAAAAATCAAACACAATTTTAATGTTCAAAATATTGTTCATTATTTTGGATCGCCCATCTTGATTTATCAGGTAGCCGAGAAATAGCAATTCTGAAAAAATGTGCTGGCTTTTAAAAGATAAAGTTGTCCAGACTCTCATTTTCAGACTTGTTATTAATTATTGTATATAATTGTATATAATTATTAATAATTATTTTTCTTATAATAGTTATTAATATCTTTTTTCTATTATTAAAATATAAAGTTGCAATTAATTGTAATTTTTCTTTATATGAACAAAGAAGAATCGGGTTATAAAGTTGTCCAGGTTCTCTTAATATTTTAGAGTTTGTTAATGCTTGTCAAACATTAACAATTTTATTCTAGTTCTCTATAACCAGTGTTTATTCAGATAATTATCTTATCTTTTTAAAATAATTATTCCGTAATATTAATATCTAGGTAGTTTATGGTTTCCTGAACATAGATCTACACCCATGAGAAAGTGTTTGTCCAATCTTACAATTCTCACATGTGTAAGACAAGATTATTTCCAGAATAAATAGACTAGTCTCTCTTTTTTTAACCCGGTTAAGTACAAATTTTTAATCGCTACGTATATTAATCTTGAATATTCACTGTTCCACTACATCGTTAAACAAAAAGCAATTAAGATTTTTTATACGATTTTTATATACCAATTGTCAGTCTTCAATTCAAACTGAAGTTATAGCAAAAATATAAATATGATAGAAATACAATTTTTCATTTGTCACACCTTAATCATAATCTACGTCACGAACGTGACTCGTCATTATAAGGAAAAGGGTTGCGCTTCTCCCATACGTATCCTAAAACCCAGTATCATCCAAGTAATGATTCATCAATGATTCAGGCGAAATCTCATCTTTTATGATAATCCACGAATCCGAAGAAATATTTATAGCGATGTTTCAGTGGCTTTCGCGAAATTCCAGTATAATTCTCGTTGCTTACGATTTCCTTAGGAAATCACCAGAGAGGCTATGCAACTCCTGCTTCTTTCTATTCAACCTTTTACGTTTACGAACAAGCCGGTACTACGCGGTTATAAAACCGCATGATACATGCAGAAACATTCCTGTGAATTCTTACGGCGATGGAAACAAAAAGGCTGGAATAAGAAGTAACACCAGTCGGTGGGAAGTAGAACGGTAAGAAAAAGTTGTGTTTTTCAGAGAAAGTTTCTCTGCTGGCCCGGTGATACGGGGAAACTGGTGGATTACCAACAGTAGGGGATGATACTTCTCGTGACTCGGACGTAAGTAAATGATGGATCGTCCTTTTCGTAGTGTGAAATGTAAAACTCGCGTAAATCCCAGCTTCTTACTACGGTACACTAACTTTGACACAAAATGTGCTTTATGTACTTTGCACTTTCCTCGCTATTCGTAGTCAAGCTTCTCTTACCTTATTTCATACCAACTTAATTAAGGAAGACATGATGTATCTTGAAATATATGATTTTTTCAAATAATATACCATTACCGTTCTGTTGGGTCAGTGCAAATATTCGTGCTTGATTTTGTATTAAAATACAGGAAAATTTGACATGTAAAATTTGTTTATATGAACAGTTTAGCTACAAATATGGAAGATACAGATTCGAAAGACAGTGAAAATGAGAGAGCTTCTCAAAAGATGTGTAGAATGAGAATTTATCCGAATCATATGAGAAAAAGAAGAATTTGTATGCGAATAGATGGTTTTACTGAAAGATGATTATAACGGTTTCGTTAATTGCGTTTTTAAAGAAATACTTCCAGGTATATATTTGGCCGTAATTATCATAGCTACGTGAAGCACAGTGCATTTTATACAATCTTACAGTTTAGTCTATATTTGCCTTAAATTTTTATTCATATGGAAATTTGGATTTTAAAGTTTCACTTTATATTTCTAAAACCTGTCACTGATTTGTCCTACATGTATTGTCGTCTATGTAGTATTTTAATATCATGAAAGCTACATTTTTTCATACTTTAGAACATTATTAACGTATTTGCATTGAATTTTTACTTATGCGGAATTTTAATTTCGGTTTTAAGGTTTAATTTTGTATTTCTAAAACTTAACACTAATTTGTCCTGCAGTTATTATCGGTTATGGATTATTTCAACATACTTTGTATATAAAAGGAAAAATAGAAAATAGAAAGGTGAAGTTAAATGTTTGTACACAATGCTAATCTGTGCTGAAGGAGTAAAGTAGGATGATTTAGATGGCAAAAGGTTTTGGGTACAACCGCAAGCAATCCCCTATTCTCTCGAGAATTTCAATGAACGATGGTACGTAACTACGAATCGAAATCTAACACGGGTGTTCCTTCTTGGGGTCTTCGCTTCGGAAGTTCAATATTTGGACGGATTGTCAAGTCATTGTGGGCTATACACACGTAGCTTTTCCATACCAAAAGATCGGCAGTTTTCATGAGATTCGTTGTACTTCGTGGCAACGGAAGAAAAGAAACATTGTGAGAGCTACGTCGTACCCTGTGGGACATGCTCTTCTCCGCCTCGCGAACAACTGATTAATCGTTCTGAATCCTCCCCAGAGACTACGGAGACGCATCATGCGGTTTCTTTGCTGTTCTGAACGTCGTTTCGCACCGACTATCTATTTTTCGTTTACCGTTAGGAAAAGTGAACCCACACAACTCAGGCGAGAACATGGAATTCCTCATAACACGTCTCCTTTTGTTTCCTTGTTCTTCGAACATCTTATGAACGGCCATAATCTTCCGTTAACGACCATTTCTGATTTGTGTCTCATTTTGCGGAAGAACGAACTGGTTACGAACCTGACACCAAACTTCAGAATACTGAAGAGAACGGAACCATACGATTTACTGAAATGATAAATAAGGATATTGAATATAGGCAGTAATACAAATTTATTAGTTCCGTTTTTGTGAAAAGAAATCTTTACTTTAATTTGTATTCAAGGAAGGCACGTCTGTACGTCTTTTATCCATATCCTTAACCGTTTGTGTGCCATGGATCTTTGCAAAAATTCAGTCGAAGAGTGCCAAGAGGTGCAATCGCGTTTCTTTCGTATTTTTGATAAATAAACAGACTTTTTTTAATAACAGCTCCGACACCTATGAAAGCATAGATTACTATTTAGTAGAATCACGATAAATGATAACAGAAAATACACGCATTCACAAAATTGAAACATTAGTTTGATTTGATAGATAGATTAGCTAGAACTTTTAGACACTGAACAGAAGGAGCGCGATCAAGCCCAGCACTCGAATGGCTAACTACACATATACAGAATGAACAAAACAAAATGAATATCAGTATCTACCCCCCTCCCCCCCCCCCCCCGCACAAATGGTTACTGGATTCATTCTCCTATATATATTCACAATAATCTTTCTTAGTATGTTGACTCATGTTTGCCGTTTTACACTACACATATACACAGAAATTTCATGAAATAATTCAACAAAGAAAATGCAGTGGAAACCCTATTAAGTATAATCTACACGCACACACGCATATCCATATTATAAAATATGCTGGTTGGCTCGGCAGAGCCAGTTGTAAACGTAATACAGATATTAAACAAAATTTTGTGAAACTCACTGTCTTTAAAATAATAAGTAAATGAATTTTACAATAGTATACAAGTGTAAAATAAAGGAACAATTTAATTATTGCAGAATATACAGTTGCCACTCTTGAACATAATGTTTAGTTTATAGGAAATTCTTTCTTCTTGACTATTGTGTATAAAAGTGTATGATCGAAGGAAATTTAATACATATATGGTATCGATCCAGTTTCATCACGTTGAAAGAACATTTCATTTGCAGCAACCTAACAGTATAAATTTCGTGAATTGAAACATTCTTGTAAAATCAAAGCAATCTTTCCGTCTTATATAGGAAAATTTAGGGAAATGAAAAGCTCAATGTGAGACGATCAAAGTAGAAATATGAAACTTCAAGCTACATATGTAGAAGAGCTGAAAGCACATACTCTTCGTCATTCGCCAACTTACCACTTCTGAACATAATGTTTATTATCTTATAACAAATGATACACTGATATTCTTATAATTACATGATATTGTTATAACAAATGAATAGTTTAATTATCGTAGAACGTACACTTGCCATTTTTTAACGTTATGTTTATTGTAATTGTGTTTTAAAAATGTTTTAGTAACCTTTCTTTATAATAGAAGTAATTGAAGTGTGATAGTAACAACAATTGACTTTTCTTTGTAATAGAAATAATTGACATGTGATAACAACAATAATTGACTTTTTTTATAATAGAAATAATTAGCATGAGATGGAGATATTTTGTAAGTGAAATGTAGATTTACATTTAAATTGAAAGTACAATGTGTCTGGAAATTTATGAACAGGTATATTTATAACAGTTACATTCTAAATAGTGTAATCTATATCTTATACTTGCTACGTGCTTTTATTTCATTAGGTTTGCGCAAATGAAATGTTTTTTAACAGTTGAAATTAGCAGATTGATCTCGTCTACTAAATTTTGCCTGACAAATTTTGTTTCATTTCTATATGCATCAACATAAAAGTTTAAAATTATAAAATATTTGCGTCTATATATTTGTGCATTTCTGAGAATAAGTTCAATAAGCAATATAATTAAATATATCCTTATTTTGAAGAAACATATCTAAAGTTTCATTTCATATACACCAACCTAATAGTTCAAAATTACGAAATATTTATATCTATACATACGTATGTTTCTTAGAATAAACTTAATAAGCAGTGAAATTATATTTAAAATAATCTAATGAGTTAGCATGAAAGTTTCTTTTTTATTGTATTTTTATATCGATCTTTTTAAACGGACTTTTCCATGTAAATTGTCCGGAGTAAGAGGTGCTGGAAGGATAAACGGGAACGTTAGGAAGAATAGACAGAGAGCAGTTTGTTAAGCGTTGAAGTTGTCTCTGCAATGCGGCACATTCGTTGCAGCTTAATTTGTTTATTTGTAGAAAACGGTAGTAGGAGGTAGGGATCCGAATGGGAGAGCGAATTGCACTGCAATACAATGTTTTATTTAAATACGTCGCTGCGATCTCACTCATGCCCCATGGGTGTCCTGGACGGTAGCTGCCTACACTTAATATGGGAAGCGACAGACCCATTTTTATTTCTCAGCCCTATGGAAACCAACGCCAGCAACTCTTCTTTCATTTTCTTTTTGTCACGATTTTATGTTTCGTATATGTTAGAATTTAAAGAATTTATTGCTATCACACGTCAACAAAATAAGATTCTTTTTATATAGAATTCTTCTTTAATTGCTATTTCAAAGATTATTTGTACACTTGGTATTTATAGTTGATGTGAAGATGTAAGATGACGATCATCATTTGTGGGAGATATAAAAGAAGTATCAAGGAAATTTATAACTTAGAAAAATATAAATGGATGTTCTTTTTAACAAAAATGTAAGATTTCATATCTTCATAAGTAATGTATATTTGCATATTGCATTGCTTAAAATAGAAATTAGCATAATTCAATAAAACATAATTTTCTCACGTATATATTTATCATACTTTCTTTAGTATGTTGAAGTTTGATCTTTTTAATTTTAATTCTAAGCATTGAAGAGAATTGCAAAAGATTTTATCAAGATGGTTTAATTCTGACATAAAGCTAGGTTAAAAATGAAATACTGTATTTCAACAATTTGAAGATACAGCATAAGGAATATAGTTTATTATTATCTATAATTAAATGCATAAATAAAGAAAAGAACAATTTTTAAAAATTGTGGATTCGATCCGGCTACTAAAGAATTTATTCCTTTTCCTATTTCATTTTATTTCATAACTTTAACACTTCTAACTTTTGATATTGGAACGATTCTATTTTAAAAATTATTTCAATTATTTATTTGATAAAATGAAATTTTAAAATGCCTAGTGCTGATGAATTTTTCTATTTCATCATTCATTCTGTCTGTCAAAAGCTAGAAACTTAAATATGTCACTTGTTTTGTACAGTTAGAAAAGAGGAAATATAAAATTTTTAGCCACGATGGGTGCTTAACAGAAAAATTTCTTAACGTACTTTGAGTGTACTTTCGTTTCACTAAAATAAGAAACATTATTCCGTAGATATTTCCTTCTATATTCTAATAATTTTCTAATATTTATTTAAGAAATGTTAATTGTAAGATTCTAATAGTTTCCTAGATATTTTCTTCTAAGAAGTGTACAAGAAACATTCCTAAACTAGATAAAATCATCGATATCTTTTTACATAATCCTTACAATATGCATTTGCGATAATAAAGTCAAAATCATCGAATAGGATGAAATTTAAATTATTTTATACCTTCAGTATTCGATGCAATGAATGATCAATCCTTCAATATCTTTAACTTGTTCAAGCACGAGCTCATACATACACACGTCTAATTGAACACCGCTGTTTAAAGTTTCGTGATGGTAGTAATTAAAGAGAAGGAGGAAGCAGCCTTTGTATGACGCGTGATCATGTCATGCTCGTTATCAGGTACCTCTCTTATGTTATGGACAATGGAGATTTTGAAAAGACTGCATGAATTCTAAATCCACGCTGGGAGTATGGCCCAACGCAGCGTAATTTGAGTTAATTCCGCTGCAGGGAACAGGAGACTTGATTAAAAATCTTCACTCATTGTCTTCTGTTTGCTCTGGGTGCATGCTGGGCTCGGGCCAATTTTCTCCAACGATGGTGGAAAGGTGTTCATTAAAATTCATAAAAATATGCATCTAGTTAGCAGTCTACTACTAATTCAGGTTTCGTTGTTCTTTCTCTATCGAATATTCCGTCTATTTTACATCCTTTGTTACAACTTTACGTGAATCTCCTGAGAATTTCGGACAGCCCGGTTAGCAACGATATACCATGCTACACGTTTCTTATCGAAACCGATAGAGACCGAGCGTCGAATCGCCAAAGTCGATACGCAAAGATAATTATAAATTCTCTTTCCTGATTGCACCGAAATCCCTACGGTACGGCAGAGTCAATGAAAGGCGACTTGAACTTAACTTCAAGCTACTACGTTCGGTAATCTTACCGAGAACAGAAAGTTTTGTCCGATGTAAAACGTTAGAACTACTTGGAACGGACGTGGAGAATTTCTCGTTCTTAATTCAGTTTTGGTTAGGTTACAGCGTAACTTTGTGAAACGCGAAGAAGAAGAAAGTGGGCTCTCCTTATTGAAAGTCTGGCTGAAAATTTAACATCGTTGAGCGAACGAACGGAGACATTAGATCAGCAAGGACGTAAGCAAATACGGTTAACGCTGTTTGCTTTGGTTTGAATAGGAATCACATGTGTAGTACTCGAGTACCAACGACCAAGGTCCTCCTTCTCAGTAACCACGTCTCCACCTCGGTGCGTACCAACGGTCCCTCAAGTTAAATAGTATAATGGCCAATTTAAAATGTCCCGGAGTATCTAAGATCCGTGTTTGCCCGTGGTCGAGATGTGTTTGAACGACATCTCGTTCCTTCCTCACTGAGAATAGAGAAAGGAGGTGGTTACGACGATGACAAACCCCATGGGCCCTCGATCGGAGAGTGTTTTGAACTTCGAAACTATAGATTCCACGGATGTATATTTAGATGGCGATTTAAAAATAAGACGTAGACCGATTTCTGCGAAATATTTCATATATCGATGAGATATGTTTAAATAAGGATTTCTACTAAAAATACTTTCACGTTTCAACTGTTACTCATTTGTACAATTACTTTCTTTAATTCCAGATAGAATCAACATTAACACCTTCGAAACTACCAATAACTATAGTCATTCATCGTCGAGCATTCGTTTTATCAGCGACTATAGACACTGGTTAAAATTTTTCATTGATTAACTATTTTTCTCGTATGTTGGATGTTTGTGTTTGCTTGTATAGGTTCTTCTAACAAGAGCAATAGAATTTTGACTTGAAATGAAAAATACAAAAGAGAATATAGTACTCACTACTTTATTTTAAAAAACATTCGATGGCATTATACATGAAATACAATATCGCATAAATAACCATCACAATTGTGTTTGATGAAATAAAGACTACAAACCCAATTTTCACCACAAAAGTCATCTTCAGTGATGAAACTCACTTGTGGATGGATAATTTTGTCAATAAACACATTTGCCGAATTTGGTGAGATACTAGTCCTCAATCAGTAGTCGAATAATCATTATACCCAAAGAAAGTTACCGTTTGGTGTAGTTTTTCTATTGGTGTAGTCATTGGCCCTTATTTTGTTGAAAATGAAGAAGTTGCGACTGTAACTGTTACTAGTGAGCGTTACCGTTCAATGATTTCGTCTTTTCTTCCGCGTGAATTGGATGGATTCGATTTGTCTGAAATGTGATTGCAATAAGATGGTGCCACATGCTACACTTCGGCTGCAATTATCGCTTTATTGAGATCGAAGTTTAACGATAGGATCATATTGAGAAATGTGGCTATCAATTGACCATCAAGATCTTGCGACTTGATGCCATTGGACTTTTTCTAGTGGTGTCATCTTAAATCTCTTATTTATTCCAACAACCCACAAACTGCTGATGCCCTCAAAGCAATCATTGTTCGTGTTATCGGTGAGATACGACCTGATTTATATGCCAGTCATCGAAAATTGAGTTTTCCCTATTCACTCCACCAAACTTATTTTTGGTGATCATTTATATAATATTGTATTTTGTACATAATGTCATGGAATGTACTTTAAAATAAAGTAGTGAATATTAAATTATTTTCCATATTTTTCGTTTCATTTTAATTCAAAGTTCTATCGCTCTTATTAGAAGGCCCTATATAAACACGAAACGTGGATAAACACTTTGGTTGCACATTTTTATCTATAATTAAATCGATATATTTTAAAAAAGTATAATAATAAAATTATGCTCGAACTGCTATCGAGTCCGGATATAAGAATCCACTTATTGTTAGACTTAGATACATCTATTTGCAATAGTAATAAAACAAAGTGAAAAAGCGCAGTAAAGAAGTGCACTCTTTGTGTCAAAAATGACATACAACAACGAACTCATTGTTTTTATAAAATCTCTGATATAGGTCCGCATGTGCATGCCTTCTTTTGAAATTTTCCACACGAAACTCTATTATTAAATAATCTCAAAATTATTAAATAACTACAACGCTTTGCACAGTATTTCGCATCAAATGAAGAGTTTTCGTTCCAATATACCGAATTTCTTTCTGAATTGTAAATTCCGTCAAGAAGAGATATTTAGCTGTCAGTATAATGAAACGTCATTAAAAATTTGAAAAGCATTTTTCTCAAAACTAAATTTTTTAAACTGGCGTTCAAAATAACTTGGAAACTACTTGACCGTTTAATTTCAAATAAGGCTCATTACATTCATTATACATTTCCCTGGGTACTGAACCTAACACATTGATGTTATTAATTACTTATAACAATTTTCTCATCGATATAAAGCAAAGTTTTTCTTTAAAACAAGGGTAATTTTCTTTAATACATTATAAATCTCGCAAACTTTGCATTTTTCCTTTTTAAGTTAGGTTCAGCCCCAATACGAAATATTTAACCTTAGCAAGAAACGTTTCCTATTACAATAAAATGATGAACAGGAGTAGAAAACGGTAATAAAGATATGCAAGAATAATTAGAACAAAACATGCAAATGAGAAAAACTGTATCTACAATTTAAAAATACTTACTTCTATTCCCAATAAAATCGCAAATGATTTTTTCGGAAAAAGTTCATAAATTGCGGTTAGTTTTAGAGCTGATAATCGACGATCCTTTCTTAAAAACCACAGTCACACGGTTGATTCTCGAGACCATAACACTTGTCGTGTTACTATCGCGTCTTCAGTCCCTGGGACTAAACATTTGTATGTAGTAATAGAACAAGAAAGAGGAAGGTAAATGGTAGAATGCACCTATTTTTCACAATAGCCACCGGAGGAAAGCAGAGGGTTGCGCATTATTGCATTGTCCAGTTTGATAGAATCCCAAAATCCTTCAGGTCCTGTGACGGGGCCACGCGAGGTGCCTAGCAATGCGCCTTGCGACCATTTTCCCCAGGGTACGCGGTAACCCATCAAACTTTTAGCCGGACATTCCCCACCCAATACTCCTTCGCGTTGTTCTTCTTTCGTTTGGAACGTGCCAGAAGCTGGCTTCACCGTGAACCGTGAGAGGGGTTTACCATGATGAATATTGCAGGGGGCGCTTATTGTTTCCACTCACAAATCATCCGCCGATGTCTCGCGGGGGGCGCGCTGCAATGTTTTATTCTCCTCCGGTCGACAGGGTCGACATTCGAACGCCTTTACTCTGACTTTCTTCGTCTCCATGCCTCTCCTCTATCATTTTCTTTCTTCCTCGAGGATAACAACTTATCGATGCTACTTTGTAGAAGGATACTCGGTCTACTGACCGTTGTGATCGCTTAGACAAATTTCAAAAGTAGTTTTGTGAAGGATGAATACTTTGTGAAGTGTTAGAACTATTTGATGCTTGTACATAATGTACAATTTAATTGATTTAATAATTTATTTTTGTGAATATGAAATAGAATTGTTTCACTGCAGACATGAATCATGCTATTCAAATTATCTGCAAATATTGTTTTATTTGTCGTATGTACACGTTTATATTTCGAAACTAATGATTGTGATTTGGAAAATGAATGACGATTAACATTTTGTTTGTTAGTTTGGAAAATATTTTTGTTCATATTGCAGTCATTTGTTTGTGAATTTGTGTCATTGTATAACTACTTAATAATGAATCAGAAATTTAATAAAGTTCACTATAAAATAATGTAGAAAACAAGTATTATTTTTGATTATGTAAAACTTGAAAGATGACAGAATAACTCTTTCAGTAGGATCCTTTTTCAGGATGAATTATTTCTAACTTAATCATTTTCATGTGTAGAAGTATATGAAAACTGAGAAAACGTACCTTTTATGATAAATAATTTTTTAAATATTGAATTACGTTCACACGAAGAAATTAACAAGAATTTCAATAATAGTTTACTTCAACGAAAGTTCGAATATTAAAAATGGATATAATCATAGAAATCGTAAGAATTGTCGCTTAAATCATACCGTTCCTTTCCTTCCATACAATTCTGGAAGCTAAAGTTCTTGGAAAGAATCGCATGTTGCTACAAGTATATATTCCAGTTCTTTACGAGGGAAGCTAAATGGTGGTCGGGAAAGAAACGTGAACTCGTTTCTCTGGCAAGCTCGAACACCACCCTCGTTCCAATTCCGTAACAATAATTTTGCAAATAGCCGACGGAAGCCGCTGCTAAATAATGAAGCATCTTGTCGTCTGGGAAGATTCAATTTGCGGTACCAATGCATGGGATGAACCGAGATACTATATTCTTGTAGCGAAAGAGATGCGTGGTACAGTTACTTATACTCTGATAAAATATCCAGCTAACCTCTCCTCTCTTCTATTTCACTAAGACATTGTAGGAAGAAAAAGATAGATTACATGAATTTTTTAATTTTCTCTGTTTTAAAAATTCGTAGTTCTTCGTGTTCATTCAAGTATGACATCTCACTATTTTTATTTTCTAATAAAACAAAAATCTATTATTTGTTTTCGAAGGTAATTGTTATAATTTGTATTTCATTGGAAATTAAATGCTTGCAAACATTAAAATAATTTATGTAGGTTTTACTGGAGAATTGTAACTTTTGAGAGAATGTTAATGAGAGTGTTTATAGGGTACACTGAAATTTCGTAAAAGTTTCTCAGTTCATTGGAAACAGAGATATTTATTTAGCTGAATTCCAAAGTAATTTTCGCGAAGACAATTTGATTACTCTTACAAGAGAAGAGGAGATTTAAATATCTCCATATTAGTAAATATAATATATAATTGACAATATTAGAAATATTGTAATTAGACTTCTATTTTTTGTATTTTTAAATATTTTGAGTTAAACAAAAAGCAAAAAATTTCATAGTACTGTAACACGGTGAAAAATAGTTTGACACTGTTTTCGACAGAATATATTATAGATATTGAAATGTGAAATTGGATTCGTCGTATTTGCTTCTTTTTCGAAACTTGAAATTTGTTACTGCTTTACATCGCACTCTAAAAGAACGGACAGTTCCAGCTAAGATATTCAAACGTAATATTCAAATGCTGACCGTGATCCACAAACTTGATTTTCCGTGCATATAAATCACCACCCGTCTTCAGATGGTTCTGATTTCGGTTGAAAGGATCAATTTTAGGAATTGGAAAGGCCAACGAAGCATGCAATATGCATAGGCTATGTCTATTCTGCTTACGTATCGCATAAAGTGCAAACATGTACTAAAAAATAATTATGTTTGTAAAAATCGTTTAAAAGACTCGAAAGCTTTTAAAAAATTGTAATATTTAAAGCATGTACGTATTTTCTTATAATACAATCTATGATATAATTTAAAATATAAGTAAACGCATAGTAAAAATTTTAAAGTTTTTAGAAGATTGTAATGTTTAGAACCTGCACACCATTTTTTGGAATCTAGTTTATAATATAATCTAAAATATAAGGAAATCGATATTAAAAAGAATGATTATGTTTACGCAAAGTTAAAATCTCTGAAACCTTTAAAAGGTTATAATATTTGGAACTTAATTTAAACTATAAGTAAACATATATTAAGAAAGAAATTGGTGTTTGTGCAAATCATTTAAAGATTCTGAAGTTTCTAAAAGCTTGTAGTTTCTAGAACTTTTACATCTTTCTTTATAATATATCCATGTTTAAACAGGGGAATAAAATACAGTATATTTAAAGTAAAAAGACATATAGATTCATTTTTAAGATTTAAATCAATTTCATTTATACATTTTTAATGTAAAATTAAAACCAGGGCAACGGGGCAGAACTAGATCTCATGTTAATTAAAAAAAGTATAGGTACTTTCCATTTGCATTTTAGGCTTTTTTATTTTCAATTTATATCAGTGATTTTAAGATCCAAACCGCGTCTTCTCCAAGAGAAAGTAATAAGATTGCAAAGAAATATCTAGTCAATGAAATTAAAAAGAAAATAAATATACTGATTCTTGAATCTCTTTGAACTGATTTAAATAAGCATTTATCTCCAAAGGCACAAGTATAAAAACTGATTAAAAACAAAATTTTATGACACTTTTAAATGGTTTCATATCACTTGTTCAACATTAATTAATCACACAGCATTGAAATAGCTCACTCTGTAATTAAGTTAAATTAACAAATTATCCTTATCAATTTCTTTACGAGGCTTATGCTTGCATACAGAAAAAATGAGAAATATAACATTAAAAGAGGCACTGTTAAACGTTCCATTAGTTATTATCTCATTCAATATCTAAACTGTGCTTACTGAAACGCTACTTAGTCGATTTAGCCGAGAGGGTGAGAAGTTGCGGATTTCTGGACATTCAAGAGGGGAGAGATCCACTAGGACGTGTTTACTCCCGGCGAAACTAATTGCGCGTGCACGATTTTATTAAATTTGTCCACAACGTTAACTCGTTTGCATTCGTTAATGAGTTTTCGGTCTGCCAGTCCGAGCCAGGGACATAACGAGGTTGGGACGAGTAGGAAGCAGCGGGGACGTTAGAACAAGCGAACCGACAGGCGGGTAAGCGGTGTGTACCAGTTCGGTTTTTGCCTGAATTTGCATACTTTTCGCGGTAGGTTAATTCTTAGGGTCCGCAAAATTGTCTACTATTTTTCTCTTTCTTTTCTTTCTTCTTTTTCTTTTCTATTTTTTTTTTTTGTTTTCTTATACCTTGTGAATGACATTCGACCGATTAGGGAGACTTTTCTACTGTACATATAAGTACGCGGAGAGTACCGTACGATAGGATAGAGCATTGTAGATCACTCTGTGGTCTGGCATCTCAAGGGTCGCATTATCCCCACGCCCAAAGGGTAGCAACCCTTTTTATTCGGCTTTCTTCTACAAATTACGCTCTATATCCTACTGCCTCGACTGTGAAAGAGTTTAATCGACTCCACGGAAAAGAATGGTGGACACCCAAGCACTTCTTGGCTGTGAGCAAAGGAAGTCAGTGTCTTGGTTGTAATTCTTACGGTTTGCATCCTTCCAAATGGTTTTGTAAAAATAACAACGAGAGTAATACAATTGAGTGATTGGCAAACGTCTGGAGCTCGATAGATGAAACGATAAATTTTTGTTTCTTTTGACAATCGAAACAATGATTTGTTTGCTTTTGTTATGTTTATTTGTTTTAATAAAAATTTTATAAAAGTTTCTTCACTAAATGAAAGGAAATGTATAATTAATGCTCTATGTTAATAAGAGAGAAGTTAGGTTTATCTTTATAGAGGCAAGAGTCGCTTATTTCTATTACAATTTATTAGAAATTAATCTTAGTGCTATTTATAAATAGACTATGGATTTTTATGCAAATTCATGTCTTAAAGAATATAGTAGAAAGATTCAAACATCGGTAAAAAATTATTTCACCTACCAGCTATTAGAAAAAGCACCACAATTTGTATATTTTGTATATTTTTTCATATTACTCATATTATTTGCACCTATAAATTTCCTATAAATGCGTAAAAATGAGCAGTCTACTTAAGAAAGCTAATATAGCTCATATTTTGTTACGACTGGTCTATGAGTTAAATATTGTTAGGTTTTCTTGTTGTTCTGATGGAATCTTAATTCAACAGTATTTATGTATTAAATAAAATTGTTTAAATTGATATTCAGTAATGGAAAGCTTTATATATCTAAGATGAATAGTAAAAGAAATTGTAATAAATATAGTTAACATAATCAAAAAGATCAGTAATGCATATGAAATTGAACAATATTAAAAATGTGGGTTTTATCAACTTATTACATTAGAATTTGCATTTAACGTTCATAATGTTAATATTAACAGTGATACACTCAATATCAATATTGCCAATCATTACACTGTTAGTATCATTTTGCCATTTTATCAGAGCACGTGTAACTTACGAGTATCGAAGTTCAAGATAACGAAAAAATAATCTCGAATGTTTTATTCGCCGTGATATGTATCAAAAGAAAGTGGAGATACTTCGTCGCGACACAAGTTTGAATTTTAATCGATTTAAAAACTTCCCATGTGTTGAGAGTGTGTTTATGATACTTCTATCGCGATTGTTCCTAAAACTTTTTAATCGCCCCGTTTTGATGCATAGCGAAATCTTGTGTAAAACACACTCCTCTTAATGTCGAGACTTCTACAACGATACGGTATCCCGTGGGAACGAAACCACTTGGAATATTTATGATAAATACGCACAGGTACCTTCCTGTCGACCAAGCGGATAACAAGGGGGTGTAGGCCGATAAAAGACATTATTCAAATTTGCTTTCCGTATAATCGAGTAAAATAAAGCGAAGACTGAGGAGAATGTGGCGAAGGGCAAGATTAACCAATATCTGTTATGTTTTACAGGAAGGGGCATCAAAATTCATTTGATTACTTTATTTCAGTGATGTTGAAACACACGGTTCAATGTATACAAAACACAGTATTAAACGAACGTCTACAAAATAATGTAAAATTGCAACTTTTAAAATTATACGAATTCACGAGTATAATATATATATAGTATATAGTAGAATCTTTTTCATGTTGTGAATTTAGGTTTTTCTTGCAAGACTTAAGGAATAAGTAACAAGTCTGATAAAAACTATTTTTAATTTTCACGTCTCTAAGAATTAATTCGTTGTCTGCTTTCTTCATCCTTGTTAGTAAAATGAATATTTCTAAAATTATACATATTCGTAGGTATGATAAATTCTTGTTCAAATTGTTGAACTTGGATTTCTCTTCCAAAACTTAAGAAATAAGTAACAGGTACAATAAAAATTACTTTTAATTTTATTAGAATAGTATCATTGAGTACATGTTCAAGAACTAATTCGTTGTCTAGATTCTTCGTCTTCTAAATAAAAGATATACGAGAGTTTAATTGAAAAATATAATATTAACATCCATTAATACTAGTCAATGAAAGAAATATAGTAAAGTTGCAAAATTGGTTTAGTGTCAAACGTACATATATACTTTCAAACATTTGGACAACCAAATTCACAGAAACGAAGAGAAATAAGGAAGGTTTTGCAGCCTTCGTTAGAACAGCGTGAATTACAATGTAACCTTCTGTAACTCGATATTTTGGTGTTTATGAGTAGAAAAATTACAGTTAATTGCAATTTTAGATTTTGACAAATTTTGCAAAACAAGACTTAATAATTACTATAAAGAAATTTATTTATAATAGTGTAATAATGCAATAATGCAATAGTACAGCAATAAATAAATAAAATTTGATTTAAAAAATATAGACAAATGAATCATTCATTTCAACTTTTATTTAAATATATAAAATCTATTGCTGAGTTGCTGCTATTCAATGCCTTCGGTTGCAAACTTTCTCACAATGAAACAAAATTATCTTACAAAGCAGATGCAATTAATAAAAAAAATAATAGAATGATAACGAATAAACACACAATTCATTGTACATTCGAGCGTTGGAATGAAAATATCACTGATCCCTCGTAATATGCGTTGCGCTAAAATAGTCGAGTCGCATAATCTGGCTCTTTAGTAGAAGGAACTTACTAGCTATAAGCGAAACCGGTGAGCACCACGATAAGGGTATGGTGATAGCTTGATGTCTGCGTAATATCACGGGCACATGGTCATCTTAATGGAGTCGTCAGTCGCCGGTGCGAAGCTTGGAAACCGAAAAGCACGCACCAATGATTTTAATGAGATTCACAAGTAGCAAATCCTGTCTGAAGTGATGACACGCTCGCGCTGTTGGACGTTGTAAATTTTCTCTCTCTCTCTCTCTTTCTCTATACTGTAGAGAATTCTCTCTATTCGTATTATAAGTCTCGAAGGACACGATGCATTTATTAAATAATATCTAGTCTATATGGGTCATTTAAATGTGACGATTAGATGCCAGCATTGTATAAATGTTTACACGTCACGTCTTTCCAAATGACATAAACGTTTTGTTTTAGTAGAAGGTAATACAATTTTAACCAAGAATAAATGTATATTACAGCGACGTATTTACATTGTTCAAATTTATTAAGAAAATAGGCATTCTTTGAAAAACACTAATCGTGAATTCCTGATTTCTTTTGGTGTAGATTATGCAAATCAGTCTTCAGTTCAAAGATTAGTGAAAAAATTTGAAGAAATTGGTTGTATTACTGATAAACAAAAATGTGGAAGACCGAAACCTACACGCACAAATGAAAACATTGCTGCTGTAAGTGAAAGTGTTGAAATGAACCAGCAACACCAATTTCACGTTGTTTGCAAGAATTGGGCATATCCTATTACTTTGTATGGAAGCTTTCGCATAAGGATTTGCATTCACACGCATACAAAATTCAATTATGAATCGAAAGAAAGAGACCATTTATAAGGTCGTAATTTTGCTAGTTAAATTATTGAACAACGAACAACCGATCCATTGTTTTCAAATACAATTTTATTTAGTGACAAAGCTTATTCCACAATGAATGGATATGTTAATAAACAACTGGAAGATAATGCTGGAAATGCTGTTGCTGTGAATGCTGAGCAATACCAATCAATGTTGAGTGACTTTCTATGCCCAGAATTGACATGTCTGGTGCCTATTCCCAGCAAGACTGTACAACGTGTCATCTAACTCAAGAAAACGTTCAGTTTTTGCGATCGAAATTTCGTCAACGTGTAATTTCACGAAACATAAGTATTTCAATTAGCCTTCAAGATCACGTGGTTTAATATCGATAGATTCCTTTTCATAGAATTTTTCGAAAGGTCGAGTCTATGATTAACAAACAAGAAACAATTAATGACCTAACGAACAACATTCGAGGTGCAATTCGTGAAATAACTCCAGCAGTACGTCGAAAAATAATTGAAAATTTCAATAATCTAATTGATGTCTGCAAACGCAGTCTTGGTACACATTTGAATAATATTCTAATCCATGTATAACTGCAATTGATCATACTTCCATTAAAAATAAGCAACTTGAAAAAATTCCAAATAGTTTGTGTTTTATTAAAAAGTTGGATGAACCTATATCTTATGTTTGTAAAAAGATGAACTTAAAACGAGTTTAAACAGTGTAATGATTAATCAAAGTAAAGAAATAACTGTATTTCCTGAACAGAGGAGAGTTTACGTGGACGATTGGTTTTCAAGCTCTCTGCTCCCGGCTACATAGGTACCGCGTGATGAAAACGAAGTGGAAGAGGTTGAATTTCAGTTTCACTCTACCGTACGGTCCGTGAACACCGAGGGTAATGGGAGAGAGAAGAGAATGGGAAATAGGAAGGAGGAGAAGCTGACGGGATTGCGTTCGTGTTGGTCACGAGTTTCAGACTTGGGAATTTCGGCTGGTGGCTCGTTCGCGGGGCACAAAGCGGTCTGCCGGACTTAACGTGATTAGCAGAGATACCCCGGTAGCTTCCTATTATCCGCGGTCCAGACGCCGCCACACAACCAGCCCTCATCTCTCCCACCGACTTTCTCATGCCCCTTTTCGAACCCCGTCAACCACTTCATCTCGGTTCAACCGTACAAACGGATAACGCTGACTATCAATGTCTTCGGTAAACTGTTGTCTTTTCACCCATTAAATCTCAGCTACATCTGCCTCTTATTTACAATTCTTCCAACGATGATTTTATAAAATCATTTTTATTCTGGAGTAAACAGCTTCGCTTCCTTCAGCAGATAATTACAATTTGTGTCAAGTTCCTTTGCGTTAAACTTAGCTGAAAGCATTTCATACAGAGTGTTCCCATTGTTTGCTAAATGTAATCTTACAAACGGTTCATTCAAAAATTATGTACGAATGAAGAATTAATGCAAAGAATTTGTACTGTATAAATCAACATACAAATCGTAATATAGTGAGTTTATTGTTTGGTAGATGTCAGTCGTATATTTGTAAGAACAGACAACACTTTAAATGGAACTAACGTAGGTAAATACCGGCAATCTCTTCTCACGTTGCATCAAACAAAAACCAGTTCGTTGTTATTTCTTATTTTTGTTATAACATATTAACAAAACATTTTTAGAGCTATACGTACACTATACAGCAAAATATGCTAGCATTATTTTGCCGAAAAAAGTTGGGATAGCCTGTGTTTTAAACGAAAAATTATGTTAAGCGCGAAAATTGTTAATCGATGCAACGGACCGTTGTCAGGCGATAAAAGTGTCTGACTCCGTTTAACACTGCTCAACAGCAAACAGTTCCCGCAGGACTAGCAGTATTATCAATGTTAAAACGGCAAACCGTCAGCGTAGCTTCGGTCGGCTGACCGAGATCAGAGACGATGAACCGACTGATCTAAAGTCAGAGAAACGAAGCGATACTCGAATGCACGAAGCTTATAGACAGTACATACAGGGTGAGAGTCCCTGCGAGTATGAAACTCAATTTGATTCCTGCTTCCAGCCGAGCCTGGTCGTCGGAAGTGGAGGTGGGTGGCTAAAGAGGGAGGAGTGGCAGACCACCGCCACCCCAGAAAAGGGGGTGCTCCCATGGGCGTGCGACTGACCCGACATCCTGCAGGATCCAGGCACTCATATTGCCAATTACCAACTCCACGACCCTCTCTCTCTCCCCCTCTCCCCCCGCCCCTCTCTCTCTCTCTCGTTTCACTCGGTTCGGACTTCGGATGACTCGAGCCACTTTCAGCCTGCTCCAGTTACGTTCCCAACGTTCTCCGTCATGCTGCAAAGAAACATCATAGATGTGTGCGTGCACATGTTTGTTTCTATGAATGTATCGTAGACAATCTTTGCACAGTGTGTAAAAGGACGTCATGGCTTTAGGTAATGAATCTACATCTCTGGATCGGTGAACATTTGTAAAAAGAAATTACCACAAAATTGTTCATAAAAATGCAAATTAATGTTAACGTGTCTTGTTTACATCAAAGTATTCTACTCGACAAGAAGAGAAAAAGTTTGAACGGAGCCATATGCCGCAAACAAATAGTTTTCAAGACAAACGTTGATCAACTTGCACGTAAGCTTATATTAGAAACAATAGGAACATGTTTGTGGACGTTTATACATGTTTATATATACCGAATATATTTATGTTACAATCCAATACATGTACTGACATATGTACTCATGTACTCATCAATCGAAATGTATCAACATGTTGTATACAAGCTTGTATTAGAAATAATCATTTTCATTAGCAAGTTTAAACAGATTCTAAGCAGACGATTTTGATCGACGGTTGCACTTCGGAAAATAGAGATATTCATCAACAATTAGATTCGCTTTTTTGTTATTCTATTTTTATACATAAATATGTTGCAATTCATTCTTTTGTTTTGACAAAAGGAAGGGTATTATACAAGAACAGTTGCAAGATTCTAGAAATTTTGCAGATACAACAGTACAAGGTTAATTGATCCTGATTATCGTGTCTTCATATTGTTTTAGTAAATCATGCAATCTAATCTTGCGAACCAGATAATTTAACCGACAATTGCACATATGTGTATGCAAACACTGTTAAACGAACGATGATAAAATATTTTAATTTCTTTTCGTGTTTAAGATTTAAAACATTTACTTTTTCTCATATTTTAATATTTTGTTACAATATTTGGTTTGTTATATTCATACGTCTCGACGAAAAAAAGAGATTGTTTTATCAAAAAGGAAATTCCAAGTATGATTACTAACAGTGTAAATCTATAAACGTCCGAGAAAAGTACATATAATTCAAGGGTTAGCAATGCGCATCAAAGTACAGCAGAATCGAAATGAAACCACGAAAATACGGTCGCAAAATCACTTAGGTTTATTGAACCGGAAGAGAAACGACGGTGCATTTGCCGAGGTAATCGTATATAAAATCTATATGTCACCCGTGTACAGCTCTGTATCGTGAAGTTTATGCGTTATAAAAGAGGGTCGCTCGATGCCACGCGAATAGAGGAGAAGCCAGAGGGATATCGGAGAGAGGTGAAAGGACGAGGAGTTGAGTTTAACAAATATTGAAGTCTTGGAAACGTCAACCCACCCCAAACCTCTCTTCGTCACGCCACGGGAAGAAAGTTCTGAGTTTTAAACTTGTCTAAATGTTTATACTTTTCCCTCGCCTCGATATTTCTACGAGAACCACCCTAACTCCTTTCTGCTACGGTCTAACGCCACGGTTTACTTGACGTGTTTTCAAAACGACATTTTCGCCCAGTCGCATTCCAATATTTTCCTATACTGGACGCTTCTTCATGAATGACTCATACAGCGCTTTTACTTTCTCCATTTTTTCCTGTTTTCCTTCTTGTTTTTTTCACTTTCTTCTTACTGCGATGCGTCAAATCGTTGCACGTGAAATGAAAGATTCGTAAATGAAACTTAAAATCTTAATAACGTAATCGAAATAAAATTTGTTTAACCAAAGTAAATGCATTTCTGTCAACGAATTTGCAAATAAAATTAGGCTACTATTATGAAAATCTGAATAGTAGCAATAAATTTCTCAAACGCTTAATTATTTAATACCTTCGTTTTGTTAAAAAATTATGTAAATTCTTAAACTTGTGTTATGTTGTCTTTTCACTAGATATTTTTATTCCAAATACTGTATTAGTATTTCGTCCTGCCTCTGCTGCACTATGCTCCAGTTTGAATACGTAAAAGAAAATCACTTAGTTGATTGGAATCCATTTTTCTACTTTTAATATAATCTTAATCCAGCTTTTTCAGGAAAACAGGAACATTTAAAAACAGTAGACTGCAGGTTTCACTTTTTCATAGGACAATATGAAATAAGTATGAAATGGAATCTGTTAGCATGTGAACACCGTCATTTCGTATGCAACGACCTCAAACCTCGTTTCTTATGCAGCACAACTTCCGTTCTTTTGGTTCATTGTCTAGTATTTGACGTTGTTTTCTTGTTACCTCAACCTATTACTAGCAAAATATTAACTCATATAAATATTAATTCAAAATAAAATTCAATATTTATTTATTTTTAATCGAAATATGAGAATGAAAAGATGTTAATTGGAAAGGCCTAAGAAGGAAATTGTCGCATCAACAGCTTGAAAGATTATACAAAGTTAAATCATCGTTTATTATAGTAGGTGCTGAAACTAGGATAAATATGCTGTAAATAGGATAAAATATAATTTGTAACACATGTATATTGTTTGAATATTGCATTTTCTGCATCTTCCACATTTTTCTGAATCTTTTATAATACAATGATCTGCCCAATACTATTAAAATTTGTTTCGTCTTTATAAGGACTTTTGAATAATATTAAAACAAACCAAAACATCGCATTTGCTAATTTTTGAATTTTTAAAACGAAATTCAACGTTGCGTTTATGCAAAAACATGTGTTAATGTGCTTGAATGCACAATTTTTGATATAATCGAAATAATACAAGCAATAGAATGCAGTTCCATAAAGAATGACATTTAAAACATTCTTTTCGTATGTATTATATATATCACCTATTCTTACATTCTTGAAGATTTACATTTGTTCCTTTCTTGATGAAACTTTTTTGAACATTTTATAATTTTCACTTTTGTACCTTTCTGAACATTTTCTAACTAATTATATAATTAACTGTTTATAACTAATCGGATATTTAACTGTTAACGTGTACATTCACGAATAAGTATTTAGCTGTATAACTTTGTTTATTAAAGGAAATCTTTTCTAAATGTTCTCGAAACATAAATTTAAAAATGTTAGAAGAATAAAAATATAAAACTCTTATTTATGAGACGAATTTTATATCTGAACGTTGTTGAGTTAGAAACCATTATTATTATTTGACTTTCTACCATACAATGGCGAATTACACACGTGGTACATATTATAATTAAGAAGTAGCAAATAAACTATACGTCTACTAAATGTACCTTTTTGCTCAAACTTTAGCTTTAATTTAAAGCTAAGGATTACCATATACAAATTTTATATAATAGCCTTACTTGTCTTTATTTAATACTATATTAACACAGTGAAAACCAATATCAATATACGTAGTGGCAAAGAAATCGTAAGACAAGGGGTTAAATTAAATGCACTTATAGAACTGCAATTGTCGCATCCAAATTAATTCACTACTTAGTACTTTAAAAATCTAATGAACTACATTAATTTTCATGCTAATTAATTAACATTGTTCATACCGACTCACTTCATTACAGAAAAAGAAAAATACCAAGTTTTCAGTGTCGAGTAGGAACATATATCGTGACTGGTCGCATTGAGAAGTAATAATTGTGGTTGATTACAAACACATCCAAGTAACAGTTGCAGGTGACGGGATTTGAGTTGATTCGTAGAAAGGTGGTTGGTGGGTGGCTCACGGTACAGTAAGATGTAATTTTCAATACACGGGACCAGAGTCTCTGGAGGCGGAAGGGGAGCCACAATTCCGGGGGTTTACCGTGCACTGTCGACGTAAACTCTCCTCAGTCGCACCCCCGTCGGCCGAAGTCAGCCACGGAGAGTACCACTTATTCGAACCCCCAGTGACTGTCAATACAGGTTCCTATAGTGTCTCCAGGAACATATCAGACGGATGAATAAATCCCGTTACATGCTTGATCCGATAGGATTCGAATAAGCTGCAATGTGTTAAATCGACGATCAACAGAAGTATGATACTCCTTGAGTATTGTTTATGAAAAACTGTATTCATCTTATCGATGAATATCGTATGGACGTTCATTAACAAATTTCAACGTGCAAATTTACACTCGTCCCACGATTTACGTGGATTATAGCGGTGTATTTCTTTTTACACAGAAAAGAAACCGCGTAAAGAACCCATTAGTATGAAAAGAATACTTAAAAAAGAAAACACAATGTAAATTATGAAAAGGTATATTTAATATATTATATTTCCACAAGGAAATCCTAATAAAAATTTCTAAAAGTTATAATAAATTTTATTCGTTATCGATATATATATTAATTATAATTTAAAATCATCAAGATTTCCTTTTTAAGTGACAGAAAGTCACTATCTTCGTCGTTTGTATTCCTATTTAGCTATTGCGTAAATCGAGATTATTTACCGCGCGAAGAAAGAAACGTGTAAATAAAATGCCGTATAAATCGAGAAACGGGTGCATACTTCCGTCCATATATCTCCAGGCACTTCGTAAATTTAGTTTAAGAACAAAATTTTAAAAACAATTCTAAAAACTTGCTAATTAATTATGCTATAAAGGAAGGTTAACTATTGTAAGACTTACAAGCCTTCTTAAGATCTTGCAAAAAAGTAATTGCTATAAAAATCATATTCAAAAACCGCGAGTGGGAATGTATATGTATACATAAAAGTGTATATGATAAAAGATAATGAAAAGTAAGTTTGAAATGAATACAATGTTCAAAATTGAATTCCATTTCGTTAAAATATCAAAATAAAATTTGTAAAAATGAAGATGTTGCAGAAGCTTTAATGATGTGGCGTAGTGGTTAAGACTGACCCGCAATTTAAATAATTATAATCGCAGAAATGCATTATCAGAAAATTTAATTGCTGTAACCGTACGAAAAATTAGTGAGCAGATGTTTGGATGGGTTTTATGTCGTTTTTCTTGAAACCAAGGTTTCTAAACTGGGTGCTTCAATAATTCAGTGAATTTTCATCGGAGTTGCTTCAAATTTGTAGTGACAATTTCTAATAATATTCTCTTTGGTTGCACGTACGAAATTTTCGATTGAATAATTAGTTCCTACATAACGTTAAAAGAAATACTGCTTCTTTTTTACTGATTTTCCATATTTCATTATTTGGTGAAAAATTATCTTTTTTTTTGCAAATCTGTTTCTGACAAATTATTTTTTTGGATAGTTTAAAAAAATCGCACAATCTTTCATTCCGGAATTTACAGTGACAGATTACACGTCCACCAGTTTCCCATAAATTTTTTGAAGCCTGTTATCTTGTTTACTACTATTACTACAATAACTAATATTTTGATATCAAATTTTTCGAAAAAGTAGTTTAAGAAATGTACTTTTTGAAGGCATTAGAGATTGTTAAAAAAACAAATTTACCTCGTCTGAAAAAAATCCCTGAGTATAGTCTTTATATTCAATTATTACCGTGATTTCCTCCCGCATTTTCTTGCGCACAAATGTAAATTTAATAAAATCATTGAAAATACTGAATTCTTTGTTAATTTGTACTTAGAGGTTAGGTTAGGTTAATTTCACGTTACATAAACTTTTTTTACAGCCACGAAAGAGAATTCAGGTTATAGAGGGTTAATAGGCGATGCAAATATACCTATTGGAAAAGCGTGACTCGTTTATTCTTTGGAATAACCTTGTTTGAAAGTTGCAACTATGCCATTCGGCGTGGTAAGGTGAGAACCATGTGGGAACGTCGTTCAGAACCCATGGGAGGGCTGAGAGTCACACTGATCTTGCTCTTTGTCGCGAGGCCCGTTGGAGTGCATCCTCCACCTCCACATCCTAGAAGCCGTTCCCCTTGCTACGCCACGATCTTGCCGGCAAGCTCACTGGTTCCTATCTTCCTTCCGGAGAGAGTCGCGAGCTACATATCGCGGCTTTCGAAACCTCTTGAGAGAGTACGCTGGCTTCAATATTCCGTATCGAGTTACGCTCGTTTCATGTACCAAACAGTCCGCAGGTAAAAGGGTGTGAACCAATACACGTATACAGCAACATGAGTGTTTGCTAAATTATTAAGGTAACATACGTTTACGTTGTCGTTGTTAAACTTATTCGAGCATCTTTTGCATTTTTTGTTTTGTCCTGAGAAGTATGTTTGATCAAAGTTAAATGAAAGTAATTGAAAATAATTCTAATACATAATTAAGTAGAAAAATGTTAGAATATTATACAAAATTTATACGTGGTAATTCTTGATCTTAAATTGAAATCGAAATATCAATCAAATTTAATAAATATGTAATTCTTCTTTTGTTACATTTTGATCATAGTCTGCAGCGCGAGTGAGAAAAAGCTTAATTGTGGAAGAAAGTATCACATTCTGCAATATTAATTAAAAATTCCTTTCTATTCTAAGAATGTTTCTATCTTGTGTATAAATTATTAACAGAATATATGTTTGCGTTGTCACTGTTAAATTGCGCAAACACCTTTTGCACTTTTTGTGATAAGGAATAAGTTTGATTAAAGTTATATGAAAGGAATCTATATGAAATTTGATATTAAGTAAGGAAGCTTCATTATGAAAGAAACTTATTACCACACTCTTTGCAATATTAATTAAAAACATCCTGTTACATCAAACGAGCATTATAAGAATGTTTCTATCTTGTATATGAATTAATGCCATAATATGCGTTTGGGTTGTCACAGTGAATTTGCGTATGCATACTCTGCACGTCGTGAAATGTTAGTTTAGTAAAAATTAAATGAAACAAATTGATATGATGTTCGAAATTAAGTAAAACAGCTTGATTGTGTGAAGAAACGCACTACATTTTCTGTAATATTAATTAAAACAAATTCTACTATATCAAAAGGGAATTATGAAATTGTTTCTGTTTTGTGTACGAATTATTAAGATAATATTCGTTTGCATTTTTATAATGAACTTGCACAAGTGTTTTTTATACACGATGAGAAGTAAGTTTCATTAAAGATAAACGAAAGAAATTGATAGGACATTTTGCATTAAATAAAAAAGCTTCACTATAGGAGAAATTATTATTACAGTCTCTGCAATATTAGTTAAAAACATTACAAGAAGGTCTTTTTCCTGTGTATGAATTATTAACGTAATATTTGTTTACATTTTCACAGTTTACATTTACACATGCATGAGTATGATTTGTCAGTGGCATCGTAGCACTGAACGATTATAAAACGAGCTAATAAGAATTCATCGATCACATTTGCACGAAACGTCTGTTTAAATTTGTCACGCGTGACTGAAGATATAAAGTACCGCAGGTATGTTGATGACACCTTCATCTTTGAAATTAAAAGGTAGACAATAATTAGACTAATGAATAAACCATGTAAATTCACTCCGTGTTATCCCCTTTAATCCGTATTACAACTAAACAGAAATATTGAATAGATTTTCTAATATTTAATTCCGAAGTTAGAGAAATTCTTAATAAATTTACAGGAAAGAAACGTTCATAAGAAATTTGAATTTATGACGAAAGCGTAGAGAATATATTTCAGAGTTAGGCTAACAAAGAAAAACGGCTGCAATGATTGCGACCTTTGAGCGTGTAACGATCTTCGAATCAAGGAAATTCCCCGAACGCCACAAATTAGTATCAGTTTGATTTACCCATTGGGGAATAAGGTAAGTTGGCGATCGGTCGTTCGTCTCAGGTACATGCAAAAACGTCTTCTGGCCCAGCACTGGAAATGCGATCGTCATCTAATTGGAACTCGATACCCGGTAACGAGGGTTACAAACTTTTCCGTTTTCTGTCTGCCTCAGCCATATCCCTCCTCCTCCTCCTCCTCCATCCCCTCTTCACGTTTACATCCCTTCAGTTTGCCTCCTATTCCTTCATGAACGCGACCCCTCGAAGTTGAAACTTCGTAAGAGGGGATGAAAAATTGTTATCTTATTTATGGGCACGAGATTAGACCACGTAGAACGTTTCACGTCACTAACAGGCGTCAGAATGATGAATATCCTTGAAATCAGGCGTGTTTTAGACAACTCGGTCACCGAGTCACAAACTCCAATTTACTTAGAGTATTCATTAATTAACTAATTAAGCGAACGGTGCATCGAAATACTGGACAGCCGAATGATGTCATATCGCAAAGACGAAGGGCAGATTAGAACGTACCGAATTGCTAGAGGGTTGATACGGGACACTGATTACGAGGCAATTGTCACGTCGTTGGCGTGTGACCTCTCCGTATCACATTCTGTTCGAACAACCTACCAGTTTATTATGTGACTGTACTAGACACTATTACAGTCTTTAGAATTTTTTTCCTGTGAAATTATCGAATGGTCGATACATTGGACTGCATTTATTCGTTTCTAAGAAATACTTCCTTTATCATGTTACATTGCCGCTCAAAATTTATAGGACACCTAACAAAATTTCGTATATTCCTAAAAAAATAAATGGAATCGTTGAAATATATAACTAAAAACAGTGTCTTGTATTTTACATAAAATACAGTGTGTAAAATAAAAAATTTGTACAATAATGTGCACGAAACCTTACCGACATTACTAATAATAATTAGATCTTTTAGCATAATTTCACTGATGGTTCCAACACACTAAAATAACAGAAAAATGTTCATATAAGCAATGTACCTAATACGACCTCGTTTTCAAGATGCAGTCGGTTTGTTATTATATCAATGGCGCATTTGCCTTTACAGAAATTGTCCGAGGTGACAAGCTTTGACTCGAATACAAGCTTCTATAGTAGATGTCTTACTACTGATATTCAAGCTCCTTCAAAGTTACCTGATATTGTTAGAATTTATTGGCAGACCTCAATAATACATTGCTGTATTATCTTAACGTAATTTACTGCTGTGTTGTAAATCAACTGCTTTAGGTACAAATAAAAATCATTTGACTGATCCTTCACAACCGATTCATTTAGATCTCAATCAATACTATCAGTCAGCTGTCAATTTGTTCACACTCCGCTTTCGGTTCTATCAAATATTATTCCATTGTTTAGATTGTACATACATACATTATGAGTAACACTCCAATCTCAATTCAATCACATTTTAGTAACGATTAAACCAAGAACAGAGAATGAACAAACCGAAAGCAGACCGCTAGTGTAGATCGGACCTCATTCGAGAATTCTTCGTTTAATGAAAATCTCTAAAAAAATTTTACACATGATTATTTTAGAAAATACATATGTATTTTAAATTTTCCGTTAAATAAAATAAACAAATACGTACAAATCTACGTTTTCTCTTTTTTCAAAAACGAGTCATTTTGGCCCTTCTGGTAGAAAAAGGTATATGTAAATCGTCAGTAGATTTAGTATTAAACAAACATGAGTCGTCGAAGAAACTGCATCAAACAAATAATTGTTCGTATTTCAATTGAGTTAGAGATTCAATAGTTTGAAGATTACGTGGAGTAAAAGGGTTTCTAGTCTTAGAATTAACAGAAAAATGTATAAATGAATTAGTTTCACAAAAGACACATAACAGATTAAGGGTTAAGTTCCAAAATTTACGTATAGGGTCTTTCTTAAGAGCAAAAGAACTTTAAATTGAAATGAAACGAAAAGTACGGAAGGCAATGTAGTACCCACTGCTTTATTTTAAATTATATTCGATGGCACTACATATGGAATACAATATCGTATAAATGATCAAGAAGAGGCGTTTGGTGCAGTAAATATGACACTCAATTTTCGATGACTGTGGTACATAAATCAAATGTCACGAATAAAGTCGCAAAATCTTTGTGGACAGTTAACAGCCACATTTCTTGGCACAATCCTATCGTTGAACTTTGATTTCAATAAAGCGATAGTTTCAACAGAAGTGTGGCATATGATACTATCTTGTTAAAACCACATTTCAGACAAATCAAATCCATTCAATTCACGTGAAAGAAAAGACGAAATCATCGAACGGTAAAGCTCACTAGTAACAGTTACACCAGTAGAAAAATTTCACCAAACAGTAACTTTGTGTAGGTACAATGATCAAGGAAGATTGGTATCTCTCCAAATTCGGTAAATGTGTTTCTTGACAAAATCATCCATTTAAAAGTGAGTTTCATCACTGAAAATGATTTTTGTGGCGAAAATTGAGTTTGTCATATTCACTTCACCAAACGTAATCGTGGTGCTTATTTATATGATATTATATTTTATGTATAATATTTTATATATTATGTGAATGTTTTTTAAAATATAGTAGTGTTGTACGAGATCATTTTCCGTATTTTTCGTTTCATTTGAATTTATAGTTCTATCGCTCTTATTGGAAGATTCTATACAACTTATTCTACTGAATACATCAAACAAGAATTGTTTAAAAATTTCTTTGACACAGTTACAATTGAAACCTTTAATCTGGCAAACATAAATATCTATTACACTTTTGCAAGTAGATTGAAAACTTGAAATATTACACTATTGTCATTCTCCAGAATTGCGCGAGACACAAATAAGGTATGAACGCAACGTGTAAATAAAAACGGGAAATTTCAATGTAATCCGTTCTTATAAGACGAACATGTTGAGAGTAGGTAGGCGAAACGAGTAGTGTGTTTCGCGCGCAACGACGTCGGATACGGGGAATTACTCCTGCGCCATTACGAGCTGCGGTTCGTTTGCAGAACGCCTCAACGATGCAGACAGTGCATTCGACTGCAACCGGCCACGGGTCCCCAAGAGAGATGCAACACCAGCTTACCTACGCGCCAGTTTGAAAATCTCAGCGCGGAGATGCGATACATTTGGAGGGTAGGTTGCAGACATCACGTGAAAAGCGCGAGAGAGCGAGAGATAGATAGCTAGATATATAAATAAACAGAGATAGAGAGTGATAGAGAGACAGAGAAAGCGCGAAAGCGAGAGAGACAGAGGAAGACAGAGGGAGAGAGAGGATATCAGGTTGGAGAAAGGGGGAAGAGAGTCGAAGCTGGAGAGCCGAAAGGACGGAAGGGGGAGGGTAAGGTCGCTTCAACCTCTCAGCATCCCACGAGGCCTCCGGTGTAATTAAGCGAATGCACCCTCACATGTCTACGTACGTTCGCATCGTGTCTATCCATCTAACCGTGGCAGGGTTGTTCTCTTCGTCGAGTTCGTGCCTTATACCAAGGGTCGGAAGATAAGGCCGCAAAAACCTTTGAAACCTCGGTACAACCTCGTTCGTACATCTTGTTGGCTCATATCAGAATCTCGAAAAATGTGCAGATTACAAAAAATGACTGGGCCCATAGGGAACGGTGTATGCTCATTTTCATCAACGAAACCGGCAAGTACCGCCCATATTCTTCAACTGAGATTTTTGTTCCTCCAATAAGGGTGTCTAATAGAAATGCTTGTTGTTATTGTCCCTATTGTTCCTTGTTGAAATTTTCTAACTGGAGATATTTTTGTTTAATATTGAAATTAATTTGAAGATTTTATTGATAGAGCAATCTTTACCCTATTTAACACTCTATAACCTAATCTTTTTGTGTTTATCAGAAGAAAAATTGTAGTCGATTACAATTGTGCATTTTAAAAAATATTGAAAAACAAGGAATTAATAATTAATATAAAAAAATAGTGTAATAATACAACGATGCAATCGTATAGTAATGAACAGTGATGTATAGAATATAGATAAATGGATATGTAACTTTCAAGTCACACGGACTTATAGACGGTTAATAAGATGCTTTCTGTTTGTGTTAATTAATGAATAAATAAAGCTAAATATAAAAAATAAAATTGTGATATGATATTTTGTATGAACTCATTGGTAAATTGGATATTTACCCTACTTAATAAAATGTTTTCTGTTGGCGACAGCAAATCTGTCAACTGATCATATCATTAATTCAATAATACTTAAAACCTCAATAGTTTAATTATTAACTGATTACTTATTTGTCAATTATACTTTTACGCTTGTATTAAATATAAGATACACCACATTTACATTTGCAGAAACCAAAATAATATAACTATTTATCATTTTTGCTGATTTTTAATTATAAATTGCAAAGATTCAATCTTTGTTCTGGAGGTGAACCTAGTTAAAAGGTTAATGAATGAATAGAACTTAATACAAATGAAAATGAAATAGAACTGTATGAAAATGAAAAAAAAGAGAATTAAATAATGACTAAAGGTGTCATGGTCTTAAGACAAAGACCTTCAGTATTTTTCTTACTCATTTTTGTCTAAAATTTGAAGATATCAAAGCAGATCCAAAAGTGGCACAGGATTATCGTGGAGAAACCGCATGCACGTTAGTGTGCACGTTATATGGTAATGGAGGGCCAATCATGCGGTAACTAGCCACCCTGGGGAAACGGTCAGGGCTGCCAACCGGTGGTCAGCTCCCGTCAATGTGTCACTTACGTAGCTAGAATACTGAACCCTCCCGACAGAATGTTACTGCTGAATGTGTTTCCCCTCGATTGCAAGTCCCGTCAGTCTCACGTCTGGAACGTTCTGACTTCGAATATCACAATTCTTCGTGATTTTCTTGGTATGTGATAAGTCGTGAGGAGATCCCGCATTTTTAATATTCTTCGTTATCTTTCGGTCAATCAAACCATCGTTCATCTCGTAAGTATAAATTGAACACTTGTTACATCGAATCTTTTCACTTAATGTAAAAGTGTCTAATATGAACCTTTCGAATGTAATCGATAAAAACAACTTCAAATAAGAAATTGTTAAAGAAATGTGAAATTTTGAAGATATACAAATAGAATACTCTCTTTCAGTTTTGAATTTTGATTCGTTATAAATTACACTAATTTTTAAGAAAAGTTGAGCTTTTACAAATTACTTGTACGATAAATGATTAGTAACATTGATGAGTAAGATGGCGAAAACTTGTGTAAAAAATTGAGAAAAAGTGGAAGTCTAGCTAGACTAGCTAACTCTAACTAGACAATGAAGTTAGTGTTCTTACAATGATAAATTAGAAGATTAGTATAACTACACTGATTGTGAGAAGCGTGTTTGATGAAATTTTTCCAAATCGACGAACAGAAGGCCGAGATTGTACGTTTGCTTGGTTAGCTCGACCTCCAGATTTAACACCCTTAGATTTTGTCTTATAAGAAACACTGAAAGATATTGTGTATCGAGAAACGTCAACTACAACGCAACATATAGTGCAACGGATTATTGCGGCGTGTATTGAAATAAACTCACATGACTGATAATCCGAACACGTTTCATAATAGAAGTAATAAATGCACAGATTCTAATATCTTAACAATAGTGAGTTTAGTACTTCTATACTCAAAGTTGGCTATTTTATCCAATTTAACCATGAAAAATTAGACATTCCATTTAAAGGAACAAAATTAATCATCAGATCGAAGAACTTATTGCCACCTTGTTTCTTGAAATAATTGAAATATTTGATGTGGACAGAGTTGATTTTGGTTTGGGCAATATTTGTTATTTATAATTATGCATGTGCAGAATTAGCTGCGAAAATTTCAGATTTATCGATACCTTACTTTCTGAGACTTTATCTGTGCCGCATGCAAAAATTTCATTTTGAGAAAAACGCATTTAAAGCTTTAGGTACTGAACGCTTAACTTTACTTTTTGTATCCTTTCCTTCTACTTATTTCTTTGCCTTCTTCAATTGCGTCAGATGTCTTTCAGCTTCGTTTATCTTTCGGAACTTCCTTTTTTTACATATAAAATGTATTCTTTTTTTTTCACAATAAGATCAACACAAACTAGTTGTCCTCTGTGACTTCTATTATTTAGACTACCTACAAAGCATTGAAATACTCCGAATTTCTTTACTAAGCTTATGGAAAATAATTTTAAATACATACACTTTCGAGAAACAAAATAAAAAAATTTTCGATTTCTTCAAACTTGTAAAGTAGGATGACCCCGTAAGATTATGTGTGACAGAAAAAACCGTATGAACATTTTCCGATACTTAATATACCTTGTATTTAAAGGTAGCAAATGAGAAGTGATAAGAATGTGGTAAAAGTATACGATCTAGCGGCTCTAAGGTGAAAATGACGGTCATGAGTGTATTAATTCACGCGTTTAACCTTTTGATTACGAAAGGCGGATATATGCTCCCTTACTGATTTATCAATATATACGAAAGGCGTATATATACGCTGCCTATGTTGTTCTTACTATAATACATTTACTATTTTCTTAATTGTTTTTTAACGTAGAATTTATCATTTATCTGTTTCAATATTCGCATGTTTCTATTAACCCTTTGCACTCGAGAGGTGACTCTCAGTCACGATTTGGTTCGATACAGCAACTCAAATGACAATTAAAGGGCGACAATAACTGTTTTCTTTTTTTCTTTTTTGTAACAAATGTTCTTCCTTTTTACATTTTACATGATACACAAAGCACATTGTGTTTAATTAAACTATTGTTTCATACATTAGTCTGCCTTTGATGGTTGCAAAGATCGAGTCAAATGGCGGAATTAGTAACAGTGAAGATGCATTCGATTTTAAATTACTTAAAGACCAAATCAACAATTTCATAAATGAGAGATATGAATGAAATAATTTGTTCAAGAAAACGAAAGTGTAGAATAACAGTAAAAAGTGAAAACGATTTTGGCAGTTAGATGAGAAAAACTACAGAATCGCAAGTAGCTGTAAATTGTAACAGAACCATTGGATTTTTCGAATTTTGAGCGACGAAACCATGGGTGAAACACAAGTAATTATGTTAAAAAGAATCTAACAAAAATCCAACTTCAATTGAATCAAGCGAATGAAATCAAATAAACTTATTCCTTTGTTGCATATGTAAGTGTCTATTTATTTCAATTTGTGATCAGTTTTATTATTTCATTCATTCGTTACTTTTCTAAATAATATAGTATACCCTAAAAATATTTGAAGAAAAAAAAAAAATTCAGAAGAAAAGAAAACGGATAGTGACAGCCAGTCGCTGAGATGTGAGACTGCGGCGTAGTCTAAGAATCAAAGGTAAAAAATGAAAAGGGTTAAGAATGAGAAAACATACTTGGAGATCGTATAAAGGTAGAACGAAATGTACCAAGCAATTCTTGATTCGTACGTTATGAACGACTTGACGAAGGTCGAAACGAAACTACCACCAATAGGAACAAACGTATCACATCCTATCACCCACACTAACAACCAACTATACTACCTTCGCCACTGGTCAAACCGAAGGTGTATAGAACCGCGAGAGAGCAAGAGAGAGTAGGAAACAGGGCGATAAATAACTGCAGGATGAAAAAGGGGGCGCGGTACCCTCCCGGGGCCCCTAAACCTAGACTATATACCCCTCGCCATCCCTTGCCACCCCTCATCGTACCAGCACCGTATAAACCGCGCACGGGCCGACCCCGACAATTATACCCTCGCACGCGAAATGTTTTATTACCCTGACGTAGAATGCTTGCGTACAGTGAGATCGTGTGGGAACACATGAGCATACATGCTCGTACAAGCGGTTGCGTTTCGATGCATCCTAGAGCTACCCGATTGTTGGCCTATATAGCTGATACCTTCAATCCTAAATTCATTATAAAGGAAAGAAGCTTGGTTTCGGTTTTTATTTATCTATTACGTGATAATTCGAAGGAAGTTATGGATTATAGAGATACAGTGTTGTAAGCTCACTTAACACGTTGATGGCCATCGCTATCTCGCAAAAATTTTCACTTTCCATATTTTTCAGGAATTTTCAACCTTGTATAAGTTCAATTGTATTCTCAAAGACACAACATCGAACGAATTCGAAAAAACACATAGAATAAATTTAAATCTTTGATTTTTATAAGTTGATATTTTATTTACTCGTTGTCGACGTAAATATTAAAAAGTCGATTTGTCTTTCACTCGTCTGGTTGTGAGAATGAAGTCATAAATACGCGATGCCGGCCGAAAAACGCTGGTTGAACGAAATCACGCGATCATGACAGTACCTGTGAAAGTGTTAAGTGAAAAATACTGTGCATGAACCGCTAATATTGTTTTCATTAATATACACAAATTTAAAAAATAGAATTCTCCATGTATTTTTCGAAAGTAGTTATTATTAGTGAGATTTTCAGAGCACAATGTTATACAGGGTGAACAAATTGTTTTAGTATACTGTATGAGTGTAAATAAGAAGAGAATGTTATGTAAACATAGAACGTTTGAAGCTTCGTTAGAAAGTTATAATAAAAATAAGAACGGTAAGAGGTTCACAGTTACTATGGTGTAAAGTGAGAATAGATTAATGATGTTAACGTGTAGGTTGTTTGGGCGAGTTATACAATATTTACTATCTGAAGTTATTAAAGGTGTGTCTTATGTTACCTTTGCATAGTTATCGTAAGTACTTCATTGTTTTTGTCATAATTTTTTAATCAATCTTCAAACTATCTACGTTTATATGACACATTTTTCTTATTTATAATCATAAAACATATTGTCAAAATTTGAACAGAAACAAATTGAGATAACCTGTATATCAATTTCGAATCACTAAAGTGATTTTACAACAATTTTTTGAACGCGAAGTTACACGATTAGTATAATGATATATTATACTATATATTATTCTATACTTGAATCACTAGTATTGTTCTCATTAATAGACGTAATTCGTAGAAATAGAATACTCGATATACTTTCCGAAAAATTTAATATTTTCATGTTCTTTCGAGAGTTAAAATATAATAGATTATAGTTAGATAATATAAAATTATAATAGATATTTCGCAAGATTTCGAGATATTTTGAGATTTAAACTGGCTAATTACAAGACAAGTACCTGATAAAGTCCTTCATGTCGGACTATGATCTTAGAGGGATGTACGGAGTCGGAAGCCCTTGAGGGGATCCTGTACTCCCAAAACGTGCAGCGGATGACGCTTGGTCTTTCGCTTAATTTTGCAATCTAGACCCGCACTGCTTGCTAACTGCTCACTAAATCGAGAATCCAATCTTCCCTGCCGTCCTAACTTTTCACTACGATGATGTGTCACCAAAAGACGTGCTTTCAATAGCTCATAAAGTATTACTTGTTACGTAGAAAATATACAAAACCTACAATCCGTTAACGAATGAGTCTGAAAGTTAATTCGTTTCAAAGTTTTATTAGAAAAGGATAAAAAGAGATGGGTCATCTAAATAACTTACATTATTGTCGATAACATTTTGCCACTTTTCCGCCAGCTTGCAAATACCATCGCGAATATTTCGATTAAGGATTATGTGTCTTTTCATAATATATTTTCAATGTAAATTAGCGTTCATAATTAATAACCTAATTCACAGAGTGCAGAATAACGAACGATATATGTGAACAATATTTAAACATAAAATTTGCCAGAAATGTATTATATTCAGCCTTCAGAAATTTATCATCTATGCGTTAACGTTAAGCTTGTTTTTTCACACTTTTCTGTTATCTAGTTTTACGAGCATGCGTTAAAATTCTGAAGGCCCATTTCGCGTGCAAATTGATCTTTAATTAATTAAAAATGTTGAGACTGACAGCAGAGGTATTTATCTCTTTTGTCATGCATTCATCCCTTCAGCAACGTCAGCTCTTATTCTTCGGTTAATCGGGTTAAATTAACTTAGTTAACGTATGACAGGCTGTTGCCATGCCCTTATAGTTAGCAACTTGTTATATGTACATATATTACCCGGTATTTTGTCAAAAATTTCTTGCATGAATTTCATTTTGTCATGGTCTCGTTATTATATAAAATAAAATTTAAATATTATATAGAATATAGCAGTATCGAATACGTTGTCCGTTAAAATTAATTTACAAGCATACAATAATTTATTTATAATTATACATTTTTATTATTAATTATACAGAACATAACAGTGTTAAATCCGTTGCCTGTCAAAATTTATTTCAAATTATACAACAATTTATTTATAATTATACGATATGAAATATATAGGTGTTTTAGTCAATTTATTTATTAAATAGAAATTGAAATGAAATTAACACATGTATCATCAAAAAGCACTATAATTCCATAAATGATTTGTCGCTAAATCATATTTAATAAAAGGAACACTGTGTTTGCCTTTCTTTGAAGATATTATTCAAATACAAATAAAACATTTTAAAAATTGAAATCAATAGCATGTTCAAATTTGTTTGTATCGACCAAATTTAAAATTCAACGTCAAACAGAAAATATAATGTGTAATTAGAATAAAATATTTTTTCGCGAAATGAAGATTGTTCCTGAAGTAGAACGTGCGTTCCAAGGTTAAGATGAATCTTTTCAGTATTATGGGTGTTCCTTTATTGGTTTCTATCGAGGTATCGATTTTTAAATTGCGTAATAAATAAAATTAGCAGCGAGGGTGACTTCGGTAGCCGTCCGAGGGGTCGAGTTGTAACTTAATCAGGGTAACTTCCCTCGACTTAATAAAGCTGTCTCAATTTTCGCCTCATTACCGAAATACATACTAAGATTTTTTTATTCAATTTCAGTGCGCTTAGCCAACTACGAAATCTCATTTTTAATTATTCAAAGTAAGAAAAAGAAAAAGTGAAACGTACTACTGACTCATTACTCTTCGATTCTAATTGCCAGCCAACATTATTCAATTACACTTAAAAATCAATTCTAATCATCGAAAGAATTCGCATTGGGAAACATTATATGCAATATCTTGCCGCTTTAAATTATTGAAAAATATTCTGTGTCACTTCTAGGCAATTAATTAGAAAAATTAATTTTACAGATACATAAAAATATAACACTTCAGAAAGTATTATAATTAATATATTATAAATCTACATAAAACTAATCGTACACGTAGTGTGCAACAATTGCCCCAAGATACGTATAATAATTGATACTAAATATTATACTAATAATCATATAATATAAACGTAGGATTTTTATGCAAATTTATATTTTTGAGAATATAGTAAAAAAAAGCCAATAAAACTTCCGCAGAAAATGATCTCCTCTGTCGGGTATTATAAAAAGCACTATAATTCGGATATTTTGTATACTTTTTCATATTAAGTGCATTTTATGCAATTTTTCATATAAAAATCTGCAATCTATAAATTAGTATAATGTACAAAAAATGATTGGAAAATAGGGAAACACTAATTTCTACAATGATTCTGTATTTCTCGTGATTAACCTATTTCTTTTCTCCTCTGCTGAGAAACAGGAGGCATTACGATAGGGGTTGATTTGGTTCCGACAGTCAGTTGATTAGTTACAGGAGACTGAGTACAACCATTCTGTCCGCTGTTCGTCGTATAGAACGATACGAAGACACGTTCGCGTCGAATCGAATACCGTCGGTACGATGCAGATGTCAATCGTCATACTAATGGAACATCAAAACGTACACGGTGCAATCATGTTACATTATGTATGACGCTTCTCCTGTTACAACGTATACAGTTAAGTTCCTAGCAAGACACGCTGATCATCAAGGATAATACAGTATTTTTTAACGCTAAAAATGTGTTTCACTTTTGTTAGACACAGATTCATGAAAAAATCTGACAGAATTCATCAGATACATGTTGATAATTTCTCAATATTATACTTTAATACGGTCACTTCGTATCATTTATAAAACAGGAAGAAAGAGTGGAGGTAAGTAAAAGGAAAAGGTAGAAAAAGTAGTGCAATGGGAAAAGATGCAAAAGTAAACAAAAAGTGTTTGTATAGTTGGTATACATTTATAGTTTTTAGAAACTTCTACGTGGATTTGTAATTTTGAAAATATTGTCGAAAAATGTTCAAATAAAAGTTATTAGGAAGGAACGAGGATCTACCAAAAGACAAAAAAAATTATAACACAATTATTAAAAATAACTTTTGTTTCAAATGTATTAGAAACAATTATGTATAAAATTATAGTATATTATATATTTTGATTATATAAATTATTTGTTACATATAATTTAATGTTATATATTAATTTAGTGTATTATTAAATTGCAAAATTCGTTAACATCTTCTAGCAAACAAATGCAATTCCAATCTTTCACCCCTTGCCTTATAACAACAAGTCAGACTCATGACTGAGATTCTAGTCAAAATACGATGAAAATAGTTATATTAGTAGCAAAGATGAATTTTATTTCTACATTTAGCTTGAATTTGTAAGACTGAGAATTATCAAATTTTAAAGGATATGTAATACATTAATCTTCCTTACTTCATACAGTGTTAAGTATAAGAAAGTAAATATATCTTTAAAAACTTGCTTTAGTGTAATCCTTGGAGATCATTTAATTCTCTAGTATTGTACTTAATTACTCTTTTTCCACAGCTCCAAAAAAAAAAAAACAAGTATGTAAAATTGAATCATACACTGTGAAATAGATACTGTCATTTAGAAACTTTTGTCCGCAGCTGTACGTACATACATATATTCAGTAGAACAGATATAAGGCAAAGAGCTTAAAACAGTTCAGCAATCGTGAAATTCGATTTTTCGTTCGAATCAATTAATATTTTACATGGCGTTGTGCACAAACAATACGTCGCGTAGAGCGATGTAATTTTACAATGTCAACTCATGAAAGAACTGTTCAGCTCGTGGTTGGTACGATTTCATTCGGTTGTGACAACGCAAAGGTAAAGGAAAAGAAAATAAGAGCATTGTGCCGAACAAAGTAATTATAGAGTGCTGGCGTAGCGAGAAGAAACGGTTCGTCGGGCTGGTGGAGCATTCCGTGAGGCGGAGGTGGAACCAGGGGTCGGAGTTGATAAAGAAATAAAGAATCGTGAAAGTTCGCGTCGAACCCCGCGCTCCCGTGGGGCCTTATGACTTAAAGTCTCCTTACTCCGTTAATTCCGAACATTAACAAAAGTCTCGCTAAAACTCGCCGCCAACTTTTCTGTCCTCCTGGGACCGGCCCGGGACTTGTTAATGAAAAAAATACAATAAAACTCCCTCACGACGAAACTCGTCTCGAATTCTCGAGACTCGCTAGTTATTCGCGCTCTACAACGACCGACTCCTTCCTTCGACTACGATCTTCAAAGCAGAATTATCGCGGGAATGATTTTTGCGAATGCATAATACTTCGTCATTGTGCGTTAAACGATTTTAATAAAAAGGTTCATTACATGCCGAAGCAATTGATGGGAGGCAAACCTTCCGTGAAATTTGGAGATCGCAAATATCCTGCAGAAGAATTAGTATAAACATTATAATTTTATAATGACACGCTTCGTTCGTATGCATACCCATACTTCCATACTGTTATTTCCTTCTAATTTTCTTTCTTTCTTTTTTTTTTTAATTTAGAAAGCATCGTTATTATTTTACACTGTTATTTTTTCTAACCCTTTTTTTAAATTTAGAAATCATAAATACCGTGCGGAAGAATTAATATAAACATGATAATTATAATAGTAACACTTTACGTTCATATTGTACATACGTATACTTTCATATTGTTACTTTTATAATTTTATTCTTTTCCTAAAAGAAATCACATACATTGTACGGAAGGATTAATACAGAAAATGTAATTACAATAATGACAGGTTTCGTTCATATTGCTAGTTTTGCTCCATTTCTTTTATTTCTTTCTTTTTTAAATTTAGGAACCGTAAATATCGGACGCAAGAATTAATATAAACATTATAATTTGAATAATTTGTTTATATGCACACACACTTTCATACTGCAATTTTCCTTCTTTTTTTTTTTTAAGAAAATTGAACTGACTAGAAGTTTTAAAATGTTAACTGTTTTCAAGAAAAGATAGTAAAAATACAAATGATTGCAATTTTCTGAAACAACCAAAGAAAAATAATGTGCAAAATAGGAAATTTGAAAGAAATAACTTTGCCTCCAAATATTTACAAAAATGGCTACAGTGTGTGATTGAATTATTATAATCACTTGGAATGTTTGTACTACTTATTTGGAGTTTGAACTAGAATAGAATTGAAAAATAATAAGAAAACGAAAACTTTTCTTATTATAAAAAGTATCGTTATGTTTTTAATGAAATATAACAAATACTTTGAAACTTCTATAAATTATTAACAATTTATTAAACTGCATACGTTAATATTTCGTCACTCCATACTTTTCATCTGTAACTTCTTGACACTTCTCTACTTTTTCTACAGCTTTCTTTTATTCTTGAGTCATGATGATATAAATTTGATATATACTGATATTAATATTGATATAATATGATATTAATATAAATACTGATATAAATTTTTCAATTTGTTGTTTATTAGTTATCGCTTTTCATATAATTGTACGTTTTAATAATTCTCATAAGTTTTCTATTGAATTCATATTTAGTAAATTGCCAGAATAAAACTTCCCCTTTTTCTAGCTATTCAGGCTGTCACAATATACCTAATTTATGTATCTATATGATAACAACAAAGCCAACTATATTTTATTATTAACGAAGTCATAATACCACCGAAAACATAAAATATTTAATTTATTCATCTGTTCGTAATAATTCGATCGCCCACTGTACCATTAATAGATGACTTCATTAACATTAAAAATCACTACTTTCTTTTTTATTTATATAGTAATCAAAATTAATAGACACATGTATGCATACACAAAAATAGAATTAAGCACATATATAATTCGTAAACATTTAAATAAAGTTATATATCAGCAGAATATTTGCAGAGTAATTTTATTTTAAATTAAACGAACATTTTTAAACGAATACAAACAAATGCCAATACTAATTTCAATATTTTCTGCTATTACGCGGTCGAATTTGAAGTAATAAAAGAAATGTAGAATATTCCCGTTTCACGAGCATCGTTTCCGCCACGATTGTCGACAGCAAACTTAAACCCCGTATTCTTTTGATAGGGTGCGAAGCCTAATACCAAAGTGGCAGGGCAAACCGTTTTATGCTTCCGCTTTATGCAAACCGACCCCTTCTTTACTTCACGAACGAGATCTCTTATTTATTCATTTATTCCGGCGAGATGAACTTTACGGAGATTTTAATAGCGCTCCAGCTTCCTTGAATCTCGCGGCCAAGCAACCGTTTTAGATTTGGGAATGCGTGATGTACGTGGTGCGAAACAAATCCCATGGAGATGGGTTTTAGACGGTTGAAGGTGTACTGTGATGTGGCCTGTGAGCATTCGCTTGGGAGGAATATTCTGTTAATTCGTTTCAGAATATTAATTACTAGGGCCTTGATAGTAAAACGTAACCCTTGATTGTGCAATCATTTAACGACCGTTGTGCTTTTTAAATCTCCATTTCTTTTCTGTTTGTTTGTATACAGTAAATAATTGAAAGAACTTCCTTTACGTGACACTATAAAAAATAGTTTTAAGAGATATTTCTAGCATGAATATGATTTAATGGAAATAATTAGGAAGGGTAATAATCACAAAAATATAGTTATAAATAAAATACCTTTTCGTGTATTAAAATGCTACATTTTACGTATTATTTTATTTATTTGATATATCACATAATGATATGATTTAGAAAAAATTCAGTGCGTGAAAATGAGCCATGATTTTTTGCTTAATATACAATAATAAACACACTTTAAATTAATTTCAAATTTGCATGTATGTACGTATATTTATTTATTAGTAATTTTCTATATATTATGAAACTTCTACCTTTAATAAATGTGGTTAACTAATTAAATTTTAATATTCCTCTGGAAAATAAGTTTTTGTTGTATTCCAATGCAATACACGTCTTGCTGAAAGTAGACGTTAGACACATCAACGTGATTCAATTCTGATTATAAAAAGTCACTCAACATTGATTGGTATCGCTCAACATTCACAGTGACAGTATTTCCAGCATCATCTTTGAGAAAAAATGATTAAATGATATAATGATTCCATTTGTCCACAATGTATACAAAACAATGCCTTTTTTTATATGTGAAGATTTTTTATGAATAATACAAGGATTTTCATTTCCCCAGATACAGTTATGTTGCTTATTAACGAATCCATCCATTGTGAAATGATTTTCTTCACTAAAAAAAATGTCATAATTAAATTTCATAATAAGTTTGAACAATATAAACGCGTTACTATAATACATACTTGTTTATGGTTAGAATTGTACTACCTTCTACTAAAACAAAACGGCTTATGTCGTTTGAAAAGGCAGCAGGTGTAAACATTATACCGTGCTAACTTCTAGGCGTCGCAATCGAATGATCCTATATCAAGTTGTAGAAATAAATTCTTTTCGACTTTAATTTCTGACCGCTTGCGAATACTATAGTCAATATTTTGATATAAACGATTATACCGATTATGTAACTTCAGTCGGAAAAAATATGTTTCTACATCCAATATTTTTCAAAGAACATGTTTAAAATTTTTACTTGTGCATATCTCAAAATTAATATAGAGTTCACAGAGCCAATCCGCATTTGTATTATAACCGTATACGCGATCGAGTGTCTTCTTTGAAACGGTTTCATTTTTAATCAACGGTCCATTTCTGACGGTAGACAATTGGGACAGTAAGAGGAATGCGTAAACTTAGCCTCTGACAAGTCTGCGTAAATTGGTCCTGCGGAGCATCCGTCGAAGCTGCCAACTTCGCTTACCGATCGAGATTCGATCTTTCCCCTTCGGGACAAGGAACGTGGCCTCGACGTGCGAAGATGGAGCTGGCCCAAGGGTGATGGCACACCTAGTTTTGATTCACCTCATGGCATCCTACCGGTCACGGGGCTGACGGCGCGTAATTGTTCTCTTGTCTGGTTCTCGCACGGCATCTAACCCCTGCCAACATCCGCCATCCCCGCGATTGCCTTCGTGCCAAGAATGCATAAGCAGCCTGCTTTGCCAATCCGCAATGCTGCAAACTCCCATACGCTTACACACCGAACTTCCTATCCTGTTTTCCGAAAACGCGCCGGAACGCTGAACGATTCGGAAAACCACAGCTCCTTTAGCCACGAGACCGTTTCCAAGAGATCAAGAAGGAAAACCGTAGTGTATCTACTAATGGAATCTTCGGGGTGTTGGGATGTTTGCGCAATTGTAAAAAGCTACGTAATCTAGGTTCTTAGAAATATAATATGGGAATATTTATATGTAATGGTTTTAGCATGTTGAAAATTAAGTTATGATAGCAATTGATTAGTTACGAATTTAACTATCGGTTAACTCCAGGGGACTATATAGACCTAAGCCTCTTTTTTCACGTGTTTCTCGTAAACACATTTCATTCATTTTACAGCTGCTTCTTAACACATTTCTACTTATTTTTAATTTCAATAAGATTTCATAGGAAATTGAGAGCTTCTATGGCTTGCTACAAGGAATTATTAACCCTTTTCAGGTAGTTCGGTCAGGTTTGAGAAAAAAAAAGATTCAGTTTCAAATAATAATTACGAAATTTAATTGGGAACATGTTAAGAAGTAAAGGGAAAATGAATTTGTTGAAAATTGTTTCAAAATTTATTTCACAGGTAGGCATAAATATGATGTAAAAATTAATATATGCAAAAATGATTTCGAAAACATTATTATTTATTAGAAATAATACATATTCATTTGTTAATCCCCACAATTCATGACTCTAGCATAAAGGGAACAATATTTCGTCGTTCGATATGAAAGAATAAAGCAATTAAGCAGAGAATAAAGAGATTTCCTTCCAATAGTCAGAAAACGTATTCGTTGTAATATAATAGAAAGGGACGGTGAGTGAAATGTTGATTTTTGAAGAAATATGTGTTTGGATTTCCTTAACACATTTCATGTGTTTATAAAATAAAATGACATACACAACCACCTGTTTATAAAATACGAAATGATCATATGTTAATTACGTAAATATTCCATTATGCTGAAAGAGACTTATCGTAAAATAGCAAAATTACAAAGTAACATTTTATTATTTCATGTAAGCTGCAACTTTTGCAAACAGATTGTATGTTTTATATTCTGAATAAAGTTTGATTTGCAATTTGTACTAATACTATATGTACACATAGAATTAAAAAATTTTGTACTCCGTTCTAGATTCCTTATTTCTATAAATTTAATATGTCCTTTTATATACTTTTATAAATTACTTTTATGAAATAGTTGCATAGAACATTATAATATTTCACACTTTATTATATTATGCGTTTCTTAGTATACAAATAAATACGGACATTACGTAATGTTCTAATCAGCTAGTTTTATACGTCTAAAACATCCAAACTTAATTTAATATATATTTATAAAAGCAAAAAGAAAAAGGGCATAGAAAATTCGAAAACTCAAGTATGTATACAAGAACGTTGTGACGTTTATCGATTTCCCCGTGAACGATAACCTGATTTACGTCTTAAAAGTTTCGCGATCCTAACAGATGGACGCATCGTGACACGGCTCAACAACCAATCGACGGGACTTTTAGAAACTGACAAACGATCGTTTTCCCCTTCGTATTCTCCCTCGAATTCGGGGGTATCGGTAGAGAAATCACACTATCGATACGCTTGATAGGTTATTAATGATTGACAGACAGATTCGTCTCTCTCTCTCGCTCTCTCTGACTCTCTGTTTGTTCCACCACAGCCATCAATGAACTCCGCTTTGTCTCTCTATCGGATAGCCGATAGAGAAACGATTCGCAGAGTTATACACTCGATTCACTGTTGGAATCGTGCAATTCCATGCGGTAGCAATCATATCGCGGTTTGATAATTGGCAGAGAACCGACAATCGTCGTAATTTCTGGCTCCCGGTGCGGAAATTCTGACGTGTGACACGCGACGGATCGACGCTCCTGGGAGGCACCTCATTCAATTAGTCACTCAGTTACTCGCATCACATCGCATTTACCCATCAACCTAAACCACCGAGCTTTCTCTAACTCTCCGACAAACCCTCCGAAAACCGTCTGCTCTGTGTGTTACAAGACCACCATCGTCGTGAACTCGTGATTTAAACTTTTCAAGAAAGGTCGACGATGATTCCTTCCTCCTGGTACAACACATAGAGAAGCTGAACGTCACCAGCCCTGTCATTCGGTAAAACGGCTTTAGTTCTCTGCTCGTGTCGTCGGGGATATTGCCACGAACAAGCCAGGTTTCTGTAACTTTTCGTAAGTTTGTTTCAACCTCTCTCACCAAATGCCTACTGAGAGAAACTCAGGCGACGACTGAGAAAAGACAGTGACGATTATTATCGAAATGTAAGACTATTCCGAATTGTTACAATATTAACCCTTTGACTGCGACACATCATTGTGCGGAACCATCGATATATACGGTGGGTGTATTCGCGTGTCACTACTTATATTTATGCGTTTTCTTTTCTTCTGATCAAACATGTTTAGGGTGCACTTTATTATTTAGAGAAATAACGAATGAATAAAATTATAAAAATGACTACAAATTGAAATATCAAGTTATTCCAAAAGTCTTTGCGTATTTTTGTATGAATTCTATTGTGAAAAGAGTGCACAAAGGAATGAGTTTTATCATCAATGTAGCTTCCTTTTCCTTAATTATTTCTTGCCAAAAATTCAGTAGGTTTTAAATTAAAAAAATATATCCACTACAGTTTCTGTTAATTTGTGAAACTTCTAATACACGTAAATTCTGTGAAATTAGACTATACAACAAAAACAGAAGAAATTCAACTTGTCTTGAATGCAAGGAGTAGGTTTGTGAGAAATATATATTCCAAATAAGATATATTTGTAAAAAATATGGTCCATAGGCAGTTTATAAAATGAAATCGTTTTAATAATAAACACCTCATTTAAAAAATCTGTTCTCATACATTTTCTAGGTAAAAAGTAAGTATTTAATACATTAAATGCTGTTCTTAATTATTTATAATATTTATGTATAAAAAGCCATATGTAAAAGTACATTTTTCAAATGCTCGCCAAATTGAAAAATGTGATAGAATTAGGTATAAATTTAACGCTGATAGTTCTACTGTTAAAAATGTCCTTTTCGGTCCAATTTTGTGAGAATTTCAATAACACACAATTGTACATATTTTTGTATATTGTCTAATTAAAAATAAATTTTGTTCTTGATTATTCGTAACCTTCATCTTTAAAAATCTATACACAAAAACACATTTTTCAGATACCCACCAAATTGAAAAGTGTTGTAGAATTAGATATACATTCAACGCTGGTAGTTCTAGTGTTAATCATTTCGGTTTCATCTCTATTATTCTCTATTATATCATTCATTCATCGACGATCGTGTCGCGTTCAATTTACCGCAATGAAGGCACGTGATTAGTGGGAAGACAGTGAGAGAGAGTGGGAGGTGAAAGTCGACACGTAGAAGCGTAAAAGTTTCTACGAATTCGCGGTTGGTCGCAAACTCGCCGAAGGGCCAAAACCGCCGGCACAGTGGAATTACTCGACGGCTGCCTCCCATGGGGCCGAACTTGTCCGCGACAATTTCAAACTTATTTTAACATTCATATAAGCCCCGGCGCCCTAGCCGTGCAACGCACTGGCGAACCATCACCTAAGCATCCCTTTCTGTGTGTAACCCGAGAACCGACCCACATAAGTTCCTCTTCCTATATGGAAAGGATGTATAAGCACAAGGGTAACACAGGATTTGCATAAGATTATACACAAGCCTTCATACGTCTCATAGAAAAGGGAGTAACGAAATGTGCAACCAACGAAAACTATACTCGAGGGTGTACTTTCGTTTCGGTTTATAATTATAATCGACTGGCGTGATTTCACGATGATTTTCAAATAGTTTTCACTGTTGAGGTTTTTGAGAGTAAGTTTCTTATGGAATTACTTATCTAACGTTTCCCTAACATTACAATTAGATTCATACGACAGTATCAGTATGTCTTCAGACCTCCCGATGATGTTAGTTACAATGCTGGTAAAAAAAAGTGGGAAAATAGTTCTATAAAGGTACGGATTACACTTGGAAACCTCAACTGTGAGAACTCTTTGAGTTTTTCTCTGACGATTTTCAAGATTCGACGTGAATTGTGATAATTTAACATTGATATTTAACACTTTAGTGGCTGTAATTTTCGTTCGTTGTTTATTACTTGTCGCTACTGCTTTTCACGTTGGTCTTTAAGGCCTTCTGCCGGCTGTTTTCATAGTGTAATTACGATACACTTTCTAGGAAAAAAAAGAAACTCCGTCGAATCTACCTTTGTAGACCATATACCATATTTACCATATAACCTTGAATTATTTTATTAAATTTATCATATAGAGAAAAGGATTCTATATTTTTAGAATCTATACCATTGTCTCAGATTATGATATCCTCCGGCTTTTTGATATGATTGTAATAAAATAGGTTGCTATTGTTTATCATTTTTCTTGTTCCCTGATATAACATCGAAAAGAATTGTAAATATAATTGTTAACGATAGAAACGATAAAATCTGTTTAGTGGAATTTAATTTTAGTAAATAAGATAATTTAAGCATATTTAATAAATTACTTTAAAAATTTAACTTAAGTTAATCTTTATTTTTACACTTACAAGCTAACTGCAGAAGGTTATGATTACACTTTGTGTTTTAGGATTTATTTTTTCGCATGTCTATTAGTTGCTTTAAAAAATTGTCTTTTATGCTTCATTTCCACTTCCCACTTTCCTATCTTTCCTTTCTCGTTTCCTTTATTCTAACTTATAGTTTCTTATATAAAATATAAAAAAATTTATAATACTATAAAATTTTCAGGTTGAGCAATATTAAATTACTTAATATATAAACGTACATGCAATAAACAATTTTAATTATTTATTGGATCGATTCAGGTTAGAGCTATTCAATCTTGATTTTGTAAGAAATTCAAAGGTACTGGTTATGCTTTTATGATTAAATTTATGTTTCTTTCAAAATTAAGTCAACTGAAATAAGTGACATTTAAGCACAAATGAAAGTAAATATCTCCAATTAAATTTGTTTTAATTAAATAAATTGAAATAAGTATTATTTAAGTATACATTAAAATTAATCTCTTTTGATACTGAAATGATCGAAAAGCAATTTTCTTATGCGCTCTTAAGAAAACTACAATTAGCAAAATGAACTTTTGAATTTGTCCTTTTCTACTTTTCATTTTTGATTAAACTTACAATAAAGATTATTTAATATAATATAATATTCTGTCTCTTTTTTTAAACGTATACTTTAGATACTATATGCAAAATCAATGAATAAACGCATGAATATTATAGAAGAAAAAGAAGAAAAATTTGGGTTCCATTATACGTGTATTTGAGCTAGTGAAAAATTATTACACGCGTTGTTTCTTATGGTGCTGTTTAAATCTCTCTACCGTTCTCCGTAATGTGTTTCGTATTCATAGCCTGAGCTAAAATTGCTCCTAGAGCATAATAAATGGTATACGAGTCATAAAGTAAGTCCAGCCTACCACGCCAATGTTTATTTAAATATAGGAAATACTTCGAATGTTCTCCTATATATCTATACATTTTCCTCTACCTCTTACCTATTATTCCGCCCTATTCTTCTTCCGCTTTTCTCCGATTTTCCCATCGTGTAGCACAGCTTCGAACCATACCTTCGATACGAATTTATCGATGGAGTAAGTACTGCTTGGAAATAGTTTGAACATACTGCATCGAGGACTCTCTACGTGATTCTGAATAATTCTGCCCTCTACAGTGAACACTTGGAAGTCTAAATTCAAATCCGTGAAAGTCAATATCTACACTATCAAAAAAAAAAAAAAAATTATGTATATATATTTTTAATAACCTTCTCCGAGGAACAAAAACATACGAATAACGAAAATTATCAAAATGGAAGACCTCGATGCTTGAAATTATTTGCTAAATGTATAATTTTAATTAAAAAATAAATCTTTCAATGTAGTCTTATTATTTACTGCCACGCAGTAAATATTTATTATGTTACATTCACGGATCGTACCTTTGTTGCAAAATGAGTCTCCCATGGTTGCGTCTATTTTGTCGTCCGTTTTTCACACGTCACAAATTGTTAGCAGAAAGTGTAGAAAAGAAAGACAGAGAAGCTGTGAACCACCGTCCGTAGCGATTGTAAGTGATTTAATAGAATTATTTAATATTCAGAAAGTATTAGATTTTCTATGTTCAATTTATAGGATAATATTATTCAAATAACTACAATTCGCGTAGGATGTGTTATTCATACGAGATTAATAAATTTACTTTCACTTTTTTAAGATTATGAATACACTGTAAAGTGCTTTTCGCGTGCAAATGCACACGCACGCGAGTGTGTACAGTTAACTCCAAAAGTTTTCATCCAGCTAATTGTATCCAACGTATATAAGAAAATTGAAAGAATATACAAATATAATTGTTAAATTAAACAAATGCAGAAATAAACCTTTATTGATATAAGATGATATAACCCTGGTAAAAGATTAATAATTATTACACGATAAACAAAAATTTTCGGTAATAATTCATATTGAAATCCCCCATCAAGGATTATTTGGAAAACGAAAAAAGCATCGATTTACTAGTGTTTTTAGAATAAACTAAATTATTCAACAGACTACTGTGTAACAACATACAGAAAATATCTCTTAAGGAGGCGCTAATAATCCAGCAGTTGAGGAGATGTTAAATTCTTATACAAAAGAAACAGTATTTAATATTATAATTAGATTGCAGACTTTTTGCAAATTCACACTTTTGAGAATATAGTAAAAAAAAAGTAGAACTCCGGTAGAAAATTATTTCACATGCTATGTATTATAAAAGATGCTATAATTTTGCTGCATTTTCGCTTTAATTCATTATAAACTTTTCGCATATTACATGCATTCTGCAATTTTGCAACTTTAAATTTCTCACACATGCATAAAAATACGCAGTCTAATTATGATATACCATTTTCTAATCTATCTACTATAATATAAAATTATCTGCGAACACCACTCCAGTTGCCAAATATAAACTTCTAAAAATCAGGAAAAACTAAAAAAACGATTCTAAGCAAAATAGGTAAGAATATCCCCAGATTTGAGGGAAAAATTGGTTAAATCAATGCCTAAAATGCTTGAAACTATAATTAGATACGAAGTATATTCTATTAGGTTATCTAATTACATTTATAATTTTTATTTTATTAATTTTGAATATAATACAAGTATAGTTAAAAAAACTGTACAGGGATGAATACTTCTGCTTTCTTATTTTTTGGTATATTGCAATATACAACTAAATTTCTCTTTTTTGTGCAATAATTATTAATTTTGCAAGTGTTATACTGCTTTATATTAATAAAGGCTTATTCTTATATTTTCAATTTAAAATTTATATTTGTAATTTCTTTCAATTCCTTGGATATGAACGAATACTAGTGTGGCTGATTGTACATATACATCTCATTTTAAATTCAAATTTTTGTATAGAATTTTGTAGTTGAATTGCATTTGAAACACGATTTGTTAACAAATTTTGTAAACATCGTAAAAAAAGTTTTGCCTAACCTAACCTAACCTAACAAATTTTGTAAACATCGTAAAAAAAGTTTTGTATTTATTAAATAAGTAATGTATGTTATATTTAAACATTGCATTTGCACAGTAGTATCGATCATTTTTATAAATTGTTAAATATTTGTTATACACATTAAAAATATGTATAAATTGTAAGTTTATATATCATACTATTAATTCACCAAATTATTCAAATGCCTTTCCACTGAAATATATAAATTAACTTTTTTGCCACAAATGTCGTTCAATAATTTCTTTTATAAAACATAAAAATATATTCGTTCGTTAGTCTCACATGGCAAGTAGAACTGCGAATAATTAAATACGTATTCGTTCATTCCTTCCACTTCTTTAATTCACTTCCTGGTAGCAAACACTTTCCACTTTACGATGTACATACATACTTTATAGGATAACTTTAAATGACCAATTTTATTAGTTAGATATTAAATATTAGGCTGCTAAGCAGGAAGCGATTAATTAATTAATGATTTCCAATATTCCGCAACTGAAGTTTGATCCAGAGAAAAATAAACGATATCAAACATACTTAATTACTGCTAACCAGATCTAATACCTAATCACTATATTATTATGATAAGGAGTATTCATAGAGCTAAATATCTGTGATTTCTTCGCAACACAACTCTCAGTTGAATATGTAACGAAAAGGAACAACTTGTTAAATTCACTGAACATGTTATCAAAAATTCTATAAAAAAATTCTTGAATTTTCTGAAGTAAGTTAACCCTTTTATTACTGTTGGCGTCTATAGGCGCTTTCGAGATTTTCTAGTACACATCGGTTATCGCTCTTTTATCATAATTGTTTCCTTAATTTTATGCTTTGCGCACTTCCGTTTTAATACAAAGAAGCAATCTTTAAATTTTGAAACCTCTGGAAACAATTTAACAAATTTTGCAACTGCAAATTGAACATCTACCTTTGCACGTTACGTACTAAAATCTGCCGCAGCGAAAGAGTTAAGTTTTACGATTGATTATACATCGTTTTGTCCCACTAAGAGAACCTTAACCCTTTACACTCCGAGTATTTTTTGATACAGCAATTCCAGCACACTTTTATAGTGAACTTTCGAAAGCCAATGTTTCCTTTCGAGAAGAAGGAAATGATCAATTTTTACGAATTTATTTGTTTGTAATTCCTTGGTTAATTCGTTTTATTTTGATATAAATGAAACTTGTGATGCATATTATTCAATTCTTTGTTGCGTGAACAATTGTTAGACAACTTTATTTGAGAATGACTGTGAACGATATTTTTACATTTCATTAAAAATATTATCATTGCAGATTTTATGCGGATGCGGTTATCTCGACGGTACAGAAATTTCGGAAGCCATATCAGCAGCGATACATGTAACTCAGAAAGATATGAAGCCAAGTTTTTACGCGCCAGATGTAGAAATTTGTGACATTATCGATCATTGTAGCAAAAAACCAGATCTGAACAGTTCTCCTAGAAATGCACTTGTCGAAGCAGCCAGGCTGTCTAGATCATCTATAAAACCACTCTGCGAATGCGAAGCATGTACGCATGGAGCACTTATTATTCCTGGGGGATTTGGTGCTGCAAAGACATTGTTAGCATTTGTATAAATTCAATTAAATATTATACTAACATTTCATCTTTGTGAAACTTTTAAAAATGGAAAAGGAAATTCTTCTTTATAGAATTCAATTTCGAAGAAAGTGATTTTCAAAGATATTTCAATACTTCATTTTAAATAGAGAGCTTGTAGGAAACATATTCATGAAGTTTAACAATGCGTAATAACATATAATAATATTTTTCATTAAATCAGTGTGCCAGAAGTTCTTCCAACTGAAAGAAAAAATGTTTAAAGCATCTGAAGTACTGAATTTCAGATTTTTTAGCAACGAAAATAACTTACGCAATAAAATAAAAATTTACATTCCTACTACTATAATATATCGTTCTAAATCTGCAATAAATTTTTACGAATACTATAGTACCACGGAATATATTGATATATTAAAAACAGAATTTATATATTTAAAAAATATAAGAAATTAATGTGTTACCATACTGGATTGCTATATAAATTCATAAAATTTTTCTACATTCTATTCTTAAACGGCTGCGTGGGTCACCGATGGCCCACGTTATTCAATGCTTTATACATACACTGTTAATACGTTATTTTTCAATAGCAGTGCACTACCTAACGAATTGAAAACGCATCGATGATTGCATTATACATGATAATTATGTACCAGTTAAATAATATTATGAAACATTTCATAATAATGTTTCTTCTTGTACCAAATTACCATACTCTCCGAGCAGAAATTTCAATGTGGCTCACCGATGGCCCACGCGACACCCATCGTGTTAAAGTCTGTACGATTTAGCGCTTTTATATTAAATACTTGTAGCGAGATCATACGCTTATGTGCACTGTATTGCTATAAATTATAAAATACAAATTTCTTTTTAATAATTTCAGCATCTGAAAGTACCGTAAATCAATTTTTTGCTACGATAAAGAAGTGATCAGTACAAAATCGTTCATTATGTCCTTTTTGTTTATAATATTTTTCACGGTAATATAGAAAAAGCAAATAAATTATGATATAGAATAATGTAGTTTCTTATCCTTCTTGAGAGCAGTATGTGCTTTGAAGAATGTGTTAGTACATGCTTCTTATGTTTATTGTATTTCTTAAAGGAGCGACTTCGCAGAAAAGGGTGCTGACTGCACCGTGATTCCTGATTTGGAAAAACTAATCGAAGATTTTTATTGCGAGAAGAAGCCAATTGGCTCGATATGCATTGCAAGTGCTGTTGTTGCAAAAGTGTTAAAAGGTGTTCGAGTGACACTTGGAAAAGACTGTAAGTTATTAAAGAAATCTTCTTATCTTCCTTCGTTTATAAGTATTTATTAAAAAAAAAAGAACTTGAATTACTAAATTGTCTGAAGTACAGAAGTATTAAAAAATTTAAATAATTTCAGAAAATAGAAATAGTAATTAAATATATTTTCTTTATACAAAGAAAGTTGTAATATAATCATTAGAATTATACTTTAAATTCTATCATATATATCTTTAATTCAATTATAATCGAATATAATTTAATACACAATGGAACTATACAATTTAATAAATTACAATGACTATAGTAATACTATTTCATTTTATATTTAGCACCAGCAGAAGACTGGCCATATGCCGATGCTATTGGAAAAGTTCGAAGCATGGGAGCCAAGGTAGAATTGAAAAATGTAAAAGGTGTAACTAGGTGTAAAAAATACAACGTCTTCAGTACGCCAGCGTGGATGTACAAAAGTGGTACTTTTGCAGATGTCCATAACGGTATAGGAAAATTAATCACCATGTTGAAGAAATGTATTAATCAGTAATCAAGGCTATCATATTTTTTTATACCACACTCAACTTTTTAAACATGAAATATCTCACTTGAATTATACATATTACAACTGTCGTGCTTTTGTATCGTAATATTTCTGACCTGGTTTTATTCGTATGTAAATATTTGTCAATTAGTCAAAATATAGTGATTGTCAAATACACGTATTAATTTTTAATTCTTGTATTTTGGTTAATTCTTTTATTTGCAATATATTATACGTACCTGAATAATGAAAACTCCGTCAGTAGATCGTAGGAAATGATCACAACAGGTTTGTACATTTGCACGTTTTATGAAAAATATACTTTATTTCAATATCTTATAGTTGCTCCTTGCATTAAAGTGAACAGTACGTAATACAATGTTTTGACCAAGCTTTCAATCGTTACGTCTATCTTAAAATTATCAACAACAACTATTATAACAATAAGCCAAAATCTACGACGAAGAATTCACATAACCTGCCGGTTTCATAAAATTTTCCATTACGAAACACAGGGTGAACATCTCTGTCTTGATTTTCGTTATGAATCAAAGGTGATTCGATACTTTCAAACGGAATGTCACTGTTATGATTCATATAAATTTTTCGTTTTTTTTTTTTCCCAGTGAAAGTAGAATAAAAATGTAACAATAGATATTGCAAAGAAAAATTCCTTATGTATACTTATATAAAATCTAAATAGATGTGGAGGGTTTTAGGAGAAAATGTTAATTTAATTTATGAGAAGAAATGAAAGGCCGATAAAAATTTATAGATGAACAGTCTTTATAAATTTAATGAACGCAGTGAGTAAGTCTGCATTTAAGAAAAAAAAAAGATATATATGCAATTATATATCTTTTTTTTTTATAATTATAATATACATATAGAGCTAGATGCAGAAATGAGGTCCATGAACGAGTAGGGTAAGTGTACCTAATTTCCCCTACGAAAATTCAACTCTCCCTTGATTCAAAGATAATTCGTACTTTTATATATAATTAGTCTCAGGTGATAAAGAGATTATTTGTGTGTCATGTGTGACAAGTTATTATTACAATCGCAATTGCAAAATCGTAAGATTAGCAAAAATTCGAGATCCTGAAGAAGTGTACAGAACATCACCTCTCCGAGAAATATTTATTAATTCATATATTTATGAACTCTCAAAGATACATGTATTATATATGTATATTTATTATTTTTATAAATACTTCTGTATACATACTTTTTATTATTTATGGAATATTATCAGAGACGATATTAGACACTTTTACCCTACGTGTTCATCGAATGAAAGCGCAAAAATTAGCTTGGTTCCGCTTTAGCTAAAACACTAAAGAAAACGCGAGGCAGAGCAATGAAATTTATTTACAAAAGGCCACGGTAGATGCGAATCGACGCTCTGCAAATTTTTTCCGCACGATTCAAACCGCGTTTGATGATAACTCGACTGCGGATTTTTATGTATTTAAAGATGAAAAATGCGCATAATATGAAAAAATATACAAAATATCCAAATTATAGTGTTTCTTTTTTTTTTTATAATAATACCTGGTAGGTGAAGTAATTTGGTACTGAAATTTCACTTTTTCTTTTTTTTTTCTTTTACTGTATTCTGAAAAATGTGAATTTGCATAAAAATCTGCAGTATAATGATAACGCACGCCGCGAATTTCGTTGTTTTCACATTTCGAATGATCATACACGTGATTTCATATGCATATTCGTATTCGGAATGATCACACGTGATCACATGCGCCGAACGTGCAGCCTTTGAACGGATATTAACGTTAGCGTATACGAGTTATTAGTGCCAGATCGAGGTTTACTGGAGCATAACGAAAATGCTCACGCAAATGCACTAGATCAATTTGAATGTGTCCGTGAATTGCTAATAAAGAAGTTTGACATAATTTCTCCGTGAATCTGGATAAATTTTATACTTCCTGAACAAAAAAGAAAGTTTTCAGATTAATCCATCGACGATAAAAGCAAATTTTCGTTCTACGTTCATCTCGATTTTCTTAGTTACAAAGAAAATTTAAAAAATTATTTAAATTTACCATGAAATACTAGACAATTCGTTCTTTATCTGATCTCGTTCATCGATTCATTAATCGTAATTATAAAACACGAAGAGAAAGTTTCCTGTGCTGATATTTATTTTTTACGATACTTTAATAACAAAATTAAGAAATTTTCGAACAATTTTAATAGATTCCATTTTGTAAAATATTTTTGCAGGAGTGTGTTGCCAAAATAGTACTTGAAGAAGGAAGAAGAAATAAAATGTTTTGCTACATTATTATTAGTTATTACGTTTGGCCAACAATTATACGAATCGTACCATATTCTGTAGAATGTTTGCATTACACAAAAGATAAAATTAAATGCACGAAGCATTTTTTTCACATCTTCAGTTGTTCATTTCATGTTTTTATTTCATTTACTTACAACTAGAATTTATACCGAATTTCAAGAAATAAATAAGATTAACCAAGTTATGATCTCAACAAATGGTACGCATTAGGCAACTCTCCTATATTAGGAATCTGATACAACTGCTAAAACCCGAGTATTTTACATTCTAACGTTCAGAAGGATTTTCAAAGCGACTGAAACGTTAAATTACAATGCAAAATGGTACACGATTAACAGCTTATTGCTCATGCGGCAATTTAAATAATTGAGTAAAATAATCGATTGTTTTGTCGCAATCGGTACTCTTGCTACAAATATCGAAGCCAGGTGACACCAAGCCAGAACGCATTTATGTTAATTTCAACAATTGAGAAGTACGAAGCGGAACATACTTACGTTTATATCGCTATTTACGTAGCAATGAAATCTACACGAACGTTCTTAACCCTCTGAGTGCTGAATACTTCTGGCCGAAGCGCTCTTTTATGCTAGTGTGAACTCGGTTCATTGATCACACAAGGCGTGACTAAGTTATTCTTGCAAATCTTCGGTTACGTTAAAATAAATAATGCAAATAAATTTCTAATAAATTATTTCGCTAGAAATATTAAAATATATCTTAACTTGAAATAATCTGAAAGTTTGAATTCGATAAATGTAACGAAAAAACTATGGAAAACTATAAACATAAATTTTTGAGTAACAAAGTATTTATTTTTAAATCACATAAATACTTTATATCTATATATACTAGATTCTTTTCGTAAAAAGAAAAATGAAACCTTTATATAAAATTAAAATAATACTAATTATAATAAACATTTATATCAAATTTTATATAAAATTAAAATTATTTATTCTGTAAAAAATTAGAACAAAATTAACCCTCTATAGCGTCACGTGACTTAAAAATTAATTTATCTGTATTTTATACATTACATTTTATTTGTGCAATCGCTATATTATTGCATCGTTGTATTATTGTCTTGTTGCCGTTTAATTTCTTTACATTAATTATTCATTCTTGCTTCTCTACATTTGTCAAAATGTGAAGTTAGAATCAACTCTAATTTTTCTTCCCATAAGCAGAGCAAAATCGGGTTATAGGGGGTTAACATTTCACAAGTAATTTTTTGTTCATAATTTTCGTCTTATATCAGCTTTTAGAACCACCCCTTCGATTTTCTATCAATTGTCTACGCGTCCATAGTCCATGCTGGTAATTTTTAGCAAGTGCATACACACATATCCGTAGTCCACACAAACAGCTTTCGCCAGATGCATATATGTGTCCATAGCACTCAAAGGGTTAATCAATACAACAAACTCAATCTTGAACATGTGAAATTTACCCATGAATTCAAACAGACATGTAGTTACCTTTGTTTAGAGTTAAACATTTCGAAAAACGCGAGCGTCCTATGTTGATCATTGTTCCTTTCATTTTCATCAGCACAAACTCAATATAGTAGGATGTGACAACACTTTTCAGACTTTGGTTCTGATCTCGTAGCCAAATTTCATATCCGGGAATGTATCCCAAAGTTCGCGTCCGCACTACCACACAACTCGTATTACAATGTTACGTTCAGCTGAGCGCTAACAATGGTTCGACAGTCATACGGGATCTTCTAGCTTTGTCCTCCTCGTATTGCTTTATCTTGATCAGCTTTCGTTTACCTTTGCTCTGCTTCTTCCTTGGCACTTCTGTTGTGGTAATTATTTCCGAGCTCATTTGCTCTTCTTGTTCCAACATTCTTAGAGTTTCGATGATATTTCTCGGTTCAGTGATACGTCCAGTTGTGCTGCCATTTTTGTTCGCATAAACCACGGATAGATGAGAGAAACTGGATTTAGGCGGAGCTGTTATATCGGCGAAATCTCGGAAATTCGCGAAAAAGTCGCCGCCACGAATCGGTTGCGGCTTTGGATTTCTGAAATAATTCGCACGGCCACGATTTCCACCGTGATAGTAAGGATTGTAGAGGCTATCGTCCATTGAATATTCATCGGTTTCTTTATCCTCGGGATAGTAAGTTCCTCCTCGAATAACACCAAAATTTCCTGATCCTAAAAGAGGGTGATGAACGTCTTTCGCATTTGCTGCAGCTGCTTGGTAACCATTGCGATCACGTTGGAAGTATCCTAAGAATCTGTTAGGTCTGTACCTCTGTTGTTCCGTGAAAGGAAGTCTGTGATTTGTGAATAGTTCTGCAAACGAGGGGAAGAAATTTTGACTGTCTGTTTCTAAACTTTTGTCTTCTAAATTCACTGATTCTGTTCTACTTGTGTCTTTGGTATTTTCTGCTGCCAGGTCCTTTGATTTGGACTTCTCGGTGACAGTGGTTGCTTCTTCTTCATTCTCGGTTGTTTCAATTGGAACTGCTTCTGTTGTACTGTTATAATTTGAATCTTCTTGTTTCACTTCTGCATCTTCTTCTTCTTCCTCCTCCTGTGGTTTGTCTGCTTTTTCGATCTCGGTAGTTTCTGGTTCCATATACATGTCCGAATCGTCGCCATCTTCGTATTCTTCGCTTACTTCTGAAGCGGACGCCATAGAGTCCTGAAACACATAAACGAGAATTTCTGAAATTACATTCAAAGTAAAATCTGATAAATCTTCGATAGTGATCATTTTTATACATTTGAAAGGAAGAAAATTCATTTTACTGAGTCGACTTTCATTTCTTCAAATACTTGCAACACAATAATTTATTTATTGGGAGATTATTATTACGCCTGTATTAAATATAAAATATCACACATTTGCATTTGCAAGAATCAAAATGAATTAATTGGTTATAATTGTTATTCATTTTCCATTATAAGCTAGAAACATTTATTTTTTGTTTGAGAAGTTTCTTATAATTAGTTTTGTAAGAAATATTGCTAGATTGTGACGTTAACCAAAGACACTCTCAGTTTTATGAAATTTTATTGCTTATAGCAAGAATATTCGGTAATACTGAATCTTTTTCTGGTGATGGTCATTTTTATCAGGAAGGGAAAATAAACTTGTAAAATTCAAAGCTATGCAAGTATTAATTCAAATAATTCGAGCATCAAGAAAAATAAAAAAATTTTTTAACTATAAATGTCACTCAAATTTCTGTGAAGAATAATATAAAGTAAAAAAATCCACAAAATCATAAAGGAAAACGGCAAAACGTGATTCAGGTGTGTTTCCCCAATGACCTAAATGATATTTAAGTTACTATTATATTATCTACGCCCATATCGTTATTACTGATTTTCTTGATAAAATAAAGAACTAAAACTATAAATTTTGTAAACAAATGGAAGTAAATATTTACCTATTATCACAGGTTCTAATAATTCTATTACAAACCAACGTTAACAATATCACTGATTCAAAATGAAGTTCAAGTAAAGGTATTTAGTGTACAACAAGCACGCAAGAAGTAATTCACGCGATATGAATTTATTGACATATTTAAATCACAAAATTTGAAGAATCGAACCATAAAATATCACTACGTAAATAAAAGTACCGAACAAGTTTATTACTTAATTTAAAAGAGCTCGTTTAAAGATCAATCGATAAGAACTAATCGATTAATATTTTATCACGATTTTCTCGAGATAAAGAGAAAAGTAAGATTCTCATTGAAAAAAAAGAAAGAATGTTACGATAACGCGTGTAGCGAAATACCTTTCACGAAACTCATTGACTGATCTATCTACTAGGACAATTCCACCGTGTCCTCGCCTTGACATTTAAGACATCTTCGAGCCGACGACCGCCTGCAAAACTTGCTAGCTTGGTATCGTGCACATGACGTGGATACCAGTTGCACCAATACATACGTGTATCGTTGAATATTACGCGTGTACACACTGTTATCTGTCAGAGAAACGTGCACGTGCAGATGCGTGCAATAGTCACGCGTCGATATTAATACAGAGGATAGTTGCTGGAATCAATTGCAACACACTCATGGCACGCCTAGCATTGTTACTAATATGTCAGGTCAACCGTGCTAGATTATAACTGTATCTACCTACTCTTAGTACTCGTAGAATTCTTCTCTCTCTCTCTCTCTCTCTCTCTCTCTCTCTCTCTCTATCCTTTTTTTACTGCTAATCATTTCCATAGACAGGTATTTGAATCTTCCTAAGAGCAACGATAAATAGAAACGGGACATTCGATTATTGGTTACTTACCGAGAGACAAGGCATGCGATATTTTACGATTGTATAGTAATTGAACATTGTATATATGTGTAATAATTAAGTGATGAGTTATTCAACTTTGAACGATAGCAAATGTGTGCCTTTTTTAAAGCGCCTGATAAAATCGTCGTAAAACTAGAAAATAATAGTGATAGGTTTAAAGTTAGTCTGAGAAACATTGTAACAGTAAAATCTATCGAATTAGAAGAAATTGTGACTATGACACCATGTGACTTGGAAGTTACTTATGTATCATGTATTTATGAAGTATGCAAAGTAATTTCGTAATATTTTCATAAACTTTAAAAAATAAAATACAACTTTAATGTTCAGTATAATCTCTATTATATTAGATCACTAATTTTCATTTATCGGGTAAGTGAGGAATTTCTTCTCTGAAAAAATGGTGGCTTTTAGTTGATAAAATTGTCCAGACTTTATGGAAACCGAATTAATTTGTATATCCGATACATTTTATAACTTTTATAATGCACTATATTGCTGTGCTATTACATTAATAAAAATTGATATTTTTATAATAATTATTAATTCTACCTTTTCTTATTCAAATGTAAAATTGTAATCAACCGTAATTTTTCTTCTCACAACGAAAGGAAAGTCGGTTTATAAAGGGTTAATGCCAAGGATATTTATGACGAATTGATTCTGAACTTTTGGTCGATGGTATATGTATATGTATGTTACTTTAACACATTGCACAGATTTGAGTATACTCAGCTTTTCATAATGTTCGAGATATTAGATGTTTACTACCCTCAACTATGAGCATGATTTTTATTCTTTAACTGTGGATAATTGCTGATAGAAATAGTAGATGTAAAATATTCTTTTGGGAAATACTAATATACCAAAATTAATCAATATCGGTAAACATCACTTAAGAATGTTTCCTTGTCAGTAACATTCTTACATTAAAGTGTGCAAGTAACTTGCAATAATAAAACAATATTTATTTCATATTTCATATTACTTACACAAATCCAAGTAGTGTGTTTAATAAAATGTTGAAATAAAGTGAAAGTAAGTTAAACAACGTAGTATTCCTTTAAAGTGAATTAACATTCGAAACGGACTAATTTATAAACTGGTAAATCACAAAACATACAAATACGTACATCAAGCATACTCGTTTTTGTGATAATGCGAGAAGATCTCCCTAATCGACTGGCAAAGTGTTAAGATAAGTTGTATTTACGGTATTCAAATTGTATGAATTTGACATTTATTATAAATAAACAGTTTATGCCCGAATTCATGATTGTTCATATTTATATGATAAAAGTTAATAAAAAGTGTGAAATTTATTTGATAATATTAGTATTGTAGCTTGCAGAAATTATACGTTCAAAATATTGTAGCGAATACAAATAATTAAGTATCAAATATTGATCTGTTTTGTTTAATAAACAAAATAAGCACTGTTTCAGTAAAAATAAAAATGTTTTCTTACAATTAAATAAAAATTGATATTTAAGAGTATTCTTTCATTAGAAATGTGCACGCTTACCTCTAATACTTTTAAAGGTGATACACATGTAACTCCAATTAAAGTAATTGCTCAAACTATCAAATATTTCCATTTGATTGCAATCGCAATTTTATTGCAACGCATAATGCATAAAATATTCTATCACTGTATTATGTTAGATAAACGAAAAATTATACACTTGCTAAGACCTGAGTATATTTTACGGGAATAGCAATAAAGTACTGCTTCCTCTAAGAACATAAATAAAGTCTCAAAGTTTCAGATGGCTTACGAATGTAGAAACAGTTATAAATCAATAAGGCGCAAAGTATTATCCGGCAAACAAACGTTGAGTTTAACGTATGCGTGCCTCTCTTCACGAATAGCCTACACTATGAAGAAATATTGCACAGAGATTCGTAGACAACGCGTACCTTTTGACCTCGTAAATGAAGATGATGGATGAGCTGTTATATTGTGTAAAAAAGGTACGATCACGATTCTGCTTAAACAATTCTAACTTTGATCACGATACAGGAAAATGTCGCGGTGAATTGCTCGAGAATAATTGCCGGTAATTTTAATTAACGCAATCATATCTTTCGTTACCCGGGTAAGTGTGTCGAGGTATTATCGCACTGAAATTTATTGTATTAAAGTGAGGGTTATGTAACAGAAATCTACAACGTTTCAACAGATAATTATATAGGATGGACTGAGAAGTAATGGTACGTTATCGTTACTTTTTAATCCGGAGCATTTAATCAAATCTATCAAGTGCAATCTGTACAATTTATAACATAAATACACTTTTCGTTGGACTAAAAACACATTAAAATTTCACTGTATATATGTATACAGCAACTCTCATTAATATTCGGTCACTTTTCGAAACAGAATAACTTCTTTAAATTTACACTAGACGACTTGAGCTTTCTTTTTAGAAAGTTTGTCAGATAATTATTCCACTTGTATCTTTTTTTGATTTGCAATCGTTTTATTTGCGAAATTGAGGCTAGTGAACGTACTTAGACTAATACAGAGAGAAATGTATATTAGTGATAAATCAAATATATAATAGTAGGTTAACATAGAGAAATGGTGTAAATTAACGAATCTTCTACTCTTCACGGTTGAATTTCTAAGTGACGTTCGTAAAAGATCCAGGCAATTGACAATGTGTTAAAAAAAGAAAAAATAGTCCTTGAAGAGATTAATTATAACGAATTTTATACCACACTTCTCAGGTACGTTTTATTTGCTTCTGTGACGACAATCTGACAACTCGTGGACAGTAATGCGAGGAGTCCAGAGATGTTTTCGAAATCTCTCCAGATTTTTCGTCCTCAAGTTCAAAATGCAATTTTGGCAATGCTTCCATTTTCTGGGACTTTTCCCAGATCGACTAAGGGAGTTTTAAATGGACTTTATAAAGGGACACGAGACAGACATCTTTCGATTTTAGTTTCACAGGCATATTTCGAGTTACACACGTCGCTCAGATTTTCGTATTCCTAGTTTTACACAAGTATTGTCGAGTAAAATTGTATATTTATTTTTGGGTATCTAACCAGATTTCGTTTTTTCTTCCTTTCATTTTTCTTTATACTCGAAATTTGGAAAAGTTCTCTTCTGTGTGTATGTGTACGTGTGTATATGTGGCATAGAAAGGCAACGAGATAGCATAAGTGAAAGGATTATTCAGTCGAACGAGATCAAAATCACGACAAATCTACCGGTATCTTCGGTAGCAATCGCATTGCAGGACACAAGAAGATAGATCGTTGCATCGAGTGATTGCAAATGAAAGAAAAGAAGCTGTTACTAACACGCGATTACAGAATGCAAATTAATCTTACGGTACACGTACACACGTGCAACCAACACAACGCGCCAATGATTATTATATTAAGTCAACGTTTGTATGCAGGGAATCCAATTAGCCGCAACGTCTCCTATCCTCCCCCTCCTTGGTATAAATTATATGTGTATTAAGGGCAATCAGTCTACCAACCTGTAGGCTACAGAATAGATGATATACCGTGCCGAGAGGTATAATTGTACCGTAAAGAAACGTGGATAAGCTTTATTATTACAGGTGCATAGATGCGAAAGTAACGTAGGTAATCCTCGGGCGAAATACACTTTCGTTCATAAGTATTTTAGAATACCCTAATTTGAACTATACTGAAATCTACTGAAATTTAGAGAATTCTGTTGATATCCATTAAAGTCTATTAAATTCTGCTGAAATCTATCAAAATCTGTCGAATTCCAGTCCAATCTACTGCAAATCTACTAATATCTATTGCAACCCCTTGAAGCTTACCGATTTCGATTGAAATCTACTTGCGTTTGCTAAATTTTGCTACAATATTCTGAATTTTACAGACGTCTACTGAAATCTGTTAAAATCTGCTCACTAAATGTGAAGCAAACGTTATTGTTGTTACAGGTTTAATATAAAATTTTCTGACGCGTAAAAGGCATTAGAAAATTATCCTAAAAAGGAATTATTCTAAAAATGGACTTGAAATTAACCTAAAATTATCCTAAAAAAATAAATAATTCGTTCTAGAACATCAAGGTATAGGTGCATATACATATTTTTAGTAATATATGACATAAACTTTGGTGAAAAAGTATAATTTAAATCAGATACTGGTTTTTGGTCCATCATAATGGGTGTCCCAATACTTATGAACGGAAGTGTACATTTCGACGCTTCAGTTAATTTCAGTGTATCGATCAATGACGTTTCGATCTCGTTTCATATCGAAATGATTATCTCGTTGCAACCGATGATTGATCGAGTTCTAGTAAGCTTGGTCCCTTCATTTCTAGAAATCAAGCTGACACCTCGCGTTATAATTATATCTTTCATATTACACATGAGGATTCATTAAAATTCCATCCTTCACTTGCTTAGATTTGCATATTCAGGCTAGAAGATATATCTTGAAATCCACTTATTTAACAGAATCGTTGCGAAATACCGATTAAAGATTTAACTGGGTACCAGAAGTTTACTTGTGAAATTGAGGCGACCTTGAGAAAATTCAAGGTGACCTTGCGAACTTCGAAAAAGGTAATGTAATGATAGAAAGTGACTTTGAACCATATCATGCGAAAGATAAAAAATTTTTATTGATCCACTAACAATGTAGTATAAAGTGATCACGTTAAGTGGTTCACCCTGTATAGTTGAACTTAATAATTTTACTTCAAGACACGTTTATTTTGCTAATTGATTCCATTTATTTATCGCGTCGATGTTGTGTATTTGTGAATATTATAATACGCAGGTATATTTCACATTTCAAAGATTTTAATAAATTATGTGTTTACGTATAACGTTGGGAAGAATAGAGATATTATTTTGTATCACTGTTGCGTCTTAAAAAAATATGGAGAATCCTTCTCTGCGAATAAATAATTCACAGTTTCATATGTTATTAGTATTTACAGTGTTGAAATAATTATAATAATTACGTATTTATCTCATACAATTAATTTTTAATAAATCACCAGAAATATTTACAAATTAGCTAACAATTATTTTGTTAGTAAAAGATTTTGCTTTTAAATAATTTTAAATTAAATTATTACATTAAGTTTAAATTCAAGTATATACTACATGAAACTATGTAGGAAAATTTATGCTCCTAATTATTGAAGCAGATATTAGGTTAAAATTAGTGTTTAGGACTAGAACTACGAAGTCCATCAAGATGAATTTCAGGTACATTCCTTTAAAATTATTAACATCTTGTTGGTATAATAGTAATAATTTGTAGTGACTTTTAATAAGATGGAATAACTACTATATACACTTATTTGTTTCCTATCAAATGTTTCAATTTTTAATTATCTACCTAAAGTATAATCAACTATACCAAAACAGGCCAATAAAATGAGTTACAGAATATGTTTTAGACTAAAAAATATACATTAATATCTCTTTGTTCATTTCTACAAAGATGTAACGTTACTTATCTCAAAAATTTTCATCTTTATTTGTTATTGAAAAATTTCTACGCCGAAATGTCGTTCAATAGAAAGTTACTACTAAATCTCACTTCAAGAAATTCAAAAGGAATTTTTAATGCACGCAAATCATGCCAAATTGGATTACACAATAAAAACAGAACGAATTCAACTTGTCTTAGATGCAAGAAGTATGTTTGTGTAAAGTCTATATTCCAAATAAAATCTATCTGCACAGAATGTGCTCCATATGCGAATTATAAAGAAAAATTGTTTTAATAATAAATACTTTAATTAAAACATGCGTTCCTATATATTTTCTAGTTATAAATAAATATCGCTCTTGATTATTTATATCTTTCATTTTAAAAAAGGCACATTTTTCAAATACCCGACAAATTGACGAGTATGGTAAAATTAAGTATACATTCAACGCTGATAATTCTAGCATTAAGAATGTTTCTTACGGTTTAATTTTGTGAGAATTTAAATAACACACAACAATTGCAAAATACAAAGAATGAAATCAATTTTAAAGTAATACTTTTCGACACGATTCTTTCACATCTTCACGAATATATGCCAAACATATTAAACGTGACGAATGTTTGTATCGAATTTGTAGCTCTACCTTAAATTGTTTAACAAGAAAGCATCGTAAGACGATAATCTAAACAACATCAGATTGGCCTAGTGATATTTATAAAGAAATAACGAGCGTGTTTTTAATGAATATCATTATCTTCTGTTGTAACGAACGTCTTTAAATACAGCAATGAAAGAAATGAAAACAAAAAAAAAGGAAACAAAAAAGGAGGAAAAGGTGTGTAGAACGTTCTTGATGTCTTCTAAATTGTTTCGTTCGCCGGCGCGATCTACATAGTTTTTCATGCTTTGCAATCTGTATTGAAAAATACGTTTCGCGTATTATGACAGGACTCATAAATCTTGATGCTTGCATCGCGAAATAAGTGAATGATGTAAAGTAGGATTTTTAACGTAACATTGGAATGTAATTCACACGAAATATAGAACTGATATTATTGGCTTATAACTCGGAGTAAAAACAAAAAAAAAAGAAGAAAAAGAAAAAGGAACAAAAAGTATAGTTGATAATAAAAATGTTTAACCGTGCACGTATACATTTAAACTGATTTACTTCGCGTCGATACGATCAACGATACAGAATAATCAATTTCTCTTTCCTCTGCTATAAGAACATTGATATCCCAGCAGTGAAATATGAAGTTATACAATATCGCGAAACATAGCAAATGCGAAATCGTTTCATACGTATTTGTTTAAACCGTAAAAGATAATTGTATATGTATGTATTATAAATTGACCTATAATAAATAAGTATCGAGCATCGTGTTTCCTTCAATAAATCACATCTTCGACTTTCTCCTTAGAGCGTTAAAAAAGTTTAATTATTCAGCTGAAAATCATTCATCTTTCCTTCTTTCTTCCTTTCTCTTACCTCGTGTTCAACAGCGTCCTCGGGAACCAGTCCTCCGTCTGAAACAAAGAACAAGAGTTCCTGTAAGAGAGAATCGATATTTCACCTAAATTATCCACTGTAAAATATTGTAACAATATTTTTTTAAGAAACGCATTAAAATAGTGAATGTTATTTACTACACTTTCTGTTCTGATTTAAAAATTGTAAAAATGACAAATTTAATATATAGTGTGAGATCGAATTATTATAACCATTTATCGCCTGTTTAAAATTTGGACATTGTAATTATAGTAATGACACGTATCGTTCATATATATACGTATACTCTCATACTGTTGATCTTTTTATCTTTTTATTTTTTTTTTATTTAGAAATCGTAAATATCGTGCGGAAAGATTAATATAAATATAATAATTGTCATAATGACATGTTTTGTTCATATTCATAAACATACTTTCACTCTGTCATGTTTTCCATTCTTCTTTTTTTTAATTTAGAAATCACCAATATCGTGTGGAAGCATTAATATAAACATTATTATTAATATAATAATGATACATATCGTTCATATACACACATACACATACTTTAATACTGCTATATATACATATATATATTTCTTTTTTGTTAAATATTTTCAAAGAAAGATAGTAATAATACAAATAAGAAAAGAAAAGTAATATTACAAAATAAGAAGATCAAAAGAAATATTTACAAAACAAACTACAGTGGATGATCGAAGTATTATGATTACTTCGAAATTATGTATTACTTATTTCAAGTTTGTACAAGAATATATTTTTGTTTTTTTTTTATTGTGAGAAGTATTGTTACTTTTTTCTTTAATGAAATATTGCAAATTTACAAACTTCCACAAATTATTAAAAATTGTTTAAACTGCATGTACTAATATTTCGTCACTTCATAATTTGCATATATAATTTCTTGAACACGTCTCTGTTTCTTTTCCAGTTTTCTTTTATTCCTGCGTCATGATCCCATACTCATATACAAGTTTTTCAATCACTTGCTGTTTATTAGTCATCACTTCTGATTCAATTGAACGCTTTAATTATTTTCATAGGTTTTCTATTGGATTCGTATCCGGTAAGTTGCCAGGTATAAAAATTAAATCTTCTTTTAGTTATTTAAAATGTCACAATATAGTCAGATTGTCTCTCTATATGTTAACAACCAAAAACAGTAAAAGTATTTTACTATTATTCCACTACATTGTATTACATCGATATGTATTCCTCCTCAGAAATTAAATTTAAAATTTTCGTTACATCACACAAATCTAGAATGAATGACATGATTTCACACAAACATCCTTTATTTATTATAGTATAACTTATCGATATTTTATATTTTTATTGTAAATGAAAAACGAGAATTTTTGGACATAGCGTACTCTATTCAAAATGTTACAGCCTAAACTCGTTCTTCGATTGTCACGGTGTGGTACACAAAGAATTCCTATCGACTGGCCAAACAGTCAATTAACAATACTACCTTTTTATGTGTCGTGTAGTGTTTGCGTGATTCGACCCGCAAAAAACAACCGGATTTATGGGAAAACAACTCATGGATTTTGCACCACGATAACGCACAAACTCACACTTAGCCATAAACTCGACTAACATCATCCCGCAAACACCGTATCCGGCTCACTAAACGTCGTGCGAATTTTTCTTGTTTTCCAGACTGAAACTTCCACAACGAAACGCCGTTTCGAGTCAATTGAGGCGATAAAACAGAATTCGCTAAATAAACTAAAAAACACCATGGAAATCAAGTTTCAGCAATGCTACGAAGATTGGAAAAATTGTTGGTATAGGTATACTGCAAACAACGAGGATGATTTCGAAAGTAACCAAATTAATATTATTGAATAAATTGGTAATTTGTATTTTATCTAATTTGTCCTAGAATTTTTTGAACACGGTATAAATGTATACAATAAATATTTTACAAAATATATACATATATATTATAAATATGTAATATTTCATAGTATATGCTATTTCATTGTCCTTAATAAATATGTGAAATTTTATTATTGTTAAGGATAATAAAATAGCGCATACTATGAAATATTATATTCTATATTGATCAGGTTAACCATTATTTATTAATAATATATATTTATAATATTTATAATATACATGTATATATTTTGCAAAATATTAGATATTTTGATAACACGAAATGTCAAATATAAGATAACACGAAGAATTTTAATTATTAAGAATAAGTTACAACCTTTTATAGAGAGCAGCAACACATATTTCAAATTCTTCATATTTAATTTTGACTGATGAATCAATGATCATAAATTCAACTTGTGAATAAGGCTTACTTGTTGTAGTAACCTCTAGTAGATGCATGATAAAAAGGAGGGAAAATATCAGAAATATTATATACGCATATATTTTCAGGATAACAAAAATAAAGCATCTATTCTTGTATTTTATATCTGACAGGTTTTAATGGTCCACATACATGCATACATAATTTTCCTATAAATCCGTTTTGAAAAAGCGATTGTTTTCGAAATCCTGTTCAATCTGCTGAAATTAATGAGAATTCTTCAAATAGCAACAGACAAAATTCCAGAAAAGAAGAATTCTGCTCGTCGTTATCATTCGAGCGCATACAAATCCGTTGATTAATTCACTAATAGTAATCTAATAAGGAATAAATTGAATACCGGAATAGTCGTTGATAAATGATCGTCTCCTTGGTGTTCAAGACATATCGAGGCGCTCCTTGAAATTTTCAATTGAGCAACAACGAAGCTGCCCGCGAATGATAAATGCGACCGGTCCAACGATCTACATAATCGACCGAAGATGATTATTATCAGTGTGTCGCGATATGTATTATACAGTTCCGATACTTTAAGTTACGGTTACAATAGCGGTATTTCGACGCTCTGTAGAATGCAACAACCTCTCGCGATTTCGAATAACTTTTCTTCATTCTTGCGCGTTGGATAATTTGCAAATTCAGTTCATCGTTGTTCGGTAGAACACTTATTCAAATGAGTAACCTGAATTTGCTGGTACAGTAAAACCTCGCTAACTCGAATTTCAAGGGAAAGGTTCCAATTTTCGAGTCATGGATATTTTCGAGTTATCGAAATTTCCAAGTAAAAGAGACTTAACCGTTTGAGTGCCAAGCGGCGCGATCGCGCTTCTCCTGTTCAGTGCCCAAAAGTGCCAGCTAATAGGTCTGTAGAATCGAACTAACTACACTTCTGAACTTTGTCAATGCATGTTTTTACTGTTACCATTAATGGATGTTCAACTAAATTAAAATCCATGCTTTCGTAAGTTTCGAGCTGTTGTTAAAAAGAATTTTTTCATTTATTAAAAATTCAAAGTAACGTAAACGAGAAAAGGAAAGAAAAGACGAAAGAAGCGCGATCGCGCCGCTTGGCATTCTTCGACTGAATTTTTTCAAAGGTCCGGGGCACTCAAACGGTTAAGGAACGAAAATTCGACTTATAGAGGCTTTATATATGAGTTAGGTTTCTCGATTTATAGATACTCAAAGAAAGACAAATTCAACTTTCAGAAGACACTTATCTGCTACATATTCATATTTATACATGTAATATAAATATAAAGAAAAGATACAGTTTCAATAAAAAATAAATTGCAGTTTGCGTTTTATCTGGGCTATCATGCGTTGTTAAAAAAAATCTCTAATTTTGCTTTGTGTGAACGCATTACTGTATTGTGAATCATTATTTTCAACTGTGATTTCCGATCGAAAAGAAGAAAATAAAGAAACAGATGCATAACAAATCTAACGACAGAAATAATAGGCTTTTGTCTTAACTAGCAACAAAAGAACAAAAAGGATCAATTTGTATATGAAGAACAAGAACACGACAAAAGACGATTAGTTTCCATAAGAGGAATGGGAGGACGGTAACTTTGAGTTCTAGAGCCAGCAGTGATAAAACTTTAACTTGCAGAAGCAAACTTCGACATCTAGAAATATATTTTTTATTAAGGAATGATTTTTCATTCCCCCGAATCTATATCATTAAACTAATTATTTACATTGAAAAGATCTGATGCATTATTTTAACTGTACTCATTGTCTGAACTTCTAAGGTTCCATTAACGCGTGTTCTATGAAATTTTCGAGTTGTCGAGCTTCTACTGTACTTTGTAAATGTTTAATTTTCCACGTTAAACATGTTGATTAATCTTTTTGTCCATAGTATAATAACTATATTATACTAAAACCTCTTTTCACCGTCTGATTAAGAATACACAAGAAATGTAAAATTTCTAAAGAAACTCGGGAGATATCTATATCCGTATTTCTAATCTAGCAAAATAACAACAAATCTTAAATATAAGTAACTGATAATGTTCAAATGTTATGAAAGCAAGAAGTTATGACATGAATCACAGAAACACTCCTATTTATTGAGACATTTCTTTGCTCAGTAATAAATCATAGTACATTAGCTGCACCTTTACAGTAATAGTACATTACCCTTTTCTTTTTTTATTTTTTGATATCGTTACGAAAATTGCTGCTTCCATAAATATGTGTGTATATATATATATTTTATAAATAAAGTTAAAAATATACATTTTACCACTTCCTTTATTTAGCGAATATTACATCGCTAAAGTATCGAAAATTCCGGGTTTGAAAGGGATAATTAAGATTAACGCAAACTGTTCGAACATGCGGCTATGATAAATTCTTTTTCTTCGTTGGTTGTCAAAAGAGAAAGTCAATTAGTGTGGTGACAAGCCACAAACGTTTAACGCTGATGTAGTACGTCTCCGGAGATCTTCGGGTGCACATGTATAAAGTTAAAAAGCTCATGCTGTCGTTCCCTTGGCTCCACCTGTCAGGTATAATTTCAAAGACAAGGAGCTAAGATTGCCTCGCACATTTCCTACTTACCGCTCCATTTTTCTTTACATATTTGTTTCTCTTTTTTTTGTATTTTTGTTTCACAAATGTGCCTGCCATTTGGTGTATACGTAAATAACGAAATTCAAGGCGAATTATTCTCCATCTCACGATCGTTTCTAATTGACCAAAACCGTTACATAATCAAAGGAAGTACCTCAAACGATGATAAAGAAACATTAATCTACTTTTTTACTGATTAGCGTTGATACGGTAGAATAAGCAAGAATTAACTCCTTATTGCAGCTCTTGAAATCGTAAATAGCGTGATTAGAAAGGAACAAAAGAAAACTTGTCCATTACAAATCTAATTCCAGAAGATTTATAGCGGGCGCAAAAAAGTACCTTCACATACTCGGTGGGACGTTTGTTTGGTTGAATGCCGCACTTCATTTCTTTGATATCAATGTTTTTGTATTTGAGCTACAGTATTTTTCAAGCTCGAAGAAATATCATGTATTTACTACTTAATTAATCACAGGATGCTAGAATAAAACCTGATGGTATGTAAATATTTCTTATATCCACTACGTAAATTATATATTTACTATGTGAACATTATAATTATTGTTTATAATAATAAGAATAAATATGAGAAGAAAAGTATGCATCACTTAGAATATTATCCAACTTAATCTAAATCGAGGATTTATATTTCAATGTACCAGTTACTGAAAATATTATCCAATTTAATGTAAAGTGAGAGTTCATGTTTCAATGAATTCATAGATCACTTAGAATACTATCCAATTTAACCTAAGTCCAGGATTTACATTTTAATCAATGAATTTCTTAAAATATTATCCAATTTAATGCAAATCGATATTTCAATTTGTGCAATTTAAAATATTACAGTTTGTTTCTTAAATATAAAAAATATATATATAATCGTATTTAACTGGAGACAACAGTTTCAAAAATTTACAAGATATCAGTTCCAAAGTAATTTATTAATTTACATGTACGAAATGTGCTATGAAACCTTTTATTAATTAATTTCATACGATAGATAGTCAATATTTTTTTTAACTCTCAGATTAGTTATCTCCATGTTAGTCGAACAGGTAATATTAGGTTATTCTAAAAAGGTTTCTCAAATACACTTGTTAAATCGTGGAGTGTTACCGGTATTTCGTCACACCAATTACAGTTACCGCAACGTAATGCAGCACCGGTCAGTAATTTGTTTCGTCCGATTCTGTGAAATTCATCTAATTTATTGCAATGCGTATCACTAATCATGGCGAAAGATGTATCATAATTTCTAAGCTTAATAAGATAAATACACCATACAAAATTTCCGTGTATTGTTACAAACACAGAAATCATGAAAGAGTTGTCTTAAAATAGTATTAAATTCAAACGTTTAGTATTTTAAAGAGCAATAATTTTATTTTACTTTTGGCATACGAAATCTTACAAGAAGATTATTTTATTACTTTACAATCATTATGCATACATATATATATATTAGGTGTAAAAATTCTTTTCTACTTTTGGATACAATCAAAATTCAATTATAAAGAATGAAAGTAGATCAATCGTAGAAATAGTTTCCATTATTGTTAACGACCTTTTGTCATTTTTCTGGTTGCTTGCAAATACTATTGCGAATGTTTCCATTTGAATGGCTGTAATTGAATGCGAGTACTGTAATATATTTAGTACAGTTTCTATATTAAATACACAGAACCAGCAGAATATTTTAATTACTTTCCCCATAATTTTACGGTGTGACTTGATTTCTCTAAGATATGTTAGATGAAAAATAAGAAAAAATCTTCAACGAGCAAAAACAATAACAATCCTACAAAAACGACGTTAGCATAGTTAGTAGACTCAATAAGCTCGAAGATTTTTTTTATCAGTCGAAATTTACTTATCTTCTTTAACGTATTAATTTGTAAAAAAGAAATTATCTGACTAAAAGTGTTGGAATGGTTTGACAGATCAATCAAATCCTCCGTTACACGATGACACAGATGTCGGTGTTTTAAATGCATCGACACCTCCACTTTCTAAAGCCCTTCTGCTAGCAGCATCTTCGCGAGGAAACAATCAACGAAGAGATGTCGAAAGATACGTAATCCTCGCGCTATATTCTTGAGTAATAATATATGCCTGATGCGTCACCACTGTAGTATACATATTCATCCTCCATCGCGTGACAGTAGCGGTTATCAAATGTTAATCTACCACTTACACGACCTCGTTCTTCAATGGTACATTCTAAAGTGAATAACGAGGATGATTTGTGGGAATTCGTCTGCTTCGTACCGCGCTTTCAACATTGTTCGTACCATTGTTCTACGTAGAAACCGGAATTGTCGTTTTATTATTGTCTCTATCTATTGTCATTAAAAAACACAGTGTTCATCGTGTGATTACTGTAATTTACGAAGATGAACTCGCTGATCTTAAAAACGCTTCCTTTTTCTCTTTTTTTAAATTAAATTTCTCTATATTTAGTCTTATAGATTGCAGTCGATATATTTCTGAGATAATCACATCTTCGACTGGTCAGTAAAACCACAAAAACCCTCAGTTATGGAAAGTTAACGTGAACTTCGTGGAAAAAGGAAAGAAGAACTGTGGATATACGAATACTCTAGTATTGCAGAAGCTTTGAAAAGACAAAAACAATACATATAACAATTTTTTCACATTCCATGGACCAGAAAAATGATGCTACTAGAAACAATACAGAAAAGTAGGTAAGAAAAACCACCTACATTATTGGATACGAAGAAAAGTATCATTACACCACTTGGAATTGTTTTCGGTCATAATTTGAAAGCCGCTAAGGTTTCATACGTTCCAAAAAAAGAACGTTTCGTCACATTACTAAACACATACTACAAAAGGAACGAGGTGAGGATAGAAGTAGATACAAAACTTGAAATAGTAAAATTTTACAATGCTACAAAATGTGCCGGCGTTCAGACGTAAAAGGAAAATAAATAGAATATCAATGGCAATTTTTTCATATATATTAGACATTTTCACCTGTAATTTTTTTTATGTTGATATTAGTGAACCCGTACTGGTATGTATGTAAAATTGATCGCAGACACCTCTTTTTATAGTTAAAATTAGGTATCCTCTGGTACAACCATACGTAGAATCACGCACACATGTTCTTTCGACTCGTAATGCTCTGTCAATTATACAGGATATAAAAGATACATCGACCCAAACGACGTCTTCTAATGGTCATTTCAGACATAAATATCCAATGAAAAGAAGGAGTTACTTGTCGTATGTGTGATCAAAAATAAAATACAAATGTGTGTAGTATATACTAGGACAAGTACAAAAGAGCTGTACTGTCCGTCGCATAGATTTATTCTTGGTGAAAAATCAATAGCCTTTACATTTCATTGATTTTTTACCATTATGTCAAATTAACACCGAGGAAAATGTTAAGATGTGCAATTGAGGGACGGTATCCTTCGCGATTAGAATGAATTTTAATCGTGTTCGCGACTCGAGCGTCGTTCAGTTATAATAAAACTCTACACACGAGCGTGCAAAACGCAATAAAAATACATGTACAGAACGAATTGGTCGGTGGATAGGTAGTCAATGCCAGCGAAAGAAAATTGCACAATTTTCCGTGGCACATCGAGGGGACAACATACCTTTTTCAGTTTCTTCATAGTCGGGTGCTGCTTTGAAATTGTAATACGCACGCGAACGACATAATCAAATCGCAAATCAGGCCTGATTTTTATGACCGTTCGTGCACACCGATGAGGAAGTGATTACTATCGGTTCGAAATGCGAGCCTCAATCGTTCCTTTTTTAGCCCTGGGTCGCAATGAGAAAGGAATCAGGATTATTGCACCGTCGCGAAACCGCAGGAGGAAAATTTGTAACTAAACGATTGGAATCGTGGATCGGGCGCTTCCTACTTTCAGATCTTTTTGAAAAAATTCGCAAAATGCCCGCCGGCATTCCCGTATCTCTAGCCTGATGGCCGTCTAACGAGACATTTGAAAGACCTTCCTGAGTGATATCGTAGCAATACTTTATCGATTGGTGAATGGCGGATCGAGCATAGTCGTTGGCTTAAAATCAGAGACGAGGGTTATTTATGTTACAGAATTAATTATTACACTAAGATTTAGCGCATTAACCCATTAGGTCAACATTTTACTCACAGTTTTCTTTCAGCAAAGTTTCATTAATAATTTCTGTTTCTTCAAGTTGCAATTATAAATGAAACTTCCAAAAAACTGCTTAATATTTCTTTCGTCGTCATTTCTTCTTTCATCTAAATCCTATAACGCTCCAAAGTTTGAAGAAATTGAAGCATTTCTAACACTAACAATAAGATAAGTCTATCTTTTCCTTCTTTTTTTTAAATCTTGGAATTATTCTTATGCATTACTTTCGTATATTGGGCTTCTGTGTAGTGTCTAGTATTGTAATGCACATTTTATATTTCTTGGAAATTTAATGCCAATTCTTTGGAGGCCCAAAATAGTTTTCGATAACAATTATATTCTTTCTTGTACACTTTTACAAGTAGTAAATAATTATTCTCATTTTTTTACTTGGTACTTGATGGGTTAAATAAAAGTCTATTTTTTACGGTGCAAATGTACATTTCTTCTTGCTGATTCGATCAATTTGATCGAGATGCAACGAAACTTTCTTCATATCATAAGAAGACGTAATTATTTCTTTTTTTCTGTTTTTTTTTTTTTTTAGTAAAGTAGGAAATATTTGTAGTGCAAATATGTTAATGCTTCACAATAGTAATTTACATACAAAACCTGCTCATCCTCGATACATAACAAGTTGATACTAGGAAATGAAGATATCTAATACGTAACTTCCTGCAATCTGTGAAATGTACTGTACAAAATTGATTAGGTAAGCAATACTCGCTACTTGAAGCTATGAAAGCGATAAAGTTACACATTTTCTCCCTAGGAAGTTTTTGTCAGAGAACATTGTATCTGCACAAAAAAATATAAGTGCACTTCTTGTCAAATGTTAAATGTAACACTTGTTGCTCTTATACTTCTGCTTCAATTAAAAGTTACACGATATGTCGGTATAATTGAAATTTGCTCTCATAACATGTATTGAAGATTTATGTGTGCAGTTTCTACATTCACAAAGAAAACTACAATGTAAGAGTAATTTCACAAGAATTTAAATGGAAAAAAAAGATATACCTATCCCGGATTTACACGGTACTTTTTTTACACGATTTTGCTTTTACATAATTTTCAAAATAGTAACAAAAATAAAAACCGTTAAAAACAAAAACTGCGCACATATTTGTACAATCATGTTTTAATACCGTTATTTTGTTAACACTGGAAATAAACCTAAAGAAAGGGAATTGAATTGCGGAGAAACAGTGATAGAAAAACCACGCAAGTAATCCCTAAAAGAAAAAGTTCTACTGTTATAAAAAAGGAAAACAACAGATTTAATATTTAACTTATTTTATTTTTATTTTACTAAATTATTCTCATTTAGTTTTCTTTTGATTTGTTCGGTTTTTCATACAAAAAGCCATGATTTCGATTAATACATTTCGTATAATGAGGAACTGATTTCCCGTATAAATCAGGGTATAAGTGTATTTAATGTAGAGACAACTTAATTACATACTATTAACTTATTTATAAATTTTGATATATTTTCATATAGTTCGATTAATAGGAGTTAGCGAAAATTGCTGCGAAATATATGTCAATAATTTCTGTTGTAATTTTGCTTGTGAAATTCCAAATTATTCACGAGAATGACGAAGATCGAAATGCAAATCGGTATTTATCTACTATATTTCACTGTTCCCAATTGAAGTTACGATAATCGCGTAATTTTTGTACAACATAAATTCAATGTTATTGCAACGATTACGATATCATGTGTCTACATACATATGTACAGTTATAATATGTAGATCAGTATCTTATATGATGTAATATAAGTTACCCTATATATAAAGTTGTATCTGAAATGTTGCATTAAATGGTGCATACAAGGAACGATCGAATATAGAATAATGTACCAGTTCTGCAAAAGAATCGCTATGTATTCGCTAGAAGCAACGCTGGTCCCATTAATAATCGCTAATGAGACAAGCAGTTTATTGATGTATCCCGAATTTACGACTTCGAAACGTAATTTAGTTGTGAACGATCTCGTCTTAAGTGATGACGAATCCAGCGTATTCAATGAACTAACTAACGTTGCGAGGCGCGAGGCTATCTCGTTAATCGATCCATCGCGATCAGCGTAGTTCGTGCGGATGCATCCGTGTCTGAAATAAACGTCACCGATACGAGATGCAGGTAATTGAAAGTACACCAACCGTAGTATAAGAGACGCGAGTTAGACCGTTGTGAAAATCTGCATTTATTCACGGAATCGTGAGCGTTCGTAGAATCCTAGGCGCCACGTCGCGTTCAATTTTACGGGATTTCATTAATCTTCTTATAGGTAACAAGGGTCTTGTCACTGTGAATTATCCAGTTTCTACGGCACTTCTAGTTTACACGTAGGTTGCTACGGACAATTTTATACGGTTTTATGTTAAGATTCTCATACAAAGGCATTGATATACAGTGGTTTATATTGGAAATTGCACACTTATTCGCCTTTGAGAAAATCCAATAAAGGAAATAAAAGGCGTTTATAAGCCATGTTGAAATATTCTTTATTCATTGTTATAGAATGGGACTAAAGTATAAAAGGATTTGTGGAAGGATAATGATAGTATGTACAGTAAAGACGGTCTAACTGAAAGTTATCCACTTGCCTTTATTTATACAACTTAAAAGTTACAGTGATTCTCATTAATATAGATATTCTCAGACATAACTTTTTTAAAAGTAGACCAAACAATTTGAATTTTCTTTTTTTTTTTGAGAAGTTAGAAGGATTAGTTTAGCAGTTGATATGTATAAAAAATATTTGAAAGAATTACAATTCGTTGGAATTCCGAAAAAAATAGTAAAGGTCGATTTTTATAATTTTTTTTTAACTGTACTGAAAATTTAAAAAGCACGTTTTATAGATTTATGTTAGTTGTATATATGCTGAAAATTTCATCACACTCGATTGAGGTTACTTAAAAATCATGAAAATCGAAATTTTTCGCGACTTCCAGCCTACAACTGCGATAAACATAAAGATTCTTACATTTATCGACATCTGTCATCATACACTGATTTCGATGAAATTTTCAGTGTATCTATAACTGACATACATCTACAATATGTATGTATACACACATACATATATATATTAAATTTTTATTACGAACTCAAATAAAAAAGTATGAAAACGATTTTCGCTATTTTCTTCACGATTCCGACCAATTGTAACTTTTTCAAAATTTTTTGTACACGTTCTAACTTCTCAAAGAAAAATTCAAGTCGTTTACTTCAATTTTAACAAAGTTAAACTGTTTTAAAGAGTGACCGAATATTAATGAGTCATCGTGTGTAAATTTAATACCTCGTGAGATCTTTTCTACTATTTTCCATGGTTATTAATTTGTTGCACACTTTTATTTTATGAGAACTTCCATTAAAATTTCCTTAAAATTTTTGTTCATTTGAAAAATACACTTTCAAATATATTTTAACATCTGAAAGACACTATCAATTGCTTTCCACATCAGTATCAATTGTACGAGTATCAATTGTATCTCGTATCGTAAATAATATCAGATTTATTATATCCAGACTGCAGATTTTTCTGCATTTATGGAAAATTTAAATATGCAAAATTGCACAGAATACATTAAAATATGAAAAGAAAAGTGTACAAAATATTCCAATTGCAGTGCTTTTTATATTACCTCCTGGGTGAAATAATTTTGTACCGAAATTCCACACTTTTTAACATATTCTCAAAGCATATATTTGCACAAAAATTCACACTCTAGTTATCGTAATCCTTAATATTAAGATTTAGAGAACTCTGAAAATACTTTACTTTCTATTTAAGATACCAGTCCATCCTATTGTATTCGTTGACATTTATCAAACCAGTGATATAAAAATATTTTGAAAGGAATAAAATTAGAATTGCGAACAATAAAATTTCTTAAAGTTGAACTGGAACAAAGCCAAACGGAATACCGCACAAATAGGGAAGCTGTATCCATGTACAACATTAACAGGCAGAGCACGGTATCATGGGAATCACTTGCCATGGAACGTGGGAGTTTACGGCCACACCTTATTCGTCGAAGAATCGCATTGAAAAGGACGTTTCATGAAGAGACTAGAGAGAAGGTAGAAAAATAAGTAAACGTTGAAGGTGGAAGAGTGAGGGAGAGAGAAAGAGAGAGAGAAAGAGAAAGAAATTCGTTCCTTGAAAACATTTCTCGAGAGTGAAAGCATCCGGGCTGGCTACAGCTCAGGCACAGCATCTCACAGCTACCTCCGGCCACGTATCGTCGGCGTGCTACATGAGGTAGCAGCCAGCGATCGTCTCCTAGGGATCGTGACGTCTTAAACTTTCGTTTAATTTATCGTGGTGAGCGCGGGGGTCCAATCATGAACTTTCTCTCAAAAGGAAAAATCCAGCCGATCGTGGTAGCTCGTCTTTTTTTTCTTCTTTTTACTCACGGAGTCTTCCCGCTATCTTTCGTCGCTTTCATCCGGAAATAAACGAGAAATGCTTCTACAACGTTATTAACGATACTTGGGAAACGGTAAAATCTAACGTGGTCTTTTCTAACAACTTACCGCCGTATTTTGTTACTTTTATTCCTTCTAAGAAAATTGCTTGGGCAGTTTGAATGTTAATTTAGAGATTTAGCTAACTCTGAGTTTTGTATGTTGATAATTATATTGTTAATTAAGCACCAGTTTACTCTTAGGTAAAGATTCAAATATGTTTTGATCGTTTCAACCTTATGTCACTCATTTGGATCTTATTATCTAATACAAGTAAGATGTAGTCTAAAATGTATGAAGAATTTTCAGAGATTGGATGTTACTTTCTGAAGGTTGCAAACATTTTAAATAATCGGTTTAATGTAGATTTATATGGGTATAATAATATGTAATAATAGAGATTTATTTTATATTTTTGTGTTTTTATAAAAGTACAGATTTTCTTTGAAACGTTTTATATTCATTTTATGTACACATGTATAATTAACAATTATTTCAAAGGTTCAATTAATACTTATATGAAATTCATCATAGTTTTTTAAATCGTATCTTTACAGTTGACACGTAATACACGAGATAGCATCGTGTTTGGTATTTTCTTTGAAGTGAAACATGTATAGAAAACATAATCATGTGCACAGAATGAAAGTACTATAGAAAATCTATCATTGTTTTAACTCTAATTTATAATGTAAAAATTTATACTATATCATTCAATAATTATTTCATTTATTTTATGTATTTTAATATTATAATAATTAATATGAGACTTTCCTTCTGAGGTTCTTCTCTGTTAACTGTATCTTTTGTTATTCTCGTTCAAAAATTTACTATCTTTAAGAGAAGTACAATTTTAGAGATTAGTAACTTCAATTATTCAAATCTTTCATAATCTCTTGTAATATAAAATTTCTGTAATATAAAATCTTATACAATTAAATATTGACATTATAAAATATTATAAATTCTCTTATAATATACTCTAAGAATATTTCTAACAAATGAATTTGTTCCTGGAAAAAGGTTAAATAAGCAACAACTGGTGCCTTTAAACATCAAGCTATAATTGAATGGCTGAAAGGAAAAGCCTACATAGATATTTTGTCTCCTATAACGATTTATGATAGCTTGACGAAATCAATTTATTGAGAAAACCAAATTTAGATAAAATCAACAGTTTTCGATATGACGCTAAATTTTATTTTACAATAGAATAATGGGGAAAAACAGATAGATTCATTACCTGACCACTGTGCTTTTACAATTGGAAAGAAGTGTCATATATCATGCTTTCAAATTGACTACTGACTTTCTCGTCGCATTCAAATTGAAAATTTGATAAATCGAATGGATTACATCGGCGCTCATGACCTCGTAATTTTTCATACTGAAAGGATAACATCACCAGTTTATCTACAATCGTATATACCCTGCTTCCGTATTCTTACATGGAAAGCAGATCACGATCGATGTGTTGAGTAAACGACTCAACGCAAGGGCTTGCGATCAAGATACGTATGCTGGTTTCGCGAACTGATTTGCTGGTAAATAAATTGAGTACCATATTGCGGAAGTGGCGTGTCACACGAGGAATGCTCAAATCTTGGTTTCTAGTTAATGTACTAGACTTTTCAATTAATACCTCTGAGACTTGTAAAAGATATATTCCTTCCAACTATTTATGCTTGCAGAAAAAGAAAAAATGTTCCAAGGCATGCAATTAGCAAAATTTGTCATATCGTTCTCCATGTACTACTTGACACGTAAAAAATAACGTAGTTAATCAAAATTTTTATAATTCTTATATCAGATACTTAGTTACGACTTTAATTATTAAAAATACTTATGGATTTCATTTTGAAGTAATTATGAAGATTTTCGGATGAGTAATTTGATGTTTTGTCTGTATATGTATCTTCTTGTATGCGCTTGTATGTTTGCAAGTATGTATGTACTGCTTGTATGCTTGTCTGTTTATCTCTGCTTTTAGAATATCTGTGCATACTATTTTATAAACTTGGTGTGTATTTCTGTTTCGTTTTCAAATTGTGTAGGAGATGGTTGAAGTGTGTTTATTGGTGTTCCTATGTTTTCGGGGGTCATGGTCTTGTCGAAGGAGTAGGGAAATTGTTGAACAAACTATCTGTTATATTGAGGTGAAAGTAACAGAAATTCTTAAAGTTAACGAAAATAGGCTTAGGATATGTGGTATACGGTTGTGTAGGTCTTCGACTTCGAGTTTTTGGAGAAATCATAAAGTCATTGATGTGTCGTGCCCTTACAAAACTGTTTTGGCCATTTACGACCGAACATTTCTTAAATTTCCCTTGCTAGAAAAATGTTACAATATATATATTGTACCAGTTTTTGAAATTACTCAATGTATATGTGTCATGTTCAATAATTATTTTATTAACCTGTTAACTGGATTCACCTCTCGAGGAAGAACTGAATCTCTACAGTTTTCATAATTAAAAATCGTTAAAAATTGTAAGCAGTTGCATTTTCATTTGTGCAAATGTGAATATATAATGTGTTCTATATTTAACATATGCATAGCAGTACAATTAAGAATGAGTGATCATTTGTTTCATGAGTTTTAAGTATCATTGAAGCAGTGACGAGTTAACTCGTCATCCCCAGTTAAAATATTAAGGAATCATTTTTCATTTCCTCAAATCTATATAATTTGAACTAATTATTCGCGTTAAGAAAAATCTCGTGCGTTATTTTAACTATACCCATTATCTGAAATTTCTAACGCTCGACACGTATTCAATTAAAATATCTTTCAATATCAGTCAGCTTGAAAAACACGTTTCTCGCATACATTGATATTTAATATTCACATGAAGCACTCGTTATACGACACTTATATTTTATTTAATAATATAGAGTGATATACAACACTTGGAAATGGATCGATCGTGAAATGAAAGTAACCTGTATATGTATGTACATACATATATATATTGGATTGTGTGGTATCGAGCTCGGTTATCGGTAAATAGTTCAGTTGCTCTCTTTGTCATTAGACAAGAATGACCTTGGCAATGGTGCAAAGCTGATTCAGAATATGTATAAGTATCAACTTTCACAATTGATACATATACTCGCAGTCACTTTCATTAATGTTCGGACACCGTTTAAAACAGAATATCTTTTGTATAGTTGCACCAAACGAAGTTAATTTCTTTTTCTTTAAGTTAGAATTAATTTATATATGATGTGTAAACAATTTTCAGAAAAATTATAACTTGTCGGGATTACGAAGAAAATAATAAAGATCACTTTTAACCACTTCGTGAAAATTAAAAAAATATATTTTGTAAATTTATGTCAATTATATACACGCTGGAAATTTCATCGAAATCGATTAAAGTAACTAAGAGTTGCAAACAGTTAAAAATGACGAAAATTGAAGTTTTTCACAACTTTTGGCCTACAGCTGTAATAAATCTAAAGATTCTGACGTTTTCCAATGCCTGTCACTTGTTTCTACATCGACCGACTTCGATGAATTTTTCACCATGGATATAACTAACATAAATCATTAAAACATATTTTAATAAACTTAGATAAGAAAATTGTAAAAGGCTAGCTTAACTATTTTTTTTTTTTGCGATTCCGTCCAATTACAAGTATTTCAACATTTTTTTGACACATCATTTAGTAAAGTAATCCTAACTTCTCAAAAAGAGCTCACATCGTTTAGTTCAATTTTGAAAAAGTTATTCTGTTTGAAAGGATGTCCTAGTATTAATGAGAGTGACTGTACTTATAATTATTTAATTTTGTATCTTTCCACTGGATATATTTCCCAGATAATTTTCCATAAAATTCCTGGGATATTAGGCAACTCCCTTTTGGATCGCCGAGAGCAACTTACAAGATATTTCTACAGTTTTAGTGTAGTAATAAAATTTTGATTGATTACGTTGTTTTTACGTTACGAATCATCATTAGTACCATCGAATGGTAATTTACGAATAAAACAAGCGGATGTGTCTGTACATTTTCAGTTATATACGTTATTTAAAATTGTAAATTGTGAAGATTGTTTAAAATAAATAGCGAAACAATAAAACACTCGATACCGTAATACTTTTTTGTGAGGAAATTGTGAAATAGATTCTGACGACACTTTCGCTTTAATTAAAGAGCAAAGAACTTGTCATGCGAGCTTATAATTGCCTTTGAACATTTTACCGTGAATTTATTGGGGAGCATGACCATCAAATAGCACTTTATCAAGCGAAACTTTTTTATTTTTTTTTTCTTAGTATCTATTACCAATTTTAATAACAATCTTTTACGACACTAAACGTCAACATACTTCACTATAGCTTTAATTAAGTGTTAAGTAACCAGACCAGGATTAAATGTATTTAATTTTCCCAATGATTATGTAAGTAACTGGACGACTTATCCTAGAGAAGGATGTTAAATATAAAATATGATAAATTTGTATAATCTTGATTAGAAGATATTAATAACGAATATCTTAGATACTTTTAAACTTTGATACATTTCAGTGGAAGTAAGTTCAGTTATATTTATGAATTATTAGTGTAATTAGAAATTTCCTTATTTTGTACGACATGACAATTAATAATATGATCATTAATGATGTAATAGAGATTAATCTTTACTATTTATCTTAAGAAAGATTGATATTGTATGATATTATAGTTCGATTAAAAAGATCGAATAATTTAGAGATATTATTAAATATATTACATTATTAAAAAAAACAGCAAACACTGGACTAATATATTAAACATTTATTTATTTGACACATATTATTTGTAATTTCTTCTGAAAGATATTTCAAATTAGAAACTTTTTAATTGTAATAAATGTTGTTTGCTTATTTAAAGGAATATTTATTTAGGGATTTTATGTCTATAAATTTATTTATGACAGACTCTAATGTATTATATGTATTAAAATATATTCTAATCTATTATAAATAGAAATCTATTTATAATAATTATCTATTTATACTAATTTCACTTTTGCCTTACTTTTTTATTTATATTACATAAAATTCTTTACATTATTTTTTATTTATAATAGATTTGTATCTATTTTAATATCATACGTTAGAATTTATTGTAAATAGATTTATAAACATAACATATCATAATAGAACAATATCAAGAATAGAAATCTATTTGTAACACATTTATTCTTCAGAAATGTATTCCAAACCAGATACTTAACATATCATAAGTTTTATACTTGAGAGCCAAACTATTTTAAATTCAGTATTGCAATTTTACAACAGAACAAAAGGACATCAGTAATCACATAGGACAGAATTGCACTTGAAGCAGTTTAAATATTCGAAACATTTTTATTTATTATACATAGCGTACATAGCTCTCTAAGGCTTTAACAATGTGAAGAAATAGTAGTGAGATGATGTAAATAACTGAATTTAAAAAAGAAAAAAATGTTAGTTGTATTAGATTCTATACACACTTGGCTTCGAGGTGCAAATTTATCACCCAACGAAGAAACTTCTAAAAGTATTCAATGTAATGCGTCGCTGCAAATACCAACATATGATCAGTATAATTTCCTCTGAAGAACAGTAGAATCTTACAACAGTCATGATGTTCGTATGACTTTCTCTCTTTGCCATAAGGCGATTAATTTCCTGGTAACAGACGAAGATATTATAACCGACTTATTTGAGTAACACCACAAGAATGATCAATTTTTATTTATTTTAACAAGAACACTGACTGTAAAACGATCCAAAATTTTAAATATTATGAGAACTCAATATCGCGATTTAGATCTTCTTTTAGATGCATCATACATAACATTGTGAGCACTCGGTAATATAACTATTTTAGAATTTTATTGTAAACTACACAATGAAATTAGTAAATTAATATTTGTCTCAATATTAAACAATTTTAACCCTCTATAATCCGATTGTCCTTTGTTCACGAGAAGAAAAATTGCAATTTATTACAATTTCACATTTTAATGAGAGAAGAAAAAGGTTATAATTATTATAAAGATAATAATTACTAATAATGTAATAGTACAAGAATACAATACAATAGTATAACCATAAAGAAATAATATGAGAGTTATAAAATATATTTAGTATGTAAATTAATTTGGTGCCCTTTATCATAAAATCTGACTAACATCAACTAAAAGTAATACCTCAGTTACCGGATAAATGGAAAATGGTGATCCAAAATAATGTAGATTATTCTGAGCATTAAAATTGTGATCGTTCATTATCAAATAACAATTCACAATCCACAATTACACAAAAAAAAAATATCTAAAATTGTAAAATAAATTACCATAATATATTCAATTCTCGATAAAACAACAAATACTAATCATAGAAAGTAAACAGAAATCCACAGACAAATTCATTCGTCTTAATACCATTGTTATTATACCAGAATTTTGAGAAATCACTTCGAAGTGCTAAAGTAGTGTAACGTTCTCACTGTTACATTTATTAATATTCCATCTGTCGAGCATTCAACAGTGACATATTGTCTTTCTTACTTATGACAAATATTTTTCATATCGTCACGAAATAAGTCGCTAAACCAATGCTACATCGTTTTATTTATGTCTTGTCAACACGACGTAATCCTTTTGACTGATTTATAACACACAGGTATCCTGTTTTACAAGGCAGCAACGAATGAAAGAAGTTAAAAATATCTCATTCTCAGATACAATCTTCGCGATTTCTTTATGATTCACCGCACGCCCCGGGTGTCCAATCTTTGTCGAAGCACCATTTACCATTAATGCAACGCACGTGTTTAGCAGTAGCGAAACGATTTAGTTATTTGTCATGCCTGCCGGCTTTATTGTAACAACCTGTACCAACCATAGAAGTCAGCGACCGGAGGGCGATACTGGTTTCCTGATTAGAAGTTCAATGGTCAGCGTCCATTATAGATGACATTAAGTACACAGAATTCGTGTGCTCTAATTCTTTGATCAGGTACACAGCATGGCTAATCGTCCTACGCAATGGAAAGTCTACTGACTAATAATCAGTCATTTTCTTTACTAACTCTGTTGCACACTTGTAAATGTCAGCCGACCTATCTTGATTGGCATTGTGCTCCCGAGCTACATAGTACGATAATACCAGCTAAGAGAAATACGACTAACAGTAAGTATCACGATACCTACGAAAGAAGAACAAACAATATTAACACGGTTGAAAGGTTCGATAGAATGAAAAATCTACGTTACTGTCTAGGAGTACAGACGGTACATATATTATTGTGTAACATAGAGCAAAAAGTAATGTAGACAGTTCAGTCGTTTCCTGTGATAAAGTGATGTTTCCTGTAACACTTTCGCTGAGGCAGATTTTAGTACTTGTGTGACAGATGGTAAATGTTTAATCACAATTGCAAAACTTTTTATTTCGACTATGTCCTTTGAAAATTTGGTTTCTTGAATTAAGGTGGATTTTTTTGTTTTATTTTTCCTTCTATTACATAGCTTTTGAGCTATGACTTACTACAGCCTCATTCTATAATATTTCATTTGAAGGTTCGCTGTAGTTCATTTTTATAAACTAAAATTCCAAAAATCTACTGTTTGCTTTTTTACTTTTCAGCTAAGTTATTTAACTTTTTCTGAATTAAACTGGAAGTGGGTAAAGAATAAAATTAAACTGGAAGTACGCCAGAATGTTGCAGAACTGTAGTGTGAATAAATTTTCGAAACAGCTGTAGACACTATCAGCAATGAAACCGTTAAATTAACATCAAAGCAGCAAAATACACGAAATTATACTGTTTTTAAATATTACCTTTTAATTTCCTTTCGAACTTATGCTTCAATAATATACAGAGTTGCAATATGAAAGTTTAGAAAAAACATGAATAAAATGTCTTGCATTTTATAAAATTTTGCACGTTGAAAAAATTTTTCATTTAAATATAACTCGACACATGATAGCCAAAAAAGAAGTGCGACACATTACCCCGTGTCAACAAGTGGGTGCAGCTGACAGAGAACGTTATTCGTTGAAGCTGAATGATCGGCGTAGGTGGCGTATTGTATAGTTATTTGATAGGTGGGCGCCAAAGAATGCACGAGCGCATAAGAGTGCGTGAGCATTTCTATCGATTCTTGACTACAGGATAATGTATGCAATATGCGTGCCAAGGTTCACAAGTCACGCGTGATCCTTACAGTCACGTGATGATTTCGATAAACGACCTCCGTTTTGTATTGCTCGTGTTCAGTTTCGAGCACTAGGACTTTTTTTTTTTAATATACATCATTTGAATTTTGAATAAGACAAATATAATTTTTTCTCGAAAGTTTGTAACGAATAAATTTAGAATGTTTAATAAATACATTTGGAATTCTCAAAGTAAATTAATAAATAAATTTGGAATTCTCAGAATAAATTAATAAATAGATTTGCAATTCTTCGAATAACTTAATAAATAAATTATTGATTGTTTGAATAATTTTTTCTTTAGAAAAATGAAAAGTATATTTCGTTTCCTTTACTGATTTAAAAATTGAACACGACGACAAACGCAATCTTTTTGTTCTATAAGCATTAATATTGCGAGAAGTCTGTTCTAGAGTTAATCTTTTATTTACCAGCTTGTTTATTATTTTGTGAAGGAATATACAAAAGCTGAAATGAGTTTGTGCACAATTTGAAAAGTATATACACTGCTGTTCAGAAGTATTAAGACATCTATTAGGTTTGTACGGAAAGTATTATATAAATTAAACTACAGTTTTTTGACAAAGTTAATATTATATATCCTGATGATCGTGCAAGTGACCTAAGTTATGTGCTTTTTATTTCGGAACATTTAGACCTTTTCCTTTGGACGTATGACTGAATTATGTTATAGCTGCGCAATTGCCAATTCCATTTAATAGTTCCATTTAGGATTATTCCATATTCTTATAAGTTATATCGACTGTAATACAAAATAACTGATAAATTCAATATCTTTTATACTTTTGACTTAGATCACTTTCATAATCATCAGTATATATATATTAATAAAAAGGGACAGGGTGTTCACTCTATTAGTTTTCGATATTTCACTCGTAAAAAGACAAAGTTTCATTATTTTTTAATACTACATCTTAAATAAATTTTTCAAAATTCCAATGAGTTTCGTATAACATGAAACTTATTTAAATTGATAATTTGAAATGATTTCATTCATAAGACAAATTCAACGACATGCAGCATACTCATTTTCAAACTTAATTTCATGTTAATATTTGGACTATTAGGACTTTATTTTTATAATAGCATCTTAACTAAAAATAGGATAATAATTGAAGAAATATCCTTGCTTTCTAGAACGCATTTAAATGAAAAGTGAAAGAATTAAAACTCTAAAATTTATTCTCATATCAACTTTAATTTCTCTCTTACAAAATAATCGACAAAAATTAAATTCATAAAGGAAAAATATAATATAATTATACATTCTTAAAAAAAAATGCTAAAAATAATTTAGCTGGCCATTTCCTCCAAAATTACCTGGATGATTAGGTTTCAGGTTTTACATTTCACTTCAGTGATTTTAAGGAGTTATCCTAAATATTTAGAAGTTTTATCGCACGTACTTATTGTACTACGAGATTCCAGGGTGAATAATTTTTTCTCAGAATTTAGATAATTTTGTATTGATTATTTAGGGTTATTTCATATTCCATAACTGATCTATACTTCCGACCTAGAGTGTATCTCCGAGGGAGTGAGAGTTTGTTAATATTAGCCTACTTTCTTACGTTCGAAACCAATCTGGTCAATTTGTTCGCAGAGAACCAATCACTCTGTACAATTTCCGTAATACTTTTGGTTACGCGCAGCTGGGCAATTTTGAGAGTGTTAAAGTTTCGAGCGTCCGCCATTGTGTAGGCCTTGTTGCATGATATTATATACCTATGCAAATTTACAGAAAACCGGTTGCAATTTGCGGCATGCCAAGGTTGTTATTATTTAAGGACTAAAACAGTGACAAAGGTGTCTCTTAGCTTTACCATTTCCTCTTTCTTTTTTTTTTCTTTTTCATTGCAGAACCTATCTTTCAGTTCTCATTCTAACGTGTATGTTCGGTGAACCAAACACCTAGTTAATGAGAAAAGTACTCGTTTATTACTCAGTGTTTCGTCATATTCAAATAGATTGCGCACGTTGTTGAATTCAATAGTGGAAGGATTGAAAAATGACTTTTACAATCTTGTCCTATAACTTAGGCACACTTCTCGCGTGCATTACTGTTTCGCGTTTTCTATTATAAGGGATCTCGTATTACGTCGGAAATTGAGATTATTTTATTGTGTTTGATAGTAACGAATACTATTTGCTTTATCGTTTGATAAATACTCTACAGACACCCGACACTCGTCACTTTTGTTTATAATCTTTATTGCGATTACTATCCTGTATATTCTTACAAAGACATGATAATTGATTTTCCTTTATAATATAATTAACGTGTCAGCTCCATTTTATAAGCATTTTATGCATTTATTGTTAATTGAAATGTACGAAATCTCCAGAGATTTATGGATGAGAGTGTATGTATGTACGTAAATGTGCATTTCTTCTGAATATAAATAATGTACTTTTAATAAAAATAAGTAAAATAATCATGAGAACACTGCCAATTTTTTAAAGTTCCATTTCACTTTAGCGATTTCCTATAGACTATTATGCAATTGGAATTTTGCCGGATGATTCTCTCACGGAAGTTTCCCAGCTGCATCTTATCGAGATCAACTGACGCATCGTAAATCCATGTGCACTGTTAGAAAACGGAACAAAATATTAGAATATAGGTGTCAGTTTTCTCAAGCATACAAAACTTTATACAATGTCTATTGAGAAGATATATTAGTATTTTATATAAGCTGCACGTCGACGAAATTACTCTAAATTTTTCAATTGGAGATTCTTGCGATCTTTAGAAGAAGAAACTTGTTTAAAGTTGAACGAAACAAAAGATTAAATTAGTTAATAAATTAAAATAAATCAATCAGGCAGAACAAGCCGGTTATTTGGAATTCACTTGACAGTGAGGCTATTAATCACATTAGTCAGATGAGTTAATTACAATTACAGGATTAAGTCAAATTAATCATTCCAGAAGTAATTAGGTCTGTCCAACTATATGATTAAGCAATTAAACTTCTAATAGTAACCAGTTTCCTCAAATAGTCTTAGATATAAGTTACTTGTAATTAAGAAACTTTAGCTGAAAGTTCAAAGTTCGTATACTGTGCAAATTCTGGTTATACTTGCATAATTATTTAGTTTAATATATTTTTAAAGGAACAAGGAATTTACAAGTGACAATTTGAGTTAATAAATAACACATCATTTTACCTGAACAGGATGTCGTGCATTGTAATATCTCCTACAAAATTCGTGAAGTCGATTATAGAGCAAATAAAGTGTTCTCAGTTGCATACACAACTTGTACATTAAAACAATAACAGTGTCCAAAATTTATGGGATAAAAGTAATAATGACCAGCTTATACTATGTTGTTTAGTCCATACAAATTATTAATACATCTAAATGTTCAAATAAATCTTAAAGTATTGATTTTTTCGGAAAATTCGTTGCGTTTGACAGATGATATTAGTATTATAATACTCTTTGTGATTGGCATTCGTTACTAACTTTATTACGTGTTCATATAATCTTCAAATCCATAGTTTCAGACGTCATTCAAAAAAGAAAGCAATAAAATTTCTTAATATTTTATGCCTGTAAGAATAGAAAGAAAGAATTGGAAAGTACAGAGTCATTCAAAAAAAGACACTTACAAGTTTCCTTTTAACAAAACAAAAACTATTTGGAAGTTTTTTTTTAAATCTATCCATTATGAAAGGAACTTTGTGACTGAACAAAGTATTGTTTGAAAACAATGGCGAATTCACGTTTGAAAATCACACATGCTCTACAAAATAGTTTGAAAATTTAATATGTTCAGGTTGTCTTATTGTTGTCCACGCATTAGTCACTCCTTGGTCCGGAGATTAATGTTACGATACGTCAATTGCTATTGAGCAGAAGAGACGAAGAACTTAAAAACGAATTTCAAATTAAGCGTTTCCCCCGATTGTACTGTTAACCCCTTGCCCTATAACAACGAGTTAGACTTGTGACACAGATTCTGGCTGAAGTTTGACAAAAACAGTTATATTAGTAACAAATATTAATTTTAATTCCAACTTTCCTCTCAATTGATAAGGCCAAGGATTGTCAATTGTAATTAATCTATAACACATTAGCGTTTCATATGCAAAATGGTATTAAAACAATAAGCAACAGATGCTTAAATGTGTAGTTAGGAAAAGAAATCATAGGTTAAAGGGTTAATAACATGATAAAAGTAAGAATATTTGAGTCCTCGAAAATAGCAGATGCGTCTTAGGATAATCTGTTGTCCCCAACACCAATATTTCAGGTTGTACAATATTTACATTTAGACCGCTTTCAACATTGCACTTTCAAAAAATAATGACTACATCAATTTACTTCAAAATTCAGTATTATAATATTTATGTAACCACTCACGTTTCCTGCTTTCACATTTTCAATTACTTTCTATTATCATATTTTTGTCTTTTTGCTACATTTTTCTTATTCCTGAAACTTTTTACAAATTGAATAATTAAAGAACATAGAATTTCGTACAAAATTGACATAAGATCGGATACTTTTTCATACATAAATACACCGACAAGAAGAGAGAAACTGGTGGATAACTGGTGGATTTCCTGTAATTTAAGCAAAATCATTTTCATAAATGAACTTGAAATACGATACTCCATTTTATACTATATCGTATGGAAAGTAATTCTTGTTAACTTTGAATTACTGTTACTATATTCTGGATATTTATCTTTACAACATAATAATCTTACTGCGAAAGAGGTAAATCATTAAAAATAAGTATCGCATTACACAAATATATAGCTTCGCTGAAGCTAATTAATATTTTGCTAATTTAGTTTTTTATTTAAAAATTTCGGTATATCTTCCCGATATTAACATCAGTTAGCCATACTCTAACATCTGTTAATCAAATGCACCAATTAATGTTAATATTATTCTGTTGTATATTTTTCCGATAGAATTACAATCTTCGAATAAATTATTCCCACTAAAAAGCAATAGTATATATTTTATAAACTACCCATATAAATATTTGTTAACTCATTATGTCGTGCATACTTATTAGGCCGGCGCTATTTATGGTCATTGCTTCTCATACCATCATCAATTACATCAACGACGAGTTTCACATATTTTGGGTGAAATTATTTTCTTATCGGTTCTGCGACACCTAAGATATCCGGACAGATTGAAAGTGATCGAACTTCATTATACAAACACTACTTTATACCAGTGTTCTTGTATACAATATACGTGCTTCTCTGCAAACGACAATTATTCCTCTTGATTGTTCCTGAGAATAAATCAGCTTTTTCTCTAGCGACACGTGTTATTAATTTAAATTTATTCAGATTACTGTGTACCGTATAGATATCAATTTCTGCATCAAATTTCGATAAAATTGCTGAGTAAATATCTACAGATATTCGATACTGAGTATGTTCAGAAAGGCAATGTATCACACGATCTGTATGTGGTGTAGCTTTTCACAATTTAGTAGGACGAATTTTTTTTACGAAACTGCTCACATCTTTACGATATTATAACAGGTGTGAATAAATGTACTAGATCAGTTATTCTATAAAATGCCATTTTCTTAATTCAAATCGTAATATTATAAACAAACAGTCAATGTTTGTACAATTGTGACATACCAAAAAGTACAAAATATATACAAGATACATGCGAAATATTTATTATTTATTACAATTTGCTTTACAACACGAAATTATAACCTTTTCCGTGCTTTCAGCGGTAAATTATTACCTTTTTATCTAGAAAAATTCATTTGTAAGCCGAAAATGTTCGTTTAACCTCTGAAAAAAATTATACCCCAGTTGTAAGATTCTGAAAAATTATAGTCTAGTTATTATATGTACAAAATGCAGAATATGTGCAGTATGCAAAACGTACGTTCCATGAAGACTATTCAAAATAGAAAAAAATACATTTTTAGAATCGCTTAATGACAAAACATATTTTTATCCTTTCATTTCCTTATCTATTTCCTGTAAAAATATGCATTTGCATAAACATCCGCTGTCGAATTATAAATTACAAGAATAACCATTTTTCGTGTAAAATTAGTATATTTTATTGACAATATAAAAACGTTCGTGTCGTGAAGATTAAATGTTCCGATATACAATCCTCTGCACCACCACATTCATGAATTAGGAACAACACGAGCAAAAGTGTTAAGGAAACCGTAAAAAAAATGTACGATCTTTATTGATGTTATTCAACACCTGTCAACAGTAACTTACATAATTTACCTTTCAGTGATAATAATACTGATTGACAATCTGATTTATCGAATGCATCCTTTCTTCCAATACATCATTTGTCTATTTAATTCCTCTAAATGCAAATTTCTAAAGACAAGAATCCTGCTAATTTTCGTTACGTAAGCTAACATCAGATGATAAACACGATCTCTTATTTCATTTTATCTTTTTATCGGAGCTCATACACCATGCTTCAAATAACACGCACAGTACAAATTAATGCACTTTCACAGCGTTCCATGGTGCGAGCTTTCTGCGTGAAATAGAAAGTTCGTTAATCGTATAAAACAATCGTGAAATTGTGTGTCATCAGATAACCAGATGTTTAAAAATCTAAAATACCGAAATTAATCGTTAGCGTAAGTATCAATTGTGACTGGTGATCAATGTAGAATTGAATTGAATTAATTGAAAATCTAGAAAAGGAGTTGCTACAGGCATTCCAGAAATAGCGATAAGATCGTGCAACTTGTATTGAAAGCAATTGTACCAGCCATGAGGAGATTACCCGTTTTTCGATCTCCGGACAATTGCTAATCTAAGTCTACGGAATCAGTATCGTTGATACCTAACACTAACAAAGAATCATTTTTATAAACTCGTATTAACTTCCGTAGAACACTATTTGTACGTGAACAGATATTATCTTCTGAAATAATATCAATTTTTGGTAATAATAGATACGATCACAATGCTAAGTACTGAATGTATCTGTCTAATGAATTACAGTATCTCCTTGTCAGTTTTTATGTATTACTATTTAATTAGATTAATTATTGTGTAATATGATAGTTATAATTAGACTATGGATTTTTATGTAAATTCATATTATTTAAAATATAGTTAAAAAAAGTGGAACTCCAAGAGAAAATTATTGGATCTATCAGGTATTGCAGAAAGTAGAGTAATTTTCCTATAAATGCAAAAAAATCCATAGTCTAGTAATAATTTACTTTCTTTATTCTGGTAAAATAATTATCATTTTAAATTATTCCTGAATGCATTTTATACAAAACTTCCGTCTGTTTCAAAATTCGCAATCTACTTGCAATTTCTTCTTTTAAATTTCAATTTATTCGTCTTCACGTTAACATGATGTTGGTTAAAACACAGTTTCAAGGATCGATTTGAAAATATTGTTTTAATAATCACAACTCATCGTAAAAATTTATAAATTTATCACTTCTGAAAGGTAACGTTAATGCAGAATTTGAAAAATCGTATTAACTCTATAGCGTAGAACATGTGACTTAAAAGTTAAATATTCATTTATCTGTATTTTATGCATGACATTTTACTTGTTCATTACTGTATAATTGCATCGTTGTATTACTAAATTATCACCAGTCAGTTTCTTTATATTAATTAGTAATTCTTGCTTTCCAACAATATTTCAAAGTGTACGATTATAATTAACCGTAATTTTTATTCTCGTGAACACAAAAAAGTCGGATGTTAGAAGGTTAAATCATAAGTGTGATATTTTTTCTTCAAACCCAAGAAGGTTATAATTAAAGATGCAACCTACATTTCGATAAACACACGGTTTAAAAATACTCCAGAAATGATCCGGTGAAAGTGAACGAAAAGTGATCTGATTATCCTGTGAAAGAGACTGATCGTGGCGAACACTTTCCTTTGTATCATTGTGTGGGTACACGTGCACATGTGTACGCGTGTCTCGTTCTCAATTACACGTTAGCAGCGTGAAAGAGCCTTTCTTCCTAGGGGGCAGCAAATAATGAAACCGATTTTAATCACTCCTTATTAGCACATCTTTCCGGGTCTCCTAACTCCTGTCTTCACTTCGATCGTTTAAGAAGATATATCCGTCACCTATGAACCACGTGTTCTCCTCGCTCTTCCTTACCGTGTCTATACATTTTTAATACCCGTGTTTTTCCTGTTTTCACCGAGCTACCATACGTACACTGTATGTGTACACATACCTCGATAATAAATCCAAGCAAAAACATACTGAGTCACCGAATTTACACGCTTGCAGGTTTCTTTTTAATAAAATACAAACTACTTCGAATTTTTGTTAAATTGATATATAGATATATTCGTTTTTGCTGTTACATTCTGTATGGAATTTCGCGTTTTAGTCTGAATTTAAGACAACACCATTTAGAAAATATTTAAAAAAATAAAAGATCGATGATATAAACGAAATGAAAATATAAATGTAAATAATGAAAACGAAATAATACTTCCAAATAGGAAGATTGTTGGTGATATGAGTGTCGAAGATGATGACTTCGGTGACTTTGCATCAGTCGAAAAGAGAAAGTTGATAATTCCAAATTACAGTTCAGACACCGACAAGGAATAAAATTCATTAGGATTTTTGTATATTTTTCTTAGAATTTCTTGGTGAAAATATATGAAAGCATATATTTCAATGTAAAGTCAGATATGAACTTTTGCACTGACCTAATAAAAATAATCCACTTAAAGTAATCTGGTTTAATAAATACTTTATTTATCAGTTTGAATATCCTATTCTTTGAAACTGTAAAAGCGTTCGAATACTTACAAGCGAATATTTACAATTATACAGTTCTATCATCTACGCGTCGCATTTTGATGTCCCATTACGAACGAAAATCTGTTTCTTCGAAAAAACATCGTTTGAAGTATCATTCAGCTCTCCTACGCGAGACAAGAAATCTGAGAAATCAAGATCTTTACAAAGAACGAACGACGGTCAATGTACTGACATTGGATACGGCATAAGAAATTCCCGAGTGTCCACGACCTAGACAAGTTGACCGTGCATCTTTCATGGCCAAGGTGATAGGTGTCGTGGTCAGTTGAACGATCGATTCTCTTCACCACAGACCGCACAGCCTCTGTACATTTATGGTGGCAGTAAAATATCCAAATCGCTTTCACGTGTTTGATCCGGTAAATGTGAGAGCTCGAAAGTGTCGATGCGATGCGAGCATTCTTGTGAAAAAGAATCTCGTTGTATCGAGGAAAGGTGTACAAAGGCCTGCAAGGTATATTACTTCCCGATTGGTATAACCTTCCTATACCATTTTCGCTAAGATTCCAGGCGAAATCGTTTAACAACTTCCTTGAAATCGTGGCTGTCGAAATACGTTACCGTTAAACTGCTATTTAATACGGTGAAACGTACACTGCCGCTCATGGAAGTACGAACATTTCGTTAAAATGTTTATCTTGATAAATAATTATTCGTGATTTGTATGAAATATGCTTACATTACCATCCCTTTACCCATTTACCAAATAACAAGTCATTAATATTTTATTCTCTTAAGATCTACGTAAATTTATTCCTGAAGTTTTTCCTTTGCTTATCTCGCGTTCCAATCAAATCGAAAGAAAATTAGTCTTTGTTATTAGCTGGAGGTCGTTCTTTCTTCATTGTATCTTCTTTCACTCGACGAAATGTTTTTAATTTGTTTCTGTTTGAATAGTATTTAATTATTGATGCATAATTTGAAAATTTTATGTTTATATAATAAAAAACTGATCGGAAATAATATCATTTTGCGTTAAGTATTCTTTGTGTTTTCTCTTCTTTTACTTCTTTTGCACTTTTTCTTTGACTTTTCAAGTATCTATACTTTCATGAACAGTAGTGTATTGTATACCCAGTTTTATACTGCTAACACGATAATAATCTGATGTCCGCGGCATGCAATGCTCGAGACTTCTTTGCCGAACCGTTACACGATATATTTCACACTTCACGATAAACTCCGCGTGAAAATTAGTAAACAAAGTTGAAACTTCGTTGAAAATGATATAACAGATAATTCATTTGCTAACGAAGAGTGACTAGACTAAGGTGTTGTGTGTGAATCTAATGAAATGTCTTTTTATAAAATCCTTGCTCTTGCTCGCTATTTCTGTTTTTATAGGCTAGGATATTTTTCCATTGGCTAGTATATTGTGCGTGGAGTGAGTATACATTTTTTGATTTGTCTACGATTGAGGATGGAGTATCGGCCCTTCCAAGAGAATGGGTTGTTGTTAAAAATTAGAAGTTAAATATTTTAGATCTGAAAGATTCTCACGCTTGCCTAGCAATAAAGCAATATTCCAATCGCGGCCGTAGATTTCTCTATAATAAGCACAATTTATACGGTACCTCGGTCTGACGAACAAATGTGACTAAATAATTTTACAATGAATTCGTTACGTTTGCATTACGATGCAACATCCGATAAATTAGAAATAATTTCGTTCCGGTTGAAGGAAGAATGTAACGAAGTTTGAATAACAAGGGAAACAACGTCGTCGATTGTGATTCAATAGGAAAGTACTATCACGAAAGTACAGAAGAAAGAACCGTTAAAATTTATAGCAGTTCTTGACCACAACCGCTCGAATCGATCTTGGCACTGACATCATCGACCGGTATCGAACGAGACTCGTCTTTGCAAGTGGTTTTCCTCCAACGATCTCCAGTCGTCCTGAATAAGAAGGATACTCATGGATGAATAATTCCTTTACCGAGGAGAACGAAAAATCTTCTGGTTCTGTGCTCGAGGCACGGAGAAAGTGGTCGGTTCGTGTTCGCGAGTCTCTCTGAGTTCACCTAAGTCGTCCGTGACTGGTAATCGAGGAACCGACTGTACGTGCCAGTGGCATGGATTCATCATCGGCTCTCGTTTCGTCCCTCGACTTCCATCCGCGATAATCTACGTTCGAGCGCTCGCGAATCGCGAAACCAGGATGGATGGGCGCACGTGTATGAATATTCATCGCTCATTCCGCTGAATAAATTACAACACGCTGATCACCAAGGGTCGTAAACCTATTAATTGTGGACTGACGACTTTAAATATTGATACGAGTTTGTAGATTCATATCGCAATTATTCCAATTCAACAGCAGGTTGTATGTAGATTTGTTGTTCAACTTCCGAGGAATGTAGATTTTGTGGAAATGTTTTTTTAAGGTTCAAGCTACTTTTATTGGCAAATTGTTGATATTTTACGAGGAAATAATTTAATAATTTTAGGAAATATATTAGAAAATTTTATTTCATTTTCTTGTTTGTCAAAAAACTAAATGTGTAGATTCTCGAGTAAATCAAAATATAGAACTTTGTCGTTAATCTGTTAATTAGGTTCAAACCAAAATGAAATATCTTTAATTTATAGTTAAAAATTAATAAAAATGATAATCAATTACCTTATTTTGATTTTTGCAAATGTCAATACAATAAGTTTTATATTTGATACAGGCGGAAGATTACAATTAAAAATTAACAATACCTTTATGCATAGACTATTGTGTTCTAACTGTTGATTGATCAATGACGAAGTAACTCGTCTTCCCCAGTTAAAAGGGTAAACATTGAAACTTTCACATAAATGGAATTAAAAAATTACTTACAAGGTGGCAGCAAGTTATTGACAACGAAGGAAAATATATCTTTTGTTTGACGTCTCTAAGAATCACTCATGTTATTTATAGATTATAATCAAATACATAACAGTTGAAATAAAATAAATTTTTGTAATACTTGGTGTATTTACGAAACAATAACTAAATAACACTTTTATTATATTTTTAATTTAACGTATTATTTTCAACGAATTCATGAAATTGTTTCTCTTAACGTTTCTTTTTATGACCCCGTTTAACAATAAACAGTAATTGAAAACATCAGATCATTCAAATTTTGTAAGGTTGGTATATTTATGATACGCACGGTAGTTCCTCTGAAGTTATATGCATGTGAAGTGAACGTATTAAGCAGTTCCTCAATCTTCATAAATATTTTTCATTCTCCGTACAATATTATTACTTCGTCACTTTATGATATAAATTTTTTAAAATCATTGAAAAAATTTTCCAAGCAAGTCTAGGTTGCGCATTCTTCGTGGGAAATGATCAACGTAACACAGGAATTGAAATTTATCGTACACTTTCATAGACTTACTTCAACTTCCCGCTTTACTTTCTCTCATTACAATAGAATCTTTCGATTTTTTTTTTATCTTCCTAATTTCTGAGATAGATATTCGTATTTGTTACGGTTATCAATTTTATTTACGTATATACAGTGACTCTCGCTAATATTCCGACACCATTTAAAGTAGAATATTTATTTGAAAATTGAACCAAACGACCTGAGTTTCTTTTGAGAAATTAGGATTAGTTTACTAGACGATGTATCCAAAAAAGTTTGAAAAAATTACAATTAGACAAAACTGAGGAAAAAATAGTAAAGATCGCCCTTTACAGTTTTTTTGTTTATCTGAGCCTGTAATGAAAATTTAAAGAATACGGTTTGTAGATTTATATCAGTTGTATACATGATGAAAATTTCATCGAAATCGGTCGATGTAGAAACAAGCAATAAACATTGAAAGACGTCAAAATCTTTAGATTTATTACAGCCGTTAGCCGAAAGTCGTGAAAAACTTCGATTTTCGCCATTTTTAACCGTTTATAACTTATAATTACGCTAACAGATTTCGATGAAATTTTCAGCGTGCATATAATTAATATAAATCTACAAAACGTATTTTTTAAATTTTCAATACAAACTCAGATAAGAACTGTGAAAAACGACCTTTACTAATTTATCTTCGCAGTTTCGTCCAATTGTAATTTTTTTATAGTTTGTGACACACCATTTAGTAAACTAATCATACTATTTTAAAAAAAAGAAACAAATATTTACGTCGTTTGGTCAAATTTTAAGAAAGTTACTCCTGTTTTAAAGGGAGATTGTATATATTGCAATGATCCGTTTTACGTAAACAGTTCTTGCTATCGTATCAATTTCCCGAACAAAGTTACCAAGTGCAGTAATATCGAGAAATCAGATTTCTTTTGAAAAAAAACTTTTCCAAGCGAAGTTTGTATTTCTCTTCCTGTTACGATGTTCCTTCAATTTTATGAGAATTCAATGACGATCTCTTCTTCGCTTTTCCTAGTACAGTAGCAAGCCACAAAAGAGATTTCACATATTGAACGTCACAAACCACGCATCCTTATGCAGACAACCGGCTGGAGAATGTTTCTTCCTTGTTTTAGCTAAGACGTTACGATTGCACGGATGAGTATGCGGATATCAGCTGAGAAAAAGCACATTAGCTTCTGTCACTTTACTCGTATTCATAAAACTCAATGAACCATGAAACGATCAATCATTTATAGAAACGTCATCTAATTGAAAATTGTTCTCAAATTTAAAACGTACATAGTATGCACTTGCTATTATTTTTAAATAAATATTTATATAGGCAAACATTCATTAAACTTAGATAGATAGAAAAGAATTAAATCAACACGATGTTAAACTCGTTTCGAGACAGATACACCAGTTTTCATTTTAGTAATTTCATATTGTCCACTTTTCTTTCAACTGCCAACCGTCATACCGATTTAGCTTATCAGTGAGATTATAGACACAAACAACAGTTTCATTGTTTAACATTAGATTTACGGGACACGTCAATTCGACGCATTTAGAATTTCACGAGCGAAATTACAGAAACAATTGCTATTATTTTCCAGCAACCTTTTCTCACTTTTATGAATGGAATGATACAAAAATATATCCGAATTTGTAGGTAAGTTAACAATATCCAATTAAGTTGTCTCTAACAAATCGATTTCTTGTAGGAAAAAATTTGGTTTCTCATTCACTCAAGAAAACCCCGCAAACCTAGTGTTAACTGTTAAATATACGCATCATTAAATATGAAAGAAGATTTCTGCTTATGGAAGTCAGTTTTTCAGAGAAAATTTCGAAGATCTTTGCATAGTAGAGTCACTTCAGGACAGACTTACAATGTACCATAAGGTGAGATGCATCAACTTCTGTTCTAACAATACTGAATTATTGTCAGATTTCTTTTCAGATGTCGTTAATGTTATTTTTGTCCATACAGATAACTTCTTAACTTTACAACAAATTATGCCTATCCTTGTTGCTTCAATAGCTTCAAAAACTTTTTATTTTATCTTTGTGAAGAAAAACTATAGAAAAATGATCTTTCTTTTTCCTTTGTAAAGGTATTCTTCCCTCTAAAGCACAGTTAAAAATATAATTATTTAATCAAATTTATGACAAATAGATATTCAGATTGCAAGAAATAGTGAATAATTCATTATGACAAATATAAAGAAATTATTTTTCTTTTTTTCACGAATTTATATGTAATATCTAAATTCTTTTCAGTATTTTTCTCTTTATATAGCTTTGTTGTGCAGTGGGCGATCGGCTGTATTACATTTTTCAAGGTATATTAAGAGTTGATCAATTTTACATTAACAAGCTGTTTACGATGGATACTTTTCCCTCCTTCACTGTGATAATTGATCATGCAAAATTAATCGTATACGACAGTTCTAGAAACGAGAATTTAACACAATAAATTCTTATTCCACAAGAAATTAATTTAAATTATGCTACAATTCAATTTACGATTCCTGATTATCGCGCTTCAACGCAACTGGCGATTATAAAATTGATTCTGCTATTGTAAGTGCGACCCTAATTGGATTTCAACAGATCACGAACATTTCCATCGATCAAAAGCTATCAGAACTTTTATATATTTCTACAACGTTCACTCTCTCAATCTTATGTAATAAGGTCATGTATCATTTTTACAAATGATAAAGCAATCCTCGTCGAAACTTCCGTAATTCTATATCATTGTATTGTTAAAGTTTTTAAATGTTTATGAACATTTATCACTATTTGAAAATGCAGGAAAAGAAAAGTATGAAGGCAAAGTATATTCTTTTTTTTGTAAATAATTATCTTATCCTAGAAGATACTTATCTCGTCATGTAAAATAGAACAAAAGTTTTTGCAAATACGAGAAATTGACGAAAGTCTGGTTAAAAGTCTCACATCTAACAGATCCGATGTAATTCATTAAAGGGAAATAACAATACTTTTAATTATAACTGAAGAAAATGTTTCAGAAATCTTGAAAAATACATTTTCGACTGCTATAGAAATAGTTAATTAACTACTTGAAAATATACGTTCGATAAAGAATTCGTTATCGCTTTTATCAAAGTTAACAAAATAACATTTGAAAAATTTTTAACCTCTATTCATTAAGAATTTTAGTATATTTTAGAACTTAGTTTAGTAATTCATCATTTTAATAATTCTTAGAAACCATTTTAATAGTTCTTATAGAAACAGTATGCACTATCAGCTACACAGGTAGTAAATCATTTTAAATTTGTTAGTTCCTATCAACGAAAAGATTGAAATCGTACCTACAGGAAATGAGCTCATCATATAATAGTTTATTATTATTTTCATATCTCGTACTTTTAACAAAAAGAAATCGAGATTATAATGTTAAAAATTGTATAATTTCTCTGAAGAAAAATTCGGCAAATACTTTCTTATAATAAAAATTGTTATTTAATAATTAATGGAAACTTTTCAATTATATCATACCTTGCTCAAATATTTTCCCAGATGTATCGGACCCAAATTATTATTTAATAATCGAATGTGATGTTAGAAAAATGTATGAAATTCTTTTATCGTGTATACGAATAAATTATTCATAACAATAACAATTGAAACACATTTTATAAATCAAACTACCATATTTATTCAGTTTATGGGTAAAAATTTGGCCCTTTATAGATTGCTAGTAAGTATAATTTACCACTTATCGATTTACATTGAAATTTCCTAACAGACGTATAATCAAAACATGTAACAAAATTTGTCAAAAATCATCATACTACAATAACTCAAAGAAAGTAGATTTCCTAAACTAAAATTTTCTTCCGATTGCTCCACAGCACTGCCCTATAAAGAGTATTGAGCAATTCAAGTGTAGAAACTCAACGACTGTCAAATGAATGACAGAAGACCAGTTTCTTTTATTTCCTGGTTGACTGCTGTATTTATTATCCTGAACAAATTCGCTAATCTTCACGAGATTTAGATTATACGTTAACTGCATAAAATACCAGATTATGTGCATCAAACTGTTACAGAAATACCAAATTTTCAAAAATTCTTCAAGACGAATGAAACGAATGATAGAAGACGAGTCGAAGAAAATCTCATCCTAAATAGTTCGAAGATTTCTCCGTGTTAGTGTTGTCTCGATGGATAGTTCGAAAAGGCGAATGATAGTTGACAAAGTAGCCGTTACAAATAACGCGTCCTTATTTACGTAAGTTGACCAGCGGGAGAATGTCTCACCTGCCATTTTTGTCAGCCGATCGAACGGCCAGTTGAGCTCGCAAACGTGCATCTGATCCTGACATAAGCCGTGCAAGGAGGTCGGCGAAAGAGACACCAGCGGCGACGTTACTTCACCAGATCGGATTGCTTAAAAGGTGCGAGATATGAGGAACTCGCTTTACCTGGCATCCATAGAAACCTCGACGACCGCCAGCCTTTCCTACCCCTTTACCAGTTCCCTTTTCTCCTTTCTTTTCCGTCGTTCTCGACAGAAGCGTCGAAACGAGTGACTCTCGAACGTGTTTTCCAACACGTTATACATTTGCATCCAGCAAAATGAAAGATTGAAAGGTAAAATTCAATTTTAGTACTGTATTTTTCTTCTCTTTTTGAAGAAACTGAAACTTATTCATTTTAACCGGTTTTATTCGATGATACTAAGTAGGAAATTAATGATGGTAATTTATGTCGATTATAAAAGATTAAAATGACACTAAAATTTAACCCTTCATAACTTCATGTGACTTGGAAGTCACGTGTTCATTTACAAGAGAACCTTGGTAACAGGAAAATCTCTATAAAACTAAAATTTTGTTCATTCCCTTTTTCGAAATCTTCTATTTATGATTTCCGCTTATAAAATACAGAGTCGAATCACTTTTACTATTATATTCAATATTTTCGAATTAATCAATGGATGAAATTATGCAGTGTTAATAAGGGTAATTATGTTTTCAAGATTATTGCGACATTCATAATTCCTTCCGAATGTTATCATTTTCTATATATAATTATTATCCACTATCGAATCTAATCTGACTTTTATATTGAACTGTCAAAAACGAATCTATAAAAAATTGTTTCCTAACAAAAAAAAAATATGTTTAATGGTTATAAAATGCAATAGAACCTCTATAAGATTATAATTTTGTTTATTACATTCCTTTCCGTTGTGGAAACATATATTCAGTGATTCTGAAAACTAGAGTAATATACTGTAATTCTTTTCTAGCAAAAGAAATGTGAGTGACAATGGAGGTATATGACAGAAAGAAAAGTTAGGTAGTTCAATGAATTTTAAATAGAATTATATTTGCCATCTTTATAAAAATTGATTTTTCGGTTCATTTCTTATATAAAAGTATTAAGATAAGATGGTTAATACTTTTTAATTCATGTTCGATTTTAATTCCTATTATTTTATGTTTGTCAAAATACAATAATACCTAAAATATTAATGTTACATGTATATAATATTAGGTTGTAGCATCAAATTTTTCGACACACTGTTCTTCAAAAACTGCATGTATAAGTATAAATATGCAATAGATAATTGACCTTTGAAAATTGAATTTGTCTTTCTTCGAATATCTCAATAACTTACTCATAAGACTTCTATAAGTTGAATTTTTGTTCTGAATTTAAGTCAAAACCTCTGCAACTCGAAAATTTCAACTCTTCCCGTTCGAGTTACCAAGATTCTACTATACTTATGTTTCAAAAGTCTCATTTTATTGTATTGTATTCTTCCATCTCTCATCAAAATAAAAAGAATGCAGTCAACGGTAAATTTTTCTTCTTGCGAACGAAGAAAAATCAGGTTACAAAGGGTTAACGGTAAAAGTATAAAGTGAAAGATACGTTCACACCTATCAAAAGTGGCTGTTTAATATAATTTTAAATTTAGAACGATGCTTAATTATAAATTTATGAATCCAATTGTCAACGATGTGTTTTACGAAGGAGATCAAAAGCGAAAGTAGTGAAGTAAAATTGCAAATAATTTCCCGAGTAGTTTGAGTAGCAACTGTAATATCATCGAAGTCAGAATTTCACTTGCAGTAATACTTGAATTGTCTGTGAGCAAAGAAAGAGAACAGAGGTGCGCGTCTACTGAGAATTAGCTTGAGAGCGATTTCGTGGACGTTGCGAGTGATTTTGCAAAAGCGCAGAGCGGTTGAAACGTGCGTCGAATGAATGTCGTATGAGCGCACCCACGATTGGCACATGTTAAGCTCGTTAGTCTGGCATTCGGTTACCTCTCGAAATTGCCCCTACTAGCAATTACGAGGTGTTGTGTCTTTCGAAAGTATGCACAATTAGGGGAAGCGGTGGAAGGAAAGAAAAGAGGCTTTGAGATACCAAGAATCTCTGGTATTTAAATAAGCGATCACCTTTGCAAATTAGTTCCTGGACGCTGTAGCAAGTGCACTGTTCAAGAACATTCACCGATCTTTGGTGTCTTCCATTCTCGTTGATTTTTAACGAAATTCTTTTTTTTCACGAAACGAAGTAATTGGTTGAATTAAGAATTTTTATCAATCTATTATAAATTACAACTAAAATATCGAACAGTGATATTTTTAATTGTTTGTTAAACATGTGGTCGGTAATTATGTTAGTTTGTGATTAATTAATGCAAGGTATTTTAATCTGTGTTTTAAGTTAGGTTGAAAATGTTTGTTTCCGCAGAGAAACTACAATTACTACGACAATAAGAATCATCGAGAAAGACATGTTATTAGAAAATTCTTCGCTGCCTATGTTGGTTTTCCTTTTATGTTCAAAACGTACTTCTACAGGGAAAACCGGAAAGACGAAAGGAACCGTTGCAATGGTTCGAAAGTATCTCCGACATTTAATTAAGAATTATTTTGCAAATGGTTCATTAAGACAGACGTGTTATTGGCGTGTTTCCTACCGTTTATGTCTGATCGCTTTTTGTGTTAGAAAACGAATTGTGACTATGCAACGTTCTTAATAATTAGAAATAATTCTCTATCGCTGTATGCATATGTGATGTATCTAATAAAAGATCATTTAATACTAGATTTACGGAACTCGTTAATTCGACGGGTTTATGATTTCACGAGCAAAATTATTAGCAATTTTTACTGACATTTATTAATGAAATTACACCAAAATGTATCGAAATTTATAAGTAGGTTATAGCATATAATTAAGTTGTTTCTGAATTAAATAAATCCATTTTTTAAATACAAATTCGAGTTTTCGTTCACTTGTCAATTTCGTTGTTCTCTATGGAAATAGGTATATAAGAAAAATCCGTAAACTAGTGTTAAAATAATGTACATCTGATAATGTTCGTATTGATTACTGTAAGTTGCACAAACATTTATTCGTGCTCTCCTGTCTCGCGTTTGAAAAAACTTTCGTTATCAAGTTTTTCGAAAAATTTATGTGCACTGCGATTTTCTGCGATAACCTTGCACGCTGTTCTTGTAGCATCACACGCGATTGACTGAGGAGTTTTATACATTTATAGAAAATTTGAAAGTAGAAGGTTGAATAAAATACATGCAATTTGAAAAAATATAGCAAGTGTCTAAATTATAGTGCATTCTATAATACTTGATATAAAACCTTAAACTATAAATGATATAAAATTAATATAATTTAATATTATAATAATTTTAAAAGTAATTTATATATATTAAGTCGTTTTCTGACGCCAGCTTTAAATCTAAAATAATAATACATAGATTTATGTTTAATGATTGATGTATTGACCATCATTTTCAACGATTTCTTCCCATATTTCAATCAACTTCTTAATTCCATTTTCAAAAACTTTTGGAATTTTTACTTTAAACGTTGATTTATTGACAATTTGGTATGCTCGCTATCGCTGAAATCTTTCCCGGTTAAGAAACTTTACAAAGATTGAAATCATAAAATTACAATAATAATTATAATAAATTACATTGAAATTTTTATAAATTTTCTATCAAAGTTCCACCATCTTTTTCACTATGTATATTCACAAAAATATGAATTTCTATAAAAATCCACAGTGTACACGTGATATTTCAATAACAGCATTACTCATTGCACATCGATGATTAACAGTTTCATGTGAATCAAGGCAAAGATTGTAAAATAAAAACTATTACATTGCGAACGAAATGATTCGATCTAACGTTTATTACCATACACACTTGTTACTTATAATTGCATTCAATTGCTATAGAGTTGTGCGTTCGGGTAAGGGAAACTTGAAGAACGTATGTATATATTATATTTGACATTGATATGTCAGAAGTTTCATTACTTTTTGCTTGCCGTTATACATAACGGTAACACTAAAGAATCCCATGCTTGAAATCATTGTGTTTACGTAAGTTTGAGAAATACAAAATTAAACCTTCTTCAGAGTAGTGTATACGTAATAACAATTTCCACATGAGTAAAAATTTAATGCAAATATAATAACCGTAACGGAGTGAGTATAATGTTCTAAAGTATGAAAAAAAAAATTCAGCTACTCTAAAATTATAACGTATTAAAATATTTGAAACATGATGTCTACTATACGTCTATTATTAATCCTAATTTTGCTGCTATATACACATTTGCTTGGTTTCACACAATTATTTTTCCCGATGTTATAAAAATTTAAAGAAAGTAACATAATGAATTTTAATTCAAACAACAGTGTGTTAGTGGTATCATATCTTTGGCTTTCTAAAGTTGAACAATGCAGCCTGCGATGAATTATTATATTATTAACGCTACATTTACTCGAGTCGATAAATTATAAAATCAGATCAAATAATTGCTAGAACTTTAACCCTGCCGCAACGGCAAATTTTAGTACATAGTGTGTGCGATTTTTAGCCTAGTCAAATTGTCTTCAAAAATTAACAAATTTTAAGTTTGTTTAGTTAAATGAAAATGAAAGTGCGTGAAAAGTAAAATTAAAGATCAAATTAGGTAAGAGTAAATTTTCAAAGCGCTTATTAGTGCCAATAGCAATGAAAGGGTTTAGTAGACAAAAATTAATCCATTGTTTTATAATATAATGCAAAATTCGGAGGTACTAATCATAGTTAGATTGCAATTTACATTCGCAACGAAAATTTATTGTAATTACAAACATCCTTATTTATACGACTCTTCTTCGTTCCTCATAGGTTATAGAGTTCAAGATTGCATTGTATTATCTATGCGGAATATAAACGTCGCCGATTAATAAGAGAGCAAGAACTGGATTCCAATGTATAGTAACCTTGCCCGATACGTACGTTAAACGAACAACACTAACAGGGTTTATGACACGGTCGACTACAGTGCTATTTTTGGGATTGCTATTTTTTGCACGTTTATTAGTAATTTCTTCAGATTGATTCGTTTATGACCAGGGAAACTCGAAGATTCTAACAATGTAGAACCTCAAATTCTTAGAGTATCTATCAGCTGCTCTTAATAGCGATTAACGTGTCCTAAACTCATAGACAACTCACAGTCCACAAGTTTTGGGTCGATTTTCTCAATTTAATACCAAATGCAGCGTCTCTGCAAAATATACCTAAGCTATAACAAAGTAGTGTAGAGGTATTTGTAAAATTAGGAAAACCACCTAAGTTCAGCTGATTGTTTCCTTAGTAGTTCTCCTTACAAGATTTCACAGTCCTTTAATTCTTTCGCTGACAGATTTTAATACGTAACGCGTCTGACAAAAGGTCGATTTTTGCTCGTAGACGTAAAAATTAGTAAATTTATTTTCAGAAGATTTAAAAATAAACGATTGTAAATTTATAAAAATTGAGTATTTGCTTTACTAAGTTAAAATGGAAGTATATAAAGAATTAAATTAAGGTACGAGCAAATTCTCAAAGCGAATATAAGGATTAAAGAAGGATTTTTAAAGACGAAAAGTTGTTACTGAATGAACTCCAGTTTGAAGAGAAAGTAGTGTTCTACGAAATTAAGTTAACGGATGTTTTCTTAAGGTTTTGTAAGATTTTGTAAGATATGAATAAAACAGTTTCTCAAACTTCAAATTCCTGGCACATCGAATGCAATACACACGATCACTGGCGTGTCAGTGGTCAACGATCCACGTAGTGGCCTAACACAATTACTTTTCAATATCTTTCTTCAATATCTCACTTCAAATTCTGATGTGTTCGCTAAACGACGTCTAATTTCACGATGTTTACTTCCTGTTTAAATCAAGACAACTCTATATTACTCAATCGTGTAATGATCGTATCAAGTCCTTTTGGATTACATTTCTTTCAATTGTAACATGAAAAACAAATATTATTATTTTTTCCATATTTTACAAATGAACTTTAAAAAAAAGTTATTACACACTCACAAGTAATGTAGTGTATTCTTAAAATGTAAATTACATTTTGTATAAAATATATTTTACACTCAAACATTTTATCATATGATTACTCTCCTCTTGTATGCAAAATTACACAGTATAATAGTTTAATTAATATGTACCTTAAGTACAATAAGTTATTAAAATCATGAAATTCCACAGTTGAAAATAGCATGATTCTCTAATTGAAAATTGTCACTTCAATTGTGAATATGCTAAATAACAGTACATTTTAATTAATGTACACTTTTAAGTAAGTTATTATAATTATAGTATTCCGCAATGGAATGTAGAAATTAAAATTACACGATTCTCTAGTTAAAAATTGTCACTTAAATTGTAGATATTATGTAAAATAACCTCAGACAGTCTAACTTGAACATATAAAATGTCCTCTATATTCAATTCACGTTCTTCAACAATTTCGATGTTAATGGTGCGACTTGCTTTGCAATCGCGTTAAGGTTCATTCGAATGCATCCGAAGAAGCACTTTCTAACTTGAACATTGACTACACTTTGCAATACAACATACCGCTTTAACGGCGCGTTAAGGATTCACATTTCCCGCATTATTTGATACACGTTTCTATTATAAATCCTTCAGTCTCTTTTCACACACTTATTCCTACTGTAATACTACACTGCAGAGCATAACTATAGCATCACTGCAATTTCTAGATATTACGAATACTACGTGAAATAAGTTAGAATAAAAGAAATTATATATAATGAAGAAAATGCAAAAATAACATTTATTTACAATAAAATATAATAATAAATGAAATACTCAACTGATGCACATCTATAGCACCAACGTGTTTATTCCAATTTTTACTCGTGTTTTCAGGTGCGTATTCAAATTTAACTATGTTGTGTCGTTTCAGAAATTTAGTGTAATCTTGTAATATTTGGATTACGTTTAAGAAGGTGTTAAACGGTTCAATGAGAAACGTTGAGTCCACATTCCTTCATAATTCTTTCATAACCTTTTCTTAACTAATTGCCATTCAGTTCGAGGGGATAACTTCTCAGGTTTTCCTTTTTTATTTTTCCTATACTTATTGTTAATAGGATCGAGTAAAAAGTTGAATACAACATTATGAGATCGTCCAAGCTTACACACGAATTCACGAGTTCTCCATATGCTAAAATCACACTTTCTTCTATTTCATTATGGCATATAACTCATGGTATAAGTTAACAAAATTAACTCTGTGCTCTCTAAAAGTATCGCAACAGAAACCCTTCGAGTTTGTTAAAAATGAAGCTGATGCTATTGCTTTGCACCGATCCTAAAACAATTTTCGATTACATCTGGACATTGAGTATAAACAAATTCGATGTCTTTTATTTCAAGTTCATCCCTTACAATGTTGTTTTAAATTATACAATTTGCTTCTAATTGTTTTCTGAAAGTTCCAAAATGTTCGAAATATCAGTTGTGCTTGTTGTGCATCTTTATCATTTTCGAACTTTAAAAAAATAATTAGAAGAAACCAATTGTATAATGTGAAAGTGCGCAGATATTATGTGCGAGTATATATATACGTACACTGTTTCACATTATAAAATTAGCTTCTCCTAATTATTTTCTCAAAGTTCATTGCGAAGTGTAACTATAGCACAACTGATATTTTAAACATTTTGTTACTTACATATATATCGCAAACGTAAACCTCAAGAAAGCAACAATCAAGAAACCTATCATAAATTCATCGTGAAAATATAACTGAAGGAAATACGTAATCGAATGTGTAATTTCATTGAAATTCGGTTTCACGTTGGTATCGTTAATTAAACTCAACTGGAATATTGCAGCGCAATTTGAACGAGCCCCGAACGAATAACACAGTTTGTATCAATCGTGATCGAGTGCCAAACTTTAGTTTTCATAGAGTTACGAGCCGATAGTTTCGCACGAGCGTCATACTCTGATTAGCTCGTCGACTTCTCTTTATGCTATCCAACGAAACGAACTCATAAAGTTAGACGAAATCACGTGTAAGCACGGTTGCATCGCCGCGTGCATTACCTCGCGGACAACCAGGTAAACTGGCCACTGGTTGCACCAGTTCGGACAATACTATATTAACGTGTAACATGTGAAAAGAGGAGAGACAGAGAGAGAGAATAAGAGCGATGAGCCGTGCTGGCGCATACGCGTAATCGTATTAAACGAATTGAAATGGAATTCCCGAGTAGTCGCGTGCAAACAGCGTGGCGCTTTCGTTCCTCTAAGGTAATCGGATAGAAATTGCGTAAACTTTTTTAAAACGATCCGTCCAGCCGTACAATTTGATGGGGATCGCGTTCAAAATCTCTTGGTAAGCATTAACTGATTGACCAATTACCTTTATACGCACTTTCTTTGTGCCACGGTATTTACTACCCCATTTTCTACGATCTACACTTCTATTCGAACATTAGAAGAATCGTTTAATGGCACGCGTTAAAGTGCATTATCGCTGTCTATCAAACTTCTCTGACTTTATGTAACGACCATGAGTGACCATTCAGACGTATAGTTATATTTCGAAATGTGTTCTAGCTGTTCTTATTTCTACATGCTTGTTGAAGCTTTAGGTATGAATTGAACAGTAAAGAAAATGCTGTATAATTCAAGTAATTTACATGCACGAAGAATTCAGGTCGTGAGATTCGTTATTAGCAGATTGTGGATCTTTTTTGGGGTATTTGTGAAAAATTTAAAGGTGCAAAATTGTATAGAACGCAAGTAATATAAAGAAATGTATCTAAATTGTAGTGTCTTTTATAATACTTTGTAGATGAAATAATTTTCTATCAAAGTTCTCCACTTTTACTTTTTTGTTGCATTCCGAAAAATATGAAAATTACAGAGATTCAAAGAAATATATAAAATACTCAAATAACCTGGAAAAATATATAAAATATCCAAAATATAGAGCTTTTTATAATACCTGATAGATAAAATAATTTTCTACCAAAGTTCTATCTTGTTGTTTCTTACTGTATTCGAAAATACAAATTTGCATAAAAATTCGCAGTCTAATCATTAAGTAGCTGCTTAAAGGTATTTTAAACAATGATTTTTATATGTTGAATGTTTAGAATTGATTTTGCATACTCACAGTATTAAATACTAAGGAAAAAGTACACAATTAAGGTTATCATTTATATACGAATTTTGTAAAATAAGCATCGAAATATAAAATATCTGAATCAATATCTTTTATAACGTTAGTAATATTAATAATTTCATGTGTCCCATTGCACAATTAGACATTGTTTGAATTCAAATTCATTTGAAAATTATATCATAAATTTGAAAATTATACCAAAGGAATCTCTATTTATATCATTATACCTAGGTAACTCATTTAATACGTATAACATTTATAATAATGTCAACAAATTTAAATTAATACGTGTAGAAATTAATTCTTTCTAATTTTCAAATACAATCGAGGTTTCATGCGAAAAGAATGAAGATAGACTAGACCAATCATCGAAATAATTTTCATTAACGTTGATAACCTTTCATCACTTCTCTGCTAGCTTGGAAATACCATCGCGAATATATTTGAATAGTTATACAGATTATGTGACTTAATTTCTACACCTAGTAGTTCAATACAAATGTGTGCTCTACAGTATTCGTAATACCTTCACGAGCACTTGCTTGATGAAATATTTATAACGAACGCAGAAAAGAAAATTGTTTTCATTATTATATGTGGGAATAAACTAGTTACAATCTGCCACACATTTGTCTGTCCGATCAATAACAATAAATAACATCGTACCTTTTCATCCATGTGACCTCGTTAATTGAGAAAAAGCTGTGCACCCTTACCTGTAACAAACGAGAAACCACGCTTGTATAAATTATCCGAATAAAGTCTTTGACAAGTTTATGAGAATACCAAGGCAACGTGTAAGTTTCTTTTCCGATGGTTCGGCTAGTTACAATGAAGAAAGAAACAGCTTAAATGAGCGAAAATGACCACATTTGTTAATCAAAAATGGCTAATAGAGGATATCTATTTCTTTAGTCAGTCAGCGTGAAACACCATAGATATTTCAACCCAATTCCTTTGAAACTGTTCACATAAACAACGTACCGGCTGTCGACGCGAAACTCAAGTCCGTTTTCCGATTGACAGGGCCTACAGAGACGGACAGGTAGCTCTATTACATCCCATGCGTTCCTACGCCCCGTTTTACCATTTGTCCGACCAGCCAGCTGCGATTTACATATACAAGTAGCAATGTCGGAGTGAAACCTTTCCACAACCGTTACTATAGAACAGCGAACCGAGGTGAGCAATCAGTGCTTGTAGCTCATGGTACGACGGCCAAGAATTGTATTCAACTTGGCTGGAACAGGCGATGCTCCTGTGCACCATGAAAAGAGCTTACAGGAATAGCAGCACGACGGTGTTTGTGTGTCGTAACACTGCCAAGTCTGGCACACGTTGATCGTTTGCAGTTTGAACACAATTTTACCGTGTTCAGTTTGCGGATTGTGACGCACGCGTATATATATGTATGTGAATTCAACGAAACGTTCGCTTTGGTTCTACGTTGATTATTTTGACGGTTTTACCTACCATTTTCTTCTTTTTTTTTATTTGGACAAAATTGTCGATATTTTAAGGTTAATTTAACACGTTGCCGAGAATTTGTCGTAAACAATGTTTACAATGTTTTGTCGTTGAGAAATACAAATCAAATTCTGTTTTTAATCATTTTCGAAATATTGAACTAAATATGCTTACTATCCTCAGCTTACGAAATTTTGTAGATGTTTACATATTTTGCACCCCTTAGCTGTGGATGATTATAGATAAAAAAATGTGTATGTGTCGAATATTTGTTTTAGAATTGCTAACCATAGATTCAATCAAAATTGGTAATTATCACCCAGGAATATTCTCTTGTTTGTAGCATTCTTACATTTAAGAAAGAATAGAACGTGCGAGTAACTTCAAATAATGAAATAATAATTATTTAATATTTCATATAATTTATACAAATGAAAGTAATTCGTATGATAAAATGTGAAATAGAGAATGAAAATATATTAAAGAATATAGCATTTTTTTAGAGTATTATAACGTTCGAAATAGACAAATTTATGCAATGGTACACCATAAAGTTGACAAATACATCAAGCAGATCTATTTTTTTCGTAATGTGTGGAGATCTCCCCAAGTAGTTGACAATGTGTTAAGATTGTAGTATTTTTTATACTAATGCGTAACGATACTCTCTGTGAGGAAGAATAAGTAAGCGGCGCAAATTTAAGTAACTATTGATTATATTATAGCACTATGTGACTTAAAAGTTGCACATCTATTCATCTATATTTTATATATCACATTTTATTTGTTTACTGCCACATTACTGCATTAATACCGGTAAATATTATTCTTTATATTATATTGTTATTAATTTTATTAATAAAAAATATTATTATTTAATTACATATATAATAATTAATATATATAATATATAATTAATATATATTTTATTAATTCTTCATATTAATTATTAATTCTTGCTTTTCAAGATTTTTCAAAATGTAAAACTGTGATGAACTGTAATTCTTTTTCTCATAAACACAAAAATTGGATTATAGAGGGTTAAATTCATCGAGGATGAGGCATAATTAAAAATTAGTATATATTAAGTCGTTTAACTATTGAGATAACGATTTTATAACTCTCTACAGATTCTGTAATTTTCACTTAAAATTTAATTAAATTTAAATATCGAAACAAAAGAGTGATCAATTTCTTCAATTAGTTTTTCATTTTCTTTTTAAATTGTATGGGCTAGTATATTAGCTTAGCACAACTATATTTTATAATTGTCTATAGATCCTGGTAAGTAATTAATATCCTGTGAATCTGAATATTAAATAATTTTGAAATGAAAGTGTAATAAATTATTTCAATTTATTTTTCATTTTCTTCCTGAATAATAACGAATAGTATAATAGCTTAGCACAACTATATTTTATAATTGTCCGTAAATTATGTAAAACAATCAACATCCTGTGAATCTAAATATTAAATAATTTTTAAATGAAGGTATGATAAATTGTTTCAATTTATTTTTCGCTTTTTTACTGAATAATAATAAGCACAATATGTATTAATTTATTATAACTATACAATAAAAACATTTACTATGATCCTTTACTGCTCTTCTTTAATATATTTATTAATTTCTAAAGTTAATGCTTTCTTACTTAAATATTACAAATAAAAGTTTAAGCTATTTTTCCTTTTCTAATTGAATAATCGACAATGTTCTGCACTAAGATTCCAATATAAATTTAAATATAATGAAGCGTTAAGAAACAATCGTCTTGAAGTATCTATATATATATTATAATGTAATACTTCTTAGACACTTGAATTACAAATAAATTAAAAGTAGCAGCATTCACTGTTCTATTAAAGGTTACCTGTTAGGAAACAATAAGGCTTACCAGTTTGCGAAACTCTTCTGTAACCAGAAGTACTATGCGAGTTTATTTAGTTGCTAAAGAATTATTTAGAGTAACGGGGCCACCCACGAGTTCAACTCAGCATGCATCCTAAGCAACGTTAATGCAGTAATCGTGTAAAACCTAGTTGCGAGCACATTGAAGAGTAGCGATCATCCATCCACTTCCAATGATCGAAATAAAGATAGGAAGTTTGTTAATTACATCAGTTGTCTTTAGGTTTGTTCGATTAATCGTTGTTCCAGTAATAGTAACTCTTTGGGAAAAATTAATAATTCTTTTAATGTTACGATTATACCATTTCCTAGTAATAATATGCAGAATATGTAATCTATTATTGTTGGAAGTTCTTTCTTTCTTTTATTCTTCTAACTATTACCTAACTATATTATTAACTACATATTAACTAATTATTATATACAATAATTATATAAAATTATTTAATATATAAACTATTTAAAAATTATTAAATATATTAACAAATTCTTAATTATTAAACAGATAATAGTTGGATTATATATAATTGTATATAATTATTATATATAATCTAAGTATTATATATTTAATAGTTCTTAATTTTCTACAAACAATTACCGAATGAAACACTATTTCATACAATATTGCAGCTACGTAACAATTAAAACAACAATGATCATTAAAAAAGAAATTAGATTTCTAATGCTATTTACAATCGGCTGTAATAATGATTGCAAAATCAGAATTACGCATCTGTAAGATTCTTACGTTCAGCAAAGTTGTAATCAGTAGTACAATTCCAATAAAAAGTGAACACAGTCGTAAAGGTATATCATGTTATTCTTTTCTAATCCTTCGTTCAAGAAAATCACTAGCTCCGAAGATCGTATCGTTAAAGGCCTGACTCAATGGAAACTATGAATATAAAATAAAATACATCGTCGTATTTGTTTCTTTAATTTACAAAACGCTGCGTATGTAGACGACCTTAACGTGAACAGCCCATCGATAGCAATCCACCAGCAGAGATTTCATTTTACATGTTGCGTTACCTGCACAGCAGGTCACGGTTGCCACTTGGAACAATAGTAATTCAGCCTGCGCCCGACTACAGTCTATTCGACAAATAGACGTTACTGTGTATACTCGTTGCACGATGGAAACGGAATCGTTATTAGTAGAAAGTGTTCGAAGAACCGGATTCTCCAACGGTGGTAGCTTAATTGCGGAAACGTTCTGCGTTATTCGTATGGGAGAATTTCTTTATCAACGCACTGTTGCGTTCTCTCCTCATTCGGCTTTTCCCCCTTTTTTTCTTATCCCTCCTAACAATTTCCTTTCCTTTCGTATATTTGCTCTCATTCGTTGATTCGCTTTCTTCTTTTCCTTTTTTTTTTTCTTTTTCTTTTCTTTACACAAATGGACCGATCTGACACGAACAGCTGAAACGTGCATACAGTCGTGTTACACGTAAGCTCAGGTTAGATGTTCCGTTGGTTTCTTGGTAATCGGAGTACGTACACTACTGTGCATAAGTATTTGGACACTTTCACGTTATTGGAAATGCGTGAAATATTTATGCAAAATAACGACAATAAGCATAGTGAAAAAATTTGTCAGAATTGTTTAAAACAATTAGAGGTCAATAGTGAATTTAAATATTTGGATATTTTAACATTATTGGAAATATGTGGAATATTTATGCAAGGTCATAAGCATGGTACTAAAATCATTGTTTAAGAATTCTTTAAAACAATTAGAGGGCAGTAGTGAATTTAAAATTACGCATCTATCGCTATAATTATTGGATTTGAGTCTGATCAGGTTATTATACGATGAAGTAGACCGTGAAGTAAAAGCAAAGAGTACAAGATCAGAAAAACAGCTTTGGACGTATTTACGAGACGCTTGGAAAGAAATTCAGGAAGATACCTTGGAAAAACTCATTGCCAGCCTCGAATATCTAATACTGTTATTGCTCAAAGAGGCGAACACGTAGATAAATGTAGTATTCAATAATTTTTATTCATTTGCTGGTAGGTTGTTTAGAATATGATGTATTTTAAATCTTCTACAGTTCAATGGCATTAGTTGTTGTTAATTATAAGTAGAAATGTTGCAATATAACAAAGATGTAAATCAGATCGAGTGTACAAATACTAATTGTATATACAGTGTCCCAAGTAATTGTGACGAGCTGCACCTTTAATCCTTCTGCACTTCATTGACGCCGCTGCATATTTCATCTATATTCACAATACAGATCATAAGCTCGTTCAAATTTTATTCATGTCGAAACAGTAAAATAAATAAAAGTAAATAAATTCATAAACGAATAATAATTGTTTTTCTTTTCAAAATGAAACTTCTAATTTTTGAAAACTTCATTGCAAGAGTGTGTTGAAGTTGATAAGTCGATTATACCAAACCGCACTCGGAGCGCAAGGGGTTAAAATAGTTCGATATAAGAAAATAAGAGAATTTAACGATTTTTGAAATTGTAGAAATTAAATGGTTAGATTAGGTTTTGGAATTTGCATCAACTTGCTTTTCTTCAAATGTAAACTCGTCTTTTCGGATAAAAATGATGCTAAGATATTTACGATTTAAAACTGTTAATTCAAAAATTACTGCAATTTTAAGTTTCTTTAATTACATTCCTGTTTATCAGCATATTTTCGTTGAAGTATCGTTGTTGCAACATGTATAAACATGAACCAATTGCTAATACCAATCAGTGTAGGATGTCATGCCATCAGTGACGTTTTTTAATATTTAAGGTATAAGTATTTTAGTAACTTTTTGTAAAGAGTGAATATCCAAAAGTCTAAAGTTCCATTAACCCTTTCCTTGATAATAACGAAATATAAGCGCATTGAAACTTTATTCGTACTGTACTCTTAGAGTATTTCATCGCACTTATATCTCAACTTCATCTTTAATATTATAAAACAAATTTCAAAACGATACGACCAAAACAACAAATTCTACGAAATTTCACTTTTCTGATGCATCAGTGCAATTCTATAAAAACTCACATTACACGATGATAGAGCTTGTTAAGTAATGTAAAGTTTTCCTCTACAAATTTTTCCTATCTTTAATAGGAGCAGGATTATAGTCTAGTTCTTAGACTCACTCGGTATAGCTTATCACACACGAAACTAGTTTCTAGTGCATACGATACGATGTCGTACGTTTTGTAATTTATTGATCATCAATCTAGCGATTAGAGTTCGTTGCCAATAAGTGATAGAGCTATGTTTAAGAACGATGCGTCTTAATTGCAGTTAATTTTGATACAAAACTTGTTCTAGGTTGATACTAATTAAATGTGTGCGTGTTGTTCAGGTGTTCGGCGTATCGTAATTACAGCATCAAGTTTAAACGAATGACATAAAATGTGATATAATCTTGTCACGGGAAATTATGATGGTTTTAAAATGGAAAAGATATATGTATACGAACGTTTGGTATCGTTTCATGAGTCTGTTTAAAGACACGTTTGGTAAACTTGTGGTAGGAAAGAACTATCTTGATAAATCAGTTAATGTTATCAATAAAAGTGTAAGCATTGAGAAATATTAGTTGAGGAAATTTGTTGTAGTAATAAGCTTATATGCTCGTTTACCGAGTTCAAATAAATTTCAGTGAAGACAATAGGTTTCGCATGATCGTCCAGCTGTTTAAGAAAAATCGATCGTCGTTCATCCGTGAGGCGTTAAAAAAACTTTTCCTGTTTTCTCAAGGAATCGCTTTCTAATGATGAAACTTTGTGAATTAGTGGCATACATAATGCAATATACCAGTATATTTATATTATAATTGCATGTCATTTTTAGTACAACGTTTAGATCCCAGAGAATATTTTAGAAAACTTCCGGATTATTTTACCTGCTTTCTTATTAATTACAAAATTATAAAATACGATTTTGGTGGCAATTATAACCTCGCAATTATGAATAAATTATTTTATGACAAGATATGATATACTTAATTTGCACTGCAAACAATTATTTACATAGCAAATGACAGATAAATAAAAAATTAGAATGTATAATTTTTCGTTGAATTACTCTAGAACGATGATTTATACATTGATTCTGATTCCGCAAGATTCATTATACAAATGACTACTACATTAAGCTACTTTTTAACTTTATCTAACGATATTATTCAACTATATACTTTATAAACCATAGAAATTTACGAATACTTTTGCTACTACAATTTAAATACATAATTTATAAATCTTTTACGAACATTCCTTTTTCTATGATTTTCAAAATTATAATTCAGACTGAATTATATATAACAGTTACATTATAAGGAATTGTGTTACTTTTTACCTTTACTAAAGTAAGCAGCTGTTTCTAATTTTAATTATAATATACAAACGTATACATTAGATACAGAAATGAATTCTTTCTAGCTTTTGGATACAATCAAGGTTTTATTTAAAAAGAGTTAGGCTGTGGTGAACTTCTGCTATTTTTCTGATAACTTGCGAATTTATATATAAATATATCTATTTGGATGGTTGCAGTGATTATGTGACTCTAGTCGGAAAGATCTTATTTCTAACAAGATATATCAATATCTAGTATAAATAATATAATAATTAATATAACAATATTAATAACAACAATACCTAATGGAAAATTAATATATTAATATAAAATAATTAAAAGGATGTAAACTTATTTGTAACTTTAAAATTAAAATATTCATATAAATATTAAAATATTATTTAAAAGTAAAGTATTTTTAAATTATATTGAATGTCAATTTAAAATAATTTCGTATTGTGTTCTCGATTCATCACATCACTGCTTCTAACAATGTAGCGAATATACTTTTACGAATAATCGTTAATCGCAAAGTGCAACATGTTATGGAAACCCACGAAAATATTTATGTTCAATTAAGTCCTAATATGACTGCGCATAATAATTTTACACTAGTCGTCCGTTTGTTTTGCAATTCCAAGGAATTATGAAATACTGTACAAGGCTGTTCCCTTGTACAGAATCGCAAAATGATTAAACACTGAGATTTTCCAATTGTTTCCTTACATGTCGACATTCATCCGTTTACAAACGCGCAGAGAAACACCGAGCATGGTACAATGCTTCTTCGATTTCAACAGATATTTTATTGGTGACGAAGAGTTGCATGATAATAACTCTAGGAACGCGTTCCTCTAATCTCATTAGTAACGGACACAATACCTAATAAGTTCATTAAAACCAACAGAGTAGTTCATAAATTCAATAATTGATATAAACGCTTCGAACCGAGAAAATTTAATAAAGAAAAATAATTATAAAATATAGTGATTATTACTATATGTGATTCGTGCTTATGGCTATTAGAATTTCTTATGTGCCTGAATGAATTTAACCTTTTGCGCTCCTATGGTGCCTCTACGGAGACATTCATAACATATACCATAAATCAGTTCAAATTTTATTTATATTTAAACAAAGCAAATTGAACAAATAGATAAAAATAAATAAATTCACGAAGGTGTACAATTTTTTTTTCCAAAGCGACACTTTCGTTTTCTACAGTTTCGTCGCAGAAGTGTGTTAAAGTTGATAAATCGATCGTATGAGAAAATTTACTCGGAGCGCAAAGGGTTAATATGTGTTATCCTGAATGAAGTATATGATATATGGTATAATATTTTCTATGAACAGTTATTTATGGTTTTCATTACAATCTTATTTTCTGTTGTATAAGTATGTTCCTGACCAAGAGTTTCCCACAATGCTCTGCATTACCAGTACATATAACGATTATTTAACTGAGAAAGTATGTAAATTATTTTAATTTTATTAACCCTTTGCACTCGTGAGGCGACACCCTGTCACCACTTGGTTCGAGATAGCAACTCCAATGACAATTAAAGAGTGGCAATAACTTTTTTTTTTTAACTGACGTTCTTCCTTTTTACATTTTACATGGTTCACTTATATGCACTTCAGAATACTGCATTGTGTTTAATTCCAATTTTTATTTCGTACATTAGTCTGTCTTCGATGCTTGTAAAAATCAAGCCAAATGACGGAATGAGTAACAGTGAAGATAAGTTCGAGTTTAGATCATTTAAAGACCAAGTTAATAATTTCATAAATGAGAGATTTGAATTAAGTAATTGGTTCAAGAGAACGGAAGATTAGAATAACAGTGAAAAGTGAAACTGATTCTAACAGCACACAAGAAAGGCAGAATTCAGAAACGACGAAAGTTCAGAAACGATGAAAAAGACTACAGAATCGCAAGTAACTATAAATTGTAACAGAACCATTGGTTTCTTTGAATTTTAATCGATAAAACCATAGGTGAAACACAAGTAACATGTTAGAAGAAAACTAAGGAAAATTAAACTTCAGCACAAAGCTTCGAGTTAATAAGGAAGTATTTATATTTATTAAAAATATATAAATAATCGTGTTACTAATAACAATTGTTACATATTTCTTTATAAGATCTTGCTTTATTGAATGAAGAACAGCTGTATGAATTTTTTGATTACGGAAACGTAATTGTCACCCAGATTTGAGCGACATAGCGATCAATATGTTACAAAGATAATAACGAATAAAAAGTGAAAAAATAACACTTTTTAACACTTGTATCATAAGTGTAAAAGTTGTAATGTTACCGCTTGAAACGTGACTTCAAACAGGTCAGATCGTTAAATCAGCGAAGATGGACGAGCGGTTTCATTGCACGTTCACAACTCTCGATATCGGCGCGAACTAACATAATGTATAACACTTACTCTCAAGCTAGTAATTATACCGCAGTTGTCAGTCAATCGTTGAGAAAATGCGATCACGATTGAGAGATCAAGCAACGTGCAGAAATTCTCTTTCGACGTCTACGTCGCTTAACATGCTATACGAGATCCATGAAAACCGATTATTATTTTTTTTAGAGTCTCGATTCCTAGTAGCATGTTGAAGGAATCATTTGGTTTAAATGTAATACTTCGTGAGTGTTGATAGTCTTCAGAAATTTTCCAGAAGTTTTAGTTACGAAAGAATAATTCAATTTCATTTTATGATTGCATGTAATACAGTGTAACACTGTTGCAGTGTATTTGTATGACACTGGAATCATACTCTGGTTAGATGCATTTTATAACACAATTCTATTTCTAAAGTACTAACTCAAATCTCAAGGGGAGAAATTAAAATTTGAAAATTATGGCGGTTTCGAGTTATCGAGATTTCCGAGTGAGAGAGATTTCAGGAATGAAAATTCTACTTACAGAAACTTTATGTGGGAGTTAGGTTCCTCGATTTACACATATACAAAGAAAGACAAATTCAACTTTCTTAACTTGAAGAATTATGTCGTTGCTAATACAGTAACACCTGTGTAACTCGAAAATCTCAAAAGAAGAGTTGATATTTGTGAGTTAAAGAGACATAACAAACAAAAATTCGACTTATAGAAGCTTTATACATCAGTTGTATCTTGGCAACTTTCAAAATTCAATTACGCAGATATTTATTGCATATAACATAAAAGAAAGATCAATTTTAAATAAAAAATGAATGGCAATTTCCGTTATATTTAGGCTATTATATATTACTGAACACATCTAAACGTAGAGAAAATAATTCGAGTTATAGGAAATTTATATTTCGATTTATAAAGATTTTCATAGCGTGGTGGAAGAGAATGAATAAAATTCAAGTCTTACAGAGATTTTCGAGTTGTCGAAATTCTACTTGTTTCGTAACTTTCAGTCATATAATTTTCTTTTGTTAGGAAAGAGTTGTTTTATGTATGCGTTTTTGACAGTTCAGTGTAAAAGTTAGATTAGATTCGATAATGGATAGTGATTATGTATGTGGAAAATGATGACATATAGAAGGAGTTATGAATGTCACTCTAAACCTGAAAGTATAATTACCTTTATTAGTACTGCATAATGTCATCCATTGGTTAATACGAAAATACTAAATGTAATGGTAAAATTGATTCGACTCGTCCGTATTTTATGAGCAATAATCGTAAATAGAACGTGACGACATTATTTATCACACGTTTGATTATAATTTCACACAAGCCTGGTACATTTCTTAACATTCAGCATTTAAACCTGGCATGTACATGCGAGAAAAAGAACCGCTTTCACCAGAATTAAATTCGAGATGCAGAATGATACAGTCGCAAATCAGTTATACGTCGATTCCATTACGACAGATTTTAGAAACGAGAATACATTTTAATCACAAGTGTAAATACTTATTCCTCAACGAGCGAATTTCACGGTGAATTTATTTGATCGATATATTTATCAAATTATTGTTGATTACGCTTTCTGGCCTTGTTTCTTTATTCTGTAAATAGTTTACTATAATACCATTTTATTGCAAATAAGTATATTTATGTAAATATCAATCCATTTAACCTCGTTAAGTTAGATTGTTCATAAATTAGGTTGCTAACAAATGATTGTTCGATGCTAATACCGACAAATGACTTAATGGTATTTAAATTTTATAATAAAAGTTTTCTTATTATACATAGAATATTATACAGTCCTTAATGTATTTTTTATTGAAATCTTAACGAAACAATATAAATGGTTGAAATTATAAAAATTTAGTAAGGAATGTTATAACAAATTTTGTTAATATCATTTAAAATTTTCTATGATTAGTAATTACATAGAAAATTGACTAAGGAAAGGCAACTTTTACTAATATTCATTAAAATTTTCTATGATCAGTAATTATACAGTAACTTTACTAAGGAATGTGTTGAAAACTTTCTATTAATATTATTGAAAATTTTCTCTGATTAGTAATTATATATTTATATTTATATATAACTTACTGAAGAACGTACTGACAATATTTATCAATGTTCTTTAAATTATTCTATGATTAGTTATCAATAGGAAAAATGATAATAAGTAGGAACATTATTATGGTAAATATTACTGTTTAATGAAATAAACGTAGAATAAAGCGTTAGCTTATTTCTATCAATTCGTTTTAAATAATTTTATATATCCGGAAAAATGTAACTTTAATTGCCTAAATATCAATTATATTAATTGAAAGTATTTTTTGCAATATAGCGGTATAACGATTTCACATAAAACTGGTTAGTACAACAGACACGCAACGCCTTGGGCACTATTTTGTTGTCATCAATCTAATAAGTGATCAGTATAAATCACGTTCCATTGTACAACTATCTATTATGTGAAAATTAGATTTTTATTAACTTTATGAAATAACAGTTTCGTACCTAATTAAAATTTTCTAACATTTAACATTCAACTGCTGCTGACGTTTAACGTCTCTTTTTCTTCTTTCCAAGTATAATTCAAACACTTCGATCCCTTTCCGATAATACGGTGAGAAAGAAAATTGCTATTCAATTATTGTATTTATAACAATAACATTGTAATTGCTTTTATGAATCTGACAATTAAACAAGAAACATAGCGGCTGTGATAATTGAAAGATCTATCACTTTCATTGGAGTACCCTATACAAGTCTATAGAAGCTAAAGTTCTAGATCAGGCAGAGAAGAGATTCGCTACAATTATCACTATTAATATTATTTATTGAATATTAATTAAACAGATACGTATTATATTACTAATGATCTTCAACAACGTCTTGTTTATATTTTGTTTATTGTTAATAACTTGAACTCCTTTCTGCTCATGACAGGACGGATCGATATAAATTAAAGCAATTTTACAAAAGTTACGTTATTAGATTTAGATCCACAGTCTTTAGATCCGCAGATTATGTTCTTTTAACACATTCACGCAGGCATGCACCACCGGTGGTACAAACATGGATGTCTCATCGGGTAGCTTTTACAATTGGTAGTTTAAACAAAGCTAATCAATGTATTATATATCAGTGTTTTTGGTAATAAAAGATTTTAAAATGGACGAAGATAAGATATTATAAATTCATCTGATGAGTGATCCATTTTCGTAAGATTCATTTTTTAATGGGTTAGGATTCTACAAAAATTGGAATATTCACAGATTATAATGTATGTACATATGTATATACAAAGTTAAATATTACAATTAAAAATTTACAAAATAATGAAAGACGCTACAGGACAACAGAGACACAGTAAAAGAAAAATTTACTACTGAGCTTGACATTGTTTCCGTGATTTTGAAGGAAATAGAAATAATTATTTCTGTTTCGAACGACTTACGTTTTAAAAATAACAATAGACAGGTAATCATACAACATCATGTGATTGAATACAGTTCATATCATAACTTTATAAAGTTCTGATTTCGCAAGGATGTTATGATAATTTAGTTTATTTGATTAGTATATTTTAAATGCATAAATATGCACTACAGGATCCAACTCTTATTTAGTTATTCAAATCAATCTTTATCAACTTGTTGTTAAAATAAGAGATATCAAATTAGTAGTGCTGTCCGATGGAGAAAAGTACAAATAATAGAGCTGCGCGATGACAGTGCCGGTGTGAACATGTTAAAAAAGAAGAAAATGCAGGCAGACACAAATATTAGGTTTGGAAAACTAACATTTCTACATTTGAGAACATGGTAAATTTTTAATTAGCTTTACTCTTTGTGTTTAATAGCATTTAAATGTTCTAATTCAAAATTTTCTCTCAATTCAATTAGAACAGTGAAAACCTGAGAAATATCTTTGAACCGTGGTAAATGGTGAACCGTGAAATCGAAATCCAACTTTTAGGAACACTTGTTTATGCTTGAAAATAATCGAAAAATTTACGCTCACTGGACCACGTCGATTATTGCATTAAAGCCACAGATTCTTTCGTTTCCTTGATTATCTCTCGGTTGCAACCATCTTGTTTTTTCTACGAAACGCGGTGCTTTGTATTCAATAAGAATTTCTGACAAACTGCAGAACCGTAGATTAACATTCTGATTTGTAAATGGTAACATTCTGTTTGTCAGTAAATTCTTGTTCACTTCTAATTGCGCCAACCATTGTTGACTATCGATAGTAATTTCGTACTAGCATGGCGGGAGATGTCGTAATAACACTGATATTACGGGGAAGGGTTACAGCTACCAGAGGCTGTTATTAAACGCTGTCATTATTTAGTGAAACACGATGTAATCGTGCAGATTCGCAATTGGATAGAGGAAGCATTTTGTAGCTAATTGTTTTTTCACAATTCGAACTTGTCAACGGTGAAACAAAAAAAGATTGTAAATGATTCAGTATTGTCAAATATCATCGTTTACATAATTTACTTATGCGATATAAACTGCTAAATCCAATAGTATGTTAAATAACAAATTATAACTGTAGTATAATATAGTTGTAGTTATAATTATAATATTTATAGCATCTATAGAATAATAATAATATATATAGCACAGCTATAATTATAATAATTATAGTATAATAATGTAATATGTAATATAGTTAAAATTATAATAATTATAGCATAATACTGTATAGTATGTATAGTATAATGATGTAACATATACTATAATTATAATGCAATAATTATAACTATAGAATAATGATTAATAACTAAATTCTAATTTTTATGTAAAACTGGTATTTAGTCGCAAAAAACTGTGAACATTTTATGAATAAACCGTATGATGATTTTTATTAAATTCTTACTTCTCTTTAAATTTTTACTTCTATTTATAATTCATAAACAATAATCATTATATATATTTTTATATTTATATTTATATTTGGACACAAAAGGATAATGTTACGTTATTAGAGAATTATCGTAGCGTACGAAGATCAGAATCAAAGGTTCTGCATTCAACTTGATTGCAAAACTAGGAAGAGCGTAAGGTGTAAGCAGTACATTTCAAGAGCAATTAACTGAACGTGCGAATAATAGCACGGAAATAGGTCGAATTTGTTTAATCAAGCATTCGAAATGAAAGTGAAACTACAGTTCGTTCGAATCTCTATCCCTATCTAGATAATTGATGTAATTACCGTAGGAGTCATTGGTACATACTCATTCTACCATCTAAGAAACTTCTTTCTTTGTATACACATTTATGTGAGCATTTTTGACTACGTTCGTGTCTGCATTGAGACCTTCTTTCCAATCTTAGCGATTGTTCATGTGTATGGTACACATCCACGAAGAAATATCCTAATGCAATCGTGAATACGTTCAGCACTTCTTTCCACTTGATGTTTAACCTTATTCTTTCGATTTCATTCATTTCGAAAGTTTCACGTTCAGAAGTTTCCTTTTCACATTCATTTGCACTGAGTATTAATGAGAAATGACAATATGTTTCTTTTTTTTTTTTGTATGGAAGTGTATTTAAATATTTATTAAACTAAAATTACTCTTCATGCTCAGAAAGATCTTTCGCGTTATTGTGAATGTTGCCACCATGTTTATCATATTGTATACAATATATTGCAGTATTAAATTGGAAATACTTTTTCGTACTTAAGTATATTTGAACAAATGGAAACCCTTCATGAAAATGTAAACTGAATCTAGCTGAAGTTCAGTCACTAAAGTATTTTTTAATTATGCAAATTTAAATAATTAAAGGATAATGTTTGTTTATAACACAAATTTATATATAGGATAAATCCGGAAGACATGACTAAATTATTGTTATTATATATGCTAAAGAAATTTGACAAAATTGTACGACCTAAGTATTGCCTATAAATTTCTATCTAAAATGGTATCTTTTTACCGAACAGTTAATTTTTTTAAAACAATAAGTAGTAAAAATTGTTTACGTATATTGCACAAAATTTTCACTGCTAAACAAAAATTTAACCAACAATAGTAAAGAAAAAAACGTTTACTTTATACTCTATTGCGACATAACGTTCATTCTGCGATGCGAAGCATTTGCGCAGAAACGTGCGGTAAGCACGACACGATAGAGTACTGTGAGAATAACCTGCCTGTTAGCATGAGAACTGCATTATACACTAAACATTGACTAGCTCGTTAAAAGAAAAATCCTCCTGTTACACCGTGTATTGCACAACACGGTGAATTTAACGTGTCTGAAAACACGAGGATTGAGAACATTTTTTCCCACAAACTGAGAAAGTGTTTAAGTTTAGAACATGTTTCGAGAGATCGAAATGTATCGTGAAATAATGCCGAAAATATAGGATTATTCAATTTACACGCTTACAAGTTACTTTTTAATAAAACACAAACGATTTGGAATTGTTTTCAAGTTGTTTCTTTCTGTTGAACACATGAACCATCACAATTATACATACGTGGCACAGAATATCATTGAAACGTGCACCACGACTACATCTGCAGGCATCAAATCGATTATCGAAATTTTCAATTATTTCGATAATTTTTTATCGAAAATTTTTTAAATTTTGCTGGAGCTATTTCACAAATTGCAACCTGAATCTTGTTCTTTAAGTCTTTAATTGTTTCTAACTTGTTGGCATATACTCGACTTTTTAACCCACAAAAATATCCAACGGTGTTAAGTACGCACAATCGTGGAAGCCAATTGAAATCTGCATTTCATGAAATTACACGTTGACGAAATTTCAATCGCAAAGACTGAACTTTTTCTCGAGTTGTGGAACACGTAACACTGTATTGCTGGAAATTAACATTAGACACATCAATATGATTTAATTTTGACCATGAAAAGTCACTCAATATTGATTGGTATCGCTCAACATTTGCAACAGCATTTTCAGAATCTTCTTCGAAGAAAAATGGTCCAATGATTCCATTTTCTCGAAACACATACCAAACAGTGACTTTTTGCGAGTATAAATATTTTTCACGAATTCAATGCTGCAATATGTATCTATCTATGGTTAAAATTATATTACCTTTCACTAAAGTAAAACGTCTTATGTTATTTAAAAATACATTACGTATAAACATTCTACAGTGTTGATATCTAAGCGTCACATTTGGATAACCTTATATACCATAACAATGTTTCTAATTCTTTCGATTCATATTTATCTGCACACACGGAATTTTAGCAACAATATTTAACGATATCAGTGAGATTGTCAGCTAATCTGTTATCGAACATAATACTACGTCGTTTACGCGTAGAATTTTACTTACTCCATACAGAAATAAAACTTTGTGGCCAGTCTTGCCATACCTAAAAGGTTAAGCTCCATTTTTAATGATAATTCATACGGAAATATGCATATCTTGTCGAATCAGTAAGGCTTGTGGTTAGCAAGTGAATAGAGAAAATTGTCGGCGATCGAGATTCAAACGCAACTGGCCGATATGTCATCAAATGATAAAATATCGTCACGGACGAAATCAGAATCGAATTGAACATTGCCTGAGGAATAATCACGTCAATCGATCGTTCAAAGTGAAAAGCATTATACACGCAAGACAAATCCTTGCCGTGCACCCATTTTATTGAAACGGAACAACGGTAACTTAACGATTTATCTTCTTTTCCTGTTTTATAAGCGGTCACACCGACGAATCGAAATTGTTAATCAACGTGGTTAAACGGCACGAATAATACTGGCGTAACAATGCATGCAATTTTTTGGATAAAAACGCGGTTGAATAGTCTGGCTTATATAGAGATAAATGTACAGTGGTTCTCATTAATATTCGGACACCTTTTAAAACAAAACAATTTCTTTCAAATTGGTCCAAACAATTTTAGTCTTTTTTTGTTTTTTTTAAAGTATAAATGATTACTTTACTTGGTGACATGTGAAAATATTTTTGAAAAAATCGCAATTGGTCAGAATTATAAAATAATACAGGTCGTTTCTTATAATCTTTTAATTTGAGCCAATAATAAATATTTTTACTTCAAAATTTTATGTGTGTAAGACATTAATGCTTATTAATTAGTAGAAAAAAATATTTTGGAAATATATTAGTATTTCTAACGTATTTTTCGTGAATTTGACGTTTCTCCCATAAGATCTGGGAGAAGCACTACTTTACCAACCTGTCACTTTTTTAAATTTGTATTAATTTCACATAAGAAAAATTTTAAACCGTTTTTGTGTTTCATACTGTACGAGTGTGTTATCATAATACAGAAAATAAATTTGTTATTAGTTCTTAAACAAGAAGGATGGTGTCTCTTTTGAATTCACCCTACAATTTAACTTGCACATCATCAATAACTCCTGAATTATTTAGAAAATCAGTTGTTTTAGATATTTTTTTAATTGTTTATGAAAACTGCTGTGTACGAAAATTACACAAATTCGAGGAGTCCTTCCTTTACCATATGTATAATGAATTTCTATTTTACAAACTATCATATTAACTTAAATATTTGAAGTACTATTTATTTACCTTACAATTAGAAAAATTTAAATTCTGTAATTAATTTGTCTCATGCAGCAAATTATAAATAATCCCAAAATACGAACTTTTATTTATTTAATACTTCCAGAATTTTACTATTATAAACACTCAGTAAAAGAATAATTTCTGCTTTGAGCAGCTAAAGATTGATTAACTTATTATCAAATTATTAACAACAAAATATCACACCCAATTTGTTTCAATATCACTGAAACACGCGAAATTCTTCCACTTTTACAGAATAGGAAATCCAATAATTTACGATCAGCGAATTGAACAGGCTGATTGTATAGAAGACATAATTTATCGTGCTCGGTAGTTTATCGCAGGTTGATCATCGATCGTATCGGCAACCTATTTAATATTACGCGTTAAACGGGTGATCGTGTAACACTAAGAAGTAGCAAAGTAATACGAAATGCACGGCTGTTTAAGTAAATAAGCCCACAGATAGAATCAAGGTTTAAAATCAGGTGTACAGGTTACTGTTTTCAAGTGTAATTATTTCAATCCATGCGTCACGGTTACCTATGTAATTACAGTGGCTGATCGAAACTGTCTGATCATGAAAATGCCACTCATGTCGCCTAATTATTTCTATCTGGCGGCGAAAATTACGTTAGATACAGCATGATTATATTTTCAGCACGAGGACATTATTGTTCGCCTGTCGCTCGAACCCTTCACTGAACTTAGAGCATAACGTTACACGTGCCACACAGACACGTGTCCATTGGTATATCCGAAAGTATATTTTCTCTAGTAATAGATCAAGTCGTTAAAAATTTTACAGTATTGTTTCAACCTACTTCTCTCCTCTCTACAAAATTTTTTAATGAAATTGGTAGCTTCATAAACAGCACGAAAATGCTCAAGCTTATATGTTATTTCTTTCAATGATACTAACTGGCAGTATTAGCGAATAGTTATGCGAAATGCTTTAGTATAGATCAGTAGAACCACTGAAGTCAAGTTTTCGCACGTGTTTCATGCTAATCTCAAACGAGCGCGTCATTTGACGCCATGCCTCTTGTATCAAATCGAGAAACGTACGTTGACAGTTTTATATTTAATCTTAAGTTATGTTTTTCGTGGTAATCTCTCCTATAACAGTGTGTTCCGTGAAATTATGCCATTAAAGTCCGAATATTTAGGTTATATTGTAAAATATAAGAATTCATTTATCTTGGATACAATTGACAAATATGTTGTTGCATTCTATAAGCTTTCATAATAATAATAATAATTATGACAATAATAATAATAATAATAATAATAATATAGTGATAATCATTACAAGAATAACGATGATGATGATGGTAATGATAATGGCAATAGTAATAAAAAGTAATACTAATAATATCAATATTCGTATAGCACACGCAAACGCTCCTTTCCTTTTTCTTAATTTACGTTTATTTGTCATTTTTTAACTCTATCACAACAAGCAAGTCCTTTTAATCAATGTGTATTAATTAATTAAATTTTCGTGGGTGTTATATTCTTTTATATTATTAAAGATTTATTTCTGTATTTTGAAGGTAAAAATTATATTTTTCTTTTGATTCCCTCGTTATACGTCGAAAACGTTAGCGGAACAAGTACTTCTGCGACTGACTGTATGTCAGAATTAAGAAAATCAATTGAAAAAAAACGAAGTCGACATTAATGTGTTAACGAATTATTTTATGCAATGTTAATGGAAAATTTGACAATAATTCAGTGACAATTCGTAAAAATACAAAATCCGTGAAATGTAATATTGGGGTAAATCATTTCAATTAACGCGAAGAAATTCTTACACATTTTTAAGATGAACACTCCTGAGCATTTGTAAGTTTCTAAATGTTGTACAATAACTCATACAAACAGTGTAATTTGGGGAACCGGCGAGCAAGAAATTGCGGTGAAATTCAATCGTTGGTCAAACTGTGGTTGAATTTATGAAATGCTAGACTTACAGCGTAGCAAAGCGAAACTCAGGATCGCAGATAGTTTATACAAGATTCGCAAAGCTGTTCGTTGCGAGCCAATTTATCACGAGGCATATGATTAGTATCGGAAAGAACGGTGTCCGAACAATACGTATACTGATTTCGTTCCGTAGTTAAATGCTTCTTACTCTCGCTCGACTTCACAGAGTTACGCATTTCTTCTTTTTTTTTCCTTCTTTAAAGAACTTCGCGTGTTCACTGAACTTTATTATCAGTTCCTTCGAGACGCGAGTGTTAGAAATGCTTCTCGTCGAAAGAAAAACTTGGGTGGTTCTATCGACACAGAAATTCCGGTCTCTTTCGAAATAATGGGCACACGTTTCAAGACTAAAAAGTAGCAGGCTCAACCGTTCGAAGTAAAAAAGCTGAGCTCAGTGACATCAATCATGACGTGAATTCTGTAGAATCGTGGCTACGTTTTAGGCGTATCAACGTATTCTGCACTTGTGGTTATGACGTTTGTTTTGCTCCTAAAGAAGAAAGAAAAATCAAGAAAAAAAGGGTATATGAAACAGGCGAAACCGGTATAAAACATAACGCGAACACGAGCTACTTGGTAAGATATCGTCAATTGCAAATAGATCTTCGTATAAATAGCATCTTATAGTTTCATGATATCGTTACATTGATCCTACGTTTTTATAAAGTCAACTTTCTTTCAAAACTTTTGAATGATAATCAAATTATCCAAGTTTCTGATTGTTAAGTACAATGTGATTTATACATTATGTAGACGGATAAACAATTGGAATAAACCTGTCAAGGTTTGTTGAGAGTTAAGAGAGAACCTACGCTTGGCTAGCGAGGCGTCGAATTTCAGTCTAACTGAACCAGAACCGAGCATTCTTTAAGCATAAAAGTTTTTACGTTCACTTTCCAATCGCAGAAACGAAAAAGGGGTAACGAAGAGAAGGAAACATCGAACTGTGAATCAAAAAATAAATGTTTCCACGGAAACCAGGTAAATTGAGCAAATTATACGAAATTACGGTAAAACTAAATTAGGCATCCAGTGCTTGTTATCTACACGTAGACAGTAACAGAATTCGTATATATTTTATTTTCTAAGTTTTTGTATACAGTTTATATTTATTTACAATTGTTATATTTCATTTTTATTTTCTTAAGATTTCGGAATGAAATATTTCACGTATAATCGAATATTTTTATCTAATTGCAAGTATCATAACCGTGTTAGGTGTAGTAATGAATTTTTTTCGACTTTTGGGTACAGAAGAAATTTTATTTAAAAAGAATTTTGAGATCAGTCGCCGAAATATTTCCATTATTATTTGATAAACTTTTACCATTGCGAATATTTTTATTTTAATGGCTGTACTGATTATGTGACTTCAGTCAGAAATAATTAATTTCTAAGCCTAATATATGAAACATCTCTCAAGAAATCACGATAGATTCACTGAAAGTGATTTCTATGATTTTTGGATAACGGCTTCTTCGTTATACAATAATAATCGTTACAGGTACTTACGATTAGATTTAAATATGACATTACTTAAATTTTTAGTTTACTGATGTGAAAAATATATCAATGAATATGATCGCGAATTCTATACGTTTTGACGTGGAATGAGCTCATATACACCTGTATCAGCTTATGACCAATTGAGTAATATCCTACCGGTATTATCAGACGTTAATTACACGTCAAACAAAATTAAAACGAACTAAATTATTAATTGCATATTTAAAGCGTTTTCCGCGCAACATGTATGCTAATTACACTTCCTTGCTATTATACGTACAATAATTATCATTAGCTAGTTATTAATATAGCAAACTTGACAAATCACTAGGACGTAAAATTTTATCTGACAGAAAATGTTATGAATTCCTTGCGTTATATTTCTGATTAACTGACATTAATCAGGCGTTCGTTTAAGAAATATTTTTCTACTCTAATGAGTTTCAACTTTTTCATTAAAATACCGGAAATCTCAACTTAGAACCGGAAATGGACAATATGGGTAGATAGGATCATGAGCTAAACGCATAGAAGAATCGCTGTATGTCTTTAAACTTGTAGAACTTCCGTGTACAAAAGTTTAATAAGATAAAATTATTATTTTTCAAATACTAAGCATTGGATTCTAACAACTTTCAGGAACTATTAATTTTTTCACTTCTTCAGGTTCATTAAAAACTTTTTTTCAATATTTTTCATGCGTTGCTACACTTTGTTTCATTTTTTACACAAAATTGAGTGCAAATCCTTTGTTCCGTCATTCCCACAATTGAAATGTCGCCAAACTATACAAAAAGTGTCTTATTTATTTGGCTTTCGAAATATTATGAATATTTATAGGAACGTCAGACAAAAATATGGATTCAATCAGATACGTATAATACAAATTGTTTGATCAAACCTCGTGCAACTTACACATTTTATAATCACTCGTAATCAACGAACGGTCATTTCAACCGCAGAAACTTGCAAATATCATTAATTCAAGACACGTTGCACCCGCGAACTAGGAATACTGATAAGTATATACAAAGAAACCGCGGTAATGCCCTTATACAAAGTAATCATTACAATACTATTTCGAACCAATTAGAAGTAAATCGGAGACGGGAGTAAAAGCAAGGAAACATGCCAAGTCAATAAGTTTTCCCCGCGTTATATGATCGAGAAGGTATTACGTGGGAGCCCGAAGAAGTTGAGCGGTGACAAGTTTTCCAGACGTCAACGTTCCGTTTAAAGAGAAAGAAGGGAGATACAGCCATGCGGTGTGCAGAGCTTGGTGACTTTTTCCGGCGATCAGCCGTTCATGTTACGAGAGCTATGCGCACGATGTGCTGCTACGTGGCATCGTGTTGCATCTTGGGACTCGATTCAAGGACTGCATAGTGTTAAAGTTCAACACGCTCTCGGAGCTATATACCGATGAGTATCGAGCGTACACTTAACGTGGGTGCAAGAAATGCACATTGCACCACGATTGTCGGTGAATAGAACTTCCATCTCCTCACGTGACCGAACTCGTTACCAGTCGCGTCTGTTATTATCTTTCGAGCCAATTAGAAGCACCTGAGAAATAAGGATAAACGCATTCCAAGCTGCACAAGTTGAAGTTGTTTGTTGTCGATGAATTATAGTCAAAAACCGGTGGAATTTATTTTTATATGTGGTTATCTGTTACACCGAATGTCTGGAAGTTCGATTTTCAAAATTGGAGAACACTTTCTTTTCTTTTTCTTTTCTTCTTCTAACGAGATGTCATGTTAAAAGAAAATTCAAGGGAACTTGTACACACAATGTGTAATAGTTTGATCACAGTTCACTCTGTGATTGGTTTAGCATTCGAATAGGTTTCTTTTGGTGAACTTATATAAGTTTAATTTCCTTCAATTAAATCGAGAGATTTCGATGCAAGCTGTAATAACTGAATTTAGGAACTGTAATGCTGGGTTTAGTATTTATTAAATAACGTTGTTCGAGTATATAATTTAACATTTAAGTTTGATTTTCTTCTCTCAGCTTGAGATTGGAAAATGTAAAATTTAATTACGTTTGTAAAATTTAAATGGATAATAGTTTATTATATCATCAGATATTAGTAGTGAATATGAAGTAGACACAAGTATTTATACAAAGATTTTCCTTTTCATTCTGTATTGCTTCAGACTGTCTTTAGCTTGGACATTATCCAAATAAATTATTTGAAAAATAATAGTTAAGATAACATTTATAATATTTATATTAACTTAACTGACAGCATGTTATTCGAGATAATCATGTTAGTTTATTTGAACAGACAAATGACTTTTCTTGAGACTATTTCGTTATTTGGATTTCAAGTGAAGTAATTTTTGATTTTATCTTTTATTTGATCAAATGTTTGTTTAAATAATTTTTCATATACTCTCTAATTCTATAATGTCAGAAATACAGATTTTTCTGTAATATATCACACAGATTATTGAAGGATAAGTACATAAAAGCTGTTCCTGTACAGAAGTTGTTTTCATTTGCTACAATTGTAGATTTACTAAAATATGGACGTCTTTTTAATGAACTACTTAAAGCGAGAACAATTTTGAGAACAAATGTGGTTACAGTATGAAAATTCCTGTATTCTCAGAATAATAATTAATTTAGTTCAATAACCCCTTTATGTTAAATTATTTATTATTTTACTTAAGCGAAGTAACTGAAATAAAAAATTACTTGAAAATAATTCGTTTGAACTAACACGAAATAAAATTAATTTCCTTATATTATTTTTAAGATAAAAATAATACAGTATTTGAAATAATTCAGTACTTCAAGTGATTATTTGTTATCTTATTTCAAATAAAATGCGCAGATCTCTGCTTTATAATCTACATATACACATCAATATCATAAAAATGGTATTAAATTGGAATTTATTTAACAAGTAATGAACATAATAAATATTTAAAATTTTTACATTTATTTCATGGTGAGTTTACATTGTAATTTGCAAATTTATTAAAATAAAAACAGGTGCAAAATCTTTAATACAAAAATAAGTGCAGAAAGAAGACGATATTTGTCACTGTTTCTAAACAGAATTCACAAATTGTTTTGAAAGTTGTTTACCAACTTGTCTTTTAAAACAAAATTCATAAATTAAGGGAAAGGAATTTTATGTAACGTTATCACTCTGTGTACCTCTTGTTCGATACTTTTCATAAGGTTTCTTACGCATACTGCTCTGGTTACTTGGTTTACTTAGTTTACAAGACATCAGCGCTAAAACTGGAAACGATTATATCTCGGTAATAAGATTTGTTAATTCACGTTTATCAACATATTCTATGTCAGTATTTAACACGAGATTTTTCATATTAATCCTCGTATATTCTCCGTAATATTTACGGGACAATATAACGTATATATAAGATAATCAAAGAATAATCTCTGTGCCATAAAATCGTTACTCTACAGCCCTTAACTTTCCAATTTAAACTTACATCATTTTTATTTTACAAAGTTGTTTTGTATCCGCTTCGACAATTACGCTTGAATTTACAACCGATTAAGTTTAATATAATTAGATATATTGCTAGAGATATAACTTGTAACTCGGTGTAAATTTAACAAGTAATTTAAATGCAATGGAAGGCACCTATTTCATTTTTAAATGCAATAAACATGTCTAAATGTGTCCAATAATAATAAGTATGCTTCCAAATGATTCACTTTCTTTTCAACATTTTTCCATGCGAAAAATCCGTATAACCTTAATTTAATAAACAAGTATAAACATTCGGAACTAGTCTTATACGGAAGTTTACGAAATACTTGGAAAATGAAACAAAAAAGGGGTATTTTCTAATGTCAAAGAACTAAGACAAAATTGTATAATTGCAGAGAAATCAACTTGTGAGAAAGTGGACGAACATTAATTAAGATACTTTTGATATTGGAAAATGTGATCTTTCTGCTTATTTTCGTGTAAAATTCACTCTTTAATATTCTATAAATAGCAAAATATTTAAATATATAATTTATATAACAAAAGAAACTTGACTTACATTTCTCCGTATTACAACATTCAATTGATTAATTAAAGGATATTATTCTATAACCCAAATTAATAACTTCATTCTCCGTTAAGTTATGGCTTCACTCTTAAGAATTGAGATGCAACAATCGCGAGAGCTATACAAATTTTCATTGGAGAAACTAAACGCTGAACGACAGAATAATAAACTACATATGTAATCTCATTCAATGGTGAATACAAGAACTTTGTAATAAGGTACAATTCGTATTGAAGTCGACTGTCTTAATTGCTAAGTCGTTGATTACGACTATCCCCGTAATACATTCTAAATCATTGAGTTGACAGCTCATTTGTATCTGTGTACTGATTACTAAGAGTGGAATAAAGTATCGCAACCATATCGATTAAAGAAATTGCAAATGGACGGAGCAACGGTAACACAGAAGTGTAGCAAAATAAATATGCACGTTGCAAATGTTCGTAGCTTGTCATTGTTGCTATTTATTTGAACAAACTAAACGTCAAAGACGTCTGTGAATAATTCATACATCAAGAATACATACAGTTACTCTCATTAATATTCGGACACCTTTTAAAGGAGAATAACTTTTCCAAAATTGGACCAAACGACGTGAGCTTTTCTTTTTTGAGGAGTTAAAAGGATTAGTTTGTTAAAGGATGTGTAAAAAAACTTTTGGAAAAATTACAATTGATCGAAATCATAAAGAAAATATCAAGGAACACTTTACAACTTTTTTTATTTGAACGTATAACGAAAATTTAAAAAATATGTTTTGTAGATTTATGTTAGTTTACAACAAAAGTAAAAACTATAGTTTTGGAGAATTTACGTGATTTATTTGAGGTTAGTTTAGACTTTATTAATACACTGTATTTTTTTATACAGTGTATTAGATAGATGATAGTGTATTGCTATTAGTAATCAATAATGATCATAAAATACGAAATGTAATTTTGTAGTGAGAACGATCATTTAATTTACGTCAAACCTGATCACAAGTGAAGAAGAGCTTGATACGATTTCGTAATACCATTAGAATCCATCATTAGATGCAACAGTCTGCGCCATATAATTTCATTACCCTCTAAATCACTCACAATACCTTTCAATAAAAAAAAAAAAAAAAACAATTTCATAGAATAGAATTTTATTGTAAATCAAGGAAGAGGGTCAAAATAATAAAAAATAAAAGAATTTCACATCGACGATGCAAAAAAGAGTTACTGGATGGAAATAAATCATAGCTCTCATTCATATCTATTCATCGCGCGAAAATGAGGATGTTTCCGTTCTATATGCAGTGGTTCTCATGAATATTCTTTTAAAACAATAATCTTTTTTCTAAATTGTACCAAACAACTCGAGATATTTTGAAAAGGTGGAACGATTAGTTTATTAGATCAGCGTTTTTCGGCCCTTCCGTAAGAAAAAAAGCAATATAGTCAATATTTTATTTATTAAATCTAATGTTATAAAGTTACGAATTTTAATTAGTGTGACATTTTCTGCTGCTTTTTATATACGTGTAGTGTATCACGTAGTGACTACATTATTCGAACAAATTTTTAGCAGATCGATGATTGAAAGACACTGGTCTTGATAAGAATTTTTTTAAAATTACTATTGACCCGAATCTAAAAAAAAACAAGCAGTAAAAATCACTTTTCACAACTTTTTCATCTAAGCCTGTTACAAAAATTCATAAACTGCATTTTGTAAATTTATGACAGTCATACATGCAGAAACAATTAGCAGGTATTGAAAAATTGAAGAATCTTCAGATTTATTGCAGTTACTGGTCGAAAGTTGTGAAGAACGTCGATGTTCACCAGTTTTAACCGTCTGTAGCTTATAATAATCTTAACAGATTTCGATGAAATTTTTAACATGTATAAAACTAACATAAATCCACAAAACATATTTTACAAATTTTGGTTAGAAGCTCAGATAAAAAAGCGACATTTACTATTTTCCTCGCAATTCCCAATTGCAATTTTCTCAACAATTTTCTTACTCATCATCTAATAAACTACTCCTTCCAACTTCTCAAAACAAATGAAAAGCTCAAATCGTTTGATAGAATTATAAACAAAATTATTCGGTTTTAGATGACGTCCGAATATTAATGAGAGTCACTGTACACAGAAAAATAGATCACACATATATATACATAGGATATGTTATTCATTAAGCGTATAACATTCACAAAGAGCGTACGAATATTATAATCCTACTGACAATTGACACTGACAAACAGGGTCAAAATGAAAGGAATGGCCGGCAAACAATGGAGATGTGATTCTAACCAATCGTAAGTGTAATGGTATCCGGTAGTAATATAACGGCAATATATGGGAGCGTACTTATTTTTACAATTTCACCCCACGACACATTGCCGCACGGTATAATTCTCTTTTGCGCGCAAGATCAAGGGAATCTAGTTTCTTAGCGATAAGGTTGCTATTGCATATGTATTTGTGCGTATCTTAACGCGTTGCATTTGCATAAAACCGTGGCGTATATCAGCCGCCGCTTCGTCTCGTGACGAAGAGCACGATAGGAACGGCCCCAGTCATTGTGCCCGCTTAGAACGCCGCCGCAGATCTTATCCTTTAATCACGAGCGACCTGTATAAATGGATTCTTAGATTCTAATCATCACGTTCTTTCACTGGCCGTCTATTATGCATCCTGAACAATTGTGTTTGCACATAGAGGCGTCAATGTGCAGGAATGATTTCTTATGAAATTCTTGAACTATGTACGTTTACATATCGAGTGAAAAATTGATGGTTTCCGTCAATCCACTCTTCTATTATTAGAATTCTATACACTTGGAGAATAAAACTAGAACGCGATTGTTGAACGAACAACTTTATCAAGCTCAATAACAGTGAAACATTAACTACTGATAGTTCAATTAAAACAATTAAAAGTATTCATTTAAAAACATTGATTTAATTAAATACTTCAAATTATTATTTATACTATTATTTTATTTAAATGATTCAGTAATTGAAATTGTTAAGTAAAAATTATTTAAATTTATTACATAATTAGAGTAATTAAAATTACTAATTTGTTATTACTTTAAATAATTAATCAATAATAAAAATCCGTAATATTTTTCGAAATAATGAGTTTTCAAATGCTACAAATCTTTTAATATTACATATTACACATTGTAGATGAAGTAGTATTATAAATAAGGCAGAGGACTATTTTTTTATGTGAGAATAAGTAATTCAAAAGGTGGAATAGATTGTTTCCTTTCTAAATAGTGTTAATTATTGTATGTAAAATTTGTGTGCGATCTGAATGTACACGTGAAGTGTAACCAACGTTGCAGCTCATTTGCATGGAAGAGTATTGTTTAATAAATTTCACAAGAGTGTGTTCTCTTAATAAATTCCACACTGTAATCACATGCTCTAGATGCAATTCATTAATCATAATTTAACCCGCTTTCACGTCGTTGCGCCGACATTTTAAAGCCATTTGATCTCTATTATACGCGTTTCACAAAAACCGCATGTATTCACCTTGGTGAGAGAAAGGTTATTAAGTACGGACATTCGTGACATACGAATTTATGCTATGTCAACAAATTTATGAGATCGTTTCAGAGCAACGACATACGGGAACATTTTCTTTTTTCTTTCTCTCTCTCTCTCTCTCTCTCTATACTTATTTCTATCGAATTCATGCACATTCATCACATCTCGCCGTTTCTTTCACCCTTTCGCTGCCCTAATATCAAACACAAATGGTAGCAAAAAGCGACCGAATCGCAGCGCGTTACACTTTAAACTGTTCCCTACTTAATTGAGAAATAAGAGACAATTTTCCACCCGTTAAGGTAACGCGAACGTTCACCTTCATTTACCAGGAAGAATGCGTTGTTATGTAAAAAAAGTAAAAAGGGAAAAGAAAAAAAGAAAAATCGTGCGGCCGGTTTCAGGTCATTTAATTGATCATGTCTCTGGTTACGTATCGGTTGAACTTAATTTCACGTTTTTATTAATTAAATAATTAGTTCTCAACTGATCCCTGCCATGGGTAACATGCACCTTTTTTCATCACTGTGTTGGATACACGGTACACATGTAGTGCACGTGTATCACGTGTAGTGCAACCATGTCTTCCTCTCTATCCTTCTATGTCTATGCTATTTGCTACATTGGTTTTGCGAACAACAATTTTATTGATCTTTCTCGAACGAGAAAGGTGATACAATTTATATGTCAAAGATGTAATTCATGTGTGAAATTTAATCAGTTTAATTTCTTCTAATGCTGATAAATGATAAAGGAAGTTTCATTAACGCCGGACGGCTTCTAATACCGGACATCAGCTATATTTGGAACAATTGAGAATCTACTGAGTCGTTATTCGATGCAAATCGTAGACGAGATAGAAAAAACGATAATTAAATTTCGTCACGTTCCAATCGTATGTGCATAGCTAAAGAGATCGATTGATTATTGCGTTTGACTCAAATCGATGCATCGTATAATTTATAAACTGTTATATTTATCAACTTTTGTGACCAAAAATGTGTGAGTTGACCTATTATTATTTTGGTAAGTATTCTTTTAATAATAATCATATAAATATTAATACACTATTGCAATATATTCGATACATTTCGTTTAATATAAATCGTATCTACATATATAATATATAAACGTTTCAAATTACATAGCATATGAAGTATGAACGCAACAAGAAGGATACGTCTGTTTTTGAAATTTTTGTTTTAAAAATATTCTAATATTTGTATAATTGACAGAGATGAATATCCTGCAATTACAGTCAATTTGACATATATTCTAAAGAAAGAAAGAGTGTTGCCGGTATAAAGTAAATTTAACAAGTAAATCATATATATATTAATGCATTGTTGCAATATATTCGATACATTTCACTCGATATAAATTACGTCTGTATAATATATACGTTTCAAATTGCACAGCATAAAAGGTATTTTAGTTGAAACTATTATTCATTATGTTACAACAGAAAGAAAAAAAGAATGAAACGGTATAACATACTACTTACCTACGGGGTTAATCATTCGTTGATTACGTGACTTCGTTGCGACAAGATTCGCGAACATGTTCTCGTATATCGTACGCATAATATCTAACCTGTAATATGTGTGTACAGATGTGCAATACACGAAAAAGTGTAGTAACAAGACACCCGTTTATTTACCATTGGGATATCATTTACCTAGGATCATTTGGAGATTTGCAATTATTACGTTTAGAAGTAAATTCTTTCCGACTGGAGTCAAATAATCAAGTACAGCCGTTTAAATCGAAATGTTCGCAAGTTGACAGAAACATGGTGAAAGGTTATCAACAATAATGGAGATTATTTCGATGGTTGACATGTTTTAATTCTTTGTAAATGAAACCATCAATTACACCCAAAAGTCGGTAAAAAGTAGATTTCTACGCCTAATAGTGATTAACCCTTTTATTACTGAGCCAAACTGATGTAGTAAATGACAATTACGGAATTTAAAAAGAAACACATTAAGAAACAATGGAAACAAATTCATAAATGATATTAAATTATTTGTTTGCAAGCGACACTTATTGTTGCGTATACAAATTTTAGCGGATAAAAGAAATGACATTCAACTGTTATTTCATCAATAAATTTTGATGTTTCGACAATTTTTATGCTATAAAGAAGGATTTTGAAAATGAGCGAAGCAAAAATTCATTCGTTTCATGTCATACTTTATGAATTCTGGAAAGATGTAACGATAGGGAACTACAGTAAAAAGAATATTCGGAACGTTTAACAAGATAGATCCTTATAGTAAAAAAATACTTACAAAATTTAAACGTAGCAATTTTCAATTAAACGACGAACGCGCTCTAGCCGAGTTTCTTTGACAAAACGATGACGTTATGCTTAATTTATTGCAAAATAAACCGCGAATTTGAACTGAAGAAGTTACAGAGAAACTTAATGGCGACAGATCGATCAGAAAAAGACTGTACAAAACAGCGGAGCCTATATAATTGACTAATAAACAAATTTTACATGCAAAATTTGCTTGTATTCTAATGTGAAATCGGGCACGAACTTTTGCACTGGTACAATAAAAACTGATATATGAAAGAATTTCGAAAACATTATTATGTATTAGAAATAATACTAGAATTATCTCATTACTTCTCATACACATTTGTCCATTTCCATAATTCATGTCTTTAGCATAAAAAGAACGATGCATCGTTATTCGGTACTAAAAAGGTTTAAAATATATTTTTAGAGCTTACAGCATTTAAGTTACAATATGCACGTACACTATCGTTCATAAGTATCAAGACACTTCCTGAATCTCGAAACAAACTTAAACAGTCATTATAAAATTATTAGATGTTGAAAAAGGAATGATTCACTTTGGAATCTGGTAGTGTAACGAGTACGTATACTTTTACTGATACATAATACTAACTGTGGCGAAGAAATGTAATTTAAATCATATAATATTTTCTGCACAGATATTATTAAGACACCCTTAATATGATACTTATGAATGGCAGCGTATACACTGGCTAAATCACTTTTTACGTCTCATTTAGCGAAACCCAGACTTTCTCATTAATCATAAGCGAAAATAAGGAGACAGTAAACTTTCGAATTGAAAATATATATTCTAAATATCTCGCAACGTAATCACACTTTCCGATTTTTGCATTTCTAAGATGTGAGCAAAAAGGAACGAAATGCGTTCGAATGATTTCAAATCATATTATGAAATATATAAATTAAAGAGATTTGTGAAGTTCTATGGAATAATATTATGAAGAATTTTCTAATGCAATGCGTAAGTGTTTGCTTTCATTCGATGTTAAAGTAAAATAAACTGTAAGGAATATAACAGAGAGTGTGGGTAAAAATTTTTCAAATTCTCAAGGTATTACTCATTGTTTATTCCTCTTTGTTCACCTACAATGCTAAGCATGACTGCATCTTTACATTCAAGGATGACTGGAATATAGAAGCCCGATATGCACGAGTGGTGATCGTTCGACCTGGACTCTCAACTTGTTGACCACGTTTGAAGTCAGTTAAATGCACAATATTCAATGACGTTGAAGCCTCAACACATGCAAAAATCACAGCACGTGATATATTTGGAAATAACGGAGCCATAATAACAGCAACGTAACGAGTAATTGATCAGGAAATGATCAAGAAACGTTTCAACTCATAACTAACTATAGTACATTTTACAAAGATATCCTAACATATATTTTGTATTTTTAGAATACATAATATCAATAGTAAATATAATAGAACCTCGATAACTGGAAAACCTCTGTAAGATCAAAATTTTGTTCATTCTCTGCCACTCCGTCGTACAAATCACTATAGATCAAAATATAAACCTTTTATAAATTAAATTATTTTTTTCTTCGCATTTAAATGTGTTTAATAACGCATTAGAGAAGAATTAATATCATGATTTTAACAATAGTACAATATACTTTTTTTGTTTTAACATGTAAATAGACAATTTGATTGTATTGTGGCAGCTTAACTAGCTAAGAGAAAATTCAAGCTACATCCTGAAAATTTGCCGAATATGAATTGAATAAAAAAAAGCTTATGGGGGTTATTAAAGCATCCAATTAAATCAGAAGTAATAAGTAATAAAGAATAATTGTTTGAGAAATTTTTATATCAGTAATGCATCGTGACACAGGAAGGAAAAAAGAACTATAGAAAGTATAGAGCCTTTTTCAAGGAATTATAAATGCAAAATGTAAAGTGACGAAATATTAATGTACGTAGTTTAAAAAATCTTTAATGACTTGTAGAATATAAATAAATAAAGAAAAATGTTTATATATAAATAATTAAAGTAAATATACATAAAAATTTTTTAAAAAGTTTCATTTTAAGTATATTTTCACTTCTATTCTTGTTCAAACTTCAAATAAGTAATTGCAATAATTTAATCACATTGGACTTTCTTAATCGTACAGAAATTGTTTCATTAAAAAAAAGAAAAACAGAAGAAAAGCTAGATTTATATATTTTTCTAAAATAAAAATATCTTTCTATATCGAGCAATGGTGAATTGGAAAGCGAAAGACACAACTGGTCACTGTGTTTTATGGAAAGTTTAAGAGCGTACAAGTTTTAACTTTACCGTTTTAATGAACATTAGGAAAATCTTACGAGTACAGGAAGTGGTGAACACCGTAGTCACTTAAGCGTGCGCGAGGACGAACAAGGAGATGCACGTAATCTCTCAATTTCACGTGAAGGGAAGCGTTATAAGACCTATCTTACGACAGTCTTTTTTTCACCAGCTGGCAGGCGCATTCTCGCTGCCGAGAATGGACAACGTTGAAACGAAACTCGTCAATCGACGTCCTGCGTCTTTTCGATCGCATGTGTTTCTATTTTACTTAGCACTTGATACTTGTCAATGTTACGAAACTTCACGGTTTCACCCGCATATCGGTTTGTGTGGATACAAAATTCATGTACTCGCTAGAAAATTAATTAATTCTTATGCAACTCGAAGTATGTACGTTTCGAAGAAGTTTACTTTCAACTCGAACCGCTATGGTTAAAAATGAATGCAGTAAACGAATGTAAAATTTTTAAGGCCTGAACGAACGTCTACTATTCAAAATTAAGCTACTGCGGATTTCTATGCAAATTCATATTTTTCAGAATACAGTAAAGAAGTAGAATTTCGGTAAAATATTATTTCACCTACTAGGTATTATAAGAAGCTCCATAATCTGCATATTTTATATATTTTTTCATATTATTTGGATATTTTATATACTTTTTTCATTCTGTGTAATTTAACATCTTCGAACTTCTTACAAATGTATAAAAATTCACAATCTAGTTATTATATACCTTTCAGAAACTAACATCAATATAATACTACAAAATTTCTGTTTACAATGTAAACATTTTTATCGAATATATTGTGAAGAAAGTTTGAAATAAAGAAGAAATAGCATGATTTAATAATAAAATTTTATTTATGTAACAGGACAGAAACTCGTGAAATTCACATGATTCTTATATCACTCTATTAATTCTGTTTTAGTGTAATAAATTTTACGCAACAATTTCATCGAGCATAAATTCAAATAATCAACTAATATACCAGTGACACCGTTTACGTATATTTTAGATAATTACCCGATATAATGCACAGCTAAACTGGCACATTAGCCCTGTCAGTTTAAAACGCGGATGTCAGCACCTGTTCCTTATAAATCAATTGTCGGTGTGTAATACAATTTTAAATTTAATACGGAATAAAATAGAACCGCATTCCAGTTAATAAGAAGCCAAACGTCCCGCGATTTATAAATGGTAAATCAGCGTAATTACTTATTAAACATGAAATAAGGTCGACCTAGAAAACAGTTCAATCTGATAATATTAGTCGTTGCAGAGGCCTGATAAATCATAGCAATAGAGATAAGTATATGTATACCAGATAAGCGTATATATACAGGGTATTGTAAAAAAAAATGTTAACACTTATACGAAAGTAACGTTTCTTTTTAAAGAAACAGAACTGACAACGCAATGTATCAAAATCAATCTCCACCAGACAATCTCGTTGCCACTTCAATCATTTGCAAATGAAAAGAATAGGAAATGGATAGAGGTACAAATTGTTCGTATAAGTGTTAATATTTTTTTGAAACACTTTGTATATGTATACAAGAATATACGCATTTGTGGATCTACCTTAACCCTCTATATCACGAGTTTTCTGTGTTTAAGAGAAGAAAAATTACGATTGAATACAATTTTACAGGTTGAAAAGCATGAATTAATAATTAATATACAGAAATTTAATAATAATAATGTAATAATGCTACGATGCAACAATATATCAGTAAATAAATAAAATGTAGAAAAACGGATATGTAATTTTTAAGTTACATGGCTCTATAGAGGTTTGAAAATTCTATTTTTATCATGCATAAGTATATGACCATCTTATTTTCTTGCCAGTCGTTTTAACGTACAATGTCAGCTTATTTGTAACTTTATATATTCCACAGTATGAATAATTCTGTATATATATGAAAAAACAGTTTATTTTACTAATTTATGCACTTTACTTTGTATTTTATTAATTTACTTTGCTGCGACTTACACGGAATAATTTGACAATTTTCGATATTATACCAATTGTCTCGTAAACAGAAGTTAATATCTAAAAATTAATATTTAAAAGCAAATTATGTAAATATTAAAATGGAAGAAGCTTAATAATCTAATTATTTATTATTAAGGTAATTATAAACTATAAAGAATTATGTGAAGAATTGAATGGCTGAGTAAATGTTACGTATGATCCTGCGTTAACATTTTATATGCTAGGAAGTTTCTGATTGCGAGAAATCCTTGCAAATCGAGACATTCCTTTCCCTCAAACAATGAAACGTTCCAATTTCGAAATTCAAATTGTCGTAATTGATTTCGTTTAATATTAAAAATCTCAAGATTTTACTTTAACGTACAATTTTCCACTACCGTACACGCACATACTGCAAATATTTTTCTCGGCGAATTCCTTTGAACCCTTTCTTTGGTTAGTTTCCAACTATTTCAAACAAAGGTATCGAAACGATTTGACCAAAAACGATACAACCATGAACGTCCCATATAATTCATGTATATTTCATCATGTACACGAAGAACGCGCCGGTAGATCTGTACATTCCCTTACCTTAGCGAGACAGAGAGTGCGCTTGGCTGGTGCACGTGACTATACTCGGTGCAATGCGTCTCGCGTCACGTGCAACGGATAGTGCACTGGCTGCCACGCTCTTGTGCACGTGAATTCTGCATAAAGGAGCAACGGTATCAACGCTTTTATACCTGTACAGAAATCAGGTCTATCTGAGCTCGCGTCACTTGCCAATCAAGCTAATAACATTCGTTGCAGTGTTTTGATGCAAGTTATATGTATACTACCTTTTACGGTTGAGTGGTATATAGATACCAGGGTTGGGCGAAATTTTACTCGACGATGAATATAAGTAAGAAATAGAATTTTATCCAGCCGTTCAGTTCGAAAGTTATTATACAATCTTTTATTAAACATAAAGTTAAAATTAATCAAACCAAATTAAAAGAAACTGTGCAAATCATGAAAAGTATATAGCCTGTGAAACAAAAATTAATTTCTCTATTTACTGTGATTTATTTACAATCCTTATGCATATGCACATTTAATTGGAAGAAATTTTATGTTTATGCACGACAACAACCCTAAACATACAGCAAAGGTCGGTAAAAATTATTTAGACCAATTACAGAGACGAGATGAGATAAAAATAATACTCTGGCCACCCCAATCACCTGACCTAAACATTAATACAATATGGGACGAACTAGGTCGAAAAGTATAACAAATATATCCAAAATCAAAATTGCAATTATGGAATAATTTAAAATAACAGTGAAGCAACATTTTAGGGGAAACAATAAAAAAAACTAGTACACAAAATGCCAAAAGTAGTAAAAGACGTAATTAAGAACTTCAAAGGATACGTTGACGAAGCTAACACAATAATAGAGTACAGTAATAAAATATTAAACATAAATGATCCTGATAGTCTAAAATATAAAACAGAATAGTGTGTGTTCAAAATTGCCGAATAATTCATGACTTATTTTAGAATTATCTTAAACTTCGTAAGTATTTTAATACTTATAGACGGGAGTGTATAGCGAAACTAGCTTTCAAACGTAGATTTAAGTCAATTTCCAAATAAAAGTTTTTACATTTCCTTAAGTAGCTACTTTTCTATTAAAAAAATCTCAGTAAATCGATTAAAAATGAGAAGATCACGTAGAATTGTAAGTGTACATGCGGTTTATAAACGTTAACTTAATTTTTCTAAAAAAGGACTTAGACCATAAAGGAACATGTTTAATCAATTTCTTCCTAACGTTGTATATACGCATTTTATTTTAGTGTGAAAAGTTTTGGAGTGTTATAATCACGGTTACTTATAGTTGTAAATTCTTTTCAAAATTTTTGCATACCTTTAAACAAAGGAAAGATAGTAAAAACCAATAATTCGGATTTACCCTGTAATTACCCTTCCGATTCAAATAGAGGATTGAAACTTAATATACGATGTTTTCTGTTAGTAAACTATTGTATAAACTTGTAACCGTTTTAACCTGCTATATCATCCTTTAAACGATTATTAAATGTAGCTTTATGACACGGTCGTCATTCGATGCTCTTTTTGAGTGCACCTTCTTTTTAATCTCTCATTTAATTAAATTTTCTTTCAAAATAACGCAGGAAGTATCTTTGTTAAGAAACCAAAGCTTAGAAATAATTTAAAAAGCACAGAAATTTCGAAATAATGTTGAAGTCAAAGACTATCTTCATGGAGTTTGTAGAAATAAATGTTATGAACTGAAGTAAATAATGTAGTATAACACTACATAATACTAAAATATCAGAGAATAGACATTAAAAATTATTTTAATGAATTTTTATTTGGGGGAACTCCGATATTTAGATCGAATAATACTTCTTATAGGCAAAGACAGAAAGTCTTCTTCTATTCCAAACAGGGTTTCTTCAAGTTTCTAGTATGATTGATGTTTATTGGTTGACTAGTTTGATTGGAGTGGACAATTACTTAGTTACATTCTACTTGTTCTTGATAGTGGTTACACCCTGCTGATGGATGACTTAAACTATATACAGGGTGAGTCACGAGAAACAGAACACCTGAATATCTTTGTTGGATATAAAAATATGATAAATATGATGAAATATACGGGTACATCAGAATTAGAATGGTTTCGAAGAATGCACATCGTCGTTACAATATTACTTTTTAATGCCATTTTTTCAGGATTTTCAGTCACCAACGTTCTTCTAAATGGGACTGCACATTTTTTTCCATTTATAATTGTAGCCGATATCTAAATGAGTTCGATCATGTAACAAAATATGACCTTCAAATGACCTTCAACCTGGAAAAATGGAATAATTCACATTTTGTTTCAATGTTTATTCTTAGCAATGTTCGTTTGTCTAGCACACACGTGGTGCTATCGCCACTAGCTCTGTCGCAAAATAGTCAAACTTTCCCTTGCTTACGATACAGTACCGAAGTGAGTCTACTATATAGTACCCTTTAGTGAGATCAACTTTTCGTCACGCAGTACTGTATTCATCCGTTAGTGAGTGACCGACTTGGTTACCCGTAGAAACAATAAATTCTGTCGAATCATCCCTAAATCTTATAGTGGAAAGTAAAACTGGCCGTCTAATGAAAGTGACCGTGCAGTGAAGTGAGTTTACTGACCCAGCTGTAACATCAGCTGTTAAGGATTGCCTTGAAAAATCAGGATCGGCACAGTGTCAACGACCCACTTCTGTCGAAGCAGGTTATTTCGTGAACGAATGAGTAAGTTTAACTAGCTTTTCTAACCTTAGTTATCCAAATTATTTTTCTTAAAACATAATTTATCCACCTGAAAACGTGCTGTTAAAAAAACATTTCTTTCATAAGTAATAAAACACTTTATTCCTTTTGGATAACGAATAAAAGTATCGAACATAGTTATTAAACGATTTATTAGTTTATGTGTTATTCATAAATAACGAATAATTCCACATTATTCTTAATTTAAGACGATGTAACATTTACCACATGCTTCCCTCGATACCCACGCTGTGCCAATGTGTTTGTTCACGCCCACGATCGAGCGCGGTTAAGACCCAACACTCGCGTGGTTGAGCACGCGCTCTACGCGCGCTGTGATTGGCCAGTGTTTTTTGTTAATAATTCAGAAACGAAGCTTCAACCTACATTTTAGTAAAGCAAAAAGTTGTTCAGAGTCATCCTAGCAACCTCCCCCCCCCCCCCATTTCTGGGAGTTACAAGAGTTACAGAAAAAATGGAGTAATTAGCTTACGGAAAAATGAACTTTTCTAATCAATGATTATACAAAGTAATTTACTAATAAACTTTCAATTGATCAAATATGGATATTTTAAAATATCAAGTGTAAATTGTTTGTAAATAAATATTCCATACTAAATCATACGTAAGTTGTGTGATTTCTCAAGTTTTTCCAAAAATAAACTTACACTGCTTTCAAAATAAGCGGTCCAAATAATGACCCTTATTTATCTAATGCAAATGAAACTCACTTTTTTCCCATCGATGAAAGAAACTTCTAAAAATTGTTAATTCTCGAGATTTTCTGCAACGTTATACATAATGTCGCTTCAAGTGATGCAATCCAATCAAGAACACCGTACTTCCGCAAATACCAATGATTTCTTTCTCGCTACAGAATTAAGAATAAGTTCTTTAGGGTAGTTTCACAACGAAAATGGAAAGAAAGGAGAAAGAGAGTTACCTCGCGGCAATATAGACGATAGCGGGCCCAATCGCGGTCTAATAATTGGTAAGAAAGAATGCGTCATACTTAACGAAAGGGTAAAAAGCATATTAGTAAACGAGTGGAACGGACCTATGTTTATCCCCCACTTTAGATGCACAATAAATCACCACAAAAATAATAACGTCCGTTTAACGATGTTAATTGCTTGAAATAATCGAGTCCTTTGGGGGAGCCTCTTTCACGTTCTCAGCACAATAAACTGGTATTTATTCCGTTTCCCTGTAAATCTGTGAGTCACATCGAAACTAATAACGTTTGTTATATCTTAGAAAGTTGATGTTTAAATCAAACACGCTGCTTTATGAAGCTGACATGATTGCTCGAGTCTGGCCACGCATTTGAAAAATCCCTTGGGCACGGGTTCGTGCGTCCAAACCATGGAAATATCGATAGGGAAATAAAACCATTGCGGCAGCTGCTTCGATCGCTTCAAGTATTTCTCGGCACAGGAAATATTACACGCATAATTAACCTTGTAATCGTTGCAAATTTGCAATCCTACACGACGCACGTACACGTATCTCACTCGAACCTAAATACACACGTGAGAATGACTTTCGCTCTAGTTCAATATCTAAATATAAAATAACTTCTACAAATGTCCACTGAATCGGATTTAGAAAGTGGATAACGTGTATGTATCGCGGATTTCTCATTCGATTTCCTGCGACACAATTGCAAAAATTCTGATTGCTGAACGACTGCATCCTTTGAAATATAAACAAGTGAAATTTAATGAACGCTTTACGTGTGCTGGAGTTGATTGGAATCAACGATATGAATCTTGTGAGATTTCCTTTTGCTATCGTTAAAGTATCTCTGAACTTAGAAATCTGTATTCTAGATAAATTTTTAATAATAGTCACAAAATTAGATAGATGTGTATTTCTAGAAAATTCTATATTTATGCTTTCGTTGAAACGAACCCTTTCAAGAGAAATGAAAATGGAAAATGTTTTTATTGAATTATTTCGTGGTGCGTGTGTGTAATGTAAGTCCGCAAAAATGAGTCGACGCTCTAAGAAAAATTATTGTAAATATAAATGGAAAAATGGACCTAATAACTATTTGTTTAATATATATGGATGCTGATATTTTTTTTTTTGTATTTATTTTCGATACTCGTTAAGATTATATACTCAATTTTGTATTACTAAAATAGCAATATTTTTATATTTTCAGTTAAATATAAACAAATGGTCAATTTTATTCAAAAATTCTCTTATTAACTATTATTTGAGCTATACGAATAAATATAATACTGCGTTATTATATCAAAATATCTATGATTTCATTCATTTTCCCCCAAATTCTCCTTACCAACGTAGGTCTACACTCCATTTTGTGAGTAGCAGTATATAAAGTAGTATATACGTTCTTTTCTCAAACATAAATTGAATAAAGACTTCTTTTCATAAAAACTAAAGTGCTGGACTTGTGTTATTTCCTCTATATCCAATAGTTTTCAAGCAAACTTTGCTGAGTGATGAAACTCATTTCACAATGGACGGATTCGTTAATAAGCAAAATTTTCATATGTAAGAAGATAAATGCGCATAAAGCAATATAAACATAAATTCAAATATATTTAATATAAATTCAAATACAGATTCTTTTAAATACAAACTATAGTAACAAACTTGCATTATCGTCTACACTTCCAATAGGTTTTAATAAAGATAATGTTTAGTATACGTTTAATGGAAATATAGTCAACGAAACTTATCTTGAAAATAATTGAACAGTTTTACGCAGTGATAGAAAATCACAAAAACACGATGTATGAATTAATAATTAACGATAATCTCAGTCTACTTTACTGCACTCGTAACCTTGACGATATGTTGCTGTTGTAAGCGAGAGGTAGTAATAGCAAATTTGCATATCCAGAGCGCTGAAGGTTCGTGTACGGTATATTCACTTCCGCGTATTAATTATGCACCTTGATTTCACTAGTAATTTACTGGATCGATACGCCGTTACATGCACTTTGACACATTAATTCAGTTCCTTGTATGTAACTAATTACAAATCAATCACACGTTTACAAAACACGAGTACTCGAAACTAGTAAAGAAATCCAGGCAGATATTTCACGAATGTAATTACTTTTCTGTGAAAGCAAATTTGAAATATCATGGTATGAACATGCAATAAATTTAGATATGACTTTATTGGCTGCTGTGATACGGCAATACATACTATCGTTACCCTCTGGAGGAATTCCTCCTTTTTTATTTTTTTATATTAAACGAGCTAATAGTTCCTTTTTATACTTTTCTGCAATTTGTATCTCGAATTAACGACTTGCAAATTGTAGTAATATGCGCATTTCGTTTAAATTTCTTAAAATTGCGCATTTAAAAGAAAAGTAATTAAAAACTTCACGAATTTTGAAAACTTCGTAATTTGCAGTAATAATTGCATTTTGTCCAAATTGTGTCGAAATTGCTCATTTAAAAGGAAAACGATTGAAAACTTTACAAATTTTAACATTTTAACTGTTTTAAGTGTATTTTCAACACCGTTTCCGTTCAAACTTCAAACAAGTAACACATAATTACGAAGTTTTCATAATAATTGATTCACTAACTGTATTTTAAAAGTACTTTTTACTTAAGAATTATGTTTTATATGAATGCAAAAATTGTTAGAAATGATTCCTGTATATTACACTGCTACTTTCAAATGTTCTACATCAAGTATAGTTTAATATCTGTACTACTTACTGCTCGTAATCCCATCGTGATAGATAAAAGACTCTACCAGACTCCGTAAGGAAAAGTTCATCGTTCCCTAGGAATCGTAATGACCAAGATATTCTATTACTACGATCGATTCAACAGACGATTATTTAGAAAGTCTGACATTTTATGACAATAAATAGTTAAAGATATAATCGTATAAGTTAACGTTTAAAAATATAATCGTATAAGTCTATCTAGAAGTCTTAAGTCACAGTGTAATCATGTACAAGTGTTACTTGAGAAAAGTTCAAGGTAACTTAATCACAAAATAAAATTTTGCATAAGAAAATGTAAGTCCATATTTGCGACTCAGTTATCTTCATATACAATCACCTCTTATTAAGATATACTTCTAGTTTAGGGATATTCTGTATGTTCAATTTGTACAAATAATAGAACTTCATATCACACTTTTGGTTTTTTTCTTCCGTTATCAGAATAAACTGTGATTTTTTTAAAACACTCTTCTGTGTACCACTTAAAGGTACATACTACCTGTATAACACACATTCGCTTGTATTCATCATTTTCCGAAAATAGAAATATGTAAAATGAAATAACATCAACTGATTTAATCCTTTGACTTATGATTTCTTTTGCTGACTATACATTTGAACATCAGCTATTTACTGTTTTAATACTATTTTACGTAAAAACCATTAATATATTATAGATTAACTACAATTGGCAATCCTTAGTCTTGTAAATTAAGAAGAAAGTTAGAATTAAAGTTAATGTTTGTTATTGATGTAACTGTTTTTGTCGCATCTTAGCCGGAGTCTGAGTTACGAGTTTAATTCATTATTCTATATAGTTAACACTTTCTGCTTTCGTAATATCAATATTAAATACACAACGCTATATCGAATAATTTTGGGAGACATGGTAAACTGAATTATTATTAATTTTTTAGAGCATTGATATGTTAAAATATTTGTTAATTGTTTTGTTAAAAAAAAAGTAATTAAAGTTATACAAAAACCAATTCTGATATTTAAATTCTTTTAGTTTTCATTGAAATGCGTTCGAAAGAAACCGAAGCAATCTCTCGCGCTATTATTTCTATGCTATATCGTAAAAATTAAATAGAAGTATTTAATATATTTCCACACACTGACGAATTTCATGACAACGTTCATTTTATCAGAGTAAAAAGTAATAAATCAATTATAAATCCATTGTATATCTATCGTATAACCGATTTTAATCTATTATTACAAATACAAATATTAGGTGGGAACAAAAATTCGTAAACACGTGAAACAGCAAGCAAACAGAAAAAAATGCCAAGAAATATGCCAAGTTCTGAGAGAATGGAAGTTGCCTTAAAGCCGGCGAAAGGCAGCGTAGCAAAATGATGCTGACTTTGTTCAATAAATCTACATACAAGTATCTAAATATTGTCTTTGAATATTTCACTTAAAAAACCTGTTTTTTTCCAACCAAATATATATATATAAATATATATATATATATATATATATATATATATATAAATATATATATATATATATATATATATATATATATATATATATATATATATATATATATTGTATATAAATTAAACAGATTTCAATTTTCGACTGTCACAGCGAAACACACATTAACAGTTTCATTCGCTGTAATAAATAACAGAATTCACAGTATATTACACGCAACAACAGGAAAATGTTATATCCAATGACGTTAACTCACAAAAGTAAGTACACTTTCCGGAGAAACGCGTCTCCGACCCTCGATGCGAAACGAGTTTTAAGGTGGCCTTGTAGCGGTGTATGTTGTACACGAGCCGTGAAGACGACGCCGTGGTTAATTGACAGGACAGCCGGTCGCGTGAATCGAGTTGAGTGGCTGACGCATGCACGTGACTCGGTCACACTTTTCCTTCGATGGTATTAACCCGTACGAGGAAAGGCGTACAAGCGTGACTCTCTTTCTTTCTTCGCGGTTCTCTTTCCGGTGTTGATCGGCTTTTACAGTCTGCACGTGCAAAAGCACGTGGAATCACGTGCCGCACGTGATCTAGACATCGACGTGCTAATGGGGGGCATTATTATTATCCTTCGTTGCCCCACATCATCGCTACGTTTCTCCATCGATGCCTGTCACTAAGCTTACACGTTGGGTCCATATTGCTCGTCGCCCTTGCTCCTGTATCATAGTCTCCTTGAAAAAATGTACCAGCAATTCTTGTCTACTCATAGGCATATCACTATCGTGACAGCAAAGTAAAACTGACAACAGAACGTGCTTACGGACAAGCGTACAATTTTCTTGACTTAAGCTGGCACGCACGAGAGTGTTATCGGCTAAACCAGATTAGATTATTGATAAATTAAATAATAATCAAAGTAGGATCGACAGAGAAGAATGAGATCACTTTCTGTTTGATGGTATAATAGTCAGAGACATGGAAAAGATAATTCTTTATTGTAAATTGGTGTCTACTGCCCATTTGGCTTGGGTATTAATAATAGAAAATGAAAATAAATTTGAAAACCCTTTTTCTGGGAATAGAAAAACGAAAAAGTGAGAAATGTCCGATTTGTTCCAAAATTTAGGGAAAAAATCTCCGAAAGAAACTGAAATTTTCATTAAAAAAAATCTTTGGAATCAACGTAAAAATATGTAATTGAATGACAGTGAGATCAACAGTGACATTTCTTCCTTTATAGAGTTGTGTAAGGTACATCATTCATTTCTGCAGTTTGCCGTATAGTCATTTTTTTAGATTTAATTTTTATCACAGGTTCATACATTTATTCCGGATACCGTGATCTCTGATTAGTCTTTTGTATGTACGTGCAATCAATCTCTGTATAGAAAATTATCATATTTTAAATTATTAAAATACTTAAATGAAAGAAAAGAGTGTTCCGATTCACTCCAAACGACGTGATTCAATATAATAACTTGAAATACATGAAATACTAAATTTGGTTACCGTGTAAGCTAAGAACAACCAACACGTTTGAATTTTCAAGCTTACTTCTTCATTTTAAATATGAAAATTGCTAATTACGTATTTTAGTTTACATAAATTACGGTTTTGTAGTAGATGCGAAGGAAAAGAACAAGGAAAAATCGTATCCTGCTCTGTTGTGTTATCTTTGGAAATATTGCACAAAGAAATTGTTAAATGTTTTGTTGAATTTATATGATTGAAACACGAGAATATCTCGTTTTCAGCTGGAAAGTCGAGCATAATTACACACATATTTGCATATTAATTTAAAATAAGTTTCACATGCTTTGAGAAAGTTACTATTTCATATAAAGATGTTGTGTAACGTCACTGCCTGATGAAAACAACAATGCTGGAAACAATAAGATAGTGATATAAGCAATATCATTCTATCAGAAGTTTAGTAAGATGTAATATACATGATGAAGAAGATTTCACAAGTTCAAGAATTCGTTTCTCTTCACTCTGACACATTTCTCAACAGGGTGAAATGTGATCTTTTAAAAGAATAAACTGACGTAGGACAATAAAGAAGTATTAGCAGCAATATCTGTACATAATTAACATAATGTTTGCGAAAATGTAATTATCATTGTCAATGACAAACGAAGTATCTTCTTAAGAACATTTATCCTTTGTTTAATATTATCTTGTCGAATTAAAATTGTGTTATGAAAATTTAAGCATATTAGAGCATATTATTCCATAGAAATTTGGTGCGATTAACGACAAAAGTATTGTATAAAATATACACGTATACAAGATACATATATTCTTTTAATATTTTCTTGAATATATCTATCTTTAAATTAATCTATGAAGAATTCTTTTTTAGTGTACTGTAAAAATTTTCTGTTTTAATAATAAAAAGAAGCAACGTTCTACAGAATTTTATTAATAACGAAACATAAAGGTACATTATTATAATAAATAAAATTGGCCACACTTAAAGTAACAAAGAAAAATATTCATGTTGCAATTTTTTTACAAAATAAACGATATGAATATAATAATAATAAGCGACATTTGATATTAATTAAACGTTTCGGTAAATTAAAATTGTATTATGAAAATTTAGATATCAGATTGCACGGAAATTTGGAGCTACTAACAACACTATTGTACGAAATGTACATATAAGCTACATATGTTCTTTCAATATTTTCTTTGATATTCCTATCTTTGTATTAAATTATGAAGAAGTTCTTTTTCCTATACAGTGAAACTTTTCTGTTGTAATAAAATAAAAAGAAGCAATAGATTGAACATTCTTTATAATTTTATTAAAGACGAAACATAAAGGTATATTATTATAATAAATAAAAGGAGGAGCAGTTAAAATAAGAAAATAAAAATATTCCTACTTAGCGACATAGGGTAGGAGAACCGAAAAATGTGGGAAAATTAAAGTTCTAACAAAAATGAAACGGTTGAGGTCGAAGAAGGGATCCAATAAGGGAATTGTATTATAGTTAAAACAATTTTGAATACTATCACGTACTGAAGAGACGGGACACTGCGTGAGATTATCATGATTAGCATCTGTAGAAGGAAGTGTTCTACTTTCGTAAGAACGAAAGAGAAACGAAGAATGGAAAAAGGGTAGGGTTGTAATTGTCTAGAATAAAGGTGAATGTAAGAGGAAAGGAATAAAAGGGAAAGAGAAGGAAGATTAACGCTCCCGGCGAGTTAATTACGACGATTAAGGGCAGTAAATTTTACGGGATTTGCTTTTCTATGTACATTACGAGCAGTAAATCAAATTTATCAATGCGAAACAATGTACGATTAGTTATCATTGTTAGACAATTTTAAGCGCGGTATATTATTCAACTCTTCTATTACTATAAATGTCAGTTGAAATGCGTAATGTAATTATAGGGACGAGCATCGAATGAATGTTGGAAAAAATGTTTGTTAATTTCAAATAAAGTTAAACAAATTTGATCACTAATATAATTACCAGACTGCAGCTTTTTATGCATTCATAGGAAATTTAAAAGAGAACAATTTCGCAGAATGCACTTAATACGAAAAAAGTGTAGAAAATATCTAAATTATAGGGACTTTAATATCTGGTAAGTGAAGCAATTTTCTACCGAAGTTCCACTTCTTTTCTATTATATTTAAAGAAAATATAAATTTGCATAAAAATCTCTAGTCTAATAATTATATATAATGTACACAGTACTTAAGTACTAAGTACTGAGAGTTAAAGTTTCATCTGCTGGAATGTCAATGCACTGAAGCAAAAGGAGCATACTTTCATTTAATTTAAAAAATTTATTACAGTAATTTACAGAGGTTTATTACAGTTGAGTGTGTTAGAGACTGTAGATTGAATAATTATCACTTCGACCAGAATATTTATTACATTATATATGAATACGCAATATACGTAAATGAAATTCAAAGGATGCTATTGAATACAATAGTATGTAAATTTAAACATTACCCACCTATATTTTATTTTATTTTATTTTTTTTATAGAAACACGGCATGTCACGAACGTGTATTAAAGCTAGTAGAATGTTTATTACAATTTTGAAATTACGGCAAATAGTAAGCAATATACATACCTAGGTAAATTTGAGAAAAAGTTTCACAGACAAAATTATAATAATAATGAAAAATTAAAAAATTGATAAAAATTACCGAAGTATTTAATTAAGATGAGATCAGTAAAACATCGCCGTGAATTTTGTTAAAATTAAATGTTAGAAATATTTTCTCATTTAAAATTTCTTGTATTGAAAATAAAAAAATAATAGTATATATAGTGTTAGGCCAAATCTGTCCTCCTCAAATATCTACATTATTTTAAGAAATTACACGAAAACGTTGCTTGCAAATGTTGTATGATTGCAAAAAATACATAATAATAATACAATTCTGTTTCTTCAAGTAGAAAGTTTAATTTTTGATGGTCAAATTCGATGGAATAGCGGATTTTGATTACTCGCGATACATTACACCTGTTGATTCGAAATTGACGTTTAGTCTGTCGTACACTAATGTGAGAATCATCATTCACTATCGCAAGGACACTAATTTCATTGTCTCCATTAGTTACAGAATTTTTACGACTACTCTTACGAACACCAAGACTTCCGGTTTCTCTCAATGTTTGACACAATCTTCAGAACATCCGGTGTGAAGGACACGTGTGGTTCGAACATCTTTCGGCATACAAAGCTTGCGCTCTGCTCGAATTTTTCTTACTTTCTCCATAAATAACGTACGTATGTACTTGTTTTTGATGAATTAAAATTTCATAATTGACAATCTTATGATCACTGAATGAGAAACTTGTTTAAACTAAGAAACATAGAAAGTCTAACAACGCTATTTCACGATATTTACTAGGTATTTCACGGTTTACATCCGAAATAGTGCATATAGTTTCGAATATTCTTCATAGTGAAAATAATAAGATCGAAGTCGAATATCTCAGGAATGACGAATTTTAGGATAAACCTACCTTACTACTTTTATACTCAAAATTCAATGTTCTATCGAATTTGGCCATCAAAAGTTGGACATTTCATTTAACAAACCGAAATTGACCTAAAAATCTCTCCCAAGTCTTCATCTGAAAAGACACTATTGCCGCCATGTTATGTCCTTCTTACAACCACATACTTAAATTTTGTTAATAATATTTTCACTTATTCCTTGAAGTAAGAGAGATATTTGAGATGGACAAAATTTGTATAGCATTCTGTATATATTTGGAATACATCAATGTACATTTCATTCTGAAAACTTACATAAAGCATTTTATTCTACGAGTAAGTTCGATCACTATCAGGTATTATTATGAATAATTGAAAGTCTTTTAAATATGTTTATAATTCAATCTACCAGTAATATATCACTATTTTATCATTCATAAACAATTCCTTTTAAACATTTTAACACTCAAGCTTTTTATAAAAATTATTTTATCTTATAATGTTATGAACATACAAATTAAAAGAAAAAGAAAAGTTTAATTCAATTTTCTTAATTTAAAACATAATACTTTCAGTAGATTTTTTCATTTATATTAACATAAAGGTTTCTAATGTTAATTTGTATTGTTGAGAAATTAATGACTTAAAATACTATAACATTAGTAAAAATTAATTAACCTACCTGGCATAAGTCTTCCTTGAGGAGGATATCCCAACACCTGCGTTCCAATTAAAGACACGACGATTAGAATATTGGTAACTGTCATCTTTGTTATCACTCCTATTTTAGGCAATCTAATCACAAATAATTGACGAGAATATTAAGAAAAAAATAATTGAAATACACAAGTGACACACGACCGATCTTTTTAATTTTGTTAACGAACTTTCCGATTTATTATCAGAGATGATTAATTGTCAATCTAAGACTGCCGTGACGGTAGTCGGCAGAGCTCCTACCGCTATCGTTCGGTACGATGATCTGGAGGGCCGCTAGGCACTTTCACCGGTTTTATACGTGCGCAGAAAAGTATTTCTTCTGGAAGGGGAAATTCTACACGGCTCTTTGATACGTTACAGGAGTTTGCTGTGTAACCAAAATTATCGTAATAATAATCCAAATGTTCACAAAACTTTTTAACAGCACACTAACAGGTTTTACAACTGTAACAGGCAAGTGAATAAACATTGATAGCAAGTTGGAACTCATAATTGGGGTACATCCTTGAGAATCGTTTCTTCTTTCCTTTTTTTTTTATTTCTTAGTAGAGATTATTGACGAAAATGTCATCTGAGAATTTTATTAAATTGTATTTAGTACCTTTCAAGAAATGGATATAAAATATTTTTTTATATAAACTAAATTTTATTTCATTTTTTACAAGTTACATTCTTAAATTTACTGTTTGGATTATTGTAAATTGTTTCGATTTCAAGATTACTTTAAAATCATTTCTCCTTCTTTTTTAGAATTATAATTGACGAAAATGTTATCTGAGAATTTTGTTAAAATGCGTTTAAACTATATTTTTTCAGAAATGAATGTAAAGTAATTTTTTATTAATTAAATTTTGTTGGCAAATGAAAATTTTAATTTCACTGTTTAGATTAATATGAAATTGCCTTTATTTCGGAATTATTTATTTTAGATAATATAGCATAAACAAAAATAAGAATGCGAGATCATTAATAAAGTTAATTATCATGTGTTAATTATAGATATTTCTTATATAGATTTTTTTAAATGAATGAATTAACTGACACTGTTTAAAATAGCATGTTTCTAGATCCTTTCAAACTACGTGATAAGCAATACTAAATTAACATATAGTATATTTCATATATTTCATTGATATATTTCAAAATATCAAAACTTTTAACAAAAATAAAATAAAAATTCTATTTTAATATAGAAACATTTTTAATTTACAGCTTTCATTTTTTTAGTATACTCCCAATTTAAGAATTATACATACATTGTGCATTATAGCTAATGTGTAATTTATTTACCTAAAAATTATACTTTTTAAAGAATCTAAGACCACAAGTACTTTGTTTATCACATACAGTTGACTCTGTTAGTCATGCATTTAAGGTCACATACGGCAATAAAGTTAGAATGATACTTCTAGAATAAGCATCAAGACAGTAAGTTAATTAACGCAGACTCTAACCTCAACTCTAACCTCTACATCCACAACAGGCAGATATACAAGATGAAAAAAAAAATAAGTTCTTTTATGCAATAACTGATTATGCACATCGTGAATAAATCACAAATGTACCTTCCAAATACTAAATTCTGCAAAAGATAAATTTTTCACTGACGTAATTTACGATCCTTCCCTTTCAGAATATACGACATAAAACTACATTAAGAATTCATACAAGTATATAACTTTGCTTAAATGCAACTCAAATATTTCGCTATTACTTTCCCCCCATAGCACATGCACAATGAAACATAGGATTGTCTTGAAAATAATTCTAACGTTTTTCAAAAATATGTACTTCTAATCACGCATGTGTATCTATTCGTTGCAGACCACTGATTCGTTGATAGCACACCGGTGAAGTTAGCACAAGCAAATAACGGAAAGTATGCAAACAAAGTGCTTGACAGTTCAATAGAAGCGGTTTCGTTCGCTTAACAATTTATACTAGTTTGACATACCGCTCTGATCATGTGGCTTATCATCGCTTACATGTAGCGGTATTAACATTCGTACTACCTCCATCGCTGTGATCGATTGTTAAGCACGCTGCAGACATGAATTATGGTTGAACTTATAAGATTCCGCGTTTACTTTCGTGACATCATTAAGCGAGATAGTTAAAGCTAGTTAGGATGGAAAGTGAAATTATCTATTTAAACCAGAAATTGATCTTCGATGTTGTCGTTTCTGAACACCGATCGACAGCGACTTTTTCGTTTCTATTAATATTGTCAGAAGGCATACGTATGTACATGTAATTGGTAGTAAGAGAAATGAAATTTATATAATTCTTGAGCCAAGAAATCTTCCATTAAATTGAAAGGATGTAACTAGCGTTTCTTCTTGAGAATGTCTTAGGAATTTCTGGAGAATTTTTGGAAAAATTTTATAACTAAATTAACCCTTTCATTGCTGCTGGCGCCTATAGGCGCTTTGGAAATTTGCTCGTACTCCTCTTTTACCGTCCTGCGTCTTAGTTTAATTGTTAATTTTATCTTTTGTGTACTTCCACTTTAATTTAACGGAACGTCTTTAAAATTTTTAAACTCTTGAAAACAATTTGATAAATTTTACGGCTGTAAATTTATTATCTACTTTTCTCCACGCATTGTACGTGCTAAAATCTGCTGTAATGAAAGGGTTGAATTCGAAAGGTAACCATTATGATTACTAAAAACAATTGTTTCTTTTCAATATTAAATTTTCTATATCTTATATGCATAATATCTTTCAATTTCATTCAATATCTTGCTCTATTTTTTACAATAAAAGCACACAGCGAACAGATAAGAGCGTTTCAAACGATCCGTATAGTTCAAAAGAGAGATAATTATTTACTAATCTAAAAATAATGAATTAAATAGATAACAGTTCGTTAAGCAAATTATACAATTATTGTCTCAGTAGTTTAATTTGCTTAGGAAAAACGTCGTTTTATGATAAAATCTTTTTCGTTTAAAATGTTCAATCCGTGTTATACACGTTATAAACACTCGTGGCCTTAATTCCATGACGTTCTTTTTAACAAGGAGGAACTCACCATTAGTCAACTTATACGAGAAACTATTAAAACTCGGGGTGTCATTTTTTACAGTACAAGATATTTCTTGATTTTTACTTTTGCTGACTGGTGTATATTCGACAATTACACCGAAGAATAGTCTTGACGTCGTTTGAATCATTGTCCGCTGCACCTTGTCGGTCGTTTACAAGATGGAACATTATTGCGCCTCAGATTATTATCCTTACTTGTTGAACATAATTCGTTCGTGTATTTCGAAAGACTCAGCGATCCTCCCGAGCGCTGTACGTTTTATATTGCCTAACGCACGAATACAAGTGCTCCAGTCTAACTCATAACGCGCAACATTCTCAGGTCACTTTCGTGATCGTGCATCAACGTCATGTATATTCCGTTGTTTTCAGATCAGGCTAAGCTAGTCACAAACTCAAAAATGAGATAAATTTTGTCCCGTTTTTCATTTTATTTCTTTTTTATTACTTTCGTTTAATTAAATTAATCTTAATTAAAGGCTTAATGGCTCAGTTTAAAGTTTCAACGACGCCGAATTGTAATAATAATTAACAAACGTTGCGCAATTGTCTGTTACTGACTAAAATATGCCTCGGAAGCTTCAATGATGCGAAATTTCATTAACAGTATCCTTCATAGTGGGTTAATTATACGAATTTCCAGTTTTGTCAATTGCATATGCAGAAAGACGAGTTTTATGATATAGAAGGATTTTCTAATGAATAAAACTTTAAATCGATCGAAGGAAAAATATTGCAGCAGTGATTATTATCAGTATCTATAGGGGATGTCGATAAAGTTTGGTGAACAGCCCCGAAAAATAAGAATTATCTCTTCAAATCACTTTAAAGATAATTCCCTTTCAAAATAATTCCTTTCGGACATAATTCATATAGGTGCTTAATACTTTTTGAGAAAGTTCTTCTTAGGCATTCTCTGTTAGTAAGGTCGCCATATTTGCTTGGATGCCTAGGATACAGGAAAATCTTATATCGTTTGAACCATTCGAAAAAAGATTTCTAACTTATTCATCAGTTTCGTAAACTGTCTTCAACGTGTCTTACCATTTTTTCCAATTAAAAATAAAATTGAATGTTAGTCCTTTACATTATGTTAGATTAGGTTAGATTAGATTTCGTATAACGAGTAGTTTACGAGTAATTTCAAATCGTCAAGTGAATCGCCCTGCATGTATCTACAGTGAATATTCAAATTATGATGAGTAGATAAATAAATTAAATATTTTATATTTTCAATGGTATTATAACTTCAATAATAATAAAATACACCTTTTCTAATGTTGTTAACATATAGATAGAAAATTTGACCAGATTGTGTCACCTTAACTAGCTAAAATAAAATTTAACTCTTATCTTGGCAATTCACCGAATATGAATTCCATAGGAAATCTATAGGCATTATCAAAGAGTCCAATTCAATCAAAAGTAATAATTAATAAACAGTAACGGCTTGAGGAATAAAGTGAAACTGTAGAGAAAACAAAGAAGTGTTTAAGGAATTATAGATGCAAACTATGGAGTGATAAAATATCAATGTGGTTTAAAAAATTTTTAGTAATTTGTAGACGTTTTATAGTTTCATTAAAAACATAGCAATACTTTACATAATAAAAAATGTTTTATTTCAGGTATATTTTCAATTCAATTTTTGTTCAAATTTCAAATAAGTGATACATAATTTCGAAATAATCGTAATAATTTGATCACTTAGTGTACTACTCTTTATTTGCATAGAAATTTTGTTTAGAAGAAAAGGGAATACTAGATTTATATATTTTTATAAAATGAAAATGCCTTCCTATATCGAGTAATGGGAAATTGGAAAGCGAACGACACAACTGGTCACTGTGTTTTATGGAAAGTTTAAGAGTGTATAAATTTCAATTTTAGCGTTTTAATGAATGTTAGGGAAATCTTACGAATGCAGGAAGTTGATTAGGTTAGGCTAGGTTTCATTTTAGATGTATTTTCAATTCTATTCTTCTTGAAACCTCAGATGATACATAATTTCAAAATGATCATTGTGACATACATGATAAAAATATGTTGATTTAATAATTCATTAGTTTTCACAATATATTACCGAAGAAGTTATCATAACAACATTTATAGCACACAAACTATTTCATCGGTTCTTTCTCTAGCCATATTTCATTCGCGATAGTAATTTCAAGCCAATTCGCATACTCATGTGAATTTACCTTAATATCTCAACACGAATCTCAAGTGAAGTAAACATCTTTAATAATTAGCAGTAGCCGAGGAAGTTATGAAATCGTTGATCTTCACTCTGTACCGACGTTGCTCTAGAAATTTTCCTTTGAATTACACTTTCGCTCAGACATATTATTTCGCAATTATTGCAGTGCCAAAGTACTTGACCGTGATCTTAATTAATATGAAAATTCGCAACGCTGTAACGAAAGTCAGCTCTCCCTCCTACTGAAACTTCCAATATTTTTTTTTGTTTTATATCACTCGAACCAACATTTCACATTTTTCACATTTCTCGACTTTTCTTTTCTTAAATGTACACGTAGATATTCCGTATTAACATTACGGACTCTTGTACAGCAGTATAACAATATTAAAGAGTCGGCTATTGGAAACTTCACCAAGCGATACTTATGAGTTTTGTACAAATATGCTATCAGGTTATTGGTCGATAAAAACACACAGGCAGTTTCTGATGTGTTTAATAGATTAGTAAAGTTAATACGTACGAGAATTAAAATAAATGACAAAGTACACATTCGCGACAAAAGCATGACGAAGACAAGACTCAAAATGGCAAGAGAAAAAAAAAAGAAATGTAGAACAAAGGAGGCTGTGGACGATTCCATGCAAATATATAATAATATTGATCAGTTCTCAGGCAACGGCTTATTGATCTTTCATCATATACATACATGTTTACGAATAATATAACCCTTGAAGAACACAATTTTTATTCAGAAATTTTACATAATCTTGATGAAGAGTTTAATTAACTAAATTTGTAAATTAAAAAAACTCATTTAGGCTGATCCGGTGCTTTATCACTACACCATATATTACACCTTAAAGTGGATTCGACGCTTAAACCGCTAATACGTCATGCGTTGTATGAAATGCGTTACAGCAAATCATGCTGTACGAGAATTTTTCTCGTATAACGTGAATAATCTAAAATAACATGTTTGGAATGATTATTGCCATGCGAACTATTATTTTCTGTATTTTATCCAATAATACAGTTTTTTGTAAATAAATAGCACATACATACATGCTTGTTCAATTCCAAAGACTTAATGAATGCGCGGCTGTAGTTTTTAAAGTTCATACAATTTCAAATAGCTTTAAGTGTTTTCTTGTGGCTGTGCTTTCAAATCTGAACATCAGTTGTGTCAATCTTCGTAGAAGATTCTTAACCACTATAAAAATTACCGGTATAGCACTTGCAAATTGTTATAACTTAATTGCTGATTTTTATGCAAATTTACATTTTTAAGAATATAGTAAAAGAAGTGGAATTTCGGTAGAAAATTATTTCACCTACTAGATATTGTAAAATTGACGAGTGAATGAAAAACGGAATTCTTCAAAAAATTGATTTACTTAATTTAGAAACAACTTAATTATGTACTATTTACTTATTGATAAATTTCGATATGTTTTCGTGTCATTACATTAATAAAAGTCTACAAAATTTTCTAGAAATTAATAGCAATAGCTTCTGCAATTTAGCTTATGAAATCTGAAATCTGTCAAATTGACAGGTTCCGTAAATCCAGTGTTAAACTAAAAATTGAATTACACGAGCATCTAAAGAATGACGTAACCTAACCATCTTTTTACTTTTTTATACTGTTGATAAGGTTTTGTTACAATATACGCAATCCTTGGTACACTAACGAACCTTGAATATATCGTTGTTAGCAAGTTATTCCGCTGCAGTATTTAAGTACGTTGAAGCTATTGTATCAAAATCTATCGTTTCGATGTACAGTCAGAATGAACTTTCAATGAAGCAAGTAAGTATCCTCCTTATTAATCAAAGTGAACGTTATAAAACTATTCATCGGCGCTTAATGACTCGACAGTAAGGACCCTGGCGCAATTTAAGCTGTTTCAAACGTTGCTCGGTACCACGTGGCGTTTGTTCTCGTATTACATTTACTTCGCTCTACATCTTCACTGACACTTTCAGAGACTCGAATTATAAATCGTAGAATAGCCGACGTTGCGCAATAAAATCTACAGCAAAGAAAATGGCTGATGTAATTAAGATGTGAATCTCCTCGGAACATCAGCACATTGGTAGCTGTAATGCATTCTGACCTGATTTACATTAATCAAACTATTTCGAGGAACCATTGTGCATCTTCCATGGTACAATAACAGCTTAATTAATAGAACGTGCTCGAGTTTCGTATTTAACAATTTTGGTCGTTTTCAACGAGTGTGTTTATCCGATGTCAGGTATGAAAGTGCTAAAAATACTAGAAATACTCGTACATGTAACCTTCAAATGTATATATAAATAATTATGATTATCATATTATTAACTTGTACGAGTATATAATCTGCTTAATTAATAAAACGAGCTCGAGCTTCAAATTCATATTTAATAACTTCAGTTATTTTCTACGAGTACGTTTATCCAAAATATCAGGTATAAAAATACTAAAAATACTTGTGCATGTAAGCTTCAAATATATATAAATAATTATGATGATCACACCACTGATATCAGTGGATATAAATCTTTTTCCGTCCGCTAACAAAATATTTTAGTGAGCGGAAAGATGATAACAATATATACACTAAATGTCATTCAAATATGTATATTAACTGACTTTTCATCACTTAACTTGAAGGTTTACATCTTTGCTAATATAGTAGGTCCTCGATAATTCGAATCTTAAGAATTAAAACTTTCGAGTTACAGATGTTTCAACTAATCGAAACTTCTGAGTAAAAAATCTTTAAGGAACGAAACTTTGACATAATTGGGGACTTTATAGACGAGTTAGATTTTTCGGTTGATGAATATTCAAAAAAGGACAAATTCATCTTTCAACATTCAATTATGTGCATTTTTATTGCATATGTATATTTACACATATAAATGTAAAGAGAAGATAAATTTTAAATAAAATCTGAATGGCAGTTTTCGTTGTATCTAGACTATTATATGTTACTAAACACATTTAAACATGAAGAAAATAATTCGAGTTAGCAGAAATTTATAATTCGATATATAGAAAAAGTTTTTAAGTTACTAAGATTCTACTGTATTTTATCAGCATACCATTATTGCAAATTATGCAAATACTCCAAGTGTTCTTCATAATTATCTTCAATTTTCGTCTGAAGAATATTGCACACAGGAAGCAAAAAAGAACAACGAGCCATACAGTGAATCACAAAAGTATTCGTTCCCTCTTTAAAACAGAATAACTTTTTTAAAATTTAACCAAACAACTTCAGTTTGCTTTGAAAAGTTAGTAAGATTAGTTTACTAGATGACGAGTACAAAAAATTTTGAAAATGTTACGATTGATTGGAATCACGAAGAAATTAGTAAAAGTCATTCTTGTAATTTGTTTATTTCAGCCTATAATAACAACAATTTACATCAATTATTTACAAGCTGAAAATTTCATCGAAATTGACCAACATTGCTACGAGGTACAAATTATTAAAGTTAGCGAAAATCGAAGTTTTTCATGACATTCAGTCTACAACTGCAATAAATCTAAAGATTCTTACGTCTTTCAATGCCTGTCGCTTGTTTCATCGATCGATTTCAATGATATTATCGTAGTGTATATAACTGATATGAATCTATGAAACGCATTTTTCAAATGTTTATTACAGGCTCAGATAAACAAGTTATAAAAAGTTCTATTACTTCCTATACAATTCCGAACAATTTCAATTTTCTTAAAAAAGTTTTTTACACGTCATCTAACAAACTAATCTTTCTAACTTCTCAAAAAGAAACTCAAGTCGTTTCGTTCAATTTAAAAAAAGTTATTCTGTCTGAAAGAAGGTACGAATATACTTCTGTGATCCACGGTATTTCAAGACGAAATATTTCGCCGGAGTGTCTTATACGTGTCAGTGTGCAGTAAATAAAACTTTTACACGCTTGGAAAGTATTCCATCCGTTTATGATAATAATCTAAATCGTTGCGATTATCATCCGGTTAAGTTTATTTCGAAAGTTCAGACGTGTCGTAATATTTCTTTGCTTACGGAAAAGAAACAAAAGAAGAAAAAAGAGGAAAGAAGGTGGTGCAAAAATAACAGTAATTAACGATCCAAGGAAAGTGCTTTTCATTTTCTATGATTTTACCTCTCACAAAGCCTTGGTTTTTCTTTAAGCATTCGAGAACAACGACCACCGTTTACCTGAGTCATTATGCGACTTTCTTTCGATCAAGGCATTTACTGTCACACTGTTTACGGTGTTATACCGACTATTTATAGTTATGAACGTATTACGTTGCTATCCGTATGAAAAGTTCACGGAAATTAAGTTGCGATGTCTTTTTCCTTCTTTTTTTTTCTCTGTCTTTCTCTGTTGATGTTATTACAACGATTGTCCCGGGACTGACTAAATGCTTTCTGACGCTCGATTAAATTTGCACAATTACAGATGATTTATGCATGTCCTTTTACAGCACAAGCGGTCAATGACTTGTGTATCTTTTCATGTAGACGACTTTTTGTTTTTCTCGTGCCACATTAAGTGAAACGACAAATCCATGCAGATATTCTATACCTATAAAATCATCGTTTACGATGGATTTAATAGCAAATAGATTTACATTCCATGGCCTACGCTAATTTATGAACAGCGTAGTACACGTGAGAGCGGAAAAGTTACGATTTTGATTTTCAACTCATCATTTTCCAATTATAAATATATTTTCCACCTATGCAGCTTTGTACGAAATTACCTTCTTAACCTCAATTTTAGAACTGTCTGACGGACAGTGTAATATTCATTGCATAGGTTTTACACTCCAAATTAACTCTTTTACAGGTCTTATTCGCCCTTCTGCAACTCAAATTCACCTTTTTGTTAATCAAATTCATCTTGTAGATGACACAAAAGTGAATTTTGCTGTAGAAATTGAATGAGTATAATTTGAAGGAAGAGTGGCTAGTTTTGGACAATATAAGTCAGACAAAGCACATTTTCTACCATCATATCCTTTAATGCTGAACCCCATTGAAGAAATCTTCTAAAAAAAAAATTAAATTCTGTATAAGGAATATTTTGTCTGATTCTTCAAACTGTGGACACTTAATTAATGTTATTAATCATTTTGTTGCAACTATCACTCCTACAAATCGCCATAATTAATTATTACATGAATATGTACATAAAATTACCTCAGACAGCAGCAGGAGAACCATTATAGATGAATTTATCTGTACAACATGTATAAATATTTTTTATGTTAAATAAACATTTTATGTTAATTTTATGTAATTTTATATTATTTTATGTTTAAATATTATTACATATATGCAATGAAATTTATCTTTCAGAATAATAACTTTGCATCGGATACGTTTTTGTTAAAATAGCTTCAAGAGACAAATTTGTAGAAAAACTTGAGTTGCGAAAGGGTGCACTTGATATATAAATAGGTGGATTTGACCTGTAAAAGAGTGAATTTGATTTGCAAAATGGTGAACAAGACTTGCAAGAGAGTTAATTTAGAGTGCAAAAAGTAAATATGATCTACAAAAAGATTCATTTGGAAAGCAAAATCTGTGCAAGGTATGGCTAAAAATATTGTACCAGCAGGCAAAAAGTGAATTCTTACACAAAAATGAATCAAAAATATCAGAGATGCAGTTTTTGAGAAAATGTGATTTGAAAATCTGTTTCGCAGATTTGTAAAGCACGTAACAATGTATTCCCAATGAAATTATTATTCAGGAGACCTTGTATTGTCGGTAAATGACGTGTCAGAGTTCTTTATTTATCCAAGTTACATTTTTTTAATCCGTTACTTCCTGATGTTTCTTGAAGCAGAATCAACATCTCGTGGGTGGACATAAAATAGTTGCAAACATAGGTGAGATTTACGATAATAGATACAATTGATGAATTAAACAGGTATGCTGTCTCGTGCTCGTCTGATTGCAATCGATCGGTTTCAACAAGTACCGTTCAGCCGATGAGACTAAGATAAAGGAACTAAATACGTGAGAATTTATCTTGTTTCTCTTAATATCAATTTCAAACACTGTTTTAAATCACGATTGAATAATTAAGAGAAGTCATTTGAATACCAAATTATAGTACTATCGTACACAAAATATATTTGTAGAACTATGTGTTAGGATTTCTTAGTAAAGAATTATGCCACGGTCGTACAGAAAAGCTATCTTTAAATTCAGGATTTTCGTTTATTATTTGTATGCTTTAAAGTATTTCGAAATGCACAGATATATTCCTGCCAGCTCCTTCAAATTCTAATTATTCACAAAGTAATGATGAAAATTTTCCTTTAACGAAATTTGATAAAATTATAAACACCACAGGAATATACGATGTTTAAATAAATTTATATTAAATAAAATAAAATAAAATAAAATACTTTTCCATAATTCTAATTTTTTTTCATAATATAGAAATAAAAATAAAATAAAAAATTGTTTTGTATAAAATTAAGAATTGTAATATTTATATTAAAACTGTATAAATTTTTTTATTATTACATTTTTATATTAAATACAAAATATATGTATTTAAGGAGTTATTTAATGTACACAAATATAATCGTTTAAAATAACAATAGCGATGTATGATGCTACGTTACAAGATGAATCCTTGCTTCACAATTTTAGCTCACGGAGAAACACAACGGATAATTTAAACCGTTTAACATTGAAGTTTTACATACTACGACTGTAAATCTTCGAATAGTCGAACTATTTGAAAAATTCGGATAATTTCGAATATTCTAAGTGCTTCAATTTCAGATTGTCTTGAAGATTTTATAAGTTTCAAATATTCGAAGTGTTTAAATTTCAAATTGTCCTAAATCTTTCCTAAATTTCAAATGTTTGAAATGTTTAAATTACGAATTATCCTGAAAATTTCGTAAATTTCAAACATTCACAGTGTTTAAATTTCGGATTTTTCCAAATATTTCATAAGTTTCGAGTGTTCGGATATTCCACTTGAAACGCCACTTAATTACAATAAGTCATAATAAATCACATCGCTAACTTTCTTTCCTTATATTTACTATACCTTTTATTTAATATCGATCATTTCTAGTCACTTCGATACACTTAATCGATAATTATGTATAGACGCAAAATTTTTCAAACTTTAAACCACAGTAGGTGTAACGTTATAATCTATTCAAACAGAAATTCAAAACATATATGTTGAATTCCCTTATCTCATTTTATTTTTCAAATAGAACGTATTGTAATACGAATATAGATCGTTTGCACCGATAACGCACGTATGTAACGTTAATAGCCAGTTTTACAGATCATAAAATATATTTTTCCTCGTTCCTTCGAATCAATGGAAACTTGCGGTAATATTCTAACGTGTGAGGTGAAAAAAAATTCGCAAGGTCTATGAACGCCAAGTGCCGTGCAAATTGGCTTATGTACGTTTATTAGAAATAACACCAAGAGAAGGGCATATCTTTTCTCACTTTTCTTTTTCTTTTTTCAAAGATATAATCAAGTGAATAAATAATATACCGATAACACAAACGTAGATATTGCACATATGTAAACGGAATCACGTTCTACGTGTTCTATTAATCGCCATACAGCGAAGAGATAAAGCTAAGATTGAACTGTCGCTCGGACATTCTCCTCTTTTCATTCTTGTGCCTTCTGATTGAGGTATAAATCATTGGCTTCTTAATTGGGCAATCTAACCTGGCTTATTTTTATGAGATATGTTCCAGTACAATCAGATGAGACGGTAGTTATTAATTAACCGTAGTGAAAGTCGAAGGATTTCGTGGTTAGTGTGAATTGTTCGAGCGCATTTACTTCTGGATAAGGACAGGATGTACAGTAAGACCGTGTGTTAAGTAATACAACCTACACAACATCGAGTGATCGTAAATTTTCAATCACGATTCATTTAACGGCGCTATATCAATTAATTACACTACACTATCTTATCGAACGTCGACGGAAGCATCTAATAAACAATTGCTGATCTGTTAGGTGGGAAGATTAGATGAGAATTTTCGAATAGACAAAAGTGTCGAAGAGAAATTATTAAACACAGTGGAACCTTAATAACTCGAATCGTAACCATTTCGGCGCTTCCGAGAGTCTCTTGTACTCTTCTATCACCACTTTCTTTTACATTAATTTAATCCTTCGTGCAGTTTCACTTTAATTACCGAAATAAACTTAATATTTGCAAATATTTTGAAACAATTCGATGAATTTCTACCTTTCACCAGGCACCTTAGGTATTAAAATCCGCCGTAGACGAAGGGTTAAGGAAAGAGTTTCAAATTTTCGGGTTAGGGAGGATTCGACTTACCGAACTTTTGAAGTAAGAAAGGTTTAATCTTTTAACAAAGGTTTAATCTTTAAACTTCTCGCGAAGCTGTATCTCTTTACAGCAATGTTCGATGCGGACTATGCGTAACTAATACAGTGTGTTTCATAAATTCATGTTAATACTTCAGGGTATATGTAACTCCCTAATGTCCTGCATATCTTAGTTTTCGAGTGATGGAGAATTAAGAAAGGATTACACGACACATTATTGAGTTTCTTTTTCCACAAATCTTTAACTTGCTGCTACAGTATCACCTCATATCCGACATGTTGGTTGCTGAATGAACAAATTAAGACAAAAGTAACTCACAAAACATTACAGATACAGTGAAGGAATGAACCATCATATATCTAAGGGTATTCTTAAAATCTTGCGCGATATGAAATATGCAGAACGTTTATTAAAATCATAGAAAACTTCCAATGAATAAAGAAATCGTTTTGATTCTTCTATTGAAAAATAACTTGTTATTCGACGTAACCTTTAAATCTTCTGCAATCGATAGTTCCATCGAAATAAGAATCTTACGTTTCAGTGTGTCTATTAAGGTTGTGCTGTATACAGTCACGATCAAACGCAATTATCCCTTTTCCAACGGCAACAATAAAATACTACGTGGCAATAGTTAGACGCCTCGGGTGTAGGCGGATAACAAGCCACGAGTTTCGACCGATTACCGATCAACGATTAAACTGCATTCCTTGCCACCGTTTTCTTACCTACACTAAGATATAGAATTCAGCTTGAAAGAGTCATCGTTACTCTATGTACTGTATAAAAAACCGAAACATTTTGCCAATCTGCAGGTTACTTTTAATGGAATAATACTTATAGATTCATTTTTCTTTAACCCTTTAACTACGAAAGGCATACATATATCTCTCACTGATTTATTAATATATACGAAGGCATACACATAGTCTTCCAATCATTTATCAATATATACAAAAGACATAAATATATACACCCTCTAAATTTATCTTACTATAAAACATTAATTGTTTTCTAACATAAAATTTATCGTTACGTGTATCATAGCAATTGCAAACAGCTGAATATTGGCAACTGCTTCGATGTTCACACGTTTTTATTAACCCTTTGACTGCAGAATTCTCCAAAACTTGAATTTTCTGTGTGTGCGGAATATCTTTTCAGGTAGCGTGAATTTTGTCGCCATACCAATTGATTATACAATGTATAATTAAGATACTATTTTAGTTCTTTACTTAATGTCAAATTGAAATGAAACATTTATATTTTTTCTGCACGTATACTGTTAATTTAAAAGTATTCATTTTTTAAAATCATGTGGAGCACATCTATGCGTTCTCCCTATTTCATCATTACAATCCTCGTTCAAATTTGACTCTTTATCAAAGTTCACTATCGTCTCTTAGAGCAAGTTCTTCATAACTACTCAATATTTCTAAGGTTTCACAGAAACAAAAAAAAATAATATAACAAATTACATTATGATATGAAATATTATGGCATGCTACTGCAACAATCACAACCGTTCGTCGTCGGAATAAATAACTCCTTCAGAAACAAAAATTAAGTGGCTGATATAAACAGAATTCTGTTTATTCTCGTTGCTATCTAGTGTAAAGATACATGTCTAATTTTAAAGTTGATTATTTCTGTTTTCAACTATCGAAACATATATCGGACGCATATATGCGTTTACAGTCCACATCAATAGCTTCACGTGGGCGCATATTGTATGTCCCTATAGCAGTCAAAGGGTTAATACTATTTCTTTGCTATATATTTAAGTACTTATTTATTTCAATTTGTGATCAGTTTTATCATTGTATCCATTCGTTATTTTTCTGAATAATATAGAGTACCCTAAAAATGTTCAATTAGAAGAAGAAAAAACGAGTAAATATGATAAGTAGTAGTGGCAATCAGTCGCGGCGACTGACATACGAATATCGCACCCTGTAGCGTACATAGAATTACTAACTTTTGAGTATGCGGAAAATACATTCGTACGAAACGAATGCACCTAGCGGTGAGTAAGAGTCCTCAGGTTAGGTCATGAAACCTGGTGCTCAGTGTTAAATGCTCTCCGATTGGGCGGACCTAGCTTTCTCAGCTAGTACAATAAGTACTGACCTTTTTTTTCGCAAAAAGGAGTCAGTAATCGGCCCTCAACTTGCAAACACTGATATTGTTAAACGGTATATACCTGCACTACCCCAAGGAGGAAGAACCCTCCATAAACCGGGTCAGGATTTCTAAATTTTATATCTTTCGAATATTTCTCCAAATCCTGACCCGTCGGTAGAGACAATAACTTTATGAAGCCATTGACTCTCCATCTCATTCCTTATAAGTCCATGTTTTTTCACCGATGACCGAGGCTTAGAATTTTTACTTTGTTTCTTTCATGTATTGTTCACCTCAGAGTGCTTCATAAGTTTATTACCTATACCGGGTTCGAGGCAAGCGGATTTTCGCGACGGTCACTCAAGGGGCACATGTTCTACCTGAGAGTGACTGTTCGCTTGGGGGTGGTTATTTTTTTTGTATCTCCTTCCACATTTTTTCTAACCTATCAGTTAAAATATCAACCACCACCCTCGCTACTTCCGACTAATGACAATAACCAATCCGCATGTCTCAAAACCTAAGACACGCCTTATCCGAGGTAAGATGATCGACAACCGACGGACAGAAAATCAGTATTACAACAAACTCCTCTCTCTTCACCACATAACGCGAATTCACATTGACTTTCTAGACACTTACACTTATAAAAATTCCTAGATTAAGATAGCTTAGATTTCACTCTTGTTATAAATAATAATTGTTTGTTACTAAAAATCCAACCCATTCTCATTCAATCATTCCTTACCTACGTAAAACTTCGTAAGGGAATCACGCCGGTTTAGTACGTCGCGAACCGCGTGAACAGATATCTAGCAGAGTATGCGGCTCTTTCGCACTTCGGCACTCTCTAGTCTAATGCAAAGCTTGTTGCTGTGCTATAGAGAAACAGCAACTCCTTCCCGATCGCTGTAGCACAGAGGAAACCAAGATTCTACGAATGTTCGGTACCTCAGTGCTTCTTAATCAGTAAAGGAAGACGTCCCTGACGGCACCTTTACTGTTCTTATCTCCCGATTATCCTTCTTAAGGAATAAGACGTTACTCACGCGGTTCACGGCATTTCTGTCAAGACTTCACCGAACTGTCAGCCACCGACAACCCTCTCCCCTTTCTCCCGTCTCTTTATCACTCTTTCAAAGCCTACTTGAAGATACTACTTCAATCGCGTCGCCGTACGACATTGCTTTGCGCCGAAACCCACGCTTGCAATGCAAGTCGCAGTTTGTAACCCACGATCGTGAAAAATATATTTGTGGGTAATACATGAAGTATGTACTAAGTAGAACATACATATATATGGATGGATTGATATTAATATATGGATGGATATTAGAATGCAATTGTAGACTTTTTAAATATTTTTAACCATTTTTATTAGGTGCAAAAGAAACTGTTTCCGACTTTTGGGTAAAAACAATGTTTTATTGAAAACAGTTCAATCAACGATATAATTTCCGTTATGTTGATGACCCTTTGCCATTTTTCTGGCAGCTTGCAAATAGCATTGCGAATATTTCGATTGAAATGACTGTATTTCAGTCGGAAAGAATTAATTTCTACACTTACTAACTAGATTTTTAATTCTCATAGATTTTTCTAAACTGCGTATCTCTGCTGTTTCGTATATTTATAAGCCACATGTAAGTACGATTATCTATTGAAAATATCTACTGCAGAAAATTCATAGCTTGTTATGCTGCAAAAATAACTACCTTAAAAATAATGAAATTATTTTGAAAACCTACTGTCAACCTATAGTCCACGCTATCGGCATGAAAATGCACACTGGCTAGTAACGTGATAACAATCCGTACTCTCGACACCTTGTCGTCGATTGGTAAAAATTACAGAAATCTTACCTATCTGCGAAAGTAACTGATTTCTGTACACAGTTGTCTCTCAAAGATTGATCTCTGATCGATATACAACCGGCGTATTTCTACAGTTCTCAAAGTCAGACATTCCATGTGTTCGATCTACCGTGATCGATCATTACTTCACCTATTAATCCTCTGTGTGATGCAGGTCCCGATTTCATTCTCCCGAAGGGGAGAAACAGTGACCGTAACGCATTAATGAATTTTGATACAGTTCCGCAGGCAGCGATTTCAGTTGCAGCTTATAAGTACGATAAATACGGCTTTCTAACAACACTACCTCGTTTCGCTGCTGTACTTTTATCCTATGAAAATTGTACTGGATAGGTTACATCAATTTTAAAACCAATTTTGACAATGATGGTGAATGTACGCTTATTGATAAAAGTTAGGCGTTTAGGAACTCTCGTCTACTTGCGTTGGTTTATGGTGTGTTGCAAACTTAGAACGCCATGAAAAAAGAATTGTAAATCTAAAAGTGTTGTAACTGTTTAATTTTGATATAACTTGATTTATCAGTGCTTGGAATATTTTAAGGCTTGGTTGTTTATTGGTTGGCGTTAGGTATCAGACTGATTGAAAACTCGAAGCATAACAAGAATCTAAGTTACTGAAGGCGAAGTTAAATTTGAGAAGCAAAGAATTTGAAAATATAACTGTATGTCACTTGCGGAACAGTAACTCGATTAATTGAATAAAAAAAACTTTTCTGCAATTTTTTATATTAACATCATTTCACTGGTAAAAGAAGAAACCCTCAATTAACCATTGTACTTCCGCAAATGTTGTATAAGGTCTTCCAATAAGAGCGACAGAACTTTAAATTAAAATGAAACGAAAAGTATGAAAGACAATCTAGTATTTACTATTTTATTTCAAAGTATATTCGATAACATTATACGTGAAATACAATATTATGTAAATAATTACCACAATGGCGTTTGGTGGAGTGAAAACGGCAAATTCAATTTTCGACGGCTCTGGCACATAGAACAGATCGTATTTCACCGATAACACGAATAACTTTTGCTTTGAGACCATCAACAGTTGGAGAACATCAACACAGATTTAACATAGCTCCACAAGAAAACGTCTAGTAACGTCAAGTCGCAAGAACTTGGTGGCCAGTTGGCAGCCGCATTTCTCGATATAATCCTATCGCTGAACTTCGATCTCAATAAAGCGATAGTTGCAGCAGAACTGTGGCATGTGAGTACCATCTTGTTGAAACCACATTTCAGACAAATCAAATTCATCCAATTCACCTCAAAAGAAGGGTAGAATCAATAAACAGTAATGCTTACTAGTAACAGTTACAGTCGCATCTTCTTCATTTTTAACGAAGTAGGTGTTAATGACTCCACCAGTTGAAAAAATACACTAAACAGTAACTTTCTTTCAGCACAATAATCGTTCAACTACTAATTGATGATTAGCATCTGTTTCAATTCGTATTTATTGACAAAGCCTCCCCAAAAGTGAGGTGTATCACTGAAGATGATTTTTGTGGCAAAAATTGGATTTGTCGTATTCACTCCATTAAACGCTATTGTAGTGATCATTTATATGATATTGTTAGGTTACGTTAGTATTTCATATATAACGCCATCTAATGTACTTTAAAACAAAGTAGTGAGTACTAGATAATCTTTTGCACTTTTCGTTTCATTTCAATTCAAATTTCTAACGCTCTTGTTACAAAACCGTATATTAAATTCAAATGTAGAAAATGACTCAGCTGTTTGACTATATTAACATTTCGTTTCGTGAGAAATCTCTTAATTAATTTTACAGAATGTTACCGGTCTTTGTTATGTCAAAATAATCACTCTGTGCACAGTTTTTCTTCAGCGAATGACAAAATATGGTTTTGCAACATGTGGCAATACACAAAATAATTTATCCAAACATAGTTTCTTTTACTTACATTACTTTTAACAAATTTGGGTAGTTAAGTGAGGAATAGCCCCATTCCTTCACATTTCCATCACATTTTACTGTTTGTTCGAGATATTTAACATCAAATCGTTACATATTGCTCCTGTAGCTATTTTCGAATAAGTTAAACTTATCCTTCCAACATCCCATAGAATTTTAAACCACTTAGCAGGAGTCCAGTTAATGTGCTCCTTAGCTGGTGTTTCTTAACTTTTCTCAGTAAGTGTATGTGATTAAAAGCTGATCTTACCGTGTAAAATTGTTATAGACAGCTATAATTACGAACGCTAGCTCTATGTTTCGTTACTATGCAAAATAGGTAGCTTTTACTTTTGTACGAAATACTTTTCATAAATTTGTGTTATGAATAATAACATTGATTAAATTATTTTAATAAAATATTTTTTATTGCAAATATTTAAGCGATTTGATTTACATTTTCTAATTTGCATCTCTTGTTAATCGATGGAAACACATTCATTACACTTTCGATAAAAATGTTTCTCTCGTCTGCATTGTTTACACTGTTAAGTTATATTTACCAGACTTTGTACAAGACAATTTGCTGGTTAGATAAAATTGAGCAAGGAGGAAGATTCTCTTGAAACAATGCAATCGATGTTCAATATCTTCGTCCTAGATCTTTCATAACAGCCAGCCGGTTCTTATAGTCACGAAAACGAGAGTAAAAGCGAGTTCGAACGAAGCAGAAAATGCCGAACTGTCGCAATGATCATTTTTTTTTTCTTTTTCGGTCCGCTTTCTACTACGAAAACTTCACTCGTATGTGTATAATGAGCGAAAGAAATATGTTTATTATCTTGTACTTAACTCGGTTCGCTATCCTCGCTATTCTAACTTTTGCTCATGCGCCGCTCGTTCGATGTTCATTATCAGATGAATATGTACATTACCCAGCAAGTCCATGAATCAACGTTAAATAAATTCTTTCAAAAGTAATTCAAATTTTTAAATAATTTAATAATTGAATTCAAAGAATTATTTAACACATTTCGTAAATTCTTTCGTTACATTGTCAGATACATTATGCAATAAATACAAAGACTAACACTAAATAAATTTTTCCTCTAATAATTCAATTTTTTAAATAATTCAATAATTTAAAATATTTAACGTATTTCATAAATTCTTTCATTCTAATAAATATACTTCTTTGCTCACATTAATGCGAAAATATTATTCTTTAAGCTCAACATGGAAACACAAGCATACTATAATTTTTTCGTTATTAGACTGTACATTTTTATGCAAATTCATATTTTTGAGAATATAATCAAAAAGCTATAAAATACAATTGCTGAAAAATAAATTTTTTCACCTGCGACGTAGTACAAAAAGCGCTATAATTTGGATATTTTGACATTTTTTTCAATATAACATGATTTCTGTGCAATTTTATACCTTTACGTATCCCATATATGTATCAAAATACAGTTTACTTATTGCACATTTAGTTTGTTTGAGAAAAAGTTGTTTTTCTAATTTCATATATGTTTAAGCACTTCTTTTCCTTTCATTTTTGTTGTATAAAGAATAATTCAATATTCTCTACGATTTTTAACGATGATCTATTATACTTCAAAATAAAGATAATTTATTATGAAATAGTGTGCTTTCCCGACTAGTTTTCATATGATCGTAATGTGGTGTAAAATACGTGAATATATTGCTTTCACTGGTCGTTGATTGCTTTCCACTACGGAAAGCAATCGTCGAACATACACAGGTCATCGATGTCATGTATCCAACAAAGTGAAACTTTCTTTTTCTATGACGAACACGGATGCGTAGCAAATTATTTGAACAATGATTATAATATAACAAATTTGTAAGCCTTCCAATACTGATAAACTGTAATTAAACGAACACGTTAGTACAATTAGTATCGAAACAGCTATTAAATACTAAATATACATTCTCGTCCATAAGTTTCCAGACACTTAAATACATTCAAATTAAAAATAATTTCATGACACATAATAAAATCAAACTAACACTTGTTAATTATTTATATTACACAGGAAGGTTAATTATTTTGGTTTTTGTATGATCGTAGTAGTAATCGCAATAACAATCATGCTCAAAGTAAATTTGATTCAAATTAAAAATATTAAAAGTAAATATGATTAAAATTAAAAATATCAAATGTAAATTAAATTGAATTTAAAAATATTAAAAGTAAATATGATTAAAGTTAAAAATATCAAAAGTAAATTTAATTGAACTTAAAAATATCAAAAGTAAGTTTGATTAAATTTAGTTTAATTTTCCTATTTAAAGCAGAAACTGAGTATAGAGTACTATTAATTCGGTGCATTGAAATCATATTACTGATTACAAAATATATAAAAAGTAAACATTTCAATGACTATGAATCATTACAATTTTACACAGCTATAGTAACGTTCGCGATAAAGTATTACTATAAAATATATTTTAGTTACAATAGCTGTACAAGCATCTATTTTACATACATTACATAACAGAAACTTAATGTAAAGTTATTACAGTTATGCAATGATGTAGCTCGTTTATGAGGACAGAAAAGACAAGTAAGTATACTTTCATGTTACGGTACTATAACAAACATAAAAAGATGCTTTACTATGCACACGTAACTTATTACAAAAAGTGAAATGATACGTTCTGCTAAGCAAAAAGATGTACTTACCTATGTTGAAGAAAGAATATATATGTTTATCATAAAAGATTCATTCTGAGGTATTTCCATGATATTAAAAGTAATTATCTAGTCTACAATGATAAATGCAATCTATAAGCTTGACTGACATACTCTTAATTCTTAACAATATTTAAATCTTTTGTCCACAGCATTAATACGAAATATTTGAAAAACTTTACTTGTAAAATACAGGAGTTAGTTAACCTCCTGAATTAATGAAATCACATAAACGTGAAAATGTAAGATTAGATAACGCCTTTAAGTGTTTCCAAGTGACGAAACAGTAAGCAACAGCGTGCATAAATTAAAGTAGAAATTTGAAAATGAAAATGATTAAAAATTCACCCGTGAATGAAATTTCTGTGTACATTTTAACCGTAAAAATATATCAGTAAATCACTAATTACATTACAAGCAAATACATGAAAGAATGTAGACTAATTGTATTAATAATATTCTCACTATTAAAGCTTAGAATGTTAGATGGCACTGAAGTTTTAATTTTCTCTCTCTCTCTCTCTCTCTCTCTCTCTCTCTCTTTCTCCCTCTCCAATTATAAAATATAATAAGAACAATAATCATTCAAATTTGTTAACACAATTGTTGATGTTTTGAAAGATATATCATTAATAATTAATTAATTGTATCATTATAGCATATGCAATAATGGTATAATAATTAAGCACTCTTAAATGTATCAAACGATCACAAACCGAAAGTATTATACATATTATATTCCACATGTTGTATTGATCAGTAGTATTTCTTAGTCGCATTAGCAAGATAAATTTATAAAACATATACAAAATAAACATTATATAAATTTTATTTGACACCAGTTGCTATTTTCACACTTCATGCTTATATACATGTAACGTATGAGCAACATTGTATACGTTGATATTTCGAAAGATATTATAACATAAATAATTAATTAATTTTATCATTACAACATATAACACAATATAGCATATGAAATAATGGTATAACAATTATGCACTCTTGAATGTATTAAACGATCGCAAACCGAAATAATCTTAACCTTGGGTAAAAATTTGGAAGGGCAATTCTCGAAGTCTGTTGCATTGAAAATACTGGAAAAATAGGATATGCTACTGACATTGTAGCATACCGATAGACAACATTCCAGCAAGCAATCTACCGCAATCCAAAGTATGATTTACCTGTTTAAGATTATATTCACGTGACTGCGGGCAGGTAACATCCTGAACGAACCTTCATGGAAAATCAAGAGTCTATATCGAACAGGCGGTAAATCACGATTACGGATCCGATGCTGAATAGGTCAATGTACATCTTCAATCACGGTATATTCTCTGGCATGTGCACACGAGTGACTAGAGTGCATTAATAGCGTAGAGTGTCACTTTTACGAAGACAACTGTATGCACATCTTCCTTCATTTTTCCTATACAAAACTTTCCAAGAGTAAACACATACATGAAGATGGTATGTATGTCGTCGTGCATAGCAACGACCTAATTGCATTAGAACAGTTGATCATTCGTATTTCTTAGTCACATCGGCAAGATAAATTTTACCACGTGACGACGACGACGACGGCAACGTGTGCACGTTCGAGTTATCGAATGTCGTAAATCGTCTGTGCAACGCTTCTTAAGAACTTTTTTCCAGTTCCGTCGTTTATATGCACAACGAAAATGCCAACATCCGATCTGCTAATTATCGTATGTGTACATGTTATTTAATTAATTTATAGGATTCCGAGGGAATTTTCGTTCAAGGGCAATGAATAGACGGAGAATTTTTTTGCAAATTTATATTTTTGAGAATATTGTAAGAAAAGTAGAACTTCGGTGGAAAATTAACTCACCTATAAGGTATTTAAAAAAGCGCTATAATTTGCAGGTTTGCACTCCAAAAAAAAGAATGCCCGAAAATCCGCAATCTAGTAATAAAAATCCGGCAGCTTTTAAGATTAATATGAAAATCGTTTACTTTTCAAGTCACTTTTTATTATTCAATCGTTTATTATTAAAATTTTTAATTTCTAGGAATTCAATAATATGATCAAGTTGAATTAATATATATTTCATTTATTAAAAAAATTGATTTACAATAAGAACAGTTTAACTTAAATATTATATAAATTCTTTTTAATAAGATCTTTGATTAGTGAAAAATGAAATTGTTATATATTTTTAAATATTTAAAAATATAGTCAATTATAAAAGTACATAAATTATTATATTTTTAAATGAATATGTTTAAAGTAATTAGATATAAATACTGAAACACATTCTGTAATATATACATTTAAACAAAAGTAATGCGCACATACACGAAGAATTTTTTGGACACCTTCCAAGGGGAAAGTAAGTAGCTTTCACTTCTGGAATAATTATCCGATGTAGAGGATTGCGCATCGCTACGAGAAAGAAAAATTATTTGAAAATGAATCAACGTACATATATCGAGGGTAGACCTTGATGAATGCTGATAAATATCACCGAAATTATTTCCATTTATACAACTCATTTTGTTTTCAATTTCGTTATTACCAAAGTGCATTATTTTAAAAGTTCATGATTGTCAAAATATTTGAAAGTAAAATTTATAATATAAAATTATGTGTGGCACAATTAATAAAATGTTTAAATGTAAAATTTAATCACGAGTGATACGATTACTGAAATGTTTAAGTATAAAATTTAATCATGTGTGATATGATTAACAAGCTGACAATATTTATAATATTATATTGATTATTATATCGCAATTAGTATCGCAAATACGTTCTTATTCTTGCGATACTGTACATTTACCACACATAACTATGTATGTTATGAACTTAAATATAACACAAGTATAAAATGTATCATAAATGTAAAATTTGTTAAACCTCGTAAAACGTAGAATAAGAAGATACGTATTTAGTTTGCAACTCGTTAAACGCGTAATTTGTAGTTGCATAGTAAAAGTATCTCTATAGCGAAGTCGTAAAATTTTAACGTATTTTGTAAAAGCAATAACTCTTACCTCCGTCAAAGCTTTTGCGTAAGGTATGCAATTACACTTACCTTATGTTTGTGCTACAGTATTCATTATTACACTTACATTATTACCTTTTGTTTCTTAGTTTATTCAATAAAATTCTTTGCACATTTACAACGCGAATATTTGTTACACATGTAAGCAATAAATATGAATAAGCCAAGGAAGTATGAAAATTGTCATATTTTATTATAATGTAAAGTATTTAAAGATAATAACAATACATAATATATATAGTGTCACTTTCGGACACCCTTTAAAATCGAATAATTTTTTTAAAATTGCGACACACAATGTGAGTTTTTTTGAGAAGTTAGAAGCATTAGTTTACTAGGTAATGTGTATAGAAAATTTCAAAAAATTGCAATTGGTTGAAAAGAAAATAGCGAAGGTCGCATTTTACGATTTTTTTATTTAAGCCTGTAACTGATTTATGTCTGACCTAAATCTACAAAATATATTTCTTAAATATTACACTGTACTTTTTAAGACTTTATCAAGGGAGTTCTTAATTTGAACATAATAGAGCATCAAATTTATTTACCATACTTATCAACGCAATCAAAGTTTCGAACTTTCTTCCCAAATACACATTTATATTTTTATATTGATGTTTTTATGTCATAACTAGATTGGGGATTTTTATGCAAATTTATATCTTCGAGAATATAGTAAAAAGAAACAAGAACTTCGATAAAAAATTGTTTCACCTCATAAAAAGCACTATAATTTACATATTTTTCTTTAAATTTCCTACAAATACGTAAAAATCTACAGTATAGTTATAATCATTTCAAAAAATTATATTACACAGAATTATTATTATAAAAAATTGTATTCTAATGGACTAATATTGTAGAAAGTTGTTACAATGAATCGACGAATCTGATAGTGACGAATAATAATATAAAACGTTCATGGAACGGTTAATTCATCATTTAACTAAAAGTCAATTTCAACATAATTACTGAAACGCAATAAGAACACGAATGTTCTATCCCTTTCGAATCCCGAAACAGTTTCCTCATTCTTTCCAAATTAAAATTAACGCTATAATGTTGTTACATCGTGTCGGTATTACGTTCTGCGGAAATAGATAGCTGTATTTTCTAGCTCCAGTTGCACTAGTATAATTAACGAAATTATTGGGAATAAAACACAAAGATCATCAATAACGTTGACTGGTTACGTGTTGTGTAAAACACACAGTTTGCTTTCTAGCCTCTTCTTTGATCGAGCGCAACGCTGTAGTTCTCCGTTTCTGGAATATCACGAGCGTTTCATTTGTACAATAGTTTTATTATAATGCAAACGAAGCAGAGATGATACGTGGAGGATGGTGCCCATCCAACTGGTGTCCTTGCATTCTTGACAATCGCCGTCCCAAATGCCAGGACGCTCCCTCTTCTTTTCTTTTACCTTCGCGGTGGTGAACCTTAAACCCCGTGGAGTCACGTTTGATGGTATGCGATTCTGATCGCAGGGAATCAACCGACGCCTCGAGTAACCTTTGTAAATTGCCTCGTGCCAGGTTAAACTGCATGATTGTAGTCACGTGCAGAATAGCGTTCTTATAACCCTACTGTTGCTTTATACATTTCTACAGAATAAGAAAAAATTCTTCCTATTATCCCTGAAACTATAATTTTTGCAATATGTACTGTTATAATTCACAACGTTTCGAATTAATTTTCGTTAATTGTAAAAATCTAAAACTTGATTATCTTTAAGTGTGGAAATATTTATCGCTGTAACGAATACGACAGTTCGTTTATGCGTTTTCACCTTTTTAAAATATTGTAAATGAAGAATCTAATGTAATTTTGTATTATCTATATTTATGTGTAGCTTGTATAAACCTCACGTGAAATTTTTAAAGGCTTAATAAAAAAGAAAATTAAAAAGAATTTTTATTAACAAGAATTTTTATCCACTGTATTTATCCTGGTATCTCTTTATTACAGTATACACTTGGAAACTTTGGTGTTTAATAATGCGGTAATTATAAACGATAATACACGTTTTATAATAATATTATTAAGTAATCATTATATAGATATTTGTCCATTCTATTAAAATATTCTATACTACTGCCTCTTCAACCCTTTATAACGTCATGTGGCTTGAAAGTTTCGTATCATGTGTTTATATCTTTTTTATTCATTCGTTGTTATACGATTAAATTATGTTGTCGTAATATTATATTATTCTTATAAATTTCTTTAAATATTCCTTTTTACAGGAAGAAAAAATGTAGAATTGTAATAAAACGATAATTTTTTTTCTCATGAACGAAGAAAAATGGCGAAATAGAGAATTGCAAAATATATTATAGCCGGGATGGCCAAATTGTGGCTCCCACATACTTTATAAACTCGTTAAGTATTGATATGTATTCATATAAAAAAAATAAATTAATAAATTTATGATGAAGCTATTTTCTGAAAAAGATATACATATAAATAATAAGATACGTGTTTATGTCTTATTATGACCAAATTTGGCCATTCCTGTACTATAACAATGATTTGGACAATTACAGATCAATTCAGACGGGTCAAGTGTAAATGTCTGAAACGTTTAGACATAATTCTGTCAAAAATGGGGATGAATTATAAAATTATAAAAATAAACAGGTATAGTTACGGTGAACTCTTATTTTTAAACGAAGAAGGTACAATAAATGCTTTGAATAAATAGGACAAATCTATATTCTCAAAATGAATGTAAAAAGGAAATTAGCAGTGAAGATTGTTTGAAAAAATAGCGATGGAGAATACAAGTGTTTGATGTAGAAAATAAATGTTAGAAGTAACGACGTAAGAATGGTATAGAGAACAGTGAGAAGATGGCACAAACTTGTGTGAATTTGGCACAATATTGAACAATGATTGCGTGATCATGCCGACATTTAGGAGAAAACCTTTTCACCTGACGCTCCCTCGAGTAACAGATGAAGCAGAAATCGATCGTTTCATGATTTAATACTTTGACTTCCATTCTGCAATGTTCGATTGTAAAACAGCAAGGAAAACATTTCGGGTTGGCTTTTATTGCGCATCGAATCGAACTTTCGATCACCTGGGAAGCAAATTACGAATAGCCAAATTATTTGCTTCCTTTTCTCAACCACGAAACCTTCAGAAATTGCACGAATTTATTAATTAATTACTATTCGTATGTTTGTTTAAATTGTAACTGCTCCTTCTGTCAAATTACTTTCAATCGAGGCGTAATTTAAAATATATTTATTCAACAAATCAACTGATAATTTCTATTATTGTAAGTTATATATGTTAATATTAGCAAGCATCTATCCACAAAGTATTTCACATAAATAGATTTATACATTCTTAAGTATCGTAAAATGTATGCTAGTAATTATACTATTAACTGTAGCATTTCGATCCGAAAACGTCGAACGGTATATGATGTATTTATCTTCAATTAAGATACCTTTTATTAATATATTCACATACACACAAATCTCCCCTTGAAAACAGTCTTTGTTTCATAATGCTACGACCTTCCATTGCCGAGATATTCATGTTTGAAGTAAACCATTATTTTCGACACTTTACTCTTCTATCCTTGTCGCAGAATCTGGCTTCTCGCTCTCGTTCCACCCGTGCCAGACATTGAGTCAGCATTACAACATAGTTGCACATTAGTAGAAATGTGGGTCAGACAGCTAGAAAAAAATATAGGTCATACTACTACAGAGAATATGGGTTACACTACTACAAGAAATACAGGTCACACCCATTCATGCTTTACATTAGGATATAACGTTCCATATCTCCGGAACTAATTATCGTATTGTCTCCAAACAAAGTGCATATTTCTCTCTGTCTCTCTCTCTCTTTCTCTCAGCTCTCTCTTTCTCAGTTTTCTTTCTTTCAACTCTCAGTTTCTCAGTTTTCAGTTCTCTCTCTCTATCAGCTCTCAGCTTTCTCAGCTCACTCTTAGCTTCCTCTCTCTCAATTCTCGCAGTTTTTAGTTCTCTCTACTTCTCAGCTCTCTACTCCCTCAGCGTTTTCAACTCTCCTTAAACTCTCAGCTCTTCCAGCTCTTTTTCAGCTCATTCTGTATGTTCTTATAGCTCTCACTCAGCTTTCAGCTCGTTCAGCTTCCTCTCTCAGCTCTCTCTCTCTCTCTCTCTCTCTCTCTCTCTCTCTCTCTCTCTCTCTCACTCACTCACTCACTCACTCTCTCAGCTCTTTCTCTCCCTCTTTCAGCTCTTTCTTTCTCTCTCAGCTCTATCACTCATGTCCTTTGAAAAAGATATTTTAATAGGAAAAAATAAAATAAATGAAATATTTTTGCACGTTTCGCAACAGGGCAATTACTCGCTAAGTTTCTTCAATTAAAGGTAATCATAATTACAACTTTCATGTTAGTGCCAGTATACTAATTAAGAATACAATATGAAAAATGATGATTTGCGTTACTGAATATACACACAGCAATGAAACAGGTACATCAGGAGTGACTGTATTATCCGGGAATGATTCCGTCTCTCTCCATAAATTACGACACTTATTTACACCTACTCGTATCGTTACAGCAAACAAATTGTGAATACTCGAAATTGCTTTACACGTTTGTAATTGATTACCTTCGTAATTTAATTATGCTCATCTGGTGGTTTATGTTGCATGTTAAATGAAAGTGTGTGCGCTTGCCTGGAATAATCTGATCGACTTTATATGTTTACAAACTCATTTATTAGATTTATGCGAGTAGGCTGGATAAAACGACAGCCACATGGGTATGACGAATCGAGTCGCTCTTGATTGACCGTCATCCTCTTTCAACAGCTGTAACAACACTTAAGGACCAGACCAGCTTTCTCGTACTTGCAAACCAGGAAGGGATCTCACCAAGATTGCATCGACATCTTGAAATATTTCCGTGACTTTAACGCGTACAGCAATACCAATCCGTTGATGTGAAAAGGAAGAAGTTTCACATAGAACGGTGGTACCAGAAGAATATACAACCAACAGAAACTCAGAACGGTCTCTTTAACAAGGATTTTCCACCTGGTACGTGGAGAATGTTTTTCAATGGTTCTGGATACTTTTTAATTGTGACTGATATTCGGATCAAATGCAATTATGTAAGGATTTAGTATTAAACTTCAAAAGGAAAGCAAAATTTCTGTCAGTTGGTTGTAAGATCTAATTCTCTTCTAAACTAACGAAAAAATGTAATACATATATGCATTTTAGACAGAAAATTTTCAGTTTTACATTCTACAAAGGTGTCTAGATAAAAATTTAAGGAGCATCTATCTAACTTTGGAAAAATTTAGACGAAAAATATTAAGCAGCACGACAGCGCTTTCGTTTCGTGTTAAAAAGTGTCAAGCAGCGCTGTTTTTCAGCTAATAAATAGTAAATATTGCTTTCATGAATTCATTGTTACTGTTTTTATAAACAGTAATAATAAAGACACCAATAGATGAAATTCAAACTGGATTAGACAGATTAGCTGACACTTTTAGAACAGGAGAAGCGCGATTGCGCCTCGAACAGTCAAAGATGTATTGATATAATAAAACGCAAACATGTATATATAATTTTTCCTAAGAAATACTCTTTATTATACAGTGCAATTATAAATATACCAACCCAGTGATAATTAAATATTTTCACAGTTTAAGAGAAAATTACGTTAACGTGCCATGTTAGATTAATAAAATATATATAAAATATATATAATTTAACTATAAATAAATTATAGTTAAATAAATAAACAAGAAGAACTGTGATACTTTAATGCATGTAACAGAATTGATTAAAAAAGAGAAAGAAATACTAGATTTTTAAACATATCATTAATATAGCAACCTTCACTATTTCTATTATTTTACCAGCATTATGATTATTTTTTCATTTGATGTTTCTAAGAATCAATTGTATTATGTACAGATTGTAATAAAATACATAACAATTAACATAAAATAAATTTTCATTACAATTGGTGAATTTATAAAATACTAATTAAATAAAATTTTTCGTATTAATTCCAATAAATTCATAGAATTCTTTAAACTTCCTTTCTATGACTTTATTGAGCAACAGAAAGTAATATTATGGTGTAATTTAGTTCCAAAACAACAGATCATTTAAATTTCGTGGGATTGATAAATTTATGATACTCACTATAAATTAATAGTAATTTAACAGTGGAATTATTGTATTCCCCAACGTAAGTAGAGAAAAATTTTGACTGCATCACGAAGTTGGTGCAATTCTCAGCCTTTAACTTTTTGGAAAACAGGATTTTAGGGCAAAAAAGAACTCCAATCATCCAGAAATTTAAATAATTTTTTTTTTACATGGTTAGGATATGTACGTTATAAATCGCTAGGTTTCGAGTTACCCTAATATATCAAGGAGAGATGAAAATATTCTACTGTGTATACGTACCAGAAATAGTGAGAAACCTTTTATCCCTCTACATCTCAGAGTTAACACATAATCACATAGAAAACAATAATTATACTTTAAATTAGAAGCAGTAAAAGAACATATATTTTCATTTTATAATTCTTTGCTTAACCATAAAAGAAGATGACGAACTAACATCATCGTAAGTTAATTATAATCATGAAATCCTTTCACGTAGTAAATTCGCTTCAAGCTATAGAAATATTTAATTTCACGCTGATTTTCATTCACCGATCTGACATTTGTACATCTTTATCGAACATTTCACTGAACCTATCACGCTATATTTCACAGAACTATTACTATAAAACACAATCCTTTAGAATCTTCAAATACGTTAAATACGGTAGTAATCATTTCACACTATAACGATATATCATAATTACTGATGGCAGTAGTTCATTAATATAAGCCTATTAACATAAGTTCATTAACATAACGTCCACTTATAGTAATCGTTACTTCCTAATTAACCGAAGTCTAATCGACAAATCGACCTTCGCGCACTGTTCATCCTCGCTCATAACTGTGAACCGCACTCTCATCGATCGATGATGAATCAGAAGAACAAGGTTCCGGCACGTCGTCCGTTTTTCTTTTCTTTTTTTTTCTTTCTTAAGCCGTACCTTTTTCTCACGCTGTCTTTGTATAAATCACCACGTTGGATAACTGCATGCCAAGATTCAAGTTAGGAATCAACCGGTCGCAATAAAATCCAATACTCGGTATAATTATTGTAAACCGTGTAAGGTACACATTACATATATATAGGTGTGTTGATGAGATATGTAAATATTCATATGTATAGTATACAAGCATTGACTAATCCATGTGATGTATAATATGTACCACTCCTGACCCTGCAGGCTGATCATCTGCAAAGTATAATCCTCACCGTGGAAACTGGTAGACAAAGAGCCTGGCATTTGAATGCCAGCGATAGGCACGATTGGGTATATGTGTATGCAAGTTTCGTGATCCTGCGAAATAGCGACTTCCATGACTCTACCTCTCCACTCTTCAATAGTAACGCCCGGATATCGATCTTTGAATGCTGTGCAATTCATTTATGAAGCACTAGAGAGATCCTTGTTTGTTTTGCCGCGAGGAACAGCGATCTAGTGTTTCTCTTTCTTTTAAAACTTCAAAGCATACACCGCGTATTAGTTAACCCTTTCATTTCTAACGCTGATTGTAGTCGGTATCTATATAATAGTATATTTTACTATACTATACAGTTTGTCTGAAAAATAACGGGATTGCTAATATATTAATTGTACCACTAATCATATTTGTAAAAATCGTTTATTTTATTCAAAGTATTGAACTTTCAACATCGATGCAACGCTAGGCATGATTGAATTAATGAACGAATAGTTCTTTAAAGATCTACTTTGGGAAATATTTTAGGTAAGAGAAATCGAGGCAAGTTGATACGTTTTCCAGTTTTTAATTTTTGCAATTTTTGTTCGAATTAATTACTTAATAAAATATACTTCAGATCTTTCTCCTTATATAGGGTCTTCCAATAAGAGCGACAAAACTTTGAATACAAATGAAACGAAAAGTTGAAAAAGCAATATTGCAGTCAAACCAAATATATACCATTTTGTCAACTTATTCCACTGTCATCTATTGGGTAGTGAACATTATTTTATCCGTGCAGAATTTTTGACGTTTTTAAGCAAAAGGTTCTAGTTAGGTAATTTTTGCAGCCCTCCTTTGAATGCAAATTAAGTCCATTTAAAAAGTTTTATAAGAATCGAAATAAATGGTAGTTTAATGGAACTATGACTGGATATCCCATTTAAAGTCCGACAACACTTGTCCAATTGCCAAAGATGCGTGAGGCCTGACACTGTCATAGTGAAAACCGTACTAAACTCCGCATTAAAATATTTCTGACACAGTACGTGGAGGGTTTTCTTAATTCTCTTTTTTTGTTTTTTAATATCCGATGGCAATATGGATACCATTAGACTTTGTGTATTTTCAGACTGAAACTTTCACCTGAGTGATGATACAAATTTGAATGCATATGCTTGTCAGAATAAAGTGAAGCTCATTGTAAGTAACTGGGCTCTTAAGCGTGAGAAGTCAGAAAACATCCTCTTCCTCTCAGGCACGATATTCATGATTGATGCGCGCTTTTCTTTTCTTAACCATTCTCTAAGCTTTTTAAATTTACTAACTAATAGGATGGAAACAATTCCACTTCTCCAAAGATTGAAAATTAAACGACACTTACCGCACGATTTTAGCAACTACAAGAAAACCGAAGAACTTCTTTTTCAATGAACCGTAGTTAATATAGTTAGTTATATTAACTGTTTGAGTGCTAATATTTATTCATTTTATTTTATATATTTATATGAAATATTAACGTAATATTTTTTATTTTAATTTTATGTAATTTTATATTTAAGTGTTATTACATACATTCCCGTTCATAAGTATTAGAACACCTACATGTGAAGCATACTGAAATCTGCTGAAGTTTAGAGAATTCTGTTGGTACCTATGGAAATCTACAGAAATCTATCAAAATCTACTCAAATCCACCAAGATCTGCCGAATTCTATTTAAATAGTATTCTACTAATATCTACTGAAATCTCTTAAGGCCTATCAATCTCAATTTAAATCTACTGACGCTTGCTAAATTTTACTAAAATCTTCTAAATTCTACAGACGTCTACTGAAATCTACAAAAATCTACTTAATGAATGTAAAGCACACCTTATTGTCGTTACAAGTTTAATATAAAATTAACTGACGCCTAAAGAGCATTACAAAATTATTCTAAAGAAGAGTAATTCTAAAGTGAACCTAAAATTAACCTAAAATTGTCTTAAAAGCAATTATTAATTCTAGAATCTCGAAAGACAAGTGCACATGTATATTTTTACTAATATATGACACTAACTTTGGTGGAGAAACTATAATTTAAATCGAATAATATTTTCTGCTCGACTATAATGGGTGTCCTAATACTTGTGAGTGGCAGTATATATGCTATAAAACTTTTCTTTCGGAGTAACAACTACGTCGGATATATTTTTTTTTTTTTTTTGTTAAAGTAGCTTAAGAAGACAAATTTATAGAAAATCTTAGTTGGAAACGGATAAATTTGTTTAAAAAAAGAGCGAATTTAATCTGTGAAAGAGTAAGAATAAAACTTGCAAAAGAGTTAATTTGGATGCACAAAGGTGAATATGATTCATTTGGAATACAAAACCTGTATTTATGGATCTGTAAGAGCGATCATATTCGCTTTTCGTACGTACTGATGAATATGAGAAAACGTATACAATACGCCTTTAGCAGTCAAAAGGTTAATCATATAAAATCAAGGTTAACATAAGTATATAAAAATAAAAAATATCTTATAACAAGGGGTTAATGTACGAGAAAGTAAGAGCAATGCGCGAAGTTACCTTCTGGCGAAATCTAACATAGAATAGAACTATTTAATAGTCGGCACGTGATGTCAACCTACATTATCTGTTGCGTGTTCGCCTGCAGAGCTGTACAAACTGTTTTTCGAGAATAAGATTGATCATACTGTCTTCATGTCGCAATGAAGAATATAAGAAAGTGAATTTTCGTTATGGATCATTCGTCCCACGTGTCTACTCTACAGCTGTCTACCAATTAGGTACCTTTCGATGATATAACAAAAAAGGATCTTTTACACTCGCTGACTTTATCAACTTCGATGATTAGGTTACGACTAATTCTTGAATTCGCCGTTGTATATGAACAGAGGGCGTAACAAAACCCTCTGAATTTTTTGCTGTTAAATCAGTTTTTTTAAATTCGTGTGAGACGAAGTATGGACAACCTCATTTGTGATACAAGTTTGATAGATCATCGTTAATCAATACTATAGGTATCTACTTTTCTACTGTGCTCTGTCGATGTACGATTGTAATTAGAAGGTACACAGAATCTGTAGAGCCATCTGTTGGAAGGAACTTGTAACGTTGAACAAAGCAGTGGTTTGAATTGTGTAGGTAAGAGAGGAAGAACAATTGTTTTCGAATAAATAGTAGTTTTATTAAGAAATATCATATAAAATTTAGTAATAAGTTATTAAATATAATTGACATAAATACATCACTTATTGCTTATGATATGAATACCTAGTCGATAATACTGAACAATACAAAGCAATTTCAATTAGAATCGTTTCTCTTGTATTACTAATCGCTTATTGACAAATACAATAATTTCCTTAAGTAGAAAGATTATCACAAATTGCTATCCAGAATCTGACGTTGATCTGGTTGCATATCACCTTTGAAATAAGGCAGCTTAAGAAGGTACAATTGCTTTCAATAAATAACTATATTGCTAAATAAATAATTCTATCGTTAAAGGCTGATGAATAAATAAATAAATACTAATTCTACTGCTCGACGATGGTAATAAACAAATTTCTGAATAAATAAAGTAAATTAACGCGATCTCGTTCAAGTACGTTTCGCAATGATCATAAATTATCTTCCACGTTTATCACCAATAATAATTTCACCTGTTATTGTCTAAACATGCACATTGTGACACTTCCGCTTATCACCAAACACATTGTGCTTTACGAATCAATTTGCACCGTTTCATACCGAATACTGTTAATCCATTCTTATCAATTCGCTTATCATTTCCATGTACATGTCAAACTTCTTCTCTGATACTATCTTAATAATTGAAAACGTGCCTCCATGCGTGAAGATAATCTCTGTACTTGAGAAGTACACCCCAGTCACGAATAAGTCTTCTGGTATCATCAACAGGCTCTCTTTCGATATTGCTCATGATACTTCTTTTCACTCGCGATGGTACTCGAAGTTCTGACAGAGCGATTATATTGCTTTCCACTTCGCATAACATCATCATCAAGTAAGATTGTGTCGCTTTGAGAGCCTCGTATACCTTTGGATTCGTCTCGTCTTCCACCAATTCTTCGAAGGCAACCGCGAACTTTTGAAGGTCCAGGTGCAGTTTTGGAAAGTGACTGACGATCTGTAACAAAGATTATAGATTTCTGGTTAGACACATTTCTTAGTCGATGAGTTAAAGCAACAATGTAGACCCCTATACGCGCTTAAAGTGAGATGCTCACTATGGTATTTGGGCGCATTTATGCGTTCAGAGTGAGGTGCTCAATGTACTCTGTGGGCTCAAATGATTGATATGTGGTTAAAAAAGATCTTATAGCAAGATTTGTGCAAACCCAATTCCTAATTGTGCAATTTTTTTAGCGAGCAAAATATATGACAGGAAATTAAATTTCATTAAACGGAAATTTAAGTTCCTTAGGAAGGAGTCTACTGTATTTGCTAATGATCATTGAGATTTTAATATTAAAGTTTCTTTAATTTGGAACAGGTCTGCATATATTTAAGATAGATTAATAGAATATGATTAACAGTTATTTAGCTAAAATTTGTTTCTCTTACAGAAAGTAAGACAGTACAGAAATTCCTCTTATGTTATTCTATTTCTTAATTTTTAACTTTCTCTGCATGAAATCGTTTTAGCATGTTGTTAAGATTCTTCTGATTAAAATGAGACTAAGTATGACATCATTTAAGTCATATTCATTTATTAATACTTATTGCGAAGCTCACTTTATTTAATTATAAAGATGATAATAGTAAGGAGTACATTAGAAGCATATTAGCCACATTTAAAATGCAAAAGGAAATGTAAAGGAAAGTATATATGCCATTCAAAGAACAATGTTAGTGAAGGTATGCCACTCAATGAACAATATTAGGGGAAGTATACCATTTGAGGGACAATGTCAGTGGAAAGTACGTATGCGTCAGCGTATGAGTTGATGATGTGTTTAAGGGGCATTCAGGAATTTCTCAAAAAGCATGAATGTAGCTTATGTAGAATGTAAAATTATATAGATTGTATCAAACAGCTTGTATTTAATTATATAGATTTTCGTTTAACACTTTTAATTGTACATGGTAAATTTTCTGTACAAATGTACATGTAATTTTCATGAATACTTTTCAGAGTGCCCTGCAACTGCATATTACTGATAATCCTGTAGTGTCCATAGTTGAATAAAAAAAAACATCAAACAATTGCATTCATTTGAATTATATCGTGTTTGATTTTATTTTAACCGGAAAAATCTCACCAATATGCTGAAAAAATTTCCAAACAACAAAGGACTAAAATGTTAAAAATTATATTACTGTGTTATAAACTATTCGGTCATTAATTCTCGTTAAAAGAAAATTGTGCTACGTATCACGTTAAAAACATGCACCCTTAACCCTTTCAGTCAAACTGATGCAATTTGATAAGGTTTGAGAAAAAACATTCAATTTTAAATGATAATTATGAAATTTAGAAAAGAATATACTAAGAAACAAAAAAAAATGAATTAGTGACTAAATTATTTCGATATTTGTTGAAAACCTTTTCAAAAATTATTTCACAATTATACTTAAATATGATATGAAACCTGATTTATATATAAAAAAAAAGAATTTCAAATACGTTATTATTTATTAGAAATAATACTAGAATGATTTCATTACATTTCATACTCGTTTATTAATTCTCATAATTCGTGCGTCTAGGATAAAGGGAACAATATAAAAGGGTTAACTATTTCCAACGATGATAACGTAGGTTTAGAAATAGCACGGAAGTAATGTGAGTAGAAAATCAGTAAGAACAACGTGAGAAGATTTACTGTAGAACGAATGCACAACTTGTGAAAGGATCGATAAGGCTGTGTGCAGTCGAAGGAACGTGGCAGCGCGAAGTGGCGTAAACAGCGAGTAAAAGAGAGCGTTAAGCGTTCGGAAGTAACCTGAACGTTATCACGAATGCGTTATCAACGTGCACGCATCACGACAGAGGACAAGCACGATTACGCAGTCGCGCGACCCGGCTAACATGAGCGGTCTGTACCGCGAACTTGTATTGCGCGCGCAAACCTCGAACAGCAGCACACGCTTCTGCTTGCCTGCTACTTTATAATAATTACCGTCTCATTAAAATTTGTTATTTAACGTTGCGTTAATTAATTGCAACATCGGAATGTTCGGTCAATTGGCCGGTCGTTGAAAGTGCGCACGACCATGCTTCCCACCTGTCTCCGCGTGTACGCGACGCCTATTTTCCCCTCAGTTTACCTAACGCGCCCCTAACACTTCCAACGAATATTTATGCAACGGGGGAGTTTTAACCACCGAGTTAATGACGCAAAGAAGAATGTTAATTAGCACACGCGATATAAAGGATGATTATGTCTTCAGGGTGATTCAACCCAATCGTTCTTGTCGCTCTTTAGAGACAAGAATCCTCTTCGTTTTAACCGTGGAAATTTCAGCAGAACATTGATAATTATGTGCAGTTTACTTTAATTTTCTTGTAATTGAACATTTATATATATACATATACACTTTTTGAATTATTTGGCTGTTTTTTGGTTGAATAATTATAATTAACAGGTATGTAGAAATTCTTGGTTGACGTTCTTTCATTTGAATAAGAAAGTAAATTACGGTCAAATTACTTTTGATATATTGAACAATTTAACCCCTTGCTGTACGATTTTTTAATCGCTACGTATGCTAGATTCAAGTATTCACTGCTTGGATACAACGTTAAATAAAAAGAAGTCAAGATACAATGCCAATCCCACAAAATTTAAATAATCTGATGCTTTGGAACTAAATTATACAATAATGTTACTTTCTGTTGCTGAATAATCTTATAAAAAGAAGCTTAAACCTTAATACGTTAAAATAAAAGTATAACAAAATGTTATTTAATTATTGTTTCATAAATACATCAACTGTAACGAAGGCTTATTTTAGTTTAATTGTTGTGTATTTTATTACAATCAATAAAGAAACCAACAGATACTTAGAAACATCAGTCAAACAAAGGAATAGACAATCACAATGTTAGTAAAATAATAAAAATAGCAAAGGTTGCTATATTAATAAAATACTTGAAATTCAGTACTTTTCTTTTTTTGATTAATTCTGTTATAGGCATTGCAGTATCAGAATTCTTCTTTTTTATTTACTTGAACTGTACTGTGTATTAATCTAAAATAGCACATTAACATAACTTTTTCTCAAATATTAGTGGATTGATATATTTATGACACGCACTGTATTACAGACGATTTTTATTTGAAAATTGTCAGTCTTAAATTCAAACTGAAGTGACAGTAAAAATAAAAATTGTAAGAACGTATCTCTCACTCGTGAGGAAGATTATGGTCGACATAATAACAGTGAACTGTTTGATTTACAATAAACTCAAATTATAACTTCATTTTACACTTGAAGCTTACCAAACATAAATTGCGTGTACTGTCAGGTAAGTCCATAAATTAAAAAAAAATTTAGAAACACATTTTACTATTTCAATCAATGACATATCTTTTTAAATGAATGTAATATGCCGATTTAAAGACACGTGTTATAATAAACGTAAGAAACATCTCGCTAAGATCATAATGTAACTTGAGCTTCTATACACTTGTATATTTACACTTTGAGATTTCCTAAATAAAAAGAAATCCTTCATTATCAACAATTTACTATTATTTTACAAATAATTTCTTAATACCATTTGTGCAAAAGGATCATAACTTGTTATCATAAATATGACATCAATATGCAGGAATTTACAGGATGAAGTAATATTTTAACTTCTCGTCATTTGACACGATGTCAAAACCATGAATAGCTAAGACAAATCTCAATACTTAGTCGCAAAAAAAAAAGGAAAACCGTAACGCAAGGGATTAACAATGTAAGATTGCAATTTTATTAAAAAAAAAAAAAAAATAACTCACCGTTTGCGCTGTAGAGTTGGTCAATTTCTTGATCGTGCTCACGTCTTTCTTACTCGGAACCCAATTAGGGATGTACTGATGCTCATGAACACCGATTCGTACCCTTTCGTACAGGTACTCGTAGTCACGATTTAAGTAGTCGTCCATGGTCAACTGATGCTGTAACTTGAGGCTTTCTAAACTGATCCTAACTTCTTCCTCGACATTTGCATTCGTCGAAGCTTCGATTTCTATTTCTTCTCCACAAGGTATATACCACGTTGGTGTAGTTGATCTGGCGTTTCTTCTGGGTGCACCAGAGACAACGGCGATTATCGAAATCAACAGGTAGCTACACGAGACGAGCATCTTCGAGAACAATGAAATTTATAAAATTACGTTTACAAAAGTTACAAGACACCGACGACCGGATTAAAAATGTTTGACCAATCGGGACGAACGATGTTCGTTAGAGCGATGTTAGCGATTGGCGTGAGATCGTGAACTGAGATTGTCAAACTCTCGTGCTTCCAGCTTATATATGAGATTGTGTAAACAATCAAGCATACGTACGCACGTATGACGGTGGGGTGGCCGCTTATGTTTTGCCCAAGTTTTTCGCCGCTCTGGTAGAGTGCCGGCGAAATCAACGATCGAGGCTTCTTCTTCGAAGTGAATCTTTCGAAAATACATCCCACGACTGGACTGTTTCGAATAATCGTTGTGTCGCAGTGCAACCTGTATCTTTGAAATTTCTCATTAATGTTCACTTAATCCGTTAAGTCCCGATGTCACGCTAACGTAACTCCTTTTTCAACAAATTTTCATTAATAATTTTTATTTTATCGTCTTGAAACGAAAGTTTCAAGAAAGTGCTTAATATTTTTTTTTTTCTACAATGTTCTAAAGTTTGAAGAAATTGAAATATCTATAACACTAAGATAAGCCTCTTCTTTTTTAAATCGTGGAAACCTTCTAATCATAATGCATTTTTTATATTTCTTGGCAATTTAATGACAATTCCTTGGAGGCCCAATATTGCGTAAACGCGACATTTCGTTACACAAGAACTAGCTGTCGAAACAATTTCCGATAACGATTATATCTTTTCTTGTATATATTTATAAATAATAAATAATTATAAGCATAAAGTTTGCTTTATTTCTTCACTTGGAGCTTAATAGGTTAATTAGGGGAAATAAATGGCACAAATTGCAACGATCGTTTCGTTATTTATAATTTCGTCATTGATATGGCATCACGGCTGATTAGGTGTACCATATCGCCGAAAGTTAAGATTGTTATAATCACTCTCGTGTCATCGTGGGAATTAAATTTCTTACGTTTCCCTGCTGTGACGAGTTTTGGCTTATCTATACTTTCTTTTGCGTTCTTTGTTCTTTTCTTAAAAAAAAAAAAAAAAAAAATATTGAAAGTTAATATTAATTAGTTATTTCATATCCACAGATTGAGAATGTGAAATTATATTCATGATCGAATCATTTGTTAAACTTGATATTTTCCACTTTCTGTGACAAATTTTATTGGTCGCTTTACAAGTTTCGAAAAGATTTGAATAACGTACTTGTCGAATCGCAGATTCCACATGATTTTTTTCTCTTTCTTTACCAAAGGGGTAATGCAACCATATCCGCATCCAAATTTATCGGAATGACGTGTCCAGTTAAACATGTGTAATTCTTATTGGTTAGACATCATGCGTTACGTGGATTCCCGCGTTTATAGACGTTTCAATTTTCTTCGAAGAACCAACGATATCTGTCATCGTGCATTTATGACACTCGCAAGTATACATCACAAGTGGAGATAGTTTTGGAGACCTCGTGTGTTATATAGACGCAAACATTGTACTATTTGTATTGTGATTCGAATGGGAAAGCCATGTAGTAGCAAACACTGTGTTCATAATATTTGAGCATACATAAGTGTTCTATAAATAATATAACCTGTTGAAAATGAAAATAACAATAAATGTTATTCATGAATTACTGAAACTACGTTAATTCCATCTTTAGCTCATTTCTATCTTTATTTTTATGATATAAATAAATAATATAAGTTATATTTTAAACAGTGTTTCTATGTTAATTTCAAATACCTAATTTATAGATGATAAGTTTTCAAAATTTAATAGGAAGAGTTTTCTCCTAATTTTACTATAATCTCCGTTGAGAAATAGATCGAAGAGGAAATTTCACGCGGAAGAAAATTACGGCAGAATTTAAATCATCGACGATTTTACAAAAAGTAAACATCAGCTTGTACTGTATGCATGTTTCCAAGATATACGGGAAAATGATACATACGTACAAAAGCAGACGGTACGAAAAATTGACGTCAGGAGGTCAATACTTTCGCGTCGGGACCAGAATGGCTAGACTGTACAGAGACGCAAAAACTAGTGAATGAACTCTACGTAACGTACGCGTCTTACGTTGACGTACGCTAATCCGACGTAAAACGTTAGAGATGTGCCATATATGGAGATACTATAATTAGGGCGTCAAGGGATTCTCCCAACTAAAATTAGATTTTCTCACACTGGATTAGAATAACGCCATATGTTATTCCGAGTATGCTAGCGCACATCAGAATCCTGAAGAAACAAACAACAGCGTATGAGTACGCGCTTTTATGTTGGATCGTTGTTGGAAATTTCAAACAGGTTGAACCGGAAAGATCGCATCGAAATTTACAGAGTTTTCTGAAATTATTATTATTTAAATTAATAGGCTAAGAATCATATGTTTGTAAATTAGAAAATTACACGAAATTTACTCTCTATGAATTTTCTTTCATTGACACATTTAACCATTGAATATTTATTTTTTCTTTTGTTTTTAAATTATTGTACACTGCCTGTTACGTGATTGATTTAACATTTCGTTTTAGACGTTGTAAATTATTTACGGTAATTTTAGAGCTTGAAAAATATGATTAAGCCCTTGCCCTGTAAAAATAAGTTAGACTTTTGACACAAATTCTGAATGAGATTCGACAGAAACAGTTACATTATAAAAACTAATTTGAATTCTAACTTCCATTTTAAATTGTAAGACTCAGGATTACGAATGGTAATTGTTTTATAATATATTAGCGTTTCTTGCGTAAAATGGTATTAAAACATTAAGTAGCTGATGTTTGGATGTATAGTTAGTAAAAGAATAGTCATCATAAGTCAAAGGATTAATTTAAATTTTGACTCAGACTACTATGATTTTCAGTCGGCTTTTTGAAATTGTCGGTTAAAATTCTAATTGGTTTGTACTCTTTGTCTATGGATCAGTTAATTTAGTTAATTAGAAGCCAAAGTGATTAATTTCACAAGAATATTTACTAAATTGATTTTATTTATGAAATATTAAGCGCGAATTATGTGCTTTGTTATTAAAATTCGTAATGATTGCAAATGCGGAGTTAGCCACATTAGTTTCGGAGCGGCTCGATTATAAACACTGTTTTGCAATGCTGATTGCTAATTTTTATATCGGTCCATTCATAATACGAATCATAACTCCAATTAACAAAATAAATGAAAATTAAAAAATTCATAAACATGTATAATTTTTTTCTTTTCGAAATGGAACATTGATTTTCAAGAGTTTCATTGCAAAAGTGTGTTGGAGTTGATGATCGATCATGTAAAAAAAAATACTCGATGTGCAAAGGGTTAAAATATGACAATATTTTGGAGTGTACAAGAGTAACATTCAAATTCTTTTAATAGTTTCGTTTATATAACAATCACATCTAATCAGATGCACGACTGTCATACTTCATTGTGTGTTTTATAGATCTACAGACCTTTGTAAATCTGTCCACATATTTATGTGCTTTCTTTGAATATTTATTTCCAGTGGCATGTATATTTTCAGAAACAAAAGTTATCTGCAATACTTTCACTGCTCATTTGACAATGTTCAATTTAAATTGAATAACATTATGAAAACCTTGTGAAGTATTGTATAAATCATTGTGTCAATTAAATATTAATAATTCAATTTTTAATATTTTCTTATACACGTAAAAAGGATAAGTAGAACAATTAAAGAATTGCAACAAATGAATTTAACAGTTTAATTTATGTTTGAATATAAACACTCCAGAACAACCATAAGATTTATTATGCACAATGTAAAATATTAAGAATGCATATGTGCACAAAAACAATTGTCTTACTTTCACTTTTTCGCTTTTACAAGTTGAATATCAAATTTTTGAAAAAAATTATTGTGTATGTCATTTTTCTAACAACTATATTATTGAACACTAGTATATAAACAAACGAGATTTATTTGAGTACATCAATTGATTTCTGGCAAAGAAATAAATGCAAGCAATGATTTTTTTCTAAAAATATGTTTTATTAATAAATTAAAATAAATGTTTCTGTCGTATTTTCTAAGCTGCCAAACATTTTGATTACGAAACTTATTACTAAATCCGAACCTTCAAATAAAAGTGGAATTTTTCATTAGAAACATTATGGAAAAAATCGAGGGAAGTTCGAAATTATTATATAAATACAATACATTACAAAAATTCGTATTATACTACATACATTTAAAGAGTATTTCTTTTCTTAGTTTAAAACAGACAGTGCTGTTAAATTAGTAACTAAACTGAACTAATGATTACACATTGAAAAATTATCATCGAAACATATCAGTGTATAGTATATAAAAGGAAATTAATATCAGCTGCAACATCCCCATTCTTCGTGTACTCCTGATACTAAACCTGTTGCTCAGGGTTCTTCCGAGTTGATAAAGGACATTTAAGGGGTTCAATTAATTTGGTATATAAATAAGGTGTAAAAATACATAGTAACAAATAATTTCCTTAAATTGATTCCTTTCGTTAAAAATAACAAATACCCAAATTCGTAAAAATACCTTACGTCTAGACTGCGAATTTTCATACATTTATAGGAAATTTGTTGGTGCAAAAATGCACACAATGCACGTAATATGAAGCAATATACAAAATACCTAAATTACAGTGCTTTCTGTAATACCTGGTAAGTAAAAATAATTTTCTACCGACGTTCTATCTCGTTTTATTATATCCTCAAAGATATGAATTTGTATAAAGAATTAAGTTTTGTATCTATCAAAAAAGATTTCGCTAATTACTTTTTATACTCTTAATTGTTTGATGTGAATTTTTTATTTGTTAGAAGTAACTACAAATAAAATTCAAGCCTGCATTAATTTAATGAATCAAAAGTAAGGAAAGCAAGATAAATCGTAACGTGTCAATTATGTCATCAAATTCATTATAAATAAAATTCAGTTGTACATCATCATTGTTAATAATTCTTCCTAGTAATAACAAATACAGAACGATACTTAAATAATTATCCAAATGTTTACTTACGTAACTTGTTATTTAAATAATTTTTAACTTAATGAAACTAGTTGTTGAAATAAAAGTACAGTTTACATATATGAATAAATTATTAAAGAAGGTTGCCACTTACTATCCAAATAAAAGTTTCATTAAAAACTCCTTCCTCTAAAGTCTTCGTCATCCCACAGAAATCATAATTAAAATTTTGTTTATTTCCCTCTGTGTCAGCAATCTATGTAACTTCAGCATGCCTGATACGTTATTATCTTGCAACATACATACCTCTGCAACGATAACGATCGTCAGTGACAACAGAACGAGAAAATGGTTCATAAAATCCTAATACAATTTAACAAAATCTTGTATTGCATATAATCAGGAAATTGTTATCAACGTTAAATGTTACTCGTTTTTCTTTCTCTATTAACCAATAAAATAGCAGGAGGAAATGAACGTTGAAAGATCATTTAATAGAAAAAAAACATCGAATTTATTCGAGACTATTACATAAGTACATAAATGACAAATAAATATTATATGCGATGGTAACGTGATATAATAAATAAATCGTAATATTATGTACGCCTAACGTGTACGCAATAATAAATACAACTAGTATGTATACTTGATAAAATGCAAGTGTGTGAAGTCTTTACGATCTAAGTGCCGCTCGTATAAAATGTTCAGTATCACCTCGTGTCCGTGTGAATACCAAGTATAAAAATATCTAATATTAAACTACGTGTATACACTTAAATACCAAGTTCGATACAAAATAAAAAAAAAAAACATCATCGATTGTCTTCGAATTCAAGTACATGTTTTTAATTTCAACGAAGAGAAACTAACACATCGTAGTTGCACGTACACGTTTACCTCGAACGCGTGTATACAAAATTGATCATTGCACGGAATCGTAATAATGGTCCCTCGTTATATCGTATCCTAAATACTCATAGTATCCTAAAGAAGGCATCGATTTCTTTACTTTTTTGTTTTCCTTTTTTCTCTCTCATCCGGCTTAAATAATAATAATAATAAAAAGAAAGACAGAAAGAAGAGCACTAAACGAACGAAAAGTGTCTAACACGTTGCACACTTCCATCCTCCTTTTGTGTACATTTGTAAGCAAGCAAGAAGCGAAGTATGGATAAGATAAAATTGTCATGTTCGCGACAAGACGAGATTCTACAGACTGGCGAAAAAGAAAGAAAGAAACAGAAAAAATATAGAAGAGAATGAAAAGGAGAAGAATTAACCCTTTGCACACGTAGATTCTTAGTTTCTTTTCAGCATGATTATTTTGTGTTTCACCTATGGTTTCGTTAATTAAAATTCGAAAAATCCAATGAATCTGTTACAATTTACAGCTATTTGCAATTCTGTCGCTTTTCTCATCGCTTCAGAACTTTATTCTACCTGATTTTTCCTTAAAATCTGTAACATTTATCTAAACTCTGTCTTTCCTGTGTGCTGTCAAAAAACAGTTTCACTTTTCATTGGTATTCTAATCTTTCGTCTTCCCAAACTAATTATGTAATTCAAATTATTGATTTGGTCTTTAAATAATCGAAAATCGAACTTATATTCACTGTTACTAATTGCATCATTTGGCTCGATTTTTATAAACATCAAAGACAGACTAATACACGAAATTAAAATTTTAATTAAACATAATGCTGTATTGTGAAATGCATGGACATAAATCATTTAAAATGGAAGAGGAAAAACATCTATTTAAAAAAAGAAACAGTTACTGTCGTCCTTTAATTATCATTCGAGTTGCAGTATCGAACCGAATGATGACAGAGTCACCTTTCGAGTGCAAAGGGTTAAATAAAATTAAAAAAAATATATATATAAAAAAAATTAAAGGAAGAAAGATGTAACGATATTATACCTACGATCTGTGTGTGTTTGTATGCTCATGTTAAGTGTGTATGTGTGTGTGTGTGTTGCACGCGTAACATACGCAACTTACAAATATATCATGAACCTATGTATAAAACGTAGGAACTCTGTACGTCCGCGTACGCTCGAGATATCACAGCTAAACAACATTAAGCTTTTCGTCCGCTTACGTTAAAGCTACAATAAATAAGTTGAACGAACCGGTATTGTTCGGTGATTTAAAATCGATGACTTTGTTGCCACGTGTCGACATAATTCGCATAGAAGTTTCTTTTTTTTTTTATACATTCAAGCTTCGTTGCGACGTAGTACGTAGACAGCTTGATTTAGTCAAATATCGAATTATTTTAACTAAAGTTATACGCACACCATCGCTGTGTAACGCGAATTGTTGTAAATATTAATAATTTAAGTAGACATTTACGAATTAAAAATTCCAGCAAATATATTCCTATACGTTCTTCCCTCGTTCTCTTCTTTGTTTTCCCCTGAGGTAAGAGCAAGCTGAACTAATAAATCATGATTTTAACACACTCCGACAATATCTTATGAAATTCTCGTCGCATTCTTTTCGTTATTTTTTTTTTTACGCATTGATTGCGTTTAAATTCATTACTTTTCTACTATTGTTCATCTTTTGCTGCTTTTTTTTCGTTTTGCACATATGTGTTATATGGCTAACAATTTTGTTTAATTAAAATGTTCAATGTAAAACAGTTGTGTAGAAACGAATCGATTGAAACGCGCTATACAAATCGAACATTTTTTTTTCTTTTTCTTTTTCATCAATGTTACTCGCTATTCTAGTTATTTAAGTATGTTATTAAGCATAATACTGTTCTGAAATACACTTCTTAATACTGGTCTCTAGTATACAGCTTGATTCTCGATAAAGCTTTTTATAGAACTATCAAAAATGCACCAGTTGTCAGAAATAAAAACGGCGAATTCGTCAACATGATTATCGTAGACGATCTCTAATTTCTATTATCATGAAACACTCAACGCTACCCCATTCGGAACAAACTGGCAAGATTGCAAAAAATACTAAGGATATATGAGTAATCGTAACAATAAAATAAATAAAAAATAAGTACTCGTGATAATTTGAATATTATATATATATAAAAAAAGAAGAAGAAATTCCTTCGAGAAAGATCGACAGGCAAATAATTTCAATACAGACAGCTAAGTACTTAAATAGCGAAGTTATAAAAACAAAAATGAAAGAAAAAAGAGAGAGAGAAAGAAAGAGAGAGAGAGAGAGTGAGAGAGAAAGTTACACGTACGAACAAACGAATCTCCAAGTGTCTAAAAGGAACTAAAATATTTATGTATTTTCTGTACAGTTGTCTCTTAAATGCCTTTTTAAGTTAATACTTGCAAAAATGTAAAACGTAACGCAAATGTAGATATTCTAGTTATGCTAATAAAGAGTTCTTTCTTTTTTCTTTTTTTTTCTTTTTTTTCTTTTCTTCTTCTTTTTACCACAAGGTCAACGAGTCGCCTGTTAACTGTCTCTTTAAAATCATCAACAGACCTCGTCGTAATTAATAGAAACGTTTCATGATGAATTACATCATATCCCTCCCGCTAGCTTCTTCTGTTTGTTTCTGAACAATCTGTTCCTAGGAATACCGATTTTTGATCCCTGAGGCAAGGAACTACTATTATTTTGAACACCGCCTATTGGACGCTTCCTAATTGGCCTACTCTGCTTCTTAATCTTCGGTATCCTCTTACCCTTTGACCCAGTCCCTTTCTTAATATTCTTCGCTACCAGATTTTGCTTGCTTGGGTCACAGGTGCCTGGTCCATTGGCAGTTGCGTTACGAAATGCTTTTGTCCAAGCATTTAAAAATGTCTGATACAATCTGATTACACCCCAATCTTGAATCAACATTAATGTCAAGTCGCCTTCTTTTGCCCAATTTGAACTCTCCGTGACAATCTTAGCTGTATGCGCTGTGGGTAACTGCAATCCTAGATTTAAGATGGCGGTCTCTACTTCACATAATACCTGAAACGAGAAACGTGAAATTGAAAGTTTGATCGATACGAATTCTTTTATTCGATATATCAGGTTGTCTAGAAAGTTCTTTTCGTTTTATTTCTAAACACGAGAGTGTAGAATTTACTGAATTATATACGATCCATTCTGATTTATCAATTTTCTCCATCTCTTCAGAAGACTTGTGATGCCATTTTTCCAAAATTCCTATGGTTTGCTAGCAAAATATTATTCATTATGATCTTTCTACCTTCCTGAACCAATTATAAACTGTTTGAACGGTTACAGTATAAGTATAAATCTCATTTGCAATATTCTGAGCATTGTTGCCTTTTTCAAAGCAATGCAATATCACTTGTAAATGTATTTCTTGATTTTCCATCTTTCAAGACGGCATAGAAAAGTCTAAGAAACACTTTACTAAGAACAAAACTTACTGCTGAGAAGCTAGAAGACAATTAACGACTATATGATCAATTTTGAACAGATTAGGCACTGTCTTAGTCACTGCATGTCTATTCAAAACGTTATTAAGCAAAGCAATACGTGAAAATAACGAACAGAATTTTTGAGATAACCTAATAATTGAAAAATGCTGTATCTAATTGGAATAATTAGGTAAATAATTTAACCAGGTAAAATACACACTAATGAAATTTACAAATGAATAAAATATAGAGTAACAATTAGTTAATAAAAATATATTCGATATTCTATTACAAATATCAGTCTTCCAAATATTGTATACTAACCCTTACATGGTCCTCGTATGAAATTTCACATATTTACAGTTTCTAAATTTTCTAAAATGCTTGATATCTTTCTGATTGTGTTGTAATTTGATGTATTAGAAGCAAAATGCAGTTTGCTGATATTTAATTTCGACTGTATAATATAATAAAATTATTTATTTACAAAATAGAATAACAATACAATATAATAAAGTAAATTCAAATATAAAATGAAAATGAGTGAAATATCATTTCAAGGATCTTAAGTGTTACTATTATTAATAACTGTATGAGAGTTAAAAGAACAACAATAGATTACACGTTACAATAGAAATATAGAATAATAGTATTAGTATTAGTGTGATATAAATTTTCCGTACCCTAAGTATCTCATTGTGCATTTGATTAATGATCTCGTTCCTCCTGTTCATCGTGAGATCAACGTTAATATTAGATTTCAGACGGAAAGCTCTGAGATGATGGAACGTGATGGCGAACCTTTGAAGTGAATCGTGAAGATGTGGAAGCGCACGGTCAGCTTTCTTTCCCTTTTCGAGACACAAAACCTCCCTGGAATACCACTCGAATTCCTTCTCTGGGAGCCATGGCATTCTATACTGTCCCTTCAGCACTTTGTACACCTGTGAACGAAATTTGATACATTGTTTTGTCTAAATAATTCGTATGTACTTAACGTTACAATTTGTACGCTCGATTTCTTTGAAATTACGCAAGTGTAAATTCGTGTCATTCTTCGTGGAACTTATCAGAAGAATTTTAGTTACAGCAGAATGCTTTGAGATTGTTGAACTTTCATGTTGCAAATACTATTTTCTTCTGTACCGTGATGTATCTTACATAATTTTCTTAGTTTTACTATACTATAGTATAGAAACCGTTTCAATTAGTTTGAAAATTTCTACAAATGTTACAAAGTTTGTAATCGTAAGCACCCTCGCAACAATAATTTTAATTAATTTTTAATCATCTTCGCGCTTTATTAAAATGTATCAATTACAGTTCTCATCTGTTATGCATTATTATACTCCACGCAGCACACAGAGTGTACACAACAGTAGCATAATTCAATTGATAACCTGTACTCAAGAAAATCAAGCCTGTATTTTTAAATCTTCCTCGTTTATAAATACAGCAAACTCCTATACAACGCGGTTAATATATTACGCGTTGCATGCAATCATTTTATAAGAAATATATGTATATATATATATATATATATATATATATATATATAAATATATTAGGTGTAGAAATAAATTCTCTCCAACTGGACTCATAAATGAATAGAACCAATAAAATTGAAATATTCGCCGTGGTATTTGCAAGCTGTCGAACAAATGGCAAAAGAAAATCAACAATAACAGAAATTATTTCGATGATTGATCTGTTTTTATTCTTTTTTTAAATAAAACTGAAATTGTATTCAAAAGTTGCAAAGAATTAATTTCTGCACCTAATATATAAATATTACGAGAAAATTCTAGTATAACACGAATAATATAAATAACATGTCCTTTTTGTTTTCTCTTTTTTTCATATTTACTAAGGAAAATGGCGAATTCCAAATTGGAATGTTGTATATTTAAAAAAAGAAATGATGGTTACCTTCATTTCTAAAAAAATAGTGCAAACACAGAAAGATTACGTACGCAGTTACGTTGCTTCCTTTTTTAATTCTTTTTCTAATATTTACTATTTGCAAGAAGAACGCTGGCTAATAATAGCGCGAATACCTTGTACAGTGAATTACACGAGACTCGTGATACATAAAAATAATTGTTGCAGTATCTTTAACGCGTTATAGGAACTCGTGTTATACAGAAGTTTCCTGTATCCAAGTTAAAAATTCCCAAAAATGTATAACTAACGGGATAATTGCAACAGTACAATTTACCGGAGAAATTATAACGATGTTAACTAGGAAGCTCGTCACAGACGATACGAAAAGAAAAAAAAAATACTCTTCGACTGTTCATACCTCTTTTTTTTCGAAAAATGCAATTACACTCATGCGTGGTACATTATAATGAATGCAAATTACAGGCAGAACAGAAAGTAGGACTTTAGCACTAGCAACAGTGTACCGGCGCGCACGTGCAAGCCTCACTGAAAGAGCCGCCCACTCTCCTTTACCCCGACGCGGTTCAGCGATTAATTACGAATCGCGGTCAGGTCGAACGTCATGCTTCACCTTCGAGTATATCTCGTGCACATCCTTTAAATGCATCCTGAAGTGATTCTGTGCGACTCGTAGCTGTGTCCGCACTCTCTTCAACGTTCTGTGAACACTGTGCCTCTGTGGCATCCTCTTGAATTGCATAGCTACTGGATTACCGCACGGTTGTAACCACCGGTCCATATTATTCGTGTTGGATACGGCGGTGCGAAGGCCGTAAGCAGGTGCACCAGAAACCGTATCGAGGCCTGAACTCAGGAAGAATGCGAGGCTCGTGAAAGTAATTGTCTGTGCCACCGAATCTGTAATACAATCAAAAAAACAAGTGTCAGAAAAATACAAAATGTGCATATACATACTTTGTACGTGTACTGTGCAGTGATCGCAAGCTGCCGAATCCCTTTCAAACTGAACGGTACAGAGGCAATGAGATTAGACGTTTGCTCCACTTAATCAATTTCAAGTATCACCATTTTCAATTGCTAGCGGTTACACTGCACAGTAGTAGAATTTTTGCTATAATTTAATATGAAGCTATACGTAATTCATTTGATAGAAACCAGAAACACAAAATTCATAAAGAATTAGTCCAAAGGATTAATTACTATCGTCACTATCGTAGATTATTAATCTTTTCTTCCTAGTTGGTGAGATTTCACTTTCATCACTCGATAGTATTTGAAGCGATTATGGAATTAGTGACAATTTTAGATCAGAGAGATTTAGTAATGAAAGCCATAATTAACAATTGAGTTTGGTTTTTGGTTAAATCTTTATAGGCCTCCTCATATTGACATAAACGTTGATTAATACCTCACTGGAATCGAAGGTATTGATAATATAACAGCTCGTTCAACATTAGGGCCATTTTGTGTTAGGGGAGTTCCCTTTTTTATGTTTAATGCCAGTATCAACAAACGAATGGTACTAAAAAATAACTGTACAAATGTGTGTGCAGCATAAATTTTTATTTCTAACAGTTTTCATTTTTGAGAATTCGTTATTTTGAAAATCGTGTAAAGAAGGTATCCTGTAAATCGGGGGATATGTGTACTCTTATAGTGTGGTTTTGTCTGTCAGCAAGAAATTTAATACAATTTCTTGTAGTACTAATTCGCAATGTTTAATACATAAAGTTGGTATCAATGGAAGACTTTATTTATTTAGTTGGTCATTAAAGTTCGCTTTGAACTCGTAAAAATTCAACTGGTTCTTGTTAACACGAAGGGTGTACCTTTTTTTGCATGGCTATACACAGTCTCTTATGCTTCTTTAGCTTGTCAAAAAATAAAAGACGGCGAATGGATTGTTTTAGTATATCTTTTTTATCGTCCAGACCTGCCTCCTTATGACTATCACTTATATCTGTGTATATCAAACATTTTTGTAAAATATTTTTTAGAAAACGATACCGAGATCAAAACAGCAGTTAATTTATTGTTTGGAAGTAAAATTCAAGAATTTTATACTACTGAAATGTATAAGCTTATAGAGGGTTGCTGTATCTTATTATAAGATAATTGGTTAATATTGTAATAAATTTGACAAATTAGTTCAGAAACTTGTCACCTATCACCAAAGGTATAAACCAAAAATATAAGTAAGCTAATCTATCAGAAGAAAGCAAGTACGTCGCAAGTTGCGACAATAGCAAAGGTGACGACGAGGCGTCGAGATCAATGCAATAGAAATAAACTTTCTTATTGTTATCTAACATCTTCTTTCTTCTAATTCATACCACACCCCGGAAGATCCACTACGGTATCAACTTAATACATTATTTATTGGCTGTGAATTAAACGAATACAATAGACCGATCAGTTCAAGCTTGAATTTTCCAGCAATATCGGGGATTTTGACTGTCACATAGAAATATGTAAAATAAAATAAAAGCTTAAGACATCCTTTCTTTCGTAGATTGTTAAGAATGATTAATAACAGTATGCGACAAATTTAAATAACAAAATGGTTTTGTATTTCACTTGTTAACAATTTTTCTAATTCCGAATCTAACAGATTTAAAAAAAAGGCCAATTTATAGACTAGCGATTAATTAACGCTGGCAATATAAAGCAACATAAATCGGTTCCCGTTAAGTATTGTGTTAATTTATGCGTCACGACATTCAGAAATCTCGATGCAACGCATCGTTAATGAAATCGCCCGTCATTTCGATTTTGAAACACAACGCACACCGGGTTGTATGTAATAAAGATTGCATTACACCGATGACGTACGTTGTCCGTTTTGTCTCAGAATAGAAATGACTTTGTACGAACGATTACGAAAATTCTCTTTCGGTTCGTTGTTCACTATTAGAAACGAATATATATTTATTTTCCTTTTTGATCCAACATTGTAAAACAGAGTTCATCGATGATAACTAAGTAATACCGACAAAGAGAAGTTGAAGTTCTTGATTGAAGAAACGTGGTGTGTCGTTTTATGCCGGAGGATATGATAAACAGATTGCAAAGAGAGAGAGAGAGAGAGAGAGAGAGAGAGAGAGAGAGAAAGAGAGAGAGAAAGAAAGAAAGAAGGAGAGAGACGAAAAGGGAAAATCGAGGCTCTTCCGACTTTCACAGTCGGCGTACCTTACCTACATGGATACGTAGTAGGTACCCACCATTGCACCTACGCGCCAATTTAACAGCGACCAATCGTCGCCCCCGCAGTAGGAAATGGGTTGCAAATCGGAGAATCAGGATTTATTGCGCAATTAAACGTCCCAGCTTACGACTTCCTTCGCGATTCCATACCGCGCAAACTCACCCCGAAGGCGTGCAGATCTTTCGTATACTTTTTTACGAGGCCAGACCCCCGCCGGTTAATAAATTTCACGTGAGCTTCATTATCGTTGGATTTCGTGTAAACATAAAGGGAAGTGTCGATTAAAACTGATTTATGCGCCAATATCTGGAAACGCAAACAACATTCGACGCCGGATTTTTGGGATAATCGGTAATGTGTGATATAATAAACTTCGCGTATTTATGAAAAATCGTGATTACAGGAATTTATGAATATATTCAAACTTATATATTACAGCTCTTTGTGTTGGAAGTAAATGTTAAAGAGTAGACTAATAACTACTGCGTGTACTGTAGTCAAAATTTTGTGGCTAGGATATAAGTAAAAGCTTTTACAAATTTTCGATTTTACTGTCCTGTCGCTAGATTTTTGAAGTTATTAATATAAAAATTTTATATTGTACGATAGAGTAAACTATAGTGACAACATGATGGACTTGAAGGAACATTCTTACTTATACTGTAATACGTTTCAACGTCTTCTTAAAAAAGAATTCTTTGTTAACTGATTTCAACGTTAGATTAACTGCTTATACATGATTATTAGCGACCAATAGTCAAATTAGATTTCATCATAGAAATATAATAAACCAGAGTAAACTATAGCAACAATACGTTAGATTTAAAGACACCTTATTTATACTAAATAAAATATTCCTTTGTACTAAATAAAGGAATAAAGTTTCAACGTCTCCTTAAGAAAGAATCCTTTTTTTTTTAATTAAATTTCAATGTAGCATCAACTGTTTATATGTACGTAGATTTAACGGCGAACATTATAAATATATCACGGTAAATTAGATTCTATTATAGAACTATAATAAATCAGAGTAAATTATAGCATTAACATGTAAAGGAACATTTCTAATTTATACTGGAATACGTTTCAATATCTTAAGAAATAATCTTTTTCTCTTGTTTACTTGACTTTCAACGTTCGATCTTCTACTTATACGTGATTATTCAAAGTAAATATATCACGATAAGTTAGATTTTATTATAGAACATTAGATACTTTAAGAAGGAAAATACTCTCAACGATGATTATCTTCATTCAAAGATAAAACCTTCATGCTTACATAAAAAGCCATACAAAAAGAACTTCGGAAAGAATTCAATATTTTTGAAAATTCTTACTTCAGGTACAACTGTAGTACTAGAAACAATAAAGTGTATCGATATAAGTCAATGTAGAATATATGAAAAAAATTCTAATATGTAATATTAAACACTTATATACACCATAAAGATATTCCGCTGCTTATTACGTTCAGACATCAAAGAGATCAAAATTTCCCTATCTAATTAATTTCTCTGCTTTACATCAAATTACTCGTTAAAATCGACGAAAAACCTCGATAAAATAACATCACAAATATTAAGTAAAATTCAAACGAAACGTTTCTATTCGACGTTTCCGAAATACGGTTTATAAGATAAACGAATCCAGAATCGTCAGTGCAATTGAGTGGAACGATAAATGATTAGGGCACTATCAACGGGAGTAATTAACAAGCGTTAATTGCCTGTGCGTGCCTATACACCCATCTGAAGTGGCGGTGCGTGTATTCAGACACGAGCTGTCACGGCAATTCGCTACGATCGTTCGTGCAATTCGCACGTCAGTCACGTGTGAACGAACACACGTCTTAGCACATTGGTCAGGAAAAGCACACGTGTGCCATTCGATGATGCACATCTCGCATCCCGAGGCTCGATCGTTTTCGACCTCTTCGATCAGAATGTGTGATTAATTGAAACCCCGTCCCGCATTACATTTCGCCATAAATCAAAAAGCTTCAAACGTAAATGATTGTACGCGTTCACAATGTATTATTGTTATCGGCGAAATATACAACGGTTTGAAAGTTTGCAAGATGTTTGGTGAAAAAGAAAGACGATTGCAGAACGAATAACGATGGAGATCGTATTAGCGTCGATGTTTCATTCATTTACAGGTTAGTATACGTTAAAGCACGTATTGCGAATCCGAAATTAACTGCACGACCTACTGTCAGCTTTTCGTACGTTCAATTTGAATGATTGCGCAAACCTAACGATACAAAGTCGGGCCGTAACGAATCGGATCACATTCTGTTTGGCGATAAAAGTAGAAATATAATATTCAGACGTTAAAAAGATAATTTTTTTATTATAATTTCATATTCAGTATAATAAAAAATAAAAAGGGGACTTAGAAACCTTTTCTTTAACCTTTTAACTAGGTTCGCCTCTCAAACAAAAATTGAATCTCTGCAATTTATAATTAAAAAGCAGCGAAAATTATAAGTAGTAAATGTGAATATAGTGTATTTTATATTTAATACAAGCATAACAGAACAATTAAAAAATGAGTAATTATTAATGAAGAAACTATTGGCGTTCTAAGCATTATCGAACCAATGACGAGTTAATTTGTCATCCCCAGTTAACAGGTTGATCATGAAAACAAGGAAAAAATGAGAGATATTCGATTCGAGCCCAAATCGGGAAGAAAACTAAAATTTGTATAACAAACTCTTTGGAATCAACGTGAAAAGATATAATTCAATCGACAATGAGGTCATCCGACACCCTTTACTTCTTTGTAGGGCTGCGTAAAGTACATCATACATTTATGCAGCTCGACGTGTAGTCATTTCTTTAAATTGAATTTTTATCACATCTTTCATTTTTTCTGAATACCATAAATCTTGATTGGTCACTTTTATGTACGTACGCATCACCTCCTTCTAAATATTTCTCATATTTGTAACTATAAAAATATTCAAATGAAGAAAAGACAGTGATCTAAATAACCACGTATATATATAAAGATTTCAAAGTGAGTACATTATATAATAATCTAAACTATATTAAATACTAAATTTTTTATACCATGCAAACTAACAATAATCAACACACTTGAATTTTTAAGATTGTTTTTTTATTTTAACCTCTTCAAAGATGATTTTTCTAAAGTTATAAAAGCAAATTATTTAATTTCCCATGTATGAATATTTTTTATACGATCGATCATCAACTTCGGTATATGTCTACAACGAAACATTTGAAAACGAAAAGTTTTATTTAGACACGAAAAAATGATACATACTTATGAACTGATATATTTTTATTTATTTTGACAATGTACTTTAATTTAATATAAATAAAATGCATAAATAGAAGCAATGGAACACGTTAAAAATGTGGCTATAATGGTATCTAAGAAGTGTAAAGCGTTAATGATTTGGAATCAATAGTAATTTTTAATTTCTTTTACTATCAGAAGATTATATTCACTATACTTTCAGATTTCTTCTATCACAAATATCGGAATTTTCAAAAGAACTAAATGTACACGTACGTGTCAATGTCCTCGAAAAGATTAAATACGAAGTTGCAGATTACGTATCTTAGATTCGCGTCAAAATTTTTACATTCGTACGCCTTCGTTCAGGCTTCTCCGATTGTATCGACTAATACGCTTCGACTTTGAAGCACCACCCTCACGTTTGAGGAACAAGAAGATGAATGCTTGTGTCGTAAACTGGAAGATCCAATTTATTTCTAATTGACTGTTTTACAAAGAGTTTAAGTACGTGTTGATCGATTAACAGTGTGATCGATTACTATGTGGTTATGTTTAGTTACATTGATGTCCTTGAATCGACTGTCATTGAAAATGTACCCTATTTATAGTAAAAATGTGTAACGACTTTTCCTTGAGACATGCTTATTGGTTGCTCAAAGAATGTCGAAAATCATTAATCAGCGTGTTTAAACGGTCGTGATTACCTAACTTAACCTTTATTAGACGTATGTCACCTCCCACGTAATATTACACCTTTTACCATAGCGGACGTTTGTCACTTATTACGTGACATAAGAAACTTTATCGCGTTGGATGTTTGTCACGTGGAAAATGTTTAAAAAAGATATTATACATTGATAAAATATAAATAGATTAATAAAAATCTTAAATTGCAATAGAAATGTGAAAATATACGATTTCGCGTAATAAAATAGTGTTTTCATTTCTTAATCGACTAAAGTGACGATTCAAGTGGCAACTCAGATCTGAAAATCTGACGTCCGATAAGGGTTAAAGCAATTATTAGGTGTAGAAATTAATTCTTTCCAATTTTTAGATATAATCAAAGTCTTATATACGTAAAGAATAAATACAAATTGGTTATTGAAATAATTACCATTATTGTTGATGACCTTTCGTTATTTTTCTGCCAGCTTGTAAATACCATCGCGAATATTTCGATTTGAATAGGTCTACTAATTACGTGAACCCATTCAAAGAGGATTTATTTCAACGCGTAAAAACAGACTATTGTAATAGGTGTGAGGGAGAGGAATGAAGTAGTACGAACAATCGAAATGTTCCTATCTATAGTAATATGTCAAACATGGACTAAATTCTTATTTCGATCAAATTCGCCTCGGTTTATTCTAGATACTTAAAACATGCGTTAACACATTTCGCATTGTCAATCGTGAAAATAATTGAAAACTGTACACGGTTTGATCTTCCAAGTGAATTTAAACCAGCATTCAAATGTTAACCATAAAGTTCTGACAAACGTGAGCCTTGCACGTATTTGAATATAGACTTAGCTTGACAATAAGTCACGATTCGATTAGCCCTTTTGCCACAAGAACGGAGGGAGTAAGTTGCACGAGCGTATCTTATCGTAAACTCACGCCTTCTCCTCTTCCCCTGGAATTGCTTTCCGCCGCTGGTTCCAGACAACTCGTATCATCGGATATACACACTGCGTGGGTGTACGGAGCCGCTGTTAAAGGTGCACCCCATATTGTGTATACTTTTAACGACCATTGCTCCCAACTGTATCAATTTGTGCCGCTACCTGCTTATATTTCCGCGAAAATCAAACGTTCTACCCTATTTTTCTAACAGATATGCTTAATTCACATAAGTAGGTATTACAGTGATTCCCCCTTTAAAACAAAATAACTTTTTTAAAAGTTGAAACGAACGGTTTGAGATCCTCTTTTTGTTTTGAAAAGGTAGGATTAGTTCATTAAAAATTTTGAAAATGATTAGTCGAAATTGCGAAGAAATTAATGAATGTCGTTTTTGTAACTTTTTTCTTGTTTCTGCATCGCCCGATTTCGATGAAATTTTCAGCATGCATATAACTGGCACAAATTTACAAAACGTATGTTTCATATGTTCGTCACAGACTCAGATAAAACATTTGTAAAAGGAGCTTTTATTATTATCTTCACAATTTCAAGCAATCCTAATTTTTTCAAAACTTTTTGGATACATCATCTGATAAACTAATCCTTCTAACTTTTCAAAAATATTCAAGCCGTTTCGTTCAATATTAAAAAAGTTATTTTTAGTTAGTTTTAAAGGAGGTACGAATGCTTTTGTGATCCACTGTATTTAAAAATTATTTAATTGAATACATATTATTTGTTAGTCTGGATTAGTGATTCAGAAACAAGTTCAGTATTATAAATTAACATACGTAAATTCATATAAATTGTATATTAAGCTACAATAACATAACTATATCGTAATGAAGGCAATACTTATTGAAAATGAAATTATCATAGAGGCAGAGTGTAAATGATATAAAAATATTTAAATGATTTTTTCGTCTATATATTTCCTCTTTCTGAAATAACCGTTTGCACTAGTTTGCACTCTTGCGATAAGTTTTGTAAATACTCCTTCCTGAATTTCTTTGTAACCAAACAAAACGTGACTTATGTTATCATATTCAATACTTCGTAAATATTTTTTTAATTACCCTTGTATATTGTGTATACAATGTATTGGTTTTCACAAAAAAGATTTGTTAAATGAGATTTACTCTCCCCTGGTTCCGAAAAGAACGTTTTCCCCTATTGATAATAAAAATCTTAATTTTGCTTGTTGTTATTTGTATTATTATTTATTATTCGGAGTTCAATGGTTGAAAATATACCTAAACAACATGAATGATAAGGGAAAAGGTTTTTGAGATGCAAATAATTTGAAAATTGCACTTCAAAACATTCTGACAAAAAGCATTAGTCTAGCTAAGCATTTCTAAAATATAGCATTCCAAGAAGCACTTTGGTCAAATAAAATCTGTAAAATTTGGTCAAGAAATTACTTTCCAATGTAAACTAAAACTTTCTCACAATTATATTTGTGATCGCTGCAAATTATATTAAAACTGTTCTGAGTTACATTAGCAATTTTTACTGTGTTCAGTATTATTTACTAAATCACATAGTAAAGTTTAATGGTAATTTAAATTCACTATTATAATAATGTTTATTTTTCTTTTTAATATTGTTATCTTATAAATAACGCAAAATAAAAAGAAGAGGATACTTCTTTGTTTCATTTCTTTAAGCGTCTGACATTAGGAAAACTCCCTCTAAGTGTTCGACTACTCAAGTACGGTGAGTATATGTAAACAGTAAACGATTAAACGAAGGATCAGTGGATTAATTTGTAAAAGTGGAATAATATACTTCTAAATGTACAGTTCGAACATTCCGAAGACCATATTTGCAGTAAAGATATGAAAGAGACGTAACACTTTAGCGAGCCGATAACCGAGTCGATGAAACGATACGCCTTTTTCTCGGGTCCATCAGGTACTTGAAAATCAGAACAGAATTTCAGATCGCAATCTTCACAGGTTATAATAACGGTGCTATCTGGATATCATCCCGTCCCAATGATCCGCATTCCGGGCAATGTCGTGTTCAGAAGATTGCTTACTCCGCTGTTTAATACGTACGTTCGAGGTCTGTCGATCGGCTCCCAAAGTGGAATCGCCGCCATTCTCGCGATGGACTCCCTGGGTGCCAGTAGTCGGCTGATCGGTCGGCCCTCCGGTGATTTGAAGAAAAAGGGCGGAGAAGAGGGTGGAGGGTAGAGGCCTTCCTTTCCGCGGAGTTGAGGATGAAGATTGTTAGTTTTGTTACACCAGTACCGCGGTGGTGAATGCCTCAGGGCGGCAAAAGGCGGTTGCTGCTTTCTGAGAACGGGTTGGAGTTAGCCGCACCGGGAGCGGTGATTGCGTGGTGATTAGCCTCCACCTTCGCCTCTTTGGATCGACTCGAACAACGGAAGAACGAAGGAAAAGGGGAAAAGAACGAGAAAGAAATAGTGTACTGTTCCTTGGCGAGAAGAGAAGCTGATCATCTTGGAAGAAAGAACGCGCAATATCATTGCCAGGCACTGAGTGTGAGAGCGGTGTTGCTCGATACAAAGCATTTGAGAGTATTTCACGTATACGAGTCTGTAAAATGACGTGACTGAACCAAAAGGTACAACTGTGTATTCTATAGTATATACACATGATGAAGAATCACGTTGAAAGTAAGTACCACATCATATTATACAGGATTTATTAATATATTTATGTCACACTTTTACCAATAATAGGAAAGAATTGAAACTGTAGCATGAAAAGTACAGTTACTTCAGAAGAAAAGAAGAATGTTAGGAGTAATTCAAGTAGAAATAACGAAATTTTCCTCGTGCTTCGAAAATGCTACTACGAAGAAGAATTATAATGTTTCGTGGTAAAGAAGAACTGTCTTAATTCTTTGAGTGTTATGGACGCATATATGCATTTCTCAAGTTCGAATATTTATCTTTGTTATCATTTATTTTTAAATTATGACATTTCTAAAACATTAATTTTCTTAAGTAAATAATATACTCTGAGGGAAACGAAAATATTTGATTTAATTTATCGTAAACAAAGGATTGAAACGATGACTTAGTCACATGTATAGTCAATCGGTATTACATGTACGTGGAAAAGTATTCTGCCCACATAAAGTGTTTAATTTTGAAGTACTCAGTACCCAAAGAGTTAACTCTTGACCCGTCATGTGTCTGTGACACTGTTTCATTTATACCTTTCACGATAATTTTAATATTAGTTAAATATTAACCTGTTTTGTATTCCAAATAATTAACTAACGAGGACTTAAAAAATCCTCGATTGATCCTAGATTAACGCCATAAATATACACTGTTGTTCACAAATATTAATAATTTCTAATGAAATTCTCAGTCTCTAATAAAATAAATTTTTTACAAATTTCAACAAATACCGAAATACTTTAATCACTAATTTATTTTCTCTTTATTTCTTGGTATGTTCTTTCTTAAATTTCGTAATTATCATTTAAAACTGCATTTTCCTTCTCAAACCTTGTTAAACTACATCAGTTTGGCTAGGCATTAAAAGGATTAAACATAATTCGTAACTTCTAAGCAACTTTTATAGAATTTAGTCTTCTATCTGTTCGTATACGAAAAATTCACATGACCGATTAAGGGTTGAATAAATACACTTTCTCTTAATCATATGCATTATTAGCGTATGTAATAGAATAGGAAATAAATGTATTATTACTTTTTTGTCCCCCTTCCTTTTTGTTACAGGGCACTGGATCCTTATCACGAAGTAATTGACGTATGATTTACATACATGGTGACCATATTTTCTGACCAAAAAAGAAATAAAAAGGAAAATGAACACGTGCATATGAACTTCTTTCTTCACTTTCATTCTTTAAAAATCACTGAAATATTAAGTTTGTAATACTTTTTGAAGTATCTGTACTTAGATTTAACAAAAAAAAAAAAGAAAAAAATGTTTAATAAGAAAGGTATACTTTCTTTCAAATGATGCAAGTGGATTGAATTATTTCGAATCTTGACGTATAAATTTCAAGGCTCGAAAACGACGATTGATCGTACAGTACTTAATAAAAAATATCAGATATCGTTAACATCAACCTAACGGTCTGTATGAACGAATCATTGTTCTTATAATTATATGTAATTTATATCCGAACAGTTTATCTTGGTCAAATATTTCCAAACTTAACCGTTCGACATCAATTGTCAATGAGGTGGGGAAAAATATTAGCTAATGCACGCACATGTTGCAGTATATGAATTCATTTCATCATTGAAAAAAAAAAAAAAAGAAACGGTAAGGGGGACGCGTTCGTGTATCTCTTCTTCTTCTTCTTCTTCTTCTTCACCTCCTCTCTGAATCTCTCTATACATACGCAGTGTAAGCACGTACACGCGTGTATGCACAAATCGTGTTTGTACACCGAAGGTGTACCATCCTCATCCGCACCTACGACAAGAATATCGCGTACTATGCGCGAATACACGGTGGGCACCATAGGAAGAGACAGGTTATGCACGGCACGCAACATTTAATACGATACGCACGCGGAGGGTCGTCGAGAATAGTTTGCAGAGGCGTCGGAGCTTTCTTCTTCCGTCCAATCCCGAAACGATACGATATCGTCCCTCTATCCATTAACCCCTTTTCTTATCACTCTGTATATAATCTTTCATTGTGAAGGAATTCAACACTTCGACAATTCACCGACAAACATCAACGACGATACGTTAAAAAAAAAACATTTATCATCTTGAACAATTAACAATATATTGGTGATACGTTAATGTACGTTTCCATGATGAAAAAGGAAAACCAGGTCAACCTTGATCGTGAATGGTGTCTCCGCCAATGGAACCTGACGTCACGGATGCGCCAGACAGATTAGCGGGGCGCACGAGGATTTGCATTTTGTCTGGCGGGACCAGCGCGCGTTGGATATTCCCCATTGGAGGACGACCCCACCCATAAACTGCGCGATGCCGAGGGATTTTAAGTTGCTAGGGTTGCGCGCGTTAACCTCCATTCCTTTTTTACCAATCCTCCCGCCAATTCCGCCACCGTTAACATCCTTTTGTTCCTTCTTCCTTCCCATATCCTCTATGTTACTCTACCCTTCGTTTCCTTCGTATTTTTATTCTTTTTTTTTTTCTTTCCTTTTCTCATCTATACGTCATCGTTGTTGTGTATCCTCGTGCGCTCGTTCGCTCTTCTGACGGCTAACATTGTCTACCTGTTACACCACCACGTTCCCTTCGCTATGTCGTTTGAATGTATCCACTGCGGAGGTGTCAACACTATACGATGTTCGCGTATGCACGGCAAAGATGCTTTACGGTATTACGATGATATGGATCACTGATGTCATACTGACGTCATCCATCGTTTATATCCAGAGGTGACAGCCTACCGTTGGCATCGGTGCAAGAGTTGATCGAGAACGACGTTTCACGACCGCATCGTGGCGAGAGGGGGAGAAACTCAGAGCGCTGGAATGCACGCGATCGGCTACTACGGCGTTCAATGTCATCGTCGATTACATTATCTCGAATTCTCGACCGGCGATAGGCCGCACACGCGTGCGCACACGTGCGTAAGGAAAGCGCTCGCGGAGGCCGATCCTACGTGCGTGAATCGCGGTCGATGATATCGCGACTCTGTCGCGTCCTCCTACCTCCTTTCTTTTTTTTTTCTTTTTTGAACGATTGCACGATGCTGTCTCCTCTTGTTTCCATTAAAAAATTGCTCACGGCTCGGCGTATTGCCAGATCGTACCGTATATACGTAACACCAACGTCGGAATGATCAGAAGCCCACGACGCGGTGTGTGTAGTGGATAGATTCTTTTAGGGAAAAGTGATTGATCGAGGAGATTTATGAAAAGAACAAGAAGAAGAAGAAAAAGAGAGGAGAACCGAAATCGATTGGCATATCATCGTCCTGTCTTAACTTGTTTCCTTCGCTTTGCTTTCACGTAAAAGGATAGTTATGAATATTTACGATCGAATGAATCTTCACACACGGCGATATAACACAGAGGAAAAATAGATTATACGAACGATTGTGAAATTACTACGTTCGCAGCGATAAGACAGAATAAAAAGTATATTGTGATTAATGGCCAATAATATACATTATTCATTGCGCGCATTCTCGCCAGTCTAGTTCTCAACAACGACTGCTCTTTCTCGGAACATTCCGAGAGAAAGACGCGGTGGAAAAAAAAAATATTTTTCCACGCCCGTTGTTCATTCATATTTCGACACCTTTTGTCACGAGCACGTTTGCAAGTTAAAATCACCAATGGGCAAATAACTATGAGAGAGAGAGAGGTTTTATGCCGCCGCGTTTGGAAGCGTATTTACTGTCCCTTTTAAACTTCCGTTTGGCCATTAGATCCGCGTAGGAACGGCGTACAATGGGCAGAAACTGGTCGTTTCGTTTCGTTGTGACCGAGGGTAATTTGCCGTTTGTCGCGCGTTCGATTTCGTGATGCGTCTTTACGACCCGTGTTGTAAAGATCCATTCACACCAAACACGGAAAATTATGCTTCGTCGTGGAATATTCGCTCGCAAGCATCCTTTAATCTAATTTGAACGAAGAGTTAGAAATCATTTTTAATAGACTGAGAAGAAAATTTGATCGAATTAATTGTATGTTTGTTTGTTTTTAACCTGTTAACTTAGGAAGACGAGTTTCAACTCGTCATTCATTCACCAATACTTAGAAAATAGTAATTTATATATCAAGGAATTATTCAAATTTTATTACACTGTTGTCTATGTATTAACCTCTTAACATACAAAAATACCCGGGAGACGTCATATATCATTTTAGACGTTGACATGTCTCCGAGGCGCCAAGAAGTATACACTGTATATTGTATTCATTTTTCTTTTTTTTTTTCAATACTTCTATATTTACCAGAGTGTATTGAAAAATTCCACACTTTACAGTACTATCAAGGTATTTATTAACTTGTTAATTGATTATTTTTCATTAATATTGTCTATTAATATTATTTTATGGTACTTAATAATGTAAATATTCTATTTCTTGTACAGGTTATACAACTTTAAATTGAGATATATTAAATGATACTTTTAGGACACATCGAGTTTTACTTCACTTGTATGTCAAAGGGTTAAACATGAGATATATTACATTCACATATTCAAGAACTAAAACGAAGTATAACCGGTTCGAATTTTCACTTACAGTCACTCTCATTAATATTCAGATACCATTTAAAACATGAATGACTTTTTTCAAATTCGACCACACGACGTGAGCTTTTTTGTTAGAAATTAGGATTAGCTTATCAACTAACGTACAAAAAATTGTTGAAAAAATTGCAATTCGTCGATGTCGCAAAAGAAAACAGCAAAGATTGCTTTTTATAACTTTTTCATCTAAGTATGTAATGAAAATCTAAAAAATATACTTGGTGGATTTATGCCAGTTGCATATATAGTGAAAATTTCATCGTAATTGGTCGATGTAGAAATAAGCGACAGGTTTCAATTTTCGCCATGTTTAACTGTTTGCAATTCATAGCAGCGTTGATCGATTTCGATGAAATTTTACGTATTGTTTTTTAATTTTCATTACAGATTAAGATGAAAAAAAAATGAAAATAACACGATTTTTATAATTTTCTTCACAATTCGGATCAATTGTAACTTCTAAAAAATTTTTTTACACATTACTTAATAAACTAATCCATTTTACCTCTTGAAAGAACTTACGTCGTTTGGTTCAGTTTTAAAAAAGTTATTCTGTTTTAAATATGTTTGAATATTAACAAGAGTAACTGTATTTCTAATTGCAATCTAGAAATATTTAATTACTATGTGATAAATAAACCCAGTTAACAAATTAAAACATCCACTTTTGCAAAACTATAACTTGCTCTGCAAAAGAAAACTTTACTTACGTATTAAGTGTAAAAATAAATTCCCCCCGATAAAAATAAATTCCGACTTTAAAGTGCAATCAAAATTTTATTCTAAAAAGAAATGAAAACACATCGATCGTTAAAATAATTTTCATTGTTATTTCTTTGCTATTTTTCTGGCAAATATTTCAATATGAATGATTATATTGAATATATGACTTCAATGGGAAGAAATTTTCTTCTACACCTAATAATATTTATTAAAGATTTTATTATGCTATAATGGCGATTCTCAAGTTGTCCTTTCGCCTTCTGATCGAAGATAAAAATAAAGTTCATCGTCGCTACGACGGAATGCAACAGTGTTAACCGATTAAGCAAAATTCGCAAACGCAGGACCGTAAAATAGCGCGGCACACGTCACATTAAAGAAAGCAAAGACTTTTGTGTGACTAACGGCGGGCAGTCTCTCCGCCTGGCAAGGAACATAAAATCAAACTCTTACACCGCAGCTTATACGGCCCTTTACGAGGATCTTGCGTACCAAGGCATCTACAGAGATGTCAGCGGGGCTTTCGGATGAAACTGGGTATACGCGTACCACGCCTCGACGTCCCTTTAAGATCTTTACGATTTTCACGCATTGTCGAACGCAGCAAGCCGATAACGACCTCTACCTCGGGGTCATAAAGTCGCTCGACTGTGTCACGAGGTGTCATCGCGTCATTTCTTTTAATACTCATATCCCATATTTTTGTGTCAGTGATTAAAATACGATGCACTTAAAATACGAAGGCTAGTTCATTTTTCTATAGAGATGTCGCGTTTCCGATAACATGAGGACTTTTTGCAATGCGGAAAAAAGTATGCTGACGTCTTTTCATTGTTAAATATTTGATTTAACTATTTGCACACGAGGCTTTTGTTATAACGTTCAATTTCTCAATAACAGTTTTATTGTCTTCTAGCTTTTTCTAGCAGAATTATCTGGTTTCACTTATGGCTTTGTTCATTGAACCGCTGGTGAAAAATAATTAAAGAAATCTAATTTATATTAATCTAATTAATATATTTGTTCTGTTCTGATATAAATTCTGTTACGAATGCACCAGGATGAAATTTTCAGAATGTACATAACTAACATAAATTTACAAAATATATGTTTCAAATTTTCATCAGAGGCTCAGATAAAAGGTTATACATAATGACGATTACAAATTTTTTTCGCGATTCCCACAGATTGCAGTTTTCTCAAGATCCTTATAAATTTTGAAAAGAGGTACTCTAGTCATATTTTCCAACTTTAAAAAAAGTTATACTATGCTAAGATATAGAGAATATACAGTGACTCCCGTTAATATTCGGACACTCTTCAAAACAGAACAACTTTTTAAAAATTAAACCGAAAGAATTGAGTTCTCGTGAGAAGTTAGAAGGATTAGTTTACTAAATGATGCATAAGAAGATTTTTGAAAAAGTTCTAAGTGATCGGTATTGCAAAGAAGATAGTAACAGTCGTTTTTTACAACTTTTTTTATCAGAGCCTGTAAAGAAAATTTTAAATACACTTTTCATAGATTTATGTCAATTATACACATGTTGAAAATTTTATCGAAACCGGTTAACGTTTGCATGAGCTATAAACGATTAAAAATGTCGAAAATTGAAGTCCTTCATCACTTTCAGCTAAGGATTACAGTAAATCTAAAGATTCTTACGTTTTTCAATGCCAATCGCTTGTTTCTACATCGCCCGATTTCGATGAAATTTTCACCAGGTGTATAACAAACATAAATCTACAAAATACATTTTTTAAATATTCATCACAAACTCAGACAAAAAATTGTATAAAGCGACCATTACTACTTTCTTCGCAATTCCGACTAATTGTATTTTTTTTTTTTAAAGACCCTTCTATTCTTTTACTTGAACTCAATTTGTTTGGTCCAAATTAAAAAAGTTATTTTATTTTAAAAGATGTCCGAATGTTAATGGGAGTCACTGTATACACCTTTAGCAGTCAAAGGGTTAAAAATACTATGTTCGAGTTCTACAGGCGATGAATCGGCCCAGACAGAGATTAACACTTTAGTCCCTGACGATAATGTAAATCCTCCGCAATAATAGCGAATGCAAAGCGCGCTAATCTGGGTCCCCTTGAAAGTCACGATATATGTAGACGCAGAAATTGAAACGGGATCGAGTCACGAGCACGTGGTAGCTAACATGTAAACGTGACTGGTGGCGGCGGCGGATCCATGACAAAAACGTTCGTGTGATTCGTGCATACGGTGTGGCACACGTTGACTGAGAGTGAATAACGTTTTAGACGTTGGTGTGTTGTGGCGATCATTGAACCAACTTTGCAACAACAATCGCATTTAATCAAAGAGTTGTCGGTGGTCAGGCACAAACCCGCTCGTTCCTCCACCCACGAGCAACAAGCGAGAAAAACCTTCTGGCGCGTATCCATTGTTTCGCGTCTTTCTTTCACGCCGAGGACGCACGAGAACGATCAGACGACGGCTAGATTTGACGTTCCTGCACGCGCGCGACCATTTAAAACAAGCAGTGAGCGAACATTTTGTAATACAGAGATTGCTTATCTCTATAATTAATTAATGGAATCCATCAGGGGCGAGAGAGGCTGGACGTGAGATTGAATTTTCACCGGTGCAACGATAAACCGGCTTTATTCGTTCGAGATAAAATCAGTCGATTTACTTTAATTTGCCAGTACGTACATATCTTGTTTGCCATGGTATATTTTACAAACTGTACCGTGAAAAAGATCAATGTGGTACAGTGAAAGAATACTTCCCTCTGAGTCTATTAAAATGTATGTAGAACAGAACAGTTAATCAAACAACGTGTTAGGTGTACAAATTAATTCGTAGCCCTTTTTCTTCATAAATTTCGCGTTCATTTACAGAAAGCCGAAGTTCGTTTTATCACCATCAGTTTCTACACATTTATCCGATCTATCGGACAATTTTCACATACCATATTAAAAAAAAAAGCTCTCAAGGAATTTAATAATGGTTTCCTTCAACTTCTTCAGCTGTTTTGGAATGAGTATCGGTGAAATGATGTTGCAGTAACCGTAACAAATAAAAATTAGAAGGAGCTAAGTTCATGGAATATATCACGCGAGGGAGAAATTCTCATTCAAGGAAATATATCAGATCTTTCTTGTCTTTTGCCGCTTGTTGTCGTACACTATCGTTAAGGAATATTCCACTGCCGATAAACGGTCTCTTTCGCTCGATTTCATCACTCAAAGACATTAGTTGTTCTTCATAGTGGTTAGAATAGTATTCCGTACGATTATCAGGCATGGGATGGAGATTCGAACTTTGATTGAATTTGAAACCTTCATAAGTGTTTCGGAAAATAGAAACAGTATTTCCAAGTATACTCGAACCTGAACGATATAGATTCGAATCTTTTATGACGACTTGAAATAATAAAGAAAGATACTTGTAAGTATAGTCGAACTCTGATCGAATAATTGAAAACTTGTACGAGTACTTTGCCAAAAATTTTCCACTCTTCTAAATTATTTTTTCTCCGCCATTTTTGCAATTGATTATAGTATTTCTCATGTGTGATTCAGTTATTAAATTATAAATAAAATTATACAAATTATATATGATTTTCATATGGATGAATTTCTTGTAAAATAGAAATAACTTTTAATTTTCTTGAAAAGATTACGCATCTTCACATGATTAACGTGATTCGCTATGTATTTACTACATTTAAATATATGTATATTTTATTAAATTACAAAAATTTAATTGAACTAGTACTATTTATAAATCTTGGGATATACACGAATCTATTAATATCCATTTATGCATTCATACTATTATTTGCACGTTCATAAATTAAAAGTGCAAGAAAGTACCATAAATACTTGTATATTTAATGTACTTCAAAGTTTAAAGCACAAATTTTATACATTAATACAATATTGATTAATAAATAATTTATGTCAATACTCCATTTATTAATTAATATTTAAATCAATAAATAATTTAAATGTATTACAGTAAATATTTTATCCAATTATTAAATGTCCTTATAAATGTATATAATGTATATATAAATATTTCAAATCAAATAAGCTATTGTCCGTATTGTGCTGGAGATCATATAACTAATTTAAACCTGCTGTAGAATCCTTATTTCAAAGATTCGAGTACTATGTACTTGTGAAAGATTCGATTTTTTCTAACATCGAAATACTTGTAAGTACCTTTCCAAAACCTGCAGATACTCATTCTAGGATCCGAAATAAACTTGTATAAAATGATTACAATGCAAATATACCCATGCAAGCTTTATTCCTTATGAGTAGTAATCGAAACTTGGTTATTGAAATTAACTCGGATTCGTAGGTGCATATTGAATTTGATTCCACCCCTGATGATTATGGAAACAAATATTCATTTGTTTCGATATGCGGCGGGAAGCAGATTTGTACTCAAAGTGAAGTTACAATTGATTTTAATTGCTACAAATTTATTTGTACACCTGAGTTATTTCTAATATCTTTCGTGTATTACGTAAGAAAATACACATACACACACATATTGTAGAGATAATAAATATTCGCGTATACATCGTTCATCGTTAATTTATATTTGCGAAAAATGGAGAGTTCCTTTCTCGATAGCGATACGCGTTTCAAGAAAAGAGAAAGAAAAAAAAAAGGGAAACAGAAAGAAAAAGAAACTCACGTCACGATCTCTCTGCCACGCTTCATTAATTACACCTATTCGCCGGAGCGTGGACATTTTTCCTCGTGAGAATGGTAAACGGGTCGCGTACGAAACGTGCGCGGATAGGTTGAGCTAGCACCTGTATTCTCACACGAGGACATCATGCCTCAAGTATGCTATTCCTTTTCGTTTCCCCTCGTATCGAATCGATCGCCGTGTATCACCGTGTGCACTTCTCTATATTATAGCGGAGCACAATCCGCGTGCGTTGCACTCGCGGCGCAAACCAGTGTAGCCCTGTACTTCAACATGAATGAACGCATCGCTCATTGTACAGAGAAGCCTGAAGGTAGAGAATAGCAATCAGCCGTACGATGGATGGCGTCAGGTGGCGAGAGATCGTAGATGGCTGCTTGTCTTCGGAGGGTCGTACGTCCATTGCTTATTGCACGTTTCGCAATTGGCCTGACTTCAGAATCAACACACCCCGGGCTATCGCCCTGTGCTCTTGGTACCGTCAAACTCAGCTACGCCGCCAATTATACGTTCCCCATGGTCGATCCTTTTGACGATCACTAACTGGAATGCTAGGCGTTCTTGTACGACCGCTCGAACGCTATAGTTTATTAGATGCGGATGATAACGCGTAGAATATATATGTATATATACATATATCCTTTTTAATACGCTTTTTCTATTCTAGATAAAATGAACTTGAGAAATTTTTCACTTGAATAGAGAAATACGTATGAATAATAATTTTATTTATTTTGAATACTGTTTCTCTTAGAGAGGACAATTTCAAATTGTGTTTCTGTTGGAGAAGTTTTGAAATGTTTAGTGTTATATTAATTCTTTTCAATTTTTGGATAAATTGAAAGTTTTATTTAAGAAAGAATGAAGAGAGATTAATCATGGAAATAATTTTACCTAATAATTCTGATTATTGTTGACGATCTTTTGCCATTTTTCTGGAAGCTTACCGTTTATGTGACTCCATTCGGAAAGAATTTATTTCTACATCTAATATAATGATTCTATATTTTTGTATAATTATAATTGGTGTGTCTAATGAAATAAAGGTCTTTTTTCAACAAGTACTGTAACTTGTTAATATTATAAAATTGGACAAAATGTCAAGGTTTCCTTTCTTTTTCTATTTTTTTTTTCTTTTTTTGAGAAATTAGATGGATTAGTGTATTAAATGACGTGTACGAAAGATTTTAAAAATATTACAATTACAAAGAAAGAAAATAGTGAAGTAATGGAAATTCAAATGAAATTATTCAAAAGAATAGCAGTGAAAATTCAAGAAATATGTTTTGTAGATTCCTTAAATTTTCATTAAAATCGGTTAATATGGCTGTACACTGTAAACAGTTAATAATGGTGAAAATCGAAGCTTTTTACAACTTTCGTTCTGTAATAGCAATTAATATAATGATCCTTTAATGCCTGTCGCATTGTTCCTTGCATCAAACGATTTCGATGAAATTTTCAACATGTATATAACTGACATAAATATGCAAAATTATTTAAATTTATTACTATTTTAGGGCCAATTGTAATTTTTTCAAAAATTTTTCTACACATCATTCAATAAACTAACCCTCTTAGTTTCTAAAAAAAAAGAAACAATTGAAGCCATTTGGTCCAATTGTAAAACAGTTATCCTATTTTAAAAAGTATCCCAATATAAATAAGTGTCATTGTATACAATTTCTTTTCTAAAATTAAACTAGATTTATGCAAATAATTTAAGAATAATTAATATACTATGCTTAATGCCCATCTTTTTCCACTTTTGAAAAGCTTGATAAGAAAATTCTTGAGACTACTGCAAAAAATGGTGAAATTTAATGACAAGCAATGCACGTTTCATTGAATGGAAACTTGATAAATATTGTCTCCTTACAGCTGCGTATATGGAAAATGTTTTCACTTAAAATATGAACGCGTGTTGTTTCACCGTCGTGTCAATTTGCGGAAGTAAGAGCATTTTCACAGTATAGGATTTGCTTCAGACTCTGTAACTGCCGTCGTAGGTGGTGGAACGGAAGACTGTTCACCAAGGCCTCGTAAAGCTCGGTTTGCTACGTAGCGTGTAATTTAAACATTGCCTCACTTCTGTGGTGTACCATGCCACCCGCACTCTGAACTTTCAGATCTTTACGTAGAAATGAGGGAACTTTATTTGACAGGGGGAAATGACACTTTCCTCGATAGAATTATCTGTTTGAACAAGTCTATTAACCGTTAAGGTATCCCAGTGCTAATATCTATAACCATTACGTAAAAAATGCCATCATAGTAAATATAATATATGGTTTTACATCTTCTATTTGGAGTATTTTACGGACGATGATATGAAAAAGACAGATTTCGAATGGGACAAATTATATTTGTCAAAGTTCTAACCGCATTACATATGCAAATTATTTTCCTCTTTATGACAACACCAATATCTGATCATTTGACGTAAACTTCACTGTGATCTCATTCACAACAGAATAGTAATTCGCGGTTGATGTTTTCCGAATGTGAAAGGAAAATTTTATTGGTTTCCTGTATCGTTTTTCTTATTTTCTGCTACTATTGAAATAAAATTTTCCTTTTATATTCGAAAAACGTCAACCGCGGATTACCACTATAATAAAAGTTTCTACATACAGGAATAAAAAAATATATATCTATATATATGTTTATCGAAGGCGAATAAACATGCTTTCTATTAATGGACTTACGTCCCAAATACCTACGATGATATTATCAGAAATGGGTGCTAAAAGAAAATTATCTATTTCATAACACATCACTATTATTATTCATTTTATAAACGTCCCCTTATCCATTAATAATAAGAAAAAAAGTAGTTAACGCGAATTAGGTTACATATCAAGTGAAATATACAAAATTCCAGCGTTTTAAATATTTGAATTATTCAAATTATTTGAATAACTTTACTAGTACTTGAATACATAAAAATATTTGAATTTTCGAAATTATCCGAATTATTCGTATAGTTCAATTGGTATTTGAATTTTCGTAATTATCTGAATTATTTGTATAGTTCAATTGGTATTCTAATATACATAAATATTTAAATTTTCGTAACAGCACGACTCTGAATCAATCAGATATGCAAAGTACTAAAAAAAGTTACTCAACGATTTTAATGAAATAAATGCAAGGCATATAAGAAAATACATTTCTCATCAAGTTTGCTGCATAAATAATAATAATATTATTTTATGAACACAGCGTATTACGTGCATTAAGGCACTGATATAACTGCTGGTGCTTAAAACATTCCTAAATCCTCGCAATTAACAATCCATTACGGATAACAAAATCGCGGTTAATCCTGAATTGCCACAATTAAAACACGCTGACGGAATTCGCCACAATCATGGATAAATATTACAGATGATTCAAGCTTGAATTACGAGTGGCGAAATTATGGGGAAAATACGACAGCACTTGACTGTTCGTTAAATATTTCTACGATAGCGCCAATTTGGCTGTTCATATTAACTTTTATGCTTTCGAATAGAGATACATCCGAGAATGCTTTCGGAGAGGATTTCGCATTTCGGTATGGCATTTATGCCTGATAAATTATGCCGCGGACTGTCCATTTATCCTTTACTTTCTTCCCATATAAACGAAAAATACGAGGATTTTGCAATTCTGTTACTACGGCGTTCACCTGTTAATTGCATAAATTTAATGTATTTTAATCTGTTATATTTTTATACGCCAAGTGGCTTAAAAATGTTTCAAATGTTATCTGACGTTTAACGTGAAAGCGTACAAAATGAAGTTTTAGAATATAAATTTTACAAATAATGAATGTATGAAGATAAGTAATCAGAAAGATATTTTCTAAGTGTATTTTCTGTCCATGTTGTTAAAATCATTCAGAATGAAAAGAAAAAGTCGTAACGAATGAAGAAATTCATGCGATTTAAACAGGACATTTCTTTGTAACTCCTTTGCCAAATTTTAACATAAATTATTTACTTTGGTATGGATAGTAGCAGTAAATATTCTAATTAAGAATCATTTCAATTTTGTTGTTTTAGTGCACCCTGAGAGCTCTAATTACCTACACCAACAAGTTACGATTTTTAAATCACTGTATATTGCAGACGAGATAAAACCAGGAAATAATCAATCAGAAGTGTATACAAAATTGTTATGTATAATTAAGAACACACTAAAGACACTAAATAAACTACAAAAAAATATTATAACGTTCGATATACTATCACTTCAAAAAAAGGTTCATGAAAATTGCTAAATTTTGCAACATTCATAGAGAAATACCCTCTTAAGCGAAATTTAAACAAAATTTGAATCGAATTCCTATTACCTCAGCAATGAATTTTCCCTATTATCAGCCATAAAAATTGCAACATTGAAATTTGGCAATATTTACAGAGGAATGTGCCCTCAAATAGAATTGAAACAAAACTTGAATCCTTATTATCTCAGCGATGTATTTTCCCTATTATCGGTCATGAAAATTGTTAAATTCTGCAACGTTCGCAGAGGAATAGAATTTAAACAAAATTTTGAATCGAATTCCCGTTATCTCAATATTAAATTCTCCCTGGTATCGGTAACTTTCATAAAACAAACGAATAATTCTTCCAAACTTCACTACTATAGTATCACCTATCAATTCTATACAAATTTACACCGAAAACCGAATCGAAACGTTTGATAGATGTATCAGTGAAAGAGATGTATGTAATTCCCATGTTTTGCGAAATACAAAAGGGGATGGTAAGACAGCCGTCGTTGATAAGCTGGCAGGCAAATTGATATTATTGATTTAGCCATAAATCTTGAAACAATGACTTGAGATTGCCCTTGTTTCAACATCGTCCACGTATCTCTGGAGGCAAAGAGATCGGACCAGTGGCTGATAGTCGGTAGTCAGACAGGCGAGCAACCCGTCAGAAAACCAGACGAGAATACATGAAACTGAATTTATCTCAGAGCCCGGTTTGCGCTCAGGCTGTTTTACCTCCTTCTCTCCTGGGGCAAGGCTTGTGATCGTTTCTCCTCGCCAGTCAGTAATCGCACGATTAACAAATTGGCAGAAAAAACAACCCCGAGGACTCGACAAAACCGACCTACAATGACGTACTGGCGACATGTGTACGTTACGCCTGCGTATCTTGTTAACTGGATGTACGTCGATTACCGCCTACCACGTTCAGCCTGTCATGTCTTGAGTAATTTTATATGTGAAGCAACGAAAAAGTCGCTATTCGGAAATGGAGAAGGAGAAAGAAAGAAAGAAAGAGAAGGTAGAGAAAGAGAAAGAGGAAGCCTGAAGTCTATCTGGTTTAGTAAACAACGTATGTACGTTTAGCGGAATTTTTTTTTTGTTTTTGTTGCATGTAGAATCATATTTAATGGAAAATGAGGATCTCTGTCCTGATCACGTGTACGTGTCAGGCATTCTAACGCCTTGCAATTACACTTTGACGTATAACGTTGCCACTTGATTTAATTAGATAATCAAATTGCCTCGAGATTGTCCATTAAGTTTCAGATAAGATCAATTGTTTCGGAAACGAAGCTGCAAAGTGAAGATGTTTAGGCTATAATTTCGATTCATTTTTACACCAGGAGTGGATTATTTATGTTCCGGGCATTCATCATGATGAATTGATTGTGGAGTTTTATGCAAATTCGTATTCTTGAGGATATAGTAAAAAGAGTAGAATTTTAGCAGAAAATTAATTCACCTAACAAGTGTTATAAAAAGCACTATAATTTAATAAAGCACTATATTTTGCATATCTCTCATATTACGCGCATTCTGTGCAATTTTGCACATTTAAATTTCCTATAAATAGGAAAAATAATGATACAGTTTCAGCATTATGAATATAGTGAAATTGGAAACTTAAAATGTTATGAAAGTGTTCAATTAATGATATTACAATGTAGAGAGACATGATTTTATAAACATTGAACTAATTTGATAGTATTTATGAATTATAATTAGTTTTGCCTCGATCTCGATGGTTGATCAAGGAAATCCACGTGTTTGTATAAGGAACGCTTTACAATCATTTTCTGAGAGAATTAAACATAATTATATGAAGAAATTATAAACTGTGATGATGACCCATTGATATTCACAATTTTCCTATTGAAAATATAAAACAAAATGTAGTTAGAATAAAATTAAATTGCTTTATATTACTTTCTACATGTAAAAAAGTTCGACCAAATTTCTTAAGTGATAGATACTATCTTGCTTCTATATTATTAGATGACAAATATACTTCCTATTCCTCTTTCATGCTATATTTATCTCTGGAAATATATTTACATCTTTTTTTAAGTATCTTATTTGAATAAAGATTTGAAAACACATAATTTTTTTCTTATCATTCCACAAATATCGCAGGGAAAACACACTGTAACAATATTTACAGGTAAAGAAGGTTTGTGTTAAGAAAAAATAAGTTGCAAATTTTCCTGCTTACATTAAACTAATTTAAATAACTTAAACAAATAATCAATAAGATTCTTAAGCTATAGATAGAATATATCAAGAAAATTCTACTTCAATTTCAAAGTTCCGTTCTTAATTAATAAATATCATTTAGTCTAAGCATACATGCTGATTTTTTTATTGTTTATTTTAAAATGCAATTTTATTATAAAACTTTTGCACCAAGGTAACCACAAAATTTAGTGTATTCATTGTCATTTAAAAATCTTCAAATTTTAATAACATTTTCATTACCCAATGAAATATACATCTATTTACTGTGTCCTAATAAACACGATTTTATAATTAAATGCATATTCGAATTGTTCTTCTCTTTTTCACGATAAATTCGAGAATGAAACCGAAAAATTTTACGACTAATTTGAACTGTCGATTTTCAACGCTCGCGCAATGTACACCTCTTCTCGAAAAATCATACTTTTTTTAATTCGACGATCGATCCTCGAATATTGTACGGAACAGTTTTTGGTTATTTCATGTAATTTCTGTAGAAGTGAAGGGGTCGGTGCAAGGACAAATTGCGATTGGTGCAATTTCGAATGGTTTTCTCTTGCGACCCTATTTCGGTGATTGGAATGCAGCGTATAATTTCAGTTGGTGAAATTGCTTTATTACTTTCACCCCTGACTTGTGAATTTTCGCTACAACAGCTTTTTCATGAACAGCAAAAAACCACAAGTAATACGATTAAAACGTATGTACACATATGCGGAAGTTACCGTAGAATTTCAGTTTATGTTACTTTTGCTTTACTGGTGTAGTGTATTTAAACATTTACCGACAAATGTTCGCATTCACAAGTTTGCAAAATGCTTTACACGTTGGAAGGTAGTGGTACTTTGACAAATTTTTACATCATATGTTGTTACTATACTCAAACAATCAAATATTTTCTTTCAATCTAACATTAATATAGGAAATGAAAATTGTAAGTTTAGTTATTTCTATCAAAAGTATAGTTTTATCCCTTCTTTATTTTCCAATAGTGCGAAACAAACACGAATACAATGGTCGAATTATCGATGAAAATATTGATACTAAACGGTTATTATTTTCCAGTAAAACATGTCACAACGATTGCAAATAATACGGCAGCAAAGTAAAAACTTTCTTCCACTTTAACATTAATATAGAAACTAAAAATGTCAGTCTAGTTATTCTTATCAAAAATACAACTTCATCCCTTCTTTATTTTCGAAATGTATGAATTTCAATAAAATGGTCGAATGATCGATGAAAATATTGATATTAAACGGTTGTTATTTTCCAGTAAAACGTGTCACAACGAGAGCAAACAATACGGTAGCAAAGTAAAAACTGCAAATGAGCGTAGATTGTCGGATTTGAGGACGCTGATTTCACGGCGGCTCAGGTATATCTGACAAAAGAAAAGAAGGTTTGCCTCGGCACTGTTTGACTCCTCCTTCGTCCGTTTCACTCCACCTCCGCGAACGATCGGTTTCGTCTCGTATGCCATCAAGAGCAGCGAACTTCTCTCCTCGACCTGTCGTGAATGAGCAAAAACGTAGGTACGCGTGCGTGCAGGAAGATGACGAAGCTCCGTCGACGTTGACGTCGTCTTCGCCCTCGAGATCTCCTCGTCTTCGTCACTTTCAACAACGTAAGAGACCACCTCCTGGGCACACGAGTGTTTGATAAACCGGTTAAGGCCCGTCCCCGGATCTGTTTGCCTTTGGCTTTTGTAACTTTACTAGTGTTGTGACTCGACTCGGAGCTAACACGAAAAAAGGGTCCGCGATGGTACCCCGAGCAAACAGTCCGTGTGTGTCCCGGATCAACACGGCGCGCGCCTCTATCGCCGACCGTATATACCTTACTCACCGACCAGGAACACGCGGATGTTGAAAACGAGGTAGACAGAGCCGAACGATACTTTTCACGATATCTTTACTTGTAATCGAGAAAACCTTGCATTTTACCCGGTGCTTTCTAAACCTACTCGTTTTTTCTACACTGTTCCGGGGAACTGTTGTATCGAAAATGTGGAAAGGTTCGATGTTCAAATAGTACCTGACAGGTCAAGACACCGGATAATTACGAAACGCGAAAGAGAAGAAAGTTGTAGCCTGGTGGACATTTTAATGGAAACTTAGCTAGGATATTAATATTAGGCGTAGAAATTCATTCTTTCCGACTGGAAGTCATTCAAATCAAAATATTCGTGAGCTGCCAGAGAAATTCTGAGAGATCATCGATAATAATGGAAATTATTTCGATAACCGATCTGTTTTCATTTCTTTATAAATAATACTTTTATTGTACCCGAAACTCTGAAAAAATGTATTTCTTAATATATCACCGAAGTCGATTTTTTTACTCTTGCAAAAAATTTCACAGGAGAAATAAATTATGTACAGTACTGAATGTTATGTAGACGGAAAGTTCTAGTAATTCAAAATAGAGGAGAGGGAAATATAAAAGCTGAAAAACTATTCTACTTCTAATTGATAACAACGGAAATGTTAGCTATTTCACTACACTCTCTATATTTATTTCTTATTTTTCACTTGTTAAAGAAGTGTATTTCATCCCTTTCATAAATTAGCAGCATTAAATCACGATTTCAAGTATCAAATCAAATTCAAGTATTAAAATCATAATCTTATCGATTTATTTTTTCAACAACATATAATACTATTGTATAAAATATTTATAATAAAGTTTAACAATTATAAGAAGAGATAAACCTCAAATTAAAGAAGGAAAGGTAATCCTTGTAACAAAAATAAAATATCATTCTTAAATTAATCAGAATTAACAAAAATGTGTGATATTAATTCGCAAAAACGTTTCATTTATAAACTTTTGTTGTGTCCCTAAAATAAAATTAGAAATTTAACTAACAATTAATAGAATATTAAACGAGACGTACCGGACATTTCATGTTACCGATTCTTGAATAAATACCCGTTCAGATGTAGCAATAAGGAAAGTACTCGTCAACAAGAGTATTTCGCAAAGCGTTTCACAGAAATTAACGAAAAATTTTACTTTCGATATCGAAGAAATTCAATCGTACATTAGATATCATATTTAAAGCGACAACGATTTCACGAAAGATTACTATAAAAGAAAAGGATTATTATCGTGAGATCTTCATTTGGGAGATATTTGCAATGTTCCTTTCATCTTACCTCTTCCGTAACGAGAATGATATCGTGTAGTGTTTTGATTATTATTACATCTAATGATAAAAGTAATGAGAATGATATCGTCCAGAGAAAATGAAAGAAATGTTAATCAATTTTTCGTTATTATTGCTGATCTTATCTCAGACAATTATATTCTCTTATATAAAAATATAATTTCGTTGGGTTAAGTGAAAGATTTTTTTAAACATCTTCCGAATGAAATTTACGAATAATAGTAAACAGAATAATACAAATAATACAAAGTTCTTTGAAAATAATAAATATCATTTGTTAAATCGTGAACTATGCTTTTCAATGAGAGACTCATTTAACGGAACAAAATCTGCAGATTTCTTATAAATACCGTGCAATGTTCACTTCATATGTTTGCAAAGTGGATCGTACGAATTTATATAATAAGCCAATCACATATAACGAAGTACACGATATAACGGTTAAGGCAATCAGTAATGAATTATGGGGTCAAGAATTTTTCATAAATTGTTATACGTCTTTCTTACTAAATAAAAATGGATCCGCGGTATTTTATAAGAATAATAGTTTCTCATAGTTCTGAACTTTTTGTCTCTTTTTTCTACTTTTTCCTTTTTCTTTCACCGTTACGACGATTCTGACAAATGCAGAGGGAGAAAGAGAGAGAGAGAGAGAGAGAGAGAGAGAGTGGAAAGATAAGTTGCTTGCGAAATTCAAGATCCCGTATCATTTTACGAAAATTTTCATTTGGATTTATTTTAAATATGAAGGACCAGTTTCTCGGGGCTCGTTTCTCTCGCTAGTTAATTTATGTTTTCCAACGCGATTTATATGTCGGATTAAATTCCAACTCTGTAATAATTATACGATTGGCTCTATCCAACCACGATGGTTAATTTACAACCATGTAATTAGACACAACCATGGAATGTTTCCAATACGAATCGAACTATTCGAACAGTTTTAAATAGCGTTTTGTTCCATTCGTAACGTAAACTTCGTTAAAGCAGATCAAGTGTATATAAGATGTACTTATAAGAGGAGAAAAAAAAAGAAAAAAAAATTGAAGTATACGGAACGATATCTTTCTTCCTGGCCGTGCATATCCGAAGCCAAATAAACACGCTGCGAGCTGTCTCGTGGCGTTGTTTCGGTTCAAACGCTTAGTCATACACGTTTACTAATTTTCCCATACGAAAGTCTATTAATGATTGATGAGGTATTAATGAAACGCGCTCGAAAAGAAGCGTTGTCATACGAAACCCTGTCACAGAGATATCGTCGCTCTTCGTTATCAATTTGTCGAACGTTATGCAGGAAAACACATACACAGGCCGTTATCATTGTAAAAGTATAACACCTACATTCGTTCGTATCCTAAACTCGCAAGATTACGATTGTACGAGAGAACGTTTCGTACCTTTTGTATTGTCCAAGATAATTTTTTCATTAATATGTGTTTATACGTCGGTGGCGCAACGTGCCTTTAATTTCTCGGCGTTAACCATCTTGCGTCGCACGAGTCTACAATCGATCGATCATACCGTCTCATACGAAAACGAAATCTGTGATCATCGCAATATCGTTTTAATGAAATTAACTATACCGTAATCATGTAATTTTCTAAACGAAAGTATAATAAACATAAATTTACGCTTCGGTTTATAAATCTTTCGAGTAATGAACAATACGTTGGCTTGTGTTATTAGAGACGTGTTGAAGTAATTTATTCAAACTGAACTGAAATTACCTAATAAACAACGACCTTTAATTTCTATAATGATTATGATAAGAAGTGCAAACATTGTACAAAAGATTTAGTGGAAGGATAAAGTCCAACTTAATTATCTTTTATACATTTGTAAACGTTTTATCAATGTATATCATTACTGAACAACAAGTGGGTGAACAATGTTATACGACTTCTAAGTTCGGTAGACAATTTGGCAGATAATTCGATTTATTTTCCTCCTCGCTGAAAAGAAAATGTTTGACAGATCGTGACGTACAGCATTTAAGATACAATTATACGATAAAATAAATTAATTCAGTTAGCTTATTCAACATCAATATGTTTATCGTATAATTACGATCCAGGAAGTCTCTTTTAATCATCCTCGATTTGAGATCAAAGAATACTTCACGTGTAGAGTCAGACGAAAAACTATAGCAAACGAAATGAGATTATGAGGTATCGCTCTGTAATAAAGGCGGTATGTATATATAATGTTATTATCAAATGAGTATCCATTGAAACGATTCAGTTGCTTTATTTCATTGAAGAATTTATTTGAACATTTTTTTTTTAATCGAACCTTATCAAATCGCGGTATGAAGTATACATACGTACATTAACATCTTCCTGTTATTTTCATTTATCTATTTAACTTAGTCAATCGCTAATTACCATTATCAGAATTATCATAAGCATTAGCATGGTTGTGATGAAACACGGATTGTAATCTTCGACATTCAAGAAAGAAAAAGAAAAATGTACATATATGTATAATTACAAATAGTATCTTCTTATTTCTCAATATAATGGAACAATTACAGCTCCAACAGCCTCTACAGACATTTAAAGATCCTTTTTTCTATTTCTTTTTTTCTCTCTTTAAAGAGAAGGTTTGTATAATCGTGCTGCTACGCGTAATTAAAGAAAAAAGTGCCTGAAACGTCGTGAGGAATCCTCACGTGTCACTGCATCATTATGTACCTCTACACCACGGCAAAACTTGCCGCTAGATGCACCTTGTCGTTAGTTCTTTCCTGCAAGTGATTCCGCGAAATGTTCACGGTAGAGATAAATTTCAGTTTTCCAGCAAGTAGTAAGGCGAAACAAACGGATGCGAGCAGTACGGTCGTGTGTTTCAAAAGCCGAGAGAACCGATAATACGGAATTAATCGCTCGTCCATCAAATTTAATGGAGAACTTTCGTACGACCGATATTTTGCCCGTATCGTTGCTCGTTTCGCGTTTCTCTTTTTTACAGAAAAAGAAAGAACATTTTCCTTTTTTGTTTTTGTGTGTTAAAGATACGAAAGAGAATACAAGCTAGAGAGAAAGTGGATAGAATTTAGCAATGTACACACACCGCCTTAGTGTGGCGAGGGCGAACGCTCCGGCCACCAGCAGCTCGAAGATCATCTCTTCCTCGTCCTCCTGCAGGAGAGTCTTTGGCTTCTCCCGTCGATACTTCTTGCTCGCATCCACTCACGCACTTCCGGTCCCACCACGGCTCGAGGCTTTTTCCAAGAAAGTCAATATATATCCCCTCGAATATCAGGATCGATCGTAAACGAACGTGAAAACGATGCCTTTATATTATATATATAAATATATATATATATATATATGTATAACACGTTTGTAGGATCCTTAATGTATGCAGATCAGGAAGAAACAAAAGAAAAAAAAAACAAACAACGTGAGAGAAGGAAAAAGAAATTCGCGTCAGATCGATGTCAACGTGACATAACAACGCACCAGAAATCTCAACATCGTGTGAGTTATCCCTCGTGCAATTTGAAAATATCAACAGCCTAACTTGCTACGCGATTCGAGCAATGCGTTCGCCGTGGAACGCGCTAGTTGTCATTCGAAAGAACAACGTGTCCTTGTTTCGATCCCTTCGGTTGTACACAGACTTCCGAGCGGGAGAACCGGCGCGGTTGACCATTCGGCTTGCCGATCTCGTGGTGACTGAGTGGGTCCTCGGTTGCGACTCCCAGTTACTCACTCGGGCTCACGGACTCACTACTCACCTCGTCCTCTCGCTCTTGCACACTCGCTCACCGCCACACGGTCCCACCTCCTTCCCTCCTGCCGCCACCTCCTACGATACCCCACCTCCTCCCTCTCGGTTTCGGTCTCTGCTCCTCCAGCTACCTCTACGCCCTCCCTGCCCTCCCACCTGCGGCTGCACACCACCCTTGCCACGATACCTTGCCTCTCGTTGCGTGGGGGATAGATACACAGCTTGGCTCCCCAAACCACGATGATTTCATTACGCGTACACGCTTAATCCCTTCGACACGCTTGCGGTTCGCCTTTAACGTTTCAGCGACTTGGTTTTAGGGTGCCAAGTAGGTGTATTACGTGTAATTTGCTTTTATAATGTTCTTTAAAGAGTTCTTCTTTTTTTGTTTTTATGAAAGAAACTTGGATAAATCTATCTGGTGTAAAAGTAAATTCTTTCCGACTGGACTCATATAATGAAGTACAAGCATTCAAGTCGAAATATTCGCTTTAGCATTTGCAAATTGCTAGAAAAATGGCAAAAAGTTGTCGACAATAATGGAAATGATCTCAATGGTTGATATGTTTTCATTTGTTTTAAACGAACCTTAAATAAGAATTGAAGAAAATTTGTTTCTACAGATAATAGTTTCGAATTTGTTCCATATGTTTGAAATTTGTATCAGGTGAGAAGGATTAAATGCCGTGTGGTTATTTGTACGTTCGATGGCATCATACACCGATAAAAGCGCCATGGTACGATTTGATACGAAGTGACGTCGTCTAAAAGATTATGACGCGACGTTCTGATAAAATTTTGGCTTAGTTATTTTGCATTTTTATACTTCGTTGTTCGCATACAATACAATATCACGATTTCGTTATAAAGTAATTTCGAGTAATTATGTTTAGTTGTTTCTAACGGGAGATTTCACAGTTGTGCGTGATAATGCGTAAAATGTCAAGAATACTTCATTATAGTTGAATATGATAGTTTAAACAATTACAGTTTTCGATTATTAAAGGAGACGAGATGTAACCTTTCATATTTCCGTCCATATTTGACGATTTGTATACATGTACACATCAGCAATAAAAAAGAATTAAAATATCAAACACAATGAGGATGAAGCGTACGAAGTCATTTAACCAGCGCAAAAATTCGAAGAATTATTCTACGGAATTTATGGCTTTTAATCTTTCGACAGATCTGATGCATCATCAAATCCAACACAATCTTTGATTAAAGAATTCGAGAAAGTAGTTGCATTTAAGAATTTATATTCTTGATTTTTAAATTCTCTATACAACTTCAAATTTTAAACATAGGGGCATCATTACCCCCATTCTTACCCTTCTTAAAATAGAATAACATTTTTTAAAATTGAACTAAATAGTTTGAGCTTTTTTTAAGAAGTCAGAAGAACTAGTTTACTAAATGTTGCATATGAAAATTTTTGAAAATGTTGCGATTAGTCAGAATCGCGAAGAAATTAGTGAAAGTGGTTTTACAACATTTTTTATCTGAACCCGTAATCAAAATTTAAAAAAGCATACTTTTTGTAGTTGTGTATCAGTTTTCATCAATATCGATTAATGTTGCTACAAGTTACAAACGGTTAAAAATCGCGGAAATCGTAGTCTTTCAGGACTTTCCGTTTACAATTGCAATAAATCTCAAGATCCTTACACCTTTCGATACCTGTACCGATTTCGATGAAATCTTCAGCATTTATATAAGTGGCATAAATCTACAAAACATATTTCTTAAATTCTCATTAAAATTTCATTCTTGGTAAATCCTAATAATTCCAATTTTCTTACAACATTGTTTACACATTATCTAGTAAATTAATCTTTTTAACTTCTGAAAAGAACTGAAGACATTTTGTCCAATGTCGAAAAAGTTATTCTATTTGAAAGGGGATACGAATATTTTTGTGACTCAATGAACTATACTAGTTTATATTAGGCGTAGAAATAAATTCTTTCTAATTTTCATGTATGCAATAATACCTTTTCTTTAAAGAATGAAAACAGATCGATTATCGAAATAATTTCCATTATTATCGACGATCTTTTATCATTTTTCTGATAGCTTGCGAATACCATCGCGAATATTTTAATTTAAATGAGTGTACCAATTACGTGACTCCATTCACAAGAATTAATTTCTACGCCTAATACTTAGACTAGCTTATACTCAACAAGTATGCACGTTTCTGAAATTGTTTCTGTAAAAAAGTTTGCAAACAATAATAATTCGCTAGATAACAAAACGGGCGCCGATAAACGCATTCGATACTTTTATTCAACGGGAACGAAACTCCAGGCGCATACGTCACTGATAAGATATTATGTCCACGATTAGATGTGTCGCGTCGCACACTTTGATCAAGTGGTTGCAAGAGACTCGTCATACGTGCCTTTGATAACCGATAATATTATCTGCCACGATTGCGAGTAAAAGCATTTGTATTACTTTGAGTTGGTCCGAAAGGTATATTTCTATATGCGTCGGTTAAGTGTTCTCCGTAGATCCAACGCCGGGTCGGACCCATTAACGCGTGCAAATTATTCGAATATTATGCGCTGCAAATTAGAAGGCACCGCCGTGATGGCCCATGCTGCAAAGTCTTCGTGGATGGTGTCGGTCGGTTCGGGATTTTAATTTAACGATGTGCGCGCGCGCTGTCTTAACCTTAGGCCCCAGGACACGTGAAGCTTTCGCAAGGATACATCCACAAGGGGATCGAATTACCGCGCCAATTATGGTGTCACGTCGTTAATTAACCGGTAGTCAGGCCTACTGGCGTGTTCCGTAAAGCGTGTCATTTCGGTTGTGAATAGTTTCTCGTTGATACCTTGATAACAGCGTTTTTCTTCTTCTTTTTTTTATGCGTCAAGAACAAAACCATGACAATAGAAAATTCATTATTTTGGAAAAAAGCAGCGTGGAAGGTAATCAATTCGATATTACTATTTAATCATCGCCTGGCGAATACGAGGTCCACTAAGTCTGCGTAAGCAGTTCATATAATTTACATTACATAATACCGAGAAAAATGTAAGAAATGTTCAAAACATGTTTGTATTATTCGTAGAATACACGAAACAGCTACTTTGTGTGTGCATTGTAATCAAAATGAATAAATATCGTATATTTTTATACACCATAAATGCATTCATTCTCCTTTTATCATTAACTAATAATAATATTTAAAAAAGTCTACATATTAAATAAATATTAGAGAAAGTATTTTGCACATAATATATAATAGTAGTTTTAAAAAATCAAAATCTATATATTAAACAAATATTTAAAATAGCTATTTTATAAAGAATATATAATACTACCTTTAAAGAAAAGAAGTCTATACATTAAATAAATAGTTTCAAGAAGTATTTTATAAATAATATGTAATAATACTTTTAAAAAGCAGGAGTCTACATACAAAATGAAAAATTCAATATTAAGTATTAATTATAAAATATTAAAAAAAACAAAAGTCTACATATTAAATAAATTTTTAGGAAAAGTATTTTATAAACAGTGTGTAATAGTAATTTTAAAAAACAAAAGTCTACATATTGATAAATATTTAAAGAAAATATTTTCTAAGTAATATGTAACAGTACTTTCAAAAAGCAAGAGTTTATATATAAAATAAAATAAATATTTGAGCGGAAAGCTTCTTATTAATAATATAAATAAGATCAAAGGTCTGAATGAATCATATATCTGCCATTAGACGATTCGCTGTCTAAGGCTTAATTATGGTATATTAGTTGATAACAGTTGTTGTGCATTCTGTTGAATTTTAATGAACTATACCAACTAGTTATGTTTACACACACATACACACAATTCGTATAATCAGTTGGTATTATATTAGTTTATGTAATATATGCATTCTGGCTCATTGACCGTGATGTGTTGAGAATTATGCAAGTAATGTTACTTTATTTCAACATATTGTAGTCTGTTCAAATCGTGTTACATTGACATTGTTCGAAACTAGTTTCCAGATAACGATCAAAGAAATATATCTATATATGTAACAGGGGTTTCCCCGACTTTTATTGTTTCTGTTCTCACATATCCGTTACGTAACACGCGAAACACGCGGAGATCTTTTTCGAACAATTGGCATACTTCGGTTGGAAAATGGAAAATTCTCGTTACGCAAGGCTAACTCCTGAAATCGGCCGATTTCTCGGCACGGTCGTTGTTTCCGACACTAGTGTCGATGCAGGTGTCACAGTTTTTGCTAGTCATTAGAACGGAAATACGTAGCACCGTTGCACAGCTTGTTTCTTTTTCCCTTTGCTTCGAGCATGTTTCTTCGGTCATTCTTTCGTCAGTTTCGCGAACAACGAGAAAGTAAAACAACTGAAGAACATTTTTACTATGGTCTAAATTGTACGGTTTCTGCTTGCATTTCGATTGAAAATTAGAGTTTTAAATAAAAATATTAAAAATAATTTAGTGTATCGAATGTATTTTTAAAATAAATCAAATATCTATAACAGATATAGTGATTACATTAAAATAATAAAAAGAGATAATAATGTTGTAAATACAGGAAATTTTACTGTGCAATTAAATTATTTAAATTAGTTATTTTTAATTTTCTATGAATATTTACATTTATAAGATATAGAATTAAATTCTTTCTGATTGAAGTCACATAATCTGTACAGTATTCGCGATAATGTTCATAAGCTGCCAAAAAATGGCGAAATATCATCCATAATAATGGAAATTATTTCGATAACTGTAGAAGTAAAATCTTTATGTAAAATTCTTTTCCGCACATTTTTATGCGGATATCGACATCCTAAAATTGTTTGCGCTAACTTGCTAAAAAAAAAACACAATCCAGAATATGCAGATGCATCTGAAGATAACTCACGTCTAATTTAAATAATTATTTATTTTAATATTCAAATAATTATTTGTAAAAATAAGAAAGGTCAGCGCAATTAATAAAATAAAAACGAAAACAAGAATGAACAATTCTGCAAGTTTCATAAAGAGAGCTAAAGTGAAGTAGGAAAACGAGGAAGAAGTATGAAATAAAAGCAATAATCAGGTAGCAAGAAAAGAAAAAGACAAAAAAGATTGAACTTCGTTGCCAGTTCTCTCATCTCGTAAAATCACTCGAAAGAATCGCTACTTCTTTGATTCAGTTCCGAGGTACGAATTGCAAGTAAAAGAACGTTAAAAGATAGCGGCTACCATCAGACCAATGTGAATAGCGTCCTGAAAGACACCCTTTGAGTAGCCGTGGCACGAGCGATTTGCTACAGGCGAGTTTGCGCCTCTTTGATGCGAGCAGAAGCTTGAAATCCTATTAGTTCCGTTAACAATCAAGTCTAGTATCAACCCACCCACCCCAAGAGGAACCACGAGCGATGGTGTGCAAAAAAAGATCGCGTAGCTTCTTTCGATCCTTTTCAATGATCACGTAGATCTCGATGGAAAAACCGTCCGCGTGATCATTTCAAACGGAATCACACGTTTATGACGATATAATGAAGCGGTTGGAAAATTTCTGTCCATGAGAAAGTAAAAATAGCCGGGGTATGCGGTTATGTTAAAATCGATGGAACTGGCATACCTTGAACTGGAATATCTTCTTTAACCAATTGCTTCGTGGCGCGATTCTAACAGAGCTTTAAGCCGGAACGATAATTAACACATAGAAAAGAAATGCATAAACGTTGCAACGTGGTTAGTTTTGTTCGTACGAAACGTTTCAAAGGGAAAAGATGAGAGAGAATGTATATATATACATATATCTTTTTGTTTGTGCGTGTATAATGTCACGGGATGAACAAGCCGATCGATTTTTCCGTAGCATCGGCTATTTTAAACGGGGCAACAAGCGGCGCGCGGTCGTGTTTGCCGGTAAAAACACTTTGCTTCCTAGAACGTTCGTATGAAACCAAGTCTGTTCATGAGTCATTCTCACCTATTCGCATTCTCCGTGCTCGATGTTAATCCACCTTGTCGACGAGTTGGGTACTTCTCGATTTCACGAGTATCGTAAGACGTTTGCACACCCACACATACACGTACACAAACGCGCGAACGTGCACGAGCGCGAACTCGAAGGGGGTCACTCGAACGATTGAGAGTCGTGATCAGCGCACGCTCTGTAAGGACACTCTCACCGTATCGGATTAATGAATGACTAGACAGGAGTGGAACTATGAATGAACACCGCATAGCACTAGAGTACTATATAAGCATGCACGTTGTGGGCGTCTTCTGCTCTCGACCAATAAGATCATCCTGCGGTGACTTGCACGCGGGTCTAATACGATTACGTTTTAAAGCCGGCTTTTTCTTGGAAATTTACTGACATGATGCCCGATCATGAATACTAACCGTGCTTTCGCACCATCGGACGACATCGAACCGTTTCCGTAACCTGCGTATACGCACATAACATCACCGATTCCGCATGCTTTTACTTCCTACACGATACGTTTAATTACAAAATAAAGATTATTACCTAACTATTAAATGGAAATATCGTTTGCATTAAACGGTAGCTATTAAGTGAACACTGATGTGTGCAGACGCCGGGGTATCGAGTGTGAAATTGCTAACGAGTTGTCAGTGCTATAGTTGATGATGAAATTATTGTGAACATTACGCAATCATTAAACTATGGATTTTTATAGAAATTCATATTTTGTGAAAATATAGTAATAAGAGTAGAATTTTAGTAGAAAATTAATTCACCTAGCAGGTGTTATAAAAAGCACTATAATTTGGATATTTTGCATATTTTTTTCATATTACCCGCATTCTATGCAATTTTATACATTTAAATTTCCTACAAATAGGGAAAATCTGCAGTTTAGGGATAGTGTATCACTTGCTTGAAATTTAAGCAAAAGTGGAATTGGGAATACACTTAGAAAGAGATCTTTTTTATTACATAAAGGAAGTTATGTAACTGAAGGTACATTTTTTTGTATAATTGTGTGTTGTATGTATTTTAAAATAAAAATATACCGTGACTCTGAAAAGTAAAATTTATATCAGAAGATATTTACAGAGGGTGAACCAATTATTATGAATACTTCGAAATAAAGTTTCACTGCTTTGAAGTTTGAGTAGAGATGGAATTAAAAATGCAGTTAGAACGGAACCTTTTTTATTGCAAAAAGTATTGTTAACAAGGATTTTAAAGTTTCTACAAATTACTTATTTTTTTAAATATATACATTTAATTACTTGAACACGTCTTGGCATACTTTCAATAATTTTTCTACGGTTTTCTTTTATACCAGTATTTTGGTTTATTAGCCGCCCTTTTAATACAACTCGATTTTTTAATTATTTTAATAAATCTTTAATTAGTTAGAGATGAAAATATACTCGAAACGAAACCTTTACTATTACAAAGTCTATAAATCATTTATAATTTAAAAAAATATATATATATACTTTTAATTTTTTTTCTACATATCTTCTTTTATTTCTGTATCATGCTGCTATATTGATTTAAGTTTTTTTAATCAGTTATTCCTTAATAGTTATCACTTTTCGTGCAATTCGACGTTTTAATAATTCCTATAAATTTTCCATTAGATTCACATCCAGTGAGTCATCAACCCACAATAAAATTCAAATTTTCTTTCTTTTTCTCCTTTTTTAAGGAAGCAAATTACTAAAATATAATCAAATTGTCTAAATATATGTGTTAAGAAAGCAAAAATATATTTTATTATTATTAAGGTTATAATACCTCAAATATTATGTAAGATATGTCATTTTTTCATCTGTTCGTAATAACTTGATCATACACTGTAATTTTGAATAAACGAAAATGACAGAGATTTGTACTATTTCATTTTCTTTAAAAACAGGATCGTTTTAATAAATTTATAGAAGATCGTGTGGCGTTTTTGTGAGTAGTAAGAATACTATTTCCCCGAATTTCTGTACTTATATCTATTACATGATAACAATTACACAGTATTCGATTCATTTCTGAAATCATCAGTAGGAAATAAATTTTTACTTTCTTCTTTTTTTCTTTGATGAGAGCAAACACGAATTAAATAGACTTCTTTAAAAAGAAATGCGTAATACATTTGAAAGAGTATTACATCTCTTATATGATCACGTTTGACATCATCACCAAGAAATACATTTTTTCTTTTCTTTTCTTTTCCTTTTGTTCTTTACTTTAATGAAAGAAAAGACAAAATTAATTTGAATAAAAAAAAAAGTGTGTAATATTATCTAAAGAGTATTATATCTATTATATGATAACATTTACACAATATCTGAATTCACTTCTGAAATCATCAACCGGAAATGCATGTTTTCTTTTCTTCACTTTAATGCGAGAAAGATAAATTAGAATTCTTTGAAAAAGAAAGAGTATGTAATAATATTGAAAGAGTATTAAATAGAAGAAGAATTTATGAAAAATAAAATGCGTGCTCCGGTAAGTGTTACAATAAATGTGACGAGTTGTTATAAATGGCAGTTGATTTTTTCTATTTTGCATACCTGTTTGAAAGTAGTATTTCATTTCGACGACTTCTTACTCATTGCACACTTAGGGTCAGAAGAAAAAAACTATAAAAATAGATGTATAAGCAATATATCTTGTCTGTGTGTATGTCTATCGATCAATGTACGAATACTTTATTTACGATTGAACACAACCTGCAGCTGTTTCACGATTTACCGAAGTCACAACTTCACGTGCACGGGTTTACTTATTGTTAGAATGATACACACTTCCTTTCGTCTTCTAATCTCCGATGAGTCATACAATCAGAGGTTTTAGCAAATTTCCGTGCTGCGATAACTATTATCAATTACATCATTATTTAGATATCCTCGTTTAGGTATGCCATACCATCACTTACATCTACTAATTGCCGTACGAATGACGGCTTGCTGTTTTTTCTTCGGAAACCTGTTGATAATATTTTCTGAAACGGCATAGTTCGAATTGTAAATTCTATTATGACAAGTATTATATGTATATATATAAAATAGAAAAAAGATGAAACTACCGGTCCATTATACATTAGATATGCAACCATAGCGGGTTAACAGTAAATTAATACCCAATGAATAACGTTCCTATCGGCAGTCGTTATTACATCCACATACGCAATAATTATTACTCCTACTGCGATAAATCACAGACATTCCAACCCCGGAATATTTTACTACTGCCATTTCAAATGGTTCTAGCTGAGCAAGTAGTTATTTACGCTCAAAAATCGGAGCAAGGAGACATTAACCGCGGCAATACCGAAGCGGGGCCGGTGACGCAAGCGTCACTGAACTTTGCGTGTTTTCCGCGAGATGAATAAATCTTGAAAATGTGAAATCGTTCGTGAAACACGGGTTGTTAATGTTTGTTCGCAGGACGCATGCCGAAAGACCGACGGGCTCTCGCAAATTATTGGTAACATCGAGAATTTCTGTCGTCGCGAGTCCAGCCTTCTCTCCGCCGAACACCCGTTAGTCAAGGACTTTCAGATACAAAGTCTCCTGCTGGTAATCCGGCCGAATCGGGACCGGTTCGAAAGTTAATTAAATCATTTGGTTTACCAATATCCTTACGAGCTGTACGCGCGTGTCCTGTACCCAATTAAATGCATCAAGTCATCTAAATGAATTTCGCGCGTGCGAAAATTCAAAGAGCGTGAATAGAAATGTGGTAAAAATGAGCAATGATTTTGTATTGCGAAAGTTTCATTGATAACGAATGCAATTGGACATGATATTGCCAATTGAATATTAACATTTTGATCACCATGTCACTTAAATCTGAGTGACAACTATGTTTCCGCAGAGGACTATCACCCATAATTGAGTGACGTTTTTCTTCATTCAGTTAAGCAGAATTTTACAAGAAATTTACAACAGATTATTTATATATTTTTAATAAATATAAATAGTTTCTTTTCAATAAGGCTGTATAATGTGATTGTTGTTTCCTGTGACGTTCGCTAAAACAATTTGAACATTTTCGCCGTTTCAGTGATCTAATATCAGATTCATAACTGTCTTCCGATATACGATATTTAAAAATCACTTGGATAATTAAATAAAACATCTGTACCAAATTCTTTGAAAAATTCTTCGTTGTCACGATCTGTCATGATTGAAACTTTTGCAATACTGTAATTGTGATAAAAACCTAAATATCAAGAAAAATAATTGTTTCTTTATAATAAAGTGAACACGACTGAACACGCAGAAGAAAGCTTTTACAATATCCTACATTACCCTGAGTTTTAAAAGTTGCAATAGCTAATGCAAGCGTAAACACGAGTTCACTCATGATCGGTCAACAATGTATTATATTCTACAAAAATCTATAGCTGAATACTTGAAAGATCTATTTAAATGTGTGTAAATATAAAAAATATTGCTTGTAACCATTTGTTTACAATTTGAAGAAAATTAAATATTAAAACCGCATGCTGAAAGGTTGATAAAAAATTGCTGATAATGTTAAAAACAATGAAACTGCTTAGATTCATTAAATATATTTTTTAGAAATAAATATGATGTATGTGCTACAATCCAGGACAATAAAATTTGTATAGATTTATTTTACATAATAATTTTGCATGGTATTAGATGTAGAAATCAATTCTTTCTGATTTCTAGTTACACTAAAAGTTTTATTTAAAAAGAATTTTAAACAGATTAGTCATCGAAATAATTTCCTTTATTATTGATGACGTTTTGCTATTTTTCTACCAATTTGCGAATACCATAGCGAATATTTTAACAAGAGATAATTTGAAAAAATTTATTTTTACACCTATCTGATAATAAATTAAAGTATAAGATATTGGATGTACATTACTAAATTAAGAAATAATAATATAACTTATGTTGTCAATACTCAGCTATAGATTATGTGATCGGCAGTTTTCTAAAAAATGTAAAATCACGTGGAACTATATCACCGCTCTCGAATGTGTCAACATATTCGCTACCGATAGTTCTGACGCAACTATTTTAACTGGATGCCGATTATAATTTTCAAAATTTTGCTGATACGTTCGAGTTAAATTAACAGGCATTAACGTGCATTGAAAATCATCTCAATTTTCTATCTCTGACAAAACAGTACGTTCGAAATCGTTAAACATGACAATTTCGCAGCAATCTAGCGAAACTTTTGAAAAAACGTGGATTCACGTCATCGGTCGCGGATGTAGCAAAAGATGCAACAGTTCAATACACGTTCCTTTGATCTCGAAATTTCCCTCCGTTTTCATTGATTTATCTCCGTGCATCCTTGAGAAAAAAAAAGAAAAAAAGGAAGGAAAGAGGTCGAACTACACCAGGTTCGAATTTCTCAGAAATGTAATCATAAGAAAGCAAGTGTGACAAAACAATGGTACGATTTGTAGTCGGTAACCACTATATACATATATATTTTCGATCCCTTTCTTCTCGTCGTTCTAGTCTGAGAACTTTGTCGGAATTTCAAAATCCTTTCCCCTGGCACTTTTTTTTCTTTCGATTTTTCTACATGGATATCTTTCTCCCTGAGAGACATCGACACAGGGGTGCCTCGATGAGTTTCGTGTCACGATGGTGGCGATGATGGCATTTTGTTGGCGGTAGTAAGAAAACAGAAAGAAAATACGTGCGAACCTAAAACGCGTACCGATGTCGGCCAGTTAGTCGGTTTCTCAAACGCATCCCCCTTTATCTGATCTGCGGTCTAGAGGTATAGGGTATATAATACGGGACAGTGGTGATCGCGTTGTCAAAGTCTATCCCGAGCATATCTTCAGGGTATCCCGTGGCGAATTTGCCCATTGTTGCACCGTTTCGGGTCTCCCTTCTAAGAAGAAACACCAATCGGCCACGCTGTAACTTATTAATATCTGGAAGAAAGTTACACTCCAACGGTGTATAGGCAAATCCAACAGCGAGAGGCATTAGAGTCTGTCATTTCCGCGGAATCCCGTGGGAACGAGGCCCGACACGGAAGGCAATGAGCAGCAAAAGAAGTCGAAGGAACTCGACTACTAGGAGATGCGAACACGCCGGTGGCATTGTGGAGTATTCTCGACAGGTGCGGATCCACCTTCCAGGAAATATCCTGCTTCGTTCTGTCAAGAAAGAATTCCGCGAGAAACCGAGACGTCTTTATAAAGAATGCCCGGCGTTTCGTGTACATGCGTAACGAGTAAAAAATAAAAAATCTGCGCGGCTTTGCTCCTTTGTCGATTCACTTTTTCGCCGCTAATTGTTTTCCTTTCCCCCCCTTTTTTTTTAAGCAATTGTAGATACCTATCGTTGGGAAATTAGAAATGTTTCCAGAAACGTGATTGATTTCAGTTTCTTTTCTTTTTTCTTTTAAGTATACTTTATTCATGTTAACAACGTCACAGAGTTTTCACATTTGTTGTAATTTGGATTATTATATGACATCTGTAAGTTTATCAATTTAATGTAGTTAAGAAAAGGGTTCCAATGACAGAAAATTAATGAGACGGAGATTGATTTCATTCGTCTCATGATATTTCACAATTGTTTCGAATAAAATTAATATTAAGATACGTGCAAAAAGGTCTTGTTAGGAGAGATTTATAGTACTATTTGATATTGTCTAATTTATAGTAGCACGATAAGTAATATGAAATATATCGTTTTGATACTTACAATGCACTTGTGGCAAAATATAAAGTCTGCGAGTCGTAATTATTCACTATCAGTGAAATACTCGTGCTCGTAAGAATCTGAATTAAAAATTGAAACACCATTTACTTCGAAATAAAGGCATTCACTTTCTAATTTAGGCGGTACACCGTTAGAATGTACATCTTAACAACACGTGACCAACATTGCAAAAAGTCCTTTCTTAGTAACTTCAAACTATATTTAGCTATTACTTGTATATACAATCATTCTCATTAATATTCACACACCCTTTAAAACAAAATAACTTTCATAGAATTGGACCAAACGACGTGAGTCCTTTTGAAAAATTAGGAAGTTTAGTTTTCTAGAAGAGGTGTACAAAAAGTTGCAATTAGAAAAAAGGGAAAATAGCGAAGGACGCTTGTTATAACTTCTTTTTATCTGAGCCTGCAATGAAAATTTAAAAAAATATGTTTTGTAGATTGATAAAATTTTCATCGAAATCGGTCGATGTAGAAAAAAGCGACAATTGTAGACCGAGAGTCGTGAAAAACTTCGATTTTCGCCATTCTTAACAGTTTGCAGCTGATAGGAACACTAACTAATTACGATGAAATTTTCAGCATATATATATAATTGATATAAATCTACGAAACGTACTTACAAAATTTTCATTAGACTTTATTATTTTCTTCATAATTCCGATCAATCCTCATTTTTTTCAAAAAATTTTACTTTTCAAAAAGAAACCCACGTTCAACGCTAAAAGAATTATTCTGTTTTAAAGGATGTGCAAACATTAACGTGAATATTTCCCAGAAAGAAGCGAGGTAAGAAAAATCCGTGTTTCGCTGAAAGTACCGCAAATGCAAATACTTCTGAATAAATCGTTTCTTCTGAAATTCACAGGGATAAACAGTTCTATTTAAAACAATCCTTCGTCGTTGTACATATATTACAGTACCGTTGTCTTTAATTATAATCTTTCACTTTTCCTTCACGTCGAGCAGGGGGAAGTCCAGAAATACAACCGTCCACAATTGTATGTTATACGGTGCAAGACTGGATCGGTGTACGTAATAGATTCCACGAACGGACATGCTAGGTGATACCTTGCGAAAATGCGTACATCCCGCACGTTTACGTGCCGTATAGACTGTCAGGTTAAGACATCGTCCGGTAGCTAGACAGGTTGACAGGGGCTGAACCAATTACGCGGAATATTATCCCACCGACGATTTGCACTCCCCTGCAATCACCGTGATTAGTGTTTCGCCGACGCTCGTGTACAGGCATCTCGTAACCACAGCTAATTTGTAAACTCCAGCATGTTTTATACATGCACATATATATCTATCTATCTATATTTATTAATATATACAGCAGAACCTCGGTAACTTGAATCTCTATAAGACTAAAATTTTGTTCATTCCCTTCCGATCCGCTGTGAAAACCTCTGTAAATTGAAATATAAACTTCCTATAACTCGAATTATTTTCTTCACATTTAGATGTATTTAATAACAGTTGATAGCCCAGTTATATAACGCAACCTACTATTTATTTTTTATTTAAAAATTTATTTTTCCTTCATGTTTATATGTACATACTATGTGTGTACGTATTCATATGCAATAAGTATGTACATAATTGACTTTTGAAAGTCAAAATTGTCTTCCTTTGAATATGTATAAATTGAGAAACCTAACTCATGTGTGAAGTATCTGTAAGTATTAGGCGTCTACAAGTCTCTGTCGACCATCTGGAAATCGAGTCACGCTGTTCTTTCAACCAATTGGTTTTTAAAAATCGTAGTGCTGATAATCTTGGCTTCAACCTGTTAACACTTTTACGTCTAAGCCATTTCAAATTAAATTCACCATATGCACTTTCTAAAAAAAAATTTTCAATGTACATTTACAATATTTAATATTTTAGAATTTTGAACTACAAATAGCAAAACCTTGCTGTACTTAGCTACAGACTTTTGTAAATTATATGCAATATTATATAATATAATAATATATAAAATATTATATAATAATCGCGGAAGTGTTAACATAAGATGGAAGAAGATTGTAGAATGCGAGGGAAAATGCTGTACCAATTCTGTGTGTCAAATGAATGAACTTGGTTAAAGAAAAAGAAAAGGAGAAAAAACGACGGAAATTTCTGCAAATGCCTAATACAATTTTCGTTCGTTATCTCTCGTTAATATCTCTTACACGAATTTCAACATCTCTTGAAATTCGAATTACCGAGATTCTACTGTATATACATATACATACATACATATATATACATACATATGTGTGTATATATATACATTTATGTATGTATATGTATATATAGGAGCTAGTAACTTACATAATTAGATAGGATCGTTCGATCGGATGCGGGAGAGCTGTCATGGTTGTTGAGTGCAGTCAATGCAAAGCGTAACTATATCCCTGATACATCGGGCGTCGTTCTTACTCATAGATTCAAACCTTGGATAAGAGAGCTCAATCATCGAGTTGCTTGTATATTAACGGGAGTTATTGATGCCCGTATTGAAATGTTTCGTCTTTACTCGTATATTAATTGTCAGAGATGCTTGCGCATACCTTCAAGCGAGTATATATCTTAGCGCGGACAATATGCATGCAATCGACCTACAAAATGTACATTTCTTCTCGTCTTCATTACGTATATTGACAATAATAAGCATCAAGTGAGCATTATTTACTTTAATACTATCGTCACAGCGTGCGTCGTAGGCAATTTTACGGGTGATAGTAGTATTAGTTAATAAATTAAGAAGAGATAAGTTATTCCTGACGTTAACATTATTTTAATTATTATTCCTCTAAGGAAAATTTTATTTACTTTTCTACATACAGAATGTGACCGAAATAGGTGGTCAAACTTTGGTATCTTATTTTGTTCTTTCTGAGAATAAAGGAAACTCGTATAAACAGAGATACGAAAACTCTTCGTTTCCGAGATTTAAAGAACAACATTCGAGTTACAGTTCGTGAAATAACTTTAGCAAGATGTCGAAGAGTCAGTGAAAATTGATATCTGCAATCGTGGTGCACATTTGAATAATATTTTGTTCTACGCATAATTGTAATAAATCATACTTTCAATAAAAAAGAACTTGAAAAAATTCCAAATAGTTTATGGTTTATTGAAAAGGAAATATGTAGGCATGTAAGTTGGACGAGACTATATAAGTTTTCAAGCATTTTTGCAATACTCCGTCGTAAAAAAAGTGTGTTAATATCTCAGATGAGAAGAAATTCCAGACCTAGGTCTGTATGACCTTTTCTCATCCCTAGAGATAGTAGAATAAGATATCAAAGTTTGGTCACCTATTTCAGTTACATGCTGTAATTCACAAAGGTTGTCTTTCATTGCACAATAGTGGTCATTAGGAACTTCACTAGAATCTTGTTTTGTAATGGATTGCAGTAAAAGTGTACATTATGATCTTAATGATGTATCATTTATGTTTGCAGCCTTAAACTATATATGCAATACGTATAGTTATCACATACCGTTGTCACTTATTGAAGCTGCAACAGATCACCGGTTGGTAATAATAAGTTTACTTCTTAACTATTGAATATGTATAAAGAATAGATTTATTAATCGTGGATGGAGAAGAAAAATCATGTTCCCTATCGTAACGTTGCTGTAATAATTTCAGAGTAGAAGCAGCGTCTTTCAACTTGTAACGTTTCGCAGCAGGCAAGCTGCTAGATAGACAGGTATCTACCTGGAAACGCGTAACTACTTATTGTCACCTCTAACGAGGCCGTAACAAAAACTTAGCTAGTTGCAGGTGGGAATGCTGCTAGGTTATGAAAGTATCAATTACCTTCTACGTTCAGTTCCTTAATGAGAGGAACAGAACCATGGACTACCGAGTCGCCACAACTGTGATTCTTAGATTTATTACGATTTTTCTTGAATCAACGTGGGATGACGTTCACTACTCAGCTGTTTAATATATCTCACATAATTCATCTTGATAATCATTACATTTCGATCGCGTGTAATTTTTATTGTGTACATTAAATGTAGAAATTAATTCTTTTCGAGTTTTGAATACAATTGAAGTTTTATTTGGAAAGAATTAAGACAGATCAATCATCCAAATAATTCCGATTATTATCCAACTTTTCTCGGCAACTTACGATTACTATCGCGAATATTTCGTTTGAAATGATACTAATTGTGTGATTCTAGTCAGGATGAATTTATTTCTACACCTAATATTTGACAACAGAATTTGCTTTTCAACGAAATATTTCGGTTATAGACATAGTTCAATGTTTAGTTAGTTAAAAGGGGAATTGGTGACATAATTATTTAAAAGGGAATTTATAACGAAAATTCGTTTCCTATTAGTTTTGTAATTGGATGTTCTTTATCTGAGATTGGATGTTCTTTAAGTTTAATGCTTTAGCGAAACACAGCATCGTTTTATTATGTTCATGAAATTAAAAAATTGGTTAAACTGACAATTTTTCAAAATATTTAAAGGTAAAAGAAAATTTGAAGGCTGATACTTCTGAAACAGAACACGGTATTGATAAAAGTGTCCAACTGAAAGGTATTATTTGAATTCAGAATAGTTTTTATAAATAAAATATTGCAACGCCAGAAGGAATATATATTCTTTTAATTAATCTGTGTATATATTGATAACCAAATATATATGAGAAAAATTACAAACAAAATTCTTATTTATAGGGCTTGAAAATATAGAAAATTATCTATAGTTTGTACAAAACCGAATAATATAATTTCAATTGCAGCAAATTAAATAACAATTTTTTATTAAATTACAAATACACATATGTTTATTACTACATAAAAGTTCAAATGTTTATCAAATCAAATCTTGGTTTAAACAAACGTTTACAAGCTTCAAATTTGTCATACGAAATTCGACAGATTTCTACAAGTTTCGATTATGATTGAGTGCGTTACTGAAACGTATTTTCTACGTGTACTGATAATGAAATTTCGCACTAGAAATCATCAAACTAAAAATTATCAAACTTAACAAAATTCTATAAACATACACATAAACATACATACTTTGATAATTTCTCAGCAATTTTACAGATCATTATAATAGCAACTGAACGGTAGAAATTTATAATTTCATAAGTTTCTACCGACTACAATTGTAGTTCTCCTTACATGTAATTTTTGATTTGTGTCTGCCAACACAAACGACGTGGGTACTATTCGAAATTCTCAACTTAAAATCCATAGAAGGTACGATATCGTATATCCAGTGACGTCACTCGCTTTTCTGGTGTTTCATTGTTCAAAAAGACAGACATGCATCGGCAAACGAAGAGGGAAGGCAAGGAATAAGCATTGAAGTTCGAATGGCAGACAGGTAGGTTAATGCGGAGGAGTAGGGTAGGTTGGTACTTATGTACACGTTGCATTCGTCGTGGAGGTGATCATTCATTAGGTACCATGACTATTAGCCATAATTAGAAAACACTTAACTAGCAGTTCCACTTACAAAATCGACGAGAGGAAGTACAGATGAATTGAATAAATATGAATAAACCTTTACGCGAGTGGGTTTTGATGACATGAACGAAACCGATATTATAGTAATTTATGTATCGTATGGACTATATGCATGTTAAACTTCGTAGATATTGTAGAATAAATACAGATGCGATCGGAAACACCTTTTACTGTTCCGAAGTTTAAAATTGCACCAGTGGTTATCTATATAGAACATTTAAAATTAAATAAAATTAAACGATGTACGACATAGTAATAAGTAGACTGCGGATTTTTATACAAATTCATATCTTTGAGAATATAGTAAGAAAAAGTAGAACTACGGCATAAAATTATTTCACCTACCACATATTGTAAGTGAAATGCAATTTGAATATTTCCTATACTTTTTTATATCATATGCATTCTGTGCAATTTTTCAAATTCTTCAAATTTCCTATAAATACATAAAAATCTGCGGTTTAGTAATAATAATAATTGTTGAATATGTACGTGAATGGATGCTGCGAGTTTCGTTATAAGAACACTTTAAATTTTAATAATAATTACGTATAGTTTCAAATAGTAACGTGTTCAATATAATTTAAATTTATTTATAGAACACGGTTTTTGAAAAAAAATTTTACGGGTTTCAAATTGTACGCAAATGTTATGAATAAAATTTCATACAATTTCGCTCAAGATACGTTATGCAGGATATCCTGTAATATATGGAACAAAAGTGACGATTTTAAGATCGTCTTGTAAATTTTATAAATATAAAAGCTTGATATCCTCAGTTTATTCATCATTGATAAACTGCGGATTTTTGTGCATTTATAGAAAATTGGATGACACAAAACAACACAGAAAAATATACAAAATATCCAAATTACAGTGTTTTTTATAATATTTGATAGATGAAATAATTTTTTGCCACAGTTCTATTTTTTTTTTGTACTCTATTCTCAAAAATACAAAAAATTGCACAAAAGTCCGCAGTCCAATCGTTAGAATAATACAAGCATGCTGTAAAGCACCCCATAAATTATCAGAGAATTTATATATTCATACAAATTTAAAATATATTATTTAAAATTGTTATTCACAGTTAACGAACGCGAATAAAATAATCCTGATTGTTTTTTTTTTTTAACGTAGCGAAAATTTACCACAGATGTTCTTATTTTTGAGGGTATAGTAACGTCATAAAGACATGATACAACGATCTATTAACGTGAGACTTACCAGTATCCCCCAAAAAAGCATTGTTTAAAACGTCTATCACTGTTTCTTTGAAACTATTCTTAGTATTTCAGGGCTACGTGACTGTCTCGCACTTGCGTACGTGCAAGACCGTTACACGATTCAAGGAAAGTCTTGATCAAACTTTTACTACGAACTTCTGATCCAGATTTTGCTGAGACCATGACCATGGTAGTGATGATGTCATCGTCATCGAGGACTTTCTCTTCCGCAAACTTTCGTACACGCGGACAGTGTTTCGCACCATAGAACGGAGGTGTAGTGTCTGGCCTGAGCGTTTCCATTCATGCATTCAGCCTTTCTTCTAAGGTGGGAATTGTTCGATACCGAGTGGGAGGTAAAAGCATTGCGAGAGTGCAGAATGGTGTACATAAAAGAAATCCGCGGGCCGAGTATGTGTGCCATACTTGCGTTGCAGGCCAATTCAATTTTATCGCTCAATACGACGATCGTGAAAGTGCGCATTTATTAATGCGGTGTCAAAAGAAATGTAGAGATACGCTCAACTTTTCGTATATAACGTTGGCGATCTTTCAGATAATATACACTTATATCACCGAATGGACGTCACATTTAAAAAAAATTAATTTTTCTAAATTTGTATTCTAAATATATATTTCATCGATAATAATTTTAAATTAATATAGAAAGCTGAAAAATATTCTTTTCGTAAAAATTCATCAGAAGAGTCGAAAAAATTCATTTTTCTAAGTTTATTTGATATGTCTACTTCATCGATAGTAATTCTAAATTATTAAATTATAAAAATGTACACATTTATTAATGTGGTGTTAAAAAGAATGTAGACATATGTTCAACTTTTCGTACATAACGTTGGCAATCTTTCAAATAATGTACATTTATATTATCGAATATACATCACACTTGGAAAAATTAATTTTTTTAATTTATTCGATATACGTATTTCATCATTAGTAATTTTAAATTAATACAGAAAGCTGCAAAATATTCTTTTTGTAAAAATGCATCAAGAGACTTGTGTTAAACTTTAGAGTTAATAATAATGAAACGTTCTATTAAAATATATTCGCTGTATATTAAAATGAATAAATTGTTAAAATTTATAAGAACCTGAGAATTCCTTTCAATATCTTTTTCTTATCTATATAATCTTATCTATATAAAATAGACAAAAGTAAATACAGAATTTAAGATAGTTAATACATCTTTCACGGACGAATCTACACCCCTGTACCAACGAAGATTTATCAAAGGATCGTAAATTTAAAAATTAGTTTTAAATCTCATGTTACAAACAAGTTTTCTCACAATAAATTTTTCAATATTTTTGCACGATTGTGTGAGTCTCACTCAAAAGGTAAGCGCTCACCTACTCTCCTCTGTTAATGTAATAGATAAACGCTACGTGCATCTCGTTACAAATGCAACACAATAGACTCTCATCTTTAACTTCCCACATTTAATACTTTTCTGAATACCACAGAATTTGTAATTAGACCAGGGATTGATTACTATTGATAATAGCAATGAGCACTAAAGAATACTAACGACAATAACACTAATAATACATAATTAATTATTAATAAAAGAAACTTATTCATTAAAAACGAAACTACATTATACAAAAGTGATGCACACGTATAAGATAACGTAATTTAAATAAAATAGTATATCAAAGATAGCACTGTTTACTATCACTGCTGAAAATTTGTGTACTTTAGCAGCTGTATGAAAAAAGAGGAAGAAACCTGCATTTGCAATATATGTATATAGTTTCTTTAAAATTTCATCCTCATCTCATAAAGAATAATAATCTTTTTTAAAAAAATGGCGTTAAAATAAATTCAAAACTTTAACTCTTTACGAACAAAGTACTGATTACTTATAAAACATACCTTTCCTTTCCCCTTTGTAACTATACATGCATATATTATAAGTTCATCGTGTTCAAAGAAAAAAAGAAGGAACGCCAACTGTTGCATTCTTTCATACGTCGTTTTATTAAGTATAATAATTAAACGAAGCATATAATGACAAAGTAAACAAATACAACCTCGCGAAACTCAAAGCATTTAAAATTGCATAGCAGAGAAATGAGAAATCTAAGAATTCAGTGACATGCATAATTTATATGTTGTAAGCTGTTTGACTGGTTTATTATAACATTATTGAATGTTAATGAATCAAAACGGAGCGAACAATGCTATATGATGCATAAACGGTGTATCAAGAGTTCGTGAGTGAGTCAGTATCCTGATTACAATATTTACAAACCAGTCAAGCTGCTTCGATTATTAAATTGATTTGCCTAATTATACTTTCACTGATCTATAACTATAAATATTGAAAAATAACAATTGTGTACATCTTGTATTTAATACAATACACACATGTGTATACAATGCATATACACAATTGCTAACAAAAGTTAAGAAAAGCAGCAGCTAAAGAGTTTTTTAACTGGATTATTACTAAATGGTTTAAAATTCTATCGAATGATGAAAGGTTAAGTTCAACTTATTCGAAAATAGCTCCAGGAGTAAATATGATAGTTTATTAGTCAACAATTCAATGTTAAGTATCTCAAACAAACAGTAAAATGTGAAAATGTAATGAATTGGGGCTGTTTCTCACGTAACAATCCTAATCCGTTGATAGAAGTAAAAGAAACTATGTATGGATAAATTATTCGTGTATTACCACATCTTGCAAAATCATGCTCTACCATTTGCTGTAGAAAAAATGTACACAGAGTGGTTATTACAACATGACAATGACACAACATTCTTCCAAATTAGTTAAGAGATTCCTCACGAAACAAAATGTCAATGTAATCAAATGTAGAAATTCTCTACTTTTGAATCTAATAGAACATTTGTTGAATTACAATGGACGTCAATTGAGAGCTGTTTCTTTTACTAATGATACGAAGTTAATGCGAAAGATCACAGAAATGTGGTTTAAAGCACTGGCTGAGCTTTGTATTCAATGAATAGAATTACTGTCCTGTTTACTAGAGTATCACAAAAACTACAGAAATTTATACATCGTTGCTTTTTATTAAAAGTAATTATATGACTTCAGCAAAATATGTTTCGTAACTTTTGGTATAAATACTTTGTTTGATTTCAAATATTAATTTTAGCTTTTATTGAAGCACATTTAGGAAAGTACATTTATAATACGTTAATATACATAATGTTATCTTTTTATGCTATTTTTATTTCTAAACCTATGTATCTTATTGTTAGAAGATAAAGAACATATATAATAGTTTGTAAACGTCTATTTTATTTCTTAACTTTTGTCAGTAAGTGTATATACTTATTTATTTATTCATTGTACTTTTATTACTAATTATTGTATTATTGTAAAATAAATAAAGGTCAAGAACCTCCTGAACGTGTATAATCTATTCTTTCCAAGAGGAAATTTTTTATTTTTCAAAGCATCATTGCAAAAGTGTCAGGGTTAATAAATCGATCGTATAGAAAAAGTTAACTTTTAGTAGTAAATATACAAATAAACAAGAAAGTCGGAAAATATATGAGACTAAATCATAGCTGTAAGAATACTATAAGGAACGAACCCATTAAGTCCTAAGTAGAAAAATAAAGCAATTTTTATATATACAGTTATTTATTACTTAGAAAAGTGTATAAGAAAGTGTATACTAGTGTTATTGAAAAATTTGTTGAATCACAAATGTTCGTGTAACTTTGGTCTCCAAGAAATTGCCATTAAATTGCCAAGAAATATAAGAAATGTATTGTAATACTAGACGCTACGTACAGAAAAAATATACTTACAATTAGAAAGAAAAAATAAACTTATCTTAGCATTATAAATGTTTTAAGTTTTACGAACTTTTGAACGTTGTAGGATCCAGGTGGAAGAAGTAACAATGAAAAACAAAATATTAAACAATTTTCTGAAAACTTTCATTTATAATTGCACCATACGAAAACAAAAATTATTAATGAAAATTTGCTAAAAAAAAAAAATTGCGCGCGAAATGTTACATCAGCGCAACGTTGCGACTTAATGGTTTAAGTGAATACATACGTCTAATGAATCAAAAGTAAACAAGCTTCTCTTAAGAGGGGAAGGAATTCAATTAATTCCTTAAATAAATGTTCCTTTCGTCGTTCGATGAAAAGAACGATCAAGATCAAATTCTTGTTGTAAAAAGTTCTTTATCGTTATAACCTTGGTGGTCTTTTCAAGTGACTGCATTCGAGTTCGTTTCTTCCGATTATATCGAATGCCACCGGTATCTGACGCCGTTCAACGTTCTCGATGCCTAATGGTCCGTATTAAGCGGCCTATACCGCAATTATCTATGTCACCAGTCAAAACTTGACCGAGACACCGATTACGTAGCTGAATTAGGTCGGCAACGGGTGCAATTAATAACGAGGGAACACATCCATTAGCTAAGAACCGCTCGAGATCTGCCTCTACCCTCTTCTCTGACAAGTTCTCCCGCAGCATCGATCTTTCCAACTGCACGCAGCTCGATAACTGATTATCTACGAATATTGATTCGCATAACGACGGGACTTGCCTGTAAAATATGTGCTCGGCCAACAAAGTGTCTCCTCAAATTGATAGGTTTCATAACTCAACTTGTAATCTTGATGATACAATGAAGGATAATAACTGTAGATTATATGCACAGATTGAAACACTTCGTGAACATAAATGAAACAAACGATTATCTTTTATGCAACGCAACGATTGTATGTATTTTACGTTTTTTTTTGTCTTTCGGTTAAATAAATATTTTCCTACTTTTTTATAAAGTGTACATTGAAAAATATGTGAAATTTGCTAAATGAGATTGTATTTGTATAATAATTTTCGTGCATCACGATTAAGATAATATATACATTTTTTTAATATTGTTCTAGACATAGTTACTAATATTATTAAAAACTATACAACAGTAATATAATTTTCATACTTTATAAAGTGTAAAGCTGGTTTATTAAAATAATAATTGATATTACAATTATTATAATTACTATAATATTATATTTTAATTTACTTTATAAATTTGGAATAAAGGATATACAGTTGAACTACATGGCTACATGGTGTTTTTGGTATTACATGCAACTGTTTGAAACACCAAATTAAATTTCGAGTGGTTTTAATCATTTCTAGTGAGTTGTTTAAAAGGCTATAAATTAATGTATTATGATTTTTGGTAATCTAAAATTGGAAGTTTTCAAAATTCTTTTCTTGCGCCGTATTCCTTCTTTGAAAATATTCACGTCTGAAACTCTTCCATATTATTGAAAAGAAAGAAGATATTTAAGTATTCGTGTTTTACCACATTTTATTAAAATATATTTCAGAGTTTCGCTTTCTGTTTAATTGTATCGTTAACAATACAGAATATGTATTTGCAAATTTATGTCTCAGGTAATGATTTTATTTCTCGGTTCGTTGATATCTACTAATATTTTTCCAGCAACTTCTTTATTTTCTGAAATAATAAAAAAATATAACTGAAAGTGATCATTTGTTTTTGGAACGTTCAAACGTTTTGCTCTCGAAGATTACCTTTTATTATCTAAATTCGTACGTTCTGACAATCGTTAAAAATGTTATCTTATTTTTTCATTACTTTAAAAATGATCTTGTATCTTAAAGAAAAGAAAGTTTAATTTGTAAGAACTTTGTAATAAAGGTATAACTGTTGTTCTTCATCAAAATTATCTATCTTCTAAAAATTCTAAATTGCATATACAGGATGGTGCATTTAAATAAAGCCACCTAAATATCTTTTCGAATTGTTGCGATACAAAAAATATTTTTGACATACATTATAATCAGAGGGAGGAAAAAGTTGTTTAGAAATTTCATTTTTAATGGCTTCTTTCAATACCATTTGTGTTTTTTTTTTATATATACAAAACTACTTTTGTACACTACACCGAAAATATTTTTTGCATCGCAACAATTCGAAGAGATATTTAAGACCATCCTGTAATATTCTAAAATTAATACAAATATATAAATATTCCAAGTATCATAATCAGGATTCTAAGAATAAAAAGTTATTTAATCCTCTCATAATTAACTTCGATGTCGATCAACTTTGGTTGAATTTTAATTGATTTCGAAAATGATGGACGAACATAACGACACAATTAATAACGTGGTTGCAGGTATTGTAGGAGCAAATTCCATCAGCACCCTTCGCTTTTCGAGATGCAGGTCGCTTGATACACGGTATACACATTCTCGTTGTAATAGAAGGGAGGCGAATAGGTTGCTAAGAATAGAAGAAAATTAACGACGCTTGTACAACGTATAGACATTTTTCCACGATACGTGCGTATGAGCGAGCACCGTGTCTGTACGATTCAATGGTTCCGCTGCTCGACGAAACATTCTTGCGTCATTGACGTTTCACGCGACGTCACGATGACGTCGTGACGACGTTGCAAGACCTTCTCTAAATATTTGCTCACGACTGAATCGGATCTTCCGGGAACAGATTCTATCCACGTAGGATGTACATTGCCGTAATTGGAAGGACCCCAGCCGGAAACCGGATGGTATAAGTTTTTCTTCGTTTGTTCGTTGCTTCCGATATTTCTCTTTTTTTTTCTAGACTGACTACGCATAGATTCTATTCCCGTTAAATGTACGTAACTGAAATTTTCCGATGAGTAAACCAACAGCAACAGTGGGAAAATCTTCTTCATTGTAACAGATTAATTGTTCACCTTCTGTGTGCGATACCGATCATCGAAAATCGTTAGAAATTTCCATTTTTACTGACCACCCTAACCTAACTCATTTGTATCATTAGCGTGTACAAAGTGAGGTACCTAACTTGATCACCTTGTGTAACTTCTGTATTATGCGTTGCATAAAAAATTATTTCTACAAAGGTTACATGGTATTAAGAGGGATATCACGACTTTTAGGAGATTTGATGGTCAGTTTTGTTTTTCAAATGGAATGCTCTATTTTTCTACGGAAATTCGAAGACTCATTCATTTCCAAGTAGAAAAGTGTTAAATATGGTTTGACTTAAAGCTAATTAACAGGATATTAACGGAAGTTTTATCCGCATAAGGTTGCTTTGAAAGATCACTGCTACCGAGTGATTCGCGAAGACGGCGATGTTTCAAATAACGTTTAATAAGAAAATAAGAAAATATAGAAAATAACAGCTCTCATATAATTTTTCAAAAAGAAAATTTTATTTTCACAACGGATACTTTCGCTTTCGCGAAGAAAGGTTGCAGCACCGCTACAGGCAATATGAATGCAGATTCCAATCGTCGACAGTCGTAAGTTTCGTATTCAAATTCGTAAGGTTCGGCCCGCGTCAACCTGTCCTCCATGAATTATAGCAGTGACACGAGCACGAATGAGTCGGGGTAGGTTAAATAAGTAGTGAATTTTTCGTACGCCGACTGTCCCTTTTCTTTGTTGTCTACGTTAAAAAGAAGCGCGATGAAAAAAAAAGAAAAAAGAAAAAACAGAAGAAAAGGTTTTTGCCGTTTAAGTTACTCGTTTCACATATTCTTCATGTCATCTCAGCGATATCGATAAAAGCGTATCGAGATACCATTATATACATTTTCCAGTGACGGTGTAATGAGTTCGCACAAATTCTATCGTTTCACCTGTTTTCTATCAACTCGAAGATATCGCTGTTGGACAAGAAAAAAAAAATAGTGTATTTGACCGCAGCTTTCATCGATCAGAACCGAAACGATGAATATGTTCGAAGAACCATGTTCATACGGTTAGTATACCTAACCCAAACAGGTAGATACACGTAGCGACTAAAGATGGAATCAAATTCAATATGTATTTACGAATCTGAGTCAATTTCAATAACAAAGCTTCATTTCATGGGTTTCGATTACTACACATAAGGAATAAAGTTTCAATGAGTATATTTGCAATGTAATTATTTTATACAAGTTGGTTCCGAACATTAGAATGAGTACCTGCAGGTTTCGAAAATGTATTGTACTTATGAGCAATTCGATGTTAGAAAGAATCGAACTTTTCGCAAGTAGTACATGAATCGTGGAAATAAGAATTTTATAGCTGGTTTAAATTACTTATACGACCTCTAGTTTATTTATTTATTTAGTAAGCACATTTAAAATATTTACATTCATGATATATACATTATATATATTTATAAGGATATTTAATAATTAGTTAAAATATTTGCTGTACTTAATATATTAAAATTAATTATTAAAGTATTCATTTATTAATTACTCAATTAAATATTAATCTATAAATTATTTATCAATCGTATAAAATTTGTAAGTTTGTAAATGATTGTATTACACCTTGAACTTTAAAAGTAATTTAATTAAACACATAAGTCTTTATAATACTTTCTCGCATTTTTAATTTATCAGCGTGAAAAGTATAGTATGAATACACAAATGGATATTGATAGATTTGCGTATATCCCAAGACTTATAAATAGTACCAGTTCAATTAAACCTTTGTAATTTAATATAACGTAAATAGATTCAGATGTAGTAAATACAGCAGAGCCTCTCGTAAATACATTGCAAATCACGTTAATCACGTGAAAATGTGTAATCCTTTCAAGAAAACTAAAAGTTATTTCTATTTTACGAAAAGTGTATCCACATGAAAATCATGTATACTTTTATAATTTTATTTATTACTTAATCATTGAATCATGCATGAGAAATACTATCATTGATTGTAAACATAGCAAAGAGACAATAATTTGGAAGAGCAGAAAATTTTAGCATAAGATACTCATACAAGTTTCACATTTATTGGACCAATGTTTCTCTACTTGCAAGTACTTTTCTTATTTCTTCTAGTACTTATAAAGGATTATGAATCTACAGTGTCATAAATATACCAATCCACTAATATTTAAATATTTTAACAGTTTAAGAAAAAAAATTACGTTAAACGAACTATTTTAGATTAATATATAATATAGTTTAAGCAAATGAAAGAGAATAATTACGACACTTTAATGCATATAACAGAAGAAAAGTATTTTCATTAACATACCAACTTTTACTATTCTTATTATTTTGCCAGCACTGCTATTGTTTATTTTTTCGTTTAGTATCTTTAAGAATCAGTTGTGTCATTTATATTTTCGCTATTGCAAATATGTGGGGCATATTAGTCCGATGGATTCATTTAAAAAATCAAAAATACGTAAAGCTTCGAAAATTATACGACGCAATTATCGAAACGTCAAACAATGTAGACAAAATAATAATAAAAATCTCATTTTCCGTATGCAAAGTGGAATTTCTGACTTAACTCGTAGAAGGAGAAGCGTAATAAATTATTAAATATTATTATCAAAATATCACGTAACAATTGAAATAAGATAAGTTTCTGTTACAGTGGATTTTATGAAACAATAAATAAATTGCATTTTTATTATATCTTCAATTTAACGTGCCAATTTCAATAAATTCATGAAACTGTCTTTTTTTTTTAAGTTTCTTTTCCGATCTTATTTAACAACAGAAAGTAATATTATGGAGTAATTTAGTTTCAAAACTACAGATCATTGAAAATTTTGTGGGACTGGTATATTTATGATACGCGCTGTACTTGCAAGATACTCCATTCCATCCCTGAGTAACGACATCACACGTTTAACGAAATTTACACACGAATGACGAAACGTGAAATCAATAAAAAAAATGTCGCTACACAAAAAACGTTATTTTCACTCAGCCGGATTTCGCGACGATAAGATAGAACGCGAAGAAGCGTAGTATATCCAGTGACGTACACCCGAATGCACAACTGAGGCGAACTTTTCGATGAAAAGCTGTTAACAGCTAACGTTTCGACGTGGCTGGCTTACTCGTAAAACCGACCACGTAACACGTCCCGCCGCGACGTATTCGTAAAACGCACGCTAAACAGCTTTTACGAGCCTAATAATGCATCGACGAACGCGTGCGCGCATTCACACCGCGAAACAAATTAATTCCCGTCGCGACGACTACAGCCAGACTGGTTGGGACTCTCACAGCTTTAGACCTTGCTAGCGCGTGCATACTACCTGCGATCCTTCACGATCTTTTGCAATTGATCGTCTTCTGTTAAGATGCTCGTTCGATACAGCCAGACCAACCTCTAGAGAAAACATCGATTTGCCAAATAACACAATGAACACTGCCGTGTTGTTATATACTATCGTACAATCGAAATCCTCGAAACTACATACACAGAATTAGAATTAGGTTTTTTTGGTAATATCGATCGATCGAATTAATGGATTTAAGAGTGATTTAGGCATGGTCCATACTAATGGTTCACACTAGATTCCCTTATACTATGCTATCGATTTGGCCATTGTTAGGACGCGATCAAACTGAGATTGGAGCGTTACTCATAATGTAAATACAGCAAGTGTAAAAAATATTCGTACAGTCGTTAATTTGAAGGAAAACCTTGGAGAATCTTGATTATTACAAAAAAATATTAACAAAAAACTACTGAAAAGTCTCTACAATAAATATTATTTAAAAAAGAATTATTTATTTATATTTTGCATGAAAATATCAGTAAATTTTCAGGAATTGACGGAAAATATATGTGTAATAAATATTCGTATAGTTGTCAATTTAAAGGAAAGGTTTGTAGAACTTGGTTCGTTACAAATGTTTTTTGGAACAAATGTCATTAGAAACAGGATTACTTATTTATATTTATATTTATTACTTATTTATATTTTTTATGAAAATATTAACAAATTTCCATTCAACCTTCGTATCGTAATATTGGACATAGGATAATTAAAAGATAATTCGTGATATATCAACAAAATATGTATCTGGAGGCGCTGTCAGTATAGGTAGTATCCTAAATTCAAAAATAGTCAACAATAATAACCATCAAATGAAACGAAAATGCAAGGAAATCACTGATGAAAAAAGAACTTGTTATAAATTTACATAAGCAGTGTAAAAGTTTGAATGAAATTTCTAAAATTTTAAATAGACCGGAGTCCGCGGTCCAAGAAATCATTGCAGATACGGAGATCGAAAAACTTTAAAAAATAATAAAAGAAACGAAAGTAAACGGACAATTATAAATAAGTATACTGACCGATAGATAATTTGAAAAATTAAATACAATTTAAAGTTAAATGCGATGGAAATCAATGCTGAACTTAAAGATGATCTTAACACAAATGTGTACAGTAGATCAGTGCGTAATTTTTCACGGGATATTGATAGAGTAGCTTGTAAGAAATATTTCGTTAATGAAGGTAATAGAAAGAAAGATTTGCAATTTGCAAAAAGTACATTAATGTTCCTATGAAAATACTGGAATCGTGTCATATTTACTGATGAAAGTAAATATAACATATTTGAATCAGACGAACGATGTACAGTATGGCAAAAAGAAAAGAACATACCGAGTATGAGAAAATAGCTTATGAGTTACATTTCTACAAAAATTTTCACTAAAAAACTTTTATATTCAGAAATTTGTACAGATTTCTTTTCTTTTTTTGTATTTAGTATTTGGACATCTCGATGACAGTACAAGTAGTAAATTCGGAATGTACGTGTACTTATTTACTATTTCAGGGGAAGTATTGTAGTTATCAGAAAGTTTTGAAAGAACTTCGACACCAAGCGGCAGAATCATCGACGTTTTCCGAAATACATTATAATAATTGTGAAATAATGAATTTATAATTCCCGCAAATGATACATGATGGTTGCGGCCTTGCAAATTATACGGCACGGCAAAACAATTTCTGTCTCTCGTTTTCTCGTGCTCATGTTCCCCGCTGGTGGACCCCATTTTTTGCGCTAATCGTCGAAATTATCTGCATGAGAAAATCGCGAAAAACGTGATATTTGCTCCTCTTCCATCGTCTCGACTTCTTTCTGCTCCGCTCCCTTTTCTTTTTATCCTTTCGTTCCCAAAGCCTCCGTGTGAACGCAAATATACACGTAATGATACGTCATTTCGCGGGGATTTCTGCTCGTTCTGTTACTCATCGCTTATTGGTACAAATATTACGGGCACCGGATACAAACGTCACGGTAATGACTTCGACCAAGAATGTTGATGATACGAAGATAAGGATTCCGTTGGTCGGTGCGAGCCGCTCCTCCGCATTATCTTTAAAATCGCCTCTTTTTCCGTTTGTCTTAATGGCGTGAACGTGAAATGATCAACTTCAATCATGACTACTTGCCTTTTACACGTATTTACACGTTTGCACGGATACGAGATTGTTTGCTCAGCGTGTATGTATCGATAACTGTCGTCGAAAGGAATTAGAACGGTGTCTGCTTCGATCTTTTCATTATCTACAAACAAATGGTTTTAAATTAAAAACTGCGTAAAATAGCAATGCTTTCCTGTTACTTTAATCATATTGCATTTTATAATAATAGGTAATTTTATAAATCTATTTTTGGATGGAATATCAGTGCTTCATATTAAGTTCAATCATGGCTGTGAAAGTTATTACTTCGACTGTATTTTTTGAGAATTTGGTTTATTAAGGTACAGTAAAAATGTGCAAAGGATAAAATTAAAATGGAAATACAATAGAATACAAAAAGGGTTAACTGACTTGACCAAACTATCACACTGTTCTTTTTAAAAAATGACATTGTTGCTTATCAAAATAGTTAAATTTTGTTCGAAGAAAACATAGTTCGTAACAATTCTTCGTTTCTCAGAAGGGAAGTTTGGCAACTCGAGGTGTCTTTATTACTACATTTGAAATTTGAAAACCACACAACTTTAAATTTAACTTTTGTTCTATATCTTGTACAGTTTCAAAAATAAAATAAATTAATTCGTGATAATATGAAAACTCTCAATTTCTTTGAAGAAATATTTGCATCCCTGGAATCATTTCATCGTTGAAATAAAGAATAATTTTCTAAATTTCTACAATTTCCATTTTTTTTTATTTTCAGGTTACCGAATTTTCCTTATTTATTATGCAAATGATGCAGCATGAATTGACATTTTAAACAAGCATAATATTAAACGAAATTCAATTTTAAAAACAGTTATAAGTTCCCGAATTAATTATCCCGGAGGATTTGTAAAGTTAAACTAAATGTTTGCATTAAATTTATCACATTTCGAATATCATCTGTGATTTACTGCAAAAAGTAATTGTTTTACTTTGCACGTGCGAAGATGATTCTATCGTACAAACAGAGTCGGTATTGTGATTTTTGTTTTCGGATGTCAGGTTTTCGCGTTGTGATGTCTGTACTACTCCGTTCTTTCGTATGTGTGGGCAGTCAGTAATTATATAGGGCTGGTTTCTGGTTGGTGAGAGCCAACTCCCACTTAAACACGTCGAGTATTAAATATTAATGTATATTTAAATAAACCACCATCGGAACAAAGACGCATCTCCAATAGCATCGTTGCCCTCAGCTATCTCAAAGTATTATAATACGAAGACTTAATATCTGTCTGCTAATTAACAAGATGTTTACACACCTCCCGCTAGTTCATTAACGTCATTTTAAAGAAATTCATTTGTAATTGGGTAAATTAATATGATTTGCAAACTTGGATGAAAAGTCGTTCAGTTTCTTGTTTAACGATGTACTTATAATACCGAAAAAAGAGAACAGTGAAATTAAAAGATAAATAATTGCCTTAAGGAATAATCATTTTATATTATTTTTGTAACGTTCTGTATAAATTGTTTTATAAGATTTTTTATTATATCGTTTATTAATTACTACAGTGTGGTCTGTCATAAACTTTTTAAATTATGAAATATTTTATTAACTTAAGTATGTTGTATTTTTATACAAGTGAAATTTATTCATATTTATTTTAAACGTGATTCTATTAGAAATTATAATACTTTATTTATATTTTTTTTTTACTTGAAACCGATTAATCATTCTTAAATAGAATTACATTGCAAGGGAAACTATTATGTTAATTAATAAGGGAAATCTCAAGGAATGACGACAAACGGTAAGTATAATACAAAGAAGGTTAGAATCTTTCATTACCTAACGTTTATGAGATTTTATCAAAGGATTTCCCCGTGATTTATGTTTGTGCTAACGTTTAAATTCAGATAAATCATTTAATTAAGATGTATCAATAAAGACACAAATGGAAAAAGAATCTCATCCGTTTATTGAATGGTTACATAACTGTATTTATAAAGCACTCGTGCATTATAAGTACACTGCAGATTTTTCTGCATTCATAGGAAATTTAGAGATGCAAAATTATACAAGAGTGCACGTAACACGAAAGAATATACAAAATATCTAAATTAGAGTGCTGTTTATAATACCTGGTAGGTGAAATAATTTTCTACCGAAGTTTTCCACTTGTTTTTGATATATTCTTGAAAATATAAATTTTCATAAAAATCCGCAATCTAATTATAAGCAGCAATACTGTACTATAAAACTAAATGTTTCAATTTTCAAATGTAAAATAAAACACAAAATTTCTGTAAAAGTCTAATATGATTTGTAGTTATTGAAATTTAATTTAATATTTCATTTCATTATTTATATACTTAAGACAATGAGTTATTTGTCCTATAACTATTATTTATATGACTGAGTGTGTGTGTGTGTGTGTGTGAAAAATTTAAATACGGAAACACAAAATTGTTACATGATACGTAAATATTGTAAAAAATATTATTCAGGCGCTTGTTAGTTCAAATAAAGTATATGCTCGAATAAAAATAGTAAATCATATGATTAAATAAAAAAATAAGTAATTGGTTTATCATATACCATTTTGCAATGAGTCAGTTTTATCTTCAAATCAACAAATTTTCATTGTTAGATAGCGAATTTTTATGCAAATTCCTATTATTTAAAATATAGTAGAAACATATTCAAATCAATTATTATTCAAATTACCAACAAAATGTACTTTAAAAGAGCTTTGGGACGACTGAAACCGATGCCATAGACGGCTAATAGATAAGCCTGCATGTTTATATAAATGCAGCCAGTTAAAGTCATTCCTAGCGTGGTGCGAAAGAAACTTATGGGGCACCCTAATATATATACTGTAAACACACATTGTAATGTATTATATTGTATACTAATGCATAACTTAAGTGGTTGCTAATAACTTATAAAAGTTGATGCGACCTGAAATAAATAAATAAACAAATGCACTATAATTTAGATATTTTGTATATTTTTTTCATATTACGTGTTTATGCAATTTTGCATCTTTAAATATCCTATAAGGGAATAAAAATCTGTAGTCTAGTCATTGTTAGGAACATTCTCAAGACATTCTCAAGTTTATGACATGAACAACTAATGCTGGCTATTTGTGAGGAGCAACAGCTTCACAATTTTTTCAAGTAATTAGATACCTAAGCAAGAAATCAAGACTCTAGAATTGCTCTTCTGCTAACCACGTGCTGCACATCTAGCGCTCCGCTTCTTTGCTCTTAATAGCTATTGACGTGTCGTAAACTCCTCACTCTCATCTGACACCACTATAGTCACTATAAATCGCATATTCGTCCAAATTTTATGAAGGTATGATACGTGTTGTAAAATAGGCGGGAAATTCTTCAGTTTCAACCAAAGTTCTTATCAACATCATTTTCAAAATCAACAAAATTTTTTTAGATAACCCTAAACGTTTATCTTGTTGCTGATTCGTTGATATAGCGATAGCTCACTCACAGCTTCTGAATAAATAAGAAAACTGGATGATCTAGCTCTCAAATCTAATAACTCGAAACATGCACAGATTTTAGATGTTAGGTTCCCTATTTTTTTTATTTATTTGGAAGCCACGAACCTTTGAATCACATACAGGTTACAAATCTCGTGTGCAATTCGAGTCGTTAGATTTGAGGGCTGTGTGAAGAATCAAAGATAAAACCAAAGAGAAAGTCAATGAACAATGATAAAGAATTCTATTGATTATTGTATCAAATGTTTAGAAAATTATTATTCAACCAAATCTAGAGTAGATTTCTTGCTTGGAATGCCTCTAATAGCTGTATGAAACATGCACCGCGCATTCTTTGTTGTATAATATGTATGCTAGAGAAAAAGAAAGCAATAGAAGTAGGGACAACGGGGAATAAACGAAATGTGATGCCCGGTTGATCAGATATCGGAGCAAATAATGGAGGTAACACTAAATGTAACACTCTAATCAATTAAAGATCGTCGTTGCGTAGAAACAGAACTTTATTAATGTCTAGTATGTGACGTGCGCGTGACAGAACAGAGACTGCCTCGAGGATGGAAAAATAGGGCTATTTAAGGGTTTGGAAAAATGAACTTTTTGACTAATAGTGAAAGTTAGTGACTAGTTGTGGATACAGATAACGGAAAAGACGAAAATATTTGAGGGTATAACAGAAAGAAGTACATCTAACTCCAGGCCTTATAGAAAGATGCACTTTTCCCAACTTTTTTAAAAAACACATTAGAATATTAAAACGAAGGTTCTACAAACTTAACGTTACACTTTCTCAAAAAGGCTTAAATAAATAATTAAAGTATGTTTACCTATATTTTCAATTATTTTTATTAAAAATTTTACAAACAAGAAAGCAGAACGTGTCATTCCAAACTATCATATCAAACATCTTTTAAATGTAAATCCACGATTTAGTTACTCATTGAAACAGACAACTGGATAATTTTCTAACGTATCTAATTAGATATAGTCTATCTTAATAAAGAAATGCGTCTAACTCGGTTATCCAGCGTGCTTTCCTTAAGAGTCCTGAAATGTGAACCTCTGCACGTCGCGTCGCTGAAAGTATGCACCAGTGAAGCAAGGTAGTACCATTGATACAAAGATATGTAAATTAAGGCCGAGGTTGTGAAGTGTATAACAGAATGGTAGGAAAGGATACTGGGCACGAGAGAGGATATGGCGACTAGGTGCTCTGCTACATGAGCAAAGCCTAAAGGATGAGCTCGGATAAGCATACACTTTATTACCAGGACGTGCCCACGCGACCTTATTAACTCGCTAACCATGACGTTACTATCATTAACGAGTTTCCAGTATCACTACGATTTCCTTCACGTTCTTGCTTTCACTTTCTGTTTGCTGGGTGAAGGTTAGAGGTTGAAGTTTAGATATACAATAAGTACATACATATACACGCGATAGTAATTATTATGGCTATGCTTGTGACGCATTTACATCGACGAAAAGTAGAAAATGTTTGAGATATTTGTAAAATATTTCAAACCATACTTTCTTCACAATCTTTCGTTCGGTAATAATTAGGTAAAATAGGAAGAAAGAATAGTAATCATGTAAGTACATACATATGTATGTATAAATTTATCAAATGATAGAAATATACTAATTCGGCGTTTTTCTGACGTGTTTTGAAACTATTCCAAGTTTATTTACCGTACAGATGTATGATACTATCTTTTGTTTTGATTGTTACATGTAATTTCTGAGCAACACCGAAAGTAAAAGAAAAAACTGATCGATGCTCGATGACATGGATGAACTATTAGTTGAATTATGAAGTTGTCTCTAACTTATGAAGTTAATAGCTTATTTAAAGCTATGGTGTAAATGGGTTAACCTTTTGCAGTCGAGGGATGAATCTCAGTCAGCACTTGATTCGATACAGCAATTCGAATGACAATTCTATGTCAATAATAGCTATTTTACTATTTTTTTCTTTTTTTTTTTTTTAACAGATGTCTTATCTGTTTACATTTCAAATATTTCACGTACATTCTCATCCATAAGTTACCGGACATTTAATAAGATTAGGATTCGGACATCGAAATTTTAGTTTTTGCTGCAATTTCTCGAACAGTATATTCTGCCTTTGCAACAATAACCAGTACATGAACATCTTTTAATACATAATTCTTTTCTAGAAATATTCATTGGGATTATAGGAACTGTTGAACTAAAAATGAAGAAAATCGAATAATGCAGTTTCCCAGCACCATGTTTATCTTTATTTAGTAAGAAACCCTTTTTAAATTGTTTATGAACACTTAACGCTGCAACAGATATGTTCTTCAGTTAATTTTGAACTGTTGAAGCAAACCAAATGTGTATACAAAATAACATTGTACAGAATTGGAGCTGTATTTAATAAATACTTCTTTTTCTTAACATTAGTTCAAGTTGTACACGTATATTTATAATTTCGCATTCAGATATAACTGTAAAATAGATAAATATAACAAAATACACAATAAACTCGTGACATAAAATTGTATTCACATTCTAATAATCATTGTACTCAGAATGTGCAAGTATCCAATGATTTATAGACAGGAGTATATATGCATTTCATAATACAACATTGTGCTTAAATAAAATTATTATTTCACGCATTAGTCTGTCTTTAACGCTTATAAAAATCGATCTAAATGATGAAATTACTAACAGTGAAGATAAGTTAGATTTTAACTTATTTAAAGATCAAATCGATAATTTCGAAAACGGAAGATTAAAATAATATCAAAAAGTGAAACTGATTTTGACAGTACACTAGAGAGAGAGAGTTCAGATAGATGTCAGATTCTAAGAAAAGATCAGGATGAATAAAATTCAGAAATTATGGAAAAAACTACAGAATCGCAAGTAGCTGTAAATTGTAACAGAATCATTGGATTTTTCGAATTTTAATCGACGAAACCATAGATGAAACACAAGTAATTATGCTAAAAAGGAACTAAGAAAAATTCAATTGCAGCACGAAAGCTTCGAGTGCAAGTGGGTTAATGGTAATCACTATATAACATCATCGTTGGATAAATCTATCCACCTAGCAAAACAATCTCAACTTCCTAATAAGCATCAAATACGTTCTACCCTTATAAAATTCCTGAAACGTATAAACGTAATTAGCAGTTATTACGAATTACCTTTTTGAGCAGAAATACGAACGTTATGGACAGGAAGAAAAATGAATCCCTTAAGATTCCGTAAACGATATCTAAATATAGGTTCTCTCTCCTTATAATTAACGAGCCAGTGCTGTGAAGTACCTGTTATCTGTTCGGTAAGCGGGGAGAGAGGGAGGTTGGAGAACGCGCGTACACACCCTCTCTCGCAGAGAGCGGCCCTGTCCACATTCTAGAGATTCTACGCAGCGAACCGAGCGACCGAGAGAACACAGGCAGCGACGGCGGATGCACGCGCATTGTGCGGAGGCCGCCGAAGGGCAGACGGCCGACGAGAGCGATTTCTTCGCCTGGGTATCTTTCAGTTCCTTCTTCGTTCGCATCCATTTCGTTTCTTTCCCTTCAGATACTCTCTCTCTCTCTCTCTCTCTCTCTCTCTCTCTCTCTCTCTCTCTCTCTCTCTCCTCAAACCTTTTTCACCCGCGGCAAACTATCCCCTTCTTCACGATTACACGAGAAGACAAACACGACGGTGATTTATCTGCTTGGTTTACGGGGACACGCGCGTAATTTACCGCGACTTAATTGCATTTAATTCAAGCGGCACAACTGTAAATCACAAAGCGTCGCGCGTTGCGCGGGTCAGTCACGCCTGCTGTCGATACGATGTAATTACGTCTATCAACGAATCACGAGCGGATCGGTATGGCGATCCGTGCACACATACACGCACAACAGTTACGGAGAAAAAAAAACACAAAAGGAAAAGGTTGTAGATTCGTTGCGGGACGAAACGTGTATATGTACCTTTCGTATCTCATGCATGAATGAACGTTTATTTTCTCTCTACCTCCCTGTTAATGTCAATTTACTCGCAAGCAACAACTGCGCGAAACGTGCCTTTGCTTCGTTCTCTCTTGCATACGTTGCTTCTATAATTAAAAATTGCGTCTTCTTAACCGAGACCGAATAAAGATACGTTGCAATCTAGTTGCGATGTATAATTGCTTCTGTATGTGTGTAATTTATGATCCGCTTTCGCAAAATAAAAACGTGGCTTTTTTCTTTCTTTTTTCTTCTTTCTTCTTTTTCTTTTTTTTGATCAACCGGAACGGTAATCAAAAGAATTGCCTACTTATACTCTCGAGTAGAGCAGCGTTATTAAGAAAATACGATCTCTTGTTACTTTTGTATCCGCAGTAGTTCATTTGATTCACAATTGAGATAGGTTATAAATAAACTTGGAGTCGTTTTCTTGCACAGTATAATGAAAGAAAAATATACGAATTTAAATTTAAAATTCAGAAAATTCAAAAATTTAAAGATCTATTGAATAGTAAAACTCACATCAGCCGTAGATTGACGTACATCTTCAAGTATTCTTTCCGTGCCATTGTGGTGATACGATATGCACGTTTCATTCGTTGCCATAATTTTCAAGTTAGAGTGATAGACCATCGTCGTTAACAACACTAACTGTATTACGAATGAATACTGAAAACTTCTACTAAATTTGCATCTTTTATATAATTTTTGCTGATAGTAGCAATAATCTAGTGTTATCATAGAACCTTGAACTACAACTCTATTTGCATTTAATATGTCGCGAAGAGACTCACGATATTGAATGCTTTTCAATATAAAGCATGATTTCTATCTACGATATTCTCTTACTTAAAGTACTATATGTTTCTAAAGTCCTTTAATCCTTTCATTTTTGCTGTTATCTTGGATATTCTCACGAAGAAGAGAACTCTGTTCGTAAAAACATTGAAAAAGGATGTACCTTCAAGGAGAATACCACAATGTTTTTATAGATTAATTTCAATAATTATCAATATAAAACATGATTTATTTTAGTAATGTTTTATTATATAAAATACTATATGCGCTTAAAGTTCTTTAAACTTTTCATTATTCTTATCATCCTGCATATTTTCATAAAGGAAAAATTCCTCTACAGAAAATGATTAAGAAAAGATGTAAGTTCAAGGGGAATGTCATAATTTCTGTATGAATGAATTTCAACAATTCTCACGCAACTTCAAAATCAGAGAACATTTATTTGTAACATCGAAAGAGATCTCCACTCGTATTAATGCTACGTTCTTTCCTCGCAGAGAATAAATTCATCGAGATTCTTTCGCGACATCATTCCGATAAGGTACAAAGACGTATAACGACGAAGTTCAACGCGCGCTCTTATTAAATTTGCATATCGCAATTTATAGCAAGAGAACATCGAGTGTTCACCTTCGATCACGATAGTATTGTCCTATCCGAAAAAATCCGGAATTCATTTGTCTGTTAGGAAGAAGAAAGACAGAGAGAGAAGTGGAATGATGAGTGAAGAGTGGGAGATGGGATGGTGCACTCGATGAGAACAGGTTGATCAGAATCGTGCAAAAAATCCAAATCGATCAGTCTTATTGATATTATTCTCTTTTCTTGCAACGAGCCGGTGAGCATTATTCGCGGTTCCTACGTTGCGGCTTGCGTGATGATTGTGCGACAATAATTCCAATACGGTTTCCTTGTAAATCTATCCGACAAACTAGTACCACACCTCCACGCGAGCGAATTTCTCTTATGGGCAAAAACTGACGAGATTGGCAACCAATAAGCGATCTCACGGGCGTTACCAAGTGTGCTTGGCGTGCATGTGTATACACGCGTCGTATCACGCTCGAATGGACACGTACTTACCTGTGCGAGCTGCTTTTTCTTACACGTGTACACGTGCACGTACATACTGGTCACTCAATTCGACTGGTCGAACACCGTCACTCTGACAAACCGCCCAGAGGCCTGCTAGAGAGTAATTCAATATCTTTTGTATATCTAACTAAGACTCGTTCTACTTCTCAAGAAAAAGCTCAATGAATGTATATGTCGAACGTTACTTTTCAGTTTCCTCTGTCGTCTGGATTGTGAATCTTGTTTAATGGGAGTTTGTGTACCTTTGACGTGTTGAGAAAACAGTTTATCACTGACGATGACTAAATCTGATATTCTGTTGAAAAGAAAGAATTTAAATACTACAACTTTAATGGAGAAATGAAGAAATATTTCTACAGACGTAACAAAAGTGTACCTTTATTTAGATAGAAAACATATTTGAAGGAATTTTTAAAATCAAATTTCAGGAATTTTCAGGCGTAATATCAACTTTCTTTTAGTATCTATAGATATTATTGCTTATGCGTGAGATTTGTAAAGTTTATAAACTTTTTGGCTATATTAATTCACTGATACTATTCTACACATATTTATCTCTTTACGTATTTTCAGGACTGCGTTTAGCACAATTCTTCATTTTCATTTTACTAGTCAAAATATGTTCTTTAAAAATATTTCCTTAATATTGAATGATGCGTGATTTGACTGTTCAATTTTTCGCCTTTTAAAAAGCAGTTTACTGGACACTGAACTGAGCAACCGGTTCCTACTTCTTTTTATAATAATATAGTCTGTATAAGTTAGTTAATAGCGAAGTTGACATGTGGTCGCCCTGTGTCCAAAAATAATACACATAATTGCATTATATGTAAAAACATGTATTTTAATAATTAATAACAACTGTTACAAACAAATATTTTGTTTTTCCTTCCAATGTTATGTTAAATACATGACTAAATAAAATTTGATCACTTAAGAAAAGTTGTACGTAATAATTATTATTATAATCATTTTTTCCAAAAGTATTTAGCAATTGCGTTTTGTAAATTTCTTTTTTCTAGTTTATGAAAGAATACTAGGTACGCAAAATATATATAAAAATCCATGTAAAATATAATATAAAATATTAAGTATAAAAATAAATTTTTTCCAACATTTGGGTACAATAAAAGTTTTACTTAAAAATGAAAACAGATCAGCCATCGAAATAATTTCCATTATTGTTAATGATGCTTTGTTATTTTTCTGGGACATTACAAATACTGATTATGTGACTCCAGGTGGAAAATATTAATTGCTACGCCTAATAGAAAATACAATATAAAATAATATAGAATAAATGTAAAATACGTATAATAATATAAAATATATGTAAAATATATATAGTATTTCTTTCACGAATTGGAGAAAAAGAATTTACAAAACGTAATAGTCAACTAGTTCCGGAAAGAATTATTATAACAATTTATTTAATTACGTGTTGTAAATTCCAACTACTTTCGAAAAAATCTATACAATACTGTATTTAACATACATTTACTATGTACATTTCAGAAGCATATAAAAGCTTTTGTGAAACTATAGGATATTTTTAATAAAGGATGATTCGTCTTCTTAAGGATTAATTTTTTTTTCCTTATATACTATGTTCAATCTTTTACTATCTCTATCACAATTGATTACAACATTCAAGATATTAACTACAATTTTCAATTTATTGAACTTTATTTTATGTCTCCACAAGTACAGCAGGTTTTTTCACGAGTTAAAATCAACTGTGATGCTTGCGTGTAATAATATTAAGAAATGTATGGCTGTCGTGTTACAACAGACGCTTAACCCTTACCTACGATTTGTGTTGAATGTGAAAATGCATGACATCATCCCGCAGATAGCTCAATTAGTTGCAAAGATTTATAAATGCTTCTACACCTAGCCCGTTAAAAGCGAAGTTTATTTCGTGACTTTCTTGCACTTTACCTTGCAACTAAATGGAAGTTACGATAACTGTAACAGATCGGTTGATATTTAAAGACACTTAACAAAATTGCAGTATCAATTCGTAAGGTACAGTTTCTATATCTAATATTTTAATTCAATTAGTTGATTTACACTTCACAGTACAATTTTCCCTTTTCCTTTTTTTTCTTTTAACGTAAGTATTAACACGAGCATTTCCCCCGTATTACAATGCGAAAGCGAACTAAAACATCTGCGTTAGTTCAGCATCTATTAATATTCCAATGTATCTAGCAAAAGGTTTCTTCTTGATGCGAATCATCTTTCTAATTTCTTCCCCTTCACCGATGCGCTTCATACGTACGAGAATCACTTGCGAGAGTCACATTATTTATGATTGAACATGAAATTGTTCGCGTCCTACGCTTTCATATAGACTTGCCTTAACGCAGTCATGATTGTCACATAACTTGATACTTCATCGTGTGTCTTTATACATTCTGCTCTCTCTTTCTCTCTCTCTCTCTCTCTCTCTCTCTCTCTCTCTCTCTCTCTCTTTCTCTCTCCCCATTGTTCAGGCTTGCTACCACTGTGTATCGTGACACAGATTTTTAAACGAGCTTCGAAAACAAAGAAAAGGAAAAAAAAAGAAATACGTTCACTCGTAATCAGTTTCGATATGAGAAATACGTACTGTATAATTCAGAGTTTCTCACGGATGGATGTCTCATCTATCAGACACGTCGTAGCAGATTATCGATACTGTACCGAAAGTGCAGGTCGCGAAATATCATTAGTGCGCGCAGTGGCATAGAACGAAAAGACAGAAGGAGTAATTCGTTGAATGCCGAAGGAAACGTAGGCGGCCCCTGGAACCATTTGTTTTACGCGAACACTGTACGCGATAGGACAAGTTCTATCCGTCTTGCCAGGTTCCTCCTTTCCCTCGTGAACGTTTGCAACGAGTGGACTCGAACTGGAGATAGCCGCCGGCATCGGGGTTCGAGAGAGTTCAGAAACAGCACGCGACGGTATCGCGTAGCAGGAATTAAATCGATGATACACGGTGAACACGCTTCTAAATTATACGCAAAACCGGTGTCCGGAACATCGTTCACAAAAGCAGCAAGAGTACAATTGAGAATATCTCGTGGTCGAATTGCGTAGGCGAATTTTGACGTCCGCAGATGAATCGTGTTTTAAGGTATCGCGATGAACAACAATCGAAATTCGCGGAGGCAGATTGCCTGGATTATAACTTTATAAAAATTGCCCTGAGAAGCGACTTTATATGCGGAAGAACAGCTACCGATTTTTAGCTATCTATAAATTATATATGCTACCTAACCTAACCTACCTAAGTTGATGTGAATGAACATTATAAAAACTTAATGTCACTGAACTGTTCAGATATTGAGGTGTCTGAAATTTACGAAAATTCAGAACTTGACGTGACTGAACTTGATGAAAGTTCAGAACTTGACGTGACAACTTTGCGGAATTTCAAATCTTAATATGACTGAACTTTGCGAAAAAGAGCTTCGATCATCTTGAAATCACGTAAGAAATGCCCTTAGAATCAATTCTGTTGTCTATTATAATGCTTTATTCTTCGAGCTAGATATTTCTTTTTCTCAGACATTTTTTCCTATCATAAATAATAAATGAGATATTTGAGATATTAGTGTTAGGTGTGACATCTTGCATACCGATACTCTCTTTAAGAATAACTAAGGTTTAAGTATGGTATTAAAAGTATTTTCTGTCAACTACCAATGAAGATTCATAAACACTTTCTTTCGAATATTTATGTTTAAAGTATGTACGATCGTAAATTTCTAACTATAATTAATAATATAAGATAAACTGCCCTGATTTAAATCATAATCTCTTTCTCTTTCCTCTTCGACAATTTCGAAGATGCTAAATAGAGTGCGAGGTTCGATATTTATTCGGAAGTTCGGCGATGCAATCTCATCTTATCTTAAGTGGGGTTGAGTGTAGTAATTATTGTCAAACAGATGCGATCGGGCATCTTAAAAGTTTAATCAACGTATTGATCGATGGGATATTTATTCAAATTTTAATTATAATTTCGTCGGCATACATAATAAATCAATAATAAATGCTATTAAAAAAAGACTCGAAAGCATAGAATACATATAGCATACAATAATATTTCCTTGAACATTATTAACATTATTACAAAACGAAACATTTTATGCAAAAAGAAATCTCTGTATATAGTTGAACCTATACAATGAAAAAGCATCAAAACGACATTGTTAATTCGTCCCTTTATCTTTCTTTAACACCTGTCAGCCTGAACCGGATGTCCCTCAGACAACAGCGAGTGCACTGAGTGAGTGTTAAAGGCATTGTGATGCATACATTTCCCTTACTACTTCTTCATATTTACATCAATTCCTTTATTTATAGCGTTAGACACTTTGAACTGATGTTAAAGTTCCGGAAGATATACACGGTTTCAATGACAAGCGATTATGATCGTTTAACCTCGCCTATGATAATCTCACGTAGTTCCTCGACATTATTTTAATAGACTGCTTTTATCGCCCAGTTTGGTCAACAAGCAATTTCGTGTTGGCAGGTAGACGAAGGCAGCCCTATCCTAAGTTGTTACAAGTTTCTCGGACAACACAGCTACATCTTAAGTAGGAATAAATCTGCCGGCCTTCGTAACTCTTCTCTCTCAGGTTTCTCACCTTTGCCTAAAAAAAAAAAAAAAAAAAGGAAAAAGATACCTTCGCCATAAAAACGCGTTAATACGTTTAGCAGGTCAAGGAAATGTTTCTGAAAAGAGTTGCTATAAAACTCGTGTCCGATGAACGAAGATCTCGAGAAGCGAAACGAGATAACAAAAAATTGTATTAACTTCAAATGAAGTTCTTAATTATGGGTGTTTCAACATGATCAACACAACCATTAGTCGTTGAATTGATGTAAATTAATGTACCTCCTTTGATTTAATACGTTCCAAGTGTATAACAAAATTTAACTATATTATGAGGTTAGTATGTAAAAGAAAGAGAAATAGAATATGGATAGAAATACAAATAAGAGGGATTATTCTACTTCACATAATTCTTCAAATTATAAATTTCATTAAATACAATGTTTCTATCAGAAATGTTGATACCTACAGTCACTCTCATTAATATTTGCACGAGCTTTAAAACAGAATAACTTCTTTTTTAAATTGAATGAAATGACGTGAATTTTTGAATGGGACAAAATAATACTAAACGTACTGAATGTGCAAATTACTTTTTTGTTTATGGCAACAGTAGTGCCTTGTCATCTGATATAAATTTTACTATGGTCTCACTTGCAACAAAATAGCAATCTTATATATTCAATAAAATCTGTATCAATAAAAATAGTTATACGATTACATTAACCCTTTGATTACTGTTGGCACTTATAGGCGTTTTAGAAATTCAGCTCGTACTCTTCTGTTATCACCTTTTCACCTGAATTTTATCCTTCGCGCACTTCCATTTTCATGTAACGAAACAAATTGTACACTTTTACAAATTTAAAAATTATTAATTTCTAAACATTTAAAAGAAGTTTGGAAAATTCTGTGACTGAAAATTGAATATCTATCTATCTACTGAAATCTGCCGCAGCAAAACGGTTAAATAGAAGAAATTTGGGATTTCAATAATCGCCTGAATAGAAGACTAGCCGAATATACTACTTCTCTGGTCACTCAAACTCTAAAGAGATCTAACCACATCCATAGACTTAAAAGAAACCATTGCAATAGACCTACACAATAAATTTAAATAACAAAATCACCTTACATTTTAAACCAAACATATTTTAATCGTGAAAATACACTTCATGTCATAGACTCACGCCACCATAATTACTAAAAATTGTCTTTAAGAATTAATTGTAATACCCTTGACCTTATAATAAAAAGAAAAATGAAATAAAAGCAAACTAACCTAAAAAATTTGTCGCAGAAGAACGTTTCTAAATTTTAAGTATCACGGAACTTTTCTTCCGAAAAGTGCCTTACGATGACACATGCATTTTCTTTTAACGATTGGACCTTGATCGGACCTTGGCCGGCGGACCAGGTGGCACCCTCCAGGATCCGAATGAACTTCGGCGGTGGGTACGACCTTGTTCGTAGGTGCTCTGTGAAGTGGAAGGCGGCTCGAGCTAAAAAGGTCGATGACGAGAGAGTTCGGAAATGCGCGTCCCACGTGGGTGAGTTAGTGCAAAGCCATCCTTCCTCGGCGAGTGCAGTCTTCACGCGGGTTTAGTCTCCAAAGCAGGAGGACAAAGAGAGAACCAAGGGGAAAGAGGGCGGATAGTGGTTCAGAAGGAACAGCAGCAGAAGCAGTAGGAGCAGCATCCGTGGTAGAAGAAGAAGAAGAAGAAGAAGAAGAAGAAGAAGAAGAACACGAAGCAGAAGAAGAAGACGAAGAAGAAGAAGAAGAAGAAGAAGAAGAGAAGGAAAAGAAAGGAGAAGAAAAGGTGACGGTAAAGGGGCAAAGAAGATAAGGGCCGAGCAGAGGTAGGACGAAAGCTCAGGTGTTCCGTTTCTCGGGCCCCGGACTCATCCGCGCGACGGTTTGGCGAACCCGTTGTTGGTGAACCGTCGGTTCATGGTACTCGTTCTCATCTTCGCTCCACTGGTGCATCTTGCGTTCGTCTGCACGCCCACGCTACCGGCGGACTCTTTAAAGTCCTACTCACAAGCAAAATACTCACGACTATCGGTTTGCTTTACCTGACCAGTTAGCGACGATTGATTTATTTGTTCTTTCATTTTCAACTGGTATGGAGATAGTGAACGAAAAATGAGACAGATTTTCTTTTGTAATGGACTTTTAATACGCGAACAGGTCTGTATGTCCTTTAAATGGTAGAATAATGTACTGGTTCATTTATTAAACATATTTTATGAAGCCTGGTGAATAAGTATAGCAAAGAAATGGGACAGAAATAACTAAGAAATTATTTATACTTAACGCCTGAAAATAACATAATTATATAATAAATTCATAGGTGGAGTAAATTTGATTGACTTGTTCATAGAGTTCTAATGAATAGAAATTTGATAAAAAAAAAATTGTATCACAGTATGGTGTTCCATCTTCTGGATTTAACAAAAGTAAATATTTGGCTCTTATAGAGAAATGATTCTTTATTAGATAATGTTATCAATAAGCATCAATATAGTGTTTTAGAATTTAAAACAGAAGTTGCTTCCTGTTTGTGTCAAGCAAATTGTCAAAAAGTAAGACATCTTACCTTATATTCTACAGAAAGAAAAATACAAGAAAAGAAGAAGAGAGAACGAAGTGCAGCAATTGGAAATAGTTCATTGACCAATTTTTTCGAAAAAGAAGATCATTGTAAAACATCAATGTAAAAAAAATACAATACATCAGTGTAAAAATGTTCCAAATGCAATTTATTTTACGGACTTCCATATGTAAAATTACATTATATGCATATACAAATACCCTATTGTGTCTTCAAACTTACAAACTGTGTTTCTCATAACAACTTAATTTCTTATAGTAAATTAATTGTTACTTCATATCTGAAGGTTAATTTTTACTAGTATTATGTTAAATTATTAATTTATAAAGAGTTAAATATTGTATACAAGGAGATTTCTAATATTACAAAGATGTTTGCTTTCGTATAACTTTATTTCTCTACTAATATGTTTCCTTCTTCCAAGACAAAGAAAAAGGGAAAATGTAAAGAACACTGTGTGTTTAATTTTATTTATAAAACGATCGAGCTATAAATAAAAAATTTCTGTTTGCTTTGTATGGATGGAAAATACAAATATATTTTATACAAATCTATGTCTCTTATATGAGAGCTAGAAACAGGTTAATTCGAAAAATCCTTCGATTCTTTCATAGACAGTAGGTAATATAATGTTACATTTAAGTGTAGAATAAACCAAAAATAACACGAAATTTTTTCACGTAAATTTGTCCAGCAAATACACACATTGAAATATTTCATGATAATCTTTGCAAACTGATATTGTTCAACATTATATAAGATCTAAAATTTTAGTATCTACCCTCGTATTTTGCAATTATGCAACTGTGTTGTGATTAATAATAAGAACAAGACTTTAGTAAATTCTCGGAAAATCAGTGTACCACGTACCTTACGTTCGGTAACAGGTGAATTTACATCTCAGTATATTCTATTAGGCACCATTCTTAACGATTGTGACAGCCTTCCTCATTGGTATGGACAACTATGTTGCCCTTTTTTATTGACAACACTGACAGCGATACTAATTATTTCCTGCCGTTGGGAGTAACGTTTATCGTGTGACTGAACTGCGTCCTTTTCAAAGCTGTCTTTTCTTGTTCAAATACGTTACCCCTCTAATTGGTTTCTGTTTTTTACAATAATACATTTAGGGTCACTGATCGCTAATTATAGACCTGATCTGGTTCTAGAACATTGTCGAACATATATTGAAATGTTTAGAAAAACTTATCGTTACCTATTAATACAATATTGTTCGTTACTCGTGTTATTTTCACAAGACTTTCAGTGTCAATTCATCTGAGTCAAGATTTTATGGAAGATTAGTGAATTAGCTAGGTAAGTTAGCGAATAAGCAAAATGTAACATAAAATTCCTTGCAATCCCGTAGGGAAAACAATAAACTACTTACCACTACTTAAACACTCAAACTAAAAATCATTCAGAACAAAATATGATTATACGGAATCGTATATATTTCTATTTTGCTACTATCTTACAGTTCGTCACAAGACACAAAATATTTCATTCGCATAAGTTTCTGTAATATTCTGATAGAAAGTAATTCCTCTTGTAATTAAATTCTGCAAACTGTGTGCAACGTAAAATGTGTATACTCGATTAGACACACTTATAACATTTCCTGCCACGATAATGTAATTTCAATCTGTCTAGTGTCGGACAGCCCTTAGCCCCCGACAAATCGTACGTACGCCAACGTCGACAAACACCAACGCGATGAGTACGCACGTGTTGAGTGGAGATTCGTCGTGCGATTTAATACGCGCAAAGGAGTTCCTTAAGAGGTACGAGCAATTATGTCCACGATTGCTCTACATCTCGAAATGAATCGACGCTTGCACAGCAGATCGTTGGTCTCGGAATTCAGTTTCACGCGCCGTTTGAGCTGAAATTTTCAAACCACTTTTTTGCTTTATTCTCAAAAATCAAGGTAGCAATTTATTCGTAACAAATTGCAGGAAGAAGGCAGGTCAGGTAGTTTTGTATAACAGATCGGATAGCAAATGTAACGCGATATGTACGACAGGAGATACACACAACGTCGATTGATAACTTCTCATTTGTGACAAAAATCTTTAACCTATTAAGTCCCAACTAAGGCAACATTTCATTCGCAATTTTTTTCAGCAAATTTTCATTGATAATGTTTGTTTTCTTATGTTACAATTATAAATGAAAGTTTCAAAAAGTTACTTAAGCCTTTTAGTACCGAACAACGATATATCTATTATATACTTTATATTGTACTAGAGGCATGAATTATGGAGATTAACAAATGAATATGAAAAGTAATGAAATAATTTCACTTTTATTTCTAACGAACAATAATGCTTTTGAATTTCTTCATATGTGAGTTTTTATATCATATTTAAGTGTAACTGTGAAATCAATTTTGAAAAAATTTTCAATAAATGTCGAAACTCTTTAGTCGTTAATTCATTTTCCCTTTATTTCTTAACATGTTCCTTTTTCAATTACGTAATTATCATTTAAAATTGATTTTCTTTTCCTCAAACTTTATCAAACTAATACATCAGTTTGGGTGAGCACTGAAGGATGTTTCGTTACTATTTCTTCTTCCAAAGTTTGACAAAACTGAAACATTTAGAACACTAAGATAAGCCTATTCGTTTTTCAAATTATGGAAATATTCTTGTGTATCACTTTCGTGTTGTGGATTTCCATATAGTGTTTAATACTGGTCTTAGGAGGCTCAAAGTTGCGTAAACGCGATATTTCGTTACACAAAAACTAGCTAACCAAAAAATGTTTCAATAGCAATTATATTTTTCCTTACACATTTTTATAAGCAATAAATAATTATATGTATAAAAATTGTTCTATTTCTCTACTTGGAACTTAATGGTTTAACCACGTTTTTCGTGAAAGTATGTAGAATTCTTTCTTTCTATCCTTACTTACGCAGCTTAGTATTATATCGTAGATTCTGGTTTGCGTTTGTACGCGCGATCATTATACAACCGAATCATCATCCATCGGTTAGGTGCTCATTCTCGCAAACTATAGGTAGGGGCACAAAAGTCCCGAGGCAGGTCTTCTCGAGCGTAACTCGAGACCCAGAGCATCGAAAGCGTTTAGAAGATGTCCGTGAGTCGTCTGCATTTATGAGTCGTATGAATATAGACGGCCCAGGTATTTTGCGGTGTGCATGCCACGCGTTGTAATCTTTGTCCCTCACGCAACGAGGTATTCTGAAAGGAAACAGGCAGGGGCGTGCACTCAACAGGAGTTGAGACGCGGTGGCGCGCTGCATGTTTTACAATTGATTCTAGTTCACGTCTATTGACTTTCTGTTATATCGTTTACGAGAGACGTACGTCATCTCGTATATCCGAATAAACGATTCTCTTTCTGTGTTTTACTGGTAACCGAGAGCTTATACGGAGGTATTGATAGCGCATCTTACGCAAACTTGTTCTTTGACCACCACACGTTTATTGAAGATATAATACGATCGTATGTCAATGAATTTTTAACTCCGTCAATAATTCTTCGATCGGGTGCTTTGTTAAATTTTACTTGAAGCGTGATCTAATAGAGAATAGGTGGATAATATAAGTTGAGATAGATGAGTAATAAGTAGTTTACCGTTTGATAAATTGAGAGTTTATTAGAAGAGTGGTGAAGGTACATTTGTGGAACAAATTATGAAAAATAATTTATGTATAATTTGGAGTGAATTTTTTATTTATAGACAATTTGCAAGTTTATATTTTAAGATATCCATATGTTTTAATCAATTGAATATTTGTTATTAACCCCTTGCCCTATAACAACGAACTGGACTCGTGACCCAAATTCTAGCAAAAATAGAAAATAGTTATATTAGTAATAAACATTAATTTTAGTTCGAACTGTTCTCATAATTTATAAGAGTGAGGATTGTCAATTGTAATTAATCTATAACTCATTAACGTTTATTCCATAAAATAATACTAAAACAGTAAATATCTGACGCTTAGATGTATAATCAGTAAAACAAGTCATAGGTCAAGGGGTTAAATGATATTGGATAATCATTTATTTTAAAAGTGGTGAAAGTTCATTTCCTGTGAAACTATAGTATTTCACTCGTCATGTAATACGAAAATTTACTAGTTTATAGAAAAAAACATTAAACTTATAAGTACAATATAATTTAATGATAAGTAAATAACTATTGAGGTTAAACAATAATATTTTGTTTCTTGTTCTTATTTACTAACGCAATTGAGTTAAAAAATAAATACTATGTAATTCTAGTGAAATTGAAATTTAGTAATGTAACAGTTTTTTGAAACTTATTTGATTTAATAACGTAATTGAAACTTAATTATTGAATAATTATGAAAATACATAAATCCATTTATGGCCCAAAAAAATATTGGTATAGTTAATTCTCATAAAAATCATTTGTATAAGAAATTCATGGAAACTTGGGCTTTAATATATTTTAGTACTTTCGAATCAACTGGAATGCGAAGCCTTAATTATTTCAGCTCAAAGAAAAAAGAACTTCCATCACTTTTATAATAAACTTTCCAGATATTAATTTAATACCTTTCTTCATACATACAAGCATGTTTGCGGAAAATGTATAAATTTAATTATTATATTAATTTCAAGTTGCGTAAGGTCAAGTGTATTAATTGAATTTAATTAAAGTTTTGTGGGTATCATTCTACACACTTATATTCAAATTACAAAAACTGTCATAAGTATAATATGATTGTATAATATTCCTCAAATAAGATGGAATTTAATTCGTATAACTCCCGTTTTAATTATACATTCGTTCACAAGCTAATAACTCTTTCAATATCCATCATTCTCGGTCAACTTTTCTTGAATATTCAATATTTCAATGATCACTATATCGCTAAAATTTCAGTTGGCATGCCCACGTTTTACGAACTTATTACTGAGTATTATTCTTTTTCCTTTAGTTCCAACGACTGTACGATCGAACCATTTTTTACTCTGAGTATAGCATCGATATTGTAAGAAAATAGTTTCGATTGTACGATATAAACCCGATGTAATATTATATTGTAGAATAGAGATAATCTCGGACAATTTTACGACCGTTCCCGACGTTCGTCATCGTGGATCCGCTATGCGTTTCTAGCAAACCACATCCTCACGTACGCTAAAATGCACGTTTCCCTTCCATTTTACGATCAATCGGAAGTTTATACTTACTATTCGCGTGTTTATAACATACGTATTCACATCTCGATGCGCTCGATCGGCCGGGTGAATCACGTGGCGTACTAGCCCACGTGTTCGTCGTACGAGGAGAAAAAGTTTTGTCCGATACTAGGGACGCGAAAGAACTGTTCATGGTACTGATGTAGGACCAACTTCATCGCTACGATAGCATTATGAAGACGTCGATCATTGATGCGAGCACTCCCACGGCGAAAGGTCGCGCGCACTAGCTGCGATTTAAATCAATGTCCGCGAGACCGCTGCGAAAACGACAGAAGTAACGCGGTCCACGAACGGTATAAAACCGAGGGCGGACGTAGATCTATCGTCGCCTGTTGGAAATCGCCAACGTAACCTGTGTTGCGCTGTAGCATTCTTTTCGTCTCTCTGTTTTTCGGACGAAAGAAGAAAGTGAGAGTAAAGAGAGGTGACACAGGGTCTACCGAGGATTTGAACATCGCTGATAGCAGACGTCGCGCGAACGACCTAAAACCTGCTTTAACCGTTTGTACAATTTATAATTCACCTATCCCCATCAATTTACATGGAAGATCGGTTCTTCAGGATACCGTGTACATTTTTTTTGTATAAATAAACCATGTAAATCGAAAGAAAAAAAAACAAAATGCGCATAATTTAGTCACTTGTTTAATTGAGTTCATTGATTTCAACGTAAAATAAAAATAAAATGAGTTAAATATTAAATCAGATTTTTCTTTCTGTTTGTAGTTATGGAGCTTTTTCTTTTAAGGCTTACTCGTGTCGGTCAGGTGGGATAGAGATTCACTATTGTTACAAATATTAGCATTATTTAGTCAATATTAATAAAAGATATACATATTATGTTACAAAATATCTTTGACAACGTTTTGCTAATATTTTGTTTATTATTTATAACAACCTGAGCTCTTTCTTCCAGTAAAATGGAAATTAGGAAAAGCAACAGTAGGAAAACGAAAACTTGCAATATTTCATAATAATTAGAGAAAACACCAAAGAGAAGTTTTAAAATGGTAAATAAAATAGCAAAAACAATTTATTCACAGTCCAATTGATACTTATGTAGAAAGTAATTAGTAGTGTCTTTCAGATTTTCATATATATCTGAAAATATATTTTTCCATTATCAGGAAATGATAGAAATAAACGAGACTTAAAGAGTGCGTTGTTAACAGAATGGACGAAAACTATTAAATCTATTTTATTAAAACTAAAAATATTAAATCTATTTATCTTTTAAATTAATATCCAAGTTTTATAAATAAAAACAAATGGACAATTTTTAGCTATTCTATCCTCACTGTATGTATTGTCATTATAATATTATTTCTTCATAGTTATTATTCCATAAACCCTTTTATATTTCAATCATATTTTATAACAGTAAATAAAGAATAATTCCTACATTGATTTTCAACACCTTTTATTTCTTTTATTTCAAATTTACGAGTCCTGTGAATTTAGTGGTAAAGAAAAATGTTTATCGATGATTTTCACATTCAAGCATATTAACATCCTACGAAGAAAATAACTTTTAGTAATATAGTTTAATTGATTTGTTTTATACATATAAATACTTTCACTATACACACAATATATTAAGTTCATATGTCAATTTATTTCCTTCGAATTTACCACAATAGTTTTGCAAAAGCATGCTTCAAGAACTTAATGTAAAACCTAAGAAATTGAATTCAAGTGTTCGTTGCGATTTCTAAAAACACACGCAAGCCTTGTCACAACAGCAAAATTATACCAAGAGTATTACAGCAAATGGTAATAGCAAACCCAACATTGAATAATAATAACTTTTCACAAAGAAAAATAAATACATTTTCACGCAATCACTTTCACTTACGTACAAAAATATAGTTCTCCATATCACTCGATAACCATTTATTTACACCGTACACATCTCATGAGAAAAAAGGTAAAAAGAAAAAAACCAATCTCCAAGGTGCGCACCTTGTTATCGATTGCAAAGTATGGTTTATTGCTGCTTATAATACTCGAGCTAATTCGCGTGTATACAGAAAAGAAAGTGGCACAAGATGGAAGTGAAAGCGAATAACAGGCAAAAGAGGAGGAAGGAGAGAAAAAAAGAAGAAAGAAAAAGATGTAGGAAAAGAAAAGAAATCATGAAACGTTTCCTTCGAAGGACAATTATCCATTGCAAGAGGAACAATTACACGCATCCGGAGATATGTACAGGCGGAACGAACATAGCTCGCTCGATACGCGAATTTGGAATTCGATGTCTGACTGTGTGTACTAATGGTGAAATAAACCGGCACAAATATGTTGTAACGAGGAAAGGCAATCGCGCATCGTTATTAAGACAGAGGAAAACGGTGATGGTGTATAAAAGGGCGGTCTTGGCCAGCCAGACTGGCCCATATCTCGGCCGCCCACACGTCGCTTCGCTCCGCATTGTCGTCGTCGAGTTTTACGTCAGGCCATTAACACTTCCCCGACAAATGAAAGGGCCTTCCTCTCTTCCTGCTAGCACAGTGCACCAAATGCACGAAGCACAGGCTCACATCTCCGTGACACGTATATCGCAACGCCCCCGGAACGAGCAATTACGGGGACGCGTGTACGCACAACACCGGGGCCTTACGATGCTTCGAGAATTATATCGCCGGAGCACGGATACGTTGTTACGCTCGAAATTCGCGACGGTAATGCTCAGGGCAAACGCACGATAACTGCATCTTACGTGTACCTTACGACCCGGTTTCACGGTTCGAGGGACGAACCCGGAGGAGTGACACTGTTCGTAGGCGGAGAATTCATTCTACTTGAAAAATATGCCGAGTTTGTTGTTAATGGTTTTGTTTGCAAGCCGTAGAGAAATTTGGCAAAGGGGAGAACGCAGCACCGGTTAAGAAGTTACGCCGATGTACATATATACGAGCTTTCGACATGATATCTTTATACACCTTGTTGGGGGTTTATTGTACGGTTTAAACCGTAGACATTTAATAGAACGGCGAGGCGCAATGAAACATTATACGGTGGAAGATGCGTAAGACTAGAATTTTCTTCGCTCCCTTTTACTCGCTGTAAAAACCTTTGTAAATAAAAATATAAAATTCTTGAAACTTGAATTATTTTCTCCACGTTTAAATGTGTTTGATAATGTATAATAGCTTAGACACAACGCAAACTGCCATTTATCTTTTTTATTTAAAATTTATATTTTCTTATGTTTAATATTTTGAAAGTTGAATTTGTCTTTCTTTGAATATGTACAAATCGGAAAATCTGATTCGTGTGTGCAGCCTTTGTAAGTAGAACTTTTGTTTATTAGGTCTCTTACTAGGAAATTTTGATAAGTCGAAACCTTCGTAACTCGAAAATTTCAACTCTTCTCTTGATATTCGAGTTACCGAAGTTCTACTGTAACAAAATGTATAACAGTAAAGTGTCGGCACTTTGTTATAACTTCCTTTTACTGTATGTGAAAAAGAAATCGTCGAAGTATCAATAAATTCAAATAATACAGCGAGTGATCGATAAATTGCAAATTTTTATGCAAACTTATATCTTTGAGAACATAGTGAAAAAGGTAGAATTTCTGTAGAAAATTATTTCACCTACCAGGTATTATAAAAACACTATAGTTTAGATATTTTGTCTATTTTTTTCATATTTATAATATCTGATAGATGAAATAACTTTCTACCAAAGGTTTACTATATTCTCAAAGATGTAAATTTGCATAAAAATTCAGTCTTTTAACCCTTTATAACCCGATTTTTCTTCGTTCATGGGAAAAAATCTACTGATTGATTAGAATTTTATATTTTTAGAAATGTTGAAAAGCAAAAATTAACAATTATACAAAACGTTGACTGGTAACAGTAATGAAATAATGTAATAATAAACCAATAAAATGAAAGGTATAAAATATTAAAAAATGGATATGTAACTTTCAAGTTACTTAGAATTACAGAGGGTTAACGACTTACGACAATTTCAACTGATTTATTAAGTATCTTTACAGAAGTAAGATTGTAATTTATTTTTATTTAAAAATGTATCTACTGTAGAATTAAATAGTTCAGCATAATTCATCGAAAATATTCCGTTTGAATAGAAACATTAAAATAATACCGGAAGCATTACATAAATTATTAAATATAAAACACTATTTTAATAATTGTACTATTGTACTATTCATATAGTACTACTATAGTATTATTTCATTCATGAAAAGAAAGCATATTATTTTTTCTTTTTAGATTTTCTCGCATTGTATAGAAGGATACAATTACTTGACAATAAGCAATCAATAAGAAATACAGTTACTCTGTTATACACATTGACATGTACATTGTTAGTCCATTTGATTTGTTCCGCATTAATACAGCCGCAACACAGAGAACGTATCTCGTTCCAGACGCAACGAACGTTAGGACACTAACAGAGATATTTGCATCTCTCTTATTTAACATAGAAACGTATCTACGAAACAGAACCTTCTCCGCCATGCATTTGCGTTGGTACGGAACGAATCAAAATGGAATCAGTGTGCCTACGATATTCTTTATATGTATTATTTATACAATTTTTGTTCTCATTGCTCTGTTACACGTGTGGATTGTCTGTACATACGTACGTTTTATCCTCACAAGCTAAAATAATAGAATCTACTGTTATGACTCAATAAATTTAAAACATTTTATAGATTCAACATGTGTTTGAAAATATATTAAACAATAAATGAAGTAATGAAATAAATTTGTTATAAAAAAAATAGAGGAATATTATTAAATAGAGAATAAAAGTGAATACAGAAAGGAAAAGTATTAAGAGTTATTTATTAAGTGAACAATTTAAGAGGAAAATAACATTACAGTGAATAAATTAATATCTGTGGTAAAGAAACAGAAAAACAAGTCAGCACATCCATACATAACGGTAGTCACGAAACGAGGAGAGCGACTATGGTCGAAATCATTGCAAAAATGAAATGCCTCTCTTCTCAGTGCCAACTACGCTGATACCGATCATGGGCAGAACAATTCCTGAAAAAGTTTATTTTTTGCGAAGTGTAAATTTAATTGTCCTGAAGAACTAATTGAAATTATTTTTTTAACACTTGATCTTAGAGATTTATCGAGAACACTTGATTGATTCAATATTTTATAAAAATACCGTATAATCCTATGCTATAGGATTTAGCTTGGAATGTGATTGTTTTCTCGACACAATCTTTATAAAATGTTTATTTTACGGGGATAAAACCACATCGCGCGTCATAGTTAATTAAGTATGTTTAAACAATCGAAATCAAATACACTAAGCTTTTCCGAAATGCATTTAAATGAAAACTAAGAGAATTCAAACATCAGAAATGATATTTATTAACTTTTATTTACTTTAATTATATCCTTGTAAGATAATCAATGAAAATTAAATTTATAAATGAAAAAACATAACTTATCGATACATTTGGGAAAAGAAGTATAATAATAATTTAGTTAACCATTTCCTCCGGAATTACCGTATATGTCAACAAATTACATGATTTAAAGATAAAAATGTGTATTTTGAGAAAATCAATTTGACCGGTTTCAGAGTACTTTTTTTATAGCAATGTACGGTAATTATGTGTTATTCTGACAAAACTAAATAGAATTTTTATCAAATTTTTATAAAAATAATATTTTTCTTATATTAATAACTTAAAGAAATATTTACTTAACCCTCTGTAATCCGATTATTCTGTGTTTACGAGAGGAAAAATTATACGTGATTACAAATGTACAACTTGGCAAGAATTAATAATTAATACAAAAAAATGTACTGATAATAAAATAACAATGCAACGATGGAATAGAATAACAATAAACAAATGAAATATGACGAATAAAATACAGATAAACAGATATGTAACTTTTAATACACCTGGCGCTGTAAAAAGTTAATTGTTACTTACTTAATCTACTTAATAACTTAAATAAATACATGGTAAATGGTATTAATTAAAATCTAATTAAATAAAATTCAAAATAATAAATTTAAAAATGTCTAATTTAATAAAGCTATTACCATGTAATTATTAACTGAAAAATTTACGATTATTTCTACATTATAATTGGTATGCTTTTACTAAAATCTATAAAGACGACTACTAAATTTTCATAAAATTTTCGAATCAGTTGTATAAAAGTATTTGATATAACGTGAAATGAAATACTGTCGATTCTGAAGTGAACGTTCGTGTAATCGCTTGCAAAGGTAGAACCAGTGTTAAAATCCATTTCGTGTGGTATTCTTTGTTATCATATTTCATCCCATATATCACCATCGGTGCTTTATTTTTATTATTCAATATCTGCAATTAAATTAGCAAGAATGCATTTTCTACTCATGAATCATTTATAGAATGTCTCGGTCGGTAGCCTATGTCGCTGCCCTTTCGCGTGTGTCTCGCTACGTCCTACACATCGAAATCACTGACTCATGAATAATACCTTCACATCACAGCATCACTAAAAGCGTAAAGAATAAATTCAGAATGTTGGTTCATAGATATGTAATTCCTCTTAAATGTTCAATGAAAGTATCCTGATACAAATGAGATTGTGTAAAAGGAAGAAGGAACTGTTTGCAGACTTAACTCTCTAAGATTTCTCCAACTGTATTCTTTAACAGCAGTTAATTATATAAGTTACACCCACAATTCTTAATTAGTGATTTCAGTTGGTTTAATATGTATTTTAATTTGAATTTAAAATACATTTATAAGTACAGTTGACAATATTTGTGAAAAATATTGTAAACCTTACAATAATAAGATTACAATCGTGTACGAAAGAATAAATAACTAGACACAAATAAAATTGCACAGAAATTTGTTCATAATCTTTATTTAAAGCTAGGAAAATCTGAAACTAGCCTGAAAAGATAGTTTACACCGGATATAAATGAGTAGTTGAGTTACGAATAGATGAAAAAATTACATATTTTATATTTTCGATAGCATTGTAGCTTCCATGATAGTAAAAAATATGTATATTTTTTAATGTTATCAAAAATCTCTGTATGTATATTTGCATATATTGAAAAACTCATGTCAAGGAATAATACATCACTCATTTACACAATCCTCCCTCACTCTCTACTACAACACATTGACTCGCTTTTTAATTCAATTACGCAAGAAAGTACTTATTGTTTATGCAAAATACAATAGCAGAAAATGCACTGACACCTATATTATCGAAAATCTCTGTATGCATATTTTCATATACCGAAAAAATCATGTTCGTGTTGCATTTCTCGAACAGAATTGCTAACTTACTCCAGAAAAAAGAAAAAAGGAAAAAAATGGTTAAATAGAGCAAGGGTATTACGAAGGAATGTAGAAATCGCTGGTTCACTTCTGTAATCACGTATCATAATTAAGAAAATCAGATGTAATCCGACAGATACGATCTATTGTCCCGATCATAAATATAGTTTCGATTCCTTCAGTTCAACACAGTACGTATCAGTATTTGCACCGTACAACGGATCGTTAATCGACAACGATAAGTAAGATGACCGTTTTGGTTCCCAGTCATGAGCAATGAATACAGATGCACAAGAAACAAGAAAAGTCTGTCGGTTTCACTCGAACCTCATTTCGCGCAATAATAATCGAACGGTTCGTGGCGTAAAGCAGCACGATTACCGCTACGCGTCCACTGGTTTCCATTTTTGTTCACGAACTTTTTGCCACGGCAAATTATCCGTGCCGCATATCCTAATATGCGGAAAATAATTAAGCGAAGCTCGCCTTTCCTCGCGTTACGGTAAACAACGGTACGTTTGAAAAAACGCGCAACAATGTCTTTTCAAAATTATGTGAAAGAAGCGTTTTTATTTTGCTCGAGTTAATTTTAAATACAGGTTCTATAATTTACACCGAATTACCGGATCTCTCGTTGGAGATGTGTTTTAATACATCTTCGGCATAACTTCTTGATTAACGACAAGTTTAAGTAAAATTCATTATATACTTTTGTAAAAAAAAAAGGAAACGAAGAAAGAAGAATCGTATTAAATTTATGTTTTACTTTATTTATATAACACAGTTTATGTAATTTATGTAATAATATTTATGTAATACGATTTTATACACAATAAGAGTCGAAAACTTTTAAAACTGTTTCTCAGTTAAATAGTCATCGGTTACCTGCAGATTTTTATGCGTTTACAGGAAATATAAAAGAGCAAAATTGCACAGAATGCACGTAGTGTGAGAAAATATACCAAATATCCAAATTATAGTGTTTTAGGTGAAATAATTTTTTAACCAAGTTCTACTTTGCTTTATTGTATTCCAAAAAATATGAATTCGCATAAAAGTCCGCAGATTAATCGTCAAATATGACACTATGATATCTCTGGTGTTTGCAAATTTACAATTTACATTTTCATTTGCACCAATTCATTTTTTTTATGCGAGCAATTCTATGAAAATATGTAATCATAATTTACATAATTCCATTTACATATTCCTACAATAAATTCATTCACTATAATTCCATATTTTTGTAATACATGCAAATATGGACATTTTATTAACAAATGCTTTTTTATAAATAATTATATATGATTTGTATGAAATATATTTATATTGCCATCCTTCTACCCATTTACCAAACAATAAGTCGCTAATATTTTATTTCCAAAGATCTACATAAATTTATTTCTAAGAAAAGATGTTTCTCTGTTTCTCTTACATTCAAATTATCCAAAAGAAAATACTTTCTGTCTTTATTATTACTTATAAGTCGTTTTTTCTTCGTTGTGCATTCATTTGACATTTTTCTTCTTTATTTAACGAGGAAAAATTTATTTTCTTCGACGAAAAGAAAATTAAGCTTTAAATGTTCTCTGCTTGTTTCTGTTTGAATATTATTTCATTATTTATGCACAATCCGTTAATTTTATCTTTACACAATGAAAAATTTATTATAAATAAAATTATTTTATGTTAGATAATTTCTGTTTATTACCTTTCAAGTGTCCATACATAAACGAAAGTGTGTCTGTTCCTTTCGACATTCTTTTCGTAAATTCTATCATTTATTTATTTAACATAATCGTAATCGCTTCATCGAAGTGGACAGACTCGTATAAAGACAAAACAGAAAAAGAAAGAAAAGATGCTTGCATACAAGGAGGTGTTGATTACCGAAAGCGGCAGTCGGACGTGCATAGGTGTTCGCACGCCAACCTGAAAGGTTCGCGATGTTTTTTTCGTTATCAAGGATCACGACCAGTGGTACGACCCCGCCAGACAGGCTGGCAACACGTGTCGCCTTAGGCCCTAGGCAAATGACGTCAGTCCTTGTAAACATACACTGAATCCTGCTTTCCTACAGCGGTCAATCTTGGCTACGACCACGCACACCCTGGCGGGCTTTGAACATCGTACATCCATTAGATCTTTCGATAATAAAAGGATTAGAAATTGATTTGAAAATAATATGCGTCAGCGGATGCTCAGGCGACGACTGTATATTCAGTGATTCTTATTAATATTCGAATACCTTTTAAAACAGAAAAACTTTTTTTTAAATCGGATCAAACTATTTGAATTTTCTTTTTCGAAAGGTTAGAAAAATTAGTTTACTATAAGACGTGTAAAAATGCTACTGGAAAAATTGTAACTGATCTGAATTACGAAGAAAATAGCGAAGCTTTTGTATTTGCAACTTCTTTATTCGAACCTGTACCGAAATCGTTCATAACTGAAAAGTATGTTTTGTAGATTTTTATCGGTTATATACATGCTAAAAATTTCATTGAAATCAGTTATTATTTTTCCCAAGTACCTTTCACATATCATCTTATAAACTAATTTTTTTAACATCTCAGGAAAGCTCAAGTTATTTGGTTCGTTTAACATCATCAATTCACAATGTAAAGTTAAAAACACGTGATTATGGAAACATACAATTGTAATGTAAAAAAATTAAAATATTAAAGAAAAATTACACTTTGTTGGATTCGATCATGTCAGCCGATGTGATGATTTGTTAATGCACTTTTTGTAAAAACCTAAAAAATCTAATTAGGCACAATTTTGTTTATAACAGAATTATAAAACTAGTGGAATATATTTCTACATAATACTACATATCTTCTTTTTTGTTATTCTATATACAAACATTGAATAAAAATTTATTTTTGTGAAAATATCGTATGTGATCACTTTTGCTCCTCACTGTACATATATAAATTACAGAATACTAAAAGTTTATTAAGTTGAAACGATTTAAATTACAAAAAGTCATATTAAATGATGTATGCATTAATCCGATAAATTTTCAAGTAACTAGAAGAGTAATTAATAACTAAAGATAATTCTTAAGTAAAAATATTTTCAAAAATCCTTTTACTTGTACTGACAAATTTTTGTGTAGTTTTCATTTAGCATTTTAAAGATATTATGTTACATTTAAAACCGAGTGATTTTTAAGTAATGGAGAACCTTATTACTGAGATCATCAATTCATTCAAAAAATTTATTGACAGATATTGGATTACATTAAGATTGGATTTTTGAGATATTTAAATTTAATTGAAGATTTAATTGAAGATACTTAATTTTTTGTTAAATATCCATGATTTTCCTCCCTTCAATTTTCTCTGTACGAATCTAACATAAATGATTTTCTGTTTAACAGATACGGTAGTATAAAATACATAAATATCCATCGATAAACATATATGATTTTCCAGATGGAACATAATATCTTCAAAAGCTACGCATAAATTCGTAATAATAAGTTAATCACGGTACTACAAATGTATTTTCAGCAACACCTTCCTCCGTATATTTATGCATTAGCTTTTAGTATTACTACGTTATTTATCACTATATAGCACTTTCAAAAGTAGATAATTTTCCTTATCAACGAAACGATATAAGAACAATTTCAATGGACAAATTCGTTCAACCGCTAATTCACCTTTTAATTGGCTGATTTAATGCAAATTAACAACGGTAGCTTATCAAACGAGAATGTGTAGCGGTGCTTTTCATTCGACAGGTATAAAAATGACACACCTGACGACGAGTAGGTTGTTGAATGGAAGTTATAATCCAGGTCGACGATGCTAATTTAATTGCCCCGCGGTCAGCCAATGACTTCTGAATTGAGACATAGTAATAACTACTTAAGCGGCGACTAATTCACCGATACGTCGAGGTGTCCGCTAACTAACAAGTGGGTTTAAAATGAACACTGCGCGCGTACATGATGTCCCGAAGCTAAAATCAATAACTCGTAAAATTAGAACTGATCTAACCCGAGAGAACCCCAGAAGTTTTTGATACCTACGCGCCGCAAAATCATGCCAGATCATAACACGATTATCAACTGTATTGAATGTCAGTGATTCATCCGAAATTCTTGACTCGGTGGTCTTCATCCATCGGAAGACCTGCAGGATGAATCAGCTAAATTGCACGTCCAACCGAATTTACGCGTTCTTGAAACTACGGGTCGATAAACTAATATTAGATTGTGTTCTACATGTGCAGAATTCTCGGGTTAATGGTTATATTAAATAACGTCTAACGCCCTAGGGTTACTCTTACACTGACTCGTACCATGCATATTAATTACACTCACGATGACTTCAAAGATACGTTAAAATTCTACTACTACTCTCTGTTTGGACAGAAAGTATAATTTTTTTTATTTCTGTGAGCTTAGCGAAGGACGAATAAACAGATTCAGAATCTTTTGAATTTCATACATCGATAGCTTTTCGTATCGTTTAGAGCGAATTTCAAATTTAGGGTTGTTCTTACACGGACTCGTTTAATGTGTATATATTAATACACTACGTTGACTTTAATGTAACTTTGGATAAAAAGTATAATTTTCTTTTTTGTTTCAATGAGTTTAGCAAACGACGAGTAAGTAGATTGAGAATTTCTCAAATTTTATAAATCGATGCTATCCTAAGATAACTCTTAAACTGACTCATTCGATGGATATTTAAAGTCAATACGCTCGTATTGACTTTAACGTAACTTAGGACAGAAACTATAATTCCTTTTATTCTTGTGAATAAATAAACAAGAGTATATACGTTGCTTGAAAATTTGTTAAATATTATAAATCAAAGCTCTCTGGTATTTTTTCAAGAACTTTCGTGCGACTTTCAACTTTAGGGTTGCTCTTATACTGACTCATTTGATGGATATTAAATACACCCACGTTGACTTTAACGTAACTTTAGTCATAAACTATAATTCTTTTTACTTCCGTAAACAAATAAGTACGAGTAAACAGATTGTTTGAGAAATTTTCAAATTTCATAAATCGATGTCAATTGTGTTTCCTTTCAAGAACTTTCGATCGAAAAATTTCACACAACGTGTCCTCGTCAAATTAATTTATTCCAGCATGAGTTTTAAGACAATACGAAATAATAAGGGATAAGGCGTATAATAAAATACACTTCTTTATTTCAACTTTGTATAAGTACACGTGTGAATGTTTAACCGACGTGCATATATGTAGCAGTTAATAAGGTAGTGAGGTAAAGCAGTAGATTTGCATCAACAAGAAAAGGTTACAGTTCTGCCTTCTTTCTTCCTTCACTTTATTATCCCATTTCTGCAAGTATCATACTCAAATGTAGGAAATTTCAATGTTGGAATGTATACCTCACAACGAAACACTGATAAATTCCTGATATAACTCCCTTGAAACATAATCAGTCCATTTCTCTATCTTAATACTTTATATACCACTACACGGGTATCAATGCATAAACTGACGAATACAATGGGCAATACTCTAATAACATGAATCGACGAAGTGCCATTCGCTGTCAGGCCGAAAGGTTAAACCAAGTCCAGATCTAAAATTCAAGGAGATCCAGATCTCGTAATCAGTAAAAAGGTTGATTTGATACCAATTGAAAGTATTGAAGAGAAGAACAAAGAAAGGAACGAAGAAAAAAAAAAGAAAAAGAAAAAGGAAGCAATAATAATAAACGTATATGTAAACGAATGTGTGTGTGCGTGTGCGAGGTACGAAATTCATACCGAGTGGAAATTGATCGAGTCTTTGAAAGAGACACAGAGCGCCTGAACGCCCGCGCGTTATGAATCAGCCGTTGGTAATTGCGGCAATAACGCCTTTCTGCGCCGTCACTTATCTACAAAAACAAAGATCTGGTGCAACTCGTGTTTACAAGTGATCAGCGCCGTGTGCTTTGTATTATAGAAACGCAGATAAATTGTATCAATTGCAAAAACTAATTTTAATCCATAGAACACCGACGTGCGCACGATTTTCCTCTTCGTTTTTCCTCTTGTACCACTGTGAAATACAGTCATTAGCAAATCAGATAAGAAAGAAATGCTAATTGGTTTCTCGTGTATATTATTAATGTGTCGCAACTTTCGTTGTATAATCTATGTTATCTTTCCTTTTCTTTTTTTTCTCTCTTACGATCACTTTCTTTCTTCTTTTTTAATTTTCTTGCTTTACCATTTGCGTGGTAACGTAAGAAACGTGCAGAAATAATATTAACACTAATTTTTCATTTATATCACTCGACATTTTCGTATTTTAATTGTTACTATATAAATACGAACGGTGATGTTTCAAAGCGTACAATTTTATTCTTCCTTTTTGCTTTATTATATTATTTAACGAATGTACAATTTTTGTAAATAAATTCCATACACAAAATAATATGCTGCAAGTGAAATTATCGGGTTCATCAACGTGAGATGAATCATTACGTAAATAAGGAAAATCATCATTGATCCGGCAGGGAAGGCATTAAAGTCCCCACATATGATACGATTGTTAGATTTAACGATAAATCTGACGCATCTGTTAAAGTTACGATTTTTCTACTTGTGCAATCGATTATAAATACCAGAAAGATTTCTTAGAAGAAATAAGTTATGTACAATACTGAAGGTTACGTAGATCTAGAGTATTAACGACTCAAGGTAAAAGAAAGGTGGGATGAAAGGGACATTAGGGTTTCAAACAAGATGTAAAAGAAACTGGAAGATTATTCTACTTTTAACTGATGCTATTGGAAATTTCAGCTAGCTGATTATAACTATACATGGTAGTATTAAGTTTCTCTCTATATTTACCTGTCTTATTATTCGTTTTTTAAAAATGTATTTCGACCCTTTCATAAATTGGCTGTATCGAATGAAACAGTGTAATAAAACAGGCTAATATTAATATTATTCCTTCAGATATTAAAATCACTATATTATCGATTTATTTTTTCAACAACAAATACTGTCTCGCTATTGCCAAAAGTATTTATAAGCAAATTTACATTAAATTTATACATCTATTTGAAAGGTAAAAATAATTCTTGCATCAGAAGTAAAATATCATTCTTGAATTAATCAAAATTAATGAAAATGCGTAATATTAATTCATAGAAATGTCCCATTCATAAATTTTTTATGCTCCTTTCATAAATATGATAAGAAAATTGAAAATCTAACTAATAAGAAGTAGAATATTAAACGAAAGGTACAGGACATTTTATGTCACCGATTCTAATATACCTAAATGCCTGTTCAGATATAGCAATAAAGAAATTGATCGTCGATAAGAGTATTTCAAAGCTATCTGTTTCGAGAAGCTACCAAAAATCTTATTTTCGGTATCGAAAAAATTCAATCGTATATTACAACGATTTTAAGTTTCACGCAATTGAACCGTGCATAAATGTTGTTAAAATATAGAAATATTACCGTCGGTGACAGATCTTTCATTTCACCTCTTTCCTACGAATAATTTACTATTATTATTAAATAGATCATCAACACGTCATCTCTCTCATTCTTAAACAATTGTTCTAATTTCAAAAGTAAAAACGTATTCGTTTGCTAAATATGTTCATTCATTTTAACAAAATTTCCATTCGTTCTTAACTATCGAAAGAATACGACACGTGACATTTAGTGCAATATCATAATAACAGAGTTAAATAATGTAATGCATGCTCCATTGTGAAAACAAGGCGTACTTGGTGGGAGTAAAAACCTTTGGCGTTAAATTTCTTCCATCCATTTTTCCCAGCGTAGATACCACTTGAAAAGAGTCGACTTTTGCCACGCATGCATTAGTTACGATAGCGATCGTGCAGGTGGTATAGTTCAGACGTGACATGATTATGTCATCGGTCGGATATACTGTCGCTCCAAGAACGTTACCACCTTACTTATACGGCATCAAACTTCTCGTGGATCAGCATTGAAACACCTGCATACCTTATCGGCTCGGTTTACCATCTTCTCAGTTCGTTCTACCCCTCTTGTTGTACCCTTATCAGTGGACAACGGGTCGTTCTTCGTGTTTACCCTAACTTTACGTCATTCAACTCACGCGTCATACTATGCATCCCAGATTTAACAGATGTAGTCAACCTAGGGGAATTATCGACCACTTCAGATCTAAAAAAAAATCGGTACATGGAACGAAATTATACTCTTACTTGGAATACTGTGTTGTATGTATAATGATTAAGAGGGGAGTCCCGAACTGTCTCATAACCTTTTGTTTATTGTCCTGACACAAGGGAGTAACGAAACTACGGCAAATGAGATAACATTTTTAATCATACAATCGTTTGTATGATTATTTTATCGAGAAATTGTAAATTGTGATGAAAACGATGTTTGATATAATGAGTTTGCTTGGTTGACATAGTTTTTATGTTCTAGTATAGGGTCATCCAAATGCGACACCTAGATGTCAGTACTATATATTACTTCTATGTCATGTCTTCTCAAATGACATAAGTTTTGCTTTAGTAGAAGGTAGTACAATTTTATTTATCGACAGGTATATATTGTAGCAATGCATTTACAATACTCAAACTTATAAAAATGGGCGTTCTTTGTTCCATTGTTTCCAAGCAAAGTTTTGTTTAGTAATGAAGCTAGTTTCACAATGGATATGGATTCGTTAATAAGCAAAATTGTTGTGTTTGAAGTGGTGAAAATTCTGGTGTTATTACTGTTACTAATAAACGTAATTTTACTCATAAGTTCATTACGAAAAATCGACTTTTTAATACTTATTACATCCATAAGATTATAATTTAATGACAATGTATAGTTACAAATGTATATTTACAATGTATAGTTACAATAATAAAAATTTTTAATTAAAAATAAATAAAAAATTACTTTACGTTTATGTAAATATGTAAGATGAATATTTTCAAGATTCTACTTTTTCGTACGTTAAATCATGTTCACCAACATTAATCACTAAACTGTTAAAAATTAGATCGTCTGGTTATTTTTATCATTATGAATTGATCTGTTCGTTTAACAATTTGCTAGGACAATTTATATGTTAGCAAATTATAACAAAAAAATAAATATGATATATAACAAATAATTGTAACTTGAGAATATTTTCCTATACGCTTAAATCATAACTCATAAGTCTATCTTGAATTTTATTTCAGCACTACAACAAGAAGTACAAAATTATTTAAATTTGAAACGATCTGTAAGATTAATTACAGATCTCTATTCATAATCATATTGTTTGTACTTAATCTGAAATTAGTTTTATATAGTATAAACAATACTTTAAACATTATTGTTAACAAGAAACTTACATCTATTTGATTTGTCATATCATAGCAAGTATTTAAAATTCCATTTTATGAACAAATAAAACACTCTATTATCTTTAAAAAGCAAACTTCTTACGCTGAAAAATACTTATTCAATTATTTTCAATACAGTAAGTAAAGTTTGTTGTAGACAAGACTTGAATTTGCATATCATCGAACGAATAATGGACAGGTACAGGTCACAGAAGGAACAATGTATCGAAAGGTCACGTACAAATTCTGTATTGCGATTATCATCAAGACATTTCGCGTCGGTTGGATTGTGAATTATTCGGAATGAAGGCAATTCGATTAGTACCGCGATTGCTCAAACATTACAGACATTTCGAAGGTATAGAAAAATGCAAAACACGAATGCTATAGATTATAACATTGAAGTGTATATACGAAGCTTTTCGCATTGTATACATATAAACGTCGACATTTCTTGAAGTCATGATTCAGATACAAAGTAATGTGGAAAAGGATTTTATATCTTAATAATGCACGACACACTACACTACCTCTCAAAAGTATGACGGGTACTTTCATTATAGTAATAATGACTTGAAAAAAGTGAGAGTACAGGGCTTGATATAATATATTCTATTTTATATCGCATTTTTGAAGTATAATACAATCATTTATAAACTTTCAAAATATATATGTTAAATATAATATTGATTAAAAAATATTTTATATCATAATATTTTATAACAAATATTTATATGTTCTTTTCATCTTCTCACATTTATTGCGTCAACAAGTCTTCGTATTTTAACCCTTAATTTTTCCATATCCCTTATGTTCATTAAAAATGACAAGTGTTTTTATACTTTCGAAAGACAGTGTCTGCAATATAGGTACTAGGTTAATGCATACAAACGTCGCTTTCTGAAATGAAATTTTAGGATGCATTATGTTTCTTTAGAGAAAATGGTGAAATTGTTTAATCAAAACAAATTCATCATTTATAGAAATTATTAATCTTTGAATTAAAAAATCCTTTGAATGCTGTTTTTACAGTGTCTACATGTTGGAATAATTTATTTGTTAAAAAATTGCTCGAATGTTCAAAGAAACGGTAGTTTGTTGAATAAAGCTACCGAATAGGGGACGATGTAGCAAAAATTCATATTCTTTCTTGTGAAATGTTTTCAATAATTTTTCTTAAAACGTTATCATCGTCTGCCCCATTGTTGAATAAAAATATGTTACCCATCTTGAATAAGTTTCTTCAAATGCTAAATTCATGATTTCAGCAGCTTCTTCGTTGCTTTTTGAAGTTTAAACTATAAAAATGTTCCGACTATTGTCAATAAATGTCAAATAATAATGTCTGAACAATTATATTTCGAATTTTTTTACTATTCGATGTACGTATACTATCGCAATTCCTTCTTCTTTAATTCTCGAAAAAATGGTATTTCATCTGCACCAACCTAATACACAGAAGTGTTCATACCCGTTTTAAAACAGAATAACTTTTTTTTTTAATGAATCGTAGAACTGACATTCTTTTAAGAAGCTGGAAGGATTAAAAACATTGCAATTAGTCAAAGAAAATAGTGAAGGCCGCTTAACATTTTTTGGTCTGAGCTTGTGATGAAAATTAAAGAAATACCTTTTGTAAATTTATACCAGGTATATACATGCTGATTATATAACTGGCATAAATCTAAGAAACGTATTTTTCAAATTTTCATTGTAGACTCAGATAAAAAAAAAAGTTGCAGAAAACGACCTTCGCTAATTTCTTCGTAATTCCACGGATAGACATGTTTTCAAAAATTTTCACACTTCATTTGGTAAACTAATTCTTCCAACTTCTAAAAAAAAAAAAAAAAATATCGAGTCTAATTTTGAAAAAAGTTATTTTGTCATAAATGTGATATGAATACTTTTTTAACCCACTGTATGTATACACGAATAACGTGCGAAAGTCATCTTGTCAACTAAATTGCGATAATTGCATTAATTCGAAGAAGCCAGTGGTGATTGTTTCGCAACTTAACATACCGTTCGACGATGTTCTCTTTTTTGTTTTAGGGGGATTCAAGATATTGCGTACACGGTGTGTAGAACACGCACGTGGGTAGGGTGAACATGAACAAGGGAAGAGGATGAATTAACGAACGGTTAGCCGAATGACTAAATTGTGCTTGCAGATGCATCACGCTAATCGAACGAAGAGAAAGGAAGATTAAGAGGAAAAAAAAGGATAGAGAAGGTGAAGCAAAGAGAAAGGTAGTTGAAAGAGCAGCCAAAGGCTCTCTCCTCCTCCTTACCTACCCACACTCAAACGATATGCTACCATAACTGGCATGACGTCACTGTCGTGACTGTACTCACCCATCCCACATTCTTTGTGTCCCTCTGCTCCCCTTTCGACCGCCCTCCTGAGTGATTATCAATATAAAAATGCGGAGCTGAATTTTGAACGATAAATCTGGGGGGAAAAGTGATGAGCCGCGTGCCGTGGAGAATACCAATCAGCCGGTCCGGCTAGATGTTTGCTCCCGATCTGCATAAAGATCGAGCACCACCGAAAATTATACCGAAATGTTACCGGTTAGAATATTCTGGGATCCACTTCGAGCGAAGCGAAGGCTCATCTTATTTTCGTTCTTCTACCTACCTCTCTACCCTTTCCTTATCACACCCTTCGCGGCTTCATGGCCGTGTGCGATGTGAAATGTTTCCAACGACCTGTTGCATCGAATCAGAATCCTTACACTGAAAGCGCATGCGTGCCAACACGGAATCGCTGGTCTAATCTTTCATATCCGCATACCAGTGTGGCTTTGAAAACACGGCCCATGCGGTTTCGACTCTTTGCTCCGCAATATACAGACGACGGTGACGCGAATGCTTGACACTTGCGTGATTTGAACGCGCGCAATAGAGAGATGTGTATAGGTAGTTACTTGTGTTACTGGATCGTTAAAGTATGACAATTCGAAAACGATCTTGTCGCTACAGCTTTTGTATACAAGCTGAAATTCTTCTTGTCAATAATAATTAGTTTTGTTGATTATTTTAAATATGGACAAATGTGCTTGAATTATAAAGATATTTTAATTTATGAATAATATGCTTGTATGAAAGTTATAACTAAATTGTGAATTTTTATACAAGTTTATAGTTTTGGGGGTGTAGTGAACAGTATGGAACTTTGGTGGAAAATTACTTTATCTATCATGTATCATACAAAGCTCTACTTTTTTTTTTTATTATGTACATTCTGTGCAATTTTACACTTTTAGGTTTCCTATAAATCCATAAAAATCCGCAGTCTAGTTATGGTATATGTAAACTCATTAAAAATTTTTAGATAAATTAAATTGTGCGTATGTTAAAAGTAAAAATTATGTTATCTTTTTCAGTTGTATAGCATACAAAGTGTTCCTCAGTACTGGATGTAGAAGGAATACTGTTAAGGAAAATTAAACGAGTTTAGATAATCTACATATGTTCCCGAATTACTTTTTCACTGTTTTGTATATCTGTGCAACTGTATTTTTCTTTTGTTACAGTTCATCTTCTATAAATTTGCTCTTTTGTCATACTACGTAAAATTTAACACAACATAACTGCTATGAAAATATTGTTAGAGTACACAGTATCTATACTTAAATATGCAAAGTGCATAAAATATTCTAATAGTGTTCTATTACACGCAATTTTCTACACTACTTCTCGGAATACAAAAAATGTATATACAAAGTAAATAAACACATTACAAATTCGAACATTATAAGAATCTATGCAAATAAATAGTTGTGAAAATTAACCTGATTGACCCTTTAACATACAAAGACATCTAAAAGACATCATTTCAAATAATAATTTATTTTATTAAGACATTGTATTCATTGTTTATGAAGAATTCCATACTTTACAGGACTGTTGCTTTATTTATTAATTCGTTACTTTCCCTGTGTTACGAACGAAATTGATATACTTAACATATTTACGAATTTTATGGTGTACCATTTCAAAAGTTTGTTTATTTCAAATGCTATTTAACATATTTTTACATTATTTCAACGTTTTACCAAACGCATCTGATAAAATTGCGATTTATATAAACGAGATAAAATTATTATCTTATTATTTCAAGTTACTTGCACAATTTATGGATGCTTAAGTGTTTCTCGTAATTAATAATTAATAAAAAAATAATTTAGTATTATCTATTGGAAACAAGCACGAACTTTTGTACTGTCTCAATATTTAATTTCCATGTCAAAAGGGTTTCAGATAGTATTATAATCTTTCGCGTAACGTTTTACATTAATCTCATATACTTCTAAATGAAAGTAGTCCATAGGAAGAAACCCGTGAAAACATTAACGTGTTCATAATTGTTAAGGATCGTAATTGTGCATTTCGAAGTGAAACCCAGTTTCTCCGATAGACAATTATCTCAACAAGCAAAACAACAAACCTGTGTCGAGGGCGAACATCTGGAACTAGCTGCTTGGGTTTATTTGTCACTGGACTGTCATTAAGCGACCGCCAGGGAAGTAAAAGCGGTAGGTAAGCAAAAGAAGAAGACGGTCTTCGATCCGAGGGACACCGACGTAGGAACGAAGGGAGCCAGGTCGTAGCAAAAACGAATTGCGCTTCTCAGAAACCGCGTAAACACCTTCGTTGGTGTAGATCTTAGGATGCCGGCTGACAATGTAGGTATCCAACTGTCCCATGATCCCTTGCTTCTACGATTCCATCCTTCGTTGCCACCGAGATTCTTTCAACGTTATACGCGTAAATTGCAATTATCTTGTGACTCGAAACTCGTTTATAATTTTTCCTTCGCCGTGTGTTTAATGCCCAAGCTTACCTACTTCGCCGCTATGGAAAAAAGTTGCACCCGAATTATTATTATGTTTCCGTCTTCGAATCGACAATTCTCTCTACTTGAAACGTGACAGCTGGCAACTGTCTTCTTCTTCTTTTCTTATTTTTTTCTTTCTTTTTTTTTATCAAATTACAGTTTGGACGTAATAATGCCACGAATCTTATATTACTCTGTAACGATGCAAAAAGTAATAGAAATTATGTTAGCAGTTTGTGAGGATGATCGTGGAAATAGTTTACTGTTCTCGGAGTTAGTTCTGAAGTGAAAAAAGTAAATGGTAGGAAATGCAAATTACAGGTTCAATTAAATCTTGAAGCTTACAATTTACGGTAATTCATGGATATAATTGATCCTTCAGAAGTTCCGATTATCAAGCGCACTTTGGGATATTTATAGAATGCTTCTTTATTAATGAGGCAATGATACTGTTGAACTTCGTATTTCCTTTTTGCAATAGATTTAAGCTCACGTTATTTTGTAGTTTTACAGTTAATCCGTACAAAATACTATTCAGATTAAATGACCTATGCTACAAATGCTATTTTTCCAATATAACGTATAAGTGGTTAAAATTTACAAAATAATTTGTTTCTAAATAAAACATCATTGACTAAATTAGTTATAAGTTATTTTTCCAAAAAGGTATCAACTCGTTCATTACCGTATCAGTAATCATTTTTTACTATACGTAAAGTATAAAATAGGAAGAACGGTATATTATTTTTAGTTTAACACAATTACTGCTATCGAACACTTTTTTAATTAATTGTAACATACATTTTCATCCAATTGTCAATATTTTTTAATTGTGTGGTATAATAATCCAGCAGTACAAATAACAATGCAATAAAGTATCATAATTTATCAGCAATAAATATCGTTACAATTAAATGTAAATTATACAGAGAACTATACGTATCTTTGTATAATTCATAAAAATATTTTAAAAATTACCTTTCTCAGCCAGTGATATTTACGAAAATGTACGATCTGCAATTCTTGCAGTTTCTCATTAAAATATGTTAAGCTGGATTCGTTTTGTCGCTCGGCGTATGGAAACGGCGTAGGAGGGAAACAGGTCTGCACTAATGAAATACGATAAAATACGGACTTATCTGATCGTCAGAAGGTTATTAACTTATAATATACTTTTCACACAATTTTAATCTAGAGTAGATACGACAATTCGCCGTAAAATACGATGCAATTCTTTATGACATGTACTATAGCTAATGTCTTCATCACGTATCACTAGGATAATTAAATCAACCGGGAGTTACGATTTAATCGATCATGAAACGGTGCAGATTAACTCGTTACGATTAATCGTTTCGTTGCTATAATACACTATTATTAACTGTGTCATAATAATTCTGGTAATAAAATGAAATTATTGTTTCCTACAATGACTATATGAAATTTAAAGAAATAGAAAACGTACAAGATATTGCTGTACATAGATTTTTAACATAGAGAAAAATGATTTCATTCAATTATGTTTATCACATTGATTTAATATAAAAATATAACATAATATTTAAAAATTCATAAACTTTTTAATTTGTATTTAAATTTAATTTAAAAATACATTTATGTTTTAAATTTATATTTAAAAATATAACAAAATATAGCAATACGAGACAAAGGTATAAAATATTTCTAAATACGCCTCACTCTTATACATACTTCAAAATACAGAAACACAGCAGCTATTTAAATTATTCCCGTCAGAAATACAATATTCATCATTTATCTACTTGTTTCTTCTATTCTTCTATCGCTATATTAAATCTAACCAGCTTATTTATACAAGACTTAATTTAAAAAAGAAAAGAAAGGAAGTATTGAATATTATTTTCAATTTCACACTTCTAAATCTATTCCATACCGTTTCTCAAGCTTATACAATGGCTATTCAAATGTTTCAATAAACAGAAAGTACACCTAACCATTAAAATTTTCCAATGAAAATACAAGAAGTGCTATTTTTATATTTCCAATTTTCCATTAACGTTTTTGGCGTACGTTTGCAAGAGTGCAACACAAGAACGAAGAATTGCCCGTGCTTTACGTAACAAAGCGGGCCGAAAATATCATCAGAATGTCTCGTTGCCTCTTAAAATGGATCGCACGAGTGAACAAAAGGGGTCACGGGTTGCTGAACGGGTAGCACGCTCCCGAGGAAGATCCTCGGACGGCTCCGCTGATCGACCGATATTCAAATTCGCACAGTATCCCTCTGGTGGAATGCAGGCCACTCTGCCGTCCCGAGGATGCAGCCTCGTGCGTGTAACTTCGTACAAAATGTACAATGTCACCCCTCGATTTCTATAGTGAAGTCGGTGCCATTATACCGACTACTCTTGGAATTCCAATTTAAGATGCAGCTGTATCATTTCTTGGTTGAAAGGAACGCCATTCACTGTGCGTTAAAGCTTTCAAAGGATCAACCTGATCACCTAACAATTTATCAGATCGCAGTTTTCGCCTGATTTAATTTCGCTCTCTGTTCCATATGAATCACTGGTCAAACGATGATCGACAATGTCTTCGTGATGTCACTTTGTCCTACATGTCGTTTAAACAATTTCTTTCCTTTTTCTTTTTTTCTTTTTTCTTCTTCAAAATCGTACAATAGAGAACAAGATCGACATTAGTCTTCGCTGCAGTATTATTGGTTCAGTTAAAAGTATGACAAACTGGTGACTGTCATAGGTGACACGTTAAGCGCCACTTTTGATGGGGCAAGAGATTTCTTTTAAGTGCCCCGTTGAACGCAATGAAGGTGGATTAGCATTACGCGCATATTGTCACCGGCGAATATGTACGATCGTACGTTGACATTTTCGACGGCAACGAGGATCTCAGCTGGTTCAATGGGCAGCTGATTCTCTCCTGATCTCTGTTTACGAAGTACTATCTTTCTCGGTTCTTTTTCGAATTTAGAGCGCACTATGGTTCTGCCGTGTTGCCCCTTGCTCTAACGGGTTTCGCTTGCACAATGGTAATCTCATTTTATTGTCATTGAGATACTAAAGCAAGCATTGCGTTTAATGTTATGCATTCGTTTCAGTTCTAAGATAACGTTCATTGTATATAAAATACACATTCGAAGATGATATGTTCGGACGTTTATATTAATAGAATAACATATGAAGAATATTAACGCAAATGAGTATTGTATGTTCACTTCTATTATTATTGTTATACGTAATACTGTTTTCTTTGTTTTTTTTTATCATTATGCATACCTAATATTGTCTGCGTAAGTATTGCGAATTCATTTGTTCAAATTCAAAAATTACACTCACAAATACATGGGTGTTTGCGATATCAATATATGCAAAAGTCAAAGAAACTTTACACGTTTGTTGTTGTGGTTCTGTTGAATCATCTGTATCATTTAACGTGCTAAATATGGATGTAGTATCTGTTTTTGTCGAAATTGAAAAAATTTGCGTAGATATGCGTAAATCAAAAAATAGAATACTATAATCAAAGTTGAACTTTTTGAAAATTTGTCTTTCCTTTTTTTTAACTATTGGTATGAGTTAAAAAAAATTCTCGCTACTTTGTAATAATTCACAAAAATTAGTACTTCTTTGTGACAAAATTTGTCGATGGGATCCAAAAGAGAGAAGATAGTATGTCATTTACAACGATATAATATAATCATTTCCGTATATAAAATGAACCCACATCAAAGTAAGAAAAGTATCGAAAAATAAAATTTCCGCCAAAAGAAAGAATACAATGTTTGTATTCCGCGTGTCAAAACACGTAGAATGACACAAAATATTTGCCAAAAACATGAAAGGGCAACAGCAGTTTTACTCCAAAAGAAAATAAAATACAAAATATTCTCTTTCGCTGTATTAAACAATTAATATAATTACACCGAGAAACAGATATACCTGACACTGAAAATAAATAAGTTCCTCGGAATCGGTTCGAAATCGAGTAAAACGAGACATGGACACATGTTACAGATAATGTTGCAAGAAGCTCAATTAATTCCTAATTACTCGATCCTAATTACTCGTCTCGGTTGTGATCAGTGTTTCTCCGCTAACTGGTATCAGCGTTCTGGTCACTCTGGATGCAAGGGTAAAATTCACTGACCGGTAAAAACAGGCTGATTAGAAAGCGGCAAGTTAGAGGTAAGTCCAATGCGGCGTGGTGAACCAAATAGCGAGCTCTCGTTTCTACGCGGAGAGGAGAGCCTCACGTTCCGCGGGAGAGCAACCGCAAAGGAAGACAGAACCGGACGACTATCTTGGGCTTAAAGACCAAGGACACGAAGGAACGTGGTGTAGACGGCCACCCATACCGATCCATTCGTGGACCAGGTTATATTCCCACGTATGGCGCCCCAGGCAGCGGCCCTCTAACGAAACTCCTGAGACCCAAATTAAAGCCGTTGGTTACCTCCTACGAACTGTCCGTGGCCGGTCTACCGGTGCTGCATAATTAAAGGAACGTCATGTAATTGGACGTGAACGTTCCCTTTGTTCGTCCTTCGTACCGAGGACTCGCGTAAACTATTTTCGCGCTTTCTCTCGTTCGATCTCTGACTGATAATCGATACTACAATTTCTATAATTAACACATGTATTATGGACCACTGTTAGAGATCTGTTCATTGCGATTAGATCTGCACTTTTCTCATTTGGAATATTCCTGTTACGCTTTTGTGATGCGTAGGTAACAAGTCTGTGACCTTGCATATAATTATGATAGCATAAGTTACGATTTCGTTTTCTTTCTGAAAGTGTTGCAATTTGTTTGAATCACTTGTGTCAAAAATAAGTTTAATGAAATTACAGTTATCTTAACATATTGCCGATCGCGCGCATTTTTCGCGAAAGACACTTTAGAAGTTGACGTTGAAAGATGTAAAATTCGTACATGTATACCATTCCTCTATCTCTAATAATGGTCAGGATGTTTGCTACCTTCAATTTTAAAAATGATTTTCACTGCTTCACTATAGATTATTCAGATATTCACTATATCATTGCCGATAAAGAAACAGTGTGCGTATAAAGTATCTTTTCATCACATCGGTAATTATCACTTAGGAATGTTCTCTTGTTAGTGACATTATTGCATTTAATCACCCATGAAGTGTGTTAGTAACGTCAATAATAGAACAATAAGGTTATAATATCTATTAATTTGAAATACTAGAAACATATATGTTAAGAAAATAAAATATTTTACTATTATTAAAGTTATAATATCACCGGAAATATAAAATAAGTAATTTTTTCATTTGTTCATAATAATTTGATCACACTGCAGTATTAATGATTTTTATAATATATAGGACAAAATGTATTATATTGAAGGTACATGATACCCATACAATTTAGTTTAATTAATTTAATATATCCTATACGTTACTGATATCACTATTAATGATTATTATTAGACCTTAGTGAAGAAACTTAACTATCATAGATTTTATTAACATTTCGAGATAAAATGAAGCGAAGTTGGACGAAGTGTTCACTGCTTTGTCACAAATGCTTTTCGTCAGAGTTAGCGAAAGCTTGTAGTTACCAGCTATAGTGATGTAATTAGAAAAAACGACGAAAGGTAGACAAGGACACTTTACAAATCATAAAATATGAAATATATTGTTGAAAGGTCAGTGAGCCGAGAATTCATTTAGCAGCTCGGGACTAGGGGGTGAGGGGGAGACAAGCGAGAAAGGAATTTCTGTTCATTGCGAAGGGGTTGGTGTCAAAGAAGGTAGTACAGATGCGAGGAGGTCGTCATGGGTGAAAAAGGATCACCTACTAATGTTTTATTGCCAGTAAAAATCGTGCTTCGAGCGGCCACCAATTGGTCAGTGAAATAAAACGAAATCCAATAATATTCTAGATCGTCAAGTGTGATAATAAATATAATAAAGTGAAGAAACAACAAGTAGACTAAGAAACTGACGAATTATTTTGTTCCATCGTTAAAATACAAAGAATAGAAAAATCTACTATGTTTATAATTATACTTTATATTTGTTTATGTTTAGAAATATAAATAGGAAAAATGCAGAAGAAGAATAAAGTAGAAGTTTCATATTTTTAAAATTCACCCTTTGTTCTTCACTGGCGCCGCTACAAAGACATTCATGATAAGAACCATAACTCCAATCAAATAATTAATAAGTAATAAAAATAAATAAGTAATTCATGAACATGTATAATTTTCTTTCTTTTCAAAATGAAATTTTTGATTTTCAACGGTTTCATTGCAAAAATGTGTAGGAGTTGATAAATCAATCATAAAAATAAATACTTGGTGCGTGAAAGGTTCAAATAAGTATATGCTACTTGGGCATTAAAAAATATCACTTTTATTGGTTGTTTAATAAAAACAAAATTCGTTCGCATATTTCATTTATAAAAAAAAAAAGATTTTGAGAATTCAAAAATATCGATAGCATGACTTAATAAAATAAATATTTGGAAATTTCTTTTACTATAGTATAAATGTTGTCCTATTATTTTATCTACATTTTTTGCACAGAAATTTATTTGATTAATGAATAGTTAGAAATCATTCTTAACGTGACTATCTATGCCTATAGTTACTAACACAGACGGAAATAATCAATCATAAAATTTTCCAAATTGATATTTTGGAAAAGTAAGTCTTACATGAAAGAATCTATTTTTTATTTATTTTTGTATGAGGAATCACCCATTTGTCAATTACACTGCAACTTCACATATACCTTGTTTAATCTTAATAAAAGATAATAGTGCGAAACGTTCGATTCTAGTTGTTATAATATCTATTAATTTAAAATACTATTAGAATATAATAGTAAAAAATTAATAATAAAAAATTAGTAGAAGATATAGTAGTAGAAAATAATAGTACAATATTTGAGATCAAAATTTTCATTCAATAATATGCTTATATTAAAATAACAAGTAGAAGAACATAATTAAATGTCATAATTCCACAATATGTTCAAAGCTAACACAAAAAAGTAATAAATAATCTAAGAGTAACCTTAGATATATTATTCATCATGCATATTGTGTCGATGTAACATTTTCTTATAAATGTTACATCAATCTAACTTACATTTATATTAAAAGACTGTTAGTATTACAATAATATCATATTTGAAATTTTTTTTTACAATACATTTATTTATATTAATACAATTGGAAACCATGGTTGCCCTGTGTAGACACATTTCAGTCCTACATGTGGCAAGATTTAAAATACCTGAGTGGATAGTCCGATTAAAATTTTTTACAATGTCACTTTAATACACCAATGCAACAGACATTAAATAGCCTCTTTACTTGACAAATCTTCCGATTGACAAGTTTTAGAACGTAAATTGACCTGTCAGTACTCTTTGCATAAATCACTTCCTCATCATTTCTGTGTTCACTTCTTGCCATACATTACTGTCACTGAATTTTATAAGCTGCTTGGAATAATGAAACATAACTTGACACGTTTGTGGTTCTTTTGTTTCCTTTCCTTCGAAGATATTTAACTAAAATAATTTTTATCTGTTCGCGAATAGAAAGTGCTTAATAAACACACTTTCTTGCTGACTTCAACAAATAACAGATTCCATCGTGAAATTGTAAAGAAAAGAATAATAATAAATATTTTCATTGATATATTCACTTAAATTCGTATAAAACACAATCACCTAACATATAAAAATAATCATATACATAATTCGAGAGAAATTTCCTCTCTCGTTTATTCGTAACCAAGCAGGAAGACAAGTTGAATATTACTGATATTTTCATACCTTCCTTCACCTAAATTCGTACAAAACACATTTAATGTACAAAAATGATCATATTATATACAGTTCGATAGAAATTTCCTTCCACATTTATCCGTAACCAAGCAGGAAGACAAATTGAAAGATTCATGAGTTCAAAATACAATCACGCTTCCTGCGTTCGTGCTTCCGGCAGTGCCAGCTAGCTCGCGAGACACCTCGAAGAAAGCGAGCTGTCGTGTTATGCAAAACTCTTAGAACCATTTTGTTTACCATGAAACCGGCGAGCCGCCGCCGCCGCACGGAGGCTTCGGTCAAGTGAAACCCGTCAATCGTATTTTCTAATCGCGAGAATCCCTTGATCCCGCGAAAGTCGAAAGTTTTGCTTAGAGAAAATCTGTTCGCGGACAGGATCTCGCTGTATCGTTCTCAGTTGTGACAGAAAAGAAAATGAAAAAAAGAAAAGAAAAAAAGGAAAAAGAATCACCGTTAGCAAAGAGTCTAGGACACGCCCCCCTGACAATCCGTAACGTCACAGAAGGCAATGGGTTGAATAAACGCAACAAGTAGTCGCGGCGATCGGTTTTCGTGGAAGTGAGTTGGTAAATCGTTGCCGCCTCGCGAGTCTCCATGTGCACCACCAACGAACGATCGGCCATAAAAGTTCTAGGTAGCCGAGGGCCTTTCCCACGATTTATTTAGCTGCTTGCACTACCACCATAACGCTCTATAACCTCGCCACCATACAGTTGGGAGACAACCTCTAACTTTCTATATACATCGTAACCACACACTCGGTTAACAACGCTGCGAGAGTTGTTTTATGAAATTTTAAATCACTCGTTTTCGGAATCAAGCACCCTTTATTACCCATTCGAAACCAACACATATATCCCGAGGAACATTAATTCAACCTGCAAGGAGGATCCTGTAAAGAAACGTGAAATATCGTTCTGCTGGATGACAGTTAGACTTTTACATTCGTTTGACGTTGTTTATTATGTTATCGCGAAATCTAATTTATATACATACTCGGTTTAACGCAAACGCATTGTGCCACTTGGTATATATGTATCTATCTGAAAGTAAACTTCGTGATTATCATTCGAAAATTTATGAAAATAGATTTTGTGAAAATTGATATCCATTGGGAACCAATTGATTCGATGATGGAGCAATGATTGTTTGAACATTTATATTGAGTGTGATTGAATGAAATAGTACAATTGAGGAATTATTTTGATTCAAAGAAGTCTCTGACGCATAAGGTGTACATTATGAGATTTTCAAAAGGAAAAGTGGGTTTTATTGAAAGGGAAAGGTCGCTTTACATGAAACCGAAGGCGTAAAGGAAGAAATCTTCAATACCGATTAAGTATTGAGGTAGTTTCGTTCACCGACACGGTGGAGACTCTTTCTTATAAGTAGTAACTTTGAAGTGGCATGTTTAAAGCAGAATACTAGATGTTTAATTATCAATATCACTAAATGTTAGAATTTAACTATCAAAACTATCAATACATTAATTAACTGTTCAAAAAATAAATTTTAACTGTTAAATAAAAATTTACAAACTTTTAAATATTATTAATATGATGTTCAATATTGAAGACTTACTCACGTTATTAGCATTAGAAACTTAATTACAATTGACACAAATATTCAAACAAATCTAATCTTATATTTTTAAATTCAACACCCTTGAAGAAGTGCAACCGTGTATACAAGAACGTTGGAAGGAAAAGGATGTCGAGGCGTCTGTAAGCTCGATACAGAAAACTATAGAAGCAAAAACTATCTAGCGGAATGATCAAACATAAATTCTTGTGTTGCAAATTCTAATTAAACATATTCATGATTCATGTCTTACAGTACACAAAATAATTACATCACGAATTAAATGATTCGTATATTCATTTTTCAATTAATAACAATTGTATTCTGTGGATAGTTCATTTAATTAGATGATTTAGTATTAAAATGGACCTAAACCGTATCCCATTACCGTACAATAAGCAATATACTCTAGCAGAAGCAAGGTTTGCCCAAATTCCGACACGGTTACAGTAAATCTGGTCGATTGTTCCGAGCGCCTTGGGAAAGTATGCCTTATCTACGTTCTTATTTGGCCCCGTGTGTGCTCCGAATGCAAAGGCAACCCTGGTTATCGCGACGTGGCCATCTCCTGCGGGGCGGTTTGTTTTATGCGCAATTACTTGATGAGTCATTTCGGTAATTGGGGCATATTTTTCCGGAATTTATTGACCACGAGGGCCTAGCCAGCAGCGAGATTAGCATAAACCGAGGATGACTTACTCGTCCTGTCTACCGGCGACATTTTAACGAGCGTAAACTTGCCGAGCTTTATTCCTCGTGAACGTTATCAGCCTTGTCTGCCTCGCCTTACGTTTCATCCTACGCGCGCAGCAACCTTTTGCGTCGCAGACGTACCGCTGTGCCTCCGTTTGACATTTGATCGACCTCCTGCTACTTGCACGGAAATTAAATATACATATCCCTTCTGTTTTTTTGTTCCTTAATTTTCATGAGTAACATGATAGTACCATCGGTGTAACACAATCGTTACGAGTTTTTGCGTTTCTTACGAAAATCGTGTTACCGCAGATTTGTCTGAAGATGTGAAAATTTGTACATTTGTTTTTAGGTTGTGTATCATTAGATTTTTTAATTCTAACTGCTGAATTTTTAAAGTTCTTTATATTATGGAGTTTGAAGAATTTCAAGGACTTTGAATTAGGCCTCGTATTATTGTGGGATTTTCAGAGTATTGGTTTTGACGAATGTTCGATTTTTCCTTCAGTAAAACTGTAGTATATTTTCTTGAAAACTATACTTTCCTTCGATATTTAGTCGGCGTACAATATATTAAAGTAATATAATTTGTATCGATATATCAGTGAATTGAAATTTGATTATTCGTTAGTTGAAGAAATCATAGGCTATTGTAATTACACGAAACATAATGAAACGAAAATAGCCTTTAATCAGTGTTGCTTTTTCTCGAAGAACGAGAGGAGCAATAATCACGGGGGATGATGAGATTAAGCACAGTGGTTGCACAAATATTGCGACGGACACTGTGACTGGCAGTCACAGGTGCGTTTGTTCTGTTGTTCTGAGGAAAGTTTCTCACATTGATAGATGGGTTTCCATAAGTTGAAGAAAATACGCTTTTCGTTTATATATACGCATGGTAAGAAATTACCGCGCACACCATATACAATTATTCTTATTAATATTCGGACACATTTTAAAACAGAATAACTTTTTTTAAATTGTACCAAACGACGCGAGTTTTTTCAAAAAGTTAGAAGAATTAATTTGCTAGATGATATGTCAAATAATTTTTGGAAAAATTACAACTGATCGGAATTACGAAAAAAATAATAAAGACCGTTCTTTGCAATTTTCTTATCTAAGACTAATAAAGAAAATTTAAAAAATATGTGCTGTAAATTTATATCAATTATATACATGCTGAAAATTTCATCGAAATCTGGCATCAAAGAAATTGTTTAAAAAGCCGTTGTGTTTTGTGATATAGGGTTAGCCAATTTAACGTTTAGGTACGCGTACATGGTTAGCCAAAAACGTGTAGGTACGCCTACATGTTTCTTTTTAATAAAACAAACTATTTATAATTTAGTTAGTTACTTTCTTCAAGATGTTCTGTTTATTATTGAAAATATCATCCATTACAATTATACGTGGAATAGAATATCATACAAATGTGTACCACAACTGCATCTGCAGATATCAATTCGATTTTCGAAATTTTCAACGACTTTCCGACATATTGCTAAAGTTATTTCATGAATCGCAACTCGAATGTCATTCCTTAGGTCATTACTTGTTCCTAGCTATTAGCATAGATTCAACTGTTCAAAATACTTCGCAAAAAAATCGAATAATGCTAAATCGCATGATGTTTAAGGCCAATTGAAATTTGCATTTTGTAAAATTACACGTTGACGAAATTTCGATTTCGAAAACTGAATATTGTCTCGAATTTTGTGAAAGGTAGCACAATCTTACTAGAAACAGACATCAGACACATCAATATGATTCAATTCTGATTATAATAAGTTACTCGATATTGATCGGTATTGCTTAGCATTTATAGTAACAGTATATCCAGCATCATCTTCGAAGAAAAATGGTCCAATGATCCTACTTGCCCAAAATGCATACCAAACAGTGACCTTTTGTGGATGTAGAGATTTTTCATGAATGACGCAAGGATTTTGATTGTCCCAAATACGACAATTTTACTTATTAACGAATCTATCCATTGTGAAATGAGCCTCATCACTAAACAGACTTTTGCTTGGAAACAATGAATCTGTTCGTTGCTCAATCATCCAGTTAGTGAAATTACAACGTAAATGGTCCCTTTCTTTTAATCCTTGAGTTAATCCAATTTTGTACGCATGTAAATGCAAATGTTTTCTATATAGTCATAAGATATGCCGAATTCTTGCGAACGTTATGGAATTGATGTTGACGGTTCATTTTCAACACTTTCACATACAACAGGCATTTTTCGTTTGTGCATACATTTTGGCTTATCAATAACACAACCAGTTTCTTTGAATTTTTTCACTAATCTTTGTATTGAAAGCTGATTTTTCCGATAATTTGCAACAAAAGATTCACAGATTTTGTGATGGGTATTTTTCAAATAACGTCCATTTTCATAATAAGTTTGCACAATGTAAATGTATTTCTGCAATGTATACCTCGCCAAGATTAAAATTATACTGCCTTTTGCTAAAACAAAACGACTCATGTCCTTTAAAAAAACATGACTTGTAAATATTATATAGTGCTGACATTTAAATATCGCATTTGAATACATGTCAAATTTACCGAATGTATGTAGACTTCTGTGACTGATTGTATAATGCAACAATGTCCGTACCAATAGGTCGACGAACGTCGCAGCGTTCGTTGTCCGCCGTCTATCGTCAACATTATACGTACAATAGGCGGCAGAAATATAGCAAAACCGTAAATTCGTTCAAACATCAAAATTTACACGTTCCAACATATTAACTAGCAAATCGTCAAAAACCTGCATGAAAGTGTCAAAACCTGAATCAGAATCACATAAAATGTACCTCAGCTTTAATTCAATTCCAATTGGAAAACGTGAAATGTCTTATATGATCCTGGATGTCACTGCATCGATCTGTGCCACTACTTAATACTTCCATTTACAACCTCGCTATGTTTCATCCATCGGTTATACATATATATGAAATTTGATGTTGCAACAACGTTTTTTATTTTAACACTCGTGTGACCACGGCCTAAAAGTCGTATATCGAAAGGAGCAGGACACGCATGAAAGCCTCGAATATAGAACTTCGTTTGGGGCCGGTGAACGGTATTTAAGCACGGCACCTTTCCTTTGGCAAAAGTGCTTCTCCAATCGGAAGAGATAAATATTCATGTCTCGGGGACATTCTCCATTCGTCTTTTGCGTGCGATGCATTAGCAGATGACCGATCTAGGCCCAAGTCGGTCGATATAAACGGAGTATAAGCGTCGAAATGTGTACAAGGACGTTATCTTAACTCGGCACCACTAAAAACGGGAAGAGGCAGTCGAAAAAAGGAGAGGAAAAGGTAAAGTAGATGGGAACACAGAGAGACGGGAAAACAGTGCGGACAGTGGGGATGGAGCATGTGTAAAAGGGAACCTGGAGATTCTTGTTGGTGAGACGAGGACTGGTGAAATTGAGTTGTCCCGAGGTGCCGGGTGAATCTTCCGTGAGCTCCCTCAGGCAGGTTAGGTATGTTAACAAGTTAGGCGATACTGAGATAAGAATCCTGCGCGATCCTTTGTGGAGTTCCACGGTAACGCGACACCAGAAACAGTCGAGACCGAACGAACAAGCCAGCTCCTTCGAACTTTACTCTTCTCTCCGCTACTTTCCTTCTTCAAGCTTCTCTTATCCAGCTGCTTATATCCGCTGATTCTTCTTGTTCCTTTCTTCCATCTTGTTCTTCTCTGTTTTCGCTTCTTTTTTTCTGTCTCTTTTTTCTTCTTTTTTACGTAGTCCTTCTATTCTTTCTGACCATCGAAAATAGAATGAGGTGCAAGCTCAATGAACAACAGAGGCCCTAATAGCCGTAGGCAACCACCGTATCTCTCTCATTCATTCGAGCGAGATTAAAACGGGCACAGCCTCTGAAACTTTCGCTACTCTGCTTTCCCACGTTTTTAACTCGTCGGTGGAAGCCCGTTAGTGAGAGTGATATGTATGTTTTTGGTGTTTTTCGAGTCTTTTCAAAGAGATCTTTATATGTACGATGAGTCACAGAAGTATTCGTACACATTTTAAAACAAAGTAACTCTTTTAAAATTGGACCAAACGACTTGAGTTTTTTGAGAAGTTAGGATTAGTTTATTAGATGACGTGTAGTGAATACTTTAAGAAAATTGCAATTGGTCTGAATTGCGAAAAAATAATAAAGGTCGACTTTTACCATTTTTTTTTTTTTTTATGTGAGCCTGTTAAGAAAAATTTGAAAAATAGGATTTGTAAATTTATGTCAGTTATGTACATTTAGATGACAGGCATTGAAAGATGTAAGAATTTTTTAATTTATTACAGTTTTACTAAATAGCAGAAAACCTAAATTTTTGCTGCTTTTAACTGTTTGCAACTCATAACAATGTTACTCGATTTCGATAAAATTTTCAGCATATATATAAGTAGTACAAGTCTACAAAACACGTGTTCTCGATTTTTATTATAGTCTCACATAAAAAGTTGCTAAAATGATTTTCACTAATTTCTTCACGATTCTAATCAATCGCAACATTTTCAAAATTTTTTAGACACATCATCTACTAAACTAATCCTCCTAACTTTTAAAAAACGAAACTCAAGTCATTTGGTTCAATTTAAAAAAAGTTATTCTGCTTTAAAAGGAATATGAATAACTCTGTGAGCAGCTGCATATTTATTCTACCTGATTATGCACCACATTTTAATGCTTTATATTTTTCAGTGCAATATAGTCTAAATGTATGCAGTTTAAGATGCTTACAAACAATATTACTCGTTGTTGAAAGAAATTCTGCTGGGCAAAATGAATTAGATTAATATAAGAGTAATTTAATTTGCTTTGCGATATTTCCATCTATCTTCAAGTGTTTCAGAGATTGTTTGCTCCATTTATGTTGACACCATGTATATTATATCTATATTAAAAACCAATTATGACAAACTCATATCTATTATAAAGAGGATATATTACTTCAATCACTTTTATTCTTATATTTAACCTTTTGTGCTTCGAGATCACATTTTTATGTGATCGATTTATCAACTCCAATACATTTTTGCAATGTTACTTTCGAAAATCAAAAGTTTCGTTCTGAAAAAAAAAAAGATACACGTTCAGGAATTTATTTATTTTATGTATTTACTTTATTTCAATATCAATAAAATTTGAATGGAGTTATGGTTTTTATTGTAAATTTCTTTAGTGGTGACAGTGGACTGTAAAATGTTAAGAGAATGTTACAGAGTTCACTGATTAACATAAAGTAACCACATTTTTCTAACTTATCATAATCAATAAATAAATAATCATTGTCAATCGTGTCCTAAATAATTTACTAGTTCAGAATACCTTCTTAAAATGTAAATGTACACAAATTCGTCATTTTTAATTATTGCATTACGTGCCAGTCGGTTGTTAACATAAGCATGTACAATTTGAAAAAAGTGTATCAAGTATTGGAAACTGTATAAATTGTTTCACACGTATCAACGATGGCATCAAGTAAAAGAAGTTTAAAAGTGCTGAACTGAAACTCTCCTGTCCACTCTGGTGTCAAGTGTTTGACAACACTATACGCTCATGTAAAGTGCCCCTGTTACTGATGCACTTACTGCTACGCCAAGTTGGGCGTTGCACTTGCGTGTAAAGGGGACTATACTGTATAGCGGCGGCATCAACAAACGTTCGCTCATGTAGTTTGCTTGTGGCCACAAATCATGTCGTCGCACGCCCTTAATTTTTCACGGCTCTCAGCCGCCATCAACCCCACGATACGTTAGCCTTTCGCACCTGAATGTGTGACCTAACCTTCGTTCCGAATCGACGGCTCGTTTAACTTTAAAAGGCTCACGAATGGACCCTCAAAATTAGCCTTAAGACTTCAATTACTCGTTCTTCATAAAACTTTAACGCTTATTTCCGATTCTCCTCTAATTGTAAACAGGAGAGGAGGATTGCATAAGGAGATATGAAAAAGAAAGATATATTTCATTTTATCTATTTCTTGTTTATTTAAATTTATTATTTAATTTCTTGAATGCAAAGTCATCCAAATACTACGCCTAAACGACAATACTATACATATAATGTTTATATGTTACGTTTTTTCAAATGATATAAGTCGTTTTGTTGTAGTAGAAGGTAATACAATTTTAATCATGCACAGATATTCGTATTGTAGGAACGCATTTACATGTTCAAATGTATTATGAAAACGGGCGTTCTTTGTTGCATTGTTTTCAAGCAAAATTTTATTTTAATAATGAAGGTCATTTCACAATGGATCAATTCATTAATAAGCAAAATTGTCATATCTGGGGTAACGAAAATCCTCGTGTCTTTCATGAAAAATCTCTACATCTACAATCACTTTTCGAAGTGCATTTTGGGTAAATCGAGTCATTTGACCATTTTTCTTTAAAGATAATGCTGGAAATGCGATTACTGTGAATGCTAAGTGATACTTTTAATTTGTAGTAGGTTTTTCCAACAAAATAAGCTCCATTTATCAAGATTATCAAAGACTTGAAATAAGACAAAAATTACTTTCGTAGTTTAAAACATTCTCTTACATCCCGAAAAAGCCTGTTTTCATATCTTCAGTAATTAATCAAAAAGAAAACAAATTTACAAGAATCCCTAGCTTATGCTGCCGTTACACAAGCATCCCCCATTAATTCAATCAAATTGAAGATACTTCCCTATAAAAAGAAGTCTACATTAGATGGTAGCAAGGTTAGGATGATATTTCATAACAGGTGCCATCGAATGATTATTCAATCTGTCAGGTTAGCGTCGAACGAGTTCAGGTCCCCTAATTGTACGATAATAAATGATCCAAAACTCGTCGAATCATAACATCAACTATTCTGCGCATTAGATTTGACAAACGATTTGATTCAGCAGCAATTGAATGATCGCCGATTGAAAAGCAGCCGCGGACTTGTGGTGAAGGAAGGAAAAAGAACACAGTTCATGGACCACCTTCGGTTCGACGTGAACCGTATAAGCCATGGATTTACGAGGCTTGTAGGAGGTAGGTTCTCTCATTGGTATATACACTGCTCAAGCAAACGGTGTTACCAATAGTGGGAAGTATCAGCGCCAGGGTGACTTCTCTATTAGCTTCGGTCAGACCCCCGTGGCGCGGGCTCCGAATCCCCCCTCCTAGCTAAAAGGCCACCTTGGAGCTTTGTGGGTCGCCGCCTTCTAGAGCTGACAGCATCATGATTTTACCGGTTTCTTTTTTTTTCGTCTTCTTCTTCTTCCTCTTCTTTTTTCTTCTTCTCCTGAACGATCAGATAGACGAAGCCTGAACCAGTCAAAAGTGGCCGCTTTTAGAAGTGAGCCGAACTAAAGCACGAGAAAGCCGAACGAGGAAGGTGGGAGTCAGAATACTTAGCTTTTGTCGCAGTGAACGCATTTATGTTCGTTTCGGTGTGAGCGCGGCTCGAGGCGTGCCAAAGAAGGGTGGGAAAGTGGCACGGCACCCTCGCGAGAGAACAACATAGCTTCACGTCCCGCCCTTAGCCTATCCCACCGACCGTGACATTTTTCGGCTTAAACCGGATCGAGATTACGAGGCTCGATATCGTTTGGAGCGCGATGGAACGTGGCCCACTCTTACTGGGGGTTAACTGCTTTTGACGCTCATCCGAGTTATCAGACTCCCTGTGCATATCCCTGCGTCATCGCCCTTCTGCTCTGGCTTTCACCTACCCCTCTCCTCACCGAAAATCTTGCCACCTTTTACTCTCGATCGCCGTTTTATCATGCATGTCAAATTTTTATTTTTATAAATTTAGGAAGTAATAAAAACTCAAGTAATTGTGTGTACAAGAGAGAGAGAGAGAGAGAGAGAGAGAGAGAGGAGAGAGAGAAAGCGTCGTTTGATCATTGTTAATGTTTATATGATTTGCATCTGTATTATCAGAGAATGAAAGGTAATATTTAATAGTTCGTTCGTACGTATTAGTTAATGATGCAGCATTTAATACGGTATATCATTACGACTACAGTGTTATTTATCTATATTATTTATATGAATATTAATTACTTATATTATTTATATTTATTTATATTGAGGTTTCTGCTGCTAAAGTTCGATTTGTTTGTCGAATTAGGTAACTCCCGAAATTATGTTGTCTTTTAGATTTCCTCTTTTAACGATACATACATAGTTCTCTAAGGAAACTAGAACCATATAAATAATATAAATAAGTCTCTATAGAAATTACTACGAAACGACGTTAATAACGTGAAGTTGTTTTAATTGATATTGATCTGCCCCGTCATAAATGAAAAAGTATTCAGGTTATTTATAATAAACAAAAATATAAGCAAGGCGTTGTAAAATAACATTGGTAATATAATATGTATATGTTTAATCAATGTTCAATAAATAGTGTTAATATCGATAATAGTAGTGAATCTCTTCCTTGTCTGAACCACAAATAAAGGGTACAGTTCTAATAAATACAAAGTGGTTAGGTTGTGTTAGGTGGGTAACATTATTTGTCTATAACAACAATAAGTAAAAACAGAAATCGATTCAAAACTAAATTAGTCGCAAATTGAATACTTTTCACCTTGTATTCAGTGCTAAACATATGGAAAATAATGATAATTATTACAGACTAATCTTAAGTTAAGTTAACAAGAAAGAATAATCTGAAGTTAATTAAAAATTATTTAAAAACTTAATTAAAAGATTGTTATACATTACAAAAAATATTACAGTTAAATATTACAAAAAATATATTCTACCAGCAACAAGTATATACACGAGACATGATGACTGGCGTGGCTTCAGTAAAGAACTATTTCATAAAGAAAGAAAGAAAAAAATCGCGCTATAAATCGACCAAATTCCGTAACAAATCTAAACAGATTCTGAGTACGTAACTGAAAGAAATCGAGAGTTAAATTATCACGGTGTCCACTTAGAGAGGGCGGAAAAAGAAATAGAATGAAAAGTGCAGGAAAGAAGGCCGTAGGGGGGAAAGGATCAATACAGTGGTGGCTCCTCCTGCCCATAGAAGAGTAGTTCTGTTTGTTTGCGTGCTCGTGTGCATCTGTGTCCGATCGTGTTTCACGAGGTTTCGGTATGTGTCCCCCGCGGGCCCGACAACTCAATAGCCACATACAACACCACGGAATAAGGCACTCTTAGGACCCGAAAACCATCGTGTTTGGTCCCGGGCGGTGAGTCCCCGGAGCTACTCAGGTAGGTCCTGGCAGAACGACGAAGATAGCTATAGAAGACCAATGCCTGTTTCTCTAACACAGAGCGTCTTTGTCTTTCTTACAAGACAGGATCTTCTATCCAGCACCCCCTAACTCTACCACCGCTCGACATTCTCACGCTAATTGGCCGGCAGCGCCCTCCCTGTAATTTCATTAAGGGGGTCTCGTGCCTATGGTGAATTTGAGGCACCTCCAACGCGTCTTTCTCCCTCGCCTCTGTCCTCCTCTTTTCTCCAGACCAAATATTTGCCAGGCTTGATGGCTCTACAGGGTCCGACACAGTCGTGAATCAGGAAATTGGATGCCGATGCTTCCTTCGTAGGATCTCGCTCTTTTTGTTTTTTGTTCTTTTTTTCTTTTGTACCTTGTTAATCCTGCCAAATTGTCCAGTGGTTGTATTTATGCTTCTTCGACCTGTTTCCCGTCATTTCGCTATTCGCAGTTCATTAAACGTGAGCAAGTGTAGCTTCTTTCTTTATGATTTCGGGGGAATGAATGTGTTGCATTGTTTGACAATGCGTGTACACTAGGATTCTTACTGTTGCTCGAATATACGGGTACTCGAACTTGAGTACACGGATACCTACTCAATTGGTATCTAAGTATCCGATTTATCCGCGTATTCGCATACTTGCTTAATATACACTGGTGGAATTAATTCTGGAGACTTTGAATACTAATATTCTTTATTTCATATTTGCTATTCTGCTATGCTAAATTGATAACGTAATATTTTTATTGTAATCTATAATGTTTATACTTAATATTTTCACATGATTTGGTTTGTAAACGCTTAAAAATTTTAATTAAAAAAAAACTAAACTGTGTTGTTATTTTTGTTTTTGCGACGCCTGTTGCATTCGATGCTTAGACGAATCGAAGCTGTTCAAAAAAACAAAGGAAATATCCAACGAAATATTAATTTTTCTGTACCTCCTTTGATGTGTTGAAATTGTAATTTTTATTGTATATTAAAAGTATGGCTGTAAATGATCTTTTTACTATTGTTCTTTTTTATATAAGCGATGTCCTAAAATTAGAAAACAATGATTAGACTATAAAATATAAATGATCATGTAGTAAATAATTTAAATAAATGCGAAACTTAAATACAAATTTAAAAGTGTTCAGAATTAATTCCACTAGTCTAGGTCTAAGTACCGAAATATAGGTGCAACATACAGAATTTCGAAATTAGAGGGTTAAGGAGGAAATGAATTTGGATATATATTTATATAATATCATTAATAAAAGTCGGAAAAAATTGCTAAAAAATAATGATAACAATTTCTGCAATTTTACTCGTTAAATTCAAAACCCGTCAAATTGACGGATTCCGTAAAATTTTTCTTAGTTTCTTTTTAGCATAGTTACTTGTGTTTCACCTATGGTTTCGTCGATTAAAATTCGAAAAATCCAATGATTCTGTAGTCATTCTCGTCATTTCTGAACTTTATTCTTCCGAATATTTCCTCAGTATCTGTAGCATCTATCGGAAATCTTTCATTTCTGTGTGCTGTCAGAAACAGTTCTACTTTTTACTGTTATACTAATCTTCCGTTTTCTTGAACTAATCATTTAATTCAAACCTCTCATTTATGAAATTATTGATTTGATCTTCGAATAATCTAAAATCGAACTTATCTTCACTGTGTATTACTAGTTCCATCATTTGGTTCGACTTTCGTTAGTATCAAAGGCAGGCTAATACATGAAGTAATAATTTTAATTAAACATAGTGCTGTATTATGAAGTGCATATACGTGAAATACTTAATATGTAAAGAGAAAGGTCACTTTTAAAAAAGAAAACAGTTATTGTCGTCCCTTGTCATTCGAATTACTGTATCAAACCAAGTGGTGACTGAGAGTCGCATTTCGTGTGCGAAGAATTAAGATATAGTTATTGTAGCATAAATACACAATTTGTATAAATTTTATAGGTGTCCGGATACTTATGGAGGCGGATGTATACACGAGTAATTCGTGACAGATGTGCTAAATGGTGTAAAATCGTTCGGTCCAGTCGAGTGAAGTTCTATTCAATGTCCCAACGTTTTATGAAGCGTGACCGTACGAAAGGTAGCGTGAAATCAGTTGGACATTCGGTAATCGTCGAAGGGGGTTCATTAGATCGGCGCACAGCGTTTTTGACCATCCGGCATTTGTCGAACTCACGAGAGAAAAGAAAAAAAGAAAAAGAAAAAAGGATCTCGTGCGCCATTTGCTTTCACGCGTTTTGCACTGCTCCTTATCCTCAGGTAGGTATACGTATTTTCAAATGCATATACCAAGACCGTCTTTTCTGTTAGGATCGCCGTGTGGGGTCCAGTGGCACGCCGTTGAATGACGTTGAAACGACAATGGAACCCAGGAAATATACTCGAGTGATTCACCGATCGTCCTGCGGGTTCCACGGGAATGCGCACAACTCCGAAACTCACCTTCCTCTCGTCTTCTTACTCTCTTTTCTTTCCTTTTTTCCCTCCACCTTCCTTTGGCGGCACTTAACTTTGAGCCGTCGGCTACAATGCACACTTCTTGACAATGCCAGGCCCACAATTCGCCTTCGCCTTCACCTTAGCCAGATGCGATTTTGACGTACTGACTTTTTTCCTCTCCTCTAACAGCCCAACGTTGACCACGCGCATCCGACTTTTTAATCATTGTACCCTTTTGTTTCTTGTAAATGCTTTTTCCGTTCTGGAACATGCTTAATCGTTGCACGAAACATTCTACAGTTATGTCAGATTCTTTTAAAATGTTGTATGGTTGCGAGGTATGAACAGTGATAAGGTAAACGACGATAGAAACACATTCGCGATTCACGATAGACATTCTCGCTTTGAATAATTATACTTTCGAATATGTATTTTGATGCTAGGTTTCTTTAGGTATTATGCAGAGGAAAATTGATAGACTAGGGATTTTTAAGGAACTGAACAGCATTTTACGTCAAGGAATATAATGACGAATATATGTACATATTTATAAGAGTCGGCTGCTTTTTAATATTACTTCAATTATTTAGAATTGTTAGAATACTAAATATTAAAGTGAACGTTGTTGTGCGATTTTCTAAATGAAATATCTTTAATTACAAAAAGGTTGCCTAAATCGTAACTTTAGCTCCTATATTTTCTATTGGATAATAATTTGTTCACATGTTAATATTGTTGATTGTTGTTCGATGTTTAAAACACCTACTGTTACATAGTTAACGTTTTCCCAAGAAAAGATTAATTTGTTACAAGCCTTTGTTTGATATCATATGGAAGTAACCATTTAAAAAATTGATCTCGTAAATTGTAACTCCTCTAAAAGTGTTAATTTTACGAATGATAATAAGCAAATAATAATCAAAATATGGATGAACGAAGGAATTGTTTATTAATACACATATAAGGAAGAAACATTCAATATGTAATATTTAAACAATAACATACTCACATTATTATTCTTAGTTTAATAAACCTATTTAAATGTATAATGATAATATTTTTAACTAAGTTAATTAAAAATATTATTAATAATATTAAGGAGAGTATGTTATTTTTAAGTATTACATATTAACAATTAATATTTTATAGTAAATAGTATATTTTCAACAACGAATAGGGAAGAAAATGTGGAACATAAAATAGTAATTATTAAATAAGATATTTATAATTAACTGTTGAAACAATAATGAATTTCTTTTTTTTTTAAATATTCATTATCAAAATTGATGAATCCATATTTTACATTTTATGTAGTGGACTATCACAGAGAAAATATAATCATTCTTTTTTATTAGTATAGATTATAACTTCTTCAGTACAATTCTCGTACTAACACGATTTAAGAAACATAATCGATTAATTAATTAATTATTTATTAGAATGCAGAACATTCTACAATGACCCTACTTACGGAAAAATACGAATAAACCAAACAAAATTGCATTGTTATATTATAATATATTTTATACCGTCACTTAAAACTATCACAATGGATATTCAATTCTTGTTTTTTTTGCAGAATCTATTTTAAAGAATGTTTTAAAATATATACAAAAGTGTTGTAAAGATACGTGGCAACGACTTCCTAGCAATCGTGCTTCCCGAGCAATCGTCTTCGAGCTGGCAAACCGTAGCTCACGACTGGACGTCCCGAATGCTTGGTCGCAAACAATGTACCAGAGCGTACGTACAATTTACCGGTGTGTTGTCGCCAACGTCGCGCAACGCGCATTATTGCATCGTGGTCCGCCACGTTCTATGGACCTCTTCGAGGTTCTTTTCCACGGTCTATGTGGTCCAGACGTGCCTCAGCATACGATGTGCTCGCTAGCGAAATCGCGAGTGTCATGCTCACGACCACGTTGCACGCTCCTCAACGACAATTTTTTTCACTAATCACTTGACCTTTTCTCTTACGAATGCACAGAATTCTAATCCATGAAATTATTCATTTAACAATGAATGGAATTTTTGTTCCATTCAACTTTTTGTTTCAACATTACGCTGCTTTCACACTTTTCATTTAACAGACTTGCGATAAGTTGGAATTATGGACGTGTACAGTGAGCGAATAAATTATTGCGAACAGATTAAAAAATAATAAATGGTTCTATAATAGTAGAAATAAAAAACAGTATATTCATACATATAATAATAATATGTTAACACATGGATAGACAGTTTATGTTTTCATAATTTATTTAAATAAAAAATTAAACGAATTATTACAAATAGCTTAAAAAATAGTAAATAGTTCAGTAATAAGAGTATTAAAAAATAGCAGGGTAAGGTTCCCTTCTTGTTCTTCACATGTAGATAAACAATTTGACTGCGTTTGCATAGTTTATTCGGATAAAACGAAAATACTAACTTAATTGTAAGGATTCGGATTCAATAGGAAACCTATGGGAATATTAGAAATGACGGCTAATAAACAGGAATGCAGGAATAAAAGAAAACTGTACAAAAATTATTGAAAGCGTGCTAAGATGTATTCAGATAATTTCATGTATATATTTCAAACTGTTTTAAATAATTTGCAGAAGTTTTAAAATCCTTGTCAACAATACTCTTTTGTAATAAAAAGTATCCCGTTTTAAATGTATTCTCGATTCTACTTCCGTTCAAACTGAAGATAAGTGATACATTGTTTCAAAGAGTTGATAGTAATTTAGTCACCATTGTATGTTGATGAAAATCATCCAGTAATACAATATGAATATTATTTGTTGATATGGAAAACATTGCATAAATACCGTGTTAATATCCATTAGTTTTAAATAGTTGCGTTATATAGTATTTATCATACAAAGTATTCGAAATAAACTGTAAGTATAATTATTGTCTTTGCTGTTAAACATATGACAAAGTCGGAAGTAAAAATCTTAAATAGTGATGTTTTGAAACCCGCTAAGAATTAAATGATTTTCGCGAAAAGTAATGTTTTCCAATCAAAATTTTCAATAAAAATATGCGATTTTTTAAGGATGAAATGAAGATCGTTTTTAAGAACATATAGAAGAAAAAGTATAAGAGAAATGTGCATCTCATTAGTTTACAAGTTGAAATTGTAATGTAATAGGAAGCAAATTTCCTTTGATTAATTCCATTTTAACAATTCATATACATATATGTATGTACATATATATATATGCATATATATATATATATATATATATATATATATATATATATATATAAAATGAATTAAAGTTTTTTCTTTAGAGTATATATATACTCTATTATATCATTCTATTATAAATTTTATAATAGTATAATAGTGATGTTATAAATTTTATAATAGTACACACAACGGTACGACTTATTAAAACCATACGCATAGTCATCAAATTAAGATAATTCTAATACAAATTACACACATGAGTACCATTTCTGGTTGTCTCAGTTTAGTAAATGATTAGCGCAAATAATGTTGTCAAGACTGTTCACGTAGATTATATTTGTAACAGGTTGGTTAGGTTTGGAGATGGCAAGGGGCTTTTGTAGATCTCTTGAGAAGCGTCCGCAGCAGCTGAGCCGTGAAATCCCGATTTGCTCGCAGATTATGTTCGCAGATCGACGAAGTTTGAGGAGCGTGAAACCGAGAGGGCGGAGCGTGACGCCACTTGATGCCGCTACTCAAGTAGCAGGAGTATCTTCACGCCATTACACTTGCTCAAAGTGCCATGAGTAACACATAGAAAAAATAGAATTTAATTACGAGTATTAAGTACTGATATATACTATTGTAAATTAGTTATAATTTACATTCACAGTTAATTTTTGGGTTTAACCAATTTTAACAGCTGAGAAGCGAAATATTAGCAATTATAAACATATACAGGTGTGCATTGGTATATTTTTAAGTATATCCCTTATATTATAACGATGTATTTGTAACTAGGTCTACTTGTAGGAATAGAATTGAGAGTTGTCACTCAAACATTTCTGTAAATATCGATAAATACGAGAACCTGGAGAAAGTGAACTGCAAAAAGAGAAAGTGGGACATTACCTATATTAGCTGTGAAAATTCGGGGACAGATAACACGACAGCAGAATGTAACCATTGTAACAGATTCGTTGTTAAACAGCACGCGCTTAAGAAAATATGTGAAAAATGCATTATTCTAGAAAATGAATTAAATGTGAAATGTATACCTGCAAGCATTGCAGCAGATAAAAGATGAAAATTTATTGAAAATAAAACAATCTCAGCAATAACTAAATTAAATTATATTATTTTCTGTTGCTAAACAAGGTTATAAAAGGAATACTAGAAAACAATTCCACGAATTTATTGAAATTAATACGTTAAATTAAATATATAACAAAACTGTTATTTAGTTATTATTTCATAAATGTACCAACTGCAACAAAAACTTATCTTTATTTTTATTGTTATGCATGTTATTACAACCTATAAGTAACACAATTGCTTCTTAAAGACACCAAACAAAGGAATAAACAATCGTAGTTAAATAATAAAAATAGTACATGTTAGTATATGGAGAAAATGTTTAAAATCTAGTACGTTTTCTCCTTTTTTGTAAAGAATTCTGTTATATGCATTAAAGTATTACAATTCTTCTTTTTTATTTACTTAAACTATATTATACATTTATCTAAAATAACTTATCAACATAATTTTTTTCTTAAACTGTCAAAATATTTAAATATTAATGGATTGATATATTTATCGTGTTTACACCTAATCACGTAACGATAAACCGCACCTGTTTGCGAATTAAAAGCGTTCGCATGTACGTGCAGCACATTTTTGCTACAATTTTACAGTATATGTTTAAAAAAAGCTCGTAACATTCACAGCATTGAGAATCTCACAGAAATTCCAATACAATCCTTAAATTTCAACATACAACCTAGGTGTACAAATTAGAATTTCTCAAACATTCATCCCGTCGTGCAAGAAATGGTAGCGACAGTGTGTCCACAAACTGAAACAAACTGACAGAAAGATCGAACGATAAGGTGGGTCACGGAAGAAAGGGGCGTACAGCAAGAAGAAAAACACGACACAAAAGAAGGTGCTTCAGTTTCCCGGTGAATCGAAGATAGATGACAGCCGAAAAGAGCGGCAAAAGAGCGGGATGACCATGCTCGATAGACGAAGCGTCGAACCGGCCCCCTAAATCATATACCAAACAAGCCTATTGTTGCGCATTTAGCGTGTGAAGGAATGTTGCCAAATCCGAAAGGGATTGTCGGCCTCTTGGTACCAGATAGAATAGCCCCGGGGTGAGAGACCAGTGAAAAAGAGAAGAACAGGCGTGGAAAAGAGGATGGAACAAGGGTGTGGGGCGGGGGGAGTGAGCGGCGAGTTGAAGGGGGCAGTGTGGGGTGTGATGGACGAAAGACTTGGATAGGCCTAAAGTGGCGCCAGCTTGTCGTGCTCAACTCTGCTTCTCTCTTTTTCCTGTCAACATACTGTCTTCTTTTCACCGGTGCTATCTATGTATGTATGTGTCCACATAAGTGTCGGTACGCATAGAACTACCCTTGTAAAATGGCCGGCTGTCGATCGGTGTTGGTTAGTTGGGCGTTCCTGAATGAACAAGCCTACACGTTTGTCGTGGACGATGCGAACAACCGGATAAGAAAGAAATAACACGGAAGATTAAGGGAGATCGTGCTCGTCGAACTTTTTCCTTGGTGTATAGAGTTTCCTGAGAACGTGCCGATACATGATATGCAATAGGAAAATATTGTATCAGGCACGTAAATAAATTCTTTTCGACTTTCGGACATAGGTTTATTTAAAAAGCTGAATGAAAACAGATCGATCGTCGAAATAATTTCCATTATTGTTGACGATATTGTGTTATTTTTCTGTCAGTTTGAGAATACCGTCTCGAATATTTCGATTTAAATGGCTGCACTTGGTTGCGTGTCTCTAGTCAGAAAGAATTAGTTTCTACACTTAATAGATAAGAGAGATTATGTATTTAATGTACTGACAGATATTTTATATTTAAGGTAATGACAGATAATTGAATAACGAAGAAACTCGTAAAACGAATTTCTAATATTAAAATACAAAATAAGTTTTAAAATTTAATAGATTCATAGTCGAATTAATAATATTTCGCGACTGTTTCCTTAGTAACGTACGTAGATAAACAGCAACGATTGATAAGAGTTAATAAATTTTTGTATAAATGTCAGTATTTTTGTTTATCCACCTTCTTAACGCTATGAAGAAGTTGTGCTTAGTCCAGGTGGCAAATGTCTATATAAAACGTACACTGAGTCCCCATGCAGGTCATCAGCATCGTCGTTAGCGACTCACGTTCGATATCGTCACCTTCGGATCTTTGAACGTCTCCTCAAGCAACACGATAATGCCCGTCCCTTTCACGGGACTAACGAGAAACGAGATTCTCTCGCCACCCAAACAGTGCAATCGATGACGCGTTTGATACATACGTGTCTTGTTATATGAAATATAGGAACAATCTTCTATTCTATTGACTTATTGGGTATTTTCTTCTCGGATAATAGGCGAACAAGTGTTTCCCTCTGAACGATTCGTTGGACTTACTTTATTTCAATTAGCAGGAAAAGCACTGACGTTCGAGACAGGATAGTCCAAAGATAGACATTTATTTCCCGAAATAAATGTATATTTCACTTGTGCTTTGGAATAATTCTTATTTGCCTTCACTAACGAACAATTAAGAAGAGATCGCTTCGTTCGAAGAAATTTAATATTAGCTCGAACATTTAACCGATAATACCAGGTCCAGTTTCAAAAACAGTGGTGGGGGACGTTGCGGGACTGCTAGCCTAACTTTGGGTCACTAATATATTATCGCCTGGACCGTGATGTATTTGACATAGGTGTCGGAAAAATTAAAGCAATCCTTTTGCGTGTACCGCTGGTGGTCCAGGTCCAAAAGCAACCTCCGCTTGTTGGTAATCGGAGATGCCTGGATATAAATATACGTGCATTAATAGAGGGCAGTCCTACGAGCGTTATAACAAGCATATTTTGTAAAGAACGAAAAGAACAAAAGTAGTCAAAATGGTCTGCACCTTGAGAAAAAAGTGAAAGATTACCAACTCTTCGAGTTGTTTCGAGTGTACACGCAGGTTGCATTACATAAATGTATCAAATGTATATGCAATAATTGTAAGAAATAACATAGTAAATTAATTGGTCATCGAATAACATGTTTGAAAATTATACGAGTGTTACTTCGCTGAAAAATCTAGTAGACCGAACACGTGGTCGAACGTCATTTCATAAGATACAGAGAAAATGTCAATTTACAAAGAGAATTTTCTAACAATGATTCTTAATTTACGTAATTTACCGTAAACCAAAATTTCATGGGTGATTATTTCTTTTCTTTCGCTATCTTAATGATCTGTTTTGAATTACCGACCGTCAGCTGGGTAATTGTACGGATAAAATGTTTCACGCCTGTGAAAACACGTTCGTTCATGCACGACAAAATGGCGGGCGGCATGGTTTCATGGTGTTCATCCAGACGCCGTTATAAAGGGACTCTAGAGCTACCTACCAGCCGACATATACATACATTGGACAGCTCTGCCAAAAGAAATACGATTCCGCATTGCGGGGACAGCTCTGTTCTGGAAGCAAAGAGTGGGCAAAATGGAGGGGAGAGAGAGAACGAGAGAGGGTATAGAATGGGATGGGATAGAACAGGACCAAGACCCCCCACGGTCAAACCTCGCACTTTCCCACGTGCGGGTGATCCCGTTTCATCCCGCCGACGAGATCTACTCCTCACCTCGACTCTGCATATTTTGCACCTACTGCTACCTCTAGCGAGATACCACAAACTGAATAACCAAAATAACTATTCCCCGGACCGCGAGATTAGTCCTTGAAATGATTTAACGACCTCCGTGAATTGCGCGAATATTTCGGTATGCAACTATTGCAAACAGCTTTAGGTAGGTGAAAATGATGCGTCATTTTGCGTTATTTTCGCGTGAAGAAAAATGTGACAATTTTAATTTGTTTATTGAACAGAGCGTTCAAAGTACCAAAAATGTTCCGAGGGCGTTTAGCAATTTTGTATATTTTCAAATTTGAAAAACCACTCGAGGTATAAATTAAATTGATTTACATTTATGTTGATGAGAATACAATCCTATAAGACAAAATTAAGCAGAAGAAAACTTTTACAACTTTACTATCGAAGAGTTTCCATAAATAGTTCTAGAGTATATTCAAAGGTAAAACAGTTATGAAAAAATTTGACAAGGTTTGCTACTTTTAGTAGAATTTGTTTTTAAACCAGCAGCTGCGTGAAGATTTCAAAAGAAACTTCGTGATACAAAGGCTTCGGCAATGACAAATTTTAATATTCAAGTAGATGAATCAAATATACTTTCCTGGCAAGCACTTATAAATTAAATTAAGTACATGAACAAATTCTTTTTCTAAATTCATTCAATTTTTATGGGTAGCAACTTATTAATTGTTCTACTATTCTAATTGTTCAGATTTTAGCAATCACTTGATAATTAACACCATTTGCATGAGAAAATTGTAAAATATTAAAAAATTCTTAATACATACCTAATAACAATTAATATATAATATTCGATGAACTTACTTCGCATACAGGCGGTCGTAATATATCCATTACCTGCATATGCTGAACCCCTTACAATGTTCCTTATAGCACCATTTACAGCGTCTCGATTGCCAGATTTCACATAACAAGGAACATCAAATTGTTTACAACCTCTTCTCTATCTATCGCATTACTCGAGTCTCGAAATTGCCAGTTCATAATGCCATAGGAATCCTCTTAACATCGTTCGACTGAAGTCGATATATATATATATATATATATATATATATATATATATATATATATATATGTATTATATATGTATACATATATACGTATACACATAGATAGGCCATATTATTGCATCTGACAAATCTACGTGGAAGCCGGCCACTCGAAGCAGCTTCCTTCTCTCGCCCGGTTCTAATGCGGCAAGCTCTTTGGGACCATTCTTGATGGTCGTTTCGCGGATGTTAACAAGGCATCAGCATGAGCCTCGTGCCTGACTGCGGTCGGCAACAAGTGGGACGATGAAGAGGAAAGGCGCGGCAGCCAGAACGACCCAACAAACTGGACAACATCGATTTTGAAATGCTCGATTCACGGCAGGTTTTGTGGTTTGGCAAGCCTTTCATAAAGGTCTTCATCCCATACTTGTTTTTCATTTTAACATTTTACGTTCTGCCCTCTGTCCGCCTTTGACTCTTCGTTCTCTCTTATTCCTTCTCTACCTCAACTCTATTGCTGATGCCTCGCGTATTTTCTTGATACAATGAGACCACTTGTAAACGTTCTCGCTGTTACCAATGAAATCCACCTGTCTCTAAATACGTTGCCCTCTTCGAACTAAAGTAAACCATAATTACAAATTACCTTTTTTGTTTATGGCAATCTATAATCGAAATACGAGTAGCATTGCCGCTATTTAACGTTTTCAAAGAAAATGATAATCTAGTGTTAATTTCAATTGCAACCTGTTGCGTGCTAATTAATTTAAGTATTAAGGTGATCCATAAGTTTTTTTTTTTATACGAAATGAATACACAATATTTGTTGTTTAAGGTTGATTTATTGCGTTAAATATGAACCGTTCTGCTCTGTCACCTTCTTCCATCTCTCAAGAAGTCTCATTATTCCCTCTTTCTAAAATTGTTGGGGCTTATTTGCAAAATATTCCTCGAGATGTGTTTTTATTTCGTTTACGGATTGAAACCGTTTATCACGGAGAGAATTTCTTAATGATAGGAACAAATAATAATGGGATGGTGCAAGATCTGGGAAGTACGGAAAATGCGATAGAACGTCCCAATCAAATTATAACAGCTTTTGTCTTACATCCAATGCGGTCTTGCATTGTCGTGATGAAAAACGGCACCTCGTCGGTTCGACAATTCTGGCCGTTTTTCTGCTATGGCGGCTTTCAATTGATCAAGCTGATTGCAGTATTTAACAGAATTGATGGTTTCACCTTGAGGAAGGAGCTCGTAGTAGATTACACCTTTCCAGTCGCACTAAATGGACAAAAGAACTTTCTTCTGGTGAAGTCCAGGCTTCGCGACAATTGAAGGTCTATTGTCCTTACACCAAGTGCGTTTTCGATGCACATTTTGATCCAAGTCTCGTCTCCAGTAACAAGCCTCTTTAAGAAAGGATCTCTCTTTCATGTCGCTGGAGAAGCAAATCGCACGTAGAGACGCGGTTCATAAGGCCGGTATCCGTCAATAGGTGTGGAACCCAAACTTCACATCGATTGACATAATTGACATAAATCTACAAAATATATATTCTTTTTAAGTTTCGTTACCTGCTCAATAGAAAAAAAGGTTTCAAAAAGCTATCTTTAATATTTTCTTTCTGATTTCGACCAATTGTTATTTTTTTTTTGTGTTTTTTTAGTGAACTAATCCTTCTAACTTCTCAAAAAAAAAACTCACATCGTTTGGTTTAATTAAAAGAAAAAAAAAAATATTCTGTTTTAAAGAAAAGGGAATATTAATAAGAGCGGCTGCAAGTACAATGACAAACCATATGGAAAAATTAACCATTGCACTAACTTTCAGGCATACTTCATCAACCATAGTCAACAATCTATACAGAACAACAGTTACTCATCTGTAACGGCATAGTTCAAGATTCATTTCCTAATTATTGGCAGAATTTCATCGAGGATATTGTACCTTAATACCACCATTAAGTCAAAATGCACGTTGATGTTAAAGCCCGTTATTGGCAGGCAGTTTGTCACGCAACTCTGAACACAAAACGGGCGCCTCGTGTTGTCGTATTGTTGTGAAAATGTAGAAACTAAATGGACCAAGGTCTTTTGATTTAGGATGCCGGAAAAACGACTGAGCCACTACACAATTAGGTATATACCTGGCAGGAGAATTTGAAGCAAAGGCGGCGTGAAGTTCCCTTAACCTGCCATTTTTATTATTCCCAGCACGTCGTAGTTTACTTACTTGCTTTTGCAACACCTTAATCTGCCACCAGGGAACGGTTTTACAGCTCTTCTTACCACCGGGCGCCTTCTACGCGTCCACCTGGTTTAGGGGTTAGTCAGTGGTTCAGTAATCGATGCTTCACGGCTTTCCAACTCCTTGCTTTCGTTCAAGAAGAATAGCTTGAAAGACCATGCCAATACCTTTTCAGACACGACGCTTTCATTTACATTAACAATGAGTACATTTGAACGGCCATTTACGAAATTTCAGTGATCCACGCGCACAAAGCGAAAACATTTCTTACAACTTCATTAGATATTGTACATTACAAGTAAATGTCAGATTTGTGTGATTTTGTTTACTACTATATAGATTTGGTCTTAATATTTCTTTAGCAATGATTTTTTTTTAGCAAGGAACGATGAAAATACAATTAACCTCTTGCGCTGGAATTATATGCTACGCACATCGTTTATTAACACGTGAAGTGGCACGCCGATCTTTGCGGATCAACGCTAGACTTTTCGTTTAAGTGGCGTTGGTTCTCAAAAAATTAACTACTTGCCATACAATTTTTTAGTCATCTACATATGTTAGTCTCGAATATTTACTATTCCAATACAGTGATAAATAAAAAGAAGTCAGGATATTATATATAGTTTTTATTTGGAAATCGTTAGAATTAAATTGAAATTGAAGTTAGAGAAAAAATAGTCATATAATACTTCTTTTGTCACACCTTCACCATAATCTGCACCACGAGTTCAAATTTAGAAAACAATTCCTTATCATTCGTTAATGGATTTCATTAAAACAGTTCAAAGATGCGGCTTTCCTGTGCAGGCGTTATAAAGTTACCACTGTCTTCGTTAAATTTATTGTAACACTCTTTGCAAAATTATCAATACTGAACCGTTGAACGAAGAGTCGACCGAAGTCGGCGTAGCACATAACGTTTTAACCCCTTGTCGTACTTTGACGAGACAGACTCGAGATCAAAATTTTGGGCTGAACGTGAATGTCACGAATGAGACACGTGGTGTCAATTTCAGACCATATATCAGGCACTAGGTATTTTTGTGGCGGAGACAGCTATTAATTTTTTTAATTGTATTTTATTCTTAAATAGCCGTTAAAGGCGAGAATTTCACAAGAGCATTTGATTTTCACAAGAGCCATCTACGGAGCAAATTTTTTGCAGATAGATCTTATTTGGAATATACACTTTCTACAAACATGCTCCTTGCAATCAAAGAATTCGTTCCCTTTCTGTTGCACAATCCAAATGAACAGGATTTGCGTGTATTAGAAGTTTGTTTTGAATTTTGCGAAGTGCAGTCTATTAAGCTACATTTTTGCTACAGCGTACAAATCTTTTAATGACAAATACAGATGAAAATTTTTCAGATTAATAATCAGAAAAGATATTGATGCATATTTTTTAGTCTAAAACTCATTTTGTATCTCATTTTATTGATCCGACCTTTTGATCATTAAAAATTTAGACATTTGCAAGACAAAATAACAATGTAACATCGCTCTTTTTATCCGCTATGAAATTTGCACGTGCAACAATAACTGTCAGTTGCAAACAAATTATTCGGTGTCAGTTATTGGAATCGGACATGAATTTTCGCACTGTCCCTAATAGAATGCAATTTATACCCAATCTTAAGATCAATCCTAAGAAAAAAAAAGAAGGTACAAGAATCTTGATAATCCTCAGAGTTTTTCGACGATGTAAAAAAAAAGGAAAAAAAAACGAAAGAACTAGTACAAAATATTTTCATACCTAAATGTAACATTGTATTATTATCAATGAGAATCAGTGAGACGCGACGAGAAGAATTTTTCTAATCGGTCGATCATCAGCCTTGTTCGTACACAGCGGATAGAACGGCAGGAAGGGTGTCACCATTCGAAAAATGAGAATGCATTACTCCGACGCCTTCTCTCTGAGTTCTTGTGGAGATCGACGTTGGTGGTTCAGTGGATAGCACCGACGTCGGGATCTGGACGCTATTACGAACGTAGCAGAGGGAAAAAGAGGTCTGAGAAAAACAAAGATGAAAGGCACCTCTCCTCGCTCTCGGCAGGCATTCCAAAACAAAGAGCCGCGATGCTGCTTCACCGGTGGACAATATGTAAATCAGTGGCTGGCCGTGGTCACGATGTCGCGACCTCGTCGTTCCTCGCTTCGAGCTACGTTCTTCTTAAACCTTCGCCATTGCCACCAAATTGACTACCTACTTTACCGCGGCTTACTTCCCCATAAGGGCTCGAAAGTTCCCGTAGCGATCTGCTATAGCTTACTAAAGGCGCAACAGATATCTTTCCTCTCGTTTCGTGGGAAGGGACAACAGGTTCGTTTAAAAGCACTCCAATTAGAACCGGGTAATTTTTTTGGCAATTTAGCAGCTGGGGAAGAACCTAGTCGTTCGTTACGTAACATAAGAAAAGAATGGAAGATTCAGGGAAGAGTATAGATAGATAAGGTACATGATAGCCAATTATAAGCTTGCAGAAATAAAACTAAGAAGTCTTCTTTATTTCCGTTTGCCCTGAGCAAATCAATAAGAAGCTTATTAGTGAAGCAATAATGATCGCTGAACGAGGAGTGTTCTAAAAATATTACATTGTTTTAATGATCACAAAATAAATCTTTTACAACCGTACAGTGTATGCGGTGGACGATCGAATTATTACGATCACTCCGGAACTATATATCGCTTGTTTGCCATTTTAGCAAGAATACAAGTGAAAATATACTTAAGAATGGAATGTTTTTTTTTTTATTATAAAATGTATCGTTATAATTTTAAGAATCTCAAACTTTTAGAAATTAAGAACTTTTTAAACTACATGTATTAATATTTCGCATCTATTGCAATTAGCAATATTTTGCATCTATAGTTCCTTAAACACGTCTCCAGTTTTTCTACAATTTTCTTTTATTCTTGCATTACAATCATTGTGATACAATTTCCTCAAACACTGTTGCTATTTACCAGTTATCACTTTTGACTCAATTGGATCCTTTAATAATTCCCATAAGTTTTTGTTGGATTCATATTCAATAAGTTGCCAGGATAAAGGTTAAATTTTCTTTTAGCTACTTAATCTGTCACAATGAAGTCAAATTGTCTATTTACATGTTAAGAACCGAAAATGAGTATATTTTACTGTTTTTGAGATCATATCATCGAACACAGAAAATATTTAATTTATTCATGTGATCATGGGATGAAGTTGATTTACTTATTTTCGCAACGGTAGGAAACGTAGCACGTTGGGATGAAACCAGAAAAGTATCGAATGAACAATAATATATGAATAACTTAAAATGCGCACGATAAAACTGAAGTCCTGGAAAACTTTCAACAATTTGCTTTTTTATACGCTAACATTAGTCTTAAATCAGACAAAGGACAGTTAGGTACAGACTTATACAGAATACTTCATGTAACGTAAACAAATCTTGCTGGAATCGTCAAACGTACGTTGATAATTCTGTAATTATACTTCGCCAGAGCCATCTTAGTCTCTTACAATACAGGAAGTACATAAATAGAGAAACAGCAAGCAGAGAAAGTTTACTTTGATAGTGAATTTAAACATAGCTTCAGATAAAAACTTTTTCCTAACAAGTACATCAGATGTTCGTTTAATGTCATCTATAATATTCATTTCTTCTGCGTAATCATAATTTATATGTAGCTTTATTAATTTTCAAGATGTAAAAAATTATAAGGGGTGGAAGAAGAGATTTCGATATGGGTAACGTTGTAAGGGCATCCAAAAAGCACGCCTGTATTTTTTTTTTAACAAAGCTCAAACTATTTGGAACTTTTTAAGTTATTTTATTTTTATTGAAAGTATGATCAATTACAATTATACATAGAACAGAATATTACTCAAATCAGCACAACGACTGCGTCTGCAGACAACTTGATTATCGAAATTTTCAATATATTGCTGGAGTTATTTCACAAATTGCAACTCGAATGTTGTTCTTTAAATCATTCATTGTTTCTGGACTGTTAATATACACTCGACTATGCAAAAAATCTTGCTAAAACATTGTAATGGTGTTAAATCACATATCTTAAAGGCAAATTGAAATTTACATTTCATGAAGTTACACACTGTGTCGCAATTTTTCGAGTCGTGTGACACGTAGAAGTGTCTTGCTGGAAATAAATACCAAACACATCAATATGATTTTATTCTGACCATAAAAATTCATTGCTTAGCATTCGGTATTGCTTAGCATTCACAGTAATAGCATTTCCAACATCGTCTTCGAAGAAAAATCGTCCAATGATCCCATTTACCCAAAATACACACCAAACAGCGACTTTTTGTGGATGTAAAGATTTTTTATGAATAGCACGAAGATTTTCATCACTTCGGATAGGACAATTTTGCTTATTAACAAATCGATCCATTGTGAAATGAACGTCATCACTAAACAAAATTTTACTTGAAAACACTGAATCTGTTTTCCGTTGTTCGAAGTTATAAATGATCTCTTTTTCTTCAATTTCTGGATTAATTAAATTTTGTACGCCTGTAAATGCAAATTTTTATACAAAATCCTCCATACAGAACCGAAAGATATGCCAAACTCTTGTGAACAACATAAAATTAACGTTGTCGATTTATTTTCGACACTTTCACTTACAATAGCAATATTTTCATTTGTGCATACAGTTTCTGGTGTCCCGATTCTTTGTTTATTTATTAATAACACAACCAGTTTCTTCGAATTTTTTTCACTAATCTTGAAATTTGAAGACTTAGCCGATTATTTTTACCAAAAATATCACGAATTTTACGATGGATATTTTTCAAAGAACACCCATTTTCATAACAAGCTTGAATAATGTAAATGCTTTACTGCAGAAGTATACCTGCATGGTTAAAATTGTACTACTTTCTAGTAAAACAAAACGGCTTATGTCATTTGAAAAGACATGTCGCATTTGGACGACCCTTTATTTACCGTATAAATCAATCTAATAAACGTTGAAATCAGAATAATCCTCTCGTAAACAGGTCGTCGATGAAAAGACGTTATTCGTCATTCGAGGTAATCGTTCAACACGAGATCAGACTTTTATGCCTGGCCGTCGTTCTGCACGGCAGCGGACTACACATGCAGATCAAGATCGTTATGGAAATTCACATGGATACAGCAATGATGACGCACGCATCGTTCAGATGACTCCGGTTCCCATGCATTTCGCGAGGACGATCAACGATATATACCAGTTCCACACCCAGCTTCTCGAGCTCTCCTATCTACGGCAATTAGTCGTTAAAAGTGTTCGTGTGTTTCACCGGTTATCGGCCGTCCCACCCACGCGACGGAATCGTCCTCGCCGTGTTATCTCGCGACAAAATGCATCTCATTGGCCCGAAACAGCTGGCCGAAATTGAGCTCGAACCACCGCGGTACGATCATCTTTCGCGCACACCACATCGCCGCCAATGTTGCGAAACAGCTGAATTTCCATAATGCTGATCGTCCCTCCACGTTCCAAACTTCCATCTACATTCCCTTTTTTTTCTTTCTTTTTTTTTCTGGTTCTTTTTTTTCCTCGGTCGATGTCTACGTGCTGTTCACACTTCTCGGAAGCGGTCACACGGTTCCTATGAACGGCATCCTCTTTTCTTTGAAGCCATCTCGACATTGACCGAGAGAAATCGCGTCCTCCGATGTTTCACGTGTCGCTCGTACCTTGATACGTGCCGGAAAATAGAGAAACACTTAGCTTACTTACGACTCTTCGCCTCGCTGATGAATGAACTTCCGCGTTTCGCTAGAATTTCGTAACTTCTCTACCGGAGATTTATTCGCGCAACATTCCGATATTGCATGTCGATTCGTTCATTAATGATGTAACTTAATGTATTGATAATTTACATAGTCAAATTGCACCATACTCTAAAATTCATTGAAAAAGAACAGAAAATAAGCAAAGAAGCGAGAGTATTTTCTTAGATACGTTTAGGCAACTCGAATTTCAAAATACGGTGTTTTATGTAACAAAACTGCTCTGTATGCCATATTCTACTTTCTTCAACCCCTTGCCTTACAATGACAACCCACAATGTGGTAAAAGAACTGTATTTTTCATAAAAATAACGAAAACAACACTACATTTGCACGCAGCAATTAACGTAGCAATATACGAGACAAGGAACTAATTAATACGTCAAGTTATCGTCATAATATCTTGGAGCTGTAAAAAAATGAATAAAAATAAAAAAGAAAGAAGAACAAGGAAGGTTGATCGAACAGTTGTGTACTATTAAAGGAGACGAAGCATCGAAGTGTATCGTGGTCATAAGGTTTATCACCGTGGCAATGAGGACTGTCCTTTTAAACTTCGAGCAACCTCGTGGTGGAATCCTCGGGCATCACATACGGGGCGTTACCTCCACACATATAAGAATCCCACGGCGCTCTGCGCCACGGAGACCACTCAACTTTGGAAGCCTTTTGTCTCAACGTTATTGAAAGTTGTCTCGAGGGTCACTAGGAATGTAGCGGCAAGATGCCTTCGGGTATTCAAGGACGATAGAGAAAGGGGGAAAAAGAGAGGATGGTAAAGGATAGAGATAGGTGAAAAGAGAGAGCAAATAAAGGGTGGTGAAGGACAGGAAGAGCGAGATAGCGGGTGATGAAGGAGAATGGGGAAGAGGTGGTGGAGAGAGACTCCATCCAACAGGCCATGCGGGCACACTGTCCTAATTACAACGAGGCCTCCTATTTTTTTCGAGCTGAAAGGAGCCGAAGTATTTGCCCGCGGCAACGGAGGCTAGACGATTCTGGACCGCTCCCAGGACTCGCTCAAAGCAAAGTGCAAAAGGACCGTCGGCACTTCGCCGTCATCGTGGATTGAGCAAAACGAAAGAGACGGTAGGAAAAAGGAAGAGGAACAGAAAGAAAAAGATAGAACGAGCGAGAGGGAGGAGAGGGAGAGAGAACGAGAGAGAGAGAGAGAGAGAGCGAGAGAGAGAGAGAGAGAGTACATTCTCCGCGGGAACGTCGCAGTTTTCCCAAGCCATTCATGGTACCGACCAATTTTTTTGGCCTCTTCTCACGACTCATTCATACCTCGCCGCATGAGATCCGATCGTCGATCCCTACCTGCATCATCGGCGAAGACACCGGCGCGTCATCCTTTTCGATCCTCTCCGCTCTGCCTGGCCCCGGTATACATACGCACCGGACCTTTCGGATTCCACTATTCCCTTTTGCCTTGTTAACCAATCTTAAATGCTTGTCGGCTTCTTCGGATGATCGTTGTATAGCGGTACCGCATGAATATTTATACCTCTGACAATATTTCAAAATACACCGTTCTTGTGAATCATCGAACGATTTTACACATCTTCTTTCCATCCTTTCGCGTATTTCATTAGCATTTCGAACAACACATCGGTAAGAAAGAGGTGAACGAAATCTTAATCCTTTACACTCCATAGATGTCGCTATGGTGAGATTTGTAATATGAATCATTATTTCGTACAAATCTTATTTATATTAACACTTTATCTATCGCTTATGATTGAAGTTGCGACTCATTAATGACCGACTTAGTTGAGCGCGGTTTTGTCGCCTGTACAATTTTTGGCTATCCTACGAAAATTCGTGTGGCTATTTGTAAAGCTCTATACCTTAAAAATTCTCATTATGTCGTTTTGCTTTCTTGCGTTTCAAAGCAGTGTTATTTTATTGAAAATAAGGTAAAACTAACCTAAACGTTGATCATGGAAAAGCCGATTAATAAGCTTCCGATAAATAAAGTGTTAACACGTTCGGGGACGGCTACTGCATAGGTATATAGTATTTTCACTTTGTTCGAGTAGGTCACCGCTACATATGCAGTGCATTATTTTTCTTTAATTTTCATAGTGAAGACGATTGAAAACTTATAAGTAAAATTATCTGTCTAATCTATGTTCATCGTACATACAAGAATCCGACTCCCAGCTTTCTATTGTTGATATTTCTATATTTAATTTATCTGATTGCATCTAACAAACATCGAAGTTAAGTTTATGGAGAGTGTTCATACTTAATTTGTCTGATTTCATCTAACAAACATCGAAATTAAGCTTATGGAGAGTGATCATATCAGCACCCTATATGAACATGTTAACACTTCATTTACCGCTCGTGACGAAACTTACTACGCCCTTTCGATTCAAGCGTTAATACATCATTAGTACCGGCTCGATTTTAGCTATCTCCCGGTAAAAAAGAAATAGAAATGAGAAATAGTAAATAGCAAATGAATCATTAATACGATCGATAATCTCTACCAGTAAAAATTCCGATTAATAGCCTCCCCATTGGTAAAGATTGGAAGCAAAAAGTCGATTAAAACAGGTTTCCGATAGATAAAGTGTTAAAGTAAGGCAAATTGACAAACTGAACAAAAATATATAAATTCATAAGCATGGATCATTTTTTTTCATTTCAAAATGAAATTTTTCGTTTTGAAAGGTTTCATTGTAAAAGCGTACGTAAGTAGATCATATAAAAAAGATGCTCGCAGTGCAAAGAGTTAATTGATCTAATCATTTGAACATCGGCAGATATTTAAAATTTGAAAATATTCTAAGCAGACTGGTTTGTTCGAAGTTTGTAATTGCGATAGAATTCGATCGTCAGGATCGTTCTCCGACCAAATATACATAACGATGCAGGAAGGGGGACTAACGATCTTAATGGCTAGGCAAAACATTGACACCTTGGCGGCGCTCGGGAAACCACCTGAGCCGAGGACACAGAAGGGAAGACGGGGCAGGGATCGTCAAACAAACGGTCAGCACGAGTGAAGTGGAAATCCTTATGAGAAGGTAAGTTGGGAGAGCGATGACAACGAACTAACAGTATGGGCAAACACGGCGGCTTGGCACAGAGCCGTGCCCGGGACGATGATCATGTACTTACGCGTTTCCTCTCAAACATTGAAAACGTAGACAGCACCGAACACACGACGACTCGGCCATTGATCATGGGAAACGACCAGTCTTTCTTACTTGGCTAGCAAATTTACCAACGGGATTAAGTGACAATCAACGCGCGCTATGATGACAATAAAATGGAAAGTAGCCAAAGTGATGGTAATTTATTAGAATTTTGAATTCCAGCTAGTTTCTTATACATTAATTAACATGCAGTTATTTCAAACATTCATACGTGAAAATTTTCGCAACGAATAACATTCTTTGTCGCATTTGTTAGGAACGAAAATTGTTCTGTATACTTCTGTGTGCAATGTTTGGAACTGTATGATTGAGCTTGTTTGCGGGAATTAATTCAGAAGTGTGAAAGAAAAATTGCAGACGGAATTCATATTCTTTCTTACCATAAACTGATGATTGTTAATTTTATTTTCGCAGTAGATATTAAGTATCCAATGTGTGTATGTGTGTGTTTATACGTGTGTGAGCATGTACGCGTAGTAGTTCTCAAAAATTTAATTCTTACTCACAACGATTTATGTTGAAAGAAGGGAGATTCGTTGAAGGATGAGGAGTTACTGTCAAAATGAAATTAAATGCGAAACCTATGTTGAACTGTCTTTGGTTTAATATGATACAACAGAGCGGGCGTTCTGGGGTAAGGGCCCGTGCACATATTACATATTCACATATATAATTATACGTTGCAATTTCTATATCAGCAAACCTGTTTATGTACAACATATACCAAGCAATCGATGATTACTTTACACGAGATTTACCGTATAACACGCGTCTCCATAGCGTAGTGTGTGCCCGTAAAACACGTCACCGGAATCGAAAACGTTGTTTAGGTCAACCTATAATACCATTCCATCGAAATCATTTCATTCGAAGATCTTCGCTTACGGGTGAAGTTCACCGTTCAAGGGAAATTGAGTATACAACTGAATCGTTATTTTACTTGGCACGTTCCACATATCTTCACACTAGTATATACCGTGCCTAACATAACATAAGATAGAGAGATCGCCAACAAGCGTGTGTTCACGTAGTTTCATCAAGAGAAACATCAGAAACGAAAAGATTCTTATTCGAAGAAATTAAAAAGTGTAATAATCCTTCTCTATAATTAGATATGATCATTTTGCCGGTCGATGTTCGATCAGGCTGCGCTGCTAGCTGTGATCGAAACATCGAACTACCGAAATACAAATTTGCGACCCGTTTTCAACAACAAACGTGTACAATTTTCAAGTAGAACCATACTATGCGCTGATTGAAATGATTGCATTGAGCATGACAGTCTTCTATATAAAACAAAAAAAAGAAGAAACAGGAAGATACTAAAGAATGAACCGTACTCCTAAAATGTAAACAGCCGTCTATTAAATAAAAATGTATAAAATAGCGTGATAAAATGAAATGCGCATCAGAGATCGATTCACGAGATCGATATTGTCACACTAATTGGCCTCTATCTCTCTTTTTCTCTCACACACACGCATACATACACACTCGCACACGCATTCTCCGTCTTTCGTTTTAACATGCATACATATGCGCACGTTCTCTCTTTCTTTTCCTCGTTCTACATATTTTTTTCTCCTCCCCTTTTCTTCTTCCTTTTGACAGAAGGATCAGGTAGTTCGTTTCAACGATGATAATTATCCGTATGATGGAGGTTTGATACATATCACAGATACGATGATATGAAATTAGAAATGCGTTGTTTTATGTAAACCTACGTGCGCATCATACATTCGGGAATTACACGTGTGATCAGCTGCGCATTCTGATAGTGAAATTAATTGTGATAGTGTACGTGGTCTTGATAGTCTTTCCGCTCGACGATATACGGGACACAATATGCTTAACCGTATTTAAGATTTCTTTTTTAACAAGATATAGTTGTAAGTACGAGGAAGAATCCGCGAGATCGATTGCCTCTAAGCAAATGTTGACACAGTGTTTTTTTACGCAACGCCTTCTTGTTGATACGAAAGTTTAATAAAAAAGAAGAGAAAAGAACTAAAAAAAAACCACGGTAAAATTTAAATAAAAATTACAGTAGCAAAATAAAACGAACTCGACGAGTTAGTTAAAATCCTTCAGCTTGATGAAATAAATGTCTATCGTCTTAGTTATCGGTTAAAAAAGAAATAATACTTTTCGTTCGTTGAAGGGCGCGTTTTTGTCGAATTTACAACAGCCTCGGATATTGATGGATTTCAAACGAAATTGTCCAACGTTATATAAAAATAAGAAGAAGGAAGAAGAAAAAAAGAAGGAAAAAGGATTCCTTTTATATATATATATATAAAAAAACATTAAGAAGCCATCCGTTCAATCGATGTCCGATAAAATCAATTTAAAACTAATTAAAGTATGCCCTCCTTTTCACGCAGATAAATAATCATTAACAGCAGATAAGAAGTACGGGAGGAACGGACGTTTGCTGATTGTTTCATTTCTCGGATTTACGCGTTTTCATACCGTGCGAAAGGGTACGTCCAAGCGTAAGGGAATAAACGTTTAGCAGCGCGATGCGTAAAATAAAATGGCGTTGATTGCGTCGTTGCGTTTCCTTCTTTTTCCCCTACGATACAATTGAAATTCTATTAATAATATTAATAATAATAATTAATAATAATAATATATATATATATACTTCTGTATCTCTCTTATACTATAGGTAATTTTAAGCTCAACTAGACACTTTAAATACAGTTAATTGGACATGTAAAATCTTTACAAAAATAAAATAAATAATCTGAATAAATACGAATATAATAATATTACAGTTAGTCAATAAATTATTACGTAGGATTAAGAGTGGGGCACGGATGGCTCGTCGAGAAATTTGTTTCTCGTATTCGAACGTTTTCAACTACGTCGCCTTTGTTGTTCCTTTTTTGTTCGCGTGAGACCACGCGATATATTTGTGTGTGTATATATATATATACACGCAAAATTTTCCTTATTCTTTTTTTTCTTTTTGTTTCTCGCTCGTCGCGAATAGTCTAAGTTAAAGCGCGAATACTGTATTTCCTTGTGTACTTAGGATATAATACCACTGCGGTGCACAAGCTCGTTTAGACGGATTCCCTTTGAATCCCTTCCTCTCCTTTTCGGCTTAACTTCTTTCACGTCCTGCTCCCCTCTTTTCTTTTTAAATTCCTACATGAAAATACGTATGAATCCGTTGTGAACGTAGCTGCTTTAAAATTTTTCAAATACGTACGAGTTTAAAGAGTGGAGAATGTTAAAATGAGTATTCATGTATGATTTTCTTTTTCAAAGAAATCATCGTATTTTGAATATTTCACCCGATTAAAAGAACACTTCGTAAGATAAAACGGAACACCGTTGTTATACCAAATAAAAGAAAAAAGAAAAAAAAGATGTCTAATCCAGCGATAAAATATTAAATCGAATCGTTCGATGATAAAAACACTATAACGTAAATTTATAAAATTGATTCACACACGGAATAGTTAGTACTATACTATATGTTGGTACTACGATGAAAAGATACAAACGGAGCAGCTATACCGAACGACGTGAAAGAATTCGTGAAGAAGGAGAAAACTACCAACATAAGACTTCGTTTCAGTGATGAATATCTCGGCGAAGGGTAAAGATGTGATTCGGGACTTGGCTGATCTTCATGATCTGTACACATTCTTACTACTCCCACCCCCTTCACCTTCACATACATTACGATTAATAATTTCGGCATGTATCTTCACGCGTGCTACGATACGCGCAATTCACCAGCGTAAATGTATGCCAAAACGAATGTGTGTTGCGCACAATAGTGCACTACGGCGGCGAAAGCCAATGGGCTGCTGCTCATCGTACGACTCTGCTTCCTGGCATTTTCTCTCCTCGGTCATTTCACTGCAATATCATAGGGCGAGAATCGACGATTTTGATTTACATTATCACCGAAATTCGTACATGATATCCAACCAATCTCTGTCTCAAAAGTTACGTGCTCTTAGCCGACTTTGATACAGATATATCACACGCACATTCGCGATCCAACGATACGGAATATCCATCGGTTTCACGGTAAATTTATCCTTCACTCGATGATCCGTAACCAACAGATATGCCGTGTTCGTAACCGTGGAGACAATATCTCACTGGAACCGGGACAGATAGTAGAGCTCCCTGGCCTGCTTGATAGAACACGCCTTGGCTTTACTCTGTTACCCACTTTCTTCTTCCAACCTCATGACGAAAGCTGGCCATCCAGATTTAGCTGTTCCGGTTTCCTGAGATGGGCGAGTCGTCGCCTAGTAGCCCTTCTTCGGCTTCCGCCTTGCCATCCTCAGGACTGCAGATCACGGCGTAAATGTTCGAAGATCTGTACTACGTATTCAAGGCCGTTCATGTAGTCCCGAAAAATTAACCAATCGCGTAGATTCCTATACGTTTCCGACGATGACACCGCACGGAATTCCGACTTCATGATGTCGCGTGTCACGTCTGGTCGTGACGACAATTGCCGCTCCACTAGTGCCACTTGTAGCTCACATAGAACCTGAAATCGTAAATTTCTTAACGTTACAGATTGCTCACGCGGATATCGGGATGCTTTTTTTTTGTCAATTTCGAGTGACAAAAGAAATGAACGTTAATTTAACATTTTATCAAATTTATTGAACAATTGTATAAGGACATTCAAACGTGGCGCCTAGATGTCGGCACTATATAATGCCTTTTCAAATGACACAAGCCGTTTTCGTGGAAGGTAGTACAATTTTAATCCTGAACAGGTATACATTATACATGGTAAATATATTAGGCAAACTTATTATGAAAATCAATCTTTAATTCAAAGATTACTGAAAAAAGTCGAAAAGAACTGCTTGTGTTATGGAAATCAAAAAAGTAGAGGATCAAAAACTGTATGCACAAATGAAAATATTGCTGCTGTAAGTTAAAGTGTTGAAAATGAATCGACAACGTCAATTTCACATTGTTCACAAGAATTAGGCATATCTTACGACTCTATATAGAGGATTTTGCATAAACATTTGCATTTACACGCATACAAAATTTAATTAACCCAGAAATTGAAAGAAAGAGATCATTTACGTTGTAATTTCACTAGCTGGATTATTGAACAACGGACAGATTCATTGCTTTCAAGCAAAATTTTGTTTAGTGATGAGGCTCATTTCACAATGGGTAGATTCGTTAATAAACAAAATTGCTGTATTTGAAGTGATGAAAATCCTCGTGGTATTCATGAAAAATCTCTACATCCACAAAAAGTCACTGTTTTGTATGTATTTTAGACAAATGGAATCATTGGGCCATTCTTCTTCGAAGATGATGTTGCTACTATGAATGCTGAGCGATACCAATCGATGTTGAGTGAATTTTTATGGTCAGAATTGAATCTTGATACGTCTAATATCTATTTCTAGCAAGACAGTGCTACATGTCACACAACTCGAGAAAACATTCAATTTTCGCGATCAAAATTCCATCAACCTGTAATTTCACGAAATGCAGATTTCAATTGGCCTTTAAATCGATTTAACACGATTAGATCTTTTTGTACGGGTTTTGAAAAATCGAGTCTATGCTAATAGGCTAGAAACAATTAATAACACAAGCAACAACATTCGAGTTGGAATTCATTGAAAATTTCGATAATCGAAGTGGTGCACAGTTAAATGATATTGTTTCACGTGTAATTATAATAAATCATACTGTCAGTAAAAGAAAGAAACTTGTAAAAATTCAAAATAGTTTGTGTTTTATTAAAAGAAAAAAGAAAACATGTAAGCGTGTAAGTTAGATGATCCTACATAATATTTTTCGATATAAAAGAACGTGAACAAAATTAAAACGACGTTTACACTTTTTCGTAAGTGTAAATATTTGAAAAATATTTTGATTTCTCTTCGAAGGTGAACAAGTAATACGACCGAGCTCCAATAGGGAGAAGTCAGAGAAATCGTGCAGAATTTTACTTAACAAAGCAACGATCCAGATTGGTTAAATGGAGGATAAACCTATAAACTTTTTCATCTAACTGCTGAGAATGTTCAGCTACACAGGTTTTGCGACGTAAACTCGTAAAATCGGCGAACTGCCTTCTTTTTTTATCATCACGTGTGCGACAATGGAAGGTACTGTGATTCAGGCTAATAGCATTCGGTGAGATGGGTACCATTGTGAAAGTCATCGAATAACACTCATTTTTATTTCTTTGAGGCGAGAAGATAAAACAATGGTACAAAAAAAAAAATATATATATATATATTACAACAATTCGCGAAAACGAATCTATGGTTCGCAAAGTTTTATTGTAAATGTACGCTTACCGTTCGCAGCTTATTCTCGGTGTCCTTAAATTGCTTGCGAAACTGAAGTTGAAGATCCTCTTGGTCCCAAACTATTTGTTCCAAGCCCACTGCGTATTTTTGCATGTACTCGTAAGCATCGATGAGGGCTGTGTCAAGCTACACAAATTTTAAACAAATTTTCATTTTACTGTATTAATTTCCTTTCCTTCCACAATGTTTCATAAATGATTAATGTAAAACATTAGTTCTACATTCCTATAGCCATGAGTTATTTATACATTTTCATATATATTCAATGTATTGTGTTTGCAGATGAAGAAGTAAATTTTGTCATGTAAAAATGATTAACTGTATCTAAATCTAATATTTTAAACATAATTATGTGAATATGTTCATCTTAAATTAGAAGTATGTTCAGACATATATATTCAATGTATGATTCATATAAGATAGCTGCATGCAATGTCAAACTAGACAAATAGTGAAAAAACAAAAACTTTTCAATGTAATTTTCAACTTAGTATTATAAATAACAATTGTGTACTTCGTTAGAATTTAATAAAATGTTCAATGAATTATTATATTTACTTTCATTTTTTTTTTTATGAATAAAGAAGGGAAAGAAATGAAGACATAAATCAACATTCATATATACCTCTAATTTATCGAGGTACTCCTGACCCAGCTGTTCTCCTAGTTGTTTGGGAATTTCTTTTGATCCAGGAAGCCAATCGTAATGGTGGTCCTTAAACGTCGAATGTAAATCAGCGAAATCAATATTGAATGTTCGTTTAGCCTGTGAAATCACGACAAAAAATTCCACGTGTAATTAAATGCATTTCTTACTGAAAGAGAAAATGCAACAGTGTATTAAGTAAATTATGAACGAAATATCGTTATCCATCCCCCAAAGTACAGAAACCATACAAAAAAAGAAAGTGTATTGCTCTTTTATAACAATTTTTCAACTGCTTTATACGTGTTACACATGACAGCTTTTTACGTCTCTCGAGAGGAAACAAGCCAAATCAGTCCAACTTTATTGATGATCTTCATGGTTAAATATCACGCGACGAATAATATTAAAGTAAACTTGTAATTTTCTAGTCAGGCCTCGTACGCAAAACCAATAATTTCTCCGCCCATAGGAAATGAAACGATAACAAGCAAAATGAACATAAAACGGAACGAAGAGGGCGGTCAGGCGCACAATGTAACAAACTTCTTAACGAACAGAGAATATTTTCTTGAAGCTAACTGTTATGCTAGCCAGCAAATAACCTATATTCGCACGTTAAAGGTACCAATGATCGGCCATGAAATACGAAATGTCTTTATTTGGAAAGTTTGCGCGATGTAGTTTACGTTGAATACCGTGGCAGTTCATACATATGCAAAAATTTCGCGCAGCTCCTTTATTACGAGAGTAGTATGGTTCAATAACAGGTTAGCGGTTTTAGTCACCGATTAAACAGGCAGCAGCGCCTCTTGTTCACGATCAGTCTCCCGATATTCTTCGTTCCTGGTACGATGTGGAATATAGACGAGCTACACTGACGGATGAGTAAGCCCAGACATTAGTATCACAAAATCCTCATGTGTACAACACGCGCCTAACTCGAGCTTACGTTGATGACTTTTTGAGAATACCAAAGTGGATCAGTTTGGTAAAAACCTAGACGATCGTTATCTAGAAACTACTTGGAAATCCAGGCGTTGAGCCAGATGCGCTAATTACGTTACCCAGACATTCATCCCTACCATTGCTCGAAATGCTATGAATCATTGGTAACACGATGTGAGCGTTAAATAATGTACCGGAAGGAAGGGAAAAGCCCATGTTGAGCAGTTCGTGTCACCGTTTTTCGGGATATAGTATGAGAGTTTACGTTCCGCGAAGCTTCAAGCGCCGCACGTTTCGTGTAAAAGGATCTAACGCGATCGCAAGGTCGCGTTGGCACGTGCTCGAATAAAAAATCACGCGAGAAAATTCGAATTTTGCCACGATACGGTGAAGGATGTTAAGTTTGTAGTAATCGCGACCGGTGAGGAAGTTTAACGATGCTTAAAACTGCGATAAAAATGTAACCCGATATATTTTCGATATAGTAGTGTTCGTATAGGCGATTGAATGTCGTTAATCTTCGTGATGGCTTGATCAAACTTTGTAATTTGAGAATTGCTTCTAATTAATGGTAGAAATACATTGGCATAAATTGTACGTTACGTTTCATTCAAGATTTGTTATTAACCCTTTGCGGTCCGTGATGTTTATGCTATTTCGTACATTTTTCTATTTTATTTTATTTTCTGTATAAATACACACACGCGCGCGCGCGCACACACACACATACATACGGCGTTATCAATCCGGCGGTACAAGCCGTGAGTAGCTGAATCTGCATGAAAAAATAAGTCGTAAAAGAAGAATAATGTTTTTTCGTTTAAAGTTTTGTTTTCGAGTAAATCGGTGTTGGAGGTTCGTACATTTTCGTTGAAGTACGCGTACGTATGCTTTCATATAATCTTAATTATGTTCATGCCTGAAGGATATGATTGTACTGTACCAATTACTGTTCCTATTTTTAACATTTAACTAAGAGATAAATATTGAAATAGAATTATTTTTTAATTAATTCTCCCATTTGAAAATGTCTCCCATTTGTTGGTCAACATAATTGAACCCTACGTAGGACACTTCTGTGAACAGTTTCTAGGATGTTTTCTCTTTTTAAGGGTTCAAATGTAAACAGTATTTTCTGTTGAAGATGTTCCCTACTTGTGATGTCTCTGTCATGAATAAGTAATTTAATATACCACCAAAAGTAAAAATCTATTGGCGTCAGGTCCGGTGATCCTGGTGGCCACGACACTGTACCTCCAAGACAGATCCAGATGGAACATTTATTTGTTAAATAGTTTCTTACAGATCTGCTGAAGTGTGGTGACGACAAAGACTGGAAGTTTGACACGGGAATAGCAACAAGTCGTGACAGTGATGAAGTTCATGTGCATAAATGTAACACATACCAGTCTATAGTGTAGTCAAGTGTATGTGAACTTAATGAATTTTCCACATCGATTTACTCAAAAACAACGCCTTAAACGAAAAAACGTTATTCTTTCTTTTTGACTTATTTTTCCATGTAGATTCCCTCACCTTGTGACTTGTACCACCAGATGGGTAACAGTTCGCATATATTTGTACAAATTTTCTGTTTGTTATACAATTATTCTTGAAACAACTTGCGTCGCTTCAGTAATGTGATATCACATTCAATATAGAACTGCAAAAGGTTAATACAACGAATGCTGCAGTACAGATTTTATTAGAATCGAGAATTCTAGAGCTTCCATTGACACGAATTGTTCGAATTGTTCTCAGTGCTTTTAAACATTGTAGAAACTGACTGAAAAAGTCATTAGACATAGTTGAAACTATGAAAATATTGTATCTCGACGAATTATTCTTCAAAGACTTTTGTCAATTTCTAAACTGTAATGATAACCCGCGGAATTTCTCCAAAAAATTCCAACGTTGAAGTATTATCATAGTAGAAAGTAATGTGCTTATATTTGTGTGCGTATAAGTGCTTACGTTTTAAGATAACTGTTTCAAATACATATCGATTGATTTGTCTCGCGTTTATATAAGCACCTATATCATTGAACGTGTCTTCGACCTCGCATCTTGGACCAGCTGGCCCGTACAAAGATAACATAGTTATCGAAGCCCTTATCTGGACCCAGGAATGGAAATAATCATCATACGATACTACTCTCACGACCTGCAGACTGCGATAATATTTCGACAAGCAAACAACATTCCTTAGAATTACTCGGCTGCCAGGAATAACGTACTCGATAGATTGTTTATTATCATAAGTAACGTCTAATGTCGTCAATTAAAGAGTTCATATCGCCTAAAACCCGTTCATACAAACTTGCATCAAAAGGCTTTCAAACAATCAACAAGTTAGATTCACGAATTGAATTCGGAAGGGAAAGAAGAACGAATAAAAGTGTGGGAATCACGAAACGAAACTCATATACTTCTGCTACAACATTTTAAGTGGCTTGTCTCTGAAGTTAGCTGTCTTCCATCAGTAATCGATCCTTCTTCATACTCAAACAGTTACGAAACCATCCAAGGGGACACAGATACTTTGCAACACAGAAATTTCGTATTGGGAACATTAAACACAATGATTAAAACAGAACGGTCCTTGGTTTTATCACGAACTGTTATTATCATCGACACGATGGATAATATTCATTGTTGAAGAATCTTCGAGAGTACATATTCACGGGTTCGTGAGTAAGGATCGAATGGCCAATTAAATAATTTTACAATTATGTTACACGAACGATCACCTTAATAAATACATTAAAACGTATCCTTACACGTTCATTTCTCAATTGATCATCTTTCATCTCCCTACATTTCTTTTCATTTCCTCCCGAATTAAAACGTTCAAATGAACTGCACGAATTCCGTTTACAAGTTTCGTTAGCTTGTTTCTCTTTTTTTCTTTTTATTCGACGCTTGTTCGTTAACCATTGCACTCTCTATACAATATACACACGCACCTTCATCTTGCAAAGAACAAGGAACTTGTAATGCGCCTTTTAAAGGTCATGTTTTATCCATCTTGGAACGAACAGGTCGCGAATATCTGCAGGTCAGGTGAAATGTGTGGGTTTCTCGTATTGCTGCTCGTTTCAAGGCAATCACGAAGAGGTTTTAGCGAGAGAACGGATAGAAACGGGAGAAGAAAAAGCGAAGAATGAAAGGAATTGTCGCTAACAACCACTGGCGGCGAGCAAATCTGAGACGCGGGTCTTTTGTGCCTCGTAAAAGTCTCCTCGGCCACACCAGGGCACGAATAATCGTAAAACCGGGCTGAAAACTGACAGGAAGTAGGCTGGCAAGAGTAGGTATGGTCTCTGCGGTACTCTCGAGGACCCGTCAAAATCAATTAGCCTCTCAGTCTTTCTTCTAGCACGGCTTCACCGCTCCACCGCTTATTAGAAGTTATAAAATTTCGGTGCGACGGCCTCGAACTGATCGAATGGCTTGCTGTTGCTCGCGACTCTACGGGACACAAAGGAATAACATTTTATACCGATGAAAATCTTTCCATTTCGAAACACCTTTTCCACTCAACTGATCTCTCTCTCCCCTCTGCTATATTTTCAAATCGTACAGGTTTCACTATCTGCGTTGAACAACGCGAAACAAAACGAAGGGAAAGGACCAATCGTGAGAAATCAACAATTTTCAAAAGAATTTCAAAATAATAGAGAATTAGGTACTTTTCAATCGATCGGAAAATCATGTGGAAAATTTATTATTTGACTTGAATATTATTATGCAATGGTAATTGTTATCTGAAGAGTACATCTATCAATAGGTAGCTAATTAATTTTCCAAGATGAATTTTTTAGAGACTTAGAGAAGTAGTTCCGGAGAAGTTAGCAACGAAACGTATTTGAAAAATGTGTCAACATTGAATGAAACCGTACGGACTCAGACCTGCCGACTAGCAGAAAATACATGTCGTAGTGCGTACTGAATGTATCGAGGCGAGTAAATGCACTGGCGGGTTGTATATCCGGTCTGCGCTTTAGTATGCAGGTAGAGTGCCGGTGTGGTGTATAGATGCCCCATCCTTGGCGGGGAGGGGGAGCTTCCGATTCTGATTTATTGGAATCCTCCACTTCCGATATTTTATCCGATTCCTTCACGTACCGACGCGCATATACGCGACTCGTAGACGTCGGACTTCCTATCTACGAAGAACAGAATATCGGATATGTAATCACGCACTCTTACGAGCATTTCACAAGGACGCGTCATAGAAATGATCAGGTTCACTGTAAAATTCGATTCTCGTGTCTGACCTGACGTGAAACATGTACTACAAGCATCGAAACGATTTTTACATATCAATGTATCTAGTGATTTCATATTATAAAGGTTTAACCCTTTTTTTAATATAAAGTGACTCCCATTAATATTCGGACACCATTTAAAACAGAACTTCTTTGAAATTAGGCCAAACAACATGAGTTCTCTTTTCTGAGAAGTTGGAGGGATTAATTTACTAGACGATGTGTATAAACAATTCTGAAAAACTTACGATTGCAAAGAAATAAAATAGTGAAGACTGCTTTTTGCAATTTTTTGTTTAAGTCTGTAATGAAAATTCAAAAAATACCTTTTGCAGATTTATTAAATTTTTATCGAAATTGGTTAACGTTGCTGTGAGCTGCAAAACGAAGTTCTTCAAAACTTTCGACATAATGCTACATTCAATCGAATGATTCTTACATTTCGATCAAGTTTTCAATATGTGTATAACTAACATAATTCTACAGAAAATATTTTTTTAAATTTTCTTAAATTAAACTATAATATTTTTATATTTTTTTATATTTTTTATATTTTTATATTTTATATTTTTATATTTTAATATTAAAATATTTTTTTAAATTAAATTTTTGAAGGTATAAAAAGCGACCTTTACTATTTTCTTTGTAGTTCCAATCAGTTGACATCTTTTCAAAATTTTTTGCACATATTATCTAGTAAACTAATCCTTCTAATTTGTCAAAAAGACTCACGTAGTTTGGTCCAATTTTAAGAAAGTTATTCCGTTCTAAATATTAATGGGAGTCACTGTACATCTTAACAAGAATAATGTATACAAAATGTCACAACTCGCGACATCGTAATACCATGCAGCAACAACGCTATTATCAGCTGTTAAATTTATAAAGTTGATCAACTAAATATCTTGAATCTACCGTATACGATAAGATTTCTAAACAAAGGATTCGCATATGGAAATGATATTATGATACACAGTAAGATACCATGCGACGGCAATTTATTTCACAAAAACATTCTTCACGCTTCGATATTCCGTGACTATTTAATCTATCCTCACTTCCACAGAGTATCTGCCGACGTTGAAAACGATAACGATAACCGGAAAGTGACGTCATTGGACCACCAGACAGTGCGTCGCCTAGAGTCAATATCAACAGAAACGTCCTCAGAGGCCCCCTTAAAAGCCGACCTCTCTTTCTCTTATATACCAAGCTTCGAGAAATCTGGATAATGTTCATAGAAACAAAAATAATTCCGCACTGTGAAACACGGCTCGTTCTAAATGACGCAATTCGTTTGCTCGTGAACGACGTTTTCCCAAGAAGGGAGAGGAAAAGAAAGAGACAACCACAGAAAGAGAAAGACTGTTAGTGAACCAAACGGTATCGGATTATGCGCTGACTTAGAAAACATCGGTATCAAGTATCGTGAAGCGATTATGTAACGGTGACTTTGGTGGGGCCACAGGGCGGAACGAGCCCTATACGTACGGAAAGACATACAAATACCCTTTATGGTCGCACGCGTTGAATGCTAATCTTGTGTATGTATGTACACGTTTCCAATAGGCAAAAATCTTGGCGGTAAAATCGTAGACTGAGATCTTTCTTCTCGATGAAAGGTTCGTCATAGAATAAAGCACATTACACTATTAACCCTTTGCCTCATATTAGAATAGAAATAGAAATTTAAATAGACGTATACTTCTTCCTTTGTTGCACATTGATCATAATTTGCACCACGAGTGTGACTCATTATTATAAGGCAAGAGGTTAATAAAAATCATGTTAACTACAATTTATCGATAATTATCCTCATTTCATCGATAATAATATTTAGAAAACAAGTATTGAAATATACAACAGCATAGTTTCTTGTGGACAAAATGTAATTTTAAACTGCACGGTGCACTTTTGTTATAATAGAGAAACAGGAAGCGCATAGAACGGTCGACAAAGATGAGTCAGGTTGAATCCAAGAATTCGGCGCAAAGTTAGAGACCCGGAATCATGTTGACACGTGTGCATGGTGCATAACTAGGGAGACAAGCTTAATCTGTCCGAAAAAACGAGAGTAAAGTTTCGCGTGTGTAACCGTACCTTCGATCCTGCGGTTTCCACGTCTCTTTTTTCGGATCGTTTCAGAAGAGGAACCTTGAGCAACGAGAGGCCGAACCAGGTCCGTGATTTATTGTCCTTGGTTAGAGATAATAAGGCCCGATCGGCTGGGAAGATTCTTTCGAAACGAAGGATCTCGTCGCACGGATCTATATATATTTTTTTCCCCCTCAGGATCACTTACACATTTGAAGATACTCGCAAAAAAAAAAGAAAGAAAAAAAGAAACTTGGCAAAAGAGCTACCTGCCGCTTGGCAAAATATTACGAATGACAATGATGAACGTTATAGATTACACACAGAACGGAAATCAGACAGTTTTCCTTTTCGTTCGAAGAATTTCATCTCGGATGATTATAACACTGTGCATTTCCACCGTGCAATTACGAGTAATCAAAAAATTGCACGGAACGCTTCGCAATAAGAGAAACGGAGTCATTTTATAACCATGAGCCGCTTTCCAACTTATTCCGCGGGAAAAGTCTGCTGAACGAATAATCGAATACACCAAACGACCGGATGTCTCGTTAATAATAATAAGTGACACTTGCTTAAAATATGAACGAGTAGAAATGTGTTACAGCGAAGAAAAATTATTTCCTTAAACTTTCAATTTAAAAAAGAAAAAATACTTCCTTTCCATTGATTTTGAAATAGAAAAGAATATTTTCCTATTCTCAAATGACATAATAATTGCAACGGAAACATAATTGTATAATTAGCAATAGATTAGAAAGAAAAGCAAGTTACGTTTCTGAGATAGTAAACACATATACTTTTCAGAATTCAATCCTATCACATTATCCTTTCAAATTTCATTTTCATTTATAATATCGACACGCCTCACTTTCATTTTCTCCCTACACATATTTCATATAATTACCATTTAACGGGACAATCCGTATTCCGTAGCGTTAAAATTCTCAAGCCAAGGATAGAAAAGACGCGAAAAAAAAAAAAGAACAAAGTGGTATATCAAATCAAAAAGTGTATTCTTGAGCGGCTACAAAAGTCTTGGACTTGTAAGTCCAAGATCTCTTTCGAAGGTCTGTGTGACTCTACGATCAACGTCCGTACGACCGGAAGTACTGCCATAACTGCCTTCCGCTCGATGTCCCCTTTCCCCGTCCGATATCCCACCAGAAGTCACGTCGGTAATTATTGAACCATTGATGAACTTAATCTTCGTCTCCTATCGACGATATATAGCGCGTGAGTAGATCACGCCGTAGATGTTCGAAATTGATCCGAGATTTTTAGAACGTACTTTTCTCAGGGGTTAGGGGGAATGGATATTGAGAATATTTCTCTCGGCGAAACAAGTGTGGAAAAAGAAAAAAGATGACGAAGAAACGGCATGTACTCACGTAATCTTCACGAAAAAGCTCCGCGTGCATCAGTGCCGTTTTCGCCTGAACAACAACTTGGTGCAGAAGCTGCGAGTCTGTTAGCTGCACCACATCCAAATCACCGGTAAAGTCTTCGGCTGCAAGGCCACAGGGATTTACCCACTTCGGGGGTGAGCTCAGTCGTCTATCCTCGAGGGTCATTGTCGGAGCGCTGTGCACCGAAACCACGAGCAGGGTCACCAGAAGACTGCCTAACCCTGAAAGTCAAATCGAACATCCAAAATGATTACATGGATAACGTAATACCTGGGACGTTTGAAATATGATACGTTCACTACCATTAATTCGATACATTGAAAGAAAGTAATCGCCTATAAATAGTTCTCTCTCTCTCTCTCTCTCTCTCTCTCTCTCTCTCTCTCTCCGAGTCGGCCTATAAAAACCATGATGTTAAGGATAACCTAACAACCGGTTGAAACATCGAGAATTCAGTGATGTAAAATCGTGGTTCGCCAAACTATGATGCACCATACACAGCCGGTAATACGGCGTTCCCATTAATCGGCAAATTTTTTATCACGATCTCACCACGTTCGAGTATAAAAATACGAGAAACGAGTAGAATCGAAGCGTCGAAAAGGTAGTTCGGTTAATTTCATCTGTATCAGTGGTGTATTCCAATTTCTGATCTTATTTCCAATTCATGACTAACTGCCGCGGTACATTATTAACGGAATTGACCGTGTATTAAGAAGAAGATAAGAACCAGCCTCAGTGGTTTGGTAGTAATCAACGATTTGACGTGAGACTCTCGGGAAAGATGCCCTCGAGAGAAATCTCCGAGCTTCCGGCTTGTTGCTTCTACCTTCCCCGTGTTCCCTCCACCCTCGGATGTTTCTCTTCGTCGATAGTAAGCGCCTAAATGGTAGATTTCGATCGAGACCGTCTTATGATCATCTGGCAGTTTCGGGATCACCGCTCGTCGAATTACATCCACACGAATTCGTCGTCGCATTATTTCACGAGTTACGACCCTTGATGAGGGGCCTGGGATCACGTGCACCGCTACGACGACAAACCATCAGCAGTCGCGTACGCATTCGGAAGATGTATAACCACCGCGGTCTACCGTGTACAAATCCTCTTTCTCCGTTTAAACGTCGTCGTCTTTCTTCCATGATATTGCCAAGTATGCACGCTTCAAGCGAATACCTTATGTTTGATACGTAACGCGAGTGTCTAACCGATACTTGCCTATTAACATTGCGCTTCTTCTAAATAACGTTGTTCGCCATTAAAGTGTTCTTACTAAGCCAAATAGTGACATACTGAAAATGCATTAACCAAGTTTTATACAAACGTAGCATCGTGACAAGCAGTAAATATCGATATCATTCTCGTTTAATTAGTACAGTACAGAGAATAGAAACCTACGGTTACGTTGTTTTTCATTTACAGCAAATGTATGATTAGTTAAAGAAAAAAAAAAAGGAAAGGAAAAAGAAAAATTACGAATAGATTGGAAAAACTGTTGGTTCGTGTAACGGTCGGTACAAACGACTAGAAAAATCTAGGTATGTTGTGCTATCGTGTCGGGCGTTAACGAATTTAATTTTAATGTGCAGCAACGCGTGATGAAACGTGCACGACGGACGCGTTCCCGAGTCGCAAGGAGAAAAATAAGCGGACGGAGAAAGAGAGAGAAAGATACAGCGAAAAAGAAGAGACGTGGTGACGCAGTAGGGGTGGCGAGGGGGAGGGAGGGGGTGGGGGTAGAGAGACACCGCGGACACTTAACGCATATTAATGAGCGGCTTTTAAGTGCGTTTCGCGTCTTGGTGAGAGAGTAATTTGCCGTGGGGAAGTTTACACCCCGAAATAACGGCGAAAAGCGTGTCGAACGTTTGCACTATGATGATAGTATTCGTTCCTTATTTTTACCTTTTTTTTTTTTTTTAGACACCCGGTAAACTGTTCGGATTCTCGCTAACGATAGATCGTACGTAGACGATGTATCGTTTCTTCGGTTATCCACGGTGAACAGAAATGTACGACGATAAAATAGAAGGCACGCGCCACGACGACTTTAATCGTGGCCAGATTGTATTGGAATTTAGTGGAGAAATAGATAGGTCACACATCGTACATACGAGGCTTGCAGGAAGTTTCGATGAAAGTCACGTGAATTTACTCGTACTCATTTGCATCGACACGTGAGTCCGACGATAAGGGAACGCGCATGCACCACGATTAATTTTTGCCGCTCCGTTGGTTTGTGCGTGAGATGCGGCGCAAAGACGACGACAACGACGACGACGACGACGACGACGACGACGACGATGACGGCGGCGGCGGTGCGCGTACGTTTTCGCGTTTCTGTGAATTTTTCAGCTTGGGGAATGGTAAAGAAAACGAACAATTCAGTAGAACGACGATTAAAACAGATAAATGCGCAATTAGGATCTAGCCGCACCGTGGAAACGATATCGTTAGCGCGCGATTTTTCCGTCAGTGCGATGAAAAAACATCGTGTACATCGGAAAAAGCGCCTATTCAATAATGCGGCAAGTATTTTTATCGTACCAGAAGTTGCCATGATTCAGGTAAATGATCTCAAACGTCTACGATTATATTTCCTTACTTGTCGCTTGTATACGCATCGTGTACTTTCTCCAGTTTCTTTAATTGCGCCACGTTTTTGCGCCACTGAAACTTAATTGCTATACGATATGTCCTCCGTGACCGGCCAAATTTGTCCGGGAACGGAATTACGATGATAGGTGCTCTTTCGAGTAAGTTCGCATTCTTAAGCTCTAAAAAAACCAAGGAGCCACCTGGTGGCTTGTAATGTGCAACCTTGCCAAGTGGAGTGTGTATCATCGGATTTGCTTCGTGTAAAGCTACAATGATACCTTGGTTATCTCGGGCATGTATTGTTACTTGTACACACCGGCTACACATCCATATTTGAAAAGAAATTGTTCCCTTTATTTAGAAAGTGAAATCTTCCGATCAACGGTTACACGTGTCAACCTTCAAAATTAACAGATCAACCTCTCTTTATCACAGTTAAAAATAACGAAATATGTAACATATTATTTGAATTGAAGTACAATTATCGAACTTATGAACCAGTAGAATATTCTTAGATTCAAACACCAGATGAAACCGATCGAAGTGTTTTCCATCGAATCGTCGGATTCGTCACGAACATTTTTAGTAGGTGGTCATCTAACGGTCAAATACTCGCATCTTTCGTACTTTCGCCCCGTGTGGCCTGGATGGTGTTGACGGTACAGCTAGGACCTACCTCAACGACGACGCTCGGCAACAGCGTTCCAACGAAATTCCTGAGAACCCGCGGCTCCATGGAAAAAAGTAAGACGCGCAAAGCCAGTGGACACCGGTGCAAGGTGCATCTCTGCTGTTAGCTGGCAAGAAGATGGTGAAAAATGCGGTAATGACGCACTGTCTTCGCATTGCTCGCGACAATTATACCCCATTACACCCGTCCCATCACCCCCTTATCATCCAGATCGTGTCCATGCTCAGACCAGAGTGCGTTGCGGTAGGTCGTAGTGCGTAGCAAGTGTATACGTTTACCGATTTATTGCATCTTCCCTTTTCTCCCTATCATTCATCCATTTCGATATATGTACATTACATAATTGTCTATATTGTATACCATGATGTTTCGATATAGCAAAGAAATATTTCGAAGTTAGGGGTTGATTTAACTTTGACACCAAACGTCTCTCATTTCGAACGTATCAATTTCATACAGGGTAATTGTAATCCAATTTCGTGTAATCATCAGTTAATTAATACACCGGAAGTAAGAGTAACGCATAAGAATTCGCTAAGAAGAAGTGACGTATACAAATTTTACGAACTGATGCGATACCATTCAGAACTCTGTGGATTCGTGAGTATTCAACAGGTGGGTGTGTTGAACCCGCATGCCGCAATCGGAATGATATATTTTTCGCTGATTTCGTGTCAAACTCGTCATTCGAAAGACATACCTATTTTACATTCGATTGAAAAAAATTTTGGATTAATGAAGTGGCGGTGTAAAATGGAATATCGTATGCAACCTGGCTATGTTCGAACAAAAGAACGAACGAAAAGGTGTCGGATAATGAGGACCATTGGAAGAAAGATGACTAATGCGTTCATCGACTTGTTCAAAAGTGACGTCAAACCACGAGAGAAAATGCCAGCAAGGACAATCGATCGGAAAGGAAAAAAAATCATTGTATGAACACGTTTATTAAGTACCTGCTACGTTGAAGTCTTGTCGAAACGCGTGGACTATCTTTCATTTTTACAATACGTCACTTTAAAATTGATACTCTTTGACGTATACTGACAGAGGCTGCAGTTAATGAACGATATGAATTTTCTTCGATGCGCAATTGAAGCAGAAAGTCGATGTGAATCGTAATGGGTGATTCTTTCATAGACAGATTCGTTCTACGATGAAATCTACATCTCTCCAATTGCAGAAATAATTGAAATTAAACTTATGATTTGTATTTTTTTTTTCTCTTTTTTCTAATCTCCGCAAAAACCTGTCACATTCGCTTTGAATGAATGCAAGTAAAAGTGTTGGACAAACGAAGGAGAAAAAAGAGCTAGCGAAAGATGCTGAACGATCATTACGTAAGGAAGCATTGATTTTACGTGAGTCAGCGTCAGGTGTATAGATGTGTATTGCAGTCTGAACGAACCGAGAGAGACATAAAGCGATAATGAATGACATCTATAACGATATACGTTTTTTCTGTTAACTGTAACTCACTATACGGCAACTTATGTCTTCGGCACGAGATTCAACCGGTGCAAATTCGCAAGTGTTTGTCAAGTTATTAATCGAACAATTTGAAATGTACAACAAGAAGAGTGACCTTTTTCTTTAACATTACTAAAATTAATTTTCATTCTGATACAATCGATCGAAAAGAAAGAAGTAAATCTTCATTAATTCGATCATAAGTAAATTAGTCAACGTAACAGTGGTAACAGTTACGTGAAATTATAGAAACGGCAAAAAAAAAGCGTGAAAATATAATCGCACAAGTGGAAACAACATATTTCGAACTATGTTCGAAGAAATCATTATAACCGGAACGAGGATGTAATTTTTATTTTGACAATGAACATTCGGGCAACATAAAACAAGCAAGTAGTTGTATAATATCCGTGCCCAAAATTCATATCCACTATCACAGATTTCAGCGAATCAAAGGTGTTGAAGATTTTCTCTATCGTGAAAATAATTGTTTCGCTGCTGTCATAAAAAAAGACACACGTGAAACAAACTACTGTTTACAAAATATCAAGTTATTTCACACGGACGTGAAATCGTTAATTTTACTACTCGTATTTTTTTAAAGTTTAGGCTTAGATTTTTTTTAATGAAGACCGAAATGACATCTGTTCCAACGATTCGCCAAAAATATTGCACGTGAACAAATGAAACAAGACAAAAGATTTTATTATATTTTAGCAAAATTGCTCTCCCAAGCAAACTATATCTTAGCGATACAGATTAATATTTTTGAAGGAACTATCGAGTCGTTGAACTCCTCGACAATCATAAACAAGATAGAAAAGAAGGGAGAAATGGAGAAGCATGAATGACTATGCATGTTTTCTTGGCAATCATTGGTACTGAATGATCATCGTGTTCTGTAGTCAGTAGGTTCGACTTACTCAGCCACGTGGTCGCGGTGACGGATGCGTTGCGTCTCGATCGTATCCCCCGATCGTCATAAAATGCAGGTACGAGGCACGAATCACATGGTAAGTGTTTCTGTGTGTGATCACTTTTTTCTATTCTCGGTGCAATTACCGCTGTGTATCGAGGATTTGCATCCAATACTGCTTTATACCGTTTCGTTGACGTTGTCATATTACTAGAGGCCACGGCGTTTGTCAAGCTGTTCGATGAGGTACGATGATCGAGTACTCTATGCGAAGTGGTCCTTTGGTCACGTGTCAGAATTGCTTCCATTGTCATTTGTCGATTATAATAAGCGCTCGCTGTATCCTCCATAATTGTTATATTCGCATAACACTTGATCACACTTCTCGTCGCACGCAGGCACTCGCGGTGGCGCGTGGCAACCCAAGGAGTAAGTGAGATGTATCTATCTTCGCGTGTCTCCACACCAATGTACACCGTACTGTTTACGTCGAGGCGCGGGTCAGTGGTACCTTGTCATCGAGCGTATAAGTATGTACGTAGGTGAAAGAACCACTAATTGCCACAAAGGGTGGTTTCTTTCATACACAGGTGCAGTACCCGTGACAAAAAAACAAAACCCAGAGAAAAATAAAAAAGAATAAAAAGAAATGGAAAAGACACTACTACTAAAGTGTCCACTCTCTGTTCAATCGTAGGACTCGCCGGTTGCCTTCAGCTACCGGGAGTGATCACACTTGAAAAACTGTCTGCACAGAATCACAACCCGTTTGGCACTGGTCCTGACACACGCGATGCACTGATTCTTATACGAGGGGGGAAGGGGGTTACGAGAGCTGTCTCAGAGGAAGGCAGAGGGGGAGGTGGTTGGTAGGTGGTTAAGAATGTGGCGGAGGGGTACACGTGGAAAGGAAAAAAGAATCAGTAGCTTGGTTACACCGTTAAGGGTGGGCTGGTGTGGCGGCAATTGTGATGCTTTCTTTTCTTTCGTTTATCGTCCTTTTCTTAGTTTTCCCGGTTGTCTCTTGTACGACAGTTATCCCTTTCACTGGTTGTCCCCTCCCCCCCATTGGTTCTCTCGAGTCTCAGATCTTTTCGGCGTTTTCAGCCCTCCTCTTGTCGGTACCTTCTTAGTGGCACGCTAGTGGGGTAAGGTCATACCATACCGAATGTCAGGAGGTGACTGAGGTCTTCGTCGCCCTCGTCTGGCTGAGTGTATCGAGTGTATCACCTCTCGCCTCTGTCCGAGTTAACCACGGCGCAGAGAAGGTAGGTAGGTAGGTAGGTATAGAAACAGAGAAGGAGAAGCCAGCTATAGGCAGGCGAGCGAGTAGAGGCAGGCTGTTCGTTCGTCGTTATAGTAGGAGTGAACCTGCGTAAGGGAATGGAAGTGGAAGGTGGACTTCTGTCTGTCTGCCTTGCTTGTCGGTAGGTCGTTCTCTTGTCTTGTCCTTCTCTATCTATTATATTTCTCTTTCGTACTTCTTTCCTCTTTTCCTTCTTCTTCCGCGACCAACGTTCTTTTCCTCTTTTATCTCGTGCAGCCTGAGTGTATGACTATCAGTGTATGGTGGTGACCACTCGGTCGACCGGTGCCTATATACGATTATAAAGGCACCGAAGCACGTGGCCCACACCTCGCTTTCGGTCAATCCTAAGTATCCCCACTATATATCTTCGCCCTTCCTTGATCTCTTACTATCTCACTCTCTCTCCCTCTCGCCTCCTTTCTTTCTTTCTTTCTTTCTTTCTTTCTCTCTCGTCTCTCTCCCACTACCTCTCCCTATCCCACTCTCTTTTTCTCTCACCTCGAATCTCTCTCGTTCTCCTCTCATTACTCCTTGCTTCTCTCCTATTCTTCCTTCTCCCCCTGGCATCCTTTTCCTTTTGCTCCACCGCCTTCTCCGCGCTCTGCCGCCTCCTGTCTCCATCCGCATCCCTCCCCTTTGCTTTACACTCTCCACTGCCGCCTCTCCCACCACATGCAACTCGTGGGTCAGGACTCCACGACTCATTCATAACTCCCCGCGAGCAACCAGCTATCCCCACTAAACGCCCTCCATCAGTTTATCCCCACTTTCCACGTAGTGGAAGCCGGGCATCTAAACGAAGCGATCTCGACTTCGCCTCACGATCACCCTGCTGGAAGCTCGACGCTATACGGGCACGTTCCGCGGCTCCTCCAACCGTGCCACTCACAGGTGCACCGCGATACCATCTACCACAGATCATTGAACATCGACTAGTCCTCCTCTGAACGGATGCTGCATTTTTATTTCTCTTCTTACAAACAAACTGAATGGATTTATCTATTGGTCCGAAAGCTTTCTGTAAGGTTCAATCAATATTTTGGAAATTTTTCGAAAATCCTTTGATATCGTTTCTCGAGTTTCTTATACTGCAATGTGGTTTTCATTTGAATTTGTGAATTCTTTTCTGCGAGTTAAGTAAAAGAAACTGTTGTTCTTCTACTTTATATAGAAAAAGAAAAAGAAGAGCGCTTTCGTAATATCTTCCTGTCAATTTTCACTAAACGCGTAAATATTTCAAAGACAGAAACCTGTTGCAGGGTTTTACATCTTACGTTCGCTTTATCCTCAAGTGAATCGTCGGTGGTATGTCGCTTAGAAGGGAGTCCTCGCAGCTGCACGAACGTTCCCGTCGTTGGCACGCGAGCTCTTTTTCCGTACACGGGAACAGAAGACACGTCGTTAACCGGTTCGTTTCCTCCGTGAGAATCAGCGGTGCATTAATGTGTTTTTATAAGTAAATCGGTGTCCGAGAGTAAATTTTCCGTGGGGGTATCCCGCACAAGCGAGCGCGTGCGTCATTGATGGTGTCGTACGCGCGATTCTGTTAATTGCCGTTGCCGGGTGAAGACGCGACGCGACGTTCGTTCGAAATTCGTTGGCACGCCACTCTGGAGCAAGAATTTTGTATGCAGCATCCATGAAGAACAGGTTCGTCTCGCGAACGTGCAATTAATAAACAGCGACGGCGGCTTGACTTTCAACTACGTCAAAGTGAGCGTGCATGCATGTGTACGTAGCATACGTACATGCATATGAACTCACACACATACACGCGCATCATTGTAGACATAACACAACATGGAACAACGCTAATAATAGAGAAGATGACGATAATAGTAATAATTACGATATCTCACTGTTCCTGCAATAGTCTGAAGTAATTGCAACGAAGATTGTGGTGATAACAAGCTTGTCGATCGAATGCTCGATGAAGATGACAATGACAATGAGCGATTTACGTTTATTCTTTTAACGGAATGTCTTTTTTTTTCTTACGGAGAGCAGACTATGTTATTCGTGTATCGTGGCAAACCTATCGTAACTGAATGATTTATTTGCATAATTATACGTCTCTGCTTATCTATTATTAACACCTATGGTTGTTCCTGATAATACGAGTTTTCCTTGATTCGGCCTTCTCAAAGTTAGTTTAGAGTCGACTACTAGTATACACTTAATTACATTACTAAAATCAGAATAGCGATAAATTATCCGATACTTCTGTAATACTGTGTAATATGTTTGCGTACGTTTGAAAACACGAGAGGAATAACAATGGTTGATTTGTGAACTTATGTAAAGCACGAATATTTTAGTTTATTTTTTTGTGGAAATTTTCTTTCAAATTATAAGTGTTTATAAATTGTTAGAATTAAATCAATGTCATTAAATTCCAGTTTATTTATGTATATGCCCTACGCATTATTGTCAAATTATTTCAACACCTGTGATTCCATTTTTAAACTTTCTTTATATCCTCTTTCCATTTCCATGAAAAATCACGGATGTTTCCTTTTATTCACTTGAACTATGTGACATCCTCGTCACATCGAATCACGAAATGACTTCCTCGGTTCTTCCGACAGGCAATAAACAATTTTTCTCCGCAACACAGAGGAACGATATTTAATACAATTCTCTTCGATGCTAATAATATAATTTCCCCATGAATAAGCGAATTTTTCAATGAAGTTTACATGGATTTCACTGTATTTTCGTTATAAAATTTGAGGAAAGGAAGCTTGTATTTTCATTTCCTTAACTTTCACCCCTTTTCTATACTCAAATCTCTGTTTCCTCCTTTTCGTTGAAGAGAAAGAGAAGAAGCGATGCTCAAAGTTTATAAACATTCTAGTAACTAACGCAGAATTTAACATACATACCATTGTAAAAGATTGATTGCAGAGAAAGGACTTCTAGATGACTAAACGATTTCTATTACATCAGCTTTGGAAATCACGTTATGAGTAGGAAAGATCGGGGTAACGGTTTGTAGGTTTTAGTGCCACGTATTATACCTACCATGTAACGCAATCGTACCTGATTACACCTGTGACGTCATTGAAAGATCAGATAGATTTCAGGAAGTTCGCGAAGATTTCGTGGTAAAAATAGGTTCGATATTGAAAGTAAGACGGGGGGGGGGGGGAATAAATTTCGAATTAAGGTCAACCTTCTTCATTCGCGGCTTCCTTCTCTTACTTTCGCTTCTATTGGCGTGTTTACGGTATAAACTGGTTGATAGAGTGACGTAGCAATTTTCGCAATGATTATAACTGGACTCGCCAATAGTTACGACAGGATTTCGCGCCTACGAAAGCAAACGTCTACGCTGGCTACGTCACGTTTCATTTTCGGGGTCAAGTGCACAAGAAACATTGTTCGAGAAATACCAAGGAGTATGACTACGCGAGCATACCTCGATATGTAGGCATATTGTGTTATATAATGAAAAGATAGGCATCTTTACCATAGTGTTACAACTGTACAATGCAAAGTGAACTATCGACGAGACAAACCAGAAGAAAAAATGAAAAAAGTAAGACGTTCTGTTTATTGTAAAAGTCGAAATTCGATTCTATCAAATTATTGTATTGCAAAAAGAAAATGCAAGAGAATTGCTTGACATACAAAGCGATTAACTACGTGAAACGAAACTTATTGTATTCATTTTATTTATAAAATGTTCAGTGCGATTTATGTGTTCTGGTACTGAAAATCGAAAACGTTGCTAAAGTGGAGTTAGTCACTTTGACTTCTGGGGGACTCATATCCTTTTGGCTCTAACATTAAACAGTTTCGAATTCAATACTATAAAGTGTTCGGAAGATTTCTTCTTTTTCTTATAAAATCTAAAAAGAATGATTTTCAAATTTGTTAATTAAACAGTGCATTTTGTTTTACATCAAATTTTTGCAAAGATACTTATTTTAATCTTGTCCAATAGTTTCTCGCTTCTAGTGTTTCAAGTTAAAAATGAGCAATTGAAAAGAAAATCACCAATATAAAATATTAATTGAATAAATTATTATTTAATATTTATTATGTTTATATATTTTTTATTTAATTTATCAATTAATATTTATTTTTATAAACTATATTTTATTTATTAAATTTTAAGCATTATTAATATTTATGTACTTTGAATATCAAAATTCGAAAACGTTGCAAAAATAGAGTTTTTGAGAGTCACTTTGGGGTTTGAGTGGCTCATATATTTTTAACCGTAACATTAAACAGTATTCAGGACTGTAAAATGAACTGAAAATTATAAAATGTTCGAAATATTTCTTCTTTTCTTAATAAAATTATTAATTTATTAAAATTTTTTATTAAAACTATTAAATTATTATATTAAAATTTTATAAAGAGAACGATTTTCAAATTTGTTAATTAAACAGTGCATTTTCTTTTACATAAAATTTTCATAAAGATACTTGTTTTAATCTTGTTCAGTAATTTCTCAATTCTAAAATATTAATTGGATAAATCATAATTTCTTCAAATATTCACCTACTTTTCAGAATAAATATAACTGTTACGATTCGATTGTTTTATTTTTATTTTTAACCGCATTTACTTATTCTATGTAAATAAATAAAAGGCTAAGTTCCTTTTCTTCATCCCTTTCATTTAATTCCATATTCCCTTAATTTTTCGGTTAAGTATTTCAAACACTCGACAATTATGAGATCGTTAACTTCAACAGAAAAATCCAGTTTCCATTCTACGCGTTAAAGAGCTTACCTAACTATTAAGAGTAACAGCATTCGACGTAGAAATTTTGTCCCGTTCACGACAATCGATACGTTTGTAGTATTGTTCTTTATATCATTATTACGCCCCTACGTAGTAAGAAGAATTAACTCTCTACCGTGTTAATCCAACAGTTCAAACTATCGATTAATGTAATCGAGGGACATAGTAAAAAGGGGTTAAACATTAACAGCTCCTAAGTGCACGATTTAGTCATTTAACTGGACTTAATATCGCAGGATAATCTATCTGGTCCTTTCTACTATTACTCAAATCTTATAGGATTATACGGGTCTTCGGCTGGGGAAGTACACGTGCCGATTCGAGCCATCGTTAATATATACCTTCTCTTAGAAGACCTGTCTCGGCTGTCGCGTGCGTACTTGTACGTACGCCATGATTCGATCGCTCTACGTTTCAAAAATACAGTCGGGTTTCTTTTTTTCACGGATCCTTTTCATACGGTTGTAAAATTACGCGGTACATATTTCATGCAAAACTCTTACTGCAAAAGTTGAGGCAAAAATAATTGCTCTTTTTATTATTTTAAATTTGTCACCATTTTTCTTAATTACCTTGTGGTCATATCGTACACCATTTTAAAAGGTAAAGTTTGCACTACTCATTTTCGTTTAAACTATGGTTTCTATTGTTTACGTTTCTCTGTACTTAATATGAAAAACTAGAAAAAAGAAATCCAAATTATAGAGCTTTTTATAATACCTGGTAAGTGAAATAATTTTCTACCAAAGCTCTACTTTTTTTACTATATTTTCAAAAATATGAATTTGTATACAAATCCGCAATCTACAGACTGTATTGTCATAGAAAAAAGTAATACAGAACAAGAATGAAGTAGATTTTAATTTTGTTTGTAAAAAGCCATTGTCTTTATCGTGCAGGTTGGAGGAAGACTATTTCTTCAAATGATAAAACTGCCATTTGACAAACAGTGCCAAACATGATCAGATAGTGACAATAATTCTGATTAAAAAATATGAAAAGAATTGTTACTTTCCGATAAAATCAAAAAAATAAAATTTTAAAAGAAATTTATTTTAAGTTTCATACAAGATTTCTTTAAGATTTTTTGAAGGAATTTGTTAGGCATTCATATTTTTTTGAATTCTTATAAACTTTTTTATGCGATTGTAGGATAATTTTAACACCGTGTTTTGGTTTTATACAGTTTTAGAAAATTATAAAACGTGTGCCTAATTTTTCTACGTAAGTTAACTCTTTTTGCGGATTTTTTATATGCGGATTTCTAGAGACCGTTTTAAAAAGAAACTCGACTGTACACGACACTTTAATTCGCCCCTGATGTGACTTCGACCAGTAACACAAATGTAGAACCTATCTAAAATTCTCACATGAACCAAACTAACATTTTCTACCATAATTTTATAAGAATTCAACATTGATACGTGACTATCGATGGAAAGCGAAAAAGGTGATTTTGTTTTAGTTGTTCTACGCATTCAGTCACGTGGGATTTATCGTTTTCAGGGAGACTTTTACGTGACTTTAAAAATACTGTATGAATTATTAGAAAAAATAATTTCGTTAAATTAGCGTGATAATACAAATTAATATCAGCTGTGAATATGAACATAAACTTATATTTACTTTGATTGCTACTATGGTGTTTTTCCATTATCTGTTTCTCTTTTTTCTTTTCTTTTTTTTTATGAATATATTTCGACTTGTTTTTATTGCAGTTCTGTAATGTAAGTTGTATAGAAATTTAATAAGTTGATAAGGTACAGTGACTCTTCTTAATATTCAAACACCCTTTAAAACAGAATACATTTTTTTTTATTTTACAATGATAAGTATTCTTGAAAAGTTAGAAAAAGTAACTAGATGAAGCATAAAAAATTTTCTAAAAAACTTACAATTGGTAATTGCGGAATTGCGAGAAAAATAATAAAGTTCGCTGTTTATCTAAGCCTATAATGCAAATTTTTAAAAATACGTCTTATAGATTTATGTCAGTTATATACATATATAAATTTCCTCAAAATCGGTTAACGTTGCTATAAGCTGCAAATGGTTAAAAATGGCGAAAATCAAAGTTTTTCGTGATTTTCGATATGCAATAAATCAAAAGATTTTTACATCTTTTAATGCCTGTCCATTGTTTCTGTATAAACCGATTTCGATTAAATTCTCACAATGTATACAACTGTCATAAGTCTACGCATTTATTAAATATCCATTACAAGCTCAGATAAGAAAGTTGTACAAATCCATCTTCACTACTTCCTTCGCAATTCCGACCAATTGCAATTTTTTCAACAATTTCCAACTTCTAAAGAAGACTCTAGTTATTTGACTCGATTTTAAAAAAGTTATTCTGCTTCAAAAGTTATCTGAATATTAATAAGGGAATCCTATTCATGGGAATTGTATTTTTCAGGAAATAAAGTCCTGAATTCGCAATGATCGGCACCGTTTATTAATGTACTGTTCAGAATATTATTAACATCGTGCATGATTAATTAATAAGCAGGTACTAAGCTTCGCCAATGACACATTCTGCGAGGAGACGCATTTTAATTTTAAGGAGTATACTGTACGTGACCGTCCTCACGAATTTTTTTAGTAGGTTCGTTGGAGATCTTATGTTACGTGCTACATACACGTGACTCCTCTGGTATAAATAATGTAAAATAACCCGTCAGCATCATAACTCCCGACGATAACGGAAAAAACGTAGGTGTACACAGCTATTATAGTGCGAATATTGAAGAAGAAACATAGAAGTGCGTGATCAGTGCAAATATCGCATCATAGAACTAATAAGCTAATACAGAAACTTGAATTTTCATGATTTGCTTCTTTTGCAAGCACATTAGACTAATCGTGTGAAAAATATTTGCACAGATTGTTTTATAAAGTTTGCAAAATTTCCAATGCTAATATATCACCCACTTTATCGTCAATTTCAATGTTCAATTTTTTTCTTAATCATTTTTCTTCAATATAAATTTCATCGCTGCACTCTTTTAAAATAAGTCTAAACTATAATACATGGAACTGACTAAATATCTACGTTACTATAATATTTTAATTTACTTTTTACATTTACCATTCTATATCGAATACATTTCATTAACACTCTGTTTAATTTTGTTTAAATCGAAAGTTTTTTATTACCTTAACAAAATTTTCCTTTAACTCTTTGACTATGAAACTTAAACGCTCTGCGTAAAATAACCAGTTCAAAGAATAAACATACTCCAATGAACGAACGTTACTTATATCATAGGAAATATTAATACCTATCATGTTTTTTCACGTTAAAATTTACAAAACAGTTTCATTGAAAACCCATAGATATTTCATAGTGCTTTTGAACCCACAATTTGTACGCACACTGCATTCTCTTTATTCGACAGTTGTTCTCATGGCATTCCACAAGTTCAAGGTAAAGTCTTATTACTTGATATCTACGATCTGTATTTTGAGATGTGTTTAATAGTTCTATGATAAATTTGTTTTTATAATTATACTGAATTTATTTAACGAAAAATACTGCACGAATAACTAATGTCTAAGAATTTGTTAATTTCAGGTGGACGTATACATGCGTCGATAGCGAATCAAAGAGTTAGTAATTATATTCGTTCCCTTAATTCCTTCATTTGGTAACAATCTACCACCTGATAATTCGAGAACTAACTTCGTCGCAAGAAAACATTGCTGTTCGCTTCTTCTGCCACGTTACTAGAGTAACTTAAACATTTAATCAAAGATGTCAAACAAACATTAAATCGAATTACTTTGTCAATTAAAATTAGTCACCGCGTAAGTGCGTGTTTTACAAATCTGTCATCTGGGTGAATATCAGTCGCGTGCGTCACATATCAGTATCCCAGTTCGTTGATTATTTGTATGCAAGATTTTACTTCCGGTTCAAATATGTTACACACTGAGGTTAAGTGGTGACTAGTCGGCATTACGCAGAAAACGTATACACTCCTTGTTAGGTGATGAGCCACGAAAAAAAAAGAAAAGAGAAAAAAATATGGGGGAATAAAAGGAAAACGAAGAGACGAGAATACAACGGTACAAGTTGGTTGATTAATGAGTCAAATGTGGTTAGAGTTATTCTTTCGTTGGAAACGTCCACGTTTTCCGCCGAATATTGAGAGAACAAGCGCCAGGATACGCAACCGACGACACGTGATGACTTTATATCGGTGACTTTTACACGAATCACTTATCATATATATTAGTTATGTAAACTAGCCTAATTTTGTATCACGCTGTTACACCGAGTAGTTACGCATCACCGTGTAATGACTATCATCATAACCGATAATCACTTCGATGGAAGAGGAAGAGAATAGTCAGAATTCTGCATACTGACCATCGACCGTTAAGTGAAATATTACTTTGACACAATGAATCGTTGTAGGGTAATGTTGAATAATAATGCGAGGAAAGAAAACATTTATTCTTATTACCGCGAACAGTTTTTTCCAAATGTATCATCTGATTTCTTGGTTAATAGAAAATCAACCCTTTGTGAGACATTTCACATCAAATTGCATATTTTCACTAATTTTTACGATGTTTCAGGAATGAAAATACAACAAATTTATTTTTATTTAATCTTCTTGCAATTTCTCTATTGAGATACCCTTTTTCTTTTAACATCTGAACTTTCCTAATTTCTGTACCCATTATTGGATTTTGTTTTTCACAAGTCTTTAACTTGTGATTGCAATACAATTTCATATCCGATGTGTTGCTTGCTAAGTAAGCAAATTAAGACAACAGAAATTTGCAAAACATTCACAGATGTTATGAAAAAAAAAAAAACGCACCGTGTTTATTCAACAGTATTATTACTTTTTCTTTAAAAAGTGAATACTTTTATACATAAAGTAAATGTGTAAACTTTGATTGAATAAGACTCATAATATTGGAAAAATAAAATATATTAATTTGAACTTTATTAAATAAAAATACAGCGAAAATATTACTGCCTTTTAACAAGTGTCGCGGACTATATTTTGCTACTAGCGGACTATATTTTGCTCAACGATGTTTTTTTTCTCTTAATTGGTTATATTTGTAAACAATACACAAAATAGCTTTTACATAAGAATAAAAGAAATTATTTGTTTTAATTTTAATTTTTAAATAGTTCGATCAATTTGCGAAGAACATATTCATCAAACGGTATTAATGTCGGTTTCATCTTATTTTTTCCCTAATATAGAGATCTGTTCAAAATGTATTTAATATTTACATCCGATACTAACCAGAACTTGATTCTAAATTTATCAGGTTTGTTTAGCATGTACTGTGTAAATCTACATCTAATTTTAGTGAGAAATAAGTGTTCATCGACAGTAAGAGCTGGCTTATAACTGCTCTGACTATTCTCATTGTAAGTACTTGTACCATATATTAGAAATTAGGGCAAACTCATCAGTTTAGAGACATTAGCCATGCTGCGTTTTTCGATCAAACTGGATAAATTTCAAAATTTCCAAAAATGATTTGTACTCATTGTTTTTGAAAAAAAGCAGGTCCCCATTTATTATTTCATAAACAGAAAATTCACCACGTGCGTATAAAATAGCAATAACTCACATAATTTTGATAGAAAGCAGAAAACGTTACAAAACAGTGCAAATTTGCCGATCGATTGTGATAAATAAGTCAGGCCATGTACATTTCCCAACAAGAAATGAAACAAAATAGAAGGTAAATATTGAAAAACTAATAAATCGGATAATATAAAAATTGTCATAAAGTTAAATGGACAAAAGTAGTAATAATTGAATGTAGAATTTTAAATCAAATTTAACGGTTTAATGTTAACGATTTATAATCAGCTTTGCTTCATATTCAATGAGTGCCCTAATACTTATGAACGAATGTGTAGGTGCGATCTAATGACGCGTATTAGTATGATAGATGAATCTTTCGATATGACAATGGTTCCTGCGATTGTGTACAAAGCCTGAACGACAACTAATTGAGATTCGAGTTCGTCGTACTTTTAGACTTGGAATATCCCTGATGGCAAAAGTACGTATGTCTCTCGTATCCTCGATTCTACAACCGGTCGGGATTTCGCGCTCGGTATTACACAAGCGAATTCGAGGCGCGTACCAACGCATTGCCCAGAAAAACGACGTTTAACTGGTCCAAGTGGAAAAGGCGGGAGCAATTTTTCGAAAGAGGCAATTATCGATTCGTGTGGTCCCCACGATTGCGACCGTTGCAAGAAGCGGATAGAGACATCGGCCACATTCCAAGGGTACGAAAGGCATGCCGAGAACCCAATAGGGACCTCCACGTTTTCTCCCTTTCTTTATCTCACTCTTTCTGTGACCGTCTTGCTGTCCGTTTTGCCCTTTCTGCTTAACATTTCGGCCGCACAAGGACCACCCAGAACCACTCTCGTTGCCTCGCGCAATATTCAATACCCGAAGTATACCGGCCACATGAAAGCCAAAGAAAGAGATTGCGGGTCAGTTGCAAACGCGACGTTGCTTCGATTCGATCCTTGCTACTTGACGATTTTCAAAACATTTCCTGGCTCGAAGAAGGGAACGCGCGAACACTTTAACGCGATTCTTATCACTTGTATACAGTGACCAACTTCTTATTTTCCTGTTCTTTCTTTTTTGTCTTCTTTTTTTTAAATTGAATTTTAACATAGTAGCTAATACGTGATTAGCGATGATGATTTGAAGTAAATATAACACATTCGATACAATGGACTCCCATATATCGCGTTTAACACGTTATGCGTTGTATGAATTCGCGTTATAGGAAATCGTATTGTACGAGAACTCTTCTTAACACATTGCTGACCAGCTATTTCAAGACAAAATTATCCCGTGTAGCCAGCTGTTTTTTCAGAGTTGAATATACAATGAAAATATCTAAATAAGCTTGAATAAACATTATTTACACAGCATACGTTGAAATGAAACTTACTACATGTATTTAATAATTTTTTGGGATATGGTATACTGTATAACATTCATCTACGTGCAATTGTATACAAGTTTTACAAACTATCGAGTTCGCTACACTTTCCTTTGGAAGAGGATATTCTACATAACCTAGTGGGATTTTTTTCCCACTGGCAACTACTTTTTCTAGTATATGGTCTTGCAATTTTCCTGAAAGCCTCAAACGAGACTCTTTACACGGAGCTCTTCTAGAGATACCAAAAGAACTGCCAGGTTCTGTGCCGTATTTAGTTGAATAATTAGCTTTCCATTTTCTAGCTACTTCTCGAGGGAAATGTTTGTATTTCATGCTGTTTTTGTAGATTATAATTGCAGTAAATTTTAAATGCATTGCACAAGGTACAATTGATCGAAAAGAGGGCTACTTTTTTATATCGTTTTATAGTTTGGCATGTAAACATGAGTATACTCGTGATCGATCAGCAAAGTGTTAATAATAAAGTATTGTCAACTCTCCTATAATGTAATTCATTTGTACCGCGTTAAAAGAATTCAGAATTAGTACAAATCAGATTAATTCGTACCGCGTTAAGTGAAACTCAGAAATGAGTATGTACACATAAATCAGGTTGATCCTTCTGTGTTATATGAAAACTGCATTCTCAAAGCACCGCACCATGATATGACGAGTACAGTTATGAAATAAAATTATATAGTTATAAGAGGTAATAAATATTTATGTTTACATATTTCAAATTATTTTTATCGGATGTAAGAGCTCACAGAAGAAAAATAAAAAATGAAAAACAAAGTGAAATAAAAACTAAAAAACTATTTTCCAACAAAAAGAAGGAATTTGAGCTTGAAATCAAACACTATATTAACATCTATCATCACTGTCAAATATTATAGGCTCAAATCTTTTTCTTTTAATGGGCCAAATGTTCTCTTCGCTTTGCATACTTTCATTTTCGTCTTCAAACCTAGTTTTATTTTATAATTCTACTAAAATCCCTCTACCGGGGTATAAGGATCTAAGCAATTTTGTAATTAGATCCTTCTAAACTTTGCACTGCGTACTGTTGAATCATCAATTTGATCATTTTGAATAAAATAAAGTTCTAATTCTTTACCGAAACACTGCTCCTCTTTCACATAATTTAAATTTAAATTTTCAACCCATTCTTTATCTAAGCATTAATTTTGATTGAAAAAAAAAGGACAAGAATGCTGCATCGTTTCTGAAATTACAGGGGAATTCGTTATTAACTGAAATTGAACAATTGTGTATGTACGTGAAAAGAAAGCGGGGGAATTCCACGTTAATTTCAACTGTAAAGTGTAATTAAAAAATTCACGCTATAGGGAGACTGTTTAAAATAATTAAATTGTATTACATAGAAACCGCGTTACAGGAGAGCTGTCGCAGTCTTTGTTCCGCGTTATATGGAAACCACGTTTATTGTATCTCACGTAAACGTCGTAGATCATTATTTTCTTATATTTGTAAGAAAATATACAAAAACTGTTACCAAAAATAACTGAGCGCACCAAGAGGCCATGGTAATCACTCGTGACCACCAACAAAATAAACACACTATGGATAGTATCATCTTATATAACCATATATCTTATTATTTTATCAATGTAATGAAAATTCTCTTTTGACCCCCTGAGGGAATCACGTAAATCAATGTGTTAATAAATTCATTTCACTTATCAAGTCTTCGCGAAATTTACATTACACGTGAAATATTTGAAATATTATACTACATACATACATATGTATGTCGTATACGTTGCTTGAACGATAAAAGACGCGTTCTCCGCGCGATAGAATCATGAAAAAAAAGAAGAAGAAAAAGAAAAGAAACGAAGAAACGAAGAGAAACGCTCGTTTCATCCGTCTATTGTTTTTCTAATTTTATCCTGGCTTCATAGTGGTCTAAAAGTAACGTTGTTCAGGGAATAGAGTACACGTTGAAATGAAATAGAGACGCTTACCGTTGCGAGAGGGAGAGGTCAGCATCGAGGCAGCAGCGACTTAAGAATTTTCTGAGCCGTGAAATCAACGTTCATTTATCGGCGTGTTTGTGTCAACAAATGTTTTCTACATTACATCGTGAACTTACTTGCCATACAGGATCACATCGAGTGACATGAAACGTCATAGAAAATAGAATCACATTCGAAATGTTTGATAATATTTTGTAAAATGCAACGTACGCGGGGAATTGGATGAATAAAAAATTGACAAGACTAGATCGCGCACGCATATCAAGGAAAATACGATGACGTTGAAAGAAGGTAAACAAATGAGTAGCTGTGACAATTCTTTCGAAGTAAAGAAGAATCGTCTAGTTTCAATCCGTGGCCATTAGGTGTAGAAATGAATTCTTCCCAACTTTGACAATTTCAGAAGTTTTCTAAAGTCAAAGTTTTATTTAAAAAGAATGAAAAGAGATCGATCATCGAAATAATTTCCATTATTGTTAATGATTCTTTGCCATTTTTCTGGCAGCATGAGAATACCATCGCGAGTATTTCAGTTTGAATGACTGTACTGATTACATGACTTTAGTCGGAAAGAATTTAGTTCTACACTTAATAGAATATTTCACAAATAACTCTCACAATTTTATAGAAATATTATCTTATCGTTATCCTTTCGAATTGTTGCGTTTATTTCTTCCTTTTTTTACAATGTACTGTGTTAATTTTGCATCGTCGGTTTGATACACTTTGTTTTTGTTATAATAAATATTATCAATGTCATGTTATAACTATGAATGCGTCGTGTGTGTTGCTTTAAATTAGTAAATATTAACAAGGACGATAATGGAAGTTGTCAGTGACGATTCACCTATGAACACAAATATCGTTCATTTTCAGAGTTCCTACTATCAAATGTACTACGTCATTGATGATGACAGTAATATATACATATACATATATTTATATCGACGCCAGTGTGATTTACTTGATAGTCGAGTGACTGAAAAGTTTGTGACAAGAACGAAACCGCTCCATTATTTGTGTATTAAAAATAATATTTCTTCAAATATGTGTAAAACTCACCACGTAATTCTATACCACCGAGCAATATTAATCCTCTATAGTGCCGTGTGGCTTAAAAGTTACATATCCATTTATCTATACTTTTTACATTATATTTTATTTGTTTATTTTTACACTATTACATCATTCTATTATTAGATTATTTACCAGTCAATTGCTTTATATTATTTATTTCTTTCGCAAACGTGCTCAAATTTTCCGTCGATTAGTACATTTCTCTTATCGAATTTGATTTGAATAAGAAAGTCTAATCTCATTTCTGCTCCAAAATTCTCAATCGTCGACGTTATTAATCCAGTGTCGATGTGTTTAAAAATGAATCTCCCGGTTAGATCTGTTTGCTAGTTATAAGGACTTCGTCGCTGTTTTATAAGACTCACAGGCGGCATTTCTTGGTAAGTTGCAACGTAGATCATCAGGCGACGAGTCCCACGCCATGAAACATTTACGTCGCGATCACGTTCGAGCATTTCACCCGACGTACGTTATCCGACCGTGAATGTCGTTTGCACGATCGCACTCTCTAACACGCACTGTCGCGTCTCTTTTCTCGCGGCACGAGCCGATCAGCTGAGCTGGTGAGCCACTGGAAAATCGCACTCCTCGTGAACACTGAGGCCTCTCCTAGCCACTACACCCTCCTATCGCAACACGCGTCACGTGCTCAACGTTTTCCCGTGTGTTGAATGTGTTTATCTAACCCTTTAACGAAAATCGTGTAAACATAGAACAGGACCTTTGGTCAATTATCCCTTTTTAGCATCAACGATATATCGTTCCCTTTATACTAGAAGCACGAATTGTAAGAATTAACAAACGAATATGAAAAATAATGAAATAATTCTAGTATTATTTCTAATAAATAATAATGTTTTTGAAATTCTTTTTCATATATCAGTTTTTATATCGTGTTTAAGTGTAACTGTGAAATAAATTTAGAAAAAGTTTCCAATAAATATGGGAATGTTTCAGTCATTAGTTCATTTTCCCTTTATTTCTTAACATGCTCCTTTTCAAATTTCGTAATTATCATTTCAAATTATTTTTTTTTCTCAAACCTTATCAAACTACATCAGTTTGGCTCGCCACTAAAAGAGTTAATAATGTTCGATCAGTTCACGTCAACACATGCGCGTATTCAACGTGAGATACTTACAGTCAGTCTCACTAATATTCGTAAAAAGTAATAACTTTCTTTAAAATTAGATCAATCGATTTGAATTTTTTTTTGCTAAGTTAGGAGGATTAGTTTACTAGATGATGTGCACAAAAAATTTTGGTCAGAATCGTGAAGAAAATAATAGATGTCGCTTTTACAACTTTTTTTTATCTGAGTTTGTAATAAGGAAGACGAGTTATCTCGTCATTGTTTCACAAATACTTAGAATAGAATAGTTTATTTAATTAAAAATTAATCACCCTAATTGCACTGTTACGCCTATATTAAATATAAAATACGTCAGGTCCATATTTGCAAGAATTACAATCAATTGATTATGATTTATAAAGAGATTCGTTTTCTGTCGAACGACAGAAAAGATGAACCTAATTGACAGATTAATAGCGTAAAATTGAGTTTTTTAGCGAAAATGTAGAAGAAATTAAAGCGTGGGCTAAAGGTTCTATTCGTAAATAAATTTTAAAGTTAATTTTCTATAATGTTGTGTAACTTGGATGTTACGTATCATGTATCTATTAGGTGTGCAAATTGATTCGATGCCTTTCTTCATAAACTTCAGCTTTTATTTATGGAAAAATCAATCGATATTAATGTTTAAAACAGACTTTGTGAAAAAATGTACCAAATTAATTTCTACGCTTAATCTACATTTCTATTTTATAAGACTTTTTAATTCATTAATTTGCTATTGCCCTATTACATTACCAGTAATCAATTCTTTTATAATAATTATTAATTCTTGCTTCACCCATTAAAATATGAAGTTCTAATCAATTTTAATTTTTCTTCTTCAGCACAAAAAAAAGTCGGATTACAGAGGGTTAAAGTGTTTCACGCTTCTTTCAACAGGTATAATGAGAAAACGATAAATCGCGTAGGAGAAGATTGATACGTCTTGATTACTTCGTAATGTGCTGCTTAACTCATACGTTAAAATACCTTTGTCTCGAAATACATCTATATTTTATTATCTTACCGATTATAACTGAAGAAATTGAAGAAACAGTTCCTCAGAGAATATATCGTAAATACAAACAGGTAAGAAACACCAGAAATTTCACGAATTTGATCAATATTTCGTCGTTCATTAATTTTACCGACTCACTGACTTTGCTTTGGCTATACTGAAAGTCACGGAATATTAGAATTCTAGCATTGTTTCATAGAATTGCGAGATTATAGAATCAACGAGTCATCGAGAAATTCTTGTATGTAAATATTGCACACAACCAATGTCGCGAGTTTCAAGCTCGATCGCCGGCTCGATCGACTGGACGCGGTCAATTCAAACCGTCGTGGTTAATTTTAGGTGATATAACTGTGAAAACCGGAAACACGTGCTTGAAGACGATCGGACTATATCGGTTAATGGTTGCAAACCATTTACGAAAGAATTAATGTTGAACTTCAGATACGTTTAGGATAGACGGGTTAAAGCGTTTTATATACGTATTCCGACAAACAGAATACGGATTTTTATGCAGTTATAAAGAAATTTATAAATGCAAAATTACACAGATTGCACATAATATGAGAAAATATTATATATAAAATATCCAAATAATAGTACCTTCTGTAATAGTTACATAAGTGAAATAATTTTCTACCGAAGTTCTACTTTTCTTTTACTATATTCTCAAAAATATGAATTTGCATAAAAATCCACTAAATATTATCTAATAAAATTTACAAATACATATTACATATAAATAGCAAATTAAGCTATTATGAACAATATAAAGATTAAAATGAATTTCCATCATTGTTGCTTTTTTTTTAAATTATATTCTCAAAAATATGAATTTGCACGAAAATCCGCAGCCTAATTAGCAGATATGATATCTTTGGTGTTTGTAAATTTACAATTTACATTTTTACTTGCAGTAAATCAATTGTTTCTACGCGATCAATTCTACGAAAATGTATTTTTGCACATAATTCTATCTATGTATTTCTATAACGAATTTGTTCACTTTAATTCTGTTTCTGTAATACATGTAGACTGTCCCTTATCAAACTATGAATACTTCGTTGAAAAGTTATTTTTTGATTAACAGTTATTCATGATTTGAATAAAATAGCATCTATCCATTTACCAAATAATGATTTACTGATATTTTTTATTTTTTTAAGATCTGCATGTATACTTAAAAATATGAATTTGCATAAAAATCTATAATCTACTGATAAACAACGTTGAACACTACAACAATATCTTTTATAATAACTTGTAAAGAAAGATCGTAAGGACGAACATTCACGTACAGCCTCGATTGAATATATGCAGATGTTTTGTCAGAAATTTGTAATACACTATATAATTAAGTAATAAGAGGAACGTTGGAATCATGAGCGGAACATAAATGCAAATAATCCTCATTAATCAAACACTATACTGAAAGACATTGAATGTTATTACATCATACTATGATCGAAGCTGTTAACGTAATCATTTATATTGCTGTAGTAACAAATTGCTGTTTCAGATGCACAGTGATGCAAGTTTATTTCAATAACAAAACATTTTCAAAGAGAAAAGTGAACTTGAACATAATAAAAGTAAACAATAAAATGTCGTTTATACGTGATATTATCAAATCGAATTGATACGAAATATACAGTGCTTTAATTGTAATGTATTTTATTTTTGGAACGTTGAATTAGTAGCTCGATAAATATTAAAAGTAAGTTTAAACAGTTTTAATTTTTGAATAATCAGAAAATCAACGATTAACAAATATTATTTTCTTAAGTATAATAGGTATTATAAGATATAAAAAGTCACTGTAATTTCAATATTTTATATACTTTTTCATATTACGTATGTTCTCTGCAATTTTTCGCCTCAAACTTTCGTTATAAATGCATAAAACTCCTAAACAATTTAATTATCATCATCATTTTATCTTAAATATAATATGCATAATTCGTCAAAATTCTGGTACACTTAGAGTAACGAAGATATTGTACAGATCTTTGAATCGTATTGATATATTACGGTCCGCGATCTACATATGTACATCCTGTCCAGATTTTCGCCTCGTGTCTATTGCTACGTGAAACGAGTACGAAACGAAACGATACGCACAACACCACTGTTTCGATGGCGGGCTATTTTTACGAATCTCAAGTAGAGTTTGGGCGCAACGATACGCGTATAAAGTGCACCACCAGTGGTCAAAATCGGCAGGAGGCGTACAGTGGTCGGAATCGTAAATGAGTAACGCGTTGAAGAACAACGCGAGCCTCTACTTCCTCCGTGGTTTGATTCACGCTCGCCTTCGGCTCGTCTGCTCGTGCCTGTCTGCTATTATTTTTAGCGCGTGATCACCAAGCTGAGAGAAGAGATGAGCAGGGAAAGCGGCTGTAAGACGGCCACGATGTCGACTGCATGCGTTAGCTCATTCCGCGGGCTTGGCTTGCATAATTATCGGCCGTTCTGTCACCAAAGGCCGATCCGCGTGTTCGACCGATCGCGATATATCCACCGCACCCTCATTGAATGCTCATCTACCTGGTATGCCCGTAAAACGAGCGACAAATTGGCATTGCTCTTCTTTGCACAAGTGGTATCCCTTCACTAGCGATCGTGAATCGTGATCTAAATAATGTAATGCTCGAGGTGTTGCGTTGCTCCGCGAGATCTCATTTAAGACGGATACACGGTTTATTAAAAAAGTTCCAGGGCTGTTATTATAGAACAACTTCTATGGCGACATCTTTGCCTTAAGGCTAAATCTAGTTACTGCAAATCTTCTTTTATTTATTAGCTTCGTTTAATCTCAAAGTATTCAATCGTTTCATTGGTCGAAGTTTGGTAATTCTTTTTTTTTGTTTGTTGCATAGTTAGATACGATAGAACAAAAAGCTGCAATACAGTTTTCTTTTTTAAGTGGAAAGATTCTAACGAAACTGAACTAAAATCCTAAGGAAACTAAAAGTTGCAAAAACGGCTTTCGTTTGTTTCTCCACAATTTTAACTTGTTACATTTTCAAAATTGTTTGTATACATGATCTATAAACTAATCCTTCTCGAAATAAAAAAAAAACTACGGTCATTTGGTTGAATTTTAAAAATGTTATTCTGTTTTAAAGGAGGTTCGAATACTTTCGTGAGTTAGTACATCGTAAGGAAGCAATACACTTTTATTTCGTTTTATAATTTCTGAAGTCTGCGTAGAAAACGCCCTAAAAACTTCATTCTCCAATAACAAAATAGTATATTAAATTTCTTGCACAAATACCTTATTCCGAGAAAGCGTCTAAGTGATGCACCACCTGAACCCCGCCATAATGATTTAACTAATGTCTCTTTAGGACAAATTGTACAGATTATTGGAGATATATAGATAAAAAAAATAAGAAAAATGATTGAAAATTTTTTAAGTACGTCAAAGGACGGTATATAGTTTTATTTGTAAGTATTAGGATACTTATTCAATGTAAAGTATAACGAGATTTAGTAAATTGTACTGAAATCTAGCGAGACACTGAACTTCAATGATATCTACAAAAATTTACAGAAACTTACTGAAGGATGGTGTACACTCTCATTTGTATTAAAACACTTACTTATGAATATGAGATTTAATGAAACTTAATAAATTGTACGAAAATCCACTGTATCTTTTAAAATCTGCTGAATTTGATTAAAACCTATTGTATTGTATTAATATCTATGAAAATCTTTTGAAATTTTACTTATTCAGATATCGACTAAAATTTTCGTGCTGAATGTGAAGCAAATCTCATAGTCGTGACAAAATGAAATTAGGATGATTTTTGCATCTACTAAAATCTGCTGAATCTCTTTGAAATATATTTTATTCTACTAATATCTATGGAAACTTTCTAAACCCACAAAAATCGACTGAAACATTCGGACTGAGTGTGAAGCAAGCCCCCCAGTTATAACAAGTTTAATATAAAATTCGGATAATCTTTGGATCTTAAGATCTCTCCCCACAAAATATCTAGTCATTCTAGAATCTCGAAGTATCACGAGTACAACTTTCTACACGAATATAATGGGTGTTGATTTGATCAATTCGTCAATTGACGAATGACAATGCATTTAATATATTACAGCATATAACATAATATTGTACACCATTTCTTTATTTATTTATGCAAGTATTTTGTATGTAATTTTAATATGCTTTTAATATACAAAGACATTCTTTTCATCAATTCCTTTTATTAATTTCTTTTATTAAAAGAGATTTGATTTAATCTCTTTTTTAGTTAATCATAAAACAATTTTGTGAACAGAATTTATCTAAAATAATTATATGTTAACTAAAACTTTTCTTAGAAAGCTTTTTTATGAAACAAACAACAGATAGTTGTAATCATGAAATATGGTTTACCTCATCAAGCATAATCAACTCAATAAATGAAAATAAATATTTAGATAATCATCATGCTAAATTACTTGCTTGGCTAAAAGAAGAGGGAAGAGTGAGGAAATTTTTTAATAAGTCTTTATTTCTTGAATCTGACTCTCGTGAATCTGAAAATGCAGGCTTATTGGTTCACTAATAACAATTATAATGTACTTAGCATACATCATACATTGATATATTGAAATTTATAATTCATGATCGGTTCTGATTGATCGTTATCACGTGTAAAATAAAACAAGTTCTAATTTTACTAGAACAGGTTTGAGATATTCAACGTGGTGTGGAAACTATGAAAGCACAGTGACACATAAGGAAACTCTTACTAACTTATTCTGGAATATCTAAAATCCTTCATTGATCAGTTGAAGTAAGAAACATTTCCAATTGTGGTAACTATGTTAGAAACACCACGCTGCGTTACCAAGAGACTTTGCCAGGATTTTCCTATTGTGTCACAGCGAAACAACATTTTCATTAGAAATGAAGCAGCCATTGTTAATTTAATAGCAGATATTGATCTCGTAAATTAATTTTATCGATTACTTTTATCTATATCCGTGTACCGAAGGTTGTAAAGCCACTGGAATATATATACGTACATACAAAGGATAAACGAATTTGTACAGTCACTTGTGGAAAACGTTTATTACTTCTTCCTCTTACGTTTGTAAAATTAATAACATTTCTTGTTTAATAATTAGATCAAATTGTAAATATAAAAATTTAATAATAAAAACAAGTATTTAATCGAAATATTTAAGTATATTTAATGATCAAAAATTATTTCACTTGATAGAACATTTATTAGCATATTTACATATACATATTAGCATATATGAGCAATTTTTCCTAATTGAGAATTAGTACTATTAGAATTGTTTTACAGAATGTTCTATGAATAAAATTCAAAACTTCTATTGGTAGAAGTGTAACACATTTTACGTTGTTTTATTTTTAATTTTGTTATTAAAAAAGTACATTCCTTTTATTACATACATATATATTTCTTCAATAAACTGCAAATTATAATTTAAAAAAATAAATAACATTTTATAAACAGATTCGTTAACTTCAGTATTTGCAGCATAATATTAAATTATTGTATAAATTAACGTGAAAAAATATTTAAATAATTATACTTCTGTGATATCGTATTATGAAAATGTCCTTAATATTTTCAAATATACAACAGTAATACTCTACTCTAATACATGCACGATATTTAATCAACAAATCGAGGAGATTGGTGAGGGTTTCGTATAACGATACCGAAGCTTAGGAAAACATTCGAGACGTTGAATAAGTTATCAGTATGCTTTGTGTATGCTAAGTGTGAAGTATGTACACGAAACGTGCATAGTCTTCACTATAATCAATTATTCATAAATTTTTATATTTTAACATTTCTTACTTTGTCTCATTAAAATTACACTTCATCTTTATATTTCAACTTCTATATACACGTTTATCCTGTAAACATTATGAGATTAATAAATGCGGCATATAATGAAATACTTTGTGCAAATGAAAAGTATGAATATTCTAAACAGTGAAATATGTGTACAAATAAAAATTCTTTCCCAATGGATAGTTTGATCATTAAATACAGGAAGTTCAAAGTTTAATAACATGCACAGATTCTCCACTTTCTTTACGAATTTTGAAAAAAAAAAGAATATTGGAATTGAATATAAAACATTTTCAGCGATTGTGAACCGTGATAACGGAATTAGAATATAGATTTCAAACTTACGAAAATTTCAAGTTCTAATCAGTATTTATATTATATATCATATATATATTATATAAACTGTAAAAATAATAAATATCGCAAAAATTTTAACATGATTAGCATATTACCTTAATAGTAATCTATTGACATTTGTTCTGTAATGTATTGAAAATTTTTCTCTTTGAAATTGTTAGTTATTTATAGTGACTAAATATGCATATTAACAGAAACCATAAATGGTTTGCACGTTTGATTAACATAGTGACCCATAGTGTTTTCCAAGGGTTAATGAAAATGTAACTCACGACACCGTTGTCTAGATAATATTCTTATTACAAAACCTATTTCCAGGAAAGAAATCTTAAATTGCATCTCGTAAGAATGGTTGCATGTTCGCTTCCGAACAATGACGTTTCTTTCCTCACAGAAATTACACTAAATACGTCATTACAAGGGGCTTCCTCGAATTAAAAATAGCAACCAGCTTAAGTTTAACAAGAACGTTACTCAGATAAAACTACCCGTGAAGTTTCCGTGAAGAAAGAAAACATTGTTTTAAGATGCACAAGGAGGATACATGACTAAGCAGAAAAACTTTGAACCGCAGAAGTTAGAATGGAAAATTTGTATACCATCACTCTGGTTAATAATTAGAAAATTAATTGAAAATTTTAAATGATTAAAATGAAATATAATAATTTACACGATAGAAAGTTTTTAGTATTCTATATATTTTATACGTACATAAAATGCATAAAATTTATAAATAGCATTAGAACGTTGATGTTTGCGTTTTTTTTTTTTTTTACGTTTTCATATGTATACACGTGTAAATTAGCAAAGGCAAAAGAGAAGGTCGAATCATTGCAATTATAAGTGCAGGTATAATCTCAACTGCTTTAATTAATATACGATTTCACATGGCACGTAAACATTCTACAGCTTAGTTTCATTAATGATCTTTTCATTCAGATAAGTTGCACGTATTCCTCTACACTTTTAAAGTGGTAAAAAAAAAAATCGTTCCTCCTGTGTGAAAATAAAACATGTTACGTAGCACTTAGGTATTATGCATTATTTTACATTACTTTGTATTAACAATAAAGAATAATTTTTTGAACCTACAATTTCATTTTTAATATTTATCGATAATAATTTTGTATCTAAAACAAAGTTTGACAGTTTTTAAAGTTTCCTGCAGTTAATAATTGAATACTTTACACACGGAATGTCCAGGATACATGTAGAAAAATATATATTTATAATTGCAATTAAAAAAGATAATGTAATTAAAAATCAATAAAATCAATTTTTATGATTATAAAAATAAAATATATTATTTTATTCATTTGTAATTGCATTTTTTTTAAATATATATTTAAAAGTGTAAATTAAAAAAACATTTTTTAATTTTTTAAATCAATAAAATTAATTTTAAAATCAGTAAAATTAATGTTTCCGCAGTAACGTGGACAACATTAAACCATTTAGCTTACCCCTGTATTATGTTTGTCTATTTTCACTTAAAATCTTGGCAGTACCTTGCCCCATTTTTAAAGTCACTCTTATACTAACTAATATAATACTATTGTTACAGAGTTAAATAAATTAAATCATATAAATACAAAAAAAATATTAGAAGATTCTATTCTTGTTAGGAATACATCAATTTAAGTAGTTACAAGGATTAAAATTATTATGATACATTGGATAGGTACATTTTGAACAAAATATTTAGCGCCTCAATTCAATTTGCTTTTATCGTAGAAAATTAAAGATGTACACAAATAACAATTGAAAGATTACGTGTGCAACATCAATGATATTTTTATTTCTCGTGCATCTTGATTCATTAAGACGCTATTATCAGAATGAATTCGACTAACATTAATTGCCTTAGGTGACACCGTCATATATTGTAGGTAAATGAATTCTCCGCGACTTTGACGTCAGTGCTATTACTAACACTGTACCGATTTGAATGAATAAAGATTGCACACCAGAAATTAGGAATGAAGCTGTTAATAAATACTTGTGAAGTCATTCCTTTTTATATCGATACTCGAGATGAGAAAAGAGCAATTTATTAATGAAAAGTAGCAGAGAAAATTTATGGCAGGTATGAACGCACATCAATTGTATGTACATGTGAATATAGATCAGTTGATATAAAAGGGAAAAAAGCTTCAATTTCGATCAAATCTTTTCAAAGTTTCTCAAATTTTTCTTCAAAGCGCATAGCAGGATAAAATTACCAAAATGTTCTTAAACCAATTTCACCTAACAACGCACCTTTTTCGAGCTTATCAAAAGAAAATATCGCGCACCAAGTTTCAACTCTGTATCTTAAGCGGCAGGGTAGTTACAGGGTAAATTCGAATTATCGGTTTTTATCACATTTTTCTTATTTAATCGTACCCAAAAATTCTAAAAAAGTACTAGAATATTGTAAACATAGTTGTGTATGGTGTTAAGTATTTTCAGATCTTTTTATTGTGATACCTAAGTGTAAAAAATCAAAAACTTATACACTAAAATTTAATTAGTGTAAAAATTTATACACTAATTAAAACAATTAATTCTTACTCTACAAATGTACTTTCGCGTTATCCAATGTATAATAAATAGTCTATGAAATTGTATACAAATTCATATTTTTCAAAATAGTAGAGCTTCAATAAAAAATTATTTTACGTGCCAGATATTATAAGAAGAACTACAATTTAGATACTTTATATATTTTTTCATTACGTGAATTCTGTGCATTTTTACACCTTTAAATTCCCCATAAATGCGTAAAAATCTGCAATCTAATAATAGGTTACTGTTATTTAATATAGATAATTTGGGATTAATCATACATGTAATTTTACTTGACGATTAATATCATAAATCGTTATAAATATGTGATATAATTTGATTTTGTATTCTGAATACGGTATTATTGCATTTAATATTAAATAATGATATGAATAAAAAGTTGAAAGTATGAAAATAATTATTTTTGGTTTTAGCGAAGTAAGTATACACACACATGTCTTATGTATGAATGAAGCATCATACCTCGGAAATTCCAAGTTACTTATTTAGCACACGAAGTATACAATAAGCAAATGCAATGCTTTTGATATTAGGAATCACGTAGGTGCAAAATTTTACTACGGTGACGAAGTTCGCCTACACGAAGTAGAATGTGACGTCATAGAAGCTACGTCATTGTGTGATTCCCCGATTTCTATGAATAAATCAATTTGTGTCGCTGACCCTCCTTAAAATATATGCCGTTATTTGGTAAGAGAATGAAATGTTAGCCACGTAATACGCGTATTTCCGAATTTAAGAAGAAAACCACGACTAATAATGACTACATTTGACATTGACATACTATTACAGTTTTATTAGCGAGAGTAAATTTTACAACAATCAATGATATTCAATTTATAATTTTGTACAAGTTTTACTATAACACAATTTTTAATAGATTTTTCTTAAATTATATTTTTAATATATTTTTATTATATTTTTGTTAAGATACAGAGTAAATATAATCATTTAATAACTTCTGCAATTCTTATGAATGAAATAAAAATGTTTTATCAATAACGAGTTGAATACAAAAATATTAGAAGTGATACTAATTTTTTGCAGTAAAGTCAGCTTATTATTAGTTTCTACTACTTAGTTTATAACTTTCATTGTATGAATTTTATTACGTTGTATATGTTTAACTAAAATGTAACTTGTATGTATCGATGAGTAGGTATAAAGAGAATATTATTGAGCTATTAAAAAAATTTAGACTGAAACATGTAATATATATATAGTTTTCACTCACCTTATGCAAAAGTAGTTCTGTGTTATCGAAAAAACTCCGTAAATGAGTCCTACAACAGAACAATTATAGAAGCTTATTATCTTGTTTGTAAGGAGAAAAGGAACAATTCAAAATAATATTTCTGATAAAAATATTCAAAAGTATCATAGATAGATTACGAATTTTTATGCATTTATAGGAAATTTAAAGGTGTAAAATGAAAAAATGTACAAAATATCCAAATTATAGTGCTTTTTATAATATCTGTTAGGTAAAACAATTTTCTATCGAAGTTCTACTATTTTTTTTTGCTATATTTTTAAAAATATGGTTCTGCATAAAAATTCGTCATCCAATCATAGTAAATGAGTACGTTAATATATTATTTATTTTGTATTTAATTAAATTGTTTTATGCTGTTCTTAATATTTCTGCAATATCTTTATGTTTATCCTGCGATTTTTCAGTTCCTCTACGTGCCAGATTTACTACCATTGCAACAGATGCTCGATGAACAAGAGAAAGTGTACTCATTTTTCAAATATACAAACATTATTCTTTAATAATGTTTTTTAAATATTGAACTTAACGAATAAAATACACCAACCTAAATAATTCTAACACTATCTACTTAATCTTACTTTCTAAATTTATTCTTTTGTCTTTTGTATCATTTACTATTTATTTAAAATATTTCACGTATTTGTGATATAGAATATTAATAATAACATTTGATCAAAGGCAATCGTTTTATGTCGTATGATTTGATATCGAAACTTCACTCTCGGCATCTACGCTCGTCCAAAAAGAAAAATACCACGAAAGCAAGGGGGCTGAGGTGTCAAGATAAGATTATAAAAGATTCTCAGTGTAGACAACATGGCACCTGTTGCGCTCGTTTCCTCGTAATCACCCTGTATTTCAGCAGAGTTGTGGACAGCTTGTGCTCCACTTGGGACAGCCGTGTGACTGGCATTCGTAAATCATGTATCATTTGCGTTTTCCTGACATTGCATACTAAGAAATGCTGTTCTTCTCAGAGCCTTCACTTTGGCATCCAATCGCATATTCAATTATATATGCTCCTTTGAACACGAACGTGCAAAGAAAGAACGAACATTTATTTCTTTAGGATAACAATACGTATTTAGAATGTATGCCAATTCCTTTTCTTATATAAAATACAGAATTAAAATATTTAAATTTAAGTACAGGATTAGAATAATGAATTTTTAATTCTGGATACCTTGTTCGATGTAAATAAGTATTGCATCGACAACGAGTTCCAGAAAGAAGATTCTGAAATAATACATTTTTCCAAAAAAGTAATGCTTTTTAGACAATGTTATTAATAAATCTTTAAATTGGACTACATCCTACATTCTTCGCTGTATCCTTTCGAATTAAATTAAAGTCTTCTTTAACATAAATTTAACGACGTATGATTTATAAACATTTTTCTTCACTTAATTAACTTGCAACATGTATTTATGTTTTATGGCTTTAAACAGTAATCTGTTCCACCTAAAGCACGTGAGAATATTGTGGATCAAATATTCTATCAGATTACTCACGTGATTTTCAATACAAACAGAATGAAATAATTATATATATAAATAAAAAAATTTCCTAAAAATGTTCCATCTAAAGAGTGTCATAAATAAAAAAAATTAATATTAACAATAAAATAGTATTCTCCAATCAAAGTTCATTTTTCCAGCACTGTATTTCTAACGTCAAAGAATATACTACTTTGCAGTAATTCTCCGGTTTAATATTCCCGAAGACTAATTATTTTAATCAAACGGTAACAAATTATCGTAGAGTAGACTTCTTCTTACCCGCCTCCGCTTTAACCGGCTAATGGATTTCGAAACAGATTGTGATTTTGTCTTAGCAAAAGAATTGAAATCAAAGAAGCAAACAAAAATTATTGATTCCTTTCTATAAATAAATATTTAATAAATCGAATATTTAGATTGTATATGTAAACAATAAGTACTATATACATATATATGTATTTTTTATTATATTTATATTTTACAAGTAATGTCGTTCGATTACACGGGTATTCGTTTATCCGGCTAGAGATTCGGTCCCACACGATTAACCTTCTCGCTACAGCAGACTTTAGTGCATAACACGCATGGTAAAACATAATAATATTAAAAATATAAATATTAAAATAAAAACTTTAAATATTTAAAGTTCATTTCGGTAATTGAAATGGAAGGGCGCAAAGGAAGAAATTAAAGATTAAATTAGAGTGAAAGGACAGTAACAGAATAATAGGAGCAAATGCCAATTAATAGAAAAGCGCCTATGGGCTGCAACAATAATGAAAGCGTTAAAAAGGAGTGTACTGTAAATTAAATGTATATTAAATAAATAGTAATTGTACACAAAATATTAGACAAGTGAGTAGACAAAGCATTGAATTGAAAAAGAAATTGCAAAGCTTATATATCTAAGGAACGGATGCAGAAATATCTGTTGTTGGTTGCAAAGATAGCGGGACCATTCGCGAATTGTGTATGTGTAGCATAACTCCCAAACGCTCTCACGGTGGCGCGTAGTTTGAGAGACCGGTGCACAAGCTGGCTTACACTTGTCGCTTTCGAAAGCGTTTGTACGTGCAGATCATTTCCTCTGGATGATTCATCGCGTACGTTAGCTAGGCTGCGCCCTTCAGGGTCGTAATGGCAGATCTTCACACGAGGTCGAAAGATCGCACGATATCGCGTTACCCTCTCTCACAGGGTGCACCTGTGCACAGAGCTTCCTTGGTGGCATCGTGCCACATTCTCCTCGAGATCACCCCACCGTTTGTTCTTTCTTTTCTCTTTTCTTTTCTTTCCTTTCCTTTTTTTCTTCTTTCTTCCCTCTTACACCCGCCTACTCTTCCGTTTTACATCCTCCTCTTCCATCCTCCATTCGGTCAGTCATTTCTTCCGATAAGATTGCCAACAGACCTTATGCGATTGCGCTACCGTCAACAACACGTGCCTCGTGTAACGTTCGTTCATTCATGATTATGCTTATTTAACGTGAATATATAGTTATATCGATTGAATAGGTGACATAATGCCAACGTGTCTATGTAGCTCTACAAGCTTTGAATTAACTTTAACGTTAGATTTACGAGATTCGACAATTTGACGGATTTGGAAATTCACAAGCGAAATTACAACAGAGTTTATTGATATTATTTTGCAGCAATTTTTGCTGACTTTTATTAATTGAACGATACGAAAATATATCCAAATTTATAAGTAAGTTAATAGTGTATAATTAAGTTATTTCTAACTTAAATACACTTATTCTCAGATTTACATAGCAGATCGGTTCTTCAGAATACCGTGTACATTGAAATCATGCCTTTTTGTATGAAAAACTATGTATAATAAATCGAAAAAAATAAAGTGCGCATAATTTAATGAATTATTTAATTAAATTCATTTATTTCAATATGAAATAAAAATAATATAAGTTAAATATTAAATCGGACACAATCGTGGTGCATATTTGAATGATATTCTGTTCCACATATAATTGTTCATGTATCATGCTTTTAAAAGAAATAGCAACTTGAAAAAATTCCAAATAGTTTATGTTTTATTAAAAAGGAACATGTAGGCTTATAGATTGAATTAACGTATATTTTGTACGAAAAAAAAGCATTAACGAGAACTTACAAGAAACGAAGTTACATCAATTACTTCCTTTGAATGTGGAGCGTATATGATATTATCATATTGTTATCATTCATGTGTTCTCAATGTTGACGTGACAAATAGTACGAAACACCGTAAGTTATTCTATAAAAATTGAAAATTTTGATTCTCTTATGATATCAAAAGAAAAATAGATAGTAACAATATAGAGTCTATTTTTGAATATATGTAAATAGAGAACATAACTAAACGACCTTTTTATTCATGGAACAAGTACTTATATGGTGTGGTTTAATTTACATTACTTGCATGGTTTTAAACCTGGTTTAATTTACATTACTTCCTTTGAAAATGTGCTTCTATAGAACATTTGACAGAGTTCAGAGTATAACGTACTACTAAAAATTGTAGAACAAGGTATGAAATTAGGCGATGTTTAAACATTACACTTTCAGACAATATTAATTTCTGATCAAACAATTTATAAAACTAATAAACAGAGTGTGCATAACGTCTATAATGCAAAAGTCACTTTATATTACTTGTGAATGCAATTCAGTAATAGTTTACTATTTTTATTTTCTAAAATTGAAGGATTGTATATTAAAACGACTTAAAAGTGAAACAATAGTTCGACCTAAGTCAAAAAAATAATTAAAAATAAAATTTAGAATAAATAAATTACTACTCGAATTAACGATTAAATAGTTTTTTGTCAATTCTTTATTGATGACCTTGTATGTATTCTTTTTTCTCAGAAATGAATAGATTTGAATTGAAAAATCGTTAAAGCACTATTCTGTTGTAACATTCTGTTTCATTTAATGTCCATCTTATGAATGGTCACCTGTTCGTTAGTCCTTGTAATAACTCTGATCATGTGTAAACCCGTATGACTACGCACTATCGATATTTTCCTTTTTATATGAAGAAATTAATTTCTACTGCAATTAATACCGATATACATACTATTAGTAGTATATAATACAAATTCACTATGTGTTCAATCATTGACTAACGATATGATATATTATACGATATATATAATGAGGATAAAAGTTTCGCCTATTTAAAAAAAAATTATCCAGAAATGTGACAAGGTTGACTGCAATCTTTGGTATTTCCGGTGGAAGTGCTTGTTCACAAAATTTTTGTTCCTTCATTAAGTATACATACAGCGGTTGAATTTTTTGGGCTTGGTTTATGAAAGAGAGACGCCGTGGATGGGTTCGTAAGTCCAGACGTTGAATCATCACGGGTCAATTCCAAGAATGCTTCATTCATCTCAGAGCAATGTCTCGGACGCGGAAACCGAAGGTCTTGCGGAATCGACGAACCTACTCGCGGAAGAAACGCTTTTCTGGCCTCATTCTCATCGAGTTGCGGTTTCGAGGTCGTATCTTTCTCAATAAGAGTCCGCTGAATTTTAGGAATACGTCATCGGATTTCGACGTACAATAAAAGAGGTTACACGGATAAGGAGGTTAACCATTTAACAGATTTTCGACGTGATTTGCAATATATATTTATTTATTCAATTATTTACTTATATACAATACTCATTTATATTTGTCATCTGTTACAAAATAACAATAAACAATTGTTTTAATTATTGTAACATAAACAAGAATAACAGTTATGATAGTCACTAGTAACTAAACTTGATGCAACTATAAATAAACTAATTAAGAAAAAAAAATAGTGAATTACAAATATTTTTGCCATCGGTTCGTATCTTCTTTATTTAATAATGTATATAAAATAACAATGGCGTTAAAATTTGCTGTTTTATAGTCCGAAGGTCTGAAACGTTTAAGTTTGCGTAGCTTTGCTTCGTAATTTTCTCTTTTACTAATATTCCTCTTTACTAATACACTTTCCTCGGTGTATTGTTGGTCACAGAATGTTTACTATTATCTATAAACAAGGTTTACATAGTATCTTTCTAATATTTCAATATTTAAAACAAGTGATGACTCCAAAATTTTGATCTAATAAATACATATTAGTTTAAGTATGCATTTTTTAAAAATAAGATTTAATTCATATTTAAAGTAAGATTTCGATGTGTTGTACCAGTATCCAGTACATTTTCCTTAGATGGATTCTAAGTTGTTTCCAAGATGTTTGAGATGATTTTTTCAAGGCTAATTTCCAATCTAAATACATTCATAAAATCCAAATATTACGCGACATCTATTAATTTCGTCAAAGAAACGAAGGGAGTACGTATCATTGGTATAAAATTCATGCTAGTAACGTTTCCACGGATTCTACGTATTCTATGAAGTTCTTAATAAGACGAAGAAGAAGAAACTTGCTTGAATAGGTGAGAATATTTTTGTCATAGAAGAAAGAAGTTCCGAAAGTCAAATCAGAACGCTTGCGATTTATACACCGGATCCTGCTGCCATACTCTGAATCATTCTGAGTGAATTCCGCGGTCGTCAGGAATGTCCACGTGTTGAGCCAGCGTTCGGTACATGTTTAGTCACGATCGGCTCTCGTTTTGGACTATTGCGCAAGATCAAGTCCCGTTACAAAAGTTTCGTGTCCTGGACAGTTTTGTTCCGGTGTGACCGTCTGATGCCAATTTCTCTCACCTTGTGCAACAAATTCTTTTCACTCGATTACTGATTCGTTAGAGTATCGTAAAGACTGAAAGACCGTTTCTTGATAATAATAAAAAATATATTCAAACTCGAAAGAAGAAGATTATAATTACATCGTGTCTTTGTATTTCAAACGTAAAAATATAATTTTTCAATTCTTGCTGATTTTACAAATTGCAGTATATGAATGTATACATTTGAGAAGGTTAATTAGATTAAGTGGTGTAAATTATAGAGATTTTAGTAACAATTTTGTGACTGGATATTTAAGACAAGGACATCGTCATAAGGTCATTATATGTACGTTTCGATTTGTAAAGTAAATAACAAAATACCGTAAAGATTATACTTCTAAATTTTATAAATGTATGTAAACAAGTTTATAGGAACTGTATTATTATTATATTCTTGAAATACAATTAAGTATTGATATAAAAATGAGAAATGAAGTCCTGATAAATCTTCAAATTGATTATCTAATTTGCTGGGTAATCATTTTCATAAAACATCAAATTAAGTATAGTCTTTAATTCAAATGTTAGAAACTACCTTGATCGTTTGGTAGTTATTCGGCAAATCATTTTAAACGAGAAATATAATGTACACTATTGATTTCGGAAGTTCAGCAAAAATAAAACAATGTAGGCACATGCTTAACTAACCAGCTTGAAATTTTTCGCGTGTTTCCTATTTCTAGTCACATATCATAAACATCATAAACATTCTATAAATTAATAATGATAAAAAGAATTTATCCAAAACGTAAGTACTTATTATTCTTATGATATCATCAGGAACTGATATGTAACCCATGAAAGGTAATTTTATATTTAAAAGAATGTTTCTTGTAATGAGAAGACAGATTCAAAGGTATATTTGCCACTTTTATGAAATATACTTCGAAACAAAATAGGAAAATAAAAAAATGTAAAAAAAATTCAAGAAAATCACCTTTTTGAAGGGATGAACCAACATCTTATCTCTTTCATAACTTTGTAATTATCGTATATAATAACATGAAAAATGCCTATTTTACACGAAATGATTTATGAAATACTAAATAATTTTCTTAGTTTCTTTGTGTGTTACTCTATATAAAAAGAAAGAAAAGTTTACGTGATATATTTATATCTACAATTCTTTTACCATTACAAATGATGCACATAAGTTCAATATCATATAAACACTCATCTATTTGATCGAATCATTGTGAAGTAACGGAGAGGTCCTTCGAGTCAGTTGGTATTCGCTTTCGAGGAAACTTACCTTCAATTCTTGATCGAGGTTGCATCCCATCGTTCAAGCATTACAAAACACTCGATATGAAGTTGCAGTAATTTCTGGATGAACAGTCAACTCAAGGTAAAGTAAGAAGAAAGAAAAAAGGAAGAAAAAAAAGGCGAAGAAGAAGAAAAAAATACAAGGATTTTTCCCGTTTGCCATTGTCTACGAGGCAAGAATATTTAACGACTCTTGTCGCGATATTTCCCTGCTCGAAAATGTATTTACCTCGAGAATGACGTCCAGGATCGTGGCCGATTCTCACACTTGACGACGACGTCCCGTGTCAACGAGAATTATCGCCGCTCTAACATGCTGACTCTCGTACCACACTGTTTCGGACCGGTCACTGACGCGTGACAATCCTGACTTCAATATTACTGGTTCGCGTGGCGAATTAGCATACTCGTATTATTTTTTAGTCCGACCATAAATTCTGTCGCAAACGTGAGCACGGCTATGTTATGCTCGAAGAAGCTTGCAATATGTAAATGTATCTCTCTAGAGAAACGAAATTCGCGTTCTTCGAAATTAGCTTTTTTATAAAGAAGACGAAAAAGGAAGAAAAAAAAAGAAAAAAAGGAATAACAGACCGAAAATGCGGTGTTAAAAGGATCGCCCAATGTTCTTTAATACCTGGATACTGCTTCACGTTTGCTTTAGTTGTATAGAACGTTACGAAAGAGATAAAGTAGAGGAGTTGACACATGAAATAGTATTATCTACTACGTTTATTTATGAAATTTTAAATAGAGTATCTATTTAAATAATTTATTGATTATATTGTATATTGCAGCTGAAGTATTGTGTAAGTGTACTTAAAACGTTTAGACATGTTTAGAATAAGACACATATTTATGATTGTTTAAACAATTATTTTTATTATGGATTTATGAAAAGTTCATGGAAATGAATATTGTATCATTCAAAAGGCTCCGGTATGCTTTACTTGCGTTAAAACTAATCGCTGTGGATACTTTTCGTGAATTTGCAACATTGTACGATTGAAGACATGTAAATATCAAACAGACCTCAAAATGAAACTGTACATCTGTATAGTACATGTTGTCATAAAGTCGTAGCTTTTTAAATCAAAAATACAGTAATTATAAAAAGAAAAAGAAAATAAAGTCTCTATAAGCCTAAAATTGATATAAATTTATTTATTAGTTATCTATTTAAATAAGGTTAACCAACTAGTTAAGGTAACCAACTAGTTAGAGTACATAATTTTGAAAATAAAATATTTGAAGTCATTAATTTTGTATACTTCTTGTATACTACGTGTCTTTATTGATTTTGAAAATAACGATCAAAAATTTTCTTCAAAACATTATTAAAACTTTCAATTTTTTAAATATTTAAAAACCAAAAAATCGACTTTCTTTGACAACAAATTTTTCAAAGTTATCCAATTAAAGTTTTCATCTAGAAGAAGAACATTTTCTCCAATAGAAATTGTAGATATAAAAAATATATATTTCAGAAATTTTATATCAAAAATTAACCATTAATTATCATGGTGACAATAATTGAAGTATATCATTATAGTTAACACTATAACAACTAATTTAAAAATTCCTGTTTGTAGATTGTGTGTTAGAAATATCGGCCATATTAAGGTTAATAATATTTGAGTACCCTTATTAACCCACAAATAATTTATACTACATTTAAAAAAGTTTATTTAAATAAGACTGTTAGTTAATGTATTTATGACATTTACTTTGCAATTGAAAATTACTTATTAAAAAAATAAGTTAAATTACTTATTAAAAGAAGAAATTAAGCTACTAGGCTTATATCCTAAGTACCTTTTATACGTATGTTCTGTATACGTTAAAATTAATATACAATATATAGTTAACTGCAATGACATAATTTAATTATTATCATCCCTATAATTAATGACTAATGCAGAATAACAAAAATGAAGAATTAATTATGTTCGACAGGTATTGAAACGTAAATTATATTTGTACATGTGCATGCAAGTATGTAAAATAGTTGTGCATTAGCACGTATGGTGAATTATCATTAAACAAGTGTGAAAACAGCTCATAACCGATGCCAACGAATTCTCGCGGATAATAGTTTCACGGTCCAAAGACGACTATAGGTAAACCCCAACGCAATTGCTGAGTCATGATACAACTCGGAGAAACCAACTAGAGAGTTTCTCAGTAACCAGATCATCTTCCATTTAAATTGAATGTACCGCATATGATTATCCACTGAATGAAATCATTATAGTCTATAAACGGCATTATACACCTACCTACTCGCTTGATACATGATAAAAAAGGTACGAAATTTAAAGTATTGTAACTACCGAGAAAATATTTTTGAGCATACATCGATTTACACGAATATTGAATCTGCTACTAATTCTTCATAAATTTGAAATTAATACTACCGAAATCATGGGAAATTTATTTTGTTTGAACTAATTTGAGTGATCAAAAATTTGTTAAAAAATTCTTTAAAAGTTACCAACTTTTTTCGATAAAAACTTTTGTGTAGCTTCTAATCCATAGTGTACTTAAACTTTTGGCCGATAATGTATGTGATCTAAATTTAAATTTAATATTTCATTGTTTTTGGAAATAAGAACTTGTAGTTGTTTGATCGATGTCTTGGGATACTCTCACTAAACCGATCGACCTACTCTCAGATATCAGGTTTGGTTCCTTGTTCGTTCTTAAACATGTCCGTGCAGGTTTTGACCTGTTGCGGATGTCATACACCATCCATTGATCAGGTGAATACTTATTATATTCACGTTTCAAGCATCTAAAACGATTTCCTTTCACTCTTTGTTATTTTGTCGTGTTATGTTTGTTTTATAGAATTCATTCAAAATTGCACTTTCAATGGAAAAGAAAACTTTTTATACTAAGTCGAAATCTTAATAAAAAAACCTGTTGTTTGCGTCAAATTTATCACGTTAATCTGAATCCCTTAATTCTTTTCAATTTGTGTTAATTACCGTACTTTTTATTTGGTGATATGTTAACACATTGTCACGACATTAGTTATAGGCACATTTTCTTTTTTCCTTTTTCCATTGTTAATTATTGCAAGATTGAAAACTGATTTCACTAGAAATAGTATTTTAGACTATTGATGACAACTTGTTAAATGTTTGTATACAATCTATTAAATATTTATTAAATAATAAATATTATATTTTATTAAGTATTTGTATTTGTGTCTCATACATTATGGTACTAACAGAGTATAATTCTACGTGGAAAACATGGAATAAAATTTGTTTCTTTCCAGCTTTCCTTTCTGAAATACTTTTAAAATATTCCAAGATTTAGGTTTTTGTATTAGCAGGAACTAAGTGCCTTTTTGGTGGATCTCTGAACAAATTAAGGTTGAAAACTATTAAATATATAGTTATATACTATTCCATTAGTAATTCTTTGTGACAAAATAAATAACGCGTAAAGCAATTAGTAACAAAATGAAAGAATAAACAAATCGTATTCATTGATAAATTACACCAACGATTTACCAATATCGATTATCTTAAGAACGAAGGAATTTTTATTCTTCTCATTCAAGATATTTTTTTAATTAAAATATGATTTCATTTCTGGAACACTCTGTGTAATGAATACCGTTAAAACACACATAAGTAGCAAACGGTTGTCAGCTGTTCAAAAAATGGAACTACCGAAAATAAATAAAATGTACGCGGAGATAATTTAATTTGCTACTATGCAAACAATTCTGGAAATGTGTTTAAATACTTAATGATTCCCTATCTAACAAGCACAATATTATTATCATCTTCTTTTCTAATAAATTCCATTCAAACACCTCAATTATATAGTAAATTATTCATTGCATGATACAAAACACTATATTGAATTAACGTAAATGTGACAGAAGCACAGTTACTGGTTACACAATTTCGATCAGCGACAAAAATAAGAAAAAGTACAATTTTTATTTGAATCTATTTGAAACACGATGACTGGTGTATTTTTCAAGTATACTATACATTTCGACTGTACACCTTTGTCACGAATAGATTATTTTCCCGGTATGGCTGTGCAATATCGTATGAAGTGCAGGTGCTGTGTGAATCTTTCAGCAAACTCAGGTGCAACTAAACGTTCGCCACGGTAAATCCCCCGACCTTGCGCCTTGATCACACGCACACATAATATACACACACAGACGTGCGTGCACGCGTACGCACGAGAGTTGAATAATATGTTGGGTAAATTGTTACGTTAACGGCGTCCGTGATGTAGCGCACGTTATCTCGCGGTATTGACCTCTTTTTCCAAGTGACGATGAGGAACCGCTACGTCATATACTATATAGTCTACGCGTTTATCATCGATTAGGTCTTCTGTTCCGTGAATTTATAAACTCTTAGTCAGATATACCGTACGTTGTAATACCACTCCGTAAGTGAAAATAATCGTCGTTATATTTTTCCTAGTTAATATAAACTGTACAGTACAATCATAAATTCACGTAACTTTCACCTACATCCGTTTTGTATTCCGTTCTTTTTGAAGCTTACTTAATTTTGATTCTCTTTTCTTTATTAATTCTATCACAATCTTTTATCCATTTAATCTGTTTTAAATCAGTTTATTATGTGTTGTACAGATTCAAACTAAAAAATGAGGAAAAATCTGATCTGGCTGTTCTTTTTGAGGGTTACTTAATTTTGATCACACATCTTTATTGATATTTTCGTAATTGTTTTATCAATTTTATTTATTTCAATTCATTTTCTTGCGTGTCATATAAATTTACACTAGAAAATGAAGAAAAATCTGATCTGATGTAAATGCCCCACTCTTTTTAAAAGTAACTTGACTTTGATTCCATTTTTCTTTTTATTGATCCTTTCATCATGTTGTTTCATCAGTTTTATCTATTTCGGTACAATTTGTTGTGTGTCATACAAATTGAAACCCAAAAATGAATAAAAATCTGATCTGATATAAATATTATATTGTGACATATAACTTCTTTATTATGAGAATTCTTTATAAAAGAATAACATAATAAAATATTAATTTTAGAAAAATACATATACATATATATAGACGGAGAAATTTCCATTTGTTTGCTATCAAAATTACAATCATTCTATTGACCTTTATGATTCCTTACTTAAACATTTAGCTCAGAAAAGTACCAATGTGCATATATATTTAATATTCACGTTTACGTTTAAATGATAAGCTCCATCTTACATATTACAATTATCAAAAGCGGCAGTCACTTTAATTACAATTCATCATCATCAACTTAAAAGCATACCTACATCATATCACATAATAAACAATATTTGCTATTATATGTACTAAAATAAATGCATTCTTGAAAACTAATTATTTGTTGCATACCGAGCTACCATGTTCATAATCATATCTCTCATCAATTATAATTTGATTGACAAGTTGTAGAAGAACGTTTTTTCTTCACAGCATTCTGTTTATGCGGAAGTCCTGAATCTATTTTCAGAGGATCTGCTGCAAGAACAAACTAAATTGTCACTCGATATAGGAAGCCATTTTGCGTGATATTCTTACAATGTAAAGGAAGAGAGAACCGAGTTCCATGGCGCACAACTCCACAAGGTGTATGAATCAGTCGCAAGCAAGTGTAACGACCGAGTGACGTCAAAGAGATTGCACAACGAAGCGCGCCGGTAATTCCAACCGTTAGCTCGCTGGATTGATTTCTAGATCTTCCTATAAATCCCGTGAAGATCGAAAACGAACAGTGAAGATTCGATTTAAAAACTAATGATACGTTTATATCCATTAGTTTCACAATTAGTTTCACATATTAATCGATGAAGAAAAAGACGATGTATTAATTAGTGATAAGAGAAAAAAGAATTGTTGAAACAACAGTTGATTTCTAAAGTGTCTGTAATAGTTATATTTATATTCAGAGAATAATTTCAAACATTGAAAACTTGAGGAGAATTTACTCTAATAATTTTTATATTTTGATTTATAGAATCTATACATTTCCCGTTGTTCTTTTATATTATTTTTGTGTCACTTAGAATCAATCATTACGTATAGAACTAATTCTAGAAGACAAATCATTTTTTTTACAGATTTTAAAATAATTTATAATTTTATCTTAACAATAATACTTTCGTTTGATGTTTGGTTATTATGAAAGAAAATGAAGATGTTTTTTTTTTGGAAAGTTCCTCTACTTCTGTCAAGCGTAACTTATAATTCAAGTACCTTTATTGAAATAGGTAGTTTAACGAAAAAAAATGTTTACTTCGCATTGATATACTTCAAAAAATATTAAAATATTTTTAACTATAAAATATATGCATTTATAGAAAATTTAGAGGCGTAAAGTTGCACAGAATGCACCTAATATGAAAAAATATGCGAAATATCCAAATTATAGTGCTTTCCATAGCTACTAGGTGAAATGATTTTCTGTCGAATTTCTATATTTTTTTTACTATATCCTCAAAGATACGAATTTGCATAATAATTCGCAATCTAATTATGACGTCATTGCAAACTATGCTCTGCAAGTATTGGTAGAATTACTGCAACACACTTTCAGCGTGAAAGTGGAGACAGTTACGAGTGAGTGAAAGTGCAACGTAATAAGGCCAATATGAATCACTGATTTTCAAATTCGCATGTCGAATAAACTTTTTGCACTGATCCGATGTGAAAATCAATCGACCGATCGGTCTTCACTCTACGTTAAATGTCAATTAAAAATCAATGTTATTGATTGGTTATATATAAATGATTAAATATATAAAAGTAAACTGTAAACGAAACTGAATAATTGTAATAAAAAAATGGTTCAGAGTAAATAATTATATTGTGTATATATACAAACCTTTTTCATATTGTAAATTTCATTATAACAAATTTTGTGTTTGAAACATAAAATTTTAACACTTGCAATAATTTTCTAAGTAATACCTATATACTAATGAATTTCAAATTCGCATATCGAACAAACTTTTTGAACAGATCCGATGTAAAAGTTAATCGACCGATCGATTCTTCACTCTGCATTAAAAGTCGATTAAAAATCACTGCCATTTATTGGTTACATATAAATGATTAAATGTAGAAAATTACACTGTAAACGAAGCTGACTAATTGTAATAAAAAGAGTTTCAGAGCAAACAAAAGGTTTATATAGATATATAAATATAAATATGTATAAACCTTTTTTATATTACAAATTTAATATCACGAATTTTGTGTTTGAAACGTAAAATTTTAATACTTGTAATAATTCTCTAGGTGATATCTATATTCTAATCAATTTTGTGTTTTTAACAATGCCGATACATTTTATAAAAAAAGGTCTTATATTAATTATACATATATGTACGTTGCAATGATAACCGCAAGTGCGGTTTTACATTAATTATTCCTTTTAACTCAGTATACAATGGCTTGCAGTTTTTAAGGAATTGTTCGTTACATCTTCGCACGTAATGCGGAAAGAATTTCATTCGAGAGGTAAAGTGTCTATGAATGGAAGATCCTTAGGAAAGCTACATAACAGAATCCTCTAGAAGAGACACGCCTCTTGGAATTCTAGGTGAAATCTACGTTTCCTACATCCTTGTCTGCTGTTGTGGAAATTTTAATGATGTCAAACTCACGTTTTCAAACGTCATAGTACTTGATATATAAAACTCGTAACATTGGTCTTCGCTAATAGCAAAACTACTTTATTCATAGCAGAAAAATGTTTTTTTAACGTGAACCATTTTTACCGCACGAGTGAGTATTATAGAAAATTGAGCAGAAATTAGTGTATTTTTGTAGCAAGTTTATGATCTTTAGTTTATTGGCAACAGAGTAATTAGTATTTTATGAGTTATATGGTATTACTATTTAGTTTCTATCTTACGTCATGCAAACGTAAAATGAATTATTGTTTTATTTAGAAAAATTTCATTAATTACAGTATATTAAATATTAATGTATAATATAATATTTTACTTAAAATTGAAACATGTATCATTATAATATTAAAAGATCGAATGTTATCGGCAAACACTAAAAATTAGATTTCTAATTAAAATATCAAATTACGTACATATATAAAATTCGATTAGAAGCTTTCTATATTGGATTAGGCAATGTTCTATGAGTTTTATATCGAAATACGTATGTCGTAGTTTACGAAAGTTTCCTTCCAAACGTATACGCGCGGACATATAATTTTACGGAATTATTCACTCGTTTACGTAATTAAACTTCCTCATACTTTATGGAATATTTTATCTACTTGTGACGTAGAAAAACATTCCAATTTATACTTACGTATAGCGGTGTCAAATGTATGACACACAATTCACGAAATCATTTAATTTTTTTTATTGTAACAAATATTATTATTAGGAAATTTTAATTTATTTAGTAGCAATTAAGGTGTACAAATTAAAAAATTAACATACCGAGTAATATAATTTTTTGATGGCATTATTCATTATTTCGGGAAAACGGAAGAAAAAATTATTAAATAATTATTATTTATTGTTAGTGTATCTACTTACTACTCTTTATTCATTTCAGCTGAATTCGTATATTTGTATAATTTTGAAATAAATTAACTGATAATAGATAAATTATTTTTTAAGTTTCATTTGAGAAATCATTTCTCTAGTTACTTCATTTTTTAGCTTTCTTCTTTTACACTTTCGGCATCTATTTGACCATAATAATATTCAAAGAATTTATTTAGAACTTTTTCCATAATATATATATCTCTAAAATGATACTTTTATACTAATATACTAACTAAATATATAACTTGGGAAAAATAAATTTTAACACATTACACTTGAGCTTTTTTAGGTTTTCATGGCTAATAAATTTAATGTTTTATTATTATTATATGACTTTTTGATGCAGCATATTACTGGTATGCCTGAGAAGCATACCAATCGATATTAACCAGCAAAGGGTTAATTGTAGTCTTTTCGATTACAATATTGTTTATTTAAATAGAAATACGTCCTTCCTAATTTATTTCTTTGGCAGTATTAAAAATAATAAATAAATTAATTAAGATGCATAGCATTCGATATCAAGTAGAGTAATTTGAAAGATAATAAATGCCCTTCGTTCAAATATTGGTTATTTAAATAGAAATACGTACTTTTTAATTTATTCCTTTACAGAATTAAAAGATTTCGATTAGATTAATCGAAATTCATAATACTTAATATCAAATAATGTGACTTCACATGAAAATAAAAGTCCTTCGTCTAAATATATCAAGCCAATTAAATTTAGATCTCTTTAACCGCAAAACCATCCATTATTTCCCAAACAGATAAATTGTGAAAACACACAGAACTGAATGAGGAAATTAAGAAATTCCTTGCCTCCACCTCATTCCAATATAAATAAACAAACACTCACTTTCCAGATACCATCCAAAACCATCCAATTCTATCATATTTATTTGAAATTTTACAATTGAACATTTCCTTTTTTAATGTCTCGCTACTTCGTGATAAAATACAATCACAAATCGCTAAGAGAACCGTCTCGCGTATCAGTTAGTAATTTGTTTAAAAGCATAGCGATACTTACCCGTCGTTATCTTTGATTAAAGGAAACCTTGCATGCAGTAAGAAATAACCCAATATCATTGATTCGCGATCACCAATAAGGCGGAGCACACATTACTCACTCGCAACACGAACGCGGAGGAACAAACTCGCACACGTGGGTGCGGGAGCTCATGTGTACCGGCGCGCAACGTGTGGTCAGTGACATACGGAGGAATCGTGCGTGCGAAAAGTTTAAGGCCGCGATTGCACGCGTGTACACGTCACTGTCGCGTGTATATGTACACTCGTGTATTGCCTGACTTCGTCTTTCTCTCTTATTCTTTATCTTTGTCTCTCTTATCTCTTTCATTCTCTCTTATTCTTTATCTTTGTCTCTCTTATCTCTTTCATTCTCTCATTCTCTCTCTCTCTCTCTCTCTCTCTCTTTCTCTGTCGGCCTGACAGCGCGGCAAAGACTGCTGACCTTGGCCTGCTGACCATGAGTGTCGGTCGCTTGATTCGTTACGTTAGTGTGAGGGCGCTACAGTATCCACACTTGCCACACACTTGCCAGATACCTGTGGATTTCATGAATGTTCTTCTTTCTATGTACAAACGCCCGAAAGCAATCTTTTTTTTCGTTTGCCGGCGATCATTATACGTTCACTTCACGAGAAGCTCGTTAATTTAGGTTACGGAGTATACTTGCGTAGAAGAATTGAGAAGTATAAGATCGTCTAAAAAAAACAAGCATGCATGCTTCTTTTTAATGAAACAAATTATTAGGCGTGAAAATAAATTCTTTCCCAATTTTGCGTATAATCAATGGTTCATTTAAAAAGAGTAAAAACAGTTCTATCATCAAAATGATTTTTATTATTCTTGATGCACTTTTGCTATATCTCTGCTAACTTGCGAATACCACCGCGAATACTGTAATTTGAATGGTTGTACTCAATTGTAAAGAATTTAATTCTACACCTAATATTTGGAACCTTTTCAAATTGTTTTCTTTTCTTTTGCTGGAGTTATTTCACGAATTGCAACTCGAGTGTTGTTGTTTAAATGATTAATTGTGTCTGGCTTGTTAGCACACACTTTCAATAAATCCTCACAAAAAGAAAATCTAACGATGTGAAATCGCATGATTTTCGAGACCAATTGACATATGCATTTCGCGAAATTACACATTAACAAAAACTGAATGTTTTCTCGAGTTGTGTGACACGTAATACCATCTTGCTGGTAACAGACATCGAACACATTAATATGATTTAATTCTGATCATAAAAAGTCACTCAACATTGATTGCTACCACTCAGCATGCACAGTAACAGCATTTCCACCATCATCTTCGAAGAAAAATAATCTAATGATCCTATCTGCTCAAAATGCACACTAAACACTAACTTTTTGTGGGTGTAGAAATGTTTTATGAATAACACAAGAATTTTCAGCACTCCAAAGACGACAGTTTTTGGTTGAAAACAATGAAACAAAGAACGCCCATTTTCATAATAAGTTTGAAAATGTAAATGCGTTTCTGCACTGTATACAAGTCCATGTTTAAAATTTTACTAGCTTCTACTAAAATAAGACGGCTTGTGTCATTTGTAAAGGCACAACATATAAACATTATACAATACTGACTATTAGTATCGCATTTGGATGACCCTTTATAATTTGCTTCTATTCGATTCATCATGACTTCATCAGATGTTGGAGTTGTTTGGATTACGGAGTATTGAAAGTATTTTAAATTGATGAATTAAAAGCAGATATTGATGATAAAAGTATAGTAGCGCGCAGAGAGAGGCAATAGATAGTAAGCTGGAAAAGAAGAAATAAAGATGGTATTTTTTAAAAGAAACAAAGGATGTAAAATCAAATGTGAAAAATGTGGATTTTTTAATTCTCAAAATAGATTAAGTTGGTGAGAGAGATATACCAATGAAATGTAACTTTTTAACCATTCGAATTAATGTTAATCAACGTATAAACTAATTGTACAGCAAACTGATCGAGTAGTTCATATTTTTACCGTTTAAGCTTTGTTCAAATTACTTTCTGCATTCTTTTCTTTTTTAAGTATTATAATTTGTCATAAAAATTATAGGTGTAAATTTATTACAGCTGATGCAGAACTTTTTATTTAAAAAGATTACGCAATATAATTACGTTTTTCATATCGTGTTAAATTTGTCTGAGTAAAATTAATAAATAAAAATCACCGTAAAAGGTAAGATGCAACATTAGATAAACAAATACATTTCTTAGTGAAAAAAAGTATTGAATTGTTTCCGTACACTAATATATGAGGAATCTGAATATCTAAGTAAATCGTAAAGTGGCGAAACTAGAGTATTTGAATCTGATAGTAAACTGTGAAAACAAGTACAAGAGTTTAGATATTTTTAAGTTCACATTGAACTTGACAAGAGGTTGTCAGTGTCGTGTAAACGAAACTTGTCGTGCAAATTTATGCGACGATTAGCTTCTTGAATATTCTTTATTTCTCAGTGAACAAAATACGTATATACAAGTAGTTGTATGAAATTTAACACAAAACACCCAGGATATTTTCTGATATATTGTTATCTTGATGATATACATCGGTATCTTAGAGTATTATACACGTGTCTCATTCTTAATACGATAGCATAAAACAACAAAGAAGAGGCATTTAAAATATTTTACAACATTCATTCTCACAGCAAGTATACTTCTTTTAATAAGTAAAGTATTAGATAATTCGTTACTTAATCGAATTATTTGTCTAAGAAGAAACTTTTTTACTAAATGAAATTCTTTTCATACATAATGTTCACCTTCCATTTAAAATTATGACATAAAATGTTTGGTATTACAAAGAGAATAAAAATTATTTTATATAAAATGATATGAAAAAATATGCTAAATAATATCCGAATACTCAGCGAATTATGAAAATTGGATATGTGCCACAAAGAACGATGAGTTCAGTGTTTAAAATAGAAAGTCGCCGTGCTTAGAATGAATTCTAGTTTCAAGTGCTCACAGTTTAAATATGCTACTAAATAGTTTGTAAGATCAGAATATTAGATTTTATATTATACAACATTTATCGTTTTCGTTGTTTATTGTTGTTATGCAGTATATATGCGTTTTACGTTCAGTTGTCGTTATAAATAATTGTACAATCGAATAGCAATAAATTTTACTGGATAATTTGAAATACAAAATTGATAAATGAAAAACAAAAAAGGAATTCAAACATTATCCGCATGCATGGAGACATCTGTAGAAGAAAGGATTAACCCGCTTGTACGCCTACGCAGAAATAGTGACTCAAATACTATGTCAGAAGGTACTCATATTAGCATAAATGATAGTGCACGTGATTTGAACTATAGTAAACTTCTTTACCGATTGACTGATTCTTCTCTATCGACTGTGGAAAAATCCTACACGTAATTGTGTCTAACAAGCGTGTACATATGCGCTACTATATTATACAGGGTGTTTCAGAACATACGGGTATAACTTCACTGGTGAATACAGAGTATAGCAAAATAAAAAAAAAGTGTCCTTATAAACATATGCTCAATATTATACTGTTACCAGAATGCAATCAAATTTCTATCGTCTAGTGATTCTTTTAATAAACTGAGTTCTTCATTTAACATATTTTTCTTTGAAAAACATGCATTGTTAGATTCGTTAAAATTAAGCAGACTAAAACGGTTTCCTTAAAAATAGATTTACTGGCACGTAACGTCATAAACCCGGATTAGGTTAGGTTAAGTTAGATCACCTGTACGTCAACTATTTTTTTTCTGATCGTAGCTGTTCGCTACAGCAAATAAACAATTGATATAATATGAAAACGACTGAAAATAAAATCCTTCAGCCATACGTTTACATAAATTCTTTTCCTTATTTTTGTGTGCTGCATCCATCAGTGAAGTTACGCCCACATATTTTGAAACACCTTATACACTAAAAGTATTTAAATATAGTGTGTGATATTAGTGAAACAAACAAAGTGGAAATATGGTTTATTTCTGGATCATACATAAATACGATAAAACATTCGTGAAATGTTTTTAATTATTAAAAAAATTAAGGTAAAGTAATTGCAAATTGAATAGTAAACACTTTAAGGATACCCAAACGTTAAGCGTTATAGTTGTACGTTCAAACAATATAAAACCAATATATTATATTAAACACGCTAATTCCTTTTTCAATCATAATATATCGAAAATTAAAATATATCAATTCACATAAAGTGAAGGACTATAAGTGTCTGACCATAAGAAGATTGATACCACGTGTTAAATATTGTATTAAATGCGATGCATGATGTGATCTATAATAATGACGTGAACTTCTTTCAGAAAAGAAGAAAATTCTCAGTAGTAAAATGATTATATAGTGCTATTAAAGAAATCATATGTCACGACCACGACAGCAAGATTCTACATCCACGATTTGATGAAAATTGACATAACGAAGTAGCCACAAAGTTGACCTTGATTATGAAAATCACGATAAAAGAGAAAGAACCAAATCTTTTCTTTTGAATCGTGTTCTACTCATCACGATGACCAACTTTGCAAAAGAAACTATCGGCCACAACTCTTGAAGTTCCCATTTTCCCCAACTATAAAATAAAAGCATATTCTATACACAGAAGTTGTAAAAATGATTGAAACTTCAATATCATTTTTCAAGGGAATAGTTGAGTTGAGATTCATGCTTCCTTTCACAAAGTTGGTCCATTTAATGAGTAAAACGCGATTTAAGAAAAATAGTTTTTGTTCCTTCTTTTTAACCTTAATTGTCACAGTCTAGATCAATTTTGCAGCTACTCCTTTATGTCAATTTACACAAAATCGTGAATGTAAGATCACGGTATGGTGGCCGCGATATATAATTTCTTGACACCCCGTACATATTAACCAATTTACTCCATTAGCGTATATATACGCGCATCCATATTGTAGGTGAGTAGGAAATAAATTTATTACTATCTTTTTGTTCCTTTTTTTTTATTACAGAGAATTGGATTCTTATCCTGAAGTAATCAGACAAGAAATTAAAAATGTATAAACCTATGTGCACATGAATTTCTTTTTTCATTTCCTTTCTTCAAAAATCATTGAAATGTTAAGTTTGTAATACTTTTCAAACTATCTGTATATAGATTTAATAAAAACAAAAATTTAGTGATAAGGGCATATTTTTCATTCTTTCGTTTGATGCAAATGTGTTACGCATTGTACATCGACTAAATATCGGTTACTGAAAGCCAGAGTGCTAGTGATCAAATTTCTCATTTACGAGGAACAAACATTCGAAAGAAAATATATCAAAAACCTTATGCAAGTTAAAAAAGACAACTGTCAAAATCGATGAGCTGAAAATCTCGCTATAATGCAGGGCCGACGTACAATGTATTAAGATGGAAAAGCAAAGAGCTAGTTTACATTGCTCCACTATTCAGACCTTCATGCATTGTTTATTCTGAAAAGAGCTAGGTAATGTTACAAAACAGTACACATTACGTAAAACATTACAATAAAGATGTTATCTGCGATTCATTGTATTAACTAAAACTGAAATTAAGTAGCAACTGAACTATCGACACAACTAACGTACATAACTGCGTCAATGCACGACTTATCGATTTCAGACTTGGCGTCGACCTTTAGAAGAATTTGTGCCAATTTTAGCTATCATATTGAGTGCATGAGTTTCTAAGAATATGTCAGAAATAGAATATAAGGATATTGTTTCTAAAAAATATAGAAAAATTGTTCCTACATTTGTGGCTTCTAAGTTTTCAAAGAACTGTTAAAATTCATAAGAATGCGAAGAACTATTTAGTTTCTTTGAATTATGTCTTCTTAATTGGTTCGCGTTTGTTCATGCAGCATTTTTAATTTTTATGAAATTCAAGCAATCCCGTTTAATATTCACTTGGAGAATGTTACCTTTTTTTTTACAGAAATGATCGACAACAACAGATTTTTGTCTTTTAATAACATCATATCAATATTACACGAGAAAGTATTCGCTGTATATTACGTAAAGGTTTTGTAACACGTAAGATGAATCTTATTTTAACACTATTTTTAGTTGTTTAACGTTACCGTAGCGAGGTTACGTAATGTCTTACACATACCAAATCTTTCTTATCTAAGGTAGTTGCTATCAATGGATAACCACGTACAGTTTTAAATCAAACATCATGATGTTGCAGAAATGTAAGAGATACGTTGTTATATTTCTTTTCAAGTGATTTCACTGGAAGTACTTCACATTCTACGAAGTTTAATTACACTTGCTATAGTGTGTAGTGAAACAATTTTCAGGACTTGCAAAATTATCAGCAATTGTGAGATATCTACTCATAATTTGTTAATTACAATTAATCACTTATCGAAGAATACTAATTAAAGCTATTATTCTTAAACGCGAACAACGCTATTATCCTTATCTCATATTTTATGTGACAGAAAAATGTTTTATGTGCACAAATTTTATAATATTTACGTGTTTGTAGTATATGTAGCTATTTTTATGCGACATAATAAAGTAGGATAAATTTATAAAGGATATGAATATATGAATTTAAGGAAAGAATTAATTTTATTATTGGAAAACATTATTTAATGATTATTATTGAGAGATTATTTAAAAATTGCTAAATTGAATCTATTATTAGAAATTTTTATTATTTTAATAATTTATCTATGTTATGCTTTTTACTACCTTTATTTACACTAAAAATAAAACTGTATATTTTAAAAATTAGAGTATTGTGTATTTAATATTATAATACTTTCGATATTTAATTGAAATAATTATTTAACTTAAATAGGATTTCTGTCTTACCCTTTTGACTATTTTTATTTATACTTAATATTATCATAAAACTGTACATTTTAAAAATTAGAGCATTGTGTATTTAACATTATAACACACTTTCGATATTTCACTGAAATTATTGGTTTGTTAATCACTAAAATGCTGATTATAATGATAATAATCGTTGATTAAGATGACGACTATCAATCATTGTAGTATAGTATAGGCGTTATGTGGGCTTTTCAACGTGTAATTCCTCAATGGACGTAGTTAAACGATGACGAAGACACTGATTTCTCGTAAGAGATTTCAAACTATTGTTTATGAGTTTTATTCCAATCCAAGGTTACGTTACTTTATAAGAAAAAAAAAAAAATTATAATCATATTTGTAAAATTAGATTTCATATTTTACAAACTTTGTTTTATTTAGAGCATAATTTAACAGTAACATGAATCTTTACATTAAAAATAATATTAAAATTAGGAGTAGGATAATAATCACTTATATTAAAAAATTAAAATATAACGAGTTATGTAATTGTTCACAGTTTACGTTATAAAAATGAAAGCTTTTGGTACAATTCTAAATGAAACCACATTTCAGAAAATTGTTTCTCTCACAATTATTTATGGACCGATCATTTTTTGAAGCTACACAAAATCAATAACTTTGTTGTTCCAAAAACTATCTATGCACTATGTTTATTATTTGCGTAACTCTAAACGCATCTATCAATTAAGAACGTGTTATATTAGTGACACAGTGTACAGTGAAACATTGTACATACAAGTACGACAGAATATGAAACTGTGTCTTTAATTGCTGTATCTTATTTGCAGTTGGTATGTAGGCCATTTTTATTAGCACAATAAATGGTTCTTTCATGATAATAGTACATATTTCAGTTTGTTAGAGATCACACGCAAATGTAATGTCCTTTAAAAATGTATTCTAAATTGCGCAATTGCAAACACATAAAATTGTGTTTAAATTAGACAAAAGAATAATTAGGATAACTAGGAAATTTTTCAAATTCCAATTACAAAGTTTCATTTCTAAAATATTCTTAAAACATTTCGACTGTTACAAATATAAGTGTAAATAAAAATAAAATAATATTTTGGTATTACATGCACATTGTTTAGACATTTTCTATAAAAATGTGTGAAAAAACGTTTCATTTCTAAAATGCACTTAAAACACTAGAATCGTTACAAATATAAACATAAGTACAAATACAACAATGTGTGAATAAACAAAAATAAGTATAAAAAGAAATATAAATATAAATATAAATAAAATAATATAGTAAATGTATATATTGCTATATTACATGAACATTGTTTTAACGTTTTGTATAAGAATGTGTAAAAAAAAAAAAAGAACAACCACTTGACGTGTATGCAGTGATAAAATATATTGTCACGTATTGCAACAGATATTGTTCGTAATAGCTGTTTCATAGAAGAATTAGGAAAAAATGTTACGATTATTTAATAGATACTTCGTTTATTATCACGGACCATCGTTCGACCGAGATAAATTTCCTTCTATCGAAGACTGATACCGATAACTATAATTTTACAGTATACAACATCGAGTCGTAGAGGGAAGTTTAGGTTATTTGCGGCCGGCTGTCAAGGACTTTCTCTTACATAACACCTTCACGCGGTTGCAGCTACACTGTCCACGTAGTAATAATGATTACGTAGCTGCGCGAGAAGTGGAATCGTCATGTTTGACGAGTTTTCTAGTTGAGAAATTTTGATAACAAGCAACAAACTATTAATATCTATTGCGTGTTTATTTAGCGTGAACCGGTACAGAGCACGTTTCTAAACATGTCCGAGGTGTAAGATATACAGAGTGTCGTTGTAAAGGCAAACACGCCTACTAGAAACTATTGATTGATATTGTACACATTTATTTGTTAAACGATGTGAGTTTCTAATTTTATATTCTTCAAATATTTTCGAGGCATCTAAACAAAACTCTTCTACATAAGATCCTAATATTAAGATTACGATGCTTTATCACACAGTTAGGACTTCGATTCAACTATTTAGTCGCTGGAACATAACTATTCTAACTTGTAATTACGAGTTCGTTGAATGATAAATTTAAAAGTTTAAAGACAACTTGGAAACAATTTTACAAACATGACAGACTCTCATAGTCTTCAAATGCTTATAGCACTTCATGTTGCAGTAATAAAAAAAAAAACAATTTTAATGTACCATAATGCAAAATCTCAAAGACAACGTACCTGTTCCTCTTCAGTGTCGCTGATATTTTTGGTCGTTTCGAAATTACACTTTTGTCGAGCGTGTCAATCGTTAATATTACACGTATCCAAACAGCTTCCTCAGATGTTCGTGACTAAAAGTCCAAGAATCGTTTGGATCAATGGAATCTGACGATCGCGCGTGTACTGTGGTTTCTCCTCGATCAGTGTCTAGATGCTTCTTGCGAGGCTGGTATCTTTTCAAGGACGGAATAACGGTGCCACAAGCGCGAACAACATACTAAGCCGGTTAAATGGCTGGTCACTTTGGTTTTGTCTCGTCCTACCTCACCAGATTATCTGTCGAAAAGTGAACGGCTGAGAAACGACGATAAACGCGATACATAATTTACGTCACGAATAACGTTCACAGTTTAGTGAGAAATTTGGAAAGGCCACGCGTGGCCAAGTTGCGGACGATGCTAGAAACGAACTGCCGGCGTGAGAGATTGCGGAGAACAAGGCGGTCGTGCATATCGTCCTAAGTTAGCGTCGGTATTGGTACCAGCATATACATAGGTGCCTCCTCCGCGCCTCTATGTAGATATGTGGCTTCGACCGTGTTTGGAATCGCGTGAGAGTGGGGCGTCTGCGCTCTCTCGTTGGCGACCTTTATTTGCATGGAAATTAGTGCGCGGGCGTATGTATATTATTTCCATATAAACTGTGCGCACACCTTTCACGTAAAAACTTGGGGAATTCCTTTCCTTTCCCCCCCTTTCCTTTCATTCTGTCTGTCTCAATTGATAACTCTGGAAGTATGCATAAGTTCGAAGATACACTGTTTGTTTTTGATAATTATGATAATAACGTAGTAATTAGAAAATTGAGAAATCGAAGAGCAATTGAATAAAGGCTTGTGTATCAATGTTTGTGAGTTTATTTGTTTTTATAATGATATAGATGATAAGAAAGTCTTTTAAATTGTGAACTTAAAATTGGCAAAAGGTAGTTAAGATTTTTTAAATAAAATTAATATACTCAAGGAATTTCCTCTTTCCCCTTTCCCATTAATTCTGTCTGCCTTAATTGATGATTTTAGAAGTATACATAGGTTTGAAAATACAATGATTTAAGTATATGTACGTTTGTCCTTGGTAATTGTGGTAGTAACGTAATAATTAGAAAATTGAGGAATCAGAAAAACAATTAGGTAAAGGTTTGTGTATCAAAGTTTGTCAACAGTGAGTTAACATTTTCGAATTAAACTTAAAGAGGAATTATACTGCGTATAGGAGATACTTGAGAATTCCTATATTTTTGTACTCCTTTGATAATCATTTTAAAAATGCTCACAGTCTGAGAATTGTGAGAATGTTACCTACTCTTTTTTATTCGTCAGTTATGTATGCAAAGGTCTACTGTTAGCTTTTATAAATAGGAATTGCTTCTTTTTCTTTTTCTTTTTTAAGTAAGTCAATCGATAATGACAATTTTACTTGTTTAAGAAAATGTTCAAGGTTATATAAAACTTAGAATATGTTTCCAAGTGGTATCAGAGAAAATGTATCTCCAATTAAGCAATTCAAGTTATAACATTAAATATTGCAAACATTTTTTGCCCTTTCTTCAAATTTCACCGTTCAAACATATTTTCCTGCGTAGTCGAGTGAGCATTTACTGAATTCTTTGGCGACATTCAATCTTTAACTTAATGTTACGCGTAGCAAATTTTTGAAAAACGAAACAAAATGCCTAGTTAATTATTAAATCAAAAGCTTATTATAAAGTAATATATTTTTACGCAAAATTCGAGATTATTTAAAAATTTTAGATAAAAAATACATTCCTTTCTCAAAATTGAAGTTGAATCACAAGTATTTAAACTACACAAAAACTGCATACGTTATGCAAAGTTCCCAGCAAAATTACACAACTTTTGTATACAACACTTCTTTAAAGAATGCGTAATTTATAAATAGCTTTGATATATATTATCATGTTACGAAAAAAATCTATTTAGAGCATAATAAACTGTACAAAGGGACAGATAAAATAATGGAATAGAAATTTCTCTCATAGTCGGTTTTTAACGAGATTTCAAAGACTAGGTTCTTCTTTGTTTTCTATCCGCAGTCTTATAAAAAATAAAAATCATCTGAAATGAGAATATTCTAATCTGACGATAATTAATATTTTCTAAATGTTTGCCCCTTTGAAATAGAAATAACTACTGAAGAAAAAACAAATGATCATTTGCTCTAGCAATCTAGAGTCTTAGGTCATCGCCCTCAGTAACAGTTATGTTTACGTTTGAGTACGAAGTGTATGAATTAAATTTGTAGAACATACACCTTGAAAGAATACTAATCATCTTCATGTTAAAATATTCTCAGTTTGGATGATTTTTGTAGTTGTTAAATAATAACTGTTAAATTTATCTTTTTATTCTTTATAAGAATATGAAGGAAAATATACAAGTTTTCTATCAATGAGGTTAGTCAGTTAGACCTACTCATCTTCCTACTTCCTGAATTCCACCCATTCATCTAAAATTAAACGATTACGTGCCGATCTATTCATAGGAACCTGTGGATACTCAACAAGAATTCTTAGATAAAAAGATCAATGATACATCAAAATTAGTATTATACTTTTAAATAATTCGATTACAGTGTAATACATATATTTAAATGTGAAATTTCATTTATAATTATGCGATTTAAACGAGATAAATGTAAAATTTGACAATGTAAAAATGAAGATAATATTAAAAGAAAAATATAATAAAATACAAATAAAGTATCCCGATAAATGTAAAATACTAATACTGTTAGTATCATTTTACACAATTCATTTATTACGGTTTATATTATAGTCGAAAGAAAAGGGTTCTCAGTACTCACAAACATTTACTTTGTAATCAGGAATTAGATTAGATAAATCACGTGTTTTCTCCTTTTTGTAATTAACTTATGTCATGATAACGTTATACAATTTTTTCAAGCAACATTTTTCTCTTATTTCTTGACATAATGGAGATATTTCAGGTGCACAGTGTTAATATGACACCCTATATATAGATAACGTAAAAGGACCGACAAACCACATTATCATATGATTTTTGTACAGCTCATGTTTTGATATTGTTATCATAAATTTCTAACTTTGCTTTTGTATTAGATGTAGAAAATAGTTCCTACTTTTTTTTTTCAACAAAGCTTAATCTTCATTTAGAAAAAGCAAGTATTGAAATATGTTCATTTATGAAAATATTCTCCATTCTCATCAACGACTTTCTTTAATATTTCTGTGTAACTAAAAAGCAGGTTTGCCTTTGATTATTTCAGTTAAACTGTTTCGTAGAAAAACTATCAGGTTGTCTCATAACTCGTTCCCTGGAAGGCGATCCTTATGAATTTTCATGATTTGTTGGAATTGACGATACTTTACAGAGAACCAGGTTGTGTCTTCCACGACTTCATTCTTGTACTGGTTACATGGAAAGGTTCACTTTTAAAAATCGACTGCATGTTCACAGAAAGCTGGTACTTAATTCTACTTACTGAACATTATTTTTATTTTTATTTGAGGAATAATATCGCAATTGAATATTTATGAGAATACTATTAAACATATAAAAATACTATCGCTAAAAAGTTAAAATTAATTATACATTCATATAAATATGTTTTCTATACAACTATCTAGAAGATGTAAAATTAATTAAATAGTTTATTTAACGTTCATCTATGTTACTTTCTTAATTATTTCAGTTTTTAACATTACTTTTATTATTTAAATTTGAAAGGATAAATGTACAAAATTTAATATCATGTACGTCATTTTACATATTGTACTCCATATTGTATATACAATCATGATTTCGGCTGTAATGTATTGTACAATAGTTCATATTTATTTTCGCATACACGTGAATATAATCAAATACTGGCTCGATAGCCTTGATTCAGCTTTGATTCAGTTAAAAGATAAATAAAATTCATTGTTATACATCAATTATAATTTGGTTTTATAATTAATCTTTTACACTTTTGACGACTTGTAAGTGTTACTGTCAATCATTTACAATATAAGTGATAAAATGAACAAAAATCGCAATAAACACAGTCAATTCTCCTAAACATAGTTAATTTCAATCAAACATAACATTAGACATAAAATCATTCATAAGGTAATATAATCGAAAATATTAGAGAATGAAATTTATCAAACAGCATAATTTCTATTAAAACGAGAAAAATTATAGAATCAAATACACAACAGACTAATTTAACATTACAGTAGGTTATCAAATTATTATGATCACTTCAAAATTATGCAGCACTTATTTGAAGTTTGAACAAGAGTAGAATTCAAAATACACTTAAAATGGACCTTTTTCATTATCAAAAGTATGTTCATGTTTCTAATTAAATAAAGCAAAGATTTCGAAGCTTCTAGGCATTATTAAACATTTTTTATACTACATACACTAATATTTTATCACTTCATACATTGTATCTATAATTCGCTAAACACGTCTCTATTTTTTTTACCGTTTTCTTTTATTCCTGCGTCATGCTACCATGCTGATACAAATTTTTCAATCGGTTTGTGTTTATTAGTTAGTATTTCTAACTGAATTGAACGTATTAATTTCAATTCATATCCGATAAATTTCCAGGATAAAGCTTAAATTTTTTTTTAACTAGTTAAGCTGTCACAATACAGTCAACTTATCTATCTATGAATCAAGAATAGAAAATGGTATATTTTACTATTATTGAAATCATAATACAATCCAAAACTAAAAATTGAATTTATTTGTCTATTCATGATAATTCAATTGCTCACTGTAGGATACTCGGAATCAAGTCAGACGATTAATTCCAGGAGTCACAGTTCAATAACACATAATTCCCAAAGAATTTCTCGTTGATTACATGAACGGCATTACTTAACCTTTCAATTTACTTGAAAGCCGATCGATAAACTCACAGTATTGGTGTAGCGGAGAGAGTAATTGCGTCAGAGAATGGTTTAACAGGTGCGAGCCAATGGCAGAACCCGTATTTCCTGACGCCACGCCCCATCAGCCTCCAACAGATCAGTACCTGGATCAGGATGCTGGCAAGACAGATTTGAAGTTGTCTTCACTGCTTGAGACTATACTATTCTTCCTTTGAAATATATTAAATTTTACACTTACTGTAAAATATTTTGATTTACATTCAGAAATTCGAGAATATACGATCGAAAACTCTTGAAGAAGTCAATAACCGCTCGTTTCCGGTATCAATCGGGATACTTTGTTATACGCTGAAAGTATTTCAAAGCAGCATTATGCAAAACAGGATTTCAATTATTCGAGAATTAATTCTTCGAAATTTAGCTGACGCTTTTCTGATGGTAGTTTTCTTAGAAGTGTACAATAGGGAGCCATTACTATTATAACATCGCGGCAAAATGGCGAATCATCTGATGGGTAACAAACAGCAGAGAAAGTAGACACACGTACAACAAATTAAGTATACAAAACACACGAATCTTTGTTAATCGTTCTACAGAAGTCGATTAGATATCCTGATTTAAAATAGAAATGGAAAAACAATTTCGTTAGTGTTAAATGCGAAAAATTTTATGAGAGATGATGAAAAATTTCGGTAAACTACGAAAAATTTAAATGACACTTGAAAATTGTTTAAAAATACAACCATTTTACTTTCTAATGTTCAAGTATAAATGTCACATAAATCTAAATATAAAAAGAGAAAGATATAAATATAAATTCTTCTGACCCAAATATTTGATAGAAGTGTTACCTTGTAATTTATACACCTAATTCTTTGTCTATATGAATATTTTAACTTCTCGCGATAAGAATTTTATACGACACTAAAACTTGCTGATAAAAAAATAAGAGAAGAGGAAATAATAGCACGAAATCGTGGCTTAGATCAAATCGTGGCTAGATTCTGTAACACGAAAATTATAAGAAAACAGCCAAGCTTTAAATATCAGTTCAATTAACGAATAAATTATTATATCTAAATTTCCTGATCTAAGAAACAACGTTTTTTAAGCAATAAATTTTCACCACCTTCTTCTAAGACCAATTTCAAAGAATAGTTGCGCTTTCTTTAGAAAGGAGACAGTGTTAAATCGTTAAAATGAAATCGAACTGTCCATTCCCGCGAATTTATATACTTTCCCCAGAGAAAAGTCAATGAAATCGATACATTAATGAGTTTGAAAGTTACTTTAACGACCATTGCCCATGTATTGGAAAAGTTGCAGTCGACTACTGGTCCACCACATCGGGAAGCTTAAGTTAATCCTGAGCGTAGCTCGATACAAGAACAGCGGCGAGTTGTGACAACTTCTTGGAAAAGATTAGGCGTTGTTAGCGACCTTCGCCGGGCGTCGACCCTGTCAGTAGTCAATATTCTATCTCAGACTCAATGTTGCTCGATTGTTCAAATATAATTTTTGCATATAACTTCGTCCACTTATCAAATTGAATATAGATATTTTTCTGATAATTTCAGCATATTAATTAGTATGTAATCGTGAAATTTAACAAGTTTTCGCGTGTCACTTTGGTATCACTCATTGGTATCATTATCTTGCAAAAGGTATAGATGACAGCAAAATTTAATTTTTCTATTTACCTACTAAGTAAATAGATTTATTTAGCTATTTATAGATTTTTGGTTTATTCATTTGTCTTTAAACTTTTTACATAATTTAATAAAAACATTCACGTTGTGAAGAATTAAGTAATTTCATTGAAAACGAAATATTTTGTTTTTTGTGAATTAAATGTTCGTTGTTTTGTGTTTGATATTCAGAAATAAATATTCAAAGCAGGGTAATAAAACAATTGTACGTGAAATAATTAAACGATAAAGTAAAAATAATTTCATGTATTACACTGACAGATTACATACTAGTCATTACATACTAGTTCATTCTCTTGCAGATGTCACATCTTTCGTAACTGTATCTATTTTAATATTTTTAGTGAATATAATTTTGTATTGTGATTCAAACTAAAATCTGGTTTAAGGTTCTTCGAGATAGCATGAATTCAATTCCTTTTAACGACTAAAAATATAATTAAAATATAAAAATGATTGTACAGAAATAAATTCTTTCCGGCTGGAGACACATAATCATTGCAATCATTCAAATTGAAATATTTTTTATAATATCCACAAGTTAAGTAAAATAAAAGATTTACTTAAAAGAACTGAAAACAGATTAGTAATCGAAATAATTTCTATTTTTTACCCAAAAGTCGAAAAGAATTTATTTCTACACCCAATAATTATATATATATATAATAATTATATATAATAATGATATGATTTAAGTTTAAAAATTTTACAATGCCATAGTATATATTACCGTTTCAAAATCAATTTAAGCTAATAGGAAACTAAAGCGCAAGTATTCAAGTCGTCGACCTTTCATCCTAACAGCACAAACAAAGTAACTTTTTCCATTCTAACCATTGCGACATATACTATGTATCACACGTATTAATTTCGAAAATTTTTTCTGAATCGTAATGTTACTACTGCAAAAGTGTCTTAAGATACCGAACCAAGGTCTCGTAGCATGTTAATTAAATCTGATCAGAAATAGAAAGAGGTAATTGTCATTCGTGTTTGTGACGAGATGTACGCAAAGCCCATACAAATTCGCCCGGATAAAATCTTTAAAGAAAGAATGAAAGTAATGTCGTAAATTCTTTTGCGGAAGGTTTTCACCACTGCATCGCGAGCACTTGTGCAAGAATCTCTCGTAAGTCAATCCACTTCCCCTCCGATGGTTCACCAGTTTCCCACTCACTGGCCATCTCTCCCACTAAATCTGTCCGGTAAGAATCCACGGAACGTTGGAAGGGATGGATTTGCCCTCCTCTCTGCTTCAGAAATTTTTACTTCATCTGTTAGGTGGAGGCACCTTGTAGTACAAGATGGGTAATTTGTCGTTTTAACGGCAGCGCACGCCGACGCAAAAATCTTGTCCCTTCGACAAAACAACAACCTACCAGATCTTCTGGTTTTTGCTCGAAGGGATACTATCAGAAATATTTGTCGGAAGAACACAGTCCTATTCTTTCCGGGTTTCCTTGTGAAGTGACACTACAACGCATACATTTACCGCGCGTATTTCGTTAATTTTACAGAAAAAAAGAATGCTTACAGTTAATAAGTGTAAGCGGAAAAAAATCGTTCGTAAGTGTCAGGACATGTGTTATGTTCGTACAGAAATTATTATACGATTTAACACTTTCATATTGACATCTGTCTTTAAGTATCTCAGATTACTTTGATAATTTTATTTAATAATTAATTGTGTTGCGAAAATAAATTTTAATATACAACTATTTAATTTAAATATGTGTGTTAAGATATTTTAAAATATTTTATAATGTCACATAAAAAATTGGGTTTCTTTCTTTTTCGTGGATACAGTGTCAATTGAAGAGACTAAAATTTTAGAAGTTCCAAAATTTCCTATATAATAAGAATTCAGAGTTAAAAATATATGGTTGAATTATATTTCTCTATATAGTCCCACATTCCACGAATAATTTGGTGATAATTATTTAATATTGCTTCACGTTTAAGAAGTGTTCCAATACTTCTGAACGAGATTATGCTACGTAAGTAACCAAGGTTGTGCCATTTCTTCGACGTGTTCAATGTCACTTAGTTTCTTATCAGATGACCAATAAATACACATGGAGATTATTATTACCGAAGTAATAGGATCACTTTATGTAACAAACAATCGAAGGATACCATGATCATCAGAGGATAAAACGAAAGAAATATGCAAAAGTTTCCTATGTGCCACATTATCCAAGTATATAAACGAAAGGCGCTAACGGCGCGTTTCTGCGCCGCCTAGTTAATTAGAAGAATTAATTAGCATCGATAAGTAGCATAATTAATATGCGCAACCGAGGCGCCTTCCTCCGGATGTCGATGCGGTGTCAAAGATGTCGCGATTTTCGGCATCGTGAAACAGCTCCCACACTTCCATCCTCGACCACCAACAAAGATTCGTGCATCACATCGAATTAGTAGAATACCAAAAACTACGGAGGAACAAATGTTTGCTTTGCTTCAATCCTCGTTGCACATTGCAAATGAAATCATATGATTGAAAATCATTTCTCTTTTTCCCTTTTCTCATCGTATTTATTTAATATCAACGTTTGCCTAGATACAGACTTCCTTTTGTGATTCTAAGGAAATTGTAATTAAAGTATGCAGATATCATGTCGGCGTAATAACGCCAGTAACGTTATCGCTTGCGTTCAGGCAACTTGTCAATGACATTCCACAAGATTCATTCATTAATACGCTTATTACTACGTTTTATTGTGAGACACTGGACAGTACAATGTGAAAAACTAATATATACGATTGAATGAAGGTATATTTTTAAAGTGAAACATGTTTACAAAGTTCCAAAAGCTATCGTAGCAAACTAGAAACACTTGTTAGATATATTTCGTAGAAAAATTGAGCTGAAATAATATTTAACGAAACTTACATATTACGTATTTGTATAGCATTATTTTTAAGTAAATAGTAGATAAAGTTTCCGTTGCTGGCTTGAAAGCGAAGTTTCATTGCTTCTCGAACCAACTCTGTAAACGTTGGCAACCATATATTATAACAAATGACTGCTGTTAACGTAAGATGAAAGATGCTTGCAGAAAATGAGGGAAAATATTGTATCAATTCAATGTGTCAAACAAATAAATTTTCTCAAACACTTGCAAACTTCTAATATATTTAAAAAATTATTTTAACATAATAAAGTATAAGTTTAAAGAAAAAAAAAGGATGCGAAAACGTTAAATTTTATTCATACGTCTAATAATGTAAAAATGTTCTTATTTTCTTAATTCTGAGTAACTTCTCACAAGTATCATGAATTACCGGTGATTTTCACGATACAAAGTATATTAATAATACGAGCATGTACCAATTTATCAAACATCTTTTCCACAAATCGATAATGATAGAACAGTGTTATATAATTACAATAGCATTTAGAAATGAAAAACATGTCGAGTGAAATTCATTAAAGGGTGTGCAAGTGTTCTGTCAATGGAGAAGAAAATAATGCTAAGTGGGTGGCATTATTTGATCGCTGGAGCCGATCAAGAATGTAATCATAAGGTCGGAATGAATGCTCAGCTCACGCGAATCGCGACGATCGTTTCCGACAGGAAGTCTGGCCAAAGAGGAAGCCCCGGACTGCGTCAGCAGACATCGCTCTCTACCGTACGCCTTTCGTGCCGGCTCGTGCCGTTTCAGCTGCATTCATGCCTTTTGCATTTGCTCGTGCAGGCTTGCCGACAAAGACCGCCGGCGTGACACTCGCATCGCATTTTCGATTACCTGCTCGACTCTGCTCGTTCGTGTCTCGCACCCACGTTCTTTCATTCCGGCTCTGCGTCCTCGAAACGAATGATCTGTATGCCAACGAATCACTAGAATGACAACTCCATCTTATTCTTGTTTACGAAACAAATCGGTTCGTTCTACTATGCTTGCTTGGTTCGACAGTTGGCAGTATAACTTGTTGAATATAATATAGGGTCATCTAACTTACACACCTACATATTTCTTTTTAATACTAGGTTTACGGATATTCCTTGTATACCTATTTCTACAAAGATCCATCAAATTCACAGGTAAAACACGTGTTTTCTTTAAAACAATTGTTCTATTTAATTGATAAATAATTCAGTTATACAATATTAAGGGATATTACGTTTATTCAACGCATTTCTTGGAAATACATTCAATTATGTGGGTATATTTTCCGCAAACTTTCTTTAGTTTCTGCAATTTTGCTCGTGAAACCCAAAACCCGTCGAATCAACAGATCCAGTAATTCTAGTTGAATAAAACACAAACTATTTGACATAACTATTTTTAAGTTCCTTTTTTTTATGAGCCACTACAATTATACGTGCAACAAAGTATCATTCAAATATGTTCCACGACTGCGTTTGCAAATATCAGTTCGATTATCGAAATTTTCAATGATTTTTCGACGTGTTGCTGAAGATATTTTACGAATCGAATGTTGTCTTTTAGGTCATGAATTGTTTCTGGCTTGTTTTCAAAAGACCCCACAAAGAAGAATCTATTGGTCTCAAATTGCATGATATTAATGGCTAATTGAAATCTGCATTTCATGAAATTACACGAGGATTTAAATATTTGATGTTGTTCCTTGGTAGTGAAACAATTGCATGAAATAAAATTGTTTTTTATTATAATGCGCATGTGCGTAATCATAGTTACATTATTTTTCATGTTGAGTTAAATGTTTCAATGTGTTTGAAACATTTCATTTTAACTTTGTTTTAACGCAATACAGTTTCACAAAATTTATTCGCATTCTATTCCGCTTGATTCGAACGTTAAAGTTGTTTTTCATACTACTTAAACTTTGTTTTTATGGTAGCACATTCTCTCAACTTGATAACATCGCGTTTCTTTATATTGATTTACTCAGTGACATTTACACTTTGCGTGCGTATCTTTAGTATCCAGTTTACTGTAGTACTGATCGATTACACGCTTCCTGGAGCACGGTAATAGTGAAAAATATTAGCTATTTTCCGCAATAACGCAATGTTCCTTTCTTTTTTTCTTTTATGGTACTTTGTCAAAATAATTCTTCTTCTCGGTGTAATTTATATATTTCAAAAATCTTGGAAATCGTATCGTTTGAAGAACATTCCTTTATATTATGGTAATATTTTAAAATCATCCTCGTTTAATAAATTTCATTAAAAAATTTTATTTATCGATTGATAAATTATTACACATGACCTTCAAAGATAAAATTGATTGGTTTTGATTCCTTACTTTTACATATTGACATACATGTGTATAATACATATATACATCATATAACGTGTGAATAGCAATATCAGATACGCTGCTGTCGTTATCACTACAATCATTCATACATTAAATATGTAGTTAATATTGAATGCTTTTGTTCAATATACACAAATGGTTTGCAGCTTATAAATAAGTTAATATACTATGCGATTAGATTTTCTTAAAAAACATAGAGGATATGGGCCAGTTGAAGTATTGTATTATGTTAGGTGCTCTATTTTATTGATATTAAGATGAAACTACAATTTATGAACAAAAGAAGTATTGCGGAGGATATAATAACCTGCATTTACTTTGCTTATATGTTACTCTGCGAAATGCTTCATTCCTCCTATATCGCTATTTTAAAATATTATATTTTTCAGGTAAGTTCGTTTTATTTTTTCAGTAATAATTGATTAAACTTAAGAGCTAATTAACCAAGAATATTACATTGCTAACATTGTAAACTTCTTTTTAATATGGTTTGTAATGAATATCATCATAACAACAATAATTTTGTACGATATAGTAAATGTGTTATTAATATATATTCAAGTGTTGTAACTGAAAAATTATCAACAGGTTTGACAATAAATCCTGAAATAAGAATGCTAACCCATATTTAGACCATCTTCTCTATTTGTATTTTCTTAAAAGACGTAGTTGTTTCCAATGTAGCACGCCAATGAAAATTTCTCATGATTTTAATTAACAAATATAATTAGAAAGTACGATTTGCATATAACTTTTTAATAAAGTATTTTTATTATCATTCTTACGTAATTTCTATAGAAAATCATTTCAACCTATCAGGTATTATAAAAAGTAATATTTTGCACCTTTGAATTTCCTATAAATGCATAAAAGTCTGCAGTCTATTTATAATAAAACCACTTCGAATAAAAAAGTAGTCTAAAAGTAAGTAAAATAGAAGAGGACAATAAGAAGTAACTTTCCAATTAAATTTAAGTTCGAAGTAGAGATTCGTATTTGCAGAAAAATTTCCAAAATTTTGTATCTCCAAAATTTGTTCCGTTACACTTTACATTTAATTCTAAATTCCCATAATTTATCCTATCGTACATTCATAGTATCGTCATTAAATGAACGTGGTCTTTATTATGTACAATTCCTTTACAATTGATTTTAGTAAATGTAACTAATTCCATCAAGATATGTCTACTTTGTAAAAGATTAATAAATATGGTTACATTTGCTTCCCGTTCGTAAAGGCTTCCGTGCGATTCGCGATCGGCAAATGCTGCCACACCCTTCCGTGCCGCTTCCGCCCTTTATTGAGAGAAGTTAGCAGCAAATTGGATTGGAGCCTCCCTTGCCTTTCCTTCCAGTAATTGGCAAGCGATGCACTGGGCGTTTTTCTCGGTCCGGCCCCGATCCGTAATTGCATCCGACCGGTGAACGGATCCGCTGTGCACACGCATAGATGGGGGCAAGCCATGCTCCCTATAAAACGATCGAGAATTTTCTAACTACATTTTCTTTTACTAGCCGACAAACGCTAGTCGAACGCCGAATCTGATCGTTAGCGTGTTCGATCGCTCAACTTGAAATTTAAAGAACCGTATGATCAATTGTTTCAATCCTCAAACTATCGATTCGAGCAAACGATCGCAAGAAGTTGAATTTCCATTCTACAGTGTTAACAGTTTGAACCTTATACCAAAATTAAAATGAACACATTTTACAAAGTATTTAAATTAACAAACATGAGATTAGTAGCTAGTGACTGTTCCAGCTATTAGAATTTATGTTAGGAAGTAAAAAAATATCGCACTCGAAGAAGTTACAATATTGATAATTATAATAATGAAAAAGATACAATAGTTACTTATCTTCCTAAAAAGTACTAATCTTCTTTAGTATATTAATAAAAATACTAATCTTCTGTATACAAAACTATAGTTATTGTTAATACAGACCAAATCGCTAATAACCAGACTAAGAAGTTGATACGATTAAGTATAGAATAATTAAGAAAAGAGACATTGATATTTAATTGTATATAATAGTTACATACGTTACATTTACTATATTCTAATTGGTAATCGTTTTTAAACAACATAACATACGTTCGATTAATTTAATAGCTTCGATTTATAAAATATGTGAATGTGATATTATATACACAGTTAAGTGTAATGTTTATTTTAATGAAACTATCTTAACACATTGCCGATCGATTCAAGAGATCATTCCGTTTTACGAAAAAAAAAAAAAGAAAAAAATGGATATACTTGATATCATCTTTAAACATTAGCATATTCTTTTAAAATTTATATCGTTTAACATATTTTTCCTTTAGTTCGTACTTTATTACACACATTATTTCCATTCGTGTAAATTATATGAAATATTTGATACTTATTATCTTTTTCTTTAAAGTTACTTTTACACTTTACGAGTATTTAAATGTAAGAAGAGGTTTAAATGTAAGAAGATAATCACCGATTTTGATGAAATTTTGTTATACACCAGTTCCCGAAAAAATATTTGTCGTGTATTGTTGTTTTCTTTATTAGCAATCGTCCACAGTGAAAAAGTTATTACCCTAAAAATTGAGTCTAAATCTCAAAAATTATTAAAGGCAGAAAAATGGTGCAAAATGATGAATTTTTATTTTTCAATTTCAAATTTGTAAACATTTTATTTGCAGGCATATCCAAATCTTCTAACAATGGTCGTCTATTATCTCGCAATTTATTTCTCAGAAAAGGCAGTAATATCAAATGTACAACTTCTTCATCGAAATATTAACGTTGGAAAGACAGATTGCATTAAAAAAAAATCCCGCGATTCAGCAACAGTCGAATAAAATTATATTTTTCCAATACCCGCGTTTTAAGTATCAATTACATTCTGTGGAATATACAAAAAAAATAGTTTCGTTAAATTTACTTCTGTCGAAGTATTATTGCAAAAATTAATTCATTTGTGAGTATAACTTTTACGGTGAAGTAAATTAAATTTCCCCAACAAATGTGTCGCTTGAGTTGTACTATACAAATAGCGCCTAAAGAAATCTGTCTATTCTGTGAGAAATAAAGAAAAGGATTGGTAAGCAATGGAAAACTGCCAGTCGGAAGTTGATGGTCATACTTGCGCCCTGTCATTTTGCGACTCGTAAAAGCTGCTCCTTCTTCACTTTCTTTTCGTTCTCTTTAATCGGTTGATTCTTTCGCTGGCGGATCGTTGGCCGATGACAGGTGAAGCCAAGTTGTGCAAGAAAAGATAATGCGAGGAAAGATTGGGAGCGGTTCATTCGACCGGATATGATTGTTCCGTTACTAATTGACTTTTGCCGTGTACCTTCTATACAGACCTTGCCGCTTACTTGTCTTCTTGCGTCAACTTTGCTGCAATGTCTTCTTGATCTTCTATAATAAGCGTTAATTCGAACAAAATAACTTGAGCAAGTAGATCGACACATCGATTGCTATCGATACAATTCATTGAGGAGGAAATACATAACTATTATTAGATCACGTCTATTTCAGTTTATGGAACTGTGTTATAAATAGCTACTAGTTCCATAAATGGTAAACTGTTATAGTTCAGATGAAACTCTTCCATTTTCGATATTTATAGTAATATAGAGTTAGGTACTTAGGTAGAGAAATTTCTCATAGTACAAAAATTTCTTGTTTAAAAAAAAAATAATCTAGGAATTTTTTATTTACCGCTTTTAAGTTTCATGGAAATGACGAATATAAATTTGGACAATTTAGAAACTGTTCGTAGTACTAGTATTAAGTACGATCAATATATTTTTAGAAGAACTCGGTTCTTTCCAAATCGTTGAATGGAAGTAGAAAATGAAATATCGATGGTTTTATAATGAAGTTTTGAAAGATATTGAACACTATAATTATTTATGAGTAACTTAAAACTTGTATTAAATTCTTTTTCTTTCTATTTTTTGTAGGGTTAAATTAAACTTAATTTAAGTTGCAAGTTAACCTTATGGGGAAAGTGTTATCGGTTCGCCCCGATTAGAAAAGAAACACATTAGTAAAGGTAAAACCCTTTAATATCTTGCAGAAAGTGAGTGATATATCGTTAGGTTATTATCCTACTATTATAATCGTCAATATTTTTAATTATATTCTGTAAAAATTTGTATTATGTAAAAAAAACATATTTCTCGTGAGAAATCGTTAGGAATTTACTAAAAAACTTGTAATCACATTAACTCAATACCATAAAGCATATGTACAGGGTTTTAATTATAATAATTGTTCATGTCAAATCGATACAATCTATTCAAATAGATTTAGAGAAAAGGGTTTATATAAACTCATTATCCGAAAATGATTTATTAAAGAATTGTAAAAAATAAAAGAATCATTTTACATCAAATACATCTATACGATACTTATTTAACTGATCTATTAAATAACTTAAATACTTTTCTGTGTAATTATCAATAAAATGTTAGAAGAGTAACTTAAAAAGCTTAGTAAGTCCGGCTATCTACTTAACTTAAAATTCTTTTTTCTTAATTAACCCTAAAGTGCTAGAAAGAGTAGTTTCAAAAAATTATTAAGCCTGACTTTCTAGTTAACCCAAAATCCTTTTTGCTTAATTATCAACAGAACGTTATAAAGAGTAACTTAAAAATATTAACAAGCCGAAAGTATAAACTTGCTTTGTACTTTTTGACGTATCATTTTCATCAAGTGTTCCCAGCACTCGTAATTGAAAGAAATTGAAACACCAAGTTTCTTGCTTTACATCTTCCTGAATTCTCGGAGAATTTTATTACATCTTTGACAATCATTTGTATTATTGTTAAATTTCCATATATTGTTCACTCATTATTCCACGAACTACATTTTCTGTCGACATATGTTTCGATACGCTGACTATAATCAACATCATACCTCCCTCACAAGACTTATTTCAATCGATCGACTTGAACAATCGTACCAGTGATTAGAGTATCGCAATGACAAAAATTCAAGGGGAATCAAGTAAAACGATCACGCACGTGATCGTGTGTGCTGCGCCGTCGTGTATTATTAGCAGGTAGCTTGTTAGGCGGTTGGTTTGTGGATAATGGCAGGTATTACAACACGCGACCGTTATTAACCCCTCGGTCGGTCCCTCTTACTCTCTAGCGACCTCCTTGAATCTATCTTTATTTCGATCCTACAGCGCGGCTCGTTCACTCAATAGAAAATACTCTGCCAGGCCAGATATAAATCATTATTCATAATAAACTGTTATGACAAAAAACTTTTACCGACAGATCTTAGCTACGTTAAATGATTGCTGTCGTAGTTGTTTCACTCTACCGGATGACTCCCCCCTGCCTGTTTTTTGGAGGACCACGATGATCATCTTGCGATTAAAGTGCGCCTCTTTTAAGACTCAAATTATCTCTTTCAAAGTTACTTTTAAATACGAATATCACGATCTGTAAAGGAATTTAAAGTTAAAATTACCGAGTATTAGCTACAAAAGTAACCAAAATTTGTGAATTTTTTTTGGGGGGATCATTTATGATACAGGATTAAATTTTGTTGGAAACGGAAGAAGGCATTTTTAAATTGAAGAAGAAAATTCTTTTGTTTGCATTTTTTCTTATTATTCTAATTACTTTTGCACACTTTGTTAACGTTTCCAAAGATGCAACTCCTGTTGACGCATCTCTCGTAACAACTATCATAGTCATCTGATTGCAAGAGAAAAAGTTTCTTGTTAAAGGTGGACAGCTTATGCTGGAATTGAAACTAATTTAAAAAATATATATATAAACTTTACAAGATTTATAACATGTTAAAGAAAATTATCCGTTTTTCTTAGAAAATATCGATGAGAAAATTGTTGTAAGTAATTAATAACATCAAAGTTTTATGTTCCTAGAAAAATGTATAAAAAATGGAATGAGCTTTGTTTGAATTTAATCGGCCAAGTAGTTTTTGAGTTATTTTGGACGCCAATTTGAAAAATTTACTTTTAAGAAAAACACGTTTAAAGTTTTTAATGACGTTGAAATAAAGATTTTAAGACAACGTGAGCTTTTTTGGAAATTAGAAGGATTACTTTACTGGATGACATGTACAAAATATTTTGAAAATGTTGCAATTGACCGGAATCGTGAAGAAATTAGTGAAAGTCGTTTTTGCAACTCTTTGTCTGATCCCGTAATAAAAATTTTAAAAGTACCTTTTGTAGGATTATGCTAGTTATATACAGACAAGTATTGAAAAATATAAGAATCTTTAGATTTATCACAGTTGTAGACCGAAAGTCGTGAAAAATTTCGATTTTTAGCATTTTTAACTGTTTGCAGATCATATCAATGTTAACCGATTTTGAAGAAATTTTCAGCACGTATATAATTGGTATAGATCTACAAAACGTATTTTTTTAAATTTTCATTACAGACTCAGACAAAAAATTTGTAAAAAGCAACCTTTATTATTTGCTTCCTAATTCTAAGCAATTACAATTTTCTCAACAAGTTTTTTACACGTCATCTAGTAAATTAATCCTAACTTCTATAAAAAAAAAGAAACTCAAGTCGTTATTCTGCTTTACAGGATGCTCGAATACTTTCGTGAGCCACTGTATAATTAAATGTTGTATCTTAAAAATCATTAACAGATTCGACAATAAATCCTGAAATAAAAATGCTAGCTCATATTTAGACCATCTCCTCTACCGATATCATTATCGCTCGTAAACAAATGTTTTATAAGTTCGTCGATTTCAAATAAAGAAAACATTCGTTTAAAGAACGTTTCCATCACACGGTCAGATACTAAACATCGAGTTGATTTGGCTGAGAATCCATACTCCCGGGTGGTTCGAACCCGGCGAAGAACACGTCTTCATTTTAGCAGTTAGAAGGTGGTGGTGACATTCCATGGAACCAGGACGCGGGCCACGATGGAAAAGACACGATATTCCCGTGCACGTGGAGATCGACGTCCTGGAGAACGTGGTCTTCACCGTCCTTGTCAAGCTGCACCTCGTGTCCAGGTCATCTTCGTCGTGTGGGTCCGAGCGTGCCGGACATAGCACCGCGTCCTCGCGATCGCCAGGGTTTTGCCGTTGCGCGACCCGAGTTTTTCGCTCGACTCTCCTCTGGCGGCAACTTGAGGCCTGGCAAGTCGGGAGTGCATTACACGCAATTAGACGCCAGGGTGGCCCCAAGGTATGTCCGACAAACGGTCCTCCTCTTCCCTCCTCCGCCTACCACCATCGCCTTTTCCTTCTCGTCTCTTTCTTTCTCTCTCTCTTTCTCTCTGTTTCTCTTCTCTTCTCGTCCTTCTTTCTTCCTTTCTTTCATCCTTTCTTTCCCTGTATTTCTACCAACATAGGACCTCTTTTCATCTCTTCTTTGCTTCTTTTATCCCTTTTCCTCCTTCAATTTTGTCGCTTGTCTCGATACTCTACCTTACTCTTTCCCTGTGACTTCGAATATCTTCGAGAGCACAGCACTTGAGAAACTGATTCCGTGTGTCGAGCATTGTTCCGTCTCCCTTCGTCTCGAGTATGTTATATATGTACTTACCAACCTACCTTGCTGCCACGGTTTCCTCTTTCTTCCTCTTTGCTTCTCTCTACATACGTTCATCTGTCTCTTTCATCTGCGAAGGAGTTCGTCTTTTCACGGGCAAACATTGTGTTTCAACGTTTGTAGAAACTTGCTGTAAAAATGACCATTGTTGTGAAGGCACAGGTCCAGCGTGCACGGCCATTTTGTTCCATCCGGACGAAGTACGTAGTGGACATGGTGACCATATTTGACCGACATTGAGAAATTAAGATTATATTATTGATACTGGCTGATAGATTAAGGTACGACCGTTGCAAAATTATATTTCTTTCGATATATATGTACATATTTTAATAAAAATATTTAAATGAATATTTGACAAGACATATAAGTGATAAATACATAAAATATTAAATATGTAAAAAATTTATTCAATAAATGTATGAAGGTCAACAACAAAAGAATAAGAAAGATTAACTTAACACATTTTACGTTACATCAGTTATCTACGAAACTTGTCTAAACATTGGTGAAGGTACTTACATTTTGATTGAGAATTGCACTTCAGAGGAATTATTATAACTAAAACAGTACTCGGCATTTTAGGTTGAAATTTTAGAAATATTGCAAACTATGATTGTAAAAAATTGTAATATATTTTTTAAACCTTAGTGACGTTTATTGTAATTTAGAAATTAAAGAAGTCGTCAATGGTTCGAAAGATCTCTGTTCAACCCTTTATTACAAAAATTTAAGGATTATTCAGATATACATTTCATATATCATATATACATTTAATTATAATAATTGTTAATTATATATAATATAAAATTTAATATATGTAATATATTATATTGCATTTCATACAATAATATACGTAATTATTTATTTAGTATTGTATTTAGTATTGTATTTAACCATAGCGGGATAATGACAAAACAATCACCTTTACGAAGAGGAACTTGACAGAGATTCCAAATGAAAAATGTTTCGCTTTCTTTTTTCGTACGCAACACATACTGAAAACTAAAAAAATATTTTCATCTCACCAGCGTAAAACATATTCAATATTATTTCTCGTTTAAAATTGAAAGAACAAATATCGAAAGAATAAAAAGGATAACGACCCATAGAGAATAGATTTCTTAAATATCGTGAAAATCTGTTACGCAAATTTCGAATTCTAATTCAAATATTTCATTTCTGAGAATGTACAGTGATATATCAAAAACCTGACTGTTGATCGTATTAAGAATTATAGTAGATGTACAGAAAACCAGTACACGTTTGATTCGCTCGAATAGTACCATCGGCGACAAATACAATCGCGGTATGCGTGTCGCGAAGTGAAAGAGGCGAACGAACATTGTATCGCCTCGGTCTCCGCAAAAATGTCCAACTAATTATATTTGTGCGTGTGCGAACACGTGTTTCACGCTTGTACGGACAGTCAATGGAGACTGTGACTATCGTCGAACAGGTTAGTACACAGTCCTGTCGTTGTGCAAGAGAGGCTGGTACGCTTGTGAAAAGAATAGGAGGAGATGGAGAAGGCAAAAAAAGCTCATAGAAGAAGTGCTAGCACCGTTTAAAGCAGGATGCGGACCGACCGGCACGTTCTAAGTGTAATTACCATTGGCGCAATTAATTTAGCTAAAGAGCCCCAGCATTAATTTACAATGTAAGTCTCCCTCTTTTTGATGCCCTCTTTTCTTCTATTTAATGCCATCAGCATTCCTTTCTCGCAGTTCTCACGAGGAACTTTTGTGAATCGAAACTGGCTTGTATGTCATTGTGAAAAATAATTTAATGAGTTGCAAAATGTTCATTAATTTTCACTATTATTTTTCGTTGGCTTGATATAACGTTGAATCTTTGACAGAAAGTCATTTAACAAGCTGCAAAGTGATTATTAACGTTTACTATTATTTTTCGTGACATGTTATACATTGAAACTTTGAGGAAAAGTAATTTAATAAGTTGAAAAATGATTTTCACTATCATTTTTCGTGACGCACTGTACATTGAATCTTTAAAAAAATATAATTTAATAATTTGGAAATGATCGTTAATTTTGATTATTATTTTTCTTGACGTGCTGTACACTGAATCTTTGAAGAAAAGGAATTTAATAAGTTGAATAGTGATTATTAATTTTTGCTATCATTTTTCGTGTCGTGCTATACGTTGAATTTTTGACGAAAAACTTTCGTGTTGCATTTCGAATTTAGAAAAATCGTTATCTTTACTTGCTCACAACTGTACCTTGAGGTATTACAAACGAGAGAAGACCTTTAGTTATGTGTTATCAATACATTTAGTTTAGTGTTATCATTACTATATAATAATGATTCACTTGGAAATTAAAATTGCAACAATCCATTGAATGTTGGCACGTGCAAATTAATGTGATCAAGCTTCTGCTTATCTTTACTCGAACGAATCTTTCAAATAGAACTGATAAACTATACAAAAATAAAATAATTCTATTGTATAATGATTTTTGTAACCCATTTTCGTAAACTCTCTGGATACCGCTCTAATACACTCCAGATGATAATAAATTGTAATACTAAACGAAGCTGTGGAAAATTATCTTGTAAATTGTAAAACTCAAAATGAACTTCTGAAACTTCCATAACAATAATAAATTGACGAAAAAAATAACACGGAGTTGATATTTGAAGTTTAATATCTCGTTAACCCATTGATGCAGAATTTTAGTACGTGTATGGGCCTATGGTAAAGTTAACTACTTGCTCATTCTCCAGTGATATCGAAAATCAAGAGTGAATGAAAGAAGCAATGGTAGTTTTGCATGACATTGAAAAATGCCAAAATGTTTGCACATCTTCAGTGCCACGATGTATCATTGTAAGCTGTGAAGTACTTTGAGAAAGATCTCATAAACCATTATGCTTAATCCTGATTTTACAACTGAGCAGTACAACTCTTGAATATTTTACAACTGCCTGACGGTCTTAATACAAACGACTGCACGTTAGGATGTTAATTTTTTTCTATTCTAACATCTATATAATGTTTCATCTGGTGGGACAGGCTTGTGTCTCTTCTATAGAATGCGAGTAGTACAGTTATTTTGTTGTAGAGTCTGGATACCATGGAGCTCCTAGAGTGGAAGCTTTTCTGTTTCTTCATTATTACATTGTTTCGAATAACTGACAGAATTAATACACTAATTTCTTATAGTGCTAAAGTGAATATTGAGAATAATGTATTTAGAATTATACATATCGTGTAAAAAGCAATTATAATTCTGTCAGTTGTCATTTTTATTTCATGTTTTAAAGGGTAAAATTTCGACTCATAAATTTTTATATAGACTTTAGCATGTTTGTAAATTTTCAATTTTTAATTTTTACGAATAAAGCTTAGAAGACGAATTAATGTTTAATTGTTTCGCTACAGTGTCTGGAATAGATCGCGAATTTATATTATATTTATCCATGTATAGTATACAGTAGTTTCAGTTTGAGTTGTCTAAGTGACAATTTTCTGATACCAATCATTAAAGTAATTATATTATGTTGTTTCCTTTAGGAAAAATGCTCGGAAACTGTGCATGTAAATACGTCATAAAAATAAACATATCATGTGTAACGATATTCATAACAAGTATTTCTACATATTCTCAATTGCCATGATCTAAACGCTAGTTTATCGTCTGCATAATACAAAGATCATCTACTCGAATCCATATGTATGTTCTAAGCCTAACCATCAATGACCAGTCACACAATACATATCACTCACTCTCTTCAACTATTTTACACGAAACAGCAATATCCTTCTGCCTCTAACTTTAGTGAACTCTCTAAAATTCTCTCCTTTAGAATCCAAGTTTCCCCGATCGATATCAATCAGGCATCCCTCTGCTCACAGACAAACGACTCAAAAAATATCAAAAGGATCTCTCCGATACCCTGTGAATATCGTTTATTTACTGTAAGCGTGGTCAACGAATCCAGCCATAAATTTCCAGATGAGGAAACGTTTCACATCCCACCCGCTAAAGAAGCCCGTCGAATTACAGCGGACATCAGGGTTGTGGTAAAAACCGTCGAAAAGAATGACATTGCCACAGAGTGGTTGGAAAGGACGAAATCCTTTGAGGATGGGAGTACGCGTCTGAGAGGTGCAATCACGAGCACAGTCCATTGGCATTGGCTGGTGGTCCAATTAGCGCAGCATCCGATAAACGAACGCGCAACGGGGTGGCTGTGCAATTGTCGGTAAGCTGCCATATAAATTTCTTAGTAGAAGCCGGTCTGTGTAAGCGGCTGGGCTAACTGTGCTGTATACGCCGTGCTGACTTTCTTGCGTGTTTGCGCGATACTCGTCTCAGCCAGGCGCGTTCGCTAAAGGGTACTAAACGCCTTCCTTCTAGGCTGACCGATGATTCTACCGGCGACAGTTACTATCTGGAATTTGCCGCCTCCCGTCAAACGGCCAGGGGCCATAGACTGGAGAGGCAGTGTACAGTTAGCCGTTGTGTAGCGACAAAGCGCGCTTTCAAACGCGGCTGTTGCGGTCTCTACGCACCCCGTCTTTTTCTCCTGACACCACCTGCCGCTATGCCCTTAATTCGGATTCGATCGTGTACGTTCGAACTTTCAATCTTTTTTTATTCTTTTTTTCTTGCTAAACGTGGGAAAATGCTTCTTTACGTAGACATGCTTGCGTCAAATTTAACATAATGTAAACATATACACAGGTAACTCTTGTATAACAGACTCATTTGTACCATGTTGAATGAAACTTTATAATTTCAAGCAGGCGTACAATAGAAATATTGAGATGTTATAGAAATATAAGAAAAACTGATTTTTAATATGTTGGACGAAGATTTCTGCAAGTATTAGACTCTACTGCATTGAGATTGTGTTATGTAGGGGTTATTTGTAAAATGTATCGACGAACTTGTCATGATTACCAGTTAGAATTTGAAAGAGTATACAATAGAAATATTGGGAAGGTATCATAACAACAAGAAAAAGTGACTTCCTTCTGAAGGTTTCCTCATGATTTTAATATGTTGCACGAAACTTCTGCAAGTGTTAATTACAAATAATTGTAGTTAATCGTAATGGCGATTTTGCAGACGACGAAAAGGTAGATATGCTTGTTATGTATATTAAATGCAATAAAAATTGAGTAGCCGCTGCAAAAGTGTACCGCAACATCTTAATGGGACACAACTGCACTGAAAAAGTAGAAAAGAATTTTAGAGATTATAATTCATCCTAATAGGCTGAACAAAAATTGTACAAAATAAATTAATTTATAAAAAAAGTAATCTACATTATTCTGATCTTTATTGTAAACGATATGACTACTTAATAACGCTAAAGATTATTTCGGATATTTAATTAATACGAATGTAAATAAACAAGATTGTTGTTATTTATAAGAAATAATACAATTGTATGCCAAAGTTACACATATCCTGAATCAAAACTGTTTAAACATTTTATAGGAAGTTTCGCCACATTATTGTGTATACATATTTCTATATATGTAATTCAGGAACTGTAATATGACGAAAAACTGACATTACAACGTCGAATAAAAGAAAACGAAAGGTTAAATTTCGTAAATCTGTTTCAGTCTGTGGTAATTGAGCATGACAATGAGACTTGCCAACTTGGCAAGTTAACAAGTAAATACTTTCCATCGCTTAATATTTGATTCTTCCTTTTCCTCTACTGATGATTACTGTCCACAATTGAGTAATTATCAACTGGTTATCAAATTCCATAATAAAAAATACTTTGGTTTCATAGCTGGAAAGGTCTAAGAATGTATTATACTTCTACGATCCTCTTATTCAATCAGAAGTGTGTTCTTGGAATTACTAATCTATACATAAATGCTTAAAGAAGTATGGACAGTTAAAAAGTCAAAGAAAAAGTAAAAGAATAGAAAACACGAAAAATGCATAATACTAAATGATATTATATCGGATATCAGTTTTTCATTACATAAACATAAAGTTAACGAATTATGCACAAATAATTGAATAATATTCAAACACAAACAAATCAAGAACTTTTAAACTTTTCTTTTCACCGAGAAGAAAATATTACATAAAATAAAAAATGTCAAGTAAATACATACCTCAGAAAGTACGAATTTCAATTAATGACAAAGACTAATTTCCTTTCGGTTTAATTCAAACGCAAGATAAGCAGTGAAAGAACTTTTTTAGGAATAAAATGTAGATCTTAAGAAAAAATCAAATATTAATGATTTATTATTTAGCATATGGGTACGGGGATGGCAATATAAACATATTTTACACAAATCACGAATAATGATTTATCAAGAAAAACTTTTTGACAAAATGTGTATACTTTCATGAGAAGCAGTTATGCATATATATATTGCTGCTATATGTAGAAAAATACAATTTTACGTGGGAAGATCTGGCTTTTAGCCAAAGTTTCCTCTTCTGCCGGTTTAGTCAAGTAGTTCAGAGTAACTCGTTGTCCTACAATCATCGAAGCCATCGAAATTTTATTGCAGTTTCGTTATTTTACTCGCGGAATGTACTTTGTACTCGTGATTTACTGGATTTCTTTCGAACGTCTACCACTCTCAGTTTGATTTTTCACGTATAATTTGTTATAAAGTTAATGTGCCGGGATGTAATTTGATAAACTGCGGTGTTCGTTTTGTGATTCACACGTTACATTTCATTTTTGATAAATAGAAGTGGTTGAGAAATATTGATTCCGTTGAAGTCCTTGAGCAAACTGCGACTGTTGTAATAACGTAATAATTGTGTTGTAAAATCATAAGTTTTTCTGCTCACGTGTCATGTTTAACAACTTAATCGATGTTATCGAACACATGTAATTAACCTTTGTACAAAATGATGTAAGGGCTACCAAACGCGACTTCTGATTAATTTATATGAAATATATAACTGATAATAAACTGTTTCATAAAAATTAAACAGTCCATGCATTTACATTATATTTATGTAAGCTCTATTTTAAATAATAATATATTCTTCTGACTGCACAAGATTACACAAGTTAGTATCATTTATATAACTGGTTAGGATATAGAAGAGATAAATTTGTAGTTTGTGTAATAACTATGTTAACGGTGTACAAACCAAACACTACATACCAATTTTACAAATTAGTATGCAATTCGCGTTAAATGCTTGAAATAAACCCAAATTCTATCAGTAATGATTGATTATGATATGTTGTTGAAAAGGACATATCTGCTGATATGTTATAAGCATAATATATCGTAACATTTCAGTTCTCTTGGTACAGAAAAAAAATTATAGGTCAAAGAAGTAGCATTTGAATTGTTTCCTTTACATAAGTGTCATGAAGAACTTAAAAGTAACAGAATAATATTTTTTTATCACTGATAGTATGCAGTTTTCTTGATAATATATATTCAACATATCTCAATTCTAATATATACCAATCATTTAAATAAAAATAAGATAATACAGCATCTCTTCAAAGATATATATCGTATGTATAAGACGAAATAAAATTAAGAGTTTCTATATAAATTCTATATAATAAAATTATATACAGTTTTATAAAATTTCTCAGAAGTGTAATAAATTTACATACAAACAGAATTGTTAATTTTATGGCTAAATGACAAAACAATTATTTACATTAACTGTTATTTTAGTCTAGCGTGATGATAAAGCCGAATTTGATGGAAATGAACATAACAGCTCAAATGATTATGAAAATTATAATAAGCTATTTTTGTAAATTATTCTTTTCTCTATAAATGAATTACAGACATACGAAAAGAATACCAAATGAGCTTTTTTCAACACGCTCGTTATATGATGCAAATGAAACACGTTTGTCTAGCAGTTGCTTTGTCACTTCTGCATTTTTCACCGTGTGTGGAAATCAATTGGGTAACGAGCAACAGGTTGTGTTTTTGTGCTTCATAACGTTTTGCTTTTTTGAAGAACTAAACGTGTGCGATATATTTTCAAGCAAAATAACTTTTCTAAATGTGAATCAAACGATGTGAATTACTTTTCTTTTTTTAAGAAGTTAAAAGAATTAGTTTACTAGGTTGATGTGTAAACAAATTTTTGAAAAAATTACAATTTGTCAGAATTGTGAAGAAAATAATAAAGATCGCTTTTTATAGTTCTTTTCTCATCTGAGTTTGTAATGAAAATTAAAAAAGAAATACTTTTTCTAAGCTTATATCAATTATATACATGGTAAAAATTTCATCGAAATCAGTTAACGTTGCTGTGAGTTGCAAACAGTTAAAAATTGGGAAAGTCTTTCACGACTTTTTGCGATAAATCTAAGAATTCTTATGATTTCGATGAAATTTTCCTCATGTATACAATAGACATGAATCTATAAACCATACTTTTTAAACTTTCTCTGAGAAAAAAGTTGTACAAACAAATCTTCATCATTTTTCTCGCAATTTCGACCAATTGCAATGTTTTCGGAATCTTTTTACACGTTATCTAGTAAACTAATCCTTCTAACTTCATAAAAAGGAACTCACGTCGTTTGATTTAGTTTCAAAAAAGTTCTTTTACTTTAAAGCGTGCTCGAATATTTATGAGTGACTATACATGCAGCAACAACATAGTATATAAAAGGTTTCTTGTATTTCTTCTATTGAAGAACATGATTTACATTCCAACTAAGATAATGTGTGAAAAATTGTGGTACAACAACGCCGTTAAATAGGAACTTCCATTTAATTTAGCACCTTTTAATCGATTGATGATAATGGTATTTTATTAATAAAAAATTCTTCTTTAGCTATATAAGGTAAAAAATAAGCCTATCGTATGATGGTTAAGGAGCACAATTATTATTTTATCGTCACTTTCAGCTTTATCGACTCGGTGTACTAGAGGGTCTTCCAATAAGAGCGATAGAACTTTGAACTGAAATGAAACGAAAAGTACGGAAGATAATCTAGTATTCACTACTTTATTTTAAAGTAAATTCGTTGGCATTATACACGAAATACAATATCATATAAATGATCACCGTGATTGCGTTTGGTGGAGTGAACTATTACTTTTAGAGAAAGTAGAATTTTTTATTATTTTTATGAGAAAGTAGAGTGTGTATTCAAGGTGGTCGAAAATAACTGACAATATCTTCAGAGCTTCTAACTTTATAAATTACCAATGAATTTTAATTATTTCTTTTTTAATTAACTAATAATACAAGTAGAAGGCAATTTATTATAACACAAGTTCAAAATGACTACATTTACATTTAATACAAGCGTTTAACGCGCCTTTTAATGTTTCCGACGATGCTCGTACACTCTTTCACGGTTATTTCACACTAAATCTTCTCCAAAACCGTTTTAAGTTGCTCCAATGTAGTGTATCTTGAATGGGAGATTTGCTTCAGAATTGACAGCACCGAAAAATCCATAGCATTAAGATCAGAAGAGTCTGACGGTCAAACATCTTCATTTAAAATCTCCGGGAACAATTCTGGGCAGACCCTAATCGATGATTTTGCTCCATGTAAATGCTCCCAGTCCTGCTGAAGAATCCAATCCCTGTTTCTATAATGTTCGCAAGCCCAGGATTCCAACACATCTCTTAAAATTTGTTGCTGGTAACTGGTAGCGTTGATTTTGACGCCGCAGTCCACAAAAACCAGAGACGTCGTACCTGCGCCACTGATACCGACCCAAACCGCCACAGAAGATGGAAAATCATGGGAATAGTTTAAAATACGCTGCAAAGAGTTCCCTGAAGCTTTTGGTAGTAACTAACAATGATTTTGTCGATTATGAATTGGTTGGACAGTGAAGATCTTCTCATCAATAAAACGTACAGAACGACAGCAAACACGAGCGAGCAGCTTTTTAAGTTTTTTAATTTGGTTCAATCACTATTGTCCCATTTCTTCCGTGAAGTAACGACCACGTCCCCTTTTGTCAGAACGGAGTTCAAGCTTATGTTTATCAATCCTTCTCACGGATTAGTAACTCACATTAAGATCTTTGGCAAGCTTTTTCATTGATTAAACGGAATTTTGATAAATTCGACATCTCACCTTCTGAACATTACTTTATGTGATGGCTGCTCGTTTACGCCTCCGTTAAAATTTATCCTCGTTGTTGTCAATTTCTTTGTAACGTTTTATGGCGTTTAACGCCGTTACTCATTCCTCTTTGGCCATTGAAAAATGCGAAATCAAACCAGATGTTATCAAATCTTATTAGGTTAAGCGTAAAGCTATGCAAAAAATCAAGAAGAAAAAATATTTGACGATTACACTTGGCAATATAAAACGCGGCAGTTTTAAATTACCACTTATTATGGATCACTCTGTAGAGTGGACATAGACTAACTAAATGGTCCCAGCTACCGTATTCACATCTCAAAATCCTCACATAAAAATTAAGAGGCCTTTTGGTTCTATGTCCAAAGGACAAATGAGTTCAAGGAAAGTTGCGAAGGTCCTTATGCACTCTTGATGTTTTTAACCAAAAGTCGTGATCAAGGACAGGCGAACTTGCATGATCGTTCATTAATAATTTCATGTTTTTACCAAAGTACACAATAATTTCTTAATTGTTATAATTTTATTATTAATTTATAGTTCTAACAATTTGTTACAACCGCATGCGTTATTATTTATACATTTTTCAAACTTCCTTCAACTGAAAATTAAATATTAAAGTTTTTAATATTTTGCTTTAGTATTAAGATGTTTCAATGTTTTTATTATTCTGGTTTGCTATTCAGTATGTATTAAGTTTGTGATAATTAAAAATCGGGTTCATCTGTGGCCATTGATTAAAAACAACTAAAGTGAAGATAAAATTATTACGTTAAATAATTTTTTACTTGTACCAAATGATCATTCAAAGCATTTGTTTATTGTAATAGCACGAAACAGCTTATATCACAGAATTTCATAGCTTGCACTAAATTTAAAGTTAAAAATCAAATTAATTTGTGATCATCGGCTGAAACAAGTAACAAATAATCGACTAATCAATTAGGTGATGATTAATCATGGGTGCTTGAATTGAATACAATTACTGAATTCATCACTCTAAACCGCAAAGGGCAAAACAAACCTTATTATACTTATTTTATACACTATACATATTAGAATAACAAAAAATTTAAAAATAAACGTTATTATTCCTCAAAAAGCATTTTCTACCATATGTTCTCATTATTAATTCACTAAACTTTTTAATTTCATTGAAAACACAAAATAAGTTATTAGTATCAACATTTTTTTGAGTTGAAATCACTCATACAACTGACGGCTATTTAAGAACTGCCTAAAAGAAAAAGTGCATGGACTTAAAACAAATACAATTACTTTCTGCAGTGTATTTGATAGTTTAGAATGTCTATAGTAATTTGCAACAATTATTGTGTGCATTTTCGGTGGTATGTACTAATTAAAAACAATTTTCTAAATTTCGTCGCTCTAAGGATAGCGCTTCGCCATCTAGCGGTCAAAAACGGTACCAAACTGGCCTATATATGCAATGTAGCGACATCTACATCCGCCCGCGAATCGGGAAAACGAGTTAGTTTTCGGGAAGCAGAAAAATGAGAGATTTGCGCGGGAGGAAACTCCAGCGCCCTCTTTTTATGTAGTTTTTGTTTTAGGCGAAATATCCGGAAAGAGTCAGTCGATCGGCGTCCTTCCGAGGGTACAAGAGTAAAAGAGCAAAAGATTCCAAATTATTGTCGCGTACACATATTTGTTAAGTTTTTATTACAATAAAAAAGTATACCAAAGAAAATATAGTTTGTACACATATATATAATTACCGACGCAGTCCGCTTCATTCTCCCTTCAAATAGGTCGGTAAAATAGAACACGTTTGGTAGCCAAAACGCTACATGCAAGCATGTGTATGGCGCCATCTAGCGTGAAAATACTATTACTAAACTCCAGAAATCAACTTCTGAGATAAACTTTTCACTTAGTACCAATAAACATCGCAAGGGAGCGCCACGTACTTGACAGTACATGCTTCGCCATCTAGCGGGAAGGTACTATTACTAAGCTACAAAAATCAATTCCTGATTTTCCTTGCTCCATAATACCTACTAGGCACCGTTAGATGGTGCCACATATACTATCAAGTACGTGGCACCTCTCTCGGCAATTTTTAGAACTATGAGAAGAGGCTAAATCAAAAGTTACTTTCTGGAGTTTAGTAATAGCACTTCTACGCCAGATGGTGCCACACATACCATTGAATTTTTCACACGGTTTTAGTACTACTATTCATCGCTATATGGTAGCACGATGTTTTTAAAATACGGGAATTTGTAAGAATTGTTTTTAATTAATAATACGCCATCGAAATTTTACTCAATAATTATTGTAAACTACTGTAGACGATCTAAACTGCCAAATATACTACAAATAGTCATCGAATTTACTCTAAAACTTCTGGATTTTTATTTTCAGTTTTTGATGATTGTTGAACGATGTATGCTGAGTTATACGAATGATCTCAACCCACTATTCTCTGTAATAATAATAGTTTAAACAAAAAAGTTGTTGATATTAATGACTTATTTTCGATAAAAACAAAAGTTTGCTTAGTTAACAGCAGAAACATCGGATAGGAATGTATTTTTGAGGGATAATGAAATTAACTCTTAAGTCTTCTTTCCTATTTATGTTTTTATTGTATAAAATAGGTACATATGTATACAAATTTTTGTAAAAACATGTATATAAGCATTATTATAATAAATTACCTCAAAGAATATATGCAAGTTGTACCATTTGGTCAAATTACAATTACATTTGCATTGTACATAGTTCTATGATGTTATAATTACATTATTGTTGATATTATATGCTAATTGATGTTAAACAGAATGTAATTGAATTACAGGATATCATAATAATGGTATACAGAATAGGTATAACTACTATTTATTTACTATAAATGAAATACATGACACAATCTGCATCAAAATGTTACAATGATAAGAAAAGATAACAAACAATAATAGAAAGTAATATACATATGTAATTCCTCAGTAATTACGTTACTTTTTATTTTTGAATTTATTTCTCACTTGGTGTTTTTCCAATGAGGCAACAGAGAGTATTTAATTTTTAATTACAAGGGACTACAATTTGCGTAGAACAAGTCTTTATTTGTCAGCAACGTAATATAATGTGAACGCATGTCGTGTGTTCGCTAGGAATCCAAGAACATTTTTCTTTTTCGTCTGTGCTCCTTCTTATATATTATTTCACGTGGACGTAGCACTCTTTCGGGTGGAGCATGTCTTCGTCAAAACTACTTCTTTTTTTTATTTAAAATAAAATAAACTACGTGGCTTTAAACCAGAATTGGTCCATAAGCCCTGGTTAATAATTTTAGTAACATTTATAAGTAGTTAATAGTCCTGTCGAGATTCAAGAAATTTTAAAGAGTACAAATTATACCGTACGAGTTACAAGATACAAAATACGAATTACAGATTATAAAGTACAAAATGCGAGTTACAAAATACAAAATATAAAATACAACTTATAAAATACAAAATCTAAGATACCAACGCGCTTTAGATTTTTAACTTCATGGCTTTTAAAAATTCAATGACGATTCTTACGATCGGTATGTGCATTTTTCGTAAAAACGGTTCTATTCTATTTATATTATCAAATCCTTCTTTTCTGAGTCTGTAGCATTTTAATTGAAGGTTGTGTGAAGAGTTGGCAAGTCCACAGAATGTGATTCAGATCCTGCTACTCATAGCTACAGCTGCATGGCGCTGCTGTTTATTAGTCCTACCCTTCCTAGGGAGACTCCAAGATTGTAGTGGTTGTAACGGTACCGATCTATTCAGGAGGCGATTTCCTTAGGAAGGCGTTTCCCATGGAATCAAGGTTTTTGTTATAATACGCAAAGTATTTTTTTCCTTTGCTAACGGTTTCTTCCACTTTTTTTCCGTGTCTCTCCACATTTTGTCCTTAAGCGTGGAGTGGTAGTCCTCATGTGGCAATTTCCACCTTTGATTTGCCATAGTTTCGGTGGCCTCTTTAGCTATCTGATCAGCTATTTCGTTTTCTGGCATCCCGATACGCAACGGGACCCAGCATATTTGTATTTTGTTATTTGCAGTGTTTCTTCTCTGAAATTTGAATATACCTTTTTTTAACTTCTATTATGTATGTGTTGAAATGGATGTCGTTGGGTTTATTGTTCAGTGCTTGTATCATGCTGTTTGAATCTGTCCATATCATATATGATTTTGTTATATCCCTGTTGGCTAGTTCTGTTGCCAACCAGATTGCTGCAGCTATATACATATATTGAGGCACTGCTATCCCTGTTGTATTTTTTGTGTTTAACTGTGGAGGCCCACAGGCTGGGCTGGTAGAATTTGAGTCTTCTCTCTTTGAATCATCTGTATATACACATATGTATGCGGATGTGTCAGGGAAAGTGTGATTTGATAATACTTATGAATTCGGTAGCCGATGCGGGTAAGTTTTGTACTAGTTGTCCGAGGTTCTTATCCACTTGGGTGAATTATACGTCAAAGTCTGTCTCGAAGATAGGAAGGTTGCCGTGACTTTCCATCCCTTTGATAAAGAGTTTGAGCTCTTGCCAGCAAGCTTGCATGAGCGTTCCCCTTTGGATAACTCTCTGTCCTTTTGCTTTTCCTTCTCCGTCCATTTCCATGTATTCTGTAATGGAATCTGCCATGGGAATCTTAGATTTGTTGTTTAGTACCCTTAATGAGTATCTGCCGGCTAAATATTTTATTCTGTCTTTTAATGTGTATCTTAACCTGCGCTAGTATCACGTTACTGAGTGTGGATCTTCTAAGACCTAGGGCTAGTTTTATTGCAGTTCTGTAGATAGTTTTTATGGTGTTGCGTAGTTTCTTGTTGTGTGTGGGGAAATGCAAGGAGCTGCCGTATTCTACACGAGATCTGATGAGGGATTTGTACAAGACCAACAAGGTTTGTGGATCGCATCCCCACTAGGTACCTCTCGTCAAAACTACTTTTATTGGTTTTTTGAAAAGTTCCTAAAAGCTCAACCTTCGCTACTTTTCTGGCAGAGAAGTGGAAAACTTGGATTTTCTTTAAGCACGCGAGTTTGTCACCACATGCTTGTTTTTACCTTAAAAAGGTTTGGTAGCGGGCCACGGTTTCTGATAGTGGTATATTCGAAGGGTACTGTATGACCGTTAGCCTCTCACACGTTGCAAACTACTTTTGACAATTAAGATTTTTAACTTGCAGCAATCGTAAATTGTCGAAGACGAAATCTTCGACATCTGCAAGTTTACTTTTACTAACGACGAGCGTAAACCATGCTCCACTACAATAACAAACTTTATCTCAGCAGAAGCAAATAATAAGAACAGTAAAATGTAATTTTTTATTTAAAAAAGAACGTTTAAAAAGAACGTTGTAAAAATGTGTAAATAATAATGTGTGATGTTATAACAAGTAATCTGGAATACAAATTAATAAAATTATAAAACTTAAGAAATTATACGGTATTCCAATAGGAACATTAAATTCCCCAACAACGATCATCAAAGGGCATAAGCATGCCCTTGATTATGTCTTTCTGATGAAGATACTGAGAGTATATAAGGAGTATATGAGGAGCATATAACATTCCAAGAACTCATTTATCCTTTATTAAAGATATTTTTGTAAATTTGTCTCAATAATTATTTATTCAATTGATTAATATTAATCAAAAACTTTACAATAGATAGTAGTATAGACAAATAAATTGATAAATTGACCCTCAGCTAATAGGAACAACTTTCACTAAGGCAAAAATAAAAAAAAGAACCGAGAACTCATTTGTCCTTTTGATACAAAATTAAACAAACTCCTTAATTTTTATCTGAGGGTTCTGAGATGTAAATAAGGATGATCAGTGTTTCCTAGTTAGCCTATGTCCACATTATACACATTCTACTTTCTCGTAAAATCTTGTAAAATTATAAATTATGAATTTTATAATAAAAAATGTTAAGAATGATTAAAATTATAAATTAATAATTATTAATTTTTTTATACAATGAAATAATAAGTGGGAGAAGGACTGGGAATATCAAAATAATAAACCTATAATTATAAAATTGCAAACTTTAATAATTATTTATTATTAAATTAGTAATTACAAAATTATAAATATAAATCTATAAAAATTTTTCTATTTTAATACGACAAAATATTAATCTTAATTATTGATACTTATTATAAAACTATCAATAAATATAAAATATTTCTAAATTATTTCGAGACTAGAAACCAATCGGTATCTCAACTGTAACCATTATTGTTTTCCATAATCATTCTTTTTATTTATTTTTTAGCTATTTACTTGAATACAGTTTACTACTTTATAAAACTTAATAGTTAGTTACCGTTGCACTAAAGAAGTAATACAAGCAAAGTGTGTAATAAAAATTCCCATTTTATATATGATTATTCATCAGCTGTGCTTTACATCTAAAACTTCGTTGGTATCGTGTAAAATATTATCACAGACATTTCCTTTTACATCTGCTCGAAATATTGTTACAATATTTGCGTAGCTCTTATCAGGTACTATTTCTATTTCATGCATTATGTGTTATAATTCTCATTAATCATGTATGCATATTTAGCTAATACATATACACATTATAAAACGCATAAACGAGCAGTTATGTTACAAATAGTATACTAATATGCCACTCTAATATTTAAAAAATTAAAAAGCATAAAAAAGAAGCAGCATTTCTTTGAGATTCACAGTCAGTTGTAAATTTATTGTACCTGTTATATTACCCTAACCACAAATATTGATTTGTGAATTTAAAAATGTTATGAATAATTTAAGAAACTTGGAAATATTGAAAACAGCCAAGAAATTTCATTTTAGAAAGTATTCTACTAAAATACATTAATTAATTTATTCCACTTTTCACGTTTTTAAACAATTGTTAAAAATGTTCGCTTCTGAACAATATATTTACTATTGGTTTGTTTCTTTCTTCACTTTTCCATTGGAACTTGAACGAAGAAACGAAAACACTATCAATTTATGAAATTCTAAATTTTATTTCACATACTTTATAATCACAAACAAAGAAGAAAGTTAAAGTTCATTGTGTTTTATGCATGTAGTATGATAAAATGTATTATGAACGTCACAATGCTATAAAAAGAACTTATGCTATATTTTAAATGTTCTTACTGTATATTTTGTTCTATCCTTTATTAACACTAGATTTACAGGACACGTTAGATTGATGAATTTGGGATTTCACGAACGAAATTACAAAAACAATTGCTATTATTTTCTAGCAATATTTCGTCGCTTTCATTAATGGGATGATACGAAAATATATCCGAATTTGTAAGTAAGTTAATAATATACCATTAAATTGTCTCCAATAAATCGATTTCATGAAGGAAATATACGATTTCTCGTTCACTCAAGACAAGCCTGTAAACCTAGTGTTAAATAAAATTTGTACTATTTATACATACATTTTAAAAAAGTAATACAAATTATTTATTCTTCAAAGCAGCGTATTTCATACTATGCAAATAAATTATGCATGGAATTAATACACTGTTCTGAATAAACCTAATACATCAGAAAGCAACAATAAGGGTGCAAAAATATAAAAACGTAATAGAATTATTCGTGCAATGTTTTTTCTTCTACCTTTGGCTACTACAGCTCGTCTACATTAAATACATGCTAATAAATTCGTAGGAATAGCAGGGACTTGCGTGTTCCGCATATAAAATTCATTTAAATAAGTATTACTTCAGGTCGAAGCTGTTTTACGAGACATAAAGTAAAATGTACAACAGTACAGGAATATCGAACAGTGTCGAGCATAAGTGTCGAACATTTATTCGATGGATTTCATCGTGTTCTATTATGCGTAACTTTAAACACTATATTATGTATTTACACTATTGTATCACCTATGTACATACGTCAAAACATATGTGTCGTCCATAGAGAATGCACATAGTAGTAAAATTTCATCTAGAAATTCTGCAAATTGAATTCATTACTTCCAACAAACTTCTATTGTTCTAAAAAGCTTAAATTTAATTTATAAATTCTGGAAATTATATTACTGACTTTTAGTATATTTCTATTGCTGTAGAAAGTACGCATTACGCTTAAAGAAAATAAAAAAAAGTTTTTCTATAGAGATATGAAATTTTCCTTTTTATAGAAAGTAAACAGAAATAAGACTTGGTTTGAAAAGTCTGGAAATTCAGTTAATTGATTTTAAAAAGCTTCTGTTGCTTTAGAGAATATACACTATGTCTACAAGAAACAGAAAATTATTTTTCTATAGAGATATGAAATCTTTATTTTTATAGAGAATACACATAGAAATAAAACTTGGCTTGCAAATTCGGGAAGTTCAATTAATTGCTTTTAGGAACCTTCTATTTCGTTTGATAAACAACTATTTTTTAATTGCATATTATAAAAATTTTGACTTTTCTATCAATTCTTTTCCTGCTTGTAGAAATACTTTTATAGCCTTTTAGGAACACTGAAAATATTTTTCAATTACATCGTGTAGATTTATTAGCAGAAAATTGTAATTTATTATGTAATTTTTTCTGTAATAATGTATTACAGAAAAAGGATAAAACTGTAGTATGCTTTATAGTAACAAATCCTTGAAATTTAAATTAACAATTTCTTAAAAATAAACAAATATTTGATAATATGAATGGCCATTAAGAATTGTCCTCGGACTTTTCGTAAAAGAAATAATTATTATTTTCTTCTTCCATGTATAAGTAGATATTGCGTCATTATACGGTACATAAGGCAGTTAACACCTTGCTTTATAGTGACAAATTACACTCTTCGTGCAATTTATAGTAAAAGGTGCGACAAAATGAGAATCATGTGCCTATCGAATTTGTATTTTTACTCTGACTGCAGATTGAATTGAAGATTGACTTTTTTTTATTTAACCCACTTTTCTGTGTTTATGAGAAGAAAAGTTATAGTTGATTACAATTTCACATCTTCGAAAATGTTGAAAAACAAAAACTAATAATTAATACAAAGAAATTGACTGATAATAATATAATAATAGAATGATAATAAAAAGATAAGATATAATAGAGCGTAATGTATAAAATACAAATAAATGGAAATTTTAAGTTTCAGGAGGTTAATTATTATTATTAGATAACAGCACAAATGATTAAAAAAAATTCAAATATACACCATTTGTTTATTATTTAACGAACTAAATATTGAAATTATGGTAATCTCTATTTATTCACCTAATTTATAAAATAAACTGAATATTAGCATTAAACTACTGTCTAAGTAAAAAAGAAATTATAAATAAGAAATAAAAGAAATTACACGTGGATATACAAAACACGTAAGTGACAGAGAAACGTACATATATACTTATATGTAACGTGAACAAAACATGAGCGTGTCATGAAAAAACGAAAAAAATAGAGCAAGTTGGTTATTTTAAAATCCTAACAAGTCAAAGATCTTTAATACCGTTATTCTAATTTATGGATGAATTTCATTTTACTTCGGAAAAAATGCAACGAGTGTATAATTAGTCAATTACCTTTTCGTTACGTTACATGATGCAACGAACAGCAAATAATTTCTACAAATCACATAAAAGTTGCACTAAATTATGCTATTGTCCTTTGTCAAAATATGTATATTTATAAAAAGAATGGGAAATTCAAAAGTATATGGACAATTAAAATATAACACATGTCCATTGATGAAACCAAAATTTCCATTATAAAAGTTGCTATGAAAAGTCTTTTAATAAAGGAACGAAATACATTTCCAGTAAATCGGTTGAAGAATTGCTGTACAACCCCTTGAGACGAGTCGAGGATCGTCAATGGCGACCTTGGCCTCTGAGGTTAGCACATAGCGCAAGACACACATAAGAGAAGGTAATGCCGAGCACGCGATCCAAAATGTATAGGCCAACTGCAAGGAAATCGCTGCGACAAAACCCTCACTAGACGTCCCGTGTTCTCCTTTTCAAATCTATACACTGTTCACACACACACATGCATATATACATACATACATACACACACACAAACAAATCGGTTAGAATTTATGCCCTTTCGAGCTCAATCGCACGTTACAATTTGCACTTACAGATTGCTGACTGCCTCTTAAATTTCTCAATGCCGGGCTTTTTCACTCCTTGACTTGGTCACGGTTTATCCAATCGCGATATCAGGCATGGTTTTCTCGTACAAAGATATACATCCTCATCTAATCGACGTTGAAATTGTACGTGAAATTACCGTGTGATGTGAAACGCTCATCGTGCTACCTTATTAACCACGTGTTCTTCGACTTTCCTTTATGCATTATACGATTATAGGTATATGGTAATTCTAAACATTCGCGCGAATTTCTTTTATATATGTAAAAAGGCGGTTGTAATTGTTTCATTAGTTTAAAGAAAAGTTACAAAGGCAAATTGAAGGGAGTTTTAATTGATTTTATCTCTTAGATGAGATTTAGAAAATCTTGTGTTGCTTACAAACTGTATATAAAAAAGTTCTGTTATTTTAAATAACATTAACGAATTTCCATTTTAATTGCGATTTTGTCTCAGATTTTTTAGTTTAATTTCTTCAATGATATATTAATATATGTTAATAAATAATAAATAGGTAAATCACTTTTCTTTTTAATAAAAGAAGTTATAAATAACTATACATATAGAAAATAAATATTAATTATTATAAGTGTAGTATATATATACTACATATGTAATATATGTAATAAATATTAATTTATTTACATTTATATTTATTTCTACTTTATATAAACTTTTATTTCTTGAATATTAATTATAACAATTAATATTTATTTTTTACATATATAGTTGTTTACAGTTTTTCTTATTTCTATATGTATACATTATCAACGATTATTAATTAAATATTGTATATACACATATATTCACATCTGTTTGTTATAAATTCGAATTCTTAAACATTTAGTAGTGGATAAACCGCGATTGTTAACAAACAACATATGTATGTTCTTTGAATGTGCTCTTTACCACTATAGAAATGATAAATGAATTTACATTCAACGCTGACAATATCTACTTTTCAAATCATCTGAAAGTATGCAAAGTATAAAACAAAAAAGAAAAGAAAAAACACAGCTGTCACATCATACTTTGCGCAAATAAATGAAGCAGGCACAATACGGACGATGATGTAACGAGACAGAGAAAATATCGAGGAGCGTGTAGAAAACAAAAAAATAAGTATGATTCCGCACCCCTTTTGCGCCTATTTCACAAGATTAAAGTTACACGTTAAAGAAATTTCGAATATCATGTCGACGATCTCAACAGCATTGTCATTTCCTGATCGCACGAATGGCTTTCTAACCCATTTCACGAAGAAAGAAGCCAGGTCGAGCCCCTATCAGCTGTCCATCTGGTTGGCGTTTGACCTTTCGCATCCCTCTGTAATCCACCACTAACGAATAACGAATGGAATGAATAATGTGACTGATAGGCCACCGTTCCTTCGATTCGATATCAGATAATAAGACAAATAAATCTATCTACTGTAGGAGAGTAATTGCGTAGCCATTAGAAGCGATCGATAACGGTCGAATCATCCTAAAACCAATACGCATTTTGCCAAATCGATTGCCGGTGGCGAAGGCGAGTGTAAACAATTGACAGGCGAGCGATTCAGGAAGTGAATGTAGAGTGACAGCGAAGGTACGAGAAAGAATAGAAATGCATTGCGTGATAGCCGCAGAGTCCATATTTGAGCACGTGTGTGTGTGTGTGTGTATTTGGTGGCCTGTTTATGCGTGGTAGCTTGCGAAAGCGCGATTTTTAAGATTCTGACTACAAGAGAGTATAGAGATAGAGAACAGTATAAAGCAGAGTATTGGTAAGAGTGCAAAAAGTGTTCTATGTATCGCCGAATAAAGTTCTTAGGAAACATCAGTTCCCATGCCACACCTTCAATTCCACGCTACTACCTTGTATCCCAAATTAAATTATATTAAAAAAAAATAATAATAATATATTCTAAATTGTCATATTTCATTCCATGAATTGTACTTCATATGTATTCACCTGTAAGAAATACATGTGAAGTATTTGTTGAAAATCAGAGATAAAGAAAACCAAAATTTGTATAGTGTTATTTAAATTCCTTTAACATAAATTAATGTATTCCTTTCAACCTCTGAGAGAATATACCGAGAATACATTTACCTTGCAAACGAGTAAGTTTCATTAACACACTTGTAATTTATAAACAATTCGAACACGATAAAAGAGAATCTTACCTATCTTTAAGCCATATTTAAAAAAGTAGTTCGAAAAGTACTTTGTACTAGAAAACAGTTTTGTTACTTGAGAAAGCTCTATTACTGATTACATCATATTTAATTTTACTAAAATATGCAATAAGATTGATTTTTTTTTTACTTGAATTTAATCGAGTTTATTATTATTGATCATTAAGGTAAAGATTATTACATTTGATAGAAATAAGCATGTAATACGTTGACATTATAGCCTATGTCGAAGATCAATATACTTCACCTACGCTTTTAGTTACAACGCATTGTTATCAATGGATTATGGTTACTAAAATACGACATATTAAGGGTAATCGCGTAGAGATATTTCCACTTTAAATAGAACTACTCAGAATAACTCGTGTATTAATGGCACATCTGCATTTATCAACCATAATGACAGATAAGGTGATTATACCTATTGTACTCGTAAAGGCTTTCTGATTTATTAAGGTTCAGCACAAGCCTGCTGAAAATATCACATCTAAAGGGTAGGCTCATTGTAAACCTCGTTTTGGCACTGTTCTTTTTTTTCACCCACATTTAAACTCGCCTTATCTCGCTACGAATTTATTCTGATAGAAACTTCCAATTCGAATAACGTCTCACATTTTTCGAAAATTGTCAAGTGTTTTAGACATTTTCTATCTTCAGAGAATTTCATTACTCATCCTCAAAATGTTACAGAAGAACGGAAAATCAAAGAAAGAAAGTTTTATCGAGGTGAAGTATAATTTGAGCTTATCTCGTTAACAGTATGTACTTCCATCAATTTGTTTCCTATTTAATATTACAAATCATTTTTAAATTATTATTAAATTTGATGATTAGAAATTAAATTATTATGTTATGTATGAGAATTACTCTCTATGCATGTTTCTTTTCCATTGATAAATTCAACCATTATAGTTTCTTTCTTTCCTTCTCTTTTTAATTATCGTACCCTGCATTTTTCATGATTGTTTTTTACTTCATTATTTCACCTTAATAATAACAGATAAATGATACATTTTAAAACTCAAGAAGCATGATCGATTCAAAGTCTCAACATTTTTTACTTACGCCACTGTGATTTTTAACTCACCAATTGACTAAATTCGAACATTAATAAAGCTTTGAAAACTTCGTATATTAACTAAGGGATGAACTTAACGATGTCGTATAATGTGATTTCTATGAATGTTTTAAATTGAGAAATCGTACTATTACGCGTGTAATATTATCCCTGGAATAGGCTCACGAAAATATTGATCACGGTCTGTGTTCGTGAGTTGATGGAACAGATTTTCTACGAATCATTCGTCAGTTTAAGAGATAAACTTGACTGATTATAAAAACTGATATTATATTTGAAACAGTTGATTAATTATTGAGCATAATGTTTGAAATATACACAAACTTCCTCCTTATACCCGCTTATGATGTTTCAATGTTGATAACGCACTTATCAAAGGCTAGCATTAAGGTGTTAGAGATAAGAGGAATTGGTATATTTCGTGCTGATATTGATAAATTAAAACAACCATTTACCCGATACAAGAAAAGTATCATAAACATGGAAGGAAAAAATAAAATTATTCATGTTGCAAGTAGAATGTAATATATTATTACGTTTAAATAAATATAAGTTATAATACATTAATATGATAAAAGTATTTAATAATTTTCTATTGACTCAGTTATATGAATGAAACTTAATTTTTGCACAATGATAAGCACTGTTTAAAAATAAAGTGAAAAATTCTGAAATAAATTCAGTAAATAAATTGAAATAAACAAAAAATTACGGAAAATATTGTTAAATTTCAATTATTTCTTTTTTGTTATATGACATTAACAATGGATGTTAAGAATGCTACTTTATTATCCATGTGCAAAGATTCATTCTGCGAATATTTACACCATAAGTTTGAATTAAGGGAACAGGCGTGAAATAATTTATGAAAATGTGGAGAAACATGAATACGAGAAATGATTTACGATATATGAACATAGTTTGCTTTGATATAACATTTACAATAACTATCAGAATCAAAATAATGAAATAGATTGTTAGACATAAATATATTTATCTTATTTTACATCCTTAGAAAATTTGTTTCATATTGTACTTAAATTTACGATTCGAAACTGTTGGTGATAAAATAAATTACAATTTAGTTAGTAATTTCACTATGTATAACGATGTATAAATATTACTCTTAAAATTTTGTATATGTATATTATGAATCTATGATAATTCAGACTACTTACATCATACTTAAAAGCTGACCTAACAATTTTATTATACTTTCACTATAAAAAAAAATTTTGAATTTTAATGGCAGATTCTATAATATTACGTAACACAATAGTTCTACCGTAACGAGAGTTAAGTCATGCTTTATTAAATTAAAAAGTTTATCATGAACAACAATATCGGTATCAATCCAATAGTATTCGTCCTGATGCTGCCATCTGAAACAGAAAAGATAATAGAACATATATGTATATACAGGATGTCACAGGTTTAAAGTGCCGAACTTTGTCAATACATATGGGTTTAAATAAGAAAAAAAATGTTACATAAACATAGATTGTTTAACACTTTATTAAAAAGTTATAAATAAAAATAAGGAATTCGAAAGGAACAAATTTGTAATAAATAATAGTAATAAATTCGATTTTAAACCACTGTTGATTTTGAATTGCTAAAGACGGTAGCTATTTTGAAATGGGATATTAATTGCATCTACGAATTTAGTATTAAAATTAGTATCAGTAGTAATAATCAATATTAATTTAATGCCTGCAGATAGTAAGCACAGCTCGCATCAAATTACGTATAAATATTGATTAACTATTCCTTTCGAGTTCCGTATTCTTGTTTATAACTTTTTAATAAAACGTTAAACAACTTACGTTTATACATACAACATTTTTTTCTTATTTAGACCGATAGAACATACTGACAAAGTTTGGCATTTTAAACCTAGTACACTCTGTATGTGTATACATATTATATGATTTGATCAATTCAGGCACATGATTTTATTAGAAAAAGGATATTATAATATTAGATACAACGGGTATATATGCACAATGATTCTCAAAACCAAGGAAATATGATCAGCAGCTTATCTTGTACAATAGTCGTAAGGTAAGGAAACAGTGACATTCGCTACAACAAATGACATTACATAGGTAACTGATGTTCATATCAGAAACTTCTTCAAATGTGTATTGCACTGTATATTGTAGCATAATAAAAATAACGTACATTATGCAGTGCAGTTATCTGTGTGTGTTGTGCGCATAATGGACAATGTGTCATATGTCATACTGTTGTTAAAATGTCACCATTTTCTTCTCTTGTACAAGGTAAGCTATCGACCACGTGTCGTTCGTTTAAAGGATCACTAAACCCCCTGTGACTTAACATATTCTGCATTTGTTCGTGTAAGGATTGCTCGATTACGGGGGTATTTTAAAATATGAATAACTAAAAAACAAAGCTTCATACGCAATTTTGTTATTTCTCATTTTCGTCTCATTTTGACTTAAAGAATTACTCTTGAAATTTTCTAACTATTTCTAGATACTTCATATAAAAATATAAATTTATAATATATACTATTTTCGTAGTATTGTAAACAATAATTTTTCTCTTAGTTAATTTTACAGGTAATGGTAATATGTGAAGTGTTCCTTTGTTTATTATAGATGATAGGATAAAGTGTATAAAAAACAAAATTCATCAATTTCAGTAGAGAAGATAAATACAACCATGAGCAATACCTTTAACTTGCAATTTTTTATATATTTGACATTGTAATTCTCGTTTTTGTCTCATTAAATGTGACCTCCCGCATTGTTCCACGCGTGAAGGAAGTATGATATAAAGATATGGAAAGGAAATAAGGAAAAATAGAATTACAGCAAGAAATACCTTCATTCCTTGTGCTTCTTTTACGGAAAGGACTTGTGTGAGATAGGTTACGTCGTCTTGCGAATATTATACTTTATCTAACTTCACAATCGCAACACTTGCAACGCAGCTTGCAGAGAGGTATGGGAACAGTTGAAAGGTAATTGCAAACACATTACCTCACCGCACTGGAAAGTTTTACGAGCAATCCAAAAAACTACCGGTTAAAGCTTCGACCTCTCGTTTTTCTCCTTTTTTTCTTTCGCATCGTCGGAAGTGAAATATGTAGGGAAATTTTCCAATCGGTCACGAGTCAAGGTTACTTACCGTTAATGTTGTAACGTTGAATGTTTTTGCACACAGTATCATTTACTTGAATGTAACCCCAATCGCATGCGCACCGACCATTCTTGCAGACCACTCCATCGCCGGAATCCAGATAACATTCCCCGAGATTCATGCAGCTCTTACCGAGAACTGAAACAATCCGGTTAATAAAAATAATTTTATTGGCTTATATACAAATTTATATAGGAAAGCTTGGATATCATACGACAAACTTTTGTCGGCATATATTCTCAAGCAATTATCAAATTTCAAAGGATATGCAGTAAATTGTTAGATACAACAATTTCATACACTCGTTAATTATTTCTCTGAACAGTCGATATTTTACTTTTAATGAACCACTTCTTTATTACTTTTTCTCGTTATTAATAAACAATTTTTGTGTTACTCATATATCGCATACAGTGACAGTTATCAACATATTTGCGACCGGTGGTTTTCAAGTAAGAAGCTTTGTTGAACGCCACGTGTAATTTTTAAAAGTCTATAGGTAAATACGAGAAGGGTCTGCTATTTAAATGTGTGTGAAAATATTGCTTCTTGATATAATGCTTGTAATCATTTTTTATTTAAAATTTGAAGAAAATTAAAAGTGACAGAGCTGCTTGAATTCGTTAAATATACACTTTAGAAACAAATAAGACAATATTTTCATAGATTCATTTTATGTAATAGTTTTGAATCATATCTAATAATCACTCGAAATATAAAATATATTACTAAATTAAAAAATAATCACACAATTTTATAAGTTTAGCAGTGAAATATAATAAATGAAATGATAAATATATTTTAAAATGACGTAGGATTAAGTGACCGGCGTTCTTCCAAAAAGTGTAAAATGACATAGAACTATGTTATCAGTATTCTTCTAAAAAATATAGAATGATGTAATTCCGACTAATTGAAATTTTTTCAAAAATGTATTTACGCGTCATTTACAAAAGTTTTAACTTCTTGTGAGATCTTAATCTGTTTAGCGAAATTAAAAAACAGTTATTCGATTGCAAAAGGTGTCGGAATAAGAGTCATTGCTATATGTGTACGATAATACAGACTCGGAAAAACGAATAATTTAATTAATGTTGGATGAAACCGAAAAATGTCACATAAAACAATAACTCATAAAAAATAATGCTTTCAGAGAAGCGAATTTTTCTTAATAATTTTTGTATGTACAACTAACTATAACAACTCTTTTTGCATTATATCATTCAATCAGTTAGATTCAATTGTTAAACACAGAAAAATTTACGTTGGCTAAATTAAATTGCAACGAAGTAAACGTATTCTCTATGCACAATTTTACAAGTTTCTCTTCGAACAATTCCTACAAATATTGACGAAACTTGTCATTTTCAAGTATCGTGTATTATAATATATGTATATTCTGTATTTTTACCTCGGCGTTTAAAACATTTATGTAAATTGTAATGATAGCCTTTAGCACAGGTGCACGTTGAAACTGTTGAATTTGTAATGGAATCATAATTAGATGAACAAACTGCGTTTGGTAAGTTAGCAGAACATTGCACGTCTTTTTCACAAGGAGCCCCAAAGGATACAACTAAAAAGAAAATTTTCAATTTTTCGTTATCTTATTTAATATATAACACTATGTTGATTGAGTTATATAAAATAAAATACAATATTTTCAATGTATATTTATTTCACTTGTAAATATACATTTTAACTTGGTTTGCAAAAAATTTTTCGAAAGAAGAGTAAAATGAATAGGATCTATTTCATTATACTATATTGATTTCAAATGATATATATATATATATACCTGGTATACATGAATTAACTGATAAGGCGACATATTTTGCTTTACAAGTACAACGACTTGTCACACATTCTGTATTATTTATTTTACAATCAGTATCTGTACTGCAATTGGTATTGATACCTTAAGAAAAAAGAGCAATTTTAATAAAATTTTTAACTTCACAATGAAAAATCGTAAAAATTACCTGGTAAACATTGATCATCGGATACGTAGTAATTGTCTTTACAGGTACAAACACTATTTACACATTTTGTATTGTTTGTATTGCAATTGTTGTCCATTTCACATTCCGACCCAATACCTTGAAGAAAACCAAGCATATGTTTAAGATCAGCGTTTCAAACAATATTTTCGTTACATTCATAACAACAAATTAACTAAAAGTAATTATGTTCGGATTATATTCGGATTAACTCTCTTGTTAAATAATCATAAAAGAACCAAAAATTGTTATTTAACCCTTTACACTCTGAACGTTTTGCGATACAATTGACCAGCACTTTCAATACGCGAAGAAACTTTTGAAAACCGAAAGTTTCGTTTCAAAAAGAAAAGATTCTAAATATTCATGCATTCATTTATTTTTATTCCTTGCTTTAATTTGTCTCAATTTAATAAAAATAAACCTTAAATGGTTTGTTTTATATAATACGAGTTTCGATGCGTATTATAAATGTCGTGGTAGCATCGTCAGTAACAAAGAAGCACAATACTGTTTACAGAATGCATTTTATTGGTGTAAAACTGGTTTCCCATGAAATAATAGAAAGATAACAATGCCGGCTTACCGACATAAAATTTATGGAAAGTAAAAGGAACTTTTAAATAATATTTTAGGACACCATGCGTACTAATAACTGAAGCATTGATGACACAATCAGAAGCTATTATTAGAATTTCTTTCTATTGTGATTACATTTTCTTTTGTTTCTATATGTTTTGTAAGGATACAAAAAATAATACTATAGAAGCCGAAAAAAAATTTGGTAGGCCTAGTGACATAAATAAAAAACGCAAGCTCTGAACCATTTTTAAAACCAGCTTCTGAACAATTTGGAGTCCCGACCGTACAATAATTAAAATATATCAATAACCTTGAAATATTGAAAAAGTCCAACCTTAAAAAGATTTTTCTTTTCATGATTTTGTTAATCTCTTTGAACAGTTCAATTCTGCCCTACACACTTTTGAACAGAAATGCATCTTACCTGCTGAAGAATGTATACAAGTTGTACGATTAGAATTCGGATGTGTTCCATTTGGACAGGAGCACACATTGTCTTTACAAAGCAGTTTAGTATTTGTTCTATTAATGTAACAATCTATATCGTGGTAACACGTTTCACCTATCCCTTTTTTCCCCCAACAAAAGGACTCAGATTCGATAAAACGAGATTTCTCGTTGCACACACAATGATTGTCTTTACAAACAGCATCCGGACCAAAAACGTAACACGGCATGTCAGTTGTACAATAATCGTTATATCTTTTTGTTACTGAAATAAAGAGAAAATATTATTTACTTAAAATAAGATAAGATTGAACGGATTATCTTCTACGAACAATTGTACAATGTATTTTTCTACTTCACCTTTTTCACATTTACTATTATTCGTAGAAACGGCTCTGTCCAATACGCACTTCCATTTACCGTCGCGACATTCGGAATATTCAATATTAATCGTGTCGTTATATTGACAAGGTTCTCCAAGCTCTAACAGAATGCTTACATCAGAAAGTGTATATTTTCAGTGCAATGATATTGTACAATAGGTCATTGTATTTATCTCAACAAACTCTATCATACTATGAAAAAAGTGCAGAGTTCAATTTAAAGGAATTAACTTGACTTTGATATCTCATCCACTACTACGCATATAGAAAAATTATTTATCTCATGCAATCTACCCCGTGATACCAACAGTTTTCGTAACAATATTTCTTTTGAAAATATGAACCACTTATGAGATGGCTTCAGTTGAAGGAAATACCCTGCATGTATATATAAAGTGGAAATGATGAAAGAATGCATATATATGCAAAATTATAATGCAATAAAAAAAATAAATATACATACATTTTATATATAAACAATGAAATAAAATTTTTATACTGCAAAATTTTTTCTAATTTTTACATGTTTGCCGCTTTTACCGAAATAAAAATAAAAAAGTATGTATATGCATGTGCGCGCGCGCGCGCGCGTGTGTGTGTGTATAAAGAATTTATGTTTCTTATCATAGCAAACTTTTCACCCACTATTTACGAGTTATAAATTATAAATAATATATGTGTATTTATTTATTTATTTATTTTTGTTTTTATTTCGATACCAAAAACGGAAAACGTTTAAAAATTAACGAAAATTTTACAGTTACAAAACTCTTTAAAACGAGCGTATGAATAAAGCTCTATAAAATAAATGCGTATTTAAATTATTTGTATTCAATACAATTGCGAATCTCTCGTGGCACCTTCAAATACTTTGAACCATTGTTTGGATGTATTTGTGTAATTCATACCATATTAATTAGTAAATGTAAAAAAAAAAACAATTTGCAACTTTGAACATTTTAACAAAGTACTGGTTTACAGTTGATATGTTTAAAGCTGTTTAAGGAGATAAATATTTGTGTTACCTGGAATACATGCATTTAAATCTTCTCTGTAAAAGTATGTGCGCTTGCAGGCACAGTATCCTGAAGGTTCGCAAAATGCTTCTCCTAAATTTTTACAATCTTCGTCCATCGTGCATCGACCAACTATTAAACAAAGAAAGAAAGAAAAAGTATACATTTACTTCTCATAATTCTTTTTCTTATATATTTTTCACCTTATATTAACGAAAAAATATTTTCACAAACCTGTTTCAGTCTTGTTATAGCTTTGTAAATTATTATTATTACTATATAAGAATTGATACGTTGCATCATTCCTTTCCGGTAAAACACATGTGTTGTCGTATTGACAATATGCACTCTCATTAAATTGTTTGCAATCATTATTTATAACACATTTATCTCCAACACCTGTGCAATATAAATATTAGAATCATGGAATTTAAAAGTCCCTATTATTTAGTAACAGTGATGGTGATGAAAAAAGGATATCAATTTTTATAATATACCTGTTGTATTTACATTTAATATTAGCAGCAGAGTTGCTTGAATTGAATTATTGTAATTTTTAGTAGCCTAGTTTAAAAGAAAGACGACAAACAATTCAAAAAATTTATATTCTTAATTTTAGCAAACTTTCCATTCGATATTTAGGTATTATAAATAATATACAGGGTGATTTTGACAAATGACGTGGGATACTGCTTATTTTCCTAAGTGAAAGTAGAAAAAAATAATAGAGGAGAATATTGTCTGGCGTACTGAGAATTAATTATTTTACTACTGCATCTACCGACCACTCAAAATTACTTGTTTTTGAAAAGAAGAAAGCAAACGTGAATTTGTACATGTTTGTTTGTTTTACTTATAAAATAAATGCAGTATTTTCTAAAATAATCATATGTAAAATTTTCTTTACCAAGAAAAGAGCATTTTCATATGTATGCTATTACGAACATTATATGTGTATACATGAACACACTTTTATAAGTAAAGATCCTTTTAGCAGTGCATTTACCATAAACATTTTCATCACTGGTACTACAAACATTGTTCGTTCGATTATTCATATAACATTTTACATCGTTAACTTTCGAGTTTACACAAGCTTGTTTCTGCAGCTTTTGTACAACGTACAGCTTTTCAAATCTGTTCAGTTTTCTAGAAAGCGTTACAGCTACACCGAAATTTTATGAAAAATTGAAATGCTGATGCAATCAAAAAATCTTTCCGACATTCTGTGAACTGTAAAAATGACCTATCTCGGTATACATAACTATATAACATAAATATTACGCAAAAACAAAGAGAAATTAAATTTATAAAATTCGTTATTTATGTACTACAATAAAAATCACAAAAAGTTTCAGAAAATATGATGTGTTGAATATGAGTAATCGTTGCAACAATATATCACACAAGTCATTTTGATCCTCTTAGTAGATCTAATGTTAAGTGCCTACTTCTCCATATTTTCGTTTTGTTTGTCATAAATCGATTCTTGTCAATATTTTACGTATAAAAGTATTAAATCAGGTCATTGAGAACTTTACGAGACATTTCATATGTAAAAATGTACTTTACTACAACTAGTATCCAAAGATTTAATATGAATTCTAGAAACTGCTGATATCGTGTTTGCTGTTTCGTATTTACAATTTACTATCTATCTATGTTTCATAATACGAGGGTCAGCCAAACATAAACTGGATATTTTAACAATGTTTTATTTGAAGATAATTTCTTAAAAAGGATAAAAAATTTATTTCTCTACATGTGCCCCGTTTTTGTCTATGCATTTTTGTCATCCGATTGGCAGCTTTTTTTATATCACTGTCATAAAATGAAGAGGGTTGTGTCCGAAGCCAGTTGCACACAAATTGTTTTACTTCTTCATTGCTCTTGTATCACTGTCCTCCTAATGCCACCTTTAATGTTCCAAACAAATGATAATCATATGGTGACAGGTCTGGACTATAGGGAGAATGATCAAGTGTTGTCCACTGTATATTTTTAATTTTTTCCTATGTTTGAATGGCGGTGTGAGGTCTAGCGTTGCCATGCAGAAGCAGTACTGAACGGACGGAAACTTCTCGTCTTTTCGATCTATAGGTTGCTTTAACTTTATCTGGCAGCGTGCAGTAATAGTCAGCAGTGACTGTTCTTTGATAAGTACACAACACCTTTATAATCCCAAAACAGCGTTGCGTGAACTTTACCCGCCGATAAACGAGTTTTCGCCTTTATTAGTCTTGACTCATCGCTGCTTCGCCATTCCATACTTATTCGTTTGGACTCTAAGATATAGTGGTAGACCCATGTTTCATCAGAAGTAGAAATACAACATAGAAGTGTGTCTCCTTCTATTTCATAGCGATTCAGTAACCTCTGTTAAAGTTCAATGCTAACAGTCCTGTGAGATTCATTCAAAAGACGCGGCACTCATTTAGCCGCGACTTTTTGAAACTTTAGTTCCGTTCGAATTATGGAAGCCACACTTCCATGACTAATGTAAACTTCTGAACAAATTTCATCACTTTTTATGCGTCGATCATCCTCGATAAATTTCGAACAGCTTCAATATTTTCTGATGTCACACTTGTCTTCAGACGTCACAGATGAGATGCGTTCTCGACGTGTTGACGTCTATTAGAAAAGATTTACACCAAGCAAACACTTGAGTTCTTGATAATGTCTTATCACCGAACTGTAAATGCAACCGATGCAGAATTTCAATAGGTTTTGTGCCGTCAAAGGTTAAAAACTTAATTATAATATGTTGTGCAAGGGAAGATGGTACTGACTTCACACTCATTGTGTTGTTTATTAACGAAACGCAAAGTAGAGCGTCACAGGGAGTGCAATGCTGCCAAACTACTCTCCTTTCAACTCCCAGTCAATTTCATCGACACACGCTGTACAGATATGGCATACATAATCTAGTTTATATTTGACTGACCCTCGTATTTTGTTGTACATTTCAGTCGATTCAGTCATTTAGTCATTAATTATCAGAAGTAAGTTGTCGTTTGCAAACGATGAAAAACTCGATATCATCATTATGCATGTGAACGTTAATAAAAATTCAGTCATTTCTGAAGAAACATATCGTCATAGATATTCGAATCGGATACAAACGCAGTGATCATACTTTCGTAATCTAGAAAAAAATATGAGAACAAGTTTTCCATAAACGAAAAAAAGAATTTCATAAAACTGAGAGTTCCAGTAAGACAAAATTAATGTCCGGAGAGATTGAAGGCGAATGCTTCAACACAAGAAATATAGCCAAAGAATGCACTTTTGATTCAAATTTTGTTCGATGAATTTCGAAATTGCACCAATTTCGTTCATATAGTTACTTAACAAGACACTTTATACAGTGAAGAATATAATTTTGTCAATTTCATTCGAAGTAGATAAGAACGTAAATTTCGTTGAAACAATTTCTTGGAATTTACATTGCTCTCTTTTCTCGATAATATTCCGTTGCACGTAAGATTTAAATCAAAATACTAAGGGCAAGATGGTGTGCATGAGCTCGTAAAGCCTGAGTTGTAACAAAATATTTCAGCGCTATGTGTCACCTCGTTCATTTGAATTCAATGCACTTAACTTTTAATTGTAAAGTGCTCTAAAAGACAAGATGGAATCACGTCTCTTTGCGTCGAAAGAGTGAATTAAAATGCATTTTGATAAGAATAAGTAAGCAAATTTGTCGAAAAATATTTAGAATATAGTAATGGAACATTTGAGCACTGGTTGTAAGTAACCATTTCTGTACTATTTCTGAGCTGTGCCTGTAATGAATATATTTCTGACACAGAATGTAGAATATCTCGTAGAATATTGACCATTAGATGATTTCATCTAACACTTTTGTATTTAAAATAATGAAAAGAACTGATTTATACAAGAAGTGTAGCTGCATTAAAAAAAAGAGACAGAGAGAGAGAGAGAGAGAGAGAGAGAGAGAGAGAGAGAGTGCATTGGCACATCTGCAACAAAAATAATGTCACAGAAATAATTTAATCATTAGTAGCTATATTATCCATTATATTCCTCTACTATCCTTTTTCATTTTAACTTGGAAAAAGAGTATAGAATATATACAATAATAAGATAAAATTCGTAAAATGAGAATGAACACAGATACTTTGAATTTTGCACGTTAATTCAAATATGATTTTTATCAAACGAAACAAGGAACCAACGCCTTTTACCAACTTGCACTGTTTAAATTTACGAAAAATAAAGAATCGTTTTACCTTTTGCTGCTGGACGACAACTTCTATATTCCCGTTGATAATAATCACGACTACATTTGCAAATTCCAGTAACGCAAGACATTGCACTGAAGTCACCACTTACATAGCAATCATCGTCCTTGTGACACTTCTCCAGCAATCCTGACGGGGCATATTTTATAAGGAACCATTAGTATCATTTTGACAGTATTACAAATTCTATAATATACCTGAATATGCATTGCACCTTCCGTGCAAATAATAATACCCCTCGGCACATACGCAAGTTGCATTCATGCAAAATCCACCACTGTACAAATACCTAGAGCACTGTATCGATTCTGTGCAATCATCACCGTACCTTGTAGCAACTGTTAATGTTACCAAAACAAACATAATTCAAAATACATGAAGTAGCAAAAGTTGCATTAAATGTTCTACCCAAAGGTACATTAGCTCACTGTATATTTTACATTTATACGAATATTGTCGGTAATTTACCTTTAATACACGACGTCATATTTTCATTGTAAATAAAGCCAGTTGCACATTGGCATGTTCCATCAACGCAACTACTTCGTTCCACAGAACAGTCTGCATTTGATTTACACTTCCAATCAATAACTTCATTTACACATGCATCGTAATTATGAATATTATGCGTTGATCCTGAAATCATGAATTACAAACAAGCACTTACATATGTGTAAATCACATCAAAATTCTTCATCAGTAATACATTAATAATAAAAATTAGCGAAAATAAGTGTAGGCAATAATATTAAATTAGCACTGTCCACGATTTTTAAGTCTTTTAAGTTAATTAAAACCCTTTTCCACCAAAGTGTTTGAAAAATAAAATTCGCAAAACTACGAAAATTATAATGCAAAACGTAACAGCAGGTAAGCGCGTCGTTAAAAACTTCAAAACCTTGTTTCTCGAAACGGTGAATATTATAACTCGAGAGAGGATCGATATTTTCAAACTTCAATTTTAACTGAATCTAGATAACACTTTTTTTCCACAAGGGAGAACTCGTTTATTAAGACCATACAACTTTGAAGGAATTGTTTGAACATTCTTAGAGGAATTGTTTCAAGGAAAAATGAGAGAAGTTAATATTTATTATATACCTTCGCAAATTTTTGTCTAAAATACTTCAGCAAAGTTCCATTGGGAAATTACCTATGTTCAACGATTTTACTTTAAAAGCAGATACGTTGGGGAAGAAGACTTCTTCCTTTAAAACAGTATTTTTGAATATATTTCGAGTGATACTCCACCTGAACACCTCGAAAATTTTGATGCCCCCTCTAGCATAATGGTCAATGAAATTTTGAAAAAGTATAATATAGAAAGGTCGCATAGATAAAACTGTTTTTAATTTAACTTTCCTTAATCTATAGTTGACAATAGTAATTTTTCGACTATATCGATGATGAGGCGACGAATGCAACATCATTTTCTAATTGCCCTACAAAATATACAAATTGCCCCCTTATGGGCATTTTTATATGCCCTACGTTGGAAAACGCATGTACTTACATTCACAGAAAGTTAATATAAAACTATGTGTCTCTATTAAATAAAAAGAAATTAAGAGAAACTTAAATTTCATATGAAAATTTCAGTGAGATACGTAAGACACATAAGTTTTATACGAATGCATGAATGTACAGATGCACACACATATACACAGAATTTTAATATAAAACTATATATTTTTATTAAATAAATAAGAATTGACAGAAACTTAAATTTTGTATAAAAATTTCGACGAGATAAGTAAATTTATAGGAATTCTTACCTTCGTAAAGAATATACTGCGAGCAAAGTAGAAGACAAACTATATTTCTTAAACGTAACATGTTGTTACTCGGTTTCTAATTGAAATATGTGAATATGTGGCACAACGTTCATCCATGTCTTTTATCAGGAAAGTCATATCTGATAGAAAATGAACACCTGCATTGTTATCGAAGAAGTATTCAATTATCTAAGAAAAGAGTTTTGTCGAAGACAAAAGTTAGTTCACTGTTTGTTACACCATTGAATTCAAAAAAAGAAAATTTTATTGAAAGAAAGGAATAGTTTTAACTCCTGATTGAGATAGACAAACTACAGTGAAAGCAGAAGTAGATTATATCATTATCACAAAAGTTAGTGTCTTATCTAGATTTCTATGTAATATATGTATTACAAACGAAAAGAGAACAGAGAATTACAATGGTGTAACGATTGTTAAAAATGATTCATGTATTCATAATTTTTATATAAAACATGAAGGTACACGTGAACATTAATAAATAAAAACAATAACTTTAATACCAATTTACATATTTGGAAGTGTATAAGAACACTTTAAACATATTTATATTTAATTATGCAAAATATATATTGCTATACTTAAACGTGATATATTTAAAAATAGAAAAATTTATATTTTACTTTATTTAAAGAAAAAAAGGAAGACGGCAAAGCTCTGTTGTAACACCCTCTCCTACTGTCAAAAATTGGAAAGAAGCATTTCTTCAATATCTTTAACAGTTTCTGAAGAAATATTATGTAAACGCTTTCCGCGTAAACCGTGTTATTATTTTGAAAACATTATATCACTCTTACACGCGAAATTTGACGACTTAATTTTCCTTCGTTAATACTCTATACTTCGATGATTAATTTTATAATATTATTTAATATTATTTAATATAATGTAATAGTATTTTCTATTGTTTTATAATTGTAAAGGGGAATTAGTAAATGTAAGGAAATGTACGTTTAACAAAACAATTAATAGAACATGAAAGTTTCTTTATTGACAGCGAGCATAAAATGAACGTGCGTGACCTGTAGAAGATATAACTTGACCTGTGGACATCTTCCTCGTAGTATGCGGCCTGTGGTAGGAGAATAAATTTTATCACTGAGACGACCTTTTACTTTTCTTTATACTAAACTTTGCCAGGTCGAGGTTAATTTGTACTTTTGCGTTCTCCATTTAATGTTCTTTCTTTCTTAACAGTTAGTTTATAATTGATCGTTCACCATGAAGGAACAGTGGAAGTTCAGTAAGGGTAAGTTCCTTCGTTACTTTCTTTTATACATATATTCATTATACAAATTTCACATATTTATATGTATTTACAGTATGATATAATATATTTATTGTAGTTTATGTAATAATTATATAGAATTTCATCTTTCCTTTATTTCACGTCCTATTTTATAAATCAAAAAAATTAAACAATAATTCTTCTGTTGTATTGTATACTTTCAAACATTTAGTGTTAAAATTGACATTTTAAATTTACGAACTTCTATTGTACCTTAGTAGTGCAAATATGTACAAGGAAGAAAATTGATCGAATATTTCACTTAAAACCTGTCTGAACTTCTTATGTGAATGTTAATTTACGCTGTTATAATATACTATTGCTATCATGAAGATTAACAGTTTTCTTATTTTTACTTTATGTTAACGTTAAAAATATTTTTGTCCATATTTTACTCTGACAATTTATCAATATTTCAAGGTTCTTAACATTCTCGTAAGGGATCCTCAGATGATCAATATATATTGACAGATTGCATTTTTATTTCTTTTTCATTGTTTCGCAATCATATGGATAGAATTTATTTAGCTTTGTAACCACGACTTATACATATCTAAAGACGAAGTATACGTGGAATAAAAATATTTTTCATCAAATTCTCGTCAATATTCGAAATATTGACAATTCATCAATCTATTTTGTGAATGTTCAACAATATTAACAATATATATTGATCGTTTTTATGTACGGCGGTATATTTAAAACGCTCCTATTTACGTTTATGGCAAAGTGGATTAAAATAATATACAAAAAGAAAAATACAAATAAGACGTGTTTAAGGTACTTAGTTAAAAAGAAATTTTCTCAATTTAATCGATTTAGTTTTATTAATTCATTTCAATGAAACGTATTAACTAAAATTATATTCTTAAATATCATTTTACTATAGAGAACCTTGTGGCTTTAGAAGTAGGATCAATTCGTGACGAGGAGAATCCACACGTGAAGCCTACAGAGTCAAGTGGCCGTAATCAATTAATACAATATGTCAAAATAATTCTTTACTTGGAATTGATACTGTTCATCATGTGGGCAAGTTACACTTTGTGGCAAACTTATCCGGTGAATCCGAATCACATCAATACTACGAACAACGTTCAACAACCGAAATCCCATAGTTTACTCGGCCAAAATTGGATATATGAGAAAAATGGAAATTCGTTTGAAAAATTGTACGAATCTGAGGATATTTTAATAGATGCAAAAAACTTCTCACAAGAAGACTCTGTCCGTTCGAAAGAAAATTCGAACAACGATGAAAGTGAATACTTGAATAAAGAAATAACTGTCGTTAATACAACAGAAAATTCTGGTACGGAAATAAACGAAGAGCATGATTTAATATTGCCAATAACTAATGATAACGAATTTACGTCAGAGACTACTGAATCTTCAACAGTGTCCAAAGATTATAATATTTCCAACGTAACGGAAAATCAGTTTGAAAATATTTCAGAAGTCAATGCGTCTTTTAATTCACCAAACGATTCCGCCAGCGAGGAAAGATCTGGTGACGAGTCGAAGGCAGAGGAAATGTTAAAAATGTCCGATGATATTGCGGACGAAGAACGAAAAGAAATATTAGAAAATTACATATTCTTCTTACTAATGTTACAAAATGCTATGAAAAATATAGAAACTTCGAATGATTTCATTGAAAATAATAACGAAGAAAAGGCAGACTTCGAGATGTATGGTGAATGGTACAGTGACGAATCTATAGATGATAGCTCGGTAGTTCCTCAGCTAAAGTCACTAACTGAAATGGATAACGTAGAAGGAATATCAGAAGACAAGTTAATTTCTCTTGAAAATTCGAACGTTTACAAAGACACTGTGATCTCACAAAGTGTCCCTGAAGGTACAGATGAAATGAGGCAAGCTGAAACATTTACAGATTCTGATGAATATCCTGAAACGCAAGAAAGCAAGGATGACTTCCATACATCAATTCCGGTAAAAGATTATCTTAATAAAGATACTATTCAAAGTAGCACATTCGACGAAAATAAAGAGGACAGCAAAACCAGCGACAGTTCGCAAATTTCATCTTCTATTTTCGAAGTAAACGATCCAAATTATTTTCTGAGCTTGCGAACACCATTTCTGATAAGTGAAATACATAAACCTATTAGATACATGGACACGATGAGCTTCGAAGAATTCGACAGCGGTAAAGAATGGATTCGGTATGTATCTGTATTGAAATTTTCAAAGCATACTTAAAAAAGGCACTTCTTCTCATCGTTATAGGCGACTAGAAAAGCGTAGCGATAACAGCGCAACGACAACGAATAAAGATTCTACAAGAACGTATACAGAAAATAAAGAGGAAAAATCTGATGACCATTTAATGCCACAATTTCTTAAGAAAAAAATTCAAAATGATATTGTAAGTAAGTTCAGGCATAATATTGCACGATCTATTAATAACGGTTTAAGTAATGAAGGTAAATTTAATTGTATTTAAACAGTCTTATCTATTATTCAATGTGTGCATAGATAATAAGTAGGAACTAAAGTAGCTTGCTATGTGTTCATTATTTATGTAACATTAGTAGCATAATAGATACATTTCTCTTCGGCTATGAATATACATACATGTATATACATGTACATAGCATAACACACTTATATATACATTGCGAATTTTCATGCAAATTCATATTTTTTTAAATATAGTATACAAATTATTTCTCCTATCAGGTATTATAAAAACCACTATAATTTGAACATTTTGTATATTTTTTTATATCACGTGTATTCTGTGCAATTTTCCATCTCTAACTTTTCCACAAAAACATAGAAATCTACAGTTTACTTATATAATGTAATAAACATAAATATTCAGTGTACGATTATTTTTGGGAGAAATTTTAAAGAGTGTTTCTAATAGGCAAAAGAAGACAAAAACAAAGAATAAAAAAATTACGTTGGAGACTTCGTTTTTTAGATATTACAAATTAAATATATCCCCGTGACCGGACAAACTTCTCTACACCAGACTACGATCAGCCGTTTTTCAATAGAGATGAGTTATTGTATAATGAAAATAAAAAATTTCCTATTTTTCATAATATATTCATGAATACATTACAAGTGTTAACTCACTAAGTGCTAACTTAACTTACAAATTAACTCATAAACAAATGTATAAATCAATCTGAAATTTTCAGAATATAAAACTCTTGTATTAACAAACTTCTTTGATGCTCTAAAACGAAATTTAACAATAAAATTTGTTAGTATAACAGCTTTATATCCTAAAAATTTGAGATCAATTGATATATTTATCCATAATTTACTATGATAAATGTAAGTGAACCTATCATATCAATACTATGTTAATTTATGCAATAGATAAAAATCCTATCTCTAAACGGCGAAAACTTTTAATACGAAAATGACATAATACTTTTTAATAATGATATTTATTTTAAAATTTATTTCATACTGTCTTTATTACTTTTAACATTGACAAATAATTATTTGTATAATTTCACTTAATATAACTTAACGTATAACTTTCTAATACATATTATTATACTTATTCGGTATTATTATTTCAGGGAGATCGTTAAATACCATTAGGAAGTACAGAACGCCTACGTCTACTTTGCGTAACGCTATCCATGAAAGAGAAAACTTATTAGCGCAGAAAATTACAACTGTTAATGAACACAACCAAGAACTGATGAAAAATGGCTTAAACAAATATTTCCATAGATTAGAAATGTTGGCCGCACACATTGATAAATTGCACGAACGATATCTCCGTTTAAATGAGCTTAATGACGATTATATTTCCAAAGAATTTCCATCGGAATATTATGAAAAATAAATAGCCTGTTATATTCTCTAACCTGCTATACAAATCGCTGCAATTATTATATTAAATTGTACAGGATTGAGTGATTTAGAATAGTGATTACGTGAAATTTGTTATATATTAACTTATAAGTAGAAATAAATTTGAACATTTGGTGAGTTTAATAAACATTTCCCCATACATTTCTTTTAATTATTCCACAGACTTGAGTAACTTGTTATGTGTACGCTACACCGAAAATGTCTGAAGGAGCGTTGCGATTCATTTATTTCAGTTAATCTGCATATCGATTATTTTATTCCTCACACGTAATTACAAATATCATTCATAAAGGTTGCTACTATTTGACAAAATCATGTCGCAGAATAATTAATGCATCATTCGCACAGCTGCGCATGGGCCTTGAACTTATTTATGCTAATATGTAACGATTTACACCAGGAGTTACTCTGATAACATTTCTATACGTTGCCTAATAGGCAATTACAATTGGTTGGTCAACGATTACGAACTGGTGAAGTAGGTCAGTCTTACCATGTTTTTGAGGGAGATCTTTATCAAAGAACGCATATAACCCTTTCTAACTTTTTTTATGATATACTATAAATTGAATACCATTGTTTGAAGAATAAATACTCGTATTTTCCGTTACATTGATCGTAAGGAGATCAAGTGGTAGATTGCTCTGTTTTTTCTTTTCTGTGGTATTCAATGATTCCTGTGATATGATGTATCACTGTGAAATTAATTTACGATCGTCTGATTGTACATACAATGTGCACACTTAAACAGTGTAACTGTGTCATCGACATCGTGCAGAACAATTAAGGAAACATTCGATGAAGCAACTAGAAGAACTACTACTTACGTATTAAATTTAGGTTTAACTACATTTTTATGATACTTATTTAGTGCACACCTTGCAATACACAACTTAAAAATTCTGGTTCTTTAATGACTTTCTGCTATTTTTATAAGTTCGAAAGGTTAACATATTCTGTTTCAGTTCAGGTAAAGCACGATATGTAACAACCAAGTAACACGAGTACCGAGTTGAGCTTCATCCATTCAAATGTACCTCAGAGTTGTTTTCAAAATGCTAAGCCTATCCTATATTTTGGTTTATATTGTATTTGATTTGTAAACTTATATCAAACGTAAGGTGTATGAACGTAAATGTTGATTACAGAAAATTTAAAGACTGATTTTACATATCAAAAGAAGATGAAAATGAAGAGTAACAGAATTGCGTTTGACGTTTCGTCTTTTAGTTATTACCATTTAAACATGTCCCTGTGACCGAGCAACCCATTCTACATCGAAGAATGTAGGATAAGCCAAGACAGGGAGATATAGTGTTCCTAAAAATCAACGACATTTGGCCAACAGCTTACTTCGTGCAAGAGAAGAAAGCAGTGACATTAAACTACACTTTGACACATGACACATAATGAAAAATAGTCGCTGTATAGATGACTTACATACACCACTTAGACTTCCTCTAACTTTGGTTTAATAAATGGAAAATTAAAATAAATAAAAAAAAATCGGTGCAAGTCACCTTGACAACTAAACGCATAATTTGTCCACTTGAAAACTGAAAGAAGGCAAAGGAAGCAAAAAGATAAAATTAAATTAAACCTGATTAACCCTCCGCAACCTGATTTTCCTGTATTTGTGAGAAGAAAAACTACAGTTACTTAAAATTTTACAACTTGAAAAATTGTTGAAAAGCAGGAATTAATAATTAATATAAAGAAATGGACTGGTAATAATGTAATAGTACAATACGATGCAATAGTGTAGTTAAAATATAAAATATAAATAAATGAATATGTAACTTCTAACCTACGTGAAATTATAGTTAACTCATTATTTCATAACTATAAAGTACAACTGGAAGAAAAGAATTAAAAGAAGTGTGACGTTTATTTACCGCCTGTTTAAAACTTTCCGTTTTCCTTACTAAAATGATTCAGTAAACTTTACTTATTTGCATTTGTAATTTTTAAATTAGCTTTCCCTTGGCAGTAACTCCATTATTTACTGTGAATACTAAGGACAAATTCAAATTGAGTATACTTGTAGCCTATCATTTCCAATTTCAAAGGGCACATAAAATTAGTCTGTCATGATGTAATTAGAAACGGATACGTGGATACGATGATAAGATTATACATAAATTATCTAGAGATCAATTGCCTTGTTCGTGTAGGGTAATTGTTATTTTCGAGTACCACATGTTGAATAAGACATATGAGCGAATCACGTGAATATTCATGATACCTTCTTTCGGAAATACGAGACAGGACCGACTGTTACGAAATCTTCGTGATATGTCGACAGCTTTCGGTAAATTGATGCACAAAGATAGTACCTTACATTACAGGTTGCGTGCTAGAAGACACACTTCTGTAAATGTCGAACATAAAATGGTGGGAATAACGTTATAAATTTCACAAATTTTTCTATACACGCTTCAAATCTGTTTCTTATTCTTGAACACATAACTTATGTTTGCATATTTGTTAGAAAAAAAACGTTTATATTGTAGGTGACATAAAGTGTCGCCTCTGTTACTAAACTTTATTGCATTATGATAAATTCCATATAATGTATTATTACATTACATTGTAATTTTGATGAATGTAAGTTTAAATTTTATTTCAATAATTGTACAATATATTGAATAGTTAACATATTGGACATGTGTAAACTATATTATTAAATGCTTTTAATATAATTAATGTACTACATACTTGCGTGTTTCTAAAGTATACCATTTTTACAATGTTGCAAAATAATACAGTACATTGTTCTATAGCTTTTCCCTAAAAAAAAAGAGCATAAGAAAAGATAAATCTCTATTTTTCCTGAAAATATAATACATGACGAGTATTACTAATGTTATATTCCGGACAAAATTCTTCTTTATTTATCCATCGTCGGGAATGCAATTTTAGTCTAATATCTTTAGAATTCGGCAAGCTCTAACCATTACTTGTTCTTCTTCAGTGAACGAAAGCATTGAACCAAAGCATCAACAACAACTACAACACCATAGCAATAGATAAAACTAACTTTTCATAAGGACTAATTGCAGAACAGCACACATATGTACATAGATAGACCCACATATACTCTTTTTTGTAATAGATACTGGTGAATAAATCATTGTAATCATCTAATATATGTACAAAATTATTCTTTCACTCCATTGTTAAATTCTAAATACTAATTACAATACCAAATTATAATTGAACACAAAAACGTGTCCAACGATATACTGTAAATCACAATCAACTTTCACTGCTATTGTAATAGTTTATTCGCTTTAAAGACAAAATTCTGAAACAATATATTTCAAAAGAGTAGAAACACCTCAAATTTTAGTATTACTTATATTCATTTCTATAGTTAAGTATTTGCCTCCCCTAATATTATTCCGAAACGATTACGACGTCAGGGGCCCATATGGGACTAGGCTATCGCTTATCTACATCCTTATCTTATCAATGAGAAATTCTAAAATTATTTAAATTATTTAAACTGCAGACTGTTCGCCGTTACCGACAACATAAGATCGCTCAGGCGTGCTCGCATGTAACACTAACTTGCCTATCTTATATATCATAAATATACCAGCCCTATAAAATTTAAATAATCTGATATTTTGGAAATAAATTACACCGTAATATTACTTTCTGTTGTTAAACAGGGTCATAAAAAGAAACCGTAAGAATACAATTTCACGAATTTATTGAAATTAATATGTTAAATTAAAAATATAAGAAAAATGTTATTTAATTATTGTTTCATAAGTATACCAACTGTAACAATAACTTATTTTATTTTAATTGTTATGCATTTTATTACAACCTATAAACAACGCAATCAATTCTTAAAGATATCAGCCCCAAAAAAAAGAACAAACAATCATCGTGCTGGTAAAATAATAAAAATAGTAAAGATTAGTATATTAATGAAATGCTTGAAATTTGCTACTTTTTTCTGTTTAGTGAATTCTGTTATATGTATTAAAATATCACAATTATTCATAAAAATGTTACAATAATTTTTCATTCGCTAAGTGACACCATACATTCATAAATATACAGTGTGATAAAAGGGTGACAAATCCTAAGAACGATACGGTAGTCGTATCTTATTTCCTGTTCTGTTTAGTCACGTGCGCTTCAAGAAAGGAATGCGTTATACTAACAATCATACGCGAGGTCAAACGAAGGGTAAATTTCTGATATATCACAGTCTGAGTCTGTAATCGATAAAGAGGTGCCCACGATGCTTTGCATCATCAAATCACATTCCTGCCGACTGATAATAAAAAGAAAATAAAAAATATAAAGAAATTTTGTTCGGAACGTAACATAGGTTTTGTCTTTATACATTACCGACCGATTGCAGAGATCTCTCTCATGTATAATATAATTTTAGAGTTTGCATTCGGTGAGATCATTTTGTTCTTCCTTGATAGAAGTTGCTGATAAATGTATTGAAAACAAAAAACTCGTAACAACTTTCAATGAAATACAACCTGTACAACCTTCAATGAAATGTTAATATTTTATAGATCTATTAAGTTAAAGTTCCGATATTCCTTATGCATTTCTTGATTGATTGTGTTAGAAAAGTCCGAAAAGCGAAGGCTTGAGTGGGCCATGTGCAGTCTTCTGCTGCGTTTCCCCTTCCTAGGAATAGTTCTGCCTCAAGGCTAAGAAAGGCCATATTGTCAAGGGGGTCCTCTTGACTAGGTTTTCTCAGGAAAGGGAGAATTGTATCAGCACTCGCGAAGTACAGTTCAAAAATATAAGCTTTCACTCTGTTTTAACCGCCCACGTTTATTTCATTATTTAACCGCTCATCACCGTTATCCTGATTATTCCTTACAATTGTATTTCATTGGTATTTCTGAAACAGGGGTCCTGAGCTAGTAGATAAGGCTGTTTCATTTACACGATGCGTATACAGTTCGCGACAATGTATGTACACATTTTAGCGTCAGCGGTGCAAGCGTTAATTGGTGTTGTTGCTTGAGCTTTTTAATTTACAATTTCAGTATATCGTTTCTAGCAACAATACCCAAATACTAGTCGAATACCCGCGACTTTCAGCCTGCAAACTGGGACTCTATAACCTTAGATAAAGCTCATTCATTATTATACTATTTTATTGGCTCTATAAATTTAATTACACTAATAGTTAGAGTTCAAAGAAATTAAACTGGGAATTAAAGTTGAAATTAAAGTCGAAAATCGAGAGCGCGAGCTTCGAGAAAGTATCGAAAGTTAGAACATTGTTTCTAAACTTGGTAAAGTATAGAAACATTGTCAGTTGTTGTTTAGATATTGTATTTATTTGTTTTCACTTTCTGAGAGACAACCTGTCTGTAATCTAACATTCCTATAATATTTATAACATTTATAATGCTTGAACTAATCTATAAGTACATGTGGATATAATTTATTTAATAATGATAGTTAATATTATCAAGATAAAGGTGTAATAATAAAGAAATATTGATTAATTTTATATAGTAATGCGACACACTTTATTCTGAAAGATTACGTATCTTTAATATCGTTATCTTTTAAATTACAGTTATAATATATTTCATGAGTATATTTTATTAAATACTACGTTTCAATAGAAATACTTGCATTAGTTCTGTTCAAATATATTTTCAAAAGTAAAGTTTTTATTGAATGAATCGCTTGTAATTAGATTAACAACCTTAAATGCTAAACTGAGTTTTAAATGAAACTTGATTTTCTAATGGATAGGGGAGTTGTATGACCGTTAAGGTTTCGTGACTGTGTAACACGAAACGCGGTTTTTCGTGCACAGTTTCCTTCGAAACAGTGATAAACTTTGTGACTTTTTCAACATTTATCGTACACGGTCTTGTAGAAGTGAGCTATATTACACGAAGCTCGTCAGATGTCGTTTACTTAGACTATTGTTATTTTTAAAAATTAAATATAGTTTATGTATCCCATTTATAATGCAAGAATAATTGTAATTCCCCTTCTTTTTAAAACACTAATTGTGATCTAAATTTAATAGAAATATAACGTAAATTCGTAAAGAAAATTCGAATGCTACAGAACTTCATAGACCGATTTCGACTTTTGAATTACTTGAACAGCACATGCCGGTAGGAGATAAACAAACTTGTAATTTATTACTTTTAAGAATATTCTGTTTAACTAATAGAAATACACTAATATGTATAAATATATATATACTATAAAAAATATTTAATGAATAATAAAATCAATTTTCACTTGTCTTCTACATCTTTCTAAATCTCTTTTTAAATGTATGTATAATCGAAATAGTTGGTAGAAATGATTGTCATACAAAAATACTTATGAACAAATATTTTCTCTTTGGGTATGATGGATATAAATATTTAATAATGGAAACTTAGACTATACAATAAAAACGAAATGAATATCATTGTCTCAATCTAAATTCAATACATCATTTCATAGAACAATTAATTTCTCAATAATCACAAAATAATGCTGATGGAATAATATTTTAGAATAATATTTATCATCTGAAAATATTAATTTATTATTATGTACAAATATAACTTATTGTTTAGAAAAATATTTTATAATTTTTGAAACTGCAATTTATAATAAATCTAGTAATAAAAGTATTTACTATCTACTATTTAATACTATAATTTCATGAGTATTCCTTATAATATTTGAATATTTTCAGAATAATAAAGTGCATTCTCTTTTTAATAATAGTTTCCTTTACTGAGTTTTCTGTAACATTGTTTACATAGTGTGCAGTTTCGATTAGTACCAAATATTTTCCAGACGTTGAAAATACTAGAATTCGAATTTTGAAGTTTATCTGTTGAAATTTCCATCGTAATTCGTTACCAAAACAAGCTTGACTATTTTACCTAAAATTCATAGTAAGTACCCAAATATTTCTTATCATAAAACTCGAAGTTAATTTAAACGCCTCATCAGTGGATCATTTCACCATAATTGACCAAAATAGCCGATATGATTCACTCAGCGAGTCATTACATATTTCTACTACAAAAAAAAAAGAAAAAATATGTATACATATACATATGTAATCGGCAAACAGAATAAAACTAGGAACGATAACGATAAAAAAAAAGAAAACGTTTCGGTAAAACGTTAAAACATTTAACCACAACACACGCCAGCAGCAGCGAAGGTTAAAAAAGATTTCGCCGCCGTTCTGAATGTGTTAAATGCTAGAATTACCCAGTTTTATATTGATTAATTAATATCCTAATACTCAGCGAAATAATCTAACGAACTGTTTGTAATATAATTATAAGATACATTTTGGAAAATCGATCTGTTTGATTTAATGAACAGCTTGGTACAACCGCAACTTGTTGTAGATGTAAAATATTCCGTGATAAAGTTAAAGTTCGGATGCTTTGTTCTAGCACGATAGCATTCTGTTTCACCTAGCCACAGCTTATACAACGATCGAAACTTAAAGGAGCGTAAGCACACTCCGATTCTTCAACGACGTTGTAGGCCAACAACTACGTTTTGGTGTAGAGTACTTTTTGCTTCGGTGGTGGCAGCACATAGGGTACAAGGTGGGGGTGTTTCAAAGGCTTAAAAGGCCTTCCAACGTCCTTGTAACACGCAGTTCTGGAATAGAACGTAATGGTATTCTGTTGAAGTAATAAAGCAAATTTAAAAAAGTGCGACAAATTCATAATTCTTGGAATATTCGATCGTTAACTAGCTTGTAACGATATCAGAATAGTAACGATTATTTTTCGACATTAGTGTACATCGAAAAAGTTGGAAATAAAAGCCTGTGAACATTAAACTACGTTGCACCGAAGTCATTGTAAGGTTGATGTTACCAGTGAGAGAAAGCAAGTGACAATTTCAATTTCAAAATCACAGCTTTTCGTATCCTTTGATTTTAGTGATTAGTGAATAAACTAAGTGGGGAAATTCATTTCGTTAGTTTGAAGTATAATATCACAGCAAGAAGAGATGAAGAGGGCAAGAAGTATTCAACTATTTACGATACTTTTGTTATTGGTGTTTTTCGTATCGCCGTCCTCTACTTGGGCGCTCACGACTTTCGGTAAAACCAACCCGCAAAACCAAAATCAAAACCCTCCGCCACCGCCTACGCCAGGTTTGTTAAAATAACTTATCGATTCGAAATGCTTTCCGCCGCTTTCTTTTAAACTACAGTAAAAATTGGCCGACGAGCATGCCACTGCGAAACTATCGAATTTTAGGGGAAAAACAAATAGAAATCAGAATATTCATTTTTAAATTGTACAAATTAACGAAAATAGTAATTTTGTTAGGATCACATAGCTGTTAAAAAAAAAATCAATATTTTCTTGCATAAAATATAAGAAACAATGAAAAATTAATTGTATTAATAAAATAGTATCTATATTTTCAAAGTTTTGTTCTTTTTCTTTGCGGATAATTTATATTACACTAGAAAAGTAATCTCTTGAAACATCAAAATTATGATTAATATTATTTATTCAATATCAAATAATATAGCGGCGCGAGTATTATGAAAAGCACTTTTAGAATTTTCTGAAATTGGAACACCGTCGACTCACACATTTGACTGTCAATTTAAACGATGTGGTTCGATCATTTTAGTGATAATTGTATTTTTAAAATATCGATACATAAAGAAAGAAAGGTATATGCGATAAATAAAAATTATGAAAAGTTAGCGAAGCAATAGAGTACGTTTGTGTGTAAAACCTCGTTGTAAATTTCAGTTGGAAAAGCTCGTGAATGTAAATTAGAGTCTGATTGTGCTGGTATTCAAAATACAACATGTATAGCAGATCCACGAGATGGAAGAACACGTTGTCTGTGTGGAGACTATTCCGCACCACTTAATGGCGCGTGTACCAATAAATTCAAAGGTAATGAAATTTCGTTAAAAATGTCATTTCTATAGGAAGCTTTCATAATTTTCATACTTTATGTTGGACATTAGCTACTGGAAATATACATACCAAACGTCACGGAAATAATATCATTTGGTATCACAAAGTATATTCTATTCAACCTTAATTTCGCTATTATGAACGACTACACGCGCTTTTTGGAAGTGATCCCTGTATATTACGGATGATTACTGTCGTTTACTGCGAAATACTCACAAAATCCTCAAATCGCTCCATTTAAAAATTTTTTTATTTATTTCAATAGCAGCGGAAATAATTTATACATCCATTATAAATGAGGCATCCTGTGTATAAGAGGACAAAATTATGACCAGTGTAATGCTCGCAGATGTAACAATTTTTCGGCAGGGACGAGCGTAACGAAAGGGTTGAAGAAATACTGAGTTAAACATTTGAAAAAAAAAGAGAAGCAAAAAAGAAATTGCGTTTCTTAGTACACGAGGTACTACTGTCATTTGCATACACTCACGTGTTCTCTAGTAATATGTGAAAAACAGTATAATAGTGTTGGTACCAACACTATAGTTATCTATGCAAATTAAAAAGCTTTAAGAATATCGTTGTCGTTTACCATGTACACCGACGTCAATTTAATGCCTCCCTAACGTACAGTGCATACGTCATTTGAAGAACAAACGTAAAAATCGATATATTATTTAACAATAAATATAAATTGAGGAAATATCGTCGGCAACGTGTATCATTGCATGCTTGAATTGAGTTTTATTCAGTATTCAATTTTGTTAGAAATTAATATTAATGATTTAATGAAAGATTCAGTTTGTACTTGAATTTGAGTGTAAAAATGAAAGATATTGAGATTTTTTCTCTCCATTTTTATTCATGTATTTTTTATTATATATTATTTATATATGTAATGTTTAAGTATAAACTTTATTGTTGCACATTAAACACATTTCTTATTTTTATATCTATATATATCTTTTATCTATTGCTGCGGTTATCAATAGTAACACAATTCGTTTTTGATAATACAAAGTTCCAGTTACGATTATTTTTTGGAGACAAATATTAACATCCGATAACAAGACTTTGGTATCGAAATTTACAATTGATTATTTCATATCTAATCGTATTTAAAAGTATCGACAGATATTAGATAGGTATACTAATTCATAAGTTCATAATTCAAATGTCAGATACTAGGGAAAAGGTTGATCTAGAAATTCAATTAATTGAAATGATTTTAGGAAATTCAAAGGTAAATTAGGAAATTTAAATGATTTTAAGGAAAATTGCATACTCTTAGGGATTAAAAATTGATCGACTGCTAAAAATCATGTCGGGAGTACATTTGCGTGAAATTGCGTGTTAGCGTGAAGTTAAAACGCATCAAGCTTTTGTGGCAATTACATAGATTTGGTGTAAATTAGAAGCAGATATAAACTCGTTTAGAACTATCTAATTTAACAGATTTAGTACATACAATAACAATATCATATTGCTCATTACATACTTAAGTGAACATTTTGGTGATACAGTGGTTGAAAAAAAGTATTCGTACACCGTGAACTCTAGATTATTAATTAAACTTACAATTAATAATATTTTCTTCGGTATAGTTTCAAATCTACTATATTTTACAATACTTTATCTTTCAACGAAGGTACATGTATTTTAATTAAGAATGAATATTTTATTAGAAAATATGAAATAAATATAGCAGAATGCCAGAATTATTGGGAAGGAAAGGTGTTCATACATTAACTCACAGCTGTAAAAAATGCGATTCATATTATAATATCAAGAGAAGTTTCATTTATTTGTTCTTTTATTATTTACTGCCAATAGTATTTTCTTGAATTTGTATTAATACAAGATACTTTGTGTCGAAGGAACGGTGATCATAAGTATAAAAAATGCAAGGAGGCAACTATAGAAGAAAGAAATGTTATACTTAAATTCTATGAAAATTGTAAATTCCTTCGTGAAATTGAACGTATAGTAAATAAAAGTCCTGCTAGTATTTAATATGGTATAAACAAATATGAAAGAACACAAACTGTTGTTAATGATCATCTGATAGGTTATTAAAACTAAGCGAGTGATAAAAAGGGGGAAATGAAAATTAATCCACCCAAAATAATTGCACTAGAATTGTATAAAAATAATTAAATAAATAAATTTAAAAACAATATAGATAAAAATAAAAATAACTATATTTTATATGAGTATAAATAAGAAAACAATGTTGGACAATTATAAATTTTTCTGAAGCTCCATTAAGAAATCGTATCAATGTTACAAAATCCAAAAAAAAGGATAATCAACTTGCATTTAGTATGAAAGAAGATAAAAAACTTTCGACAGTAATGTATTTGGTTCGTCAGAAACTTCAGTCTTATACTAACAGGAACAAAGGATATTCTGAAATAAAGTGTCAATAAAAAAGCAATTACATTGATCATTAATGAGTTCTTATCTTACATTTTATTACGTATATATAAAATGACTCATTTTAATCTGTAACTGCTTACATTTGGGAAAGTACGCTCAACTTTTATGCGACATTTACCGCATGATTTTATCGTACAATATGAAAATATAACATCGAGACGTAAATTAAGTTTGTAGGAACATACAGGTGCATGTATCACTGGATGAACTATTGTAGATGTCATTCACTGAACATGTTAATCAAATATTTCAATGTTCTACGACACTGAGAAAAGATTGCCTTTCACTTTACAAAAAAAAAAAAAGAAAATATACAAATTCTCATTTAGAATAACTCCAATTATCTTCAAATTTTTTAATCTTCTCACTAAGTGTATTTATAAGTGTATATTGGGTTGTTTAAGTTTAGGAAAAAATTAAGCTGATGTATATATGTGTATTTCTAATTGATGTAACCACAAAAGCTATTTGAAGACAAATTCAGTACAGTCTTTAAATTATCTCTAAAACGAACAAGAGTGGATATAAATTGAACTATATTTCCTGCGGTAGAGCGTTGTCGTGAAAAATTCAACATCCACGCTCCACTGTAGAAAATGTAATTTCCTAAATTCTAAATTAATAAATTTCGCTACAAACTTTCCGAAGAGCCCAATGCATGCTTTAATATCCTTTCTGGTTTCCTTTCATCTTCGGAAAGCAAGTTTCCCAGTTTAATGTTGTTTCCGAAATATAAGCACTTTTAGATTAAAATGTCTGATCCTTTAAATTTGTCGATTTTCACGGTACATGTTGCTTTCCGAGTAATTAAATTACAAACAATACGTCGAACGAGACGAACAATTTCCTTTTTCATAAAATAAATCCATTTACACGATGAAGAGGAACGTGATTAAAACTAATTTAAAATCGTATATAAACCAAAAAAGAATCAGAAATAATAACTTATTATTTAACCCTTTTAGTGCCGGGCAAAAAAGTGGTGCCTATGCGAAAATAACCGGCCGAATTTCACGGTTTTACTAGGGTTTGGGAAAAGGCTCATAAAAACCAAACAAAAAACAATATTTACATAATTCAAAAAGCAGTGTATTAAGGACGAAATAGAGACTAAAACAATGACACTAATTTTTCTATATTCATTTAAAATTATATAAATAACAAAGGTATAAAAGATCATAAAGAAAGTAAAAGTTGAGTTCTCTCTTACAAAACGTATTTGCACATACGAAAAGTCATCTTTTCATCATAACTTTATATAGACCATTTATTACAAAGTATATACTTTGCATTTCTAATATATTTTGTAACAAGATAAATAATATTGCATAACAAAAATAAAGAATAACTCGAAGGTATATACATGGTAAGCGCCGGACGGATTATCTCTTCCGAAACAAGTAATTATTATAGGTAATATAACATTGCTGAAACAAAATTATGTTGTCATAAATATATTTGTGATATAATTTTGCATAATATTATACTTCATTATAATAACATAAATATTTATGTCGACATGTTCCGATAAGGGCCCAACGCCACGGCGATTCACGCCGCACGTCGGATGTCGCCTAAGCAACGACAATCGGTGTTTATGTTAGATTTCGTTAGCTCCAAACGATAGGAAAAAGTCGTCGTCCGCAAAGAGTTAAAACGAAAAACTATTTTTTTTTAATTCTCTCGTAATAAAATTAGACCATTTATAACGTATTATAAATTTATTTTGAGATAGAGTTCTCTCGCAATGCGAACAGTAAAGCGCTACAAGGTGCGGGCCGATATATCGGCCTCCGGCACTAAAAGGGTTAATAAACTAGACAGCTAAAAAATAGCATGTTTATTCAATTAATTATTTCTCTTGTTTTCAAAAGGGATAAATAACTCTTAATACTTCTCTAACAATTTCCTTATTTGTTACAGTAGAAAAATTTTAAATATGAATCGTTTCTCATACTAACCAGTTATATATTGCTACAAAAAGTGCTTAACTGTTTGAGTGCCACGGATCTTTGCAAAAATTCAGTCGAAAAATGTCAAACGGCGCGACCGCGCTTCTTTCGTCCCTTCTTCCTTTTTCTCGTTTACAATACTTCTAATCTTTAATAAATGAAAGAATGATTTCCAACAACAGCTCGAAGCTTAGAAAAGCATAGATATTAGTTTAATAGAATCTCGATAAATGATAACAGTAAAGACACGCATTGACAAAGTTCAGACGTGCAGTTAGTTCGATTTTAAAAATAGATTAGCTAGCACTTTTAGACACTAAACAGAAGAAGCGTGATCGCGGCGCTTATTACTCAAACAGTTAATATCGAAAATCATTTTTGCAACATTATTTTTGGATACACTTATAAACGTATCTTACACCTTCCAAATGAAAAAACTGATACAAATTTTTATCCTTGCACTTCATCAATAGCATATACTATAATAAAAGTACGTTATAAGTTATCAATATGTATTTGATATGCAGCATTACGTTCCTCGTGTACCGATGATATTGAATGCGTCGAAGGTGCACACTGTGTGCAACGGAATAGTACTGTATCCGGAAAACGTTGCTATTGTCAAGAAGGATATTACGAGGAGAGCCTTTTAGTTTGCAATGGTATGTTATCCCTCTATTTGGTTTCAAAATATAATATCGAATGTTTAATACAGTTTAATAGAATAATAAACATTTTATTTTCATAGGTTTACATGCAATTGCAAAAAGTTTCTAATTATACCGTATTTGTTTCCACAGGTAGCGCATCCACTCTTACGTTTCACACAATAATTCTCTTAGTTACTATAAGTCTCATGAAAGAAAACTTCAGTTCCTCATAAACCCTTAAAAAGATTTTGAAAAGATTTAAAAAAAGAAAAAAAGAAAAACAGAGAACGTGTTGGATTCTTGCTGATTCTTTTAAATTATGTACCAACCAAAAATACAATATCGCGTAGCATGGAGAAATAATTTCAGATTTAATACATGATAAATACATATAATACATAATTACTAAATATTACATCACCAAAGCAAACATGATGTATAGTTATGTACTATTATTGTATTCAGTAATTATATTGGAAAAGTAATAATTTTATTTGTGAATAAAGCTGTTCTTTTTGGTTTTTGCTTTCTTTTTTAATCTATTACCTCATTTTTTTCAATCACACGTTAAGATAACACAACTGTATTTTTGGATGACTTAAAAGGAAGGAAAAAAAAAGAAACGTGCAAGATTAATCGATACAAATCGTATATTTTAGTTTTTAATCATTTGGTCTCATTGTTTATAGTATAACACCATCATTTCAATTATTAGTTAACTTTATAATTCAAAGTAATTATATTTAATTATATTAATATTATATTTATATTACTACAGTTTAAATGTTTATTTTTTCAAAAAAATATATTCAATGGACAGTTGCATCCCCTACATAATAATTAAATAATAAACCAAACAATTAAAAATATCGTTCTAGACCATTAAGCATTGATATTTATTTTGTAACAAAGCAGTCTGTTGCACGGTATTTAGAAATGTAATGAAAATACCACCGCAATGTAGTGTCACCATTATGCGAGTGTGTGATAAAGATTTTATCCATGAATAAAATACTTTGTTATAAGGGTTTATGAAAAATTTAACGTACTTTTTGGAAATTCCAATTTCTATATTGTATATTTACTTAGATATCGCGAAAATGAATTCTTACCCATTAAACATTTACAAAAATAATTTGATATTTATTACTCTGAAATGAAAAATATATTGTCATCGGATATCAGGAAATATACGAATGCTAAAGATTTTGCAATGTTAAAGATAGAAATATTTTATTATTTGATTTCTCTGGTTGTATTTATTTATGTATGTATGTATAAACGCAATTTTTTCTTTACATTAATTTCATAAACGTAACTGTATGCAATTACATAGCTATAATAAGTTTAATTTTTTTTCCAATAGAACATACTAGATTGAACACTTTTACAATGTATTAGATCATTCTATAAGTAACGTAGATTTTTATTTTAATTTGATAAAATAGTATACCGTGTTTCTTTCAAGAAAAAGTTTTCATTGTTTCAAAATAAATTTTCAAAGGTGCAATACTTTTCGGATTGGTCGAGGTGTAGTGTAACGTCTTAAATATAGTATACACTAAATCATTTATCATAAACTTTAATAATAAAATAAGACCATAACATCTATAACTGATAGGTACGTAGATTATATGCAATTTTAATAAATAAGAAAGTGGCTTTCGTAAAATGTAGAGCAATCCCTTTTTATCATACTAAGATTCAATTATTTTACATATTTAATAATTAATACTTGAAAAACTGGATAATTTTATTGGAAATCAATACATCATATTTTTCAATTAATCACAGTAAAAGCAATACTTGAAAAATTAAATAATTTAATTGGAAGTCAATATTATATCGTATTTTTCTGATCTGGTATCAAGAAGTTGTTTTTTATTGCGCTTTTTATAATATCTTTTAAACGACAAAGAATTTAACAATACAGACAACTTCAAATTAATCTGGGATTAGTTACTTCAGTTTAAAAGATAAAACACATTTCGACAAAGATGAAAGAAAAGTTGTTACAAACAGTGGTAAGTATAGTTTCAATTGAAAGGAAATGCAAATAGTATTTCTTTCCTTTTAAAAGTGAATGTCTGAAACAACATTACTTGTGGAATGATCTGATGCATTATATGGAATAAATTACAAGGGCTCACTCTGAAAATCGTCCACTAATTTTCTTGATCTAATTTTGTTTGCAGAATAAAATATATAGACATGCAACATATATATAATTTCTGCAAATACGTTCTACGTACATTATCTCATCATTATATATAAAAAGTAATCGAAAATTTGCTACAAAATAAATGAAAATTAATGTTTTTAGTGATATCTAAGAAAATTAGGTCACACTAGAAATCGTCCACTTGTAACATTCAGGGATTCCCTGAACTAAAAATATATATTGTCAATTGATTTTTGGTACTATTGTTTTTATTAAACATCAGGTTTTCTAATCAAATGGAAAACAAAAATAGCAAACAACAGTAGAAATGCGGAACATGTAATATTTCATTATAATTAGAGGAAATCCTCAAAGAGAAATTGCGGTAATTGTAAATAAAAGTAAGACTATTGTACAACAGATACAAAAATGAAGGTCGTGTTGCAAATAAATAAAAAAAAAATGTAATCGAAAAATCTTAAGCAATTACGACAAAAGATATATTTTACAAGTGTAGAAGAGCCTAAAAAAAGTACATCGAAAATCGTTGCAGACGTAGAAAAATACTTAAAGAAGAAAGTACATCCAGAAAATATTAGAGGAAGTTTGTGAAAAGCTAATTATCATTGCCGGATAGCACGACGCAAGTCCTACATTGGTGTGAAAATCAAAGCCGCAAGATTAGAGTTTGCATGAAAATACATGAGGACGATTTTTTTTTTTTTTTTTTTTTTTTTGAAAAATGTGTTTTTGGCAGACGAAAGCAAGCTTAATATTAACGGATCCGAGGGATGAATCATAATCTAGAGTTTGAACTGTCTTGAACTTTGACTGTTATTGTATGAGGATACATATCTGCCGCAGGTGTAGGTAAACTACATTTTATCAAAGGAATTATGAATAAATGGATATATTTTTGATATTTTTAATATATTTCAATACTACTACGACAATGACCCAAAACACAAAGCCGCAATAGTAAGACGACAGTTACTGTACATTTGTCCCAAAGTCATCGAAACTCCATCTCAGAGTCCGGATTTAATACTTTTAGTGCCGATCGAAAGAATTGTACCTAAGCGAAGAATACCAAACTAATTTGATGTAATTTAGTAAGGTTTGAGAAAAAAACCACAAACAAAAGTAAGAATGATATTTACAAAATTCAAAAAGGAACATATTAGGAAATAAGGGGAGAACGAATTAATGCCAATTGTATTTCAATATTTATTGAAAATCGCACGAATAATATTTATTCAAAATCATTAGAAAACATGGAAAGATCAGTTTTCTTTCATAAACAGTATTTGCAAGTAAGAAGAATCATCATTTGGTCATAATTTGATGCAGAATCCGTAGTACAAAGCATAAATACTGCATTTTCAATTATTTGTAACAAAATTATTACTATCACTACATAAAACTAGATGATAATCCCATGATGTGCAGCAAGTATCAGGAGGATTACCTGTTATAAAACAAGTTATTCATGTAGCTAGTATAACGTCAGTGGAATAACATTCTAGTATTATTATAAACATTTATAGTTGTCCGGTTATTGAAAATGTGTAATATTTACTTACTATTACTCACACAAATAATTTATTTAGCATTGATGCGAATAGTAAGGTGCCATCGCATACGCAACGATATATCGTCATTGGCACCTTTAGCAGGTGTAGCTAACGATATATCGTTGTTCGGCACTAAAAGGATTAAACGTAAGTGAAAATGTATGGTACAAATTGAAAATTAAAATTCGACAACATCATATTAGCAATAAACAAGACAAAAATGCGTTCTTGACAGAATAGGCGAAAATTTCAAATGATTATACGGAAAATCTAGTAAAATCGCTGTGTAATATTGTAGATTAAAAGTTATAGAAAATTATAGAGGACAGCCAACAAAATACTAAATTTACTTTTCTTTTTAAGTTAATATTTAAGCTTTATGAATAAAAGCAAATGGACGACTTTTAGTGTAACTATCCTTACTGCATATACTACTATTATGTTACTGTTTCTTTGTTATAATTCCACTAACTTTCCTATTTTTTAGTTATATTCTATAATAAGAATAAAGAATATTTCCGTTGATTATGAACAACTTTTACTTGTATTTAGTGAATTTTATGACAGCGGATATGTAAGTGAGAGTAGTGGACGATTTTCACTGTGAGCCACTATACTTAAAGGACTGTAAGTTATTTCCCCGAGAACAATTACAAATGGCAATAAAATTAATGCATAATATGCAGTACTAATGAAGCATCTTATTTATTAAATCAGCATTATCCATAAACTAGTATTTAACAAATGATGTTTTTTTTAGAAACAATATTTATTAGAAAAGTTAGTTAAGTTTTTGCATAGTTGAAGAAGTATGTATAACAAAAACTACTATTTAATATGCACGTAAGTTTAGAAATCATTTTGTAAACAATTTTAAGCACTAAGCCATTTTGTGCAAATCGTCGAAAACAAAAAATAATTTCTATGTTTGTATGTATCAGCTTGTCATCTTTGCGACATAATTTTGAAAAATAATTTTGGTTATATACAGAAAGATATTGAATTATACAAAAATTTATACATAACTGGTTTCAATAACAAATGAAAAAAGAAACAAGTAAAACAATAATTCTCTAAGGAATAATTGAAAAAATATTTTCATAAAATGTCATTTTCGTAGTTTCATTCTCAAACTTAAATATACCTAATAAAATTTGATGGAATGTAATAATGTCATTTTGCAGACAAGGTAATAAAAAGTTATGGTAATAATACTGTATTATTTTGAAAATAAATGCTAAAATAATAAATCGTTTAATTTTTAAGCTACATATATGCATATATAAAATAAATTCTTTTGCTCACACTTATTTCGTACTTACGACGATATGTTATGTATATACATATAATGCACATTTTATTTCAATAATTCAAATATAACAATTATATTTATATATAAAAACTCTCATATGCCAATGATGCCTTAAATACCAATGACTGTACGAAATAAAATATGTAATTGTTGATGACTAAACATGTACTAGTAATTTACGCTAATGCGAATTTATTAAAACTCAAAGAGCAGCATTTATTTCGATTACAATGCATAGTATTTTATAATGTTTGTAAGTTGATAATAGTATAATAGTGAACTGTATTATTACCCATCTCTACGATACGAATATGTTATTACCAACACGAATACTTTATGCACTAATAAATATTTCCGTATTTTTAAATATACGCATTCCGTTATTTTCAGTTAATTATGTATTAAGAATTATACAAGTCAATTATAAAAGGTGAATGAATAGGCAACTGTATATATTTCAGTAATCAAATCTTTTATTTATTATATCTTTTGAAGAACCAATTGTGTTACAGTGTTTCCACTTTGTCCGCCAAAGATGAAGGTCTCAGTAGAAAGCACATGCAAAATATGAAAATCTGAAAATTATAAATTTGATTGACAGTATTTGTATTAACGTGTGTGTTACTAAGAATAGAAATTAACTGAATAAAATTAATTAATAAAATTAACAAACTGTATTGGCACTACTCCAATCAGTGGACAAATGTTTTAAACAAAATTATAATATGTAAATTCTAAACCATGTACCTACGTGAATTTGTTAGATATTAGGTTAAGTTTTTTGGATTTACCTCTATGACTTTGTGTATTAATGTAAGATTTATAATACGGTTTCTTCTTAAAACTACATATTTTCTATTATTCTGTACATTTTCACGAATTTTTTTACGAAAGAATTATACACATTTTCAAGCGGTAAACTTATCAATTAATTCTTGTACATTCTCATAAATTATGAAATATTTATTTCTTAAGAAATACATCAATAATTTGAATAAAAGTAATAGTTATTTAATGTTAAGCCTGATAAATCAATAATGTGAAATATAATTTTCGAATCAAAATATATAATGAGCTTGTTTATTGATTTTATAAAGGCCAGTTGAACACTATTATGAAAAAGTATTACTTTTTCATGTTTCAAAATTGGGAATATATTTTTTCTTCTATAATATCTCACATAATTTAATTAGTTGTTTACTATAATGTCATAAAGGAGACCATAACACAAAACAGTAAAAATATTGCAGACAAAATAATCTCCAAGCTTCCAAAATTAAATGGAAAACCTCAATGCAAAAAACTTTTTCTAACATCTAACATTAATGGTATATTTAAATAATTCTGTACCACATGTATTTACAAAAATGTACAAGAAAGAAAGAAACATTGTAAAAATAAAAATAATTAAATGTTAATTACAGAGTGATTTTTAATTATGTGATGTCAATACTTTAAGAAGTTAATGTAAAAATCAAAACAGAAAAAAAATTTTATACAAGGAAAACTTTAAATTCCTATAAGTAATCATTTAAGAGACTGAAGTTTCTAACAGATTATATAAAGTTACTGTTATGAGCAGATATTCTAAGGTCTTTTCTTTATTATATTTTTATTTAATAAATTAATGTGAAGCATAAATGCCTTATAATGCTGTAGAATCTTTTATTTTCTTTTGAAGTCAAAGTTTATCTTCAAATATACTTAAAGTATTAACATGTAATTAATAAGAATCACACTGTACACCTTACATAAAGAAATGATAAATTTTTGTAATCATAAAAACATACCAATGTAATCTTTTATTAATATCATTTAGGAATGATATATTGAAAACAATTAAAATTATTCATTTACAAGTTGAAATAACTAGAAAGGAAACTGCTGGAAGAATATCTTTAAGTGAGTCAATATATCATTCTTTATGAAATTACAATAACATTCTATTTTTTAAATTACAAATGACTACAAGTTTTCTCATTTTGGTGACAAAATCATTAATTAATACAAGACTTAGAATTATTCAAAAGAACTTTAAAATATCTATGCACTTATGTACATACATGTATTTACAAATTATATGTACTAAAGTGATTATGTGTATTTATTATCACAATGCTCAATTTTAAAAATAGACAAAACAATTTAGTCAATAAACAAACAATAACATATTACATTGCATGCACTTTTTTTTTATATAATGAAAGATAATATTAAGACACTGCTTTATAAAAATATTATGAGTGTATTAATCTTGTCAACTATTATTTGAGTAACTTAAATGCCTTTCTCAAAAAAGTAGAGGGAATAATACTATTTTTCCATAACACTGAAACATGTTTTAGACACTATATGTATGTGTATATATATATATATATATATATATATATATATATATACATACTAATATATACTAATATATATATATCATATAAATAATAATATATAATAATAATATATAAATAATATGTATTAATATTATAATATTAATATGTATGCATTAATGCTTTCATACTGTGCTAATTATTTTAAATTTATTTGAAATCGATAAGAATTATTAGGTCTGTTATTACTTAACACTATAATAATTTTCAATGTCAGTATATAATTTCAAATTTTATCTATCCATTCACAATAGATTAAAAAATGTAATTATTACTTTAATAATAGTACTTACAATTTTGAAAATGTTTCTCTATTTCCTCTGTTGTCCAATTGCATGAAGTTAAAACTAAATATCCAGAAGGCAATAAAATCTTGTATACATTTTCTATATACTTTTGTCTTTTTAATGCAGCATCTTGTGGATCTAAGCAGATAGCATCATATGTTCCTTTATCATGTGCTACTTTAAAATCCATTGGCAATTCAGAATCTTCAATATTTAGTATATCATAAACTTTTAAGTTAATATTTGATACATTGTTTTCCTTCAATATTTCTTGAGCTAAATCGATCGCTTTTTGCGAATAATCAACACCTATCAAATTTTTGAAACCATTTCGTGCAAGTTCAATTAATGTCATCCCATTACCACATCCTATATCAATTATTTTATCATCTTTGTTAACTTTGAGCTGCATGCTAATACATCTAAAATATTAGATTATTATACATTTAGAAAAACTTTCGAAATACGTTTATATTAACTGACCATATAATGTTATATATAGGGTGATTCTAGAAACCAAGGTAACATAAAATTGATTGTAAGTGAAAATATCTTAAAAGGAAAAGTTAAACGGTTTAGTGTAGTCTATATTTTTATAATAAAATTATTTCTACAAATGCGATGTTTTTTAAATGCAATCATATACTTTTTTCAAAAATACATCGATTTTTTCAGACATTCCGCGCGTTGAAAGGAAGAGTAATATGTGTGAAAAATGAGGAATTCACAGGATAAAATTATTTTAACTTTTCATTCAATTTTTTTCTTTATTTTCTCTTTCAAGGAAGAGTTGTATTTTGTACCAGTTTGTAGAATCACCCTCCATATGCAAAATTGTATATTGTTACTACATAATACTTTATATGTGTTCTATGCACGCAATTTATACATTATGTAGATTAATTCTATAAAAAAAAGTAAAAATAAAAATAGATTTATCTTTTCTCAAATTAAATGTTTTAAATTATGCTATTTTATTGATAAATTATAACATGCATAATGCACGAAAGAGAGCACCACTAGTATTAAATTAAACTATTGCTATATTTAACTAATGGTGAGATTCGGTTATTTATGTTATGTATATATTTGTATTTTGAAATTTTCCTACGTATTATTCGAGAAACTTACTGTACAACTTTTAGCGAATTTTTCCTACCAAACCATATTTCACCTACGTCTCCATGTTCCTTAAAATTATTAAGTTCTTCTGAATATACTCTTTGCCAACTGAAATGTAATTATAACTCATGAAGTACCTAATGCTTATTATATTTTACGAATACGAGACGTATTACTTACTAATCAAGAGTACCTAATTCTGATGAATCTAATTCTGCAATGTTTTGGTCTGTCATAATTGTATTTTAATTATATGAAAATTACTGTTTAATTATTGCTTTATTAGTTAAATGTATTAGTATAAGTTTGTAAATATGTTGTTTTTATTTAATCGATGATTTACATTATATGTATTTGAAAAATGTAGAACATGAAATATATAACCACAGAAATTCATTCAATAACATAACCTTATTTCTAAACCTAACCAACATCTAATGGAGCGAGTTATCATCGTGATTGTGCACAAATTATAAATTGTGCAAATAGTTAATATATTCTTTACGTTTTGAAAAGTGTTAGTTTTTTAAGCATGGCTATGATAAATTTATTTCAAATTGGTAAGTAAAAATTGCATTTAACATATATTACATTTGTGTAGTATATATTTTATCAGGTACTACTTGTAAATATACAAAAAGATTTCTTAAATTTTTCATGTCTGCAAGGTATAAGTTGCGAATTGAATTTTGCTATATCTTTGTATTATATATTTTGAAATAAGATATACAGTTTACTATATCTGTAAAACTACATTTCTTTATTGATCAATTATTGTTGGCATTTATATTTTTTTTAAGAATGGTAAAATGTACTTTTATTATCATTTAGGAAGGCAATGCAGAAAACCTTTCAGTTTATTTTGTCATCAATTTTCTGCAGTAGCAAATTCAAAACAAACAAATATTAAACCAAAAACAGGTATTTTAATGTTAAATATGGGTGGTCCTAGTAATATTGAAGAAGTGCACGAATACTTATTACGTATAATGACTGATCGTGATATGATACAACTGCCATTTCAAAGGTTTAATTTGATATGTTACAAATTTTTAATTAAAGAAATGTTAAATTAGGAAGGTTTTTTTTATTATAATACACATTGTAGTCATCTAGGGCCTTGGATAGCTAAGACTCGTACACCTAAAGTTCAAAAGAAATATGCAGAAATTGGTGGAAAATCTCCAATATTGGAGTGGACAAATACACAGGGTAAACTTTTGTGTGAAAAATTGGATAAGATTTCCCCAGAAACTGCACCTCATAAACATTATGTTGCTTTTCGATATGCTAATCCTCTCACTGAAAATACACTTCAAAAGATAGAAGAGTAAGAATATTGATTTACTACTAAATAGCAATAAATTTCCAATATGTGTACAATTAATAGATGTGACATTTTTCTTTTTATACAGCATATGCATATTTTCTTTTTAGAGATGGTATTGAACATACGGTTGTCTTTTCTCAATATCCTCAGTACTGTTGTGCCACAAGTGGATCAAGTTTTATTGAGATATATAAGTATTATATGAACAGGTATTTTATTATGAATTTGCTTTTATAACTTCTATAATATTACTGAAGTAAGTGAATAATATCTGTTTATGTGTATTTATATTTTTAAGTTCACGTTTTAATTTCATTTATAAAAACAGCAAAAAGTAAAACTATCTTAGACTATATTTAATACTTAATAATTTATAGACAAGTTCCTTCTAATATGAAATGGAGTGTAATAGATAGATGGGCAACACATCCATTGTTCATACAAACAATCGTAGAAAGAATCAATGAAGAATTAGTTAAATTTCCAGATGATATAAGGGACAATGTTATAATTTTGTTTTCAGCTCATTCATTACCATTGAAGGTTATATTTTATTATGAAAACAAATTTGAATTTTAATAGTTAACTATTACAAATTGCAAACTATTTTCTTCAACATTTTAGGCTATATCTAGAGGAGATGCTTATGCATCTGAAGTAGCGAGTACAGTTGCTCTAGTAATGGAAAAATTACAATATTGTAATCCATACAAATTGGTATGGCAATCAAAGGTACACAGATTTTTCTTTGCTTTATTTCAAATTACATAAAATCAATATGTTTTTAATTGTAAAATCACTAGGTTTATTCAACTTGTTTTTAAAAAAATCCACAGTTGTATTATACGGTATCACATGTATAGGTTGGACCTGTTTCATGGTTGGAGCCTTTTACTGATGATGCTATAAAAGCTTATGTAAAGCAAGGAAAGCATCACTTTATCCTAGTACCAGTAGCTTTCGTTAATGAACATATTGAAACCCTCCATGAATTGGATATTGAGTATTGCAAAGAACTAGCAGAAGAAGTAAGTGTTGATATATATTAGTTACAATTTACAAATAGTTATAAGGTAATTTTTATTTTTCCGTTTTCAGCTTGGCATTGATAAAATCAGGAGAACTGCTGCACCTAATGATCATCCTACATTTATAGCAGCTTTAGCAGATATTGTTGTTTCTCACCTTAAATCGAAGAGATCAATAAGTCCCATGTTTTTAACACTTTGTCCTCATTGTGTTAGTAAAAGTTGTGTGGACAGTAAAAATTGGTATGCACAATTATGTAAAAATTAAGAGAGTGAAAAATAAAAAATGTCTACCCACAACATGCAATATGTTATTTATATACATAAGAAAATATTTTTTCTTTTAAGTATTTACAGTATTATATTTCAGTAAAAGTAATGGTAGAAATATCAATTTTGCTAAGTTGATACAGAAAATATAATTTAGATATATTATTAGATACACAGAAGTTTTGTATATGACATTTTGAATAAAGGATCGACATTTTTCAATAAACATTTTTGTATCATTTTTCTTGTTACACTTTTATTTAATTAAATAAATCTTTTATTTGATTAAATTACAAAAATTATTTCCATCCTTTTCTTTTCCTTCGTCTAAAACATTCGTTGCACAATGTATTGCTTTAAATCTTTCGATTCTTCGGGAAAATTATATGGCAATATGCGAAAATATATTATTTATAACATTTTAGCTATTTGAATATTCGCGAAATTCATATATTTATGATAAAATATTCACGAACGCTAAATGTTACATTATTTTCTTTTGTTAATTACAATAGTTTAAATAACTTAATTACAGACTACAATATATCATTATATCTTAGTTTATGATACATACACTTCCATAATAGTTGTAGTTTTTAAAAATAAGATTGCTATCCAAATTATTGCGAAATATTAAATTCTGTTGAATTTAGTAAATTAGTTGTGAGAATACAATTCTTTTAACGGCCAAAAACATACATCGAAAGAAGATAATTTCTTGCAGGGTGACAAAATGATTAGTTTACCATTAACAACAAATATAAGATGCTCATTTTCATACCGTTAATAACAATGACCCTTCGATTTCTTTACAGGTTACTCTCAAGGGAGTTATCACAGCGGCAACAGAGACAACGTCTGTCACGCTCGAGGTATCGAACCTGAGTGTCACGGCGCTGGGTTATATAAATGCGCGGTGTCGGCAGCCACCCTCAGTATGTGTCATGCTTTGCGAGCGCGAGTGTCCTCTGTCATGGCGGCTCGAGTGCGGTTGAAGATGCAATGCGGCACGGTCGTATTGCTGCTCGTTGTCATTATTGTGGTGTGTGGTATGAATGTTGTGTGTGAAATGTTCGAGTTTCGCCATTGCAATCATCAGCATCCCCGGGTACACGAGGTGAGCATTAAAAAAAGGATGACTTTTGTCCTCTCTCTTTCACACTCTTACTCTCTTTTCACCTTTGTTGTCTACGTTCGCTTGGTAGACGCACGTCGACCAAGCAGCTCGATTTCACGTTGCTAGTATTATTCCACATCACATTTCCTTTGGGGTCTGATATTTACCAATTTTTCTATTTTCTTTTCTTTCCTCTGACAAGCTAGTTTTTTCGTATCGTATTTAAACGGGTTCTCTTCTCTTCCTGTAGCGAAGAAATCGCGTGATTTAAATGAAGTGTGCGTTTCACGTGTCACGTGCTATCTTTCTTACACACCTGTGTCTCGTATGCGTCCTACTTTACGTTCGACGAATGGAACACCGCTTTTTTCTATTCACTAAAGCCCTCAAACGCTCTGTATTATTCTTTTAATAACAGTTTAATACTATTATTGACGCGTCTATTCTTGTGACAAGATTTTACATACTTATAAACATTTCGTTTTTGTTTGTTTTATTATTAAATAACGTGAATTAAAGTGTTTATTTTGTGCAGAGTTTTACGAATGTAATTAGTGAGTGTGCAGTGATAACTGACTTTCAGAATGTTCTCCTTCAGTGTTATATACTTATTAGTGACTTAAGTAGTATATACTGCAATCGGTTGTGAAATAATGTTTCTTCTAGCGTATCGACTGCGAAACGTGACTTCGTATGGAGAAAGGCGCCCGTGAACTTGTTTTCATTCGCTGATGACCCACGTGTTTTTGGAGCGTGCACGTGCTATTGCGTCCTTAGTTGTATTACCTTTTACTACTTCCGTTTCATTTTCTTCGGGAATAATCATATTTTTACGTTTGATTCGTCAATATTTTTTCTGTAACAATAATTACGTAAAAGTATTTTTATAAAGTAACTATTATAAAATATTTTGTGATATATTTAAAATGTAAAATACCATTTGTTTAGCTGTGGTTAACTGCTTAAAATCTCATGTGTTTGTTATTTTGTTAAAAATTAGTAAATATTTTTTATCATTGAATAAATTAAATCGTATTATATAATATTGCTTTTTCACTTATTTATTGTTATTGTTTTTGATTCGATGTAAATGGTAAATAAAGTATTTAAATGTTAGAGAATTAGAATTGGAAAACGTTTTGGAATGTAGTATTCCGTATAGGTGATATTCTACATGTAGTCACGGAGAGATGATAGGGAAAGAACACTATGTATTCCAGGAGAGATTTTGATTCCGTTATGTGTTTAAGAAATAGTTTCTACCATTTTCTTTTCTTTTGTAACAGAACACTGTTCTGAAGGCTAAGTAAAATAAAATAATTCAGGAAAAGTTATTTTCGTTAAAACATAATATTATTGAATTAAGAAAACAGAAAAGTAAACTACAAAAGAAAAAAAAACTGTAAATTCAAGTTTTAAGTTTTCTTCTGGATTGTAATACATGTTATTAAAATAATAATTAATGTTTCATACTAAATGACTACAATATTGTTTAAATTATATGTAAATTTCGAATTGTATCATTGTAAAAATATTATTCCACAAGAAGTAGAATTGAAATTTCACAAACTAATTCAATTAAATCCTTTTTGATTAAACTGGAAGATATATTGGCATAACTTTCATAAAATATATATTTTCTTTGTTTATATAGAAAATATGCGCACGTCCAATATGATTTATATTTACAATAATTGAACGAATATTAATTAGTACAATGTTTGAAATGTAATTATGTAGGTTGTGTCAGAGAGGAAGAATGTTTTGACATTTCGTTAGCATTGCGTGCTACTAGAACATCGGATTCTAGTTATGTATGTATATACATATGTAGCTGTAACACCAGTGAAACGACAATCTTACTGTAGGATACGATTTACAGTACATCGTAAAGTTTGAAGTGATTAAATGATTAGAAATTAGATTGTAAAAAAGGTAGAAAGTTTATTGCAATAAATTAAAAATATTATTTTACCATTATGAACAGATTATTTTGTGATTATTATTATTTTAAGAATTGTGTTTTTTTCGAAATTCGAGTTTTTTTGCTTATTTGTTACATTTTTCTCTTTTTTTATTTTGTTCTAACAGAGGGTTGACATCGCATCCGGAACCAAATTATTAGTAACAGAAGCGGATATATCTTTGATTATAGTATTTTATCAATTATTTTGTTTTCCTTGATTTTCAGCAGGTCGCGAATTTTATCCTCGTCTACATTGCCTTTCAGAAGCAATTTCAATTTTTTTATTTTTATTTAATTTTTTATATGAATAATGCAATAATATAAATAATATAAAGAATACAATAACTAATTATATTAAGTATAAAAACGAATTTTTTCCGACTGGAGTCATATAATCAAATACAGCCAATCGAATCGAAATAATCGCGATGGTATTCGTAAGTTGTCAGAAATATGGTAAAAGGTCATTAACAAGAATGGAAATTATTTCAATAATTAATTTATTTTCATTCTTTTTAAATAAACCTTTGATTGCTCCCAAAAGTCGGAGAGAATTTATTTCTACACCTAATATTTAAGCTTACAATTTAGGTTTCGATTGTTTATCCTAAATTTTTAGATTAAAATTTTCCAAAAAGCTGTGAATATACGAACAGGTTTTGATATGGTGATTATCATGTTTATAGACATACCTTAATTTGAGTTCAATTTTAACAGCCAAGATAACGCTACGATATGAAGCATTTGAAACAAGCCATCACTTATCAGCTTCAGAAGTATTTTAAATTGTACTGTTAGTAATAAATTTGTTTAATGTTGCTTAAAATAGTATTATTCTTGTATAATATTCCCTGTCCAAAAAATTTATAGAACTTTGTGTACATTATTGTGGGAATGTGAAGAAGTGAAGGTGAATTGGCACGTTAACTAACGTCATGACAAACAATGCCGAGAGAAGACAGTTAACTACGAGAAAAATATAATGCAACCGAATTCAATTCAACTTTTATTTACGAAGAAGTAAATACAATTGTGCGAAGAATCATATAAAAGTGAGTTACTCTTTTCTTCAAAATACGAATTTTTACAAAAATGTATATGTCTCTTCTGTAGTATGAATTTACACCTTTTAATGTAATTAATTTTTGACATTAATAAATATGCATTATGAACTTTTAGTCTGACTATTTATTTTTCTCACTGGATTTATATCCAGAACAATTTCATAGTGTTCTGGAACAAATGCAAAAACCAGGAAAATATTTTACTGTACAATCTGTTCGTTTTTTTTTTGTTTTGTTTTACGTGTTTCGATTTTTATAGTTAAGATTTCAGACTCCTTGACATTGTGAAGATAACATTTTAGTATGGTAAAGTAATTCTTTAATCATAAAATTAAAAAAGATAAATAAAAATATTATAAAAAGTTATAGAAATAGGTAAAGTTTACATGATATACATAAACACTGCACTCCTTATTTTCATATTCAGGAAAGAATCGTCTTAAAAAGTTAAACACAATAAATTAAAAATAATATTACTTATATATGTAGTTCCACGAATAGAATTTAATCGTTTGAGTTTCGATTTTTGGAAAAATTTTGTCGAAAAGAGCCAAGCGATGCGATAGTGCTTGTTTCAGCTTGTCTTAAATTAAAAATAATGACAATTGAAAGCAAAACGTATTACTCATATGGTTTATATGAAAAAAAAAGAATCAACGGACGGACAAGTATCAGTAAAGTTAAGCGCGCTGACTTTGGCAGAATCCAAATGCACTGACAGTTATCCACGGTGGTCAAATAAAATCTTAACAGTGCGATTGCACTAAATTTGGTACAGTATTTTAAATAAACTTCTACATATTTGGACCGTTTATTTTGAAAATAGTGTAAGTCTATTTTTGGAAAACATTGAGAAATCATATAATTTACGTATAATTTATTGCAAACACTTATAATATAGTTTAATTGCTTATAGTAAATAAATATATAGTAGTATATCAGTAAACAATTAATATTGAGAATAAACAACACTATTTTGCTGCTTGTTCCTTTTTATAAACAAAATTAGAATAAAATATTGCTTAGTGAAATATTGCTCGAGTGAAATTGAATTTTAGATAACTGAAGTTTAATGATTTTTACAGTTTAGTAATTATAAAAGTGGTGTACGTTCATTTACCACCCAGATAGATTATATTGGTTTAATTAAATTCACATAGAAGCTATTTATACGATCAATTTACGTATCTTTAAATTTATAGAAACATTGGAAAAATTAGTACACTCTGTTGATATTTTTCAATCAACTAAAGTGCAAACCTTTAAATATCTCGAATGGAGGAAATACGGACTTTCAGAATAGACGGTCTATTTAATATTCGCACGGTCGTCGATAAAATGATATATGTACATATATTATCGCGGACTGTATAGGTATCGTGTAAATAAAAAAACCAACTTGACCTCCGTATGTTATCTATCCATCCCATACATCCTCTTAAGAAAACACCAATTGTGTCGAATTATGTAGTTTTTGAAACCATTCAACTTTTATCCGAAATATTTTTCACTAAAGTTATTGCTTAAGTAGTAATCGAAGTGGTTCCAATTACGCGCCTCACCCTATGTATTATGTGGATCAGACAGAAAGAGATTCACTATATATTATAAATATTAACACTATTTGTTCAATATTAATCACAAGTATAGGTATTATATTATTAACTATCTTTATTAACTGTTGTTTATTATTCAATAATTTAAACTCTTCTCATGTTGATGACAAAGCAGATCGATATCAATTAAAACAACTTCACATATTATTGCGTAAATAAAATAGTCTTATCTATTACCTTAAAACTTCTGTTTTAAAAACACCAATGAAATAAAATCAGCCACGAAGTGCATAAAGAATATCAAAAACCAGAACATTACTGAAAACAAAGGAAAAGTAATTCTAGCAATAAGGAATAAAATTAATTCCTGGGTCTAAAAAGACCCAACCGACAGTCGTGCAAGTGTTCATTTAATACATCACCATTGTGCAACATTATAGAAAGTAAAATGGTGGTATATACAGGTCAAGGAAGGGATTAGGATCAAGGATGAGCGAATTGTTCATGCGATGTATTATGGGTTCACTGCAACACGTATATCGCTTATTGAGTATGCAGAAGCAAGGCGTCAGTAGCAGTTCATATGGAAATGCAGACTTTCTGCGTCTATAATGTAATTTTTATACCATACCTCTTGCACAAATGGTCAGCTACAGCACACGAAATTTGAATTAAGTTATTTCCAAAAATAACTCCACTGAGCGTTTTGTGTCGTAGATTCGATCGCTTTAATAGACAGATTTATTCAACCGTATCTTCGTTTTCGTAACCGCGAACGTTCCGTGCTACTGTTATAAAAACGAAATTACTATGGAAAGTTGATCGATTGCATTTTTCCTATTGCGCTACTATATCGCGTGCATTCATCGATAACGGTTTTACCACTTCGATACACTAACTAGCAATTAGCATACACTGAAATTAACCTTCGAGTTTCTGATATGATTTTACATCATTATCATACCTGCGGTCGGGGAATTTCCAACTTCCAAGTGTATTTACTGTCTAAACTGCAGAATGAATTATAGCGAAATTTATACATCCTGTCTCTGTCCGAATATTATTTCCACGTAAAATTATTCTCGTTTGACGGTGAGGGTTTGTAAACGACTACATTACACTTGCAAAGTTGGGTCGTGTATTAAAAAGTACGGTCCAATTAAATTTCATTTCAACTTCGTTTGTTCAGTAATAACGATTATTTGGCATTATTGTAGTTTTCTATGTCATGGTAAACCGTACATATTATTGCTTCTATGTAAACTATGGTTTTTTATGCAAATTCATATTTTGAGAATACAGTAAAAAACGTAGAATTTGAGTAGAAAATTATTTCATCTTCCAGGTATTATAAAAAGTATTATAATTTCGATATTTTATATATTTTTTCCACATTACGTACATTCTGCGCAATTTTGTATCGTTAAATTTCTTATAAATGCATAAAAATTCGCAATCTACTTATAAGTATTGTCATTAACTTCTTTTTTTATTCGAAGATCTGTTAAATTTTACAATAGTTTAATAGTTTAGCAAATAATGGAGAAAATATGTTTGTCCACGCGATTGTTTGAGACGTTTGATTAAAATATACCGGATGTGTTCACAAATAGTAGATAAAGTGTCGTTTGAAGTGCGGAGTGCGTTGATTAAAATTGTGGTGTAACACACGTATCTATGTTCATAATAAAATTCGGTACATTTTATTAAACTTCATACAATTTTTTTAAATTTTATAAACAGATTTTCAACAATTTCATTGCACAGTTTTGTAGAGCATAAAGAGCTATTCATTTTTCATTGTAATCACTTTTTTTTTTGTATCTACTGTAGTTTCCGAGATATACAGAGGAATAGAAAACACACGTTAAAGTTCGAGGGGTGTTTTCACCCCGAAGAACTAAAAAAAATAGTAAAAAAAAAAGAGAAATATTGCCTGATGCTTCTATTGAGATATCCCATACAAAACCTGTAGTTTCAAAAAGGAAAAAATTCTGAATTTCCGAGTTACCGAAGTACCCTTGTCAGTTTAATTCTAGCGAGCAGAGTAGCGTTTTGATTCCAAAAATTGCCTTTCCAACAGTTTGATAAGGAAAGAGAATAGATAAAACGAGAGTGAACGAGATAGACGTAGTGCGTCAAGCAACGATGGTTGTGAACCGACACTTGAAAGAGATACGAGCTGCATTGCAATGATACATTCAATGTAAAGAATGTCGGTTTCGCTAATTTCTATACTATTTTTATAAAAATAGTACTAACAAATTGACGAGATTTTCTCGATAAAAATGAGTCTAAACACGAAGCAAATCGTACTAGTTTTACCAGTCATTAATATAAATATCCCTAGTTTTGCCAGTCATTAATACCTCCAGTTTTACTGACCATTAATATAAATATCCCTAGTTTTACCCGTCATTATTATAAATATCCCTAGTTTTACCAGTCATTAATATAAATATCCCTAGTTTTACCAGCCATTAATATAAATATTCTTAGTTTTACAAGTCATTAATATAAAAATCTCAGATTTTTTTATAGGTGCTTTTAAAAAGTGGTTATTATTAACACATTGCCGACCGAATGTATTTTTCGATGACAGTGCTTAGAAATTTAACGTTAAGAAATAGAAAATTTGATAGTTTACACCATTCCTTTGTCTCTAATTATGTTCAGGATGTTAGTCCAAACATATTTACTATTCTCAGTTTTGAGGAATATTTTCATTTCTTAGTTGTGGACGATTGTAAATATACAAAAAAAAAATGTATCGAATAGTTTTTTGAGAACTACTATGTATACTAATATTTCATCAATTCCGGTAACTATCACTTAGGACTGTTCCTTTGTTTTAATAACATTCTTACCTTTAAACACCCACCAAGCATGCAAGTAACTTCAAATAATAAAGTAATTATCTAATCTTTCATACCACTTATATAAACGGGAGTAATGTGTTTGGTACAATGTGAAAGAAAGTAAAAATACATATATTAAATAGTGTAACATTTTTTTTTTAAGCGTGTTAACGTTCAAAATAGACAAATTTATGCAATGGTATACAAAATTCACGTATACATTAAACATATCAATTCTTAAGACTATATAGTTTGATTTATGTCGTGTTTAGGTTTGGCGAGCGCAGAGTGGTGGGGAAGGAGTGGGGGGGGGGGATGGTTCAGTATAATTTAACCGGGCACTACTGTAATAAGTATATTACATACAGCGTTTTTTTTTTTGTATTAATGAAATTTAAAATAGCGTAAAAAAACTATGTGAAATAGCACATGGAAATGTAAATAGTTTGATAGTATATTTTAATTGTATATTATTTGAATTATCTATGTTATAATAAGTCTTTAAAGTACATTTCATTCTTGCAGATGAAATGACCCAGGAACTAATGAATGTTTTAACTTAATGTAATTTTAATAAAAATATTATTTAATATTCGGAGTATGATCTACTGGTTTCAATACCCTGTGACTATTGAAAAAACCTGTGTTACTTATATATTTATCGAACAAGAACCTCTGCATTTTTAAATTATATAGAAGTCTTCGGAAACGGTATATTGGAAATCTATCATTTAATAATAGAGGAATTAATGAAACACATATCGTCTGGTTTTGACTTTAATCTTTACGTTAATGTGTAATAAATGCACATTTAGGAATAAAATTTCAAAAGTTTCACGCACTTGTCAAATCAATCATTTCATATGCAACAGTGAAATATTTTAAAATTTAGCAAGCTTTTTCGTTTTGTGGAAAACAATGAAATATATAGATTAAGGTAATGCATCATCAGTTGAGGTTATATATTTATCGACAAATATAAATTTGTATACGTATATTAGTTTTTAGAATTTAGTCATTTTTTTCGTTTTGTGAAAAACTATGAAATATATGGATTAAGGTAATGCATCGTTAGTTAAGGTTATATATATATATATATATATATATATATATATATATATATATATATATATATATATAACATATATAATATATACCTATATACACCTTTTGTAGAGAGCCTGAAACTGTCGGTCCTTTGGTAGACGAATGAAAATGGATCGTCGACCGTTTCGCGCGAAACATTCCTTCGTCTTTTTCTTCCTGTCTCTCTCATCATTCGTCTTTTCTTTCTTTTTTACGTCCGCTTTTTATCCGTTCAACTTTTGTGCTCTAGGGATCGCACGAATTACATAGCCATGCATATTCGAAACTTTCCTACAGCTTTCTGCCGGTACACTAACTTCAATCCTTCTTTTCGTTAATAAAAAACGATCCATTTGGGATATCCTATCGATCCTAAAAATGCACAGCAACTTTTTGTTTTCTTTTTTTTCTTGTTTCATGGTTTGTATCGAAAATGCTTTTATTGAAGTGTACACTTCCATAGCGGACAAAAAAAAAGAAAGGAAAAGAAGAACTCGAAATTGAAAGTCCCTCTTTCATTTTTCTGTATAACGTGTACTGAAGTGATTAACTAAACAACTAGAAAGCCATTGATGATCCATAACTGTAGATAAACTCACACGTTAAACGATTGTGTGTTTAGTATTAATTCATTTAACGAAAGATTTATTTAGTTTCCAAGCTTCCCATATCAAATATTGTTTGCAGTTATTAATATGAACTCGTCTAAATTTATAAGTTAGAAAATATTTATTATTTTTATTGATATTTTAACTAAATTTAAGAATAACATGTTCATAGTGGTGAGAGTAATAATATTTCGCCTCTTTAAATTTCAGTTTCATATCAAATTTCTACCGTTACTTATGAATTAAGTCTTTAAATTGTTTTGATCACCTTGTACACACAAATGTGACAAAATTTGTCTTTGGACAAAATTTGATATTTCGCCATATTTCCTGTTATCTATGAACACAATTATTTATTGCTTTGTTGTAGTATTATATTTTATGTGTATTGTATTATATTACATGTTGTATATGCATAAATAGTCGAAAAATAATACTGTAGAAGCAACTTTTGCATTACTTATATGCTTATATTGTTTTGTGTTACTTGTCTTACCTAAAATAAACCACCTAAATATTTCCTTCAGTTGAGATAGTATAAAAAATATTTCATATGTAATATAAACGTATACGATGCAAAGAATATTTTTATTTCAAAGTAATTTCTTCGAAGCTTTCATGGTCACTATTTTTTTTTTTTTGTGTATAAGTGCATATTTCTGTTTATCTCTTGCAAAGTCTTTATAAATTTCAAGCATCTTTAAAAAGTAGCTGATAAACAATATACAGAAAGAAACAGGTACAAAACAAGAAGTAACATTTCTTCTTTTTCAATCGACTATTTTTTGTTGTAATTTTGTAACAAATAAATTGTTTTATATAAACGAACTTATGGTTTTGTGTAATTGAAATACATTGTACTTTTTATAAGTGATAGTATTTAAATGCAAACAATACAAACTTTGGCTCTTGGTGTACTGATACGTAATAAATAAAAATAAGTAATTTTAATTGTTATTAATTTAAAAGAAATATTAAGAGTAAAATGAATTTATAATTTTATCAAACAGTACGTAACAGTTTAGTCAAATTGTGAATGCAATTGTTTTGTAGCTGTATTTTTAATCATCACTAATTTCTCCCTTCGTTTAGAGAACACCTTTATAATAGCCAGGCTAGTAATCGTTTTGGAATTTTGATCGTCAATTGGAATTGTGAATTCCATAGTGCTTTCATTGGAATTCTTGTCCGTTTGTTCACAGGTTTGTCATAGGTTTCACTGAAAACGTTCCGAATTAATCACGAGGGATTGTTTGAACAGACAATAGTAGTCATGGTAAACTCGAAGCGTACTGAATAGAGTCTAGAGCAAAGGACCATGAAGGTTTCAAGCAATGTCACTGTGCTAATTAGTACAATGTTCGTAGACGAATGTAATATTCCATCTTTACGAAGGTGAGCGGCTTTACATTTCCAGTATATACGTTCTTTGAGAACATGAAACGTTATATTCTGATGTCTTAAGATTATAAATTCGATCGAAACAGTTCCAGGAATTTCTTGATAATTTCGTTCCTCGATTTCTCTTTGTACAAATGGATTTTAAAAATATTCAATTAGTCTCATTTGTCCATTGTCCATGCAAATTAATATATTTTATGAACTTCCAACAAATTGATCTCAGTGAAGATTAATATGTATTACCTATTTAAAAGATTTATTTTTCAACTGAACAATTATATGAATGTATTTATTTCTCAATGTATCATACTTCGTTAAACATTTTCGATGGTTTCAATTTTTACTAACAATTCCATAAATCGAATTTCGTTCCCTTTTGTTTGTATTATTACTGCATAAGTGAAGCTGTTGAATAGAAGTTATTAGGTGCATAAAACCAGATCAATCATCCAAATAATTTCCATTATCGTTGATGACCTTTCGCCATTTTCTTATCAGTTTGTAAATACTATCGTGAATATTTCGATTTGAATGACTGTATTGTCTATGTGTTTCCAGTTGAAAAGAATTTACTTTTACATCTAATATATTACCTAATAGTTTGAGACTTATATTTACACTATGCAAGTGGGGAAACTAGAACAACTATTATTCTCTGCTGTTATACAATTTGTTATATAATATAAAAGTTTAGTATAATATTAGTGAAAAATAGAGCTTGAAAACCGTTAGATTTGAAGTATAGATTCGCTAAATTAATAAGCATGAACCAGAAGTAGGACCGTTTAATCTTTTCTGACAGTGACATGTGCGAATATCGTAAAGCCCAATCAGTTTAACATGGTAGAATATTTTTATTACATACATATATCGATATCCTGTCTGTAGCCTGTTACATACAAAGTCAAACTGTCAGGTAATAAAAAAGGTGCACTTTATTTCTTCACGAACGAAGCGTGAAAGATTTTCGAAGATAGATTCTGTACGATGAAAGAAAAAAATTCGAAGCGAAGTGACCATAGAAGCAAAGCAATCTGATTTGAGCTTTACGTTGGCCTCGTATCTCAATAGATACGACGGAGCAGTGGGTATAACTGACGATGCGTATGGCACGTCCATAGATATATTGATAGAGATGAACAAAAAACCAAAATGTGATTTCTCCATAGACTATGCAACTGAAATATCCATTGACTGTTATTTGAAATTGTACAGTATACAGTATGAAAAATGTTTCTCGACAAAATGTGAAAATTAAAGCAAATCCATAAGAGTAATCCAAGCTTCAATTAAAAGTATTATAAAAATATAAAAATAGTTAAATTTTACCGTTAGAAGAATATTAACAACAAAAAAGAATTATCACTATGGTAGAGTTGTTTGAAAATCATATTTGTATATACAGTCATTCACAAAATTGAGCGTACACTCATGTTAATGGCGAATATTGGCGAGAGAATGGATAAAATCATACACATTTGAATCTAAAAACGCAATATATATTTATTCATATAGTTTAGCGAACAATTAATAAAAACAAATTTTAATTACATTAACCATTTATTTAGATTTAAATAAAAATAAAAAAATGCTAATATTTTACTGACACATAATTGAGCGTACACATATTAAAATAATTTATTACAACCTTTTGCATCTATAACTGCTTGTAATCGCCGTGGTATTGATTCTACTAGATTTTTAGTTACTGACTCCGAATTAGTTTCCCATATATCTTGAACTTTTATTTTAGCGTCTGCTTTGTTTATTATGTGGTAATTTTTGAATTTAATTTTCAGCTCTCTCCACAAATACTCTATAAGATTCAGATCTGAAGACTATGGCCGCACATTATAGTACCCAATTTCGGTGCGATTGTGCCATATACCATTATTAAGAAACCCTAACAACGTTCTTTACGTAAAACCCGACGAACTGTTTCGGTCGATATTGTTTCATAAATTCTGAACGAAATCCTATTTGTTAATTCTGGTATGCCAAGCTTAGGATTTATTTTAATTTACTTTACAATATAATGCTTATCACTTACAGACGCGATTTCTTTTCTTTCTTGGCCCGCTTTGTTCTGGAGTGTGTATTTGAATTTATTTATTATTTTCTGTACTGTTGAATGAGTTATACCTATTATACTTCCAATTTTGCGTAAACTTTTGCCTTTACAGTATAAGTTTATTACTAATTTTCGTATAGAAATATCCGTTTGTTGTCTCGGAGAGATCATCTTGGAAATAATTAGAAAATGTGGTCCAACAAACGACAATCTGTTGGTTCAACAATTGGATTATATTGTTTAGACATTATCAACCTGTTTCTCAATAGTACCACTATTACACAATTGTTATAAAATACATTTTTTAGATAATTTTTCATGTATGCGCTCAATTTTGTGCCAGTAAAATACCAGTATTTTCATATTTTCAGTTAAATATAAGCAAATAATTAATGTTATTTACAAGATGTTTTTACTAAATGTTCTCTATATTATGCGAATAAATATATATTGCATTTTTACATTCAAATATATATATTTTTATATCTATTTTCCCGCTAATTTTCGCTACCAACACGAGTGGCTGTAGATAAATGGTAAAAAGGTAACTACGATATAAAATTGTTTTTTCGATTAAATAAGTCAGTACTTTAAATTAAATTAATGCTTGATGTTCAAAATTAAACTGACTTGCTTCCTGATTAACTCTAAATTATTCAAACGATTGTCTATATTCGTATCACGTTTAGAAGCGAGGATAAAGTTAAATTTCATCATTAAAATGCACTCTAAAAGAAGAAAACGGGACGTTAATGGAATCTGACCTATTGTGTAAAATTATTGGGTAGTTTAATTGTGCTTTAAACATTTACAGTATAAATAGTCAATCGACACGAAAAAATAGATACGGAATCAATTAAGTGCAAACTCGTCGCGTTGCCCGTGTCACATGTCGATTCAGCGATATCGCTGGGATTTTCTATAGACACCGATAGAAGGAGAAATTAAAACCTGAAATACCTCATTTGGTTGAAAGTTTTCAACATATAAATATTTATGAACAAATGGTACCGCTGTTACGGTAAAGCGAATATTTGTACGATCATACGGATTTACTAGATTTGTATTGGACGAAAATAATGGTAATCCTTCCGTCCCTGTGCGGCTTTTCGTTAATTCGCCTAAAACGTACGATCGATCCGGATCGAAATCGAAATCGGCAACTGAAACTGGTCCTCAACATTGCAACCAGATCATGCCGCGTTTCGCAAATATTTGCACGTAATCGTACCTCCGGGTGCAAGGACTTAAATTAAGCTATTAATTATTACGCTTCCAGTTGAATTTAGCCGATTTCAAAAGTAAATCGCACCTACGGTTTGTCTAACAACACTGTGACCGCGATGTTTCCGTGAAAATTGATTTATCGCATAAAATGTTACATACGGATCAAACTGTTGACATATAATGATGAGCTAAATCTGCTTTGTTAGAAATTATAGCTTGACAACGGTCTCAGCATGTTTCCGACTGTTGAGGTAAACCTTTGTTTAGTTGTCAGCACAAAAAAAAAATAACAACAATAATAACAATGTCCGAATAGGGTATTCTATCGTGTTAAGTCTGTGTTAAATTATACAGAGTGCCACTGATTTGGCGGTACAAGCCGCAGGGAGGTAAATTTACATGAAAGAATAATGGATTTTTTCGTTATGGCTTCGTTTTCGAGTAAACTGACATTGAAGATTCGTTGAGTTCATGTATATTTGGCAATATTATACACTAGTTTTTGTTGCATCTGTATACAGAAATTTTATCAATATCATGACTTGTTGCTATTTCCTTGTCAAATTGCCAGTCTTTGTCATTATCACACTTCAGCAGATTTGTAAGAAACTTTTTAACAAATAAATATCCTGTCTAGTCGGTTGTGGAGGTACAGTATTGTGGCCACCATGATCTCCTGACCTGATATCAATGGATTTTTTACTTATGGGGGTACATCAAATCAGTTGTTTTTGATGAGGGCATTACAAGTAGGGAACATCTTTAATATAATAGAAAATACTGTCTGCATCTAAACGCTTAAAAAGAGAAAGCATTCTGAAAAATGTTCATAGAAGTGTCCTATTTAGGGTACAATTGTATTAGCCAATAAAACGGGAGACATTTTCAACAATATTCGAATTAATTAAAAAATAATTTTATTTCAACGTTTATTCTTTCATACCTAATGTTAGAAATCGGAACGGTAAGTGGAACAATCATATCCTTTAGACACAAATGTAATTAAAATTATATGAAAATGTACGTACTCTTCAACAAAAGTGTACGAATCTTTAACACCCATTTAGTCAAAAACGAAACCTTAAATGAAAAAGCATTATTTTTTTCTTTCGACTTATTTTTTCATATAGATTTACCTCCTTTCGGACATTATTTTACATAGGGAGAAGTGTGACAATCACGACGCAGCCAAATTTAATCCTTTCATTTTTGTTGGCGCTTATAGGTACTTTGGAAATTTACTCGTACACTTCTATTACTGTCCTTTCGTCTTAATTTTATCTTTTGCGCACTTCCATTTTAATTTAACGAAACAAATTTTTAATTTTTACAAACTTTCAAACTTTTGAAAACAATTTGACAAATTTTGTGGTTAATTGAAAATCTACTTTTCACTACGTATTAAACCTGTCGTAACGAAAGGATTGAACATAATTTGATTGAAAGTAATGGCTTCTATGTTGTATTAAGTTGTTTAATAAGTTCATGTTGTGATACGTTTTGTATTTCAAGTTACTTTCGAGAAATGAAGCCATTCGTTCAGACGTACACTGTGCTTAGTTAGGAAAGTTAAGGGAAGTAATAGTAGTGAAACGTCCAGGGCTCTTAAATTGGAACAAAGTGATTTTTCACCATGATAATACCAGACCACATGTGACACGAAACGTGAAAAAAAAAGAAAATTACGTGAATTCGGTTGGAAAATTTTATCACATCCACAATATTGTCCGGACATTGCTCCATCAGATTACTATCTGTTTCGCGCGTTACAATATTTTTCAGCTGGAAAAATATTTGACAGTATCAACTTTATAAAAAATAACATTGGAGAATATTTTAATGAAAAAATTTTATAGTGACGGTAGGATAATTTTGACGAAAAGATCAGAAGAAAAATGCAACGAGAAAATTACTATATTCTTTTATAGCATTTGAAGGTTCGTTTGAAACATCTTACTAATCGACCGAATATTAAACTTAATAAAAAATAAAGTAGATTAATTTTTCATAGCCATGGAGTATACACGTCCTCGTATTTCCGATAAATCTATAACATAGTAATAAACTATTAACCAAATAAACATTTTTTATTAGTACAATTCCAAATCGGTATTATACATTAATTAAAAAATTTAGCGAGGTTTCATAAAATTTCTTACTCTCCTAATTGATCTCTCATAAAAGTAAAACTATTTGGATTATATCTGTTAGACCTTTTTGTGTAAAAACTTTATACAAGAAGCTAGTATAAAGTTATCTCTCATAAAAGTAAAAAATATTTAAATCATATATTTTAGACTTCCTTATGTAAAAGCTTTATACAAAAAGCGAAATATAAAGTATTAATTTTAATAACTAGAAGTTCACGTTTATAATCTAGAAATTCAGTATTAATTTACGAACGTGCTTCATACACGTATTCGTACGTACGTATATTTCCAAAGAGACTGGAAGATATGCTAATAGATACTCAGACAGTGATGTAAATCGAAAACGCGTTCGTAGTATCTGTCTCCATTAGTCAGTTCACAACACGAACTGCCTCCGGAAATCTAGGTAGGTAGCTTGTGATGCACTAGGAAAGGTTTGGCACCAATACCTGGATACGTGTGTACAACTGGAGGGCATGAACCAACGTGAATTCAAGATTCTGAATTCGAATCGATTGGTTGGTTCTCTGGGACGCTCGTTCACTCGTCTAATCAGATCCCTGTTTGTAGGCGAGCCACGATCAAGCCCTCCAAGCTGGAAAATCGGGAGGTTGAAGGTATATAAACACACACACACACACACACACACACACACACACACACACACACACACACACACACACACACACACACACACACACATATATATGTTTGATGACCTCCATGTGCTAACTGAATAAAAGGTTTCTTGTACACACCATACGATTTTATAATTACGATTTTGTCTTCTTTTCTTATGCCATTTTCGCGTGGTTCAATCAAATTTTTACACTCCTTTGTGGAGTGTTACATGTAAATATAAGTATTTCCTTTTCAATTTTTACTGAGAATTACAAAGGGATTCGACCATTATTACTGCATATAATCGTTTACACAGTAAGGTGTTCTGACACAGTTATTACTGTTGAAGCTTCCGGGTGTAAGTCGTATCCTTATAAAAGGAACATTCCGACGTTTCGTAAGAATTCCAGCTCACTTCATCGAAGTTTGAATGACACACTAATGGAGTTGCGTTATTTAGCTGCTCATGTTTTTCATTTACTGCTTACCAATCATAGAGAATTTTAATTGGTCAGTTGAGCAATCGAAGGACTCTTTCAATCAATGGTCGATGGTTATTCTCGATCTTCTTTACTTTCAAGACTCTTGTTATTATTATGAAATTCTTGAAGCTAATATTGTACTCTGCGTTCAGTAGCTGTGTCTTTACCAAATGCATAGTTGTTTGCTGCTTAAAGTACTTTCTAACTTCAGGGAATCTCTTTAGGGAATCGCTTCAGAGAATTCCTTCCTGTATGCTCCTTTTCTCTGACGATATCTTCATTGATTCTGGATAATGTTGTGGCAACTTCACTATAATAATTACTTTTCTTGCTACGAACGAGTCCATAGGGTCACTCGCATGTCGTTTCGTCGCAAAAATCTTTGAGTATACGCTATGCGCGAGTTTTTTCGCTGTGAATTCTGAGTGCAAGACTTTTGTGATTTTCGTTAAATTAGTGACTTCGGTGATGAGATTACCGCTTCTGCTTCCAGTGGAACGCCTCTGAACGCGTTGATTTCCGAGATTCTAATAAATAATGACCATTATCACGAATTCCCTCAGTTTCGTCTGACTCCTAGTTTCGTGGAATCACACTTTGCAGTAGGTGAAATTCCTTGAAATTTTCTTGAAATACCGGGTTTTGGCTAATCAGAAATTTGGATAGAAGACGATTGAAGTGGTCCTCCGACATTTGTAGTAATGCAATTTTATTTTAAAAATTCTTCCCAATCAATTATTCTAATGTATCTGAAAGGATACTTTAGGAATCTGTCTTAGCGTGGAAGAACACCAGGTGACGTTTACTATTGAACATCATCAAAGATGACACTTGAAGTTTTTAGTGTGGTCTATCAAGAAGAGACAGTTTTTTAGATTTTCAGTCACCGTAAACTGTATACTGTCCCAAGTATATATCGAAGGATATGTTGGAAGAGGTTGACCCCGCTCTTATTGCTGGAGTAGTTTTTCCAAGAAGGGTGTTACGCATTAAAGTCGTCCTCGATAATGAAGGGAGAGCTTATTCCAGTTAGTGCACCGAGGTCACTGATGGAAATGGGGTTCTCAGAGAAGGAGTTATATACTACACTCTTATGAAGAGGGTAGGATTTGTGTGCTTCATCACTGCGTGTTCGAAATAGAACCGGTAGTTAGTTGAGGGAACGGTGAATTGAAGGGAATTGTGAATGAGTATTATATCTCCACTACTGAGATTATTATCTCGATCCCTTTCGAACAACTCTATATCATCGGATCGAAAGGAATTTATTAGATGTGCCTCGGTTATGAGAGCAATGTGTGTTTCTTGTTTACGAAGTAACGTTATTATTTCGTTTTGTTTGTTGACTAAGGAGCCAGTATTCTGGAGAGCAATGTTATGAAAACAGCCTGTTTTAATCGAGAAACTTGGCTATTTGAAGCAGAGCAATGAATCTTTCAGCTTGAGTTTTGCAGCTTTTGATCTTTTCATAAAAGGTACAAGTTACGTTCATGACCTGTCCTAAACTGAAGGACTTGTTTGTTGCAGCCGGAGTTGAGAATGTGTTCTGAAGTGAAGTGTAACTATGAGTAGAGGAGGCAGTTTCTTGCTTTTTGGAGATTCAAGTCCCGTAAGGGTAGTTAGGAAGGAGAAATTCAGGTTTTGCTTCCGCCTTGTCAGCCAGGGCATTCCGATAAGAAAAACCAAAGACCACGTTCTCTTGCGCGGGAGTTTCAAATGGAGCTGTTTTATGGAAGGGCAGGTGTAGGTGCTGAAGAGTATTTTGAACGCCTTCTAAGATATCTTTGAAACTTGTGTGCTTTGCAGCAAGGCAAACTGCTCAGGAAGCTGGAGTTGAAACTAATTCTAGGAATGTTCGTCGTAGACTCCGAACATGTAAGAATATTAAGCGGCTAAATCTTAAACGGCAACTTGCGTTAACATCAAGTTATAAACAACGTTGACTGAAGTTTGCAGAAGACTGTAGTACAGTGGAAGAAGAACTGACATAGAATAATATTTACAGATAGGAAAGCACTCGATCTAGGTGGTCTTGACGGTTTTGATTATTATTATTATTATCACGTGCGAAAAGAGGAATTAACAAAAGTGATTGATTATGACGGAAAGACTGATGTAGTACCTGTTTGAAGCTGAACGAATAACACTACTTACTTTAATTTCACACAAAAACAAATGATAAAGCATATTGTTTACATTGGAGAAAATTTTCTTTTTCAACAGAAAACGAATTTTAAACGTCGATATATTATCCGAAAGAATATTGAAGAAATGTAAAAGCGTGATAGTGTAAAATAGTCATTAAAATATTACCTGATAAAATATATTAATGTGTTATAAATTGTATTGCTTATTACTAATTGTTTAAGTATTCTTGTATCATTTTCTTGAAACTTAATAAATGATATTTTAGAAAATTAAAATTGAGCATTTTATTGTTATTATAATATTTTTTCATGTACTTTTCCTTTCATAAATATTATAATTACTATATTGCGGATTTTTAATGCATTTGTAGGCAATTTAAAGGTTCAAAAATGCATAGAATGCACGTAATATAATAAAATATCCAAATTATAGTGCTTTTTATAATACCTAATAGGTGAAATAATGTTATACCGAAATTCCGCGTTTTTTTTTTTTACTATATTCTCAAAAATATGAATTTCCATAAAAATTCGCGGTTTAATAATTACAATTCCTGTAGAGTTACATTTTTTGAACTAGTATGAGACACATAAGAAACTGTGAAAAGATAAAAGCTCGCCAAAATCTAAAGGCCGTAGCTATTCCTCTTTTCATATAATGGATACTGTGTTTAATCCACCCGTGTTATAACATCACTGCGTAGGTTTTATCAACGATTGCATTTACTAACTACGACACTAAGCATTGTTCATACTTTCACCTATCTTCCTTTTCCCATATCATTCCTCTTGAGTATACTCACTGCGTGGTATCTAACGGATCAATATTTACACGAAAGCAGAAATGTCTCTTTTGCTGAGAACAGCTATTTCATTAGGTGTACATTGCAGCTTTAACGTCAGACGAATGTTAATTATAATATTTATGATCCTCAGTTCTTATATCGAAAACGTTTTATCTTTATAACAGTCGAGGCATGCCATTCAATTTCTCGAAACAACATCGTTGCTTTTTCAATTTCATCAAATAATACTCTGGAAATTTTTTTGCCTGCGACATCAAGCTATTTGTTCTCATAGAATTGTCGAATATTTCATTTCAGGCTATAATTAATTACATACTTCAACACATCACTCGGTAGTGAAACGATTGCGGGACTTTGATGAATGAACTCTACATTAGGAGAGAATCTTTTTGTCCGCGGTTGAAAGGTTCTACTGTGACTTTCATGAATATTTAGTTTTCATATTGAAATTAGAAAGTAGTGAAGTTCGCGTCATTCTGATGGAAATATTTTTACGACTATGATCACAATTATTATTTCGAGATGTCTATCAAACTGACACTGAAGCACCGTGAAAATGTTTAAATTCCTACAGTATTCCGGGTACGTTTATTCAACCGTATTATTGGAAGCGAACTTGCTCGTGTAAAATAATTCAGCACACTTAAAGTGAATTTTTCCGTAATAATTAGTAGAGATTTTGAAATATGCTTGTGGAAACTGCTTCCACTTTTTAAGTTTACATTGGTATGTTAATTTGGTTACATTTGAAGATTACCAATGTATAATTAATTTTAATTTTTTTAAATACATATCGTTCCGTTTCTCCACTATATTATTTAATATACTATGGAAAAAGTGTGCTGTGTTTCAGACCATAAAAGTATTTTTTAAATCAATTTCTGTAGCGTCTTTGGACGTAATTTTCTCTTGTTTAAATTTTAATAAAATTCTATAAGAGTATTATAATTCAAATAGTTTAGATTTTTATTAAAAATTTCGAAGCATTTTGTTTGTATTTTCATATTGATTTATTTTCGCTTTGTACACCTTGTATTTAACAAGTGTATAATGTGAAATTTAATATGGCGCGTATCTCGTTTAATTGGTGTTCGACATTTTCTATAATCAAATCATTCAACTCTTTTAAAAATCACGAACAAAATATACAATCAATAACAGATAATACGATTTACAACATGATACTCCAATCCCTGATAAGCATACAAATGTTTTCTGCAAGAGGATCTATAAAACAGTAATCTTTTCGCTTGAATCGTTTCATTCATTCCTTAAATCCCCTTCAAAATGATGTCCTATAAAAAGCGCCTCTGCTGATGGAAAGTCAGAATGTAAAATCGATCGAAACGACATTTCGAAGCAATCGACAGTAACCGACGGTGGTGATCATAAAAGATCGATGAAAACATTAAGTCTCAAAGTGTTGTAATTCATCGTGAAAATTCTAACGATAGAATAATGTTTTGAACACTTTAAATCTAATAAATTGCAGGTAAGAGAAGTCTATACGTGATCTGTAATATCGTTCATTTTGAGGAATTTATTTTGTTAGCCCAAGAGACTAATATTATCTTATGCATTTTGGACTGATAAACTGAATTATAGTTTCTACCGTTTCACGTCGTAACTCCCTCTACATGACTGCACATCTTTACGTTCATTGTATCGCGTGAACTTAACTTAACTTAACATAATCTGTACGCGTCGAAAATTCTCCAGTGTCTTTAAGTTAATAATCCTCTCGGGAATGTAGTCCATCGAAGATTGCAGCCATTTTCAAGCGAATCTTTTCGATCAGACCTGTTATAATAACTAGTACCTTTCGTCTGATAGGTATTCAGTATTCGTGCTTTTTGCTTGAACATTTTTTCTTTATAAAATGCGTGAAAAAGCTTTTATAGTGTTATTAATTACGAGGAAAGTATTTTCTTTACGATAAGCATATTTAAGTACTCTGTTATCAAAACTAGTTATATCTAAGGATCATCGCTAAACGTTGCGATGTACAACAATTTACTATTAATATTTTAAAAATTATAAAAATAATTTTTTATATATAATAATTTAAATTAATATTTATATTATGTTTTGCAAAAAAATATATTTACATATTCACTTTTCATATTTAGAAAACATATCCATAAATATTTTAAAATTGTTTTAGGGTGGATATAACCACAGTTTTGAAATTACGCTCCTCATTTCTACGCTTCAGTTGATCGAAACTCCAATTTGTTCGAATATATTTTCAACGTTCCTAAATTTTATTTATATTATTATTTATTGTACAAAAAATATTATGATTAAAAAATAATGAAGAAGAATTGTTTTCATTTACAATTGTACAATGCAGATATACGAACAATTTTCATAATTCGCGTTGGTACGCGTAAGTGAAGAAAATGAAAGTTATCATGGTGTCTGAATATTTAAGCGGGGTAACATGCTGTTGCCGTGTTCTTTCAGTTCTTCATTGTTCACTTTTAGTCGCTACTCGTACGATACTCTTTCATTTGTACAAAGCTACGTAATTTTGCGACTTCTATGCTTTGTACGGGTGAGTACAAGAGGGAACGGTACTAGCAGAGACATTTACTGCCCTTTGGGCGGCTTTTCCTTTAACGTCGTTTGTGTGTTTGCATTTTTACAAACGAGTAAACGAACATTGCAAAGCAATTTTCTTTTTACACTGATGGTATTATATATTTATAACAATTCTTATTACCGAATAACCTGCAAGAAGTTAACGATTCACTTTGCAGGTAAGTTAATTAGAAAAGATTGTAGTACAAGTTAGGAAAACGTTTCCTACATATGAAAAGATAAGATTAACTTTTTGACTGCTATGGATGCATATATGCGTTTGCCTAAAGTTATCGATATTGACTATGGACACATATATACGTTCGGCGATTGTTTTTATTTTACATCTCGGATGACAACAAAAATCATCAACTTTTAAGATAGACACATATTTTCATATTGCATACAAATAAAAATAAAGGAATTCTGTTTATATTGAACACTTATTCTTTGTTTCTTAGAGAGTAATTTATTTCTTCAGACGACAGTCGGTCGTGTTTGTTGTAGTAGCATGTCGTAATATTTCACTTACGGTATATGTAATTTGTTATATTATTTTTTTATTACTTTGAAACCTTAAAAATGTCGAGTAGTTTTGCAGGACTTGTTCTAAGAGACGATAGTGAATCAGACGAAGGGAGTCAAATTTGAGTGAGGATTGTAACGATAAAGTTGGAAGATTAATATTTTTAAATAAACAATATATTTCTGAAAGGAAATGCAAATGTTTCATTTCAATTTAGCGTAGGTAAAAAATTAAAATACTAATTTAGTTACACATTATATAATCGATCGGTATGATAAAACTCGAGCTACGCGAAAAAGTATTCCGTACACACAGAGCGTTCAAGCTTCAAATACTCCGCAATGAAAAGATTAAGATAATAAAAACGTATTTTTTTTTGTTTTGTACATTAAATATTAAGTACATATATAATATAATAGATATAGCATATATAATACAATAGAAGACAAAATATAATAGGGACTTTGATAGTATACCAGAATTTTTGCCAATTTTTTGGTAACCTAAAACTGAACAATTTAGACTTAGACGAAGAACTCAAGTTGCCTATAAAATGTGTGGAAATATATTTGCCTACAGAGACCAGCAAACACATTTGGTCTAATATTTCGAATATTATTAGAAATAGAGTAATGTAATTATATTGTTACGTATTCGATGGAAGCAACCACGTTGTTTCCATCGACTCTGCATTGACGGCGCGCACGCGTATGCTCGGAGGTGTTGTGTGGTGTAAGTGTAGCGTGTGTGAGTGTGATTGTAAGGTATACGTGTGTGAGCGGGTTAGTATATTTGTAATAAGCGCACGCGACGTGGGGTATGGCCAAATTGAACAATATATGAAATATCAATAAAATAGTAAATGGGATAAGATTTTGTGGGATCAGAGGTACTCTAGTCCTGTACGGTCTCTACGATGGATTAGTTCTAGATAAACTTTTAAATAAATAAAACTATGTGTTGAATTTGCATATGGTTGAATATATTCTATAAAATAAAAGGACAATATAACTGTGTTGGTATTAATAGCGGTGAACAACTTAATTCAAAATTCTTATAGTAAGGCTTTATATCTGTATAAATGTATTCGATCGGTTTCTTTATAAATTTAGGAAGTGTTGGATTTGAGATATTATAATGTTGCGAAAAGTAAGAAGTATGCACACAAACAAAATAGTTCCCAGTGAGGGATGCCCCACAGTCATTAGTGACTACTGGAAATTACTTGCCGGAATTCTGATGCAATAACATTGAAAGAGAAATGGAAAGTACTCACCAAAACTATTGTAAAATCCTGACCTTGTTCAACGTATTATGTAATGTGGAAGTCTTAGATTTTGTACGGAGGAAGAACGTCGTACACAGCCTTTGAAACTCGGTAGATTTGTTTTGGCTTACTGAACTGTAAGTTTATGTGTATATTAGAATAAGATTTTGATAAATGGGAAAAGTTATAATAATAATATTTAAACTTATGAACTGAATAAAATAAAAGGAAAAAAAGAAAAACACAAAAGTAATTATTTTTAATTAACGCTTTAAAATATTAAATAAAAAAAAAATGAAATAAAACTGTTTCGTGAAGATTTGATTCTTTTTGCCTAATTTGTTAACACTTCAACAAACTTCAACAAAACTCTGTTCTAACACTTCACGGACCCTCGGACACGCACCTCGCGATTGTACATCGGAGAGTGTCGCAGCTTCGCACTTCCGAACGAGATCAGAACGGGCCTTGTCCAGATCTGTTTACACTGCGTTAATATTTCGCCTAACGAATTAGGCTACGAGGTGGATGCGCGAGGACCCATGATTCGTTATTCTACCGAGTTGTAGGCGTGCATACAGCTCTATCCTTGACTAATTCGTTCTTTCTTTTTCTAACTGAGTACCCTCCACCACTCTTCCAACTTCTTCTTTGATTTACACTCATACTGCATACTTGTCGATTTAACAATTATTACTATTACAACTATTGATACCAGATATTAATTATCAGGCTTTCTATGGCAATTTATATAACATGATTTTACGGTCAGAATATAATATAAAATTGAGAATTTTTCACACATTACAATTTATGCCTGCTATTAATTTGTGGTTTCGTGGTACAATTTATATGGATGACCGACGATGTAAATATAGTTTCTGACGGTAATTACTATGTACAGAAAAGGAGAAGAATAAATACTATTATTCGAATTGATTATAAATTCCATTCGTGAGAACTTGCGTGTTACTTTGCTGGACCGGATGTTTAATTTACATTAAGATAAAAGATTTCGGTTGAACCTCTTCGGAGGTGTCGTCTTTTGGAGTCAAGCAGGATAAATAAGAGCACGCATACCAAGGGACTTCCCACAATGCAAAGCATTGGCGTGGTGCTCAATTAATTATGAAAAATTTCAAGAAATTTACTTTTCTCTCTTTCCATGCATATTCTGAGGTAGCGATGTATTGTTATGATTTCAGTACGCTTTTGACAAAAAGATTTAATACCTAAATATATCTATATATACGAATCTCAAAAGAATTTATACGCATTCGGTATACAAAAATGGATTCTACGCTATTGGGAGGTATATCGGAGCTATGACATTCGGTATATCGGAGTAATATAATTTACGGCGTGTCTAAACATTTCGTACGTAGGACCACGTTGATTCTTAAGAACGGAGTGTGTTACGTCGTAACAAAGGACGAATGCCATCATGCATCGCACTTGTAGCTTTCTTAGAAAATAATAATTTTCACCACTTAAATTCCTGCTCGTACATGCTCGATGAATATACATCTGCGTTGCAGATGTAAGTCCATCGACGTTTCAAAGGGGACACCGGAAACCAAGAATTCGTAAAATAAACCTTTTCAATGGCCTACTTCCAATCGTGGATGTAGGTCCCATCTATGCCACCAAGGATGCACCGTCGGAGTTCTTACGCAAGGTACGTAAACCTTGACAAGGACTTCGACGGTTGTAACACTACGCGAATACAATAGAAGCCCCTTTTGCAGCGTCGAACGGTCAAGTCTCGGCACTTGTGGCATGGCGCCGTTAGGGCTAAACTCTCGAGACGCCAGCCAGGCCCTGCCATAAAGTATCGAGAAAACCGAGGACTTCGCGTTAGTCACGGAAGTGCATGGTGGTACGCGTGCCCCTTCCCTCGTTTCTATCTCTGATGGGGTGGAGACAAGGTTGACCAATTAGGTCAAATTTTGTGCTTCACCCCCATCGAAGCCTCGAAGCGGAGAGAGGGAACTCGCGCTTCCCTCGGGAGGAATCATCCTCCGAAAAGTCAGTCAAAAAACAAACTCGTCGCAGTCAAAAACAAACTCGTCGTAGTCAAAAAACAAACTCGTCGCAGTCAAAAAACAAACTCGTCGCAGTCAAAAACAAACCTCATCGTAGTCAAAAAACAAACTCGTCGTAGTCAAAAAACAAACCTCGTCGTAGAACAAAGTCAACCTCGTCTCAAACAGAAAAGTCAAATCGTCTTAAAAGAAACTCGTCTGTGATACACACAGAAAAATCTCGATCGATCTCATCTAGACTCGAGCAGCTTCCTTCCGAAGCTCGTGGTTTGCGAATTGATTAGTCGCCGGCCGATTAAGTTGCCCGGCGAAGTGGACAGTTCCCTCGTGGACCACCGAAAGTCGCACGAGTCAGGAATTTCCACCTTACACGGCGTTACTCCGACACTCGAGTCGGAAAAAGGGCGCATCACGCAACAGAGTGTATAACACAAACAGCTGAGCCGCGATTTCGTCGAAGAAAGCTATATGGTATACCATCAAAGACTGTCGCCGTTTCGATTAGAGAGTTCCTACAATGCGATATGCATTATTGAATTGGTTTCAGTCGACGAAGAAAAATAATAATAAAAGAAAAAAAAAATAAAATTTTGTTTCGGAACGTAACAATATAAATTGACAAATTTTATACTTTGCAACATCAAAATGAGTGTAACTCGTGAAAAATGCGTGGCGTCAGCAGTGTGTTAATGCAAAATAACTATCGCTTCTGTTCACATAACAGTGAACCGTATTCTCTATAGTGAAATTCAATCTTTGTTTGCAGTTGTTGACAAACACATAAATATTATCTACGTTGTTGAAATTAATAAAAAAAAAAATGAAGGCAGCAATTTCTTCTGTAATATACTACACTATAAACTAATAAAAAGACTTAATAGAAATATTTCTTTATAGAAGTATTTCGTGGTGCAGAGTAATAATGTTCCAAAGGAAATGTCTCGCATAGTTTCGTCTCTATTCATATACTAGATAGGTCGAAGGCTTGATATTATTTGGGATAAAATTTTCAAGCATTCTTTACCACGTTATATACAAACTTTTAATTGAGTTTATTTATTGTTTCCTTGATATTTCTATAACGGTTATTATTAACACAATAGTTGAGGATGATGTGGTAAAACTTTCACTTTTAAGTTGCCAACTAATCTTCGATACTTTAAATAGTTAAAGTTATATTCAAAAAGTGTTTATTTATAATGTTAATATTATTAATAAATTTTATATAGGAGTAATCTATTTTATGAATTAATACATAAAACAGAAAATATAATATATAGATTAATATTAAAGCTTAAAATTTGGAAGTGATTTCTTTTTTTATCTTCCGAATAGTAATAGTTATTTATTCATTTCCTATTTAACCTATTAACTGAGTTCATCTTTCAAACAGAAATGAAATATCTTCAGTTTATAATTGAAAATTAATGAAAATAATAACTAATTACTTCCTTTTGATTTTTGCATGTGTCAATATAATGTGTCTTATATTTAACACAGGCATAACGGTATAATTAAAAATTAACAATATTTTTGTACATAAATTATTGAGTTCTATATGTTGATTAACCAATGACGAGTTAACTCTTCTTCTCTAGTTAAAAGATTAAGTTTGTCATACTTACAAATGGGGTTAAAACAGTTGTTTTATGTAAACAGTTCTGGATATATGAATAACAAAAACTTATTAAAATTTGATTGACAAAGTTCACTGTTTCGCTATGGACATATGTTCTCGAAGCCGACTGATTTGTGTTACTGAGAATATTGAGAATCACTGGTTATGGTATTACGAGCACTTCAGGTTAACAAACAGCTAGTTAAGCTGTTCATTGAGCTCTTCATTGAGCAATCGATCTGAACGATTATTCATCGCTAACGAGTATTTCTGTAACTTTCATACCATTGTGCCAATGCAACCTGACGATTGTAGACGTAAAAATTGTTAGAACGTTGTGGTTATAAATTATAGTGTAAAACGAAAACCTGAAACGAAATATACTGTTAAAATTTGTATCGCAAAGATACATAGATTGTTTATGATTTTATATCATCAAATTTAGCAAAAAATAATATTATTTTAAAAATCTAGTATTCTTTGTATTAATGATATATTGGCAAATTGAACGTTTTTTTTTTTTTATTTATACGCACTGATTAGTTATGCAATTATTGATGAAAACTCTCACACAATAGAAATTCGACATTTGTAGGTTTTTAAAGTATAGAATGCGCTTCGTGTTCAGGCGACATTTTATGGTATCGTTAACGTGATAGCGTAGATTTCACTAAGAGAATGAAGCCTTGACGAAACTTTAGATAACTATCGTGTAGTTATAATGAAATGTGTACAGCAATGTGGAGAATTCATTGTTTCGTGAACTGAGTTAATACCGGAGAATAGTTGTTCAACGTGAGAAACTTGCAGTAAGACATAGTGAAATAATGAAATTATTTATTAAGTAAATTAAGGATTAGCCACACTATGTTTCTTCCTTTGTTATTATCTACGCTCCTCAAAATGTTCCTCTAGAGGAACTAGATGGGATTAGATTTGTTAATAATATTCACAAACCCTTTTGCTATCAGCGGGCCCGTGCGTTTACATTCAGATTATTGCTCCTCTGAGTCTTGAGTGGCTTTCGCTCACATTTATTAAGTATTTTGCTACACTAAAATTGTATTTCAGATCCTTTAAGTTTAAAAGGAACAAATAGTCAAATTTTTCTCCGGGAAATCGACATTTTCTTGTATATAAAGCTATTCGTAGAAGCGTACATATCAAATCTATCGGTGTAGATGGGGCTGACAGTAAGAGCTAAGTTAATTCCTCTTTCAAGGCTGACTTTTTTATACGATCAAACTGTTATCGAAGTATGTTTTTCTGTGTCTATTCGATGCTCTGCATACGTGGCAGTATTTGTGTCGTGCTCGAAGAGTCCCTTGAGGTCAACGAGCAATGTGAATAGTCGTTTTTCCTCGTTTATGGTAATAGGTGTTGTCTCGTTTCCTCGGAGTATCACATCTACCGTAGCGATAGATACTATCGCTAGGTCGATTCCTTGCCGCGGCAAGGAGCATTCGGAAAGCACTGATCGAATAGATCGTTCAGAAATGTTCTTTTCAACTCTCTCTGCTTTGATGGTGGTTAGATAGTACTGATGGCTTCAAATACTTAGCAGTACTCTTTCCATGGTTGATGGACTTCCACCGTAGCTAAGCTGAATATATACGACCTTTTGACTGTCGTTGAACTCTACCACCTTCTCCTGATTCCTTTCCCCTCGTTAAAGCGAGCGCTGCACTTTGAGAAACTTTCTTCTGGTATGCCCTTGCTTGACTATTGATTGATGATGGTTTCCACCATTCGCACGACCTGTTCTTCTGTCAACTGGATGGTCATCTTCATCTTTGAGGTTCGTCTCTTCGAAATAGGGTCGTGTTTCTTGTAATTATCGACCACGAGTTTTGACCATAATTTTTACGACAAGTGTAATAGAATGTATTTTTACCTGTGTCAATAACCTACTATTAGCCCAAGTTATACTTGGAAGTGATTATCGAACGAGTGCAAGGGGTTTAACTTGGCGCACTTGAGTCAAGATGGATAAGATTTCCTTGCTCAAGCTTATCGAATCATAGAGAAGAGTTCTTTGCACGAGGTTCGGTTACACGACGTATGTTCAATGTAGAGGGTTTGCTAGATCAGAGGTTTTGCGTTTGTTTCAACGCTAGGTGGAGTTAGAATTTCTCATTATCCTAGAACGTTCCGTATCCGCTACCAATTACGAAAACGCGAGTTATACGGTGGTGCCTAGGTCAAGTTCCTTCTCAGATTTAGCATTAAGGGACTAGTGGGTGGGAGAGAAATAGAGGAAATGTTGATGAGTTTGGAAGGAAAGGAGGAGTGCCGTCTATACTTGCAAAGGAAGCGTCTCCTTCTCCTCCTCCTTGTAGGTTACTGCGATGAAGAAATGTCAGGTAGAAGTGCTTCTAGTACATTACGAAGGTTAGAGTCTGTCTCTAGGGGAGAGGATAGGATAAGTGACAGGAGTCTTGGCCACTGACAAGGAGAACTTCCTAAGTGCATCGCTAAGTTATTAACGAAACTTTGCCAGCATATAGAATTCGCTAAATTGTATACGTCTTTACTACATTTTAAAGAGACGAGGCTAACTGTTTATGAGATATTAAAAACTAAACTCTATACATACTGAAGCGTATATTAACACGTTAATCTTTAACCGGTCATGTAAATTTTTCGTACACAAACGGTTATGCGTTGTCTATGAGACTGACTATTTTTAAAAATAAATCGAAAACAAAATTCAGTTAAATTTTTTGGAAATCGACTTAAACTGAACTTACAACCTTTACTATTTTGTAGTGATAGATTAACAGACACATGTTGTCAATAAGTTACAGCGAAAAGAGGAATTGAATCCAAGAAACAAAAAAAGTTACACAATTGCATATGATTATTTGGAAAGAATAATTTACTCTGCCATTTTAAAGATTTTCGCAAAAAACAGGCACGTGTAAGCTTATTGATCCGCATGATCTACACAAGCTAGTCACTCTAATACAATCTGCGTTCAACTTTAAAAGTCTTTCTGTTTTAGGTACAGCCTTAACTTTGTTTATTTTTTTAAATTGCACCATATTATACGGAATGTATCAAAATATCTTTCTTCTTTATACAAATGCTTCTTATCCTTTTCTTTAAGTGTTGACACCACTGTGAATACACTTTTTTTTTTTTAAATTCAACAGCGACTGATTTATATATATATATATATATATATATATATATATATATATATATATATATATATATAGCACAGTTTCTTTTTTCATATCATATTTTGATTTATTTTTTGTCGTGTTATTTGAACGGTAAACTTTAAGGAAACAGGAATTTTTAAAAAGTTTTCTCTCGCATAAGTGTATCCTGTATGATCATCAACAAACTTTTTATGTTCCCCAAATCGGAACATCCGAATGCAAAGAATTAATTATAAAATTAAATTAAAGTACAATAAAGTAAAATAAAGTCTTTTGAAGGTTCGAACGTACTCTATGGAATGTTGAAATGAACAATATTGTTTTCTTCGTGTTGTTGTATACGCCCTACTAGAAATCAATACTTCTATGGATTCGACATTCGGTTTGCTAAGAAGTTGTTTTCCTTTTTCCTTTCTTCTTTGTCGTTACTGTCAAGTCTTTTCTACTTACGTGAAACTGCAAACTACAGACAGCTCTTGGCGGTCGGTTTAATTAAAATCTCCCAACTACGACGCGTCTAGTGCACCCATTGCTTGCCTGGCTGCCTTTCCTTTCGAACCATCCTCCTTTCTACGTTACAATTCTTGGCAGTGACGGTTCTTGGCAAATTGCCATGATCAACCGGTCCGCGATATGACCATAGAAGAGGACGCATCCGGCCGAGATAACGTAATTAAGACTTTTGCTTTGAAATCTTACGACACTCGTCCCACCCACCTCCTTTGGTATCTTAAATTCACCACTTTCTGTAAGCTACATAGTGTTTAATTTCCACTGCAATTTTCAATGGATAGAACAAAAGCCTTCGTCTTGTTTCTCGTTGTCAGCATGGTTACGAAATCCTTTGAGTACTTAAAGACAGAGCACCAGAAGATTTCTTTTAAATCCTTATACCCGCTAGGAGAATACCTGCTGTTGTATATAATAATTCTCTGGTATTCAATGCTGATGCTGTATCCTTTCCTTAAGTAGTACAGAATAATCGAATTAAAGTGTGCCTTTGAAATGAGGCAACCTTTCAAGTTGTTTCATAAACGGCGACCATGTTTATGCACATCGATAACTTTGAGCACATTCCTACTAAAATCGTGTACATGTATGTGTAAATAACGTTATTTCACTGTAAGTTTAGATTTATAGGAAACAAACATTGTGTTATTTAAAAATGTTTGTTCATAAAATTGTGTAATATTACTTAACAATTCATGTTTTAATCTTTTAAGCGCAATCTTGAACATACACTTAGAATAAAATACAATTTTTAATGATATTTATGGTCCCTTAAAGTTTTTCTTATATGGGGTGTTAATAAATTATATTCTATAAATAAATTATATAGATAAAATTGCAACCAAGTCTTCATCGATTAGTTATTATAATAACAATTAACATATGCACCTGAAATAGGCAATTTTTTTGCAGCGGAGTGAGACATGCTAACCTAACATATTCTCAATGATTTGATTAGTTGATAAAAAAGTTGATCAGTAGGTTGTGAGTCAATCAGTTAGTGAGTTACATTTGAAGTCTGGAGACAAACCACCCTAATCACCCTAAAAATCTGTATCTTAAATCCACGATTTTGCAGCATTAATTCAGCATATGATAGCGTACATTACGATAGATCACAGTTTCTACGTATAATTATACAAAGGAAGTAAAGTAATGAAATCAAGAAGGAAATTGTATAGTTGATAATAAGATGATAACTGCATAGAAAATTGGGATAGAAGGATTTTCAAGTTTGGAAACGTGGAGCCACTTTCTATCCCGAGATTCATTATTCAACACAACTTGAGCAACCTACAAGCTTAAGCTATGTATTATATGGGACCACCGACAAGACTCCATATAAATGCTCTAGAACGTTACTCTTCCCTGTCGCTCCTCATCCTGTCTGCGGTTGGGGTTGCCGTGTCGCGTGTCAGTGTGTCTTAAACAAAGCCTGTATAAACCTGTGCTTCCCATACATGGAGACGTTTGTTGCTGACAGTACGATTGCTTCACACATAAGCCTACCTAACTTCGTGCTCATTTTACCTTCGTTAATGACTTTCCTTTCAAATAAACAGCCCTGTCAGTGTTTGAAAGTGTATTTTCTGTTTGACAATGAGTGAAATTAATTTGTTGCACTTCTGCAATTAATAGATGAGAATGTTAAATTTTGTATTGTTTGGATTACTTAACTATCTTTATGAGTTGCACAATATCGAATGCGTTACTTAACGTGAAGAATTTATTGTTCCAGGTTTGAAAGTGTTCTCTGCTTGACAATGAGTGACATTAATTTGTTACATTTCTATGTTTAATAGATGGAAATATTAAATTTTGTATTATTTGAATTAATTAATCATCTTTATCAATTGCACAATATTAAATGCATTATTTAAAGAATTTATTGCGCCAGGTTTGTAGATCTTTTCCTTTATAGAGTATGTTTGCACTTTGTTTTCTTTGAAAATTTACACCATTTTGTCTTTCCGCTTTGTAATTCTTTCAAGCTGAACGCGCGAAAGCATTGTTTGTGAAGTTAGGATGTAGTGTAACATGCTTTTCTAATTATTGTCTTATTAGCGTATGAGCTGTTTATTCTGAAAATGACCTAAGTCTATTTAAAAAAAAAATCAAATTAACATTTATGATAGTTACAATTCTACGTGATCTTCTCATGTTTGAACAGTTTGCTGCTAATACGTTCAAATTTTCTGAGATTTTGTTAATAGAATATAAATTAAATAGTATTTAATTCGCTAGTCAACGAAATGGTAAAAACTGTAGCTATTCGTTAGTTAACGAGATAGTAAAAATTTTTATTTTAAAACTAGCTTAAGTCCATATTTGAAAGCTGGTATAAAAACGTAGAAATAATCTAAAACACCTAAATACAAAGATACGATGGACTTTTTCATCATGATTATTTTAAATCCCTCCCACATGCATAAAATGGAGGAGAAATAAACATAATTTGACCGTATAATTCTTTTAAAACTGAAACAATGTTTAATTTTTATTTTTATAAAACAAAATAATAGAATTTTTTACGAATTTATGACTATTATATTTCTTCTCAAAGATCTTACGTTTTTCCAGAAATTAAAAAAGGCATTTCATTAATTTTGTAAGTGGCTTAAGTCTATTTATGGGCACAAAAAACGTTCTACTTTTTAAATAATGTTTATTAAGCTGCTTGGATCAGTAAATTACACATTTTTCTAAACGCAAACATATTATACTACTATGTTGTCCGTAACTACAATTTTTAAATTGATTTAATAAACGCAAATAGACTTAAACCTCTTTCAAAATAAATGGCTTATATATATTTTATGACCGTGTTTTATATGTACACTCTATAGTACAATATGTTCTTCGTGTGATTTTGTAGTTTAACATTCATTTTGCCATAGTATTCAATTCCAATGTGCATCATTATGTTCTTTCGTTCATTTGCCAACGATATAAAATTACTTCTCTCTTTCATAAGACGCGAAAATTAGAATTTCATTTATGTGGACAGATTAAGTTAATCTTTTTTCTCATTACAGCACAGGATATATCTGTTACAAACTTTCTTTAGAATATGTAAGCTTTCATAGATTTCAAACGTCTTTTCTCGTGAGGAAAATTTACAAAACAAAATTGCTTCAATTTTCCAAGTTTTATGTACTCATAGTGGCAGTTACTAATTAAATTATTTTTAATTAAACTCTCCTAATGAAATACGTTAGTGGCATTGATAAAACATGCAATTAATTACTTTGTACTGTTAATTACAGTGTAACTTTGTTGTGAGATAGGTAATCATTTAATTTATGGTAGATGTTTTAGGAGTGCAGATACACGCTTAATATGATGTTATCCTTCTACGAGTTGTGTTACGTTTATGGTTAAGTACACGCATGCATGTAGTGTGGAACCATAAATGTATCTTCACTATGCGTTTCGTTCGTATGAAAACTTTTGTAAGGTAACAATTTGTAACTTGAAACCACTAAATTTGTAACGTATAATATTTTTCAAGTTTTTCTTTCTTTCATTCATTTTAAATTAAGCTGATGTATTGAACAAAAAGTATTTTTATGTAGTTTTAAATTAAACTGTTTTATTGAATAGAAAACATTTTTATTTAGTTTTAAATTAAGCTGTTGTACTGAACAAGAAGCTTTGAAACAAGTTACATATTAATGTAAACGAGAAGTGTAGATTTGAATAATAAAATGAATATTTGAAAGGAACTTAAAAGCGAACCCGGTTTGAAATCAATCAAAACTCAAGCTTTTATATTAGATTTTTTAATTTTTTATTTTTATTCTTAATCTTTTATTTCTATCGTTTGCATTTCTCTTTTTAACGAAATTCGAAGAATGCATCTGTGTGATCGGGGCCTTCATACCCATCAATAACACCCATAAACATGAAACAGTAAGTAGGGAGGACACTTTGAGCGTAAAGTATAGAGTTTCGGTTTTCCGACCGATAGAGGTTGCAGTATTGTAGGTGTTGAATAAATCGAGAAGTGTTCTTGGCGTTGGTTGAATCGTAACTGAAATTAGGATGTTATTTTGGATACATGTACAGTTTTCAAATGTAGTCGATGTTCATACAGAATTTTCCAATGAAATCCAACTGCCTCAGTTGTCTGTATGAAACTTTATCCGGGTTCTGTTGAAATACATATACTAGTGGCTTACGATCTGTAAAAATCTGGAAATGCTTCTAGCATGCACCTGAAAAAAATTTGATAAATCTGAAAATCGAAGTTGGTTCTCTGACGTATGTACTATATTTGATTTTCTGCGCTGAATATTTTTTTTTCTTTTTTTCTCTCTTTTTTTTAAATAAAATCCGATTGGCTGTCAAGTGTCTTTTATCCTTTATTGGATCACTGCACCCATTGCTGTATCTGATGCGTTCGTGACCAGGAACAGTTTCCCGGATAGCGACTGTAGTGGACGTTACTATCTAGAGGCTGTTTCACAAATAACAGCTAATGCTAGAAAACAAAAAATCGTTAAAATTTTACAGAAGTAAAATTTCATTCAATTCTTATTCTTTTGTTAGATATGTATACGTTAATAATCATTTGCGTTATTGATAGAGACTTGTATAGTATTTTGGAATGTAACAGGTTTTATTGTACGTCAAAGCTTTTGACGTAACTTTGTTTGAAAGAGTAGCATATTGCGATTGAACGAAAGAGTCCATCAGTTTGTACACTTCTAGTTCAACGTATTTCATGAAAAATCAGAGGTTAGAACGAACCTTTTTAGAAGTAAGCGTTTGATACTGAAAATCCATCGACTGGCAGTTTTTTCTGGCCTTTGTACGCGGGAAATGATGAAAATTGTAACTTGCTTCGAGCAACAGGCGCAGGCAATAAAGAAAAAAAGAGAAAAAAGAAGAAAATAGCGGAGGAATACGTCAGATATTTTTGCTTACGGGTATTTTTCGACCTGAAACAGAATTTTTGACATGACTCGTGGAGAAGAGGCCGTCGAAGAGGTCGATCGAAGCCAGACAGCCTAAGAGTCAACTCTTCAGACTTCATAGCCACTCGAGTAAGCATCAGAGAGCACTGTAGTCGTAAAAACGGATGAAATTCTTTTCAAGATGGTTTATTGTCGAGAATGAATGACCTAAATTTGGATACTAAATCTGTCGAGTACATTACTTGGATGTCTCTTTAATAAGTTATCGGATCTTTATCTATTTTATGATACGTTTCTTTTACTTCGAATTCGATTAAACATTTTTAAATAGTATTACGATTAACTTCGGTTTAAACTTTTTACTTTACTATTATTCGTGAGTTCTCACTTTTTTTTTGTTTCTTATTTTCCTTTTTATTTTCGTACATTTGAAGTTTATCGGTATTTAATTGACCGGAAACGCCATTTTGCGTACTAAGGAAACGTAGTTATATTTAAATCTATTGGCAATACCAATTGACGTTTTGGATAAATTAATCGGATTTAAATGTTGAAATGTGTGTGTGCGTGCGTGGATGCGTGTGTGTGTACAGTTTAAACAATCCAAAATAAGTATGCGCATATATAAATCAAATGAAATAGGTAACATTTTTTAAATATACTTTTAAATTTTTATATCAGTTTCTTTATAAAAAAGTAATCCGTAGAAAATGAACGGTATTTTCCTTCATTAGCTGAAAATACTCAATAACAAGCTATTGTTCGCACTAGAGGGATTCAGCTCGTGAAGTATTAGTATAATGCTGACGTAATAAAGACGAAAAAACATAAGAACTACCGAGTAGCGATTTAGCAGATTTGAAAATTCTGTTGTTTCAAAAATCACTTAGAAATAAATAAAAGTTTCTATTCATACTGTACATTTATGGCATTTGCTAGCTAATATAATAAAATACGTAAAAAAAAAATAATATATATATATATATTAGACAAGAATGTATTTCTCTATTTTCTTTTTTTTTTTTTAAGAATAATAGTCCTTCCTAATTTTTTACGATTTTCAAACAGATAAAACAGTTTTATAATTTTTCTAAGGAAACCTTGCATTTCTTCAAATTTTGGTTAATTGATAGGATAGATTAAAATAGCTATCGACATCATGAAATATTGGAAATGGAAGGAATAACTTGAACAATTTGTAATGTATTTACTAGTTTAAAAAAAAGGAATGAAATGTAGGTATGAATTCTCCGAAATTACAAACGTTTTGGTTCTTATACTGGTTAATTTTCGTTTCCTGCTTTTTGCTTGACTTTCTTGCATGAACATCTGATAATGATATGCTGGCATAAAGCTATGCGTGGAATTGAATTCGTATCGGGAATAACACATACATGGGCTACCAATATCGAACGTTCTCGACGTTATCCTGTGCTGTACCAATCTCCACTTCACCGTTGACTTTTTCGTCGAAATGCATTTCAGTGATGGATGGTTCCAATAGTATAATAGTCGATTTTAGGAAAGTTTTGTTAGATGAGGACAGGCAAGGAGAAGAGTGGCCAGATATGAGATGAGAAGATAAACGAATGAAGAAAAAGGGAAAGATTTCTAAATCAGTTATAAACAAGCAGCAATTCCATAAAAAATATGAATATTTCAATGATAAACGGAGTAACGAAACATTCCTTAATAATTTTAGATTGATAACAAAAATATTACGAAAATGTATAAATTATTTCACGGTACTTTTGCTTAATTTGTGAAATTATTAAAAAAACATGTGTTTATGTTTAAACATTATTTTAATACATACATACAAGGAAAATAGTATATATTAAATAATGTGAAAAATTGTTAATTAAAATTTTATGTAAAATTGTGTTTGTAAGTGGAAAGCACTTGCATTTATGTTTTAAAATTTTTTAATTTGTACGGAAATTAAAAGCATCAGAATCGAACACAGGTCGCAAATTTTTGAAAATTATAAAGAATGTATAATAGTTATTTAGTATTATGAAATACAGTAGAATATCAATAAACTTTTATACAATCGACAGTATTGAATACATTTATATTTATTTATTTATAGTTTTTGTTCATAAATAAGTAAAATATTATAAATGAAGATCGATACAGAAACAAAATGATAAAAGCAATTTTTTTCAATATTTATAAATGTTTAGACATGGAATTGTATAGATACTGTGTCAATGTTTCTGTCCACTACTATACATTTTCATAGTTTTCGTAAGAAATGCGAATTGCATCTTAAAATATATTTGAATACAAATACAAAATTAGAATAATATGTTGTATACTTAACAGATGATACGTTGACCTCGCATTATTGCGTAATTTTCAACCTCTTGATTTTTACGGATCTTTGAGTTTTATAAAACGCATATAGCAAACGTTTGGTAAAACTATAGTATATATTTTTAGAATGTTTACATTCCAAAAATCATAAAATATTTATAGAATATTAATAGAATATTTAGAATGTAGATATTTTAATTAAATTTTTAATTATTAAAATATGTAATATTCATGGAATATAGATATATTATATCTTTATTTAATATTTATAAAATATAGATGTTATGGAATATTTGTTTGAAAACCATTCTGTAAACTATTTTGTAAAAATGTATAAGTAATAAACATTTTATAGTGTAAGTTTTTAATATATTTTCTTTCGAGTGTCTATTCTTTGTAAACAAGCAACTTGACCACCAGCACTCAGGCTTTCAGCAGTCAATAGTGAAGAACTTTAAGCGCATATAGTTTTCCTACTTCAACCAATATACTATTAAAACAATTCAAGTATAATTCTTATATAAGTACACTTATCAAATATATTTGATGTGACGATATCAACTGATTTTTCTCGTACAAGAAGAGAAGCGACTTGAAGTTTCGTTGATAAGCAAGAAAAAATAATGAGGAAGGACTAAGATAGACAATTAAATAGATAATTATAACAGAGAGATAATGAGCAAGGCAGTGACAGTAGAAAGAAGTTGGAACTTCAGCGAAGGGTGAAAAAAATGATATGGACATAAAGGAAGGGGAAGTTGAGATAAATGGGAAGTAAGAAAGGTGAGTGAGAGAAAATGATAGAGACTTTAATAGAGATAGAAAGTGGAAGAAAGGATTTTTCGTTCACAGCCAAGCGACAACGTGAATCATTTCCCCTTAAAGCTCCCTTTGCACCAAGCAGCCTTCCGTTCCAAAAGCAATTTGCTCTACCGAGCGTTGTGCCACGTATACCTCCGTAGATCCAACGAACCGGCAAAAAAAGGCTTTGGGCTCGTTAAGTCTCTCGGATGAGGTAAATTCAGGGTGCAAAGGGTAGGAGGAAAACAAGCCAGAATTCTCGTTCGTGCTAACCGCGAAACAGGGGTTCCAGTTTCCATTAGTCGTCTCGAGGCGTGGACATTGCGTTCCAGTACTGTAGCTTTCTTTCAATTGAAAAGACAACGTATAAAGGAACAATGGAAAGCAAATTAATATATTGCAAGCTTAACGTTTCTTAAATTTAATTATAAGCTCTAAGAAACAATCAACATCTTTGGAAATATAAGGGATACTTGAGATTAGTTCGTCTTTTATGATCTTTTAACAATTTTCATGTTCAAATTAATGGACTTCTGTTATAGCGATGATTAGGTTTATGATATGAACGCATAGTGCAGTTATTTTTGAAAAATTTAATTAAATTTTGTTATACGTTAAGATCTAAAAATAGTCCAATGGTTTCATTCGTCAAAAATAGTGACTTTTTGTAGGTGTAGAAATTTTTCATGAATAACATGAGGATTTTCATTATCTTTGATACGACAATTTTGCTTATTAATCCTTTGATTGCGGAGTACTGCAAACTTAAACGCTCTGTGTGGACAGCACGCGGCTCGAAGTTGTGATCAGTGAGAATAAAATAAGTACTTGGTCCGTCCGAAGACACAGAAAGCCGGTCGATCTTTTGTTTAGCACAGTTTATGATACGCTCGCGAAGAAAAGCTATTTTTTGAGACAACGAGATTCACACATTGTTCGAATTTGGTGTATTTCTCGCCTAGAGAAATTAGTTTCTTTACAAACGGTTGTTAGTTTTTGTTTTCATTAGCCAATGACGTATCGTAAAACGAGAAGCTTCTTCATTTCGATATCGGATTCTAATCATGTAAAAAACCGTTGGATCGGACCTGGCGGAAATTCTAGACCGTTGCCAATCCCTCGGCACATCGCGCGTCCGAGCAGGTATCACCCCATTTTTCCAGGAAAAAGAGCGCTAAGGGCGCACTGGAAGGGTGTTCGCGATATCTATCTGACATGTTGATTAGTAATTAGCATTTTTATGATTACCAATCAGCGTGTCACCCTCCTTAGCAGCGATCGGGCAGACTAGTGGAGAGGATAGTAGTTCTCCCGAAGTCGATCAAGACAGTCGTTTACTAGACGCACCCAAAAACAGTCGTCTTAAACAGTTGTTCACTAAGAGTTGTTCAACATGGTCGAGCTTGAACAGTCTTAGGCAGTCGTTTTTACGAAACGCAAACGAGACGGTCTTATTATCGAAACCATTGTTAGAGTCTATCCTTCGGGATTATGTGGCCTTTTGTTCTTTTATCGTCGATCGTTCGAGACAATATTAGACATCCACCTCCGATTTTCCTCATCGTTGCGCGTTTTCGAGATAGATTTCACGTTTTTGTCGGGCGCATTGTACGCGTATTTGATGATAGAATATTCGTACACCGTGTTCTACTATTTATTCGAAACAGTTACCCAATATTACATTGGCAGGTAACAATGTAATGCGCGAGTTTCTTTAACCCCTTGCCGTATAATAACGAATCTCACTCGTGATGTAGATTATGGTCAAGGTGTGACAAAAGAAGTATTTATACGCTTATCTACGCGTATTTTTGTTCTCACTTTAGTGTGAATTCAAAATAGAGGACTTTTAAATAAAAATTGATATATAATATCTCGACTTCCTTTATTTAAAATCGTATTGGAACAGCGAACATTCGAGACTAACATACGTAGTAACTAAAGATTTGTACGGCAAGGGGTTAAGTGGAATTATATAGCCGAACGCACTCACACGGATACCGTACTATACTATTTCGCGTAATGTAGACTTTATTATGCGGTCGATCGATTATACAATGTATAACTAAGTTATTATTACAATTATTGATTTACGCCAAATTGAAATAAAATATTTTCATTTCTTTCTACCATATACTGTTTTATTTATATGCATATAAACCATATCCATGCGTTCTCTCTACTTCGTCATTACATTATTTCGTTATTACCATATACCTGGTTCAAATATGGTTCCTCATATAGTCTACTATTGTCTCTTCGAGCAAGTTCTTCAAAACTACTCGACATTTTTAAGGTTTCACAGTAATAAAAAATAATATAATAACTTTCACATACAGAATCGTCTATCATCCGAAGAAATAACTTTCTCTATAACTACAATTCTGTTTATTCTTGTTGGTATACAATGTAAAGGTATGTGTTTCTTTTAAAAGTTGATGATTTTTGCTTTCATCAGATGCCTAAGATAGAAATAATCGCTGAACGCATACAGTGTCTGAAAAAAGTATTCATACATCACTATACGCTCTAGTTTGAACAGTGGTAGCTTGATTTGTAAGATCTTATTCTAGCCAGTAGATATATCAAAATGTAGAAAATTAACACAGCTTTCAAATGATGTATATTTTATTAAAAGTTAAACATCTCATTGCAAAGTACGAAACGAAGTTCTTAACGAGTACAAATATCAGTGGGAAAAAAGTATTCATACAGCTGCCATCTAATGAAAGATGGCAATATAATATAAATATAAAATTTGTAATACTTATTACGCATTAATCTTTGTATCAATTTGATGAAAATTTCCTAAATAACATTGTTTACTCGGCCAATGTAAAGATATATACAGAAAATGTTTAAGTACACTAAGTAACGTTTAAATTTGTTTCAAACATTTTAGTCGTAATTTTATTTACATTCGTGTGTAATTTCGTAGTTTAACTTTTCCACCAGAAACTTACGCTTTACGTGCTATTTACCTTTTCTATTCAGTTTTGTATACTTCGGAATTGAAATGGATAACGTTCACGATGTCGAGACATATCGATTATAGCCTGAGGTACCTTTTAATTTTACTATGATCCAGATATATTTACGTAGGTACCTATTTCTGCAGAAGGAACGAAGGTAGAAATGTCGCTGAATGAGAGAGCTAAGTTAATTGTAAAAATGAAATTATGAATATGATAGTACTAAGTCTAGCTCTCAGGTTCTATATTACGGCTTCTGAACGCGTGGTCCGTTTCTATAATGTAACGATGTGATGTATGCGCTTTCGTGGTCCATGGGGTAACGAGGTCGGCTGGGGATGAGTCATGAAAGCGGCGGGGCTGTAGCGTCTTTGGAAGAACAGAGAAACGTATCCGGTGTGTTTAACATCCGAAAGGGCTTCGTAGTACCTCCTTGACTCTTGCCGCGTTCAAGAGAGTCTTAGCGCGGTGCTGAATTAATATATTGTCGCGACGTGACGTTAAGTTCGCTCTTCTAGCTACCTTCCGCCGGTGTTAATTTCTCGTTAATTAACGGCTACTATTTCAGGGTGTTCATCGGTGTCTAATTTTCCCTTCGGTGAAAAATTTTATACGTTTTGGTAACTAAGCATATCGACGGATTATTGTAACGTAAATTATCGTATAATTCAGGAACTTACGAAATTTAGAAAATTTATTACACAGTCGAGTAGAGAATTATGGTTCGATGAAATCTTCGATCTTTGTGTGTACAGTGTGTCTCAGGTTTTAAACCTCCCACGGCGAATCGTCTAGTGGCGGATACATGGTCCATTTGGACCTATGAGAAAGAGGTCTTACTTATATCATTAATAAGAAGTTTTCCACACAAATATTTATTTTATTTTATATATAAACTTTTGTGTTTTAAAAGTAGTATTATGTATTATTTATAAAATACTTCTTAAAAATATTTTTTATACATAGACTTCTGTTTTTAAAAAGTACCATTATTATATAATGATTAAAGAAAAGTGAATGCATTTATGGTATATAAAAACATACGATATTTATTAATTTTTAATACAATGCACACACAGAATACGCGTTTTATGTATTCTACGAACACTACAAACATATTTTGAGCATTTGTTATATTTTTCTCGGTATTTTGTTATGTAAATTATGCAAACTGAAACGATTGTTAATATTCGACTATTTATACAGAGGGATCCGAGTGGACCCTATATTCGTCAGGCGAAGGTTAATGGATAAACGTTATCAGTATGTTCTACGGGTCAAAATAGGTCCTTTAAAACTTTATTAAAAGGTTATGGCAATAATACGAAGTGCTTGATTCCTTCCCAAAGAACTTTTATTAGGGGTACCGAAAAATAATGTCCTCTTTTCTTAATAAGCTTTATTAGAAGTTTCAAAGTGTACATAAGGAAATTAATTAATTAAATAATCTCCATCGTTGTCAACATCTCTTTGTTACCGAGAGAGTAATTGTTTTATCCCGTTTTTATAAAAATCCTTAGGTTTGTATAAAGGAAGTTTGAAAGGAAGGAGAAAGTTTACGAAAAGAACATTGAAAAACATTTGAAAAACAAAGTTCGTGGAAAACATTACTTTTCGGTATCCCTAATAATTGTGAGAAAATTTGGAAGAAAAGAAGTTCCGAACGAGAATAAGATTGTATAATGAATATTGATACGAAAAATTAATTATGCATTTATCTGAAATAAAATAAAATAGTAACGCAATTCACAGAGTAACAAATTTTATTTTCGGCCAATGTCGATCTTGTATTGTCAAAAACGGTAGATATATTAAGACAGAGTATTTGTTGCTTCTTTCATAAACAGAGTTAACGTAAATATTTGTAATCTATTTTTATATTACATCGTTGTAAATATGAGTCTGTTACTGTTCACTTCATTTCTCATTATTACCATTATTTTTTAATAAAGTTTTGAAAGAGCTATATATACAAATTTGTTCTTATTTTGATACATAAAATATGTTGACAATGTTTGGTTATTAAAATTTGGAACAGCTTGTGTAGATTTCTAATTGAAATTACGACGTTGTAATTTTCATTTGAATACTTAGAGCATTTCTGTCTTCCTATCACCTTCAATAATAAATTTAAATGTCAAAGTCTCTTCCATTTAATATTCATTCAGCTTGTGATTAAATTTTGCTTTAAAAAAGAAACAAGCTCAAAGAAGAATGGATTGATGGAAAATGTACTTTGATCCTTTTAAAGGTGTCTTTATATTATATTATGTGACATGAAAAGAATTTCGATCTGTCTACTAATAACAGAATAATCTAAGGTTTTCAGAAATACAGTTTCTAAAGTGTATCAGTAAAAAAATTGTTATCTTGTTTAATTTATCTTTGGGATCATATTTTACTATAGAAATATATGTACATTGAATATTATGTACATTAATAAATTATGTTGAAAGTACTGTAAGAGAAATTAAGTAATTTCTGAAGATGGGAGGAGAACAGATAATCTTGAAAATACAACAGTCTGCTTGCTGTGCAATTATAGAGATTGCTTTGTGGGACAGAATTACGGTTTATTCCAGAAGGTAGGAAGGATTCTTGGGATATTCGAAGGCGACGGTAGCTAAGGAGACATACATACATACTTATGTACCTACATACAGTGACACCTATTAATATTCGGACACCCTTTAAAACAGAATAACTTTTTTTAAAATTGGACCAAATAAATTGTATTCTCTTGAAAAGTTAGAAGGATTAGTTTACTAAACGACGCGCACAAACAGTTTTGAAAAAATTCCAATTGTTCCAAATTACGAAGAAAACAGTAACGGTCGTTTTTCCAACTTTTTTATCTGAACCCGTAATGAAAATTTAGAAAATACATTTTGTAGATGTATGTCAATTGTGTACATGTTGAAAATTTCATTGAAATCGGTTAACGCTGCTATGAGCTACAAACGATTGAAAATGGCAAAAATCAAAAGTCTTACACCTTTCAACGCTTGTAGCTTCTTCCTGAATTAACTAATTTCAGCATGTATATAACGAACATAAATCTACAAAATATATTTTTTAAATTTTCGTTACAAGTTCAGATAAAAGGGTTGTAAACAGCGAATGTTACTATTTTCTTTGTAATTCCGACCAATTGAAATTTTTTTAAAATATTGTTTACACATCATCTAATAAACTATTCCTTCTAACTTCTTATGAAAACTCTATTTGGTTCAATTTAAAAAAAGTTATTTTGTTACAAAAGGTGTCCAAATATTAATGGGAGTCACTGTACTTGTTTAGAATTAGACAGTCTGAGGATCATCCTGATTCTATTAAGATCAAGGCCTACTGGGCTTATGCTCTTTCAATCAGCTTTAGAGCTATGTACTATGCAGAGTAGTTAATAGAGGTGATAAATATCCTATATGATCTATTTCCGAATCTTTACTATAGGTGAAATATTTTACACATATTCATTAAAAGTTAGTGCTTGCCTGAAATCACAATTTGTATACTACTATTGTATTACATATCGTAGTAAATGTTATTGTTTATAAAAAATAACATACGAAAAAAAAAATTATTTTAATTCACAGTGTACCTATACATCAAGTTATTATATTCGGTTTGCAAGTGTTTAGAAGAATATTTAAAACCTCATTTTAAATATTCGTGTTTGTATTTTATAGATTTCATTTCATTTATTTATTGGTTTGCCATTGCATTATATTGTTACATTATTACCAGCCAATTTATTTTTATAATAATAAAGTATTAATTCCTGTTTCTCTCAGTGAAATATAAAATTGTACTCAATCATATTTCTTCTTATGAACGAAGAAAAATGGGTTAATTAACAACTGATAATTGCATATGTGTCAATCATAGGTATTCTGTATGTAAAAAGTACCTATGAGAACATGATATGTAACACATGATAGTTTAAACGATTTTTTTTTTTTTTTTTTTTATAAATTTGATCATTTCTATGTACTGCGATGAAATATATTATTCTATGATATATATTATTACAATTATTATTGATATATTATTTTAATAATTATTATAATTGTAATTTATAATATATTATTATAACGTCATCGTAGAACATCAAATTTTATGTTTAATCATACACAGACTTTTATAGTTTCAACATACGCCTTAACTTTATCCATATAAAACTTATTTAAATACGTGCAATATTTCCATACTTCACGAAGACGTGAATATAGTGAATGTTATTATGATAGACGCATTTATCAGAAATTTCCCCGGTGTTTATGTCCTTCAGGATGTAGGATAGACTTGAAGAGGCAAATTGGAGAAGTTCGGTCTGTTAGATTTCACTCTGAAACCATTTCCCTGGAAGCCACTTACCCCAAATGATACAAAATGATGGGCAATTATTTACTACAACTAGCTGAAATAGTGAAAACTGTTAATAGTCAGACTAATTTCATACCGGAATAACTGCCGTGGTCGTAGCCATTGGATAGTACGATCTGCAGAGGACAAGCTGATTTCTAATACTCCATAACTATTTCCATGGTCTCCCATTCATTTCATCCGAAACCCGAACACTGAACTTTAGTACTAGACTAGATGCTCGAAATTCCTGCTCATCCCTAATTGATCAAAGGATCTAATTCAGAATACAATTGAAATTACTCCGGATGTATTTACTTCGAATTCCTCATATAGGAATTTGAACGAATGAATTCTAGTGATAATCTTCCCGTTAACTTTGAAACATAAAAGAAGAAATATATGTTGGAATACGCACTTTGTAAATCTCATTGACTGTTGTAAGTTTTAATTCTGATTAACACGTTCGCTGCTAATGTCGCATATGTATCAGTGCAAAAATTCATGTTCAATTTCGCATTAAAATATACTAAGCAAATTGGGCACGTAAAAATTTTTTTTATTAGTCAATTATATAATCTTCGTTGCTTTGGAGCATCTTCTTCTAGTAGATCTATCAATTTTCTGTCAGTCGGTCTAAATTTTGCAAACTATTTTTTTTCTGTTGTGCGAGAAGTTGATGCACGGTCTTGGTAAACTTCTTGAATGCTTTTTTTTTTTTACAGCAGTTCCTATCGTTACACCTTTCCGAAATTTACAAAGTATGGCATGACGCGAATGAATCTTCCCTTCGCTCATTTTTAAAATCTGTTTTTTTTTAAATAAAAACCTTTCAAAACACTAACGTTTTACACATGCGACAAATGTCACTTGCACACAAATAATGTAGTGTCATCTGTTGGAAACCGGTATGAACTTTTGCACTGACCCTGTACATACATCACATCTTACAGAATGCACAGTTTGCGTAATAATTAATACATGTTAGGTGACATCGTATTATGCAAAACTAGTAAAGATGTAAATATGAGGAATGTAAGTAAAAATTATTTGTAGGACAAGAGATGATTTCTATCTGAATCGTGGTAGCGAATTTGTCAAAATGTAAATTTTGGGAAATCAAGATTTTGGGATTTAAGAATTACGTACTTACTTTAATTGGTGACTTGGATTAATATTCGGGCACCCTTTAAAACAGAAGAACTTATTAGAAATTGGACTACACGACGTGAGTTTTTTTGAGGAGTTAGAAGGGTTAGTTTACTAGATGATGTGTGAAAAAACTGCAATAGTTGGATTCAAAAAAAAAAAAAAAAAAAAAAAAAAAAAAGAGTAAAGGTCGCTTTTTATAACTTTTTTATCTGATCCTGTAATGAAAATTATTATTTTGTTCGTAATTTCGATCAGTTTCAATTTGTTTAACAGTTTCTTTATACGTCATCTAGTAAACTAATCCTTTTAACTTTTCAAAAAAATTTAAGTATTTTATCCACTTTTAAAAAAGTTTTTTTAGTTTAAAAGAAGTTCGAATATCATGAGACTCATTGTGTATATATTGAAACTTTTAATATGTAATTATTTCGTATGATGAAAATACGACAGATGCTTTCATGACCATTTTGAATCTGGAATTTAGATGAACATAGCATGACAAATTTTTTTCTTGTAAATTATACCGGAATGCGGTATCTTGTGTACTAGCGTCAACAGTGCGTATCGGTTGGTCACGTCAAAAGTCGATGCCACTGCTGTGCCATAGACTACTATGTAGTGAATCCTTTGGTCAACGTAGGAATAACGTGTACGTATGCATGTCTGATTGAGATTACAAATTCGAGTGACAGTGAAAGCTTTTTATTACGTATAGCACACGATTTTTTCTATCTTATAATTTAACAGATTGAAAAGATGAAAGTGACTTTTCATTCCAAACATTTCGTAAAAACGAAACGAAATATAAAATTGTTCGTGTTACTTCTGTGTTACACTTGTTAACTTCAGAAAAATATATTTTTATGATTTTTTATGTGTTTTCTTTTTTATAAACGTACGTTCCAATCGAATAAAATCAAACATGAAACAGTGACTTTAGGAAGATTCATTTCATCATAAGTAACGACCTCAATTAATATACCTACATACACAATCAAGGGAGGAGTCGTTGATATCTTCCGTTAATTGTGTTGATTCACTGAAATAGATTTGGTATCTCATCTGGTGAAATTCTAGAGCACCGGGTCAATCGGTATAACCTTGTAAGAATTAGCGTGATGCTCGGTGTATTGTGTAGCATAAGCATGGCTAGGCGATAGACAATTCAGGGGTAGCAACGATTCAGAATGTAAGGATAGGGGAACGTTTTGGATGTTTCGCTTTGCATACTGAGCCTCGTAATATCCTTTGTATTATGCGCTACTCTCTTGGTTCCCTTGTACGTGTCCACTCTCATGAACACCAACAGGGAATCTACATATAGATACACTATGTGTTACAATCGTGTGTCTGGTTATTGTAATTTGCATCTCACGTAGTAATGAGTCGGTTAAGATTTAGTATCATGAAAAGATATAAGATATTAAGCAGAGAGCTACGAATAACGGCCTTTTATTTGGTGTATACAGCGTGTTCTTTTTCCTTATTTAGTACTAGAACTATCAAGCTTGAGAAAATGGTTTTCTCTTATTTTTTTATAAAATTATTAACATTGTATTGATAGAATCGTAGGAATTTGTAATGATTTTTAATAAGATAGAATAACTGTTATATTTCCTTATTTGTTTTCTTCCGAATGTTTTAATTTTTAAATATCTACCTAAATATATCAAGATCACTATAAATAATAGGTCAACAAAACAAGGATTTAGCATTATTTATTTTAAAAATTTTAATCTTGATTTATCATTTAAACATTTCTGCACAGTAACAGAAATGCAGATCAATAGATTGTACCTCGAAAAATATAAAAGGAACTTCTAATACACGGGAATCCTGTCAAATTGGATTGTACAACAAAAACAGAACGAATTCAACTTGTCTCGAATGCAGGAAGTATGTTTGTGAAAAGTTTATATTCCGAATAAGATTTATCTGCAAGAAATACTCCATAAACGAATTATAAAGGAAAATTGTTTGAACAATAAATACTTGAAGTAAAAAATATATTTTTATATGTTTTCTAGTTAAAAATAGATTATTTAATATATTAATTGTTGTTTTTGATTATTTATTACTTTTATTTTATACACACAAAAGAAAATTTTTTTACAAATATTCGTCAAATTGACGTGTGGTAGAATTAGATATATCAGCCACCAACAATGTCTATTGATAAGATATACATTCGTATTGCTTTACCAGTTTCGTAGGGGAAGTACAGCTGAAAAACAGTAAAAAACATTTGTGAAGTATATGGAGAAGATACTGTGAAGATTAATATGTATAAAAAATGGTGCGAAAATTTCTATGCAGATTTTGGCTTAGTTGATTCATCACGTTGTGGACAACCAAAAGCAGTAAATGAGGATAATTTGATGGCAACAATTGTAATAAATCGTCGAATTACCGCTAGGGAATGTGCAATACAGTGTAATGTTTCTCAAACCTGTGTAATTGAAACCCTGCATCGTCTTGGAATGACTGTAAAACTCGATATTCGAATTCAGTCCACTTGGTCTATGACGAAACGCACCTTTACTTTTCTACCCATTCTCTTTCTCTATCTATCTACCTATGTAGTTTCTTTCTTTTCTAACTAATCGTTATAATACCATGACGATAGTGGAGCCAGATGTGATTATACGACCACCTCCTAATCCACGTACCATCTTCAAAATAGGATCCACTTTGCAATTTGCCTGTCTGGCGACTTTTTCACGTATCATTGACCGGTCGGCTCCCCAGTTCAAAAGGCTGTGGACTATAAAACCATTATTTTAGCATCCTCCCCGAGATCATTCCCATTTAACTTATTGTTAGTCATAATATCCATGATATATTCTCGACATATTAGGCATCGGATTGCTCGTTACCCTTCTTGCAAATTGTCAGAAAAGATCTTCAAAAGAAAGAGCAGGTCATTAAATAAAATAGGAGTGAAATCTTTTTCTTGAGAAACACAGGCGTTCGCTTTTATCTGGTTTTTGGTCATTTGAGTTCTTATGTCCGACAGTAGCAAATGCTGAAAAGAGATCGGTCGTGACAAACACGAGTTTCCAGTCCCTCGTGTCGTAGAGGAGATAAACTATGCTTTACAGCAGGAATCACCTGATTCCCTGGAGTTCGGTCAATGCCCAATTCCTCCAAGGATTCAAGTTTGAAAAAAAAAAAGTTAGTGAACCTAGCTAGTCTGTGTGCCAATGGTAACGGTAACTTTGTCCCACGGAACAATTCGCTGCAGCGTTTTAATTCGTTTTCTATTAAAGACTTTTGCAAAGTTCTAGCGTAGGAACGTTTTATATTCGTGGGATTTGTTGTGCAGTAAAATAACCAATGAAATGGTCGTTACATTATTCATTTTGTTCCCTGCAGTATGCGAAACAAAGCTGGTTGTATTAAGAACTTTGTATTTTAGAATGTGTAATACACAAGCTAACTTTTGAATTCATTTTGTGTACAAGAAAACATTTACATGTGTATAGAATGGTTCAATTTTGATTAGTAGTTGAATATAATGATTCTAAGTGATATAAATATTAAATTATATATGTATACAGTCAGGTTTGGAAATAAACACTAATTTGTATGATAAAGCAAGTAAAATAAAAACTGAAAGTTACACTTGTTTAAATTCAGCATTGTGAACTCAGGTTAACAATTTTGACCGACAAAATAACAGTTCCTTGTTCTTTACTTTTTCTTTACAAAAGCTCGTCTCACACCTGTACACACGCTCTGTTTCGTTACTCGCATTCATCTCTTTTCCCACTCATTTTCGTGCTTGCATCACGGCTCTAATCCTACACAGCTCTTTCTTTTCTTTACTTTTACTCTCTCCTTTAGTCTTGTCGCCAGCCAATCCTTATCATGCTACCGCAAACATTTATACACTCGTTCGTTCTAGCTCGTTCACATTATTTTTCACTGAAATTCAGAATATTCGCCACAGTGAAGATTGAATTTATAACTATCTTCACACTTACTTTAAATTACATTTCACAATGTTATGTAGAATGAAAACGTTGAAGAATGTTTCTCTTATTTTGCACGACATTTCTTATTTTGAATATCCATATATAGACCATTTTCGAAATTGATTATTTTATGTTTCGATAATATTTATTATTAAACGACAATTTTTCTGCAAATAACAACATGATTCACTCGTGCTGCACTCGTACCTGTTTCAGCCGCTTCATCAAATCACGCTCGTTTCGCTTCATCCAGGTGTTCACGTGTTTCCACATGAATTTCGGGATGAACAATCTCATTCGTACCTTGTCTCTATTTTACATTTACACGTTCTCTCTTTTATCATAGAATGAATCCTAACATTGCTATTAACTCTTTTGAAAACTGCTAGATTTATAATTTCCATTTTTTGAATTTGATGTTATAGATTATTGATTTTTATCTTCACAGGAACGATAAAGATAAATTGAAAATATTTTAAATATTAAACCTTAACCTGTTAACTGCGGATGACAAATTAATTCGTCTTTAGTTCAATTATACATAGTACGCCAATAGTTTGTTTATTAATAATTACTAATATTTTAATTGCACTGTTATGCTTTTATTTTTAATATAAAATACACCATATTCATATTTGCAAAAAGCAAAATAGTGTAACTGTGTATAATTTTCGCTGATTTTTATTTATAAACTGCAGAAATTCAGTTTTTGTTTGAGAAGCAAACCTAGTTAAAAGATTAATTTATAGTGAATAAAAATGCTCAAGCTTTATATATACGGTATCATCATTCTAAAATCATTGCCTAGATTTTGTGTATTTTAATTGCAATAGTAGTTATTTTCTGTATATAAAAATACACAAATAAAACAAAATACACATTTGAATATTGTGCATTTTTTCCCTTGTAAATTTATAACTGTAGTCTTACATTCATCAAAGACACGTACCCTACTTTCTGAACTCACGCACATGTGATTCTGAGATTAAGTCCACGCTACATGCCTAGGGTCATAAGTATTGAAACTCAGCTTGTGAACCACATTGAACCGGGAACGAAGGAAATTAGTTCCAAGTTTTACTTCCCGAAGGGTGATCGAGCCTCTTACTTTACTGTGACTAGTCGTAAAGCCTGGAAACGAATTTTCTTACGTTGATAGTATAAAAGGACATTGGAAAGCAATCGAAAGTAACTACACTCGACGATATTTCCAAACAAAACTATTGATACCGCAGAGTTTGGTGATTCAAACATTTTTGTTTGCATGATCACGATAAAACTGTTTCCTCTTTCTTGTTTTTTTTTTTTTTTACATTTGTGAAAGATATAAGAGATTCATTGATCTGTATTATTTTCTCATTTTCGTGTTACAAATAAAAATTATTTAATTAACTTACAAAGTACACATAGTAAAGAGTTATCCAAATGCAATTTCCAGATGTCAACATTGTATAATTTTTACACGTCATGTCTTTTCAACTGCTATAAGTCGTTTTGTTTTAGTAGAAGGCAGTACAGTTTTAACTATGAATAGGTACATATTGCTGCAACACATTTACATTATTCAAATTTGTTATGAAAATGGGCATTCTTTGTTCCACTGTTTTCAAACAAAATTTTGTTTAGTAATGAAGTTTATTTCACGATGGATGAATTTTTTAATAAGCAAAATTATCGTATTTAAGGCGATGAAAATCTTCATGTTACTCGTGAAAAATCTCTATACCCACAAAAAGTCACTGTTTGATGTGCATTTTGGGCAAATGGAAGATAATACTGCAAATGTTGTGATTGTGAATGCTGAGGGATATTAATCGATGCTGAGTAACTTTTTATCGTCAGAATTGAATCATGTTGATGTGTCTGATGTCTGTTTCCAGCAAAACGGTACTACGTGTCACACAACTCGAGAAAACATTCAGTTTTTGTGATCGAAATTTCGTCAACATGTAATTTCACGAAATGCAAATTTCAATTGGCCTCCAAGATCATGTGATTGTACACCAGTAGATTTTTTTGTGGGTATTTTTGAAAAGTCGAGTATATGCTAACAAGCTAGAAACAATTAATGACCTAAAGAACAACATTCGAGTTGCAATTCGTGAAATGTCTCCAGCAACATGTCGAAAAGTCATTGAAAATTTCGATAATTGAATTAATATCTAGATACGCAGTCGTTGTACATATCTGAATGCTACTCTATTCCACGTATAATTGTAATGGATCAGATTTTCAGTACAAAGAAGATAACTGAAAAAAATTCCCGATAGTTTGTGTTTTATTAAAAAGAAACATGCTGGCATGTATGTTGGATGACCACATATTCAATCAAGGATTATAAATGTTCAGTTATGTTTATAAATGTTTGGTTGATATGACATGAACGGAAGAAGGATTGATCGTGAATCTGTGTAATATACAGTAATTCTAATTAAAAGATAGTTCGATGAGAAATATCTAAAATTGATAATTTATGATTACAATGGCCAGTGTTCCATGACTATGTCACTGCAAACGTTGTGTCCTAGGTACTGTTCAAGATGCGTGAGATGCACGAACCAATTAGCGGAATAATCTTGCTGTTAGGGTTGATTGGGGTTTCGTGTTAGCAAATCTGACCATCTCATCCTGGTTCCTGGTGATAAACTTGAACAGAATAACAGTCTCATGCGGATAACGTATCAATCTTTGTTCTTCCTCTCTGCAATTGTTCCATTAATGAAATTACCGTGCACTGTCATTTATTTTACTTAATTTCATTTATCCTTAACTACATCTTAAATTATAATATCCTATATAAACTATCCTAAACTGTGGAAATTGAGTTAAATGTGTTCGATCTCCTGAATTATAGAAATTGAATTAAAATCCTTTGAATACTTTTAACTATAGAAATTATGTCAGATGCTTTTGAATATTCTGGACTATAGAGATTGTATTAAATGCCTTCAGTTATCCTTAAACTGTAGAAATCGAATTTCATACTGTTATTAGATCTAATTAATAGAAATAAAATTTTTGATATGGTATTGCATAATTTACACAATAATACAACAGAATTTATGCAACACAAATAAGTAATGGGAAATTAAATACGTTAAGACGCTTATTATTTACCTGCTACATTATTAAAACACATGCTTGAATGATATTGTTCACTGAAATATGGAAGCCAGCATACCTTTCTTACACTATGAGCGTTAAATAACATGTATGCATATAATTATGAATATTTAAGAAAGATAACAGTAGTGATAAATCATAATTATTGTTAACTAAAATAGTGTTTAAGGGGAATGTTCTGAGCATGGGACTTTAGCACGCGACCCTCGAACCATGATTCCACATCCATGACTATTTTGCTGCTATTAGCTTTAAAAGTAAGGTCAAACAACTAGGTACGTGAGGCATTTATTAAAAACTGAACAGTAAATAACTTTATTAATCATGCTCCTTGTATTCCAAACAAAACGTTTGAACACTAGTCTACATATTTTTACTTTAGATTCACTAGAAAAGATTTGGTTGAAATCGGTAGCTGCATAATTATGATCTCTTCTTGTCGTCCATCCTTGATTCAGATTAATAGAGCGTTTCTTAAAAACTGTGCAATTCATACAAGTTATGACAGCATGCAGGAATTTGTTGATAACTTTATCCTCTTTAAAACCTAAGTCATTTTTCCGTAACACAATTCATAAACTATCAGGGAAATAGTTTATGCTTGTACAGAATGATGGCAAAAATTTCTATTAAAAAAAGGAAAAATCATACTGTAAATCGTATATTAATATAAAAGTTATAAAGAATAAAAAAAAACATCTGGAGAATTTTCCTTAACACCAAATACGCGTAAGACTTCTCATACATAAATGCATGTACATACTTCTACATATGCATGAATTCCATGCAACTACTTGTAACCTAGATGTAGCTTGTACCTTATCTTCGCTTGTACGCGCGTTTTGTTCATAGACTGCCTTCATAGCACCTCGGTATAAATTTGTTTGATACCTCACCTTTTAACTTTCCACATTTTACTGACGTAATTTATAACAGTTGCGTGGAAAGGTTATTTTTTAATGTAGGATCTCGTTATATTTGTGAACAGAAATATAGCAAATGTGTGTTGTATCTACTAATACAATATACAAAGTGGGCTATATAAATGAGCACATATGTTTGCATTGTTATATCACTGTCAATCTCTATTATTTGACATAGCAAACTTGAGACCTTAGACAGTGCTTAGGGTTGAGAAGTGGAAGATGTATAGTTTGGGAAAGCAAACTTGAGACTTCAAACGGTCCTTAGGGTCGAAAAGTTGGAGACATATAGTCTAGCAAAGCAAACCTGAGATCTCAGGTAAGCCTCAGGATCGAGAAGTGGAGCGGAAATCGTGACTCAGCCAATAGCAGTAGACTAAGACTATCTCATTTGCTCTTATGTTTCTCCTCATAGTCCGCCAGTCACAGTCGCACTTACTGTTCTATAATATGCGACTATCTTCTATAATATCACAATAGGCGACGATCGTACCTTACTCCAGTCATTTACCTACATCATTACTTCTCTCAAAGTTACTTCGTGTAGACCTTGAATAGTGGAGACACCCTACCTAATTTCCTTTTGCTGGAACAGATGATGATGTTAGAGGTCTCAAGTTTGCTTTAGCGGATAATAGAGTTTGAGTAATGGGGTACCCTGCCTGTCAATTTTTGCCTTGATAGATACAGGCGATAACGTCAGAGATCTCGCGTTTGCTTTGCTGAACTATACCTACACCAATACTTTTTTTAAAGTTGCCTTTATGTAGACCTTGAATAGTGAGAATACTCTGCCTACCTATTTTTCCCTTGCTAGGTTAGGCGATGACGTTAAAGCTCTTCAGTCTGTTTTCCTGGATAATTACCCACTTCTTTGATCGTCTGATCTTCAAATACTTCTTCGTTTGTACCTAAGAGTCATATCGCTTGCTACAGACGCTCGTTCAGTAATATATCTACAAATACTAGTACATACATAACTTATACAGGTTAGGAATTTAAAAGTAAAACATGTTTGCCACAGATTCAGACAGTAGAATAATACAGAATAAATTGCTGTGTCAGACCATCGCATCGACTAGAGCTATAATAGAACGCGGTTGAAAGGGAGAACCATTCCTCAACACTGTCTGATTCCGCTACGGGTATGTTTCATTTTTATTGCATTAAGAGAGAAATGAGATATAGAATGGAGAGACGGCATTTTGTTTTATTTCATGACTGAGTGTGATATTTTAATATGAATGATATATAAAAGTGGGCTATAAAGAAGTGTTATCAACCACGGCATTTGAACTGGACGTTTAAAACTGTGTAATATATGAAAAGGTTTATAGTTTTATTTTAAAGTTTACCCGTGTGGCATAGTTGGAAGTCATATTATTCTGTAACAGTCCGTGTAGCAAAAATGGGTTCCTTCTGATTTACGATTTTAGCAAAACGTTTGAACTGGATTATAAACTTCCAGCTGAACTCGTTGGTTTCGTGTCAACACGCGCTCCAGCGAGCGTTGATATGCAGAATTTGATAAGTCGTATAGCCATGTGTTTTTATGAAGTCATTATCTTTATCGTCGCAGGGTTACTGATCACAATTGCAGCATAAACGATATGGTACCGTGGAATTTTCTCAATTTCAATTTTATTTGATTGTCGTATGATTTTAAATATAGGAAAATTATGGTCATCCAAGAGAAACAGGGATGCTGAAGATTCCTCTAAACATTTCTACGCGAAATCTCCAATTTAGAAATATTTAGAAATATTAGTACTTTAAGTAATAATGAAATAAGATTTATTATTAGTGAAGTACTTGAAGTTCAAGTTTGAAAAAGTTTAATTTCCTAGGCCATATTTGGCTTTTGTTTAAAATTAAGGATTTAACATTCAATGTTATCGATATAAATCCTTTTTGATAAAACTTAATAACAAAGTGTGAATAGTATCTGAAGTAAGTTAAATTAACGTAATTGCTATTCTTTTTTTTTTTTTTCAAAAATTGAGATTTTTTACTTCATTACCATCGAATATTTCTAGTTATACAAGTCAGCCTCATAAAAACGTATCTACAATAGCTAGAGCAAAGAAGATAGTGATAATCTAAACATATAGTCTCTATCAATACATGTTTCTTTCAAGGCTATAATAGTCGGAGCTAAATGTATCAAGCGGCCACGTGAATTTCTCTTCCACTGCTTCGTGCGTGTATAGGAAGATAAAATGATCTTTCAGCTTTTTCCAAGGAATTTAACACTTTTATTACGCAAAGAACAGTCTTATTTGTCAAGAAAGTGAGCGTATTAGTAGTAAAACATAGTTTAAAAGAGTCTGGTTTCGCATAGTATAGTATAATATCGAAATTCTTGCTTGCAATAAAATGTATCTTTAAATTTTTTGTGCCGCTATACAGATTAAACGTTAAACACAACAATCTAATATAGAAATGAGAGAAAGGTATTCTTAAGGTTATTTATTATATAGTAACTATAATAGTGTGGTAATAATTAAAACAATCGATTTCGCAATATCATCATGTATGTTGATGTTACCGTTTTCCGTCTAGTCATTCATCAAAGTCGTTCACTTACTCATCTGTACGTGTCACATTGTCACATCTAGTGCCAACACTATGTTGATTGTCGCTTGCATCACATAGGTGTCGTTGTACTCATCGATCATTGTAGTACAATCCAAAATTCAGCAGTGATGATAGAAGTTTCAATTGATTTCATAATTTATTTTCTAGATGAAAACCTAGGTGTAGTTTACCGTAGTGTCTATATCAAAGCCTAAGTGTAGTCTAGCTTCAGTAAAAATTACAGCCTTATTACAAATAATTATTCATTCAGCAATTGATAGGAGGAATTTTAACAGATGATTCTACGTACAAAAGTAAGATGAAAGTCAAACATAACGAAATTGTCTTTGAGATTTAATTTCTTCAGAAATAGTCAAGTTTGAGGTTCGTTAGGTAAGAATGACACTAGTTAAAGAACGAGCTAAGGATGATGATTTATCGTATTCGAAGATAGGAAACAAAAAGTAAAATATTTAAATAATACAGCCATGTAGCGGTGAATTCATTGCAAAATTATAACGCACTCGTCTTTTTGTACGATTTTTTAAAACCTAGATATTTAATAGTTTGAGAAGTGTTCAAAGTAAACAATCAAAATTTTATTTAGCTTTTTTTTATTTTAGCTTTTCGTCACACGTTTTATCGTTTCAGTCGCAAATGTTATATGCATCTTTGAAAACAATCGTAAATTACAAATGTAGATCTTATACGATTTGACACGGAATTGCTCTTACAAGGCAGTCCTATAAACCCATTCAGAATAGACGTGCGTAATTGCACGTTACTGACACAACATGCTTCGCTCTACAGACAGTATTTACTTAATGTGATTGATAAACAGTCCCTTGATACTTGGAGTACTGGCGCTACTCTCGTGTTTCGATCTGAGAGACCACCTGGGGATTCGTGAACGCTTACTTCACACGTGGAGTATGTCATCATATAGCGTTGGTACGTTACGAGCTGCTTTTCACCAGTGCCATTTATTTCACGTCGTCTTTGTATGTTCTCCCGCTTTACTTCCGATGCCTCGTTTACGTTGTTTGACTTCAACTATTCACTTATACGGCTACTCATTAATTTTATCCTTTTATTATAATGAATTTTTAATTACATGGTACATAATTAACTTTGAGAGAATGTAACTCAAATAATTACACAAAATTTGAATGTGTTTTATTTAATTTCAAATTATATCATTTGATCGATACAATATAATCTTTTGTTGGTGGAGAACAAGGCCCCACAAGCAGATGTTTTATAGGTAATACTACGCTCGCCGTTGCTCACGAGTACTGCTATTACCCGACAAAGTGAACTTGAGATCTCTGAGATCATCGCCTACTCAATTAAGTGAGAATAGGCGGACCGGCGATTCCCACCATTCAAATTCTACACGAAGCAACTTTAAGGGCAATGGTGATGTAGGTAATAATCCGTTAAAGCAAACCTGAGACCTCAAATGGGACTTAGGGTCGAAAAGTGCGAGATATAGTTCGGCAGAACAAACCTGAGATCTCAGACGAGTCTTAGAGTCGAGAAGTGAGAGATGTAGGAGAAATCATAACGTTTCGGTATTACTTAGTTAATAGTGGTAAAATAAGACTATCTCACATATTCTTATGTCTCTGATAGTCAGTATAGAACGTGAATTGTGATAACCTCTCCCCTTATTTTCCTCTTGGTGGGGATAAGTGATGATGTCAGAGGTTTCAAGTTTGCTTCGTCTGACTATACATTCATATAGAAATCCATTATAGGATTATTGTTCAAGTAGGCATAGCTCACTGCTGAAATATCGCTCACTGTCAGTGTTTGAGTTTGTTTGATCACTTCACATAGAGCAAGCATCAAAAAATCGATTCTGGTATAAAATATAAATTAATCAATATTTTAATTGACTTGTAATAAGATGAATAAAAAAAGAAGAAATGTGTTTAAAACGTACAACTTGTCGAACGTAGTTATACCTAATGTTGCATGGAAAAAGTATCTCTTTACCAAATAACTTTCATCAACTAGATTTCTCGAAATTTTTATCGAATCACCATGCAAAGAGTAGATATTATTGCCAGAAAAGTTTCCAGTTACTATTCGAATTGGATTGAACAAAGTTTCTTGTTTCTTTCCTTTTCGGCGTGTTAAAATTCAATCTTCCTCACGTAAAGTATATCCCGGCTTTTTGTTTCTCGAAAAGTAATTAAAGCGGAATTTCTCATACCACGCCGCATCGTACCAATGTGTAAAAGGGATAGGAGCTAGAGATTCAGTTTATCCATCATTGGATGGATGAAAACATACCCCTTTCTTCATTCTTCTCTCTTTACGAAGTTTCCCGTTCAGTTCAACATTATTTCATAGCTGCGGCGCGGCCAATACTCCCACATATTATCACGATGTCAAACAATACCGCCATCAATGGGGAATTTTTATCACGGTGTCCTTCAATATTGCTTTCGCTAAAATGGTAGTTCACTCCTAATAAATACGATTCGCGCTTTCACTCGATCTTTCGAGCTTAACTGGAATTCTAACATGGAAAACAGATTAAAAAAAGAAAAGAAAATGTTTAAATCTAATTCATAAGTGATATTAAAAAGAACTTGTTCTATTCTGCTTTATACGAGAGCTTTTAAAAATGATAAGTGATAAAATATATTTCATATAGCTGGCAACATGGATACTTTTAACTGCTAATACAAAGTCCTTGTATGCTTTTAGTTGGAATAAAAAATACATGGTATAAAAATGTCAAGGCGAAATTGTTATACAAATTTTTTTGTTCATGTTCTTTTTTCATTCGGCAGATTTTATTTGTGGAGAATGTTATAAACAAAGAATAAAGCATTATACTTTCGAATTAAGAGTTAAGGGACAACTATTATGTATCTTTTATAAAATCCATTAAAATCGATCAATCTTAAATTGTACATATTTGAGAGATCTATTTATTTTCAATGTGAAGAAATAAATTTATAAATTCTTTTACATACTTTTCTTCTTTGATATTACTCTTTATTTATATAATTGCAATTTGCAACGGAGCTGTAATTCCCAAAAATGATTTACACCGTTGTAAAAAAATCGATAAAATCTTACAATTTTTCCAATTTTTCTAATGAAAATGTAAGAAAATATAATTAGAATCTTGATAGATTAGAAAATGCTATCTTGATTGTACAAAGAATTTCAACCTTGGCCGTGATACCATGATGAGTTTCAAACGAGAAATATGAAAATACACGTGATATGTAAATTGCTTTAATTTATACTGTACCTGAAGACTGTTGTTTGGTTAGTTTAGCGAGTGCTAGCCATATTGGAGAGGGGTACGGTGTCTGGCGAACGTGCCTGAGCATCGATTACCACGCTTTGCAGCGTACTACTCCTACCATGAAACTCGATGATCTGTAACTATGCGTGCCTGACTACTGTTGCTACCACTTGTACACCCTTCCATATGTGAATACACTTGCATATGTGTGGGAACAAAATAATTCTACTTTTTTTTTCTGTATCTCATTATTCTACTAACTAATATGAAACTGAACGATTTGTATATTTTTAAATTGTATGTACTTCAATTTTATACAGTTTGTTCGGTTATTCTTGGTAAAAATTTTAAGGAGTGTGTTTCTGAAAGCCAAAATAATACAAAAATCAAGAATAAAAAATGACGTCCGAGGTCTTGTATTTTAGTTATTAACGATTAAAGATATTCCTGTGAACAAGCAACCTTCTGACACCAATGAATGTAGGACACGTCAGGGCACAAAACCACAGTGATCCTCAAAAGTCGATAGCTATTTTCGTACAAGTCGTAGAAACGAAGATTTTATACTATAATAATATTTTAAAATATACATGGAAGTGTAGTCTCAGTGACTGATATTTCTTTATTGTATTCCTGTATACAGTTCTTAACGAAAAAATACGTAATGATCTGAATGATTTTCTTTCCTTTTTTTTTTTAATCTATCCTTATGTTGTTGATAAATAAGCAATTGATTATGTAGTTTCAAAGTCGTCATTTTTCAAGGAGAAATATTTGATTTCCTTTTTTGTTCTTACATCATGAACATTAAATATTTTTCATCGTTATGGCGGTTTTACAAGGCACATTAACTTTGAATTACTTGAAGAAATTGCAATCTTCTCTACAACCTAACTTTAATTTTCTAAGACTTAAATATGGGCATACGTGTGGTAATATCTTGTAACAAGCTTATTTCTTCAGATCAAAGGAAGTCATAGGAGAAGGTAGAGCTCTGAGACAAGCTGTGATTGTAGAGAAACGCCTTGCACAAGAATGTCTTTATCTGAAACTCACGTGTCGCTGACAGCAACATCATAGCCCTCCCTTATGTGTACATGTACTTGAATATGGGTATTCACGTGTGTCTGTAAATGCGTTTGTATATATGCTACTACATTGAAGTTCCTGCGCAGTTAACACAGTCCACGATTGTTCTACATGTACATACACACGTACGTATAACACAAAGCTGGGAACCGTGGGACAGACTTTGATCGTTCTGGTAGATTCATGTGTACGGCAAATGCATTTGTACGTTAGTACAGTGGCATAGTGTGACAGGATGCAACGCGGAAATGATACGAACATTGTCTACTGTTTGTGGCGTTAACAATACATACGTAAATGATCAACGGATCTTCTGTTGTAATAATAACGCTGTTACAATCCGTTTTCTACTACATTTCACCTGAGATTTATTGATAAATTGTTCATTAATACATCTCATATACTAACAAGGGAAACAAACACACTATTGGTTATCATTATGAGATCCAGCTCTACATATATGCACATGTACAGCGCAGAGCTGGAAAGAAGTCCCTCGAGATGGTACAGGAGCAAAAAGGGTACTTCATTTGCATTGGGTGAATCCTCAGGCGATATTATACGATTCCATTAGTCGATATTATCGTGTTTGGCCAATAGTGACAATAGGTGTATCTAATTTCTATGATTGTATCAGAGAAGGTCAGACTTTTTTCTAGCTCTGCCACTGTACATACATTCAGGTTTATAAATCATCGGATATTTAACAAATTTAAATATGTGTGGACTTCGAAATTTTTGTTTTTGCTACAATTTCTCGAACAAAATATCCTTTCTTTCTGCAAGAGTAATAAATACTTGTACGTTTTAGAGCAGATAATTATTTTTTTAGAACTATTCATTATGATCACGTGGACTGCTTAATTTAAAATATAGAAGAAGGAATGACTGTATTTTCGCAGCACCACGTTTATTTTTATTTAGTGAAAAATCCTTCCTAAAGTGTTTATAACATTTAAAGATGCTACAGATATATTCTTGAGATTACTCTTAATTTCCAAAGCAAACAGAAAGTGTATACAGAATTGTATTAAATAAATGCTCATGCATACAGTTTCTTTTTCTTAAAATTTATACAAGTTACATTTATATATGTATATTTTTAACCTCACAATCAGATATAACCATAAAATAAGCAAATATGACGAAATTGTACAATAAATTCAAGGAAGAAAATTGTATTTATTTTAATTTTTGAATTTAAAATTATTCTAATAACCATGTTGCTTAAAATGAGTAAGCATCCGGTAACGTATGGACGAGAGTGCATATTCAAGTCTACACTTTATCAGAGGAAACTTCTTATGTTACACTTTTAGTAGTTTAGGTTTTAAATATCTTTTTTTTAATAAATCTTTAGGATTATGTAGTTAATATACACGATGTAGTATTGTAAGAGTGTTAGAAGTATAATATGACACGTTGTCAGGATATTATTTTATTTAGCTACGCGTTCTTACAAGATTGCGCGATGTTTCTTTAGTCTCTTCGTCTCAATCACTCAATATTCAATCTCTTGGCGTCGTTGGTCATAACTTGCGGGCTTCGTGTAGTAATCGTCCCAGTCATTGATTGCTGCCTCCCGTCCCAGATGAGTCCCTAATTGTAGTAACCGAGGAAAAATTTGAGGAGAGATTGAACCTACGACCTCCGGCATCGGCAAGTTGGGACTTCACGCCAATAGCCAAGGCGCCCTCTTATTTTCCTCGTTGGTATTGTTACTATTTGATGGGTATGGAGACCCCAGATACTACAGTTTGAATAAACTGCGTCTAAATATGAATTAATAAAATTGATCCTGTTTTCGAAGTAGTTAATTTGGCTTCGTATCAAATATCACAAACTTTCCAGAATTAATAGGGATAGTATACCGTTATAGTACGATCGTGTAATCAGGAGATAGGTTGGTTGGTTTCGTTATCGCCAGATAAGAGTTGGCTAGAAATACAATTATGCAAGGATCCGTGTTAAGTTTTAAACCGATCTAGTCTTTTACTTGCTGAAAGTTTATATCCTGTGCGAAAAGCTTCTTAATGGTAATGCGATATCTTGGGAGGATAGAACAGCCATTAACTTTACTACTAAAAGGGGCATAGGACTACAAAGGTTGGATCGAAGGACGAAGGTGAAGGAAGAGAGAGTAGTGGAAAGTGCATATACGTATAGAAGATAATGGTAACTATACTGCCGCGTGTTTTAACCTAACTTACGAACCACTCTACTGCACACTCAGTACTATTCTCTTAATTATCAAACTTTGAGACTTCCCCTAATTTGCATCCTTATCCCGTGGTTTATCAAGCAAGACAGGTATACTACAGAAACCATCTACGTGAATTTTATATGTACCGTCATTTCAAGTTGATTAGAAGTTAAAGTCAATTCATATAACCAAAATTAAAGTGATGCTATGGTATGAAATTTTCATACAAAATCTATATTGTACATATGAAATATTTATATTTGATTTATAATATTTAATTATTTTTTTTTACATCAGTTTTCATTCGAAAATTGTTGATCAATATCTGATTGATAGAAGCTGATATGACACCCGTATCGTTAAAATTCTTCGTCGTTGCTTTTGCCAATTATTTTTTCAATTTTACGAACGTTGTATCGTATGAAATTATGTAACATAATTATTTCCTCATTATTCTTCAAATGAAACATTTAAAAAAATTTCTAGCTATTGTATGTATTATTTTCATTACAGTAGAGTCATATATATCGAACATTTTACTCGGCTATAGAAACAATGAAAAACAGCGCAGGAAGTGTTTATAAAGCTCGCACTTTTATCAAGTGAAAATATTTTATGAACAATAAAATTGCGTTAAATCGGAGGATTGTGTTTAATCTGAAAATACAGGGTTGTACGGTAACTGTCGATAGAAATTCTCAACTTGACCAGTGATCGTCACATAACGTGATTGTTTTCCAGTGAATTATCCATATTGTTTGCGCGTTTGTGTGTGTTTGCCATATGTGCATTTGTTCATTATTTATACAAGCTGGTTCGTGAACTGGAAGCGACATTAATCCTTTCCACTCGGAAATCTCATAGGGCGGGATTTGATATGCTCTTATGGATTTCTGCGAGTAGGCAGGTTTGATGTTTAATCTACGATTTTTTTTGTAAAGTGTCTCTGAATCGTTTAAGGTACTGAATGTCACAATTCTCTTCTCTGCAACTTGTATGAGGTAAGCTGCTGGCTGTCTATCGTTTGGTTTGAGAACCACTGCTCGCCCTATGCCTTGACCTGCATTACACTAGCTGGTGTTAAGAGTTTTGCTCGGTTACAGGGATATCTTTAATTGTTAATAACTGAAAAACGAAGCCTCGAACGTAATTTTTTTATTCTTTATTTTCGTCTTATTTTCACTTCTAGAATCACCTTGCAAATATTCTACCAACAGTTGCCAAGCATTCTATGTTCTATATGTTTCCTAAACGCGACAAAGAGCAACATTGCAACGGAAGAATATTCCTTCTTCAAGAATATTTTTCGGGGTTTTTTCATTGTCGAAACCCAATAGCTTTGAATCGAACGTCCGGTCGTTCTACACGTTCGGGCAATGTGATTTAAAAAGATGAAACCATAGAAATATCTTTTATGCATAGTGAAAGCGACATAGAAAATAGTATGAACTTAACTTGTAACTTGAATTTCAACTGCAGTGTAAAATAAAATTATTAGCTTGTCCTAAAAGTACTTTTCGTATTATTGCTAGAATCTTTTATTTTCGGTGTAACTCTACTAAATTATACATTTTTCTGGAAGACTTATGATATTTCTAAAAAATTACTATTCTATACTTGCAAAATGTTGTTTCAGGTGATTTTTTATTTAATTTAAAATCTCAGGCTTTAAACCTTCTAAAATAACTATGAATTGTTTGAACAGTTACAGTATGATTTCCATATCCGACGTAAATCTCATTTGCAGTATTATGAATATCGTTGTCTTTTTTAAAGTAATGAAATGTCTCGTATAAATGTATTTCCTGATATTTCATTTTTCAAAACGGCATAGAAAAATCCAAAAGACGCTGTACTAAAAATTAAACATATTGCTGGAAAGCGAGAAGGCACTTAATGACTATAAGATCAACGTTAAACAGAACAAGTTGTATGTTTACTCAAAGTGTTGGCAAGCAAAGCAATGCATGAAAATAACGAAAAGAACTTTTCGGATAACAAAAAATAAATAAAAATAATAATATTATATTTAATAATAACATTATTTTTTATGTCTTTTTTTACTTTCTAATATTTGGAGAGTACATATATTTATATAATTTGAACTTATTAATTGTAGAAGACGAGTTAATTCGTCACTGGTTAGCCGATATTTAGAACACGATAGTTCTTTTATTGAAACATTATTCATGTTTAAATGCCCTGTTTTACCTGTATTATACATAAAATACTTCATATTCACATTTGCAAGAGCCAAGTTGAAGTAAATAATTATTATTTTTATTGATTATCTTTTTTTTTTAGTATAAACTAAAGAGGCTTAATTTCTGTTTGAGAATTGAACCCAGTTAGCATATTAACATGAGCGGTAAATGAAATTTTATTTTAACAAAATTCATTTTAATAATATGATTTAGTTTCGCTTGATCCTGCTCACTCGTGTTTCTCTTACATTCCTCTCCATCCATTCCTTCCTTTTTGCTTCCCGCTCAAGTTACAAGCGTTCTTACATTCGTCAATCATGCGAGACATTCGTTCATTCATCAATTTCCATTCGCCCTCTGGTATCCTTGTTTGCCTGTCTTTACCCATGAATAGTCTATACAAAAAAGGAATATGAGAGTATTTGAAACTTCAGATATTCTGTCGTTTGGGAAATATCATTGTAGGAAATTTGTTCAATTATTTAATTGTTCTCTTTTGTTTTTCAGGTTATTCACGATGTTCACATAGAGCCAGCACACGAAGTGAAAAAACGTAGCATTAATCAGCCCGTACGAATTCTCCTATCGTACGATGAAAGCGTCTACAGGTTAGTTTGCATTTTGTCAACTTCACATATAATTTTTATATATTAAATATATTAGGTGTAGAAATTAATTCTTTCTGATTTTGTGATACAATCAAAGTTTTATCTAAAAGGAACAAAAGGAAATCAATCATTGAAATAATTATTATAAACTTTATGCTATTATTATAACAAATATATTTCGATTTGAATTATTACCGATTATGCACCTCCTGTCAGAAAGAATTCGTTTTTATAGTTAATACAAATAAAAATAGGATAATCCAATATTAAATATTCTGTATATGGACTAATAATAATAATATTCGGTATATTGGAACAACCACCCTTTTGATATACAAAGTTTCCGATAACAAATAGTACATATTCTAAGAAGTGATGTTATAACAGATGAGAAAATATGTCGAAGTTTCAAAACAAACAAAATTTCAAATTCAGTTTCATTTTTTAGTTACGAACAGTTAAAACAGTAGACCGAAATTCTATAATCCGTTCAGATACGCTGAATCTGAAATAGTTTATAGTCAAGAGAAAGATATTCTACGAAACATAGTAGTTTGACATTTTTTATATTACAAATTAATTTTTAAAAGGTCACATATTGTACTTTTTTTCTTTTGCTATCATATATGTCATACTTTAACGAGTGTATATGACACATTTGCTAATAGAAGTTTTTTTCCGATATATTCAGATTCTGTTATGATACTTTTTTCTTCGAAACAAATCATGTTTTTCTACCATGCACTCACACACATGCATCTAAAATCATTGGATATTGATTTTTCTTGTGAATTATACATGAATACGCATAACGCTGTATCATATTGCAATACATTAAAAATGGATTATAGCCGAACTTTTTAAATCAATAAAAATGTATTGTTTCCAAGATTGAAAAACGTTGTTACGAATGTTCGCTAAAATTTTACAATAAATCGTTGAATTCATCGTGACGTTTGATATATTTCAATACAGAGTCTTTAATACATACATTTTTCAATTTTGTTGAAAACTAGCAAACCTACACTTTCATCGATCTATACGAATATGTTTCAAATTAATTTGCGAAGAGCATTCAGTGCTCCATAAATTACAATGAGACCAATTTTAATTTCAGCTGCCCAGAAGATGTCACCAGTAATTAATCGCATTTCCATGTTACCGATAATTAATCCCGTATCGTTTGTGTTCAAAACAATGAAAAATAGGATAGAGTTAACCCATAAAATCGAACTCGTCGATTTCATCGGTATTTGACCATTTGATGTACTCTCTCGGGAGATTGGCAATAGCATGCAATCGGATAGAAAGCGTTAAAATTTCCGTAACAAGACAAAGAATTTATTGTTAGGGCACCAGATGAACGAAACTGTCCGTGTGTGCATACAGATTCGCTTCACAACTGATGTGACCTTATTCAATTTCCAATTCAACCATGACCGTTGATTATATTTGTAAAGGATTTACTACGTTGCAATGGTTTTACCTAACCAAGTGTTTTCATACCTGTTCAGAATTTATTCGAATAACAAATGAGTGGTGATGCAAGTATGAATAAATATCCATGTATAATATTCGCTATGTTACTTTGTGAATCAATAATGACGTTTGGAAATGTCAGTTATCTCTAACGAATAGGTATACAAGAAGAAATACGAATAATTTTAGACATACATATTAAGAGCGAGTGTATGAAGTACAAATTGTGAAAGAATAGGTAAGGATAGTCTCACAAAGCTCCGAAGAAAATCCTAAAAATTAGATCTTCCGATGGTTACCGCTTCAAAGCGAAAGCTTTGCAAAATGTTTTTAGAGAATCATGATTCGGAGCAAAGACAGCAAAGGAAAAGCGAACTCATGGTTCGTCGATTTCCGGCACGATGTGCTATATGACAACGTTAGAGGATGTTTTTCAACAATTTCGATCCGAGAAGAAAAAGCCACGTGTGTCTTGCAGACGAAGATAAATTAGCAGAAGTGCAAGATATCGCGAGTGTTCTTGTGTGCAGTAGACGTAAAAAAAAAATTGCCGAAATGATACTGCGTAACGTTCTGTACATTCCAAATCTCCGATTTAATGCATTGTCAGTGGAGAAACGGACAAAGATATACAAATCGTGTAAAGCAGATGATTACAAAACAGGCCATTACAGTGAAATTGTTCCCAGAGTTGTATAAAGTAAAAGCGGTCGAAAGGATCTGAAAGGCCATAAACGGGGCGATACGGAAGATTGCAAGCATACATGGTAAAAATATTTTGGGCATCGAGATTCAAATAAAATTGAAGTTCTAAGAAAAGAAAACTTTGCAACACACATTAAAATTGAGGGTTGTATTTCGCGACAAAGCAAAGTTGAGGATAACACCAAGGGGATAATGAGTGGGAAGGTTATCTTCATTATTCAAGATCTTCACGAAGCAGGTTTAGGAGAAGTGGCGATACAGATAAATGGTTAGAGTGCGACATGATCGTCGTCTATTGTTCGTGGAATAGTAATTGCGACCATGATTGGCTGACTATGGAAGAGACCCAAAAGTAAGTGGGATAGACTTAGTCTATCACTATTGGCTGAGTAACAGCAAGACGTCACGATTTCTCTTACATCTTTCATTTCTGGACTTTAGGGCCCGCTTGAGATCTCAGGTTTGTTTTGCGAGACTATGCATCTTCCACTTCTCGACTCTAAGGCCAATCTGAGGTCTTAAGTTTTCTTTATTGGACTATAGAAGGCGAGAGACCTGAGTATACCTAGACATAACGGAAAGGAGCTGTGGGTGAACCAAACTCGAAGTGATTGCATTATCGAAGTATGAGTCAATAACATTTTGTCATTATTTTCGATTGTCTACTAGTGTATGTAGAGTCTATACTGATCAATCCTCGTCTCATACCCATTATGGCTAGGTATAAACGAACCTTGAAAAGGAAAATGACACGCATGCCCTTTCCCAAAGAATCGAAGAGCATTCAGGAAACTCGGAATATTATCCACACAGATGTTTGCAAATCCATGCAAACTGCGATGCTAAAAGTCTTGACAATCATTAAAGATACTCTCTAGATACACAAAAGTGTACTCTTATGCGCCATAAAAATGAAAGAATATATGGAAATGGTAAAAATGTAGACTAATAAAACACTCATGAAGAGAAGATAGGATTGAGAATGGGTATATGTCAATGAAGATTTACTGGTGCTCTTGAAAAATCAAGGAAATTAAGCGTAATACACAGTTGCTTATTCATAGCAACAAAATGGGGACGCAGAGCGGAAAAATAGATCATTACTCGAGATGTCAAGATGCATGCTGTTGAATGTGAATCTTGACAAAAGATATTAAGGACAGGCAGTAAATACAGCCAACCACATACAAAATAGATTGTTTGCAAGAGCAACAGAAAAGAACCCCTGTATGAATTATGGTATTCAAAAGTACCGGACGTTGGGAATTTGCACATTTTTGCCTGCGGTACTTATGCGCATATTAATGAAGAACAAAGGAAAATGTTGGAACATAGAGCTGAGAAATTTACTTTTGTTCATTATTCGCTAGAGGCAAAGGTATTTCCATTATGGAATAAACACATGGAGGAAATATTTAGTATAAATTTTCTTGATGACAATTAATACATGTTTATTAGAAAATTATTATACGTACTTATGCGTACACACACTTTTGTGCTCTTAAAAAATTTCCAATAATTTTGACTTCAATTAGGTGCGTACAATTTTATTCACTTAAATAATCACCATCTCATCGTAAAATCTTTTTGGAAAATTACATCTTTCATTCAGTGAATTCATCTTTGATCATTTTCCAATTTCCCGTTGGTATAAGTATCGTACAGAGATGGAAATAAATGGAATTTATGATGAAACCTCTCATTTAATATTTTTTACTCCTTAACGCAATGCAGAGGTAATTACACTGCTTGTCTGGTTACTAAATTAATATCTCGTAATATATCAGCACATCTTTAAAAACAAAAAAAAAAAAGGAAAAAGAAAATGCTTAATAAGTACCTTCTGATTAAAATTAACCAATCCCAATTATCCTGACTGACTTCTGAATTTAACCTAAAATTCAGAATTGTACTAACCGATGTTAAGCCCTTGACTTACGATTCTTTTTTTGCTGACCATACGTATAAATGCTAATGTATTACAGATTAATTACAAGTAACAATCCTCGGTCTTATAAATTAAAAGGAAAGTTAGAATTAAAATGAATGTTCGTTACTAATATAACTGCTTTTGTCGAATCTTAGCCAAAATCTGTGTCACGAGCCTAACTCGTTATAATAGGGCAAGGGGTTAAGAGTGTTGTAACTGTTTCCAAAGAGCTTCTGAAGTGTTCCCACGTACAGGTGAGAACACAACGAATTTAACGAAAAAATTATGGTAGTTTTGTCGATGTATCTAACTGCAATCCCCGTAAAAATTTCTTAACACTTTACCTATTGCACGCATCTAAACTTACTACACGCTTTAGATCTGCTTATTCAATCGCAAATACGTCGTTAGTATCGGCTCGAATTTGGCTATCGTGGTCTAAAAAAGAAAAAAAAATGGAAAATGGAAAATAACCAACGATTCGTTAACGAGATCGATAATCACTGACAACGAAAAGCCGATTAATAAACTCCCGGAACAATAAGCATTTGCAACAAAAAAAACTGTTTAATAGGCTCCCGATCGATAAAAGTTGGCAGCAAAAAGTCAGTTGATAAGCTTCCGGTAGGTAAATGGTTACGAAGTACATAAAGCATTGAAAGTAAAACGAGTTGGTCTAAAAAAATCAAAGAAAAAAAATAGCAGTACTTTAAATACCTAATTCATAATTCATCAGACTGATGTGTAACCTCAGAAGAATATTCCGAGTGACAATTTACAGATTGGTATCAGAGGTCTATTACATTAACAAACAAAATTTGTAACCATCCTACGAGCCATGATATATGATACTACATTACGAAACCTGAATAGTTGGAAATATGTATGCACATACGGCGTAATTAACAGTGCTGATAAGCACATATGAATATTATGGTTAATTTACGATCAGAGTGTACAGCCAGCGAATTTAGAGATCTCGCTCAGAGGCATTTGGGCTTCAGCCACGCTGTTGCAAGCGTTGCATTGCGCCGAGGTAAACATTGACTGAAACGAAGACTAGAGAGGTACAAGTGGCCGGTAGTGATAGGAGAATGCCATGCAACCTGACGAAGGACGAGAGGAACGATGACCAATGTACAATTTACACGCGCACATGTAAACGACCAGTTAGAGGAATCCTTTGATACTGAAACGAATGAAAATTGCGTATGTATGCACGCAATGTCAAGGCTTAGTTGCCTTTGAAAAATGTTAGGAACGGCTATATTTTATAAATAGCCGACATAGTTGTCATAAGTATCTTACTCTGTCTTGACTGTGTAATTGTTTGGTAGCGAAACTACTTGGAAATTTATTAGCAAACTTATATTAATGGTTAGGTGAGTTTCAAACGTTTGTTTAGTTGATACGTATCTTGGTGACGTATGCAGAAAATACGTATGTATATACTAGAAAAGATTTTTGAAGATGCCTTTGAGAGAAGTAAAGTCTGTGTTTTTGACAGAAATACAGAGGGGGCATTACAGAAATAATGACTATGTAACGGTTAATTGTCTAAATTAATTCTTGTATTAAGAGGGGTTTGTTGAGTGACAGGTTCAGGAAATTGATTTTTCATTTTCTCCGTAAATCAATCGTAAAATACTTCAGAAATACATTCCCAAAATTTGAGCGTTACTCTTAGAACTAATACTCCACAATGTTCTCTTAATTTTTTCATTCTTGACAGTTTCGTTGAAAGTAAATCTGTAAAAATTTCTTCTCTACATAAAATTTGAGAATATCAGTATGATACTTAATCAAAAGCAATTGGTTTCTTTAATAACTAATTGCAAAAACGTACAGCAGAGCCTATAGCAAATCTGTTAGAAACGTAACAATTAAATTTTATCATTAAATTGTACGATATTTTGGAAAAAGTGTCTTTACTTGAACTTAGTTCACGAGTTCAACCATTTATCATAGAGCAGATACTGTATTTTATAAAGTGTGAGTAATAATTGGTAAACACAAGTGTAGAAGAATTGAAATCAGACATTATAGAACGTGATCGATATACAGTACAGTTTGGAAGTATTTGATCACACATCGCGGAGCAAATGTTTGTTTTTATTAATTAAAAGTACGTATATTTTTTTTTTTATTTTCGTTATTTCAAATACTAATCTACGTGGAAAATATTAAATCCGTACAGGATGAGCCAATAAGAACTGTTGTCTGAAATAACTCGTTACCTATTTGCTTTGATGAGAAAAGAAAATAAAATCTTTTACAAGATATACATTGCATTCGGCGAGGTTTGTTGAATGATTGCCTGTTGATTTTCTTATTCCCTGAATTGTCTGAGATATTAAGCTAACTTTATGTGTTTTAAACGGTACTATATATTTTCATTTGTGCAGCTGAACTATAGCTGAATTTAACGATCTATAATAAAGCGACCTTGAGTTGACCTTGAGTCTTGTAACTAGTAAATGTACTTAGACTTAATGTACCACTTACTTGCTATGTTTCCATACTTTTCGAAATTTCAAAATTATTTTTAACGAGCAAAATTACAGAAACTATTATTAATATTCCCTAGCAATTTTTGACTGACTTTTATGAATGGAATGATACGAAAATATATCTAATAGTATTAATATATATAATTATTAATATAATAATAATTCTCGAAAATATATATAATTAAATTGTTTTCAAATTAAATAAATCGATCTTTCGGAGAAAAATTCGTGACCTCTTTCACTTGCAAATTTGACACATGTCATATTAAACCTAGCGTTAATTTTATTAATTGGAAGTCATCTTATTTTTCATAACGAATGCTGCGGATAATAAATTCAGAACAAACAAGAATTTTACAGAAATTCTACCAATTAACGAAACGAAGTTTAACTGAAGTCTAATATCAATTGATGTGCAACACTTGTATTCTACGACTTCCTTGAACAGTTATTATACACATTTAAACACACACACACATTTATGTATAAATGCTAGGAATATACTTGACTTTAAGAAATTACAGTATTCACTGCACAAACGTACTTGTGCAACTTTCACAGGAATGTTATCATGTGAGTCTCATTATTCCATTAGCTAATAATAAAACTGCGCCGCACATCGTACAATGGCGGAGTACATAGCATGCGTACCAATATGTCTGATTCTCATGCCATTCAACTTGAATTTTGCAATGTACCTACTTTCACCTCGTTGAAACGATGCTGGCCTAGAAAGCGCAGTGAGATGTTACGGGTTACGAAAACTGAAATAATATTTCTAACATACGATTATCAGTGTATATAGAACTATAATTAGAACGTTTTTTTTTTTTTTTAATGTAAATGAAATACTTTTATCTTTCTCATACGTTTGAGTACATTAAACCGTTAATCTGTGCAATAATACCTTCTAAAAAATTGATCCTATCTTACAATTAGAACGAAATAGAAGAAATTGGTAGATATGCAGGATATCTAATACAGCCAGCTCAAATTATAGATTTAACTTGGTAAAAGGTAGGTAAAATAAAATGGTTTCATCAGTTGAATATTTAATCATGGTATCACCTGCATCTATGATCTTAAGATTTCTTTAAAATAAAATAAAAAAATAGACTGGAGAGTAATGTTTTTCCTATCATCTTCTTTACTTCTTTGAATAATTCGATATGTTATAAATAGGTTTTATATATCTATAAGCACCACAGATATTCAGCTGATTCCATTTATATGGTCTATGCTGTATGATTTAAATGTACATTTGTATAATTTCAAAATTAGTTTGGAGCAAATTCGTTTAATGGGATTTCGAGGTTTATGTTCCAAGTCTGAATGCTTAGTATTACAGTTTTAACTGATACATGAATGTAGTTTGTATATGAAAAAATTTGAATTTTTAAATCGATTTCGCTTTTACCCGAAACTTCTAATTTTTGTCACGGTCGTTGGTGAACATAGGCCGATGAGGATTCTTCCAGTGGTTCTGTAACATTTACACGACTTGCATGGTCATTGAATTTCTCTATCAGGTTGTTATATACGTAAATTGTTTAAATATGCAACATGAAAATTCAGAAAAACGTATAATTCCATATTCTTTAGTTAAAGTTCGAAGTTTTATTTATTTGAAATTAAGAAAACTTTTAAGTTAAGATTAATAGCTCTAGCTAAAATATTAATTATTCTTAACCATAAATCATAGATAATAACAATATTCATACGCATATATAAATGTATAGAAATTGGTGATCTGACAAATGACAAAGAGAATACATTAATTTTCTAAATTTAAATCTCATCTCTATTTCCAATGTAACATATCATTTGTAAATACGTCACTGGTATTATTAAACCAATAAGGATCGAAATTCTCTAATACTATCTTTGATTGACCATTACTTTAGTTACCAAACAAACAGATTGAGACTAGTGTGCTGTGAGTTTTATAGCGGAAGGACAGTAACAGGATGATGTGCTTGTATAGATCAACTTGATCCTTTTTAATGTCAACTCTCGACGAACAAACAGGGTAAATATCGCACGACTGGCACACATGTCGCGCTTGAAATTAATGCGCTTGATATCGCTTGCAAGCGTGCATTCATTTGTCAGAATTTATATATGCGTGTAAAAATCGTGGAAGATTAGAACGAACAGTCACCGTGCACATTTTACTTGTAGTCAGCGGAATAGTCGTTACAGACACCTGCAGCCGAATTAAGCGTGTTTCAATAATGTAGATATATATGTGTACATATGTACATGTATACACACACGTTGCTTTTGAATATTCATTTAAATATATTACGACAACTTCCTTCGACATTTAATCTTGTCGAACCAACGGACGAGATATTTCACAACTTAACGTCTTTCGGGTGACGCTTTGGATGAGATATCTTGCATGGATTTTCATTTGGATGCGAGAATTTTCGCGAATCGGTGTCGCTTATGTGACACTTTAGATATCTCGCGACTCAGTGTCATTTTTACGAAGCTTTGGACAATATATCTCACATGTCTTTTCACTTGGATGCGAGAATTTTCACGATCTACTGTCATTTATATGACATTTTGGATGAGATATCTCGTGACTCAGTGTCGCTCATATGACGCTTTGGATCATAAATATCTGGCAACCTAATGTCGCTCATGTGACGCTTTGGACGAGATATTTCGCGATGCAGTGTCCGTCGTGCAACGCTTTGTTTTATATATCTGCCGATTCAGTGTCATCCACGAGACACATTGGATGAGATGTTTCGCGACTTAGAGTCGCTCATGCGACACTTTAGACGAGATATCTCGCATGCCTTTTCATTTGGACGCGAGATATCTCGCGACCTCGCGCTGTTTACGTGACACTTTGGATGATGTATCTCACATCTTTTTATTTGAACGTGAGAATTCTCGTGATCTAATGGCAGTCGTGCGACTTTGAACAAGATGTCTTGCGTGCAACACTTTGGATGAGATGTCACAGGACCCGGCGTCGTCCATGTAACGCTTTGAGTGATATCTTGCTACCCAGTGTCGTTCATATGATGCTATAGATGAAACATCTCGCGACTCAGTATCGTTCATGTAACATTTTGAATCCAAGAAGGATATACTTTACAATGTAGAGTCTGCATGTGTTCTAGAAAGAGTATTGGAAAATTACAATGATCGATCAAATATTTTATATTGATTTTAGATTAATTCGATCGAATTGTTTCAATAACATGCTCTGTGAAACGATTAAAAAATTGGTGTATTAGTGCGTAACAAGTTAGGTACGTGTACTAATTCACGTTAATGATGGAATTAAGGAATAGATTAACAATTTTCGTATGAAAGCAAACGTATGTGGTATTGAAGGAATTAACCTACATCATTGGACTATGAATCAAAGCACCACAAAGTGAATGCATAATTATTCACAGTGCCTCACTTCGGCCTTTACGAGCTGTTTCTAGTTAATAGCGCTAATAATTGGGAATGCTATTCCCGCAAATTATGCCTCGGCTTCGACAGGAGTTTTGACTGATTGTGTTTGTTGCAGCACTTCTGTAATCTCTAATATCATTTTAGGGAAGAGTTATTTCCAATCAAATTTTTTGTCTGCGTTGCCTCATTATGACAAGTAAATTTTTTTTTAAGTAAGATCTTTATAATAAGATTTGTAAATATAAAATTGAATGGTGTTATAATCTTAGGATCTATATTTTTGAGAGCAAATGGCGTGTTTGAAATAATATTATATGTTTATTTCTAAGTTTATGCATTGTGAAAAGAGAAGTTAGCATGTTATAAAATATTAATCATTTAATTAATCAACTGATTAGTTAATTATGACTGATCGTAGAAGCTAACAATGTTTTATTACATCGCTGGTTTGATAGTGTTTGCATACTTACGTTTTTATAACCGTTTGTAATATTTTGCAACTAATAGAAATGATATGCTGTTTAATGTTTTTAAAAAACATCTTTAAACACTAATTCTATTTACATAAATAACAAAGTTATTTTTTCCTAATGTCGTTGTATGCTGAAATCGTACTGACTAATTTTTATTCTTTTTGCAGGTAAGAATGGATATTTTCAAAATTATCTAACCGAATACCTATCATTTCAACATGTAATGGGAATAAAAATTAGATAAAGGTAAGTTACAATTTTGTATAAAATATATCTTAATAGTTGCTAAGCCAACAACATTGTTATAAACAACATACAATCGTGTACAATACATCTAGATTGTTCGTGAAATTTTGCAAGATGATTTTATTTAAATTCTGCTTTTGTCTTTCACAAAATAATAAAGCATTACACAGATATATTTGATAAAATACTTATCGTTATTTTATAAGAACTAAATTCTGCATTCCTCTTTCAATACTTAAATTAACATTGTGAAAATTATCAACGCAAATTTTTACAGTTTCTCTTGCATTGTGCAGAGTTGAAAATTTGAAGTACATATTATACAGAATGTGAATAATTTTACATATTAAGGTGTGTAAATAACACCCTTCATGATGATTAATGTAGTTAATTAAAGAAAGAAATTTCAATCAACTTTATCGTCTTTAAGACAAATATTAAAACGCAAATTCAGAATGGTTATGAAAGGAGAAGTTGTAGATACGACTACCTCAACGGCGGATATTTTTACTGCGAAATAAATCAGAGTTATTGTTTTCTGGAGAGCTCGCAAACTCAGGCGGATACATACCCCTTCACGAATTGCTCCATTAATGAGTTTCTGTACTACGTAAAAACATTTTTTGTTGATAATTAAATCACGAATACCACTGGTGATATACGATGTTTGCAACCACTTGCTATTCCCGAGTTAAATTAACATTTATGGAAAATTCTACGATTGTATTTTATTATTGCAAGTTGCATTTCATTATAAATACGTAATACTGTGTCATATTTCAATGGATTAATTTTCATTTCGATCGTTAAAGAATACATTATATTTTACATCAATATTTGTTTCGTGATGTAGGATCCGCGAACTCTATATCCACCGAAAGAAAGATTAACAGCGAGGAAATAAAGAGACGCAGAGTCCCGACATGTCGGCCCGGCAGTCGCGGGTTCAATTCCCCGTAGACCCTCGAATCTTTTCTCGGCTCTTAACAATTTTATAATATCCCCATTCTTGCCATTTGTTTTATGATTTTTTGCCATTTTTCATATAGCAAATTTACATTGTACAATTTTTATGATTACACGATTCTCACGTATTTCTTGGAATATTTATGACGAATCAAAGCCAATGAATATCATAGAGCTTATTTTCTAATCGGATTGTTTTACTGTTGCGTATATGCAACATTGAAAACAAATAGATTAAATCTGGCTACTCTATAAATAAAAGTCAATAAAAATTGTAATCGATTACTTTATTTTTGTATTGCATGTTTAATACAGGCATAAGAGTGCAATGGAAAATGAGTAATCTCTTAATACAGGAAATATTATGCATTAAATATTGACTAACCAATGACGAGTTAATTCATCTTTCCCAATAAAAGGGTTAAGAGATTTTACATTAACGGATGCCGACAAATGACCTTCACTTTAGTTTACGAGGCAACGCTTTATTTTTATTCCCATTTGATTCCGGCTGCTGATTTTCGAGACGTGGCCGCTTGGCTAGGATGCAGATGATGCACTCTGCAGAATTAAAGTGCTCGGAGTTACAGCTGCAGCAGAATCCAACGATGTGGAAGGGACGACTTGGTATACCTCTATATGGTGGACGAGTACATCCTGTACAATTCAGACGCTCTTTCCTATTTCCATTTGTTAAATTCCTCTTCTTTATCTATTTATGCTACTTTCAATTTATATTTATATCTTTTTTCTGCTAGCCTTTGCTTGCGTTTCTTCTCGGTGATTGAGAGAAACAACTTATATCGTATATACATGAAATTATGTTCAGATTTAACCATTCATATTTGCGTTTTATCTAAATAATTTTCAATGTTACTTTCTTAGGCTTTATTAAATCATTTATTCGGCTTTATTATTTCGTAAGGAAAATTAGAAACTGTAAGGAATTATTTTACTGAAAAAATTCTAAGCGTAATCCGTTAAAAGAATATAATTGCTTTAATTGTATTAAAAGCAGTATTTTTGATATTAAAATACTATGTTATTTGTTCGTTCAAGAAAAGTTTTTTGCAGATATGGTACACTTAATTGTACTATGGAATAGTAATTGCAATTAGATTACATTTATGAAACAAAAACAAAAGAAATACATAAAAACAGGATAACATACAATAGCTACGTACATTTGTTTCAAATTACATACAATTGTATTGTTGTATAAATACTTAATACATTTTATGACTTGTTTCAATCACTTTAACAATATTAAAATGTGACTGAAAGAGACAAATAAAAACTCACGTAAAAAATTACAAAATTAAGAGTTGCATACAAATTTGAATTAATATTTATAATTATCGGATACTGTGTTATGTTAAAATATTATCATATTTTTTAAAATGTAATAATCAAATTATATGTACACAATAAAAATTAATTCAAGAAATAGAAGTTTAACAATGTTTGTGAAGCATTAGGTTAAGCATGTGAAGTGTTAGGCATTGCTAAATAATTTTATAAACAATCGTAACCAATATTTATTTAATTACACAATTTGAATACAATACACAACAGTAAATACAAAGATTCTTCGAAGGTCCGCCTTCTTATTTCCGAAACGAGCACCAGTTGAAATTATTCACGGCGCTTGCAACAGTATGCAAAAGTATGTAATAGTTCACGATCCTACGTAATGGAGAAGTACAGGAAACAAATTATAGGAACATAAGCTCTGAATGTACTAGTTGTACGGTACAATTGACACACTGTACAACAGTGATCGCTCTTAAACGTCCCCGGAAATCCGTTGATTGTGATAGATCTATGCATAACGTCCATAAAGCTCTACTATATGTACTACAAAGTTTATGGTTTCCCTTTAGCCCCATGAGACCTGCGCATCGTCCGCATTGCCTCTATCCCTAGATAACTATAAATCACTACCCGGTTCCTGATTCATTGGACATTTCCTGTTATGTGGATTTTCCTGAAATATCGTAAACCGTCTTTGTGATCGAATTTAAGTTACATGTATCTTATTCAATGAGAAAAACATAGATCTTCGTCATATCTTTTCATGTATCAATTATTCTTATAGGATTGAAGAATTGTAACATAAACTTATATAGGATCATTGAAATTCAACGCCTACATGTCAATACTGTATAATGTTTACACGTTATGTCTTTTCAAATGACATAATTTATATTTTGTTTTTCTTGGTCTTCGTTTTCGTTAGAAAAAATGATCTATAAAAATCCAGGTTTCTACGATAAAAAGAAGGAACAAAAAAGCTGGGTATTAAGGTACAAGTAGTTATTACGCACATTTATTTGCTATTTACTCACAATGTGACTGCGCTGTATATATAATACATATGTTTCCACGTGTCTCAAAGTTTAACGTGTATAAACAATTCTCAGTAGCATTACATAATTCTTAAAAGAATAATTCTCTTCATAGAAGTACCAATTTTTATTCCATCATATATAATTTTGCTGCAAATGAGATGTAATAGAAAAAGAAAAGGGAAAAAAGGGGGAAGAAGGAAAAGAAATTACGGATGCATATAGAGATTATGAAATTGCAAAGGTGCAGACAAAGAACTTGTGGTTGGAGAGTAATGAGGTGCTCGATGCATTTCCGAGAGCATCGGGGCGGACTTAACAGATATAAGTTACGAGAAAATCATCACGCTTCATAAGATTCAGATTCGGTTCGTTATCTCTCTCTCGTTGTTGGAAAGCAAGATCCGGTTTACCTTAATTCGAAGCTCTACTCCAGAGACTTTAATCATGCGATTAGAGTCTCGTCCTTTGATTTCTTTTACTTCTTATCTTCCCTTCGTGCGCTCCTCTGGTTAACGTATATTTTAATCCATCCTATTTCGACCGAATACGAATGCGAAACTTTAACTTGAACCGGTGATTTGACAGCGGAACAGGATGGAGTTTGCTGATTTATTAAAGCAGGAGTGTGCACCGTAAAATACAGTGGGTGATCAATAGACCGTGGACTTTTATGCAAATTCATAGTTTTATGATTATAGTGAACCATAGTAGAACTTCGATAGAAAATTATTTCACCTTTCAAGTATTATAAAAGCCGCTATAATTTGAATATTTTGCGTGTGTGTGTAGAAGGGGAGCGTGTGCGTATGTTTTTAAGCGTTGCATTAACCGCTTGCATGCGTTATTAGCGACACAGTACCCAGATCTACAGGTCGGTGAATAGAATGAAAAAGGATGAAATAAGACACTTCAGATCGAAAACAAATTTTTGAAATAATTTGTAGGAATTTTAAAGAATGACTATATTTCATTAAAAATATAATAATATTTTCCATCTTAAAAGAAAAAGTTTCGTTTAAAATGACTTCTAATTGTATTCTAAACAGTTGAAGCTTCCAATAAGTGATACGTATGTAATTTCGTAGTGGTGGTAATAGTTTAATCACGAACTGCAAATTAACTTGTTATTACGTCAATTATGTTCGATGTTTCATTATAATTGATCAATATTCAGTATGAAGCAATGAATGAAAGAAAAAAAAACACGCTAACATTTTTTTTCGCATCGCATCAATCTCTTGCAGGGGTTATTAATAATATAGTGTCGAAATTTACAGTTTGGTGAATACAATGAAATGGAACGAAAAAGACACTTTTTTGTTCAAACTTCAAATAAGTGATTATAGGCGTGGGTGGTTATAGGAAATACGGACAGTTCAGTGTATGGCTAGTGCTGGTAACCAAGGATCAGACTGGAAGATTAGGCTGACGCTAAGCACCAGGGGTGGAAGGGTGCAAGGACTTCGCGTATCCGTAATTGTCGATATACCTTGAGCTGTAAAAGTATATCTTTGTGGGTTTAGCAGTTACTTTATCGGTACTAGTCAGAATGGATACATTAAATATAGACGAATATGACTCTACAATACTGTGAGAATGCAAAGCGTAGAGTAAGTGTAGACTGTAACGTTATTGTTAAAGCGTAAATATAAGCTATTTCTGACTGGACCACTTGAGACGTGGATGTTCGGCAAGCGAATCTTGTTTTCCAGGCTTTAAGTTTATTGTTAGGTTTAAGGGCATGAATGAAAAAAGAGGAAAGTGAACTGGCAACGAGTGTTGCTAGCGAAGGAAAATTTGAGAGTCGAAGGGAGTAGAACGAAAGCGAACAGAGTGGAATTGCGTGGATTAGTATAGCGTAAAATAGCGTAGAACCTATTAGAATATATAGTTTAGTTTAGTTTAGCCTTATTTTATTTTAATTAAGTATATTTTACATTACACTTATACGTGGCTCTGATCTTGCAAACCTTCCAATCCCACAATACTATAGTTTATTATAGGTAAAGACAAAGTTACGTTTTAATACACAATGACTTTAACTTGACAACGATAATCTTTAATATAAGGTTATGATTGGTCAATACTTGACCCGGCAAGAATCTTTCTTCTCGACTTTACACAGCGAGTATGCGGGGGAGTCGTAGACAGTGTTGTCTAATTGACACTTACGAAATACGTATGTGACGTGAGAATTGCTCGAAAGGAACTGCAAGTCCATCTTGCTCGTGTCAAAGCTCTGACAGACGGAATGACTTTCTGTTTAGAGACCGAGCCTCAGAGTATTAACCCTTTTAGTACCGGACGACGATATATCGTCGTTCGCTACAATTGCCAAAAGTGCCAACGACGATATATCGTTGCGCGTGTAATAGCGCCTTATTCTTCACATTGCGAGAAAGCTTTATCTCAAAATAAATTTATAAATGATCTATAAATGATGTAATTTCGTTGCAAAAGAATTTAGAAATCGGTTTGGGTGTGACTTTTTGCACATTCTACGCCGGTGAGTGTCGAGACTCTGTTTACGCTGGAGCGATAAGATGGAAACTCGACATCAGATAATCTCCTAGCACCGAAGTCAAAATGTTTATGATAGTTATCTGAGAGTTCGTATGCCACGCCGTGCATCGAGACTAAAATCTTCCTTTCAGTCTTTGCTTGACCTTTATAAAGAACGTTTCTAAGCAGTGTTCGAAAACCGTGACGTTTTTCATACAATCTTTTTGCAAAAGCTGCGCCCTTTTACAAATGTAGACGAGGCAGAATTAGTTCGAGTTATTGGCGCGCTCGAAATAAGTGAAGAAGATGCTGATAGTGATGATCAGTTATGTGTACCAAGACCCAAGTCTTGTAGCACATAAAATCCGTTTGTCGCCCGCACTGTACCATCGAGTTATCTTTTATTTTTGTGTGTGAAATATTATAAATTTTTTTACAAAATAAATTGGAAATGCAAATTATATATGCGTACTAAGTGGTTTATATAAAGTTATGATGAAACGATGCCTTTTCCTATATGTAAAAACGTTTTGAAAGAGAGAACTCAATTTTTATATTTTTTGTAATGATTTATAATTATGTTATTCATATGATTTTCAATTGATATTGAAAAATTAGTATCATTGCTTTATTCTCTATTTCGTCCTGAATACGTTGCAATTTCAATCATGTAAATATCATGTGTAGTTTGGTTTTTATGAGCGTTTTTCCAAACCCTTGTATATTTGTCAAATTCGGCCGGTTATCTTCGCATAGGCACTCGTTTTTCGCCCAGCACTAAAAGGGTTAAACATCTTGTTCTTATATATCCCAAAAACCACGGTTTCTAGTAGCAGGGAACGCTAGATTTTCCTAGAAATGGAATACACTCTCTTATCCTTTCTCTAAGGCTATCCAGGGGGGTTGGGTGCGATAGATTAAATACTAGACGCCGCACGTTTGAGGGAGGCTGCGTACGTAACAATAATTTAATCATTCAGTGTGAATTTCACTGTTACTTTGTCAATTATGATCGATGTTTCATTATAATTAGTTAATTTTCAGTATAAAGCATCGAATGAAAGAAAGAAAAACATATGTTGATTTTTTTTAGCCTCGCATTAACCGCTTGTATGTGTTATGAGGGACACGGTGTCCAGATTTACAGTTTGGTAAATACAGCTGTAAATACGCGACCAAAAGTTTGCAAAGTTAAGCAAAGCGTATAATTAAGAGTTAACAAGAGTATGAGTAAATTTCCAAAGCGCTTATAAGCGTCAACTATAACGAAAGGGTTAACAATAAAAAATAATATTATTGTATTCAGTTCCAAAACATTAGATCATTTAAATATTTTGGTATTGGTATATTTATAATACACATTGTATCATAATATGATAAATATAACAAATCTCGCTGAAATATCATATTCGGGATCTATATTCGTTGTAAAAATAAGTGGCTGTAAACGTGTACTGCCGGATTATTACTTATGGTTTTGACACGAACCAGTTAAAATTAACAGCTTACTATTTTGTTTAAGACCGTTTGATAAAAAGAGAAAAAAAATACAGAAACTATCATCTTGGAGATTGCCGATCACGAAAGGTTACGGGTGTATGAAAGGGCGTACTGTTCCCAGGCAAAGCGTAGGCTTTGTTACCATAGCTACTGTTCGTCCGTTAAGAGGTTTCTCGTTCCACGCCCATGCACGTTTCTTATTCTAATGTAAGCGAAGATTGTACGAACGACTTGCAACGCACGCGATGTATTAATCCCACCTGATCTGAATTTTGTAGCATAATATACCTATTATTTTGTATTCAGAGGTTGAAAACATTTACGATATCGATTTCGTTTCTTGAAATAATTATAAAGGAACTGTATTCTGAATAATTGTTAAAATAAATCGAATTACCTCGCTATATCTATTTCGGTTACGGTTCCTGTATCGATTTTCATGTTCGGTTCTAGAATAGTTTTTTTTTTCATTTCTGTATTAGTTTCAAAATGGGATCTGTGATATGAAATGAAGATTGAAACAGAATAATTGGAACATATTAGATACTCGAAAGTTTTCATTTTTAAGGATTCTGGAAAACATCGCTGTTCTTTCTTTTATTCAAAAATATGAAGACCGCGTGCTCGTGAGCCTCAAAGGCTTCCCTCATAAATTGAGAAACCGAACTCTCCGAAACCACAATTTCTACTCTCTCGATAACCAAACAAAAACTCCGATACTCACACACTGGCAATAGAAACCAAGAATAGTATTTTTTACCGAAGTTATATCAACCCTCCCGCATGTATCTCCAGTCAGAGAAAAGTGTTTGGTGTTTAATCATTTTATTCTGAATCCGATCTTATTATTTTGTATTCTTTTACTAATAAAATCAGTTCATCCAAGTAAAAATAAATATTAAGTTCTCTGTCGTGATCTTCGAAGAGATAGATTGTTGAATATAGTCTGAGCCACGATATAACGAGATCGTAAAATTTTTTAGGTATTAAAATAAATACGTTTCAGTTGTCAGGACAAGGGAGTTGAAGGGATACAGGCAGATGAGAACTTTAAACTATGGTCAGAATCGTAAGAAGAAATCTTTTATTCACTATCCATGTATTTTGTGTAATATTAGATCTCCTATAAGTAATGTCATTTTCAGAAGCTTAGTTTCACTGCAAAAGTAATAGTATTTACACTTAGTTACCATAAATTGGTGGTATGTTGATTGTTATTTGTGAAGACCTTTACCAATTTTTAGTTAACTTAATAATCTATTTTGCGGAAAACATTCTTATCTGTTATATTAAAGAATTGATCTAATGTGAACTTTAAATGATCTGCATTTTTGAAAGTTTTGCCATTTAAAATCTTTTTTTAGTGAACGAGATAAATGGTAATCCAACGATGTCAGGTCAGAAGAATATTGTGGATGTGCTATTAATTTCTAATTAAATTGTTCAGTTGTTTCTATTGCTGTGTTCGATATGTGCGAATATTAAACTAAGAAAAAAGAAAACGATATTACCTATGGAATGATCTAATATACACTTTAACGTTTTAATTTACCTGCTCATCGTATGTGTAGGCAGAAAATGCAAAAAAGTTGTACAGTAGCAGGCACAGAAAGAAATTTCAAATATTTCAGATATTAACTAATGTTTACGTATATTCTACTTGTAAACAAAACGCCATTTACTAATTGAAATATTAAACCATATGCTGCCATTTATTTATTGAAGGAACCTTAAAACAGAATACAATGCACGGCCCTGGGTGCCGCAACATCAATCGGTGACGATTCTTAAGAGTTTAATTTACGACCTCGCTATATCGTGGCCCCGGACTATATTCAACAGTCTATCTCTCCGGGTTCACGACAGAGAACTTAATATTTATTTGGACACTTGATATTGTGGCACTTGGTACAGTGGTTCACGCAATTGATGTTCAGAAAAATAAACTCCAACGACGGAAAGATAGTAGAAGTTTGAAAGGTTCGGAAAAGTTAGGAGTGATGATGGCAGGAAGCTAGGTTAAGTTAAGGAAGTTACGGAGAACACGTAGGATAGGATAATTTGAGGTTCGTGAGGTGAAGATGACGCTGGTTAGCGAACGTGATAAGTATAGTGAATCAGTGTTTTCAAGGACAGGAGGTGAAATATTTAGATAATAAATTGCACCGTACTCTTTTGTCAAATTAAATAATTACAAAGATAGAATTCTTAGCTGCGTTTCTGCGCAATTCTTTCATTAACTTTTCTATTGTTTATTGTGAGATATTCTTCCAAACATTTCGGAAAATATTTCACAGATCTTCTTTTTTATTTTGGGCAGTGTTGCTTCATTTTTCTATTCAGATAATCTTAAAGCAGCTTAATGTGGTTTAAATCCAATGATTATAATGATCATCTCATATTATTTAGTAATTGTATTATTACACCAGATTGCTTTAAATAGTGTTTTTATAATCTCATACATTCTGTGTAAAAAGAATCCGGAATTGTTAAATAAAACACAAAAAAAGTAATTTATTCATCGAAATTTGTTTTGTTACCATCAAAGTAGGCCCCATCGAGTGCAACACATTTATGCCACCGCTTGACCTAATCCTCCATACATCTTTCATAAGCTGATTGAGGTATGACCTTCAGCGAATTTTCTTTTATGGCCTCAATTGACTCAAAACGCCTTCCCCGAAGTAGTAATTTTAACTTCAGAAATAGGAAAAAGTCAGACGGGGCCATATCAGGTGAGTGCGGTGCTTGGTCGATGACATTTGTGGAGTTTTTCGCCAAAAACTCTTGCACAACGATGGCTTTGTACGATACTTCATTATCGTGATGCAAGATCCATGAATTGTCCATCCACAAATTTGACTGTTTTCGGCGGATATTCTCGCGCAAACGCCTCGTAACGCTTAAATAATATTCCTTATTCACCGTTTCTCCCTCTAGAAGGAACTCGGAGTGCACCACACCATGGTAATCGAAGAAAACTGTTAACATAACTTCGATTTTCGAGCAACTTTGACGCGGTTTTTTGTGTTTCGCCTCGTTTTCGAGTCACCATTCCGAAGACTGTTGGCTTGTTTGCATGTCGTACTCGTAAACCCATGTCTCGTCACCAGTTATAATGCGTTTCATGAAGGTGGGGTCCGTAGAAGCTTAGGAAATCATGTCTTCAGCGACTTGCTTTGGATGCTCTTTTTGGACAAAATTGAGCTCTTTCGGAATCAGTCATTCGGCGACGCGTTTCATGCCCAATACATCAATCATAATTCTTGATATTGTTGTATTTTCGTTGTTCATAGCAGTTGAGGGTCGACCAGAACGAGGCAAATCAACTACCACTTCTCGGCCTTGTTTGAATGCTTTATACCATTCATATGCGTGCGTTTTTGACATGCACGATTCACCGTAGGTCTTCTGCAATATTTTCAGCGCTTCGGAGCACGAAATTTCCTTCGAAACACAAAATTTAAGGCAAACTCTTTCCTTAACTAATTTTTCCATTGTAACAATAGCAGAATACTCAAAAGTATGATTACAAAAATATCTGAACACACTGCGTGACAGATCGCGCTCAAATTCTGCTTAGTAAGTCAATACACTGTTAACAATTAACAGAAAAAAATTGTGGCGATATCTTTTACACCCATCTTTCAAGTGCTAAATTCCGGATACCTTTTATACGGAATGTATTTTACAAACTATTTGTTAATTTTTGTTTAAATGACGTTCATCGACGACACCAACCTTTCGCTTTAATCACCGCTTGGCCTACCCGTGACATTCGCCTAATTTTATAAGTGTTTCTAACGGTTTCCGGTCCATAAAGCTTATATAATATTTTGCTTACTTTTAACTCTGACGAACAGGTCCTCCTGCTGACTTATATATCTTTTTTGTCCAGATCTTTCTCAGTTTTGCAAATTCCCAGTAACTTTCTTCTTTTTGATTACATTTCACACTATATTTTTTTATATTTGGAGGTTATTTGGTTATAAAACCAATAGAATATTCTACACAGTGGAAAGAATACACTGTTGCATGCATCTTTATCGAAAGTCCTGCAGTTTTCGGCATTTTGTATTTCAGCCCTTTCGTTATAGTACACGAAAGATAACTATAACAGTAAATAACAAGTTTCCATATTTATACAGACTTGGGTTATAAAATTCAATATATTTGACTCTGGTATTAGTAGAGAATAATAAAACAGGGCAATAACTGTAAGAAAATTTAATTGAAGGAAATAAAATGACGGGAAGTTCCAATGTAACAGTGACCCAAGAATGGTCGCAGGTATAATCCAATACTAAAGATTTGAAGGAGGTACAATTATAATAAAAGCATTATCTAATATTTAACTCTTACCTGGTATAATGCTTTTCACAAACGTAATTGGTATATTGGTGTCATGGCAGATCCCAAATTAAAAGTGCAGAAAAATGTATTAACTTCTTAGATAGTGTATAAAATAATAAAGCCATGGAAAATGAAACTTGTATTATAAAATGAAGTAGAAATACAATTTTTAAAATTAGATAACGATCGTTTTGTAACGGACTTTGGGTCTTTAGAGCGACTCGTGACCCCATTATACCAGTTAAGAGTTAAAAGAAGAATTATCTGTGCAAAAATATAGTGGGGTAAGCACTAAGTAACCTTTTAATGTATGATTTTTATTCCTAACTATACATCTAAGCATCAGCTACTTATTGTTTTAGTACCATTTTACATACGAAACGTTAATGTATCATAGATTAATTAGAATTGACAATTGTGGGTATTATAAATTAAAAGAAATATTAGAATTAAAACTAATGTTTGTTACCAATATAACTGTTTTTTTTGCCGAATCTCAGTCAGAATCTGTGTCGCGATTTTAACTGGATGTTATAGAGCAAGGGGTAAAAATAAGAGTGAAGTATAAAATCTGTGTTGTTTGAATAATTATGAGTGGTACTGTACGTATATGTTGATCTCTCGAAAGGGTTAAGCAGTCAATCCTCAAATGGAAATTCAATTTGAACTGTGCCGGCTGAAAGTTTCGTGACAACTAGCAGCTGACAATGTACGCGAAACCGTACCACAGCAATACCAAGACGAATAATCTGAAATTGAAATTACAGAAGTTAAGAGCTTTGTTCCAGACTCTTGGACGTAAACGATAGACAGAGAACGAATACGACAGTCCACACGAATGCAAACGTGAAATCAAGTTGACTTGTTTGGGATTCCTTCGGGATTTCTCTCCGTCTACCTTTTTCTTTTCATCCACCTTTCTCTTCCTGCTTCCCTTGTTTCCATTCTCTCCCCTTTCTCTACCTTTGTCGCACTTTCTCTTTTCTCCAGTGGCAAACGCCGAGGAAACGAGGCGAGAAAGGACCATGACAACCAATGTCAATTGTTCATCCTAAAGTACACTCGCTACTTGAAAGCACACCGGAAATCTTCCTACGTTGACTAGAATTGGAAATAACCTCAATGCTATGTAATACAAAAGATAGTTTTTATGTAGCCTATGAGAAAACGGTGTATCGAATAATTTATATTTATGAATGCATTTTAAATTAAGTCTTTTTTTCTGATTGTACTATTAAATGGTACTGAGCGTATACTTATTTTTGAAAGCAAATATACAGTGCCACGTTTTCGTTTGAATGGCCCTTTCTACATTTATTGATACAAAGCAGGAATTGAAGAGTCGCATTAAGGAAACTGCTATAATCGTTAACAGAAATGCTACTTTAAGTAATGATTCTGTATATTGTGCATTTAGCAAAGCAAAGATTACTTGGACCAACTCGTTTAAGCGCTTAATGTCAGAGCAGTAAGGAAGATCAAGCCGCGCGTTTATGTTAGAAGTACTTCCCGGAATGTGTTCGAATTGAAAGTTAAAATATTTGTGATAACACAATGCAAGTTAAAGTTCTGCAAAACTTTTTCAGTTAAATATAAAGAATATAGAACAGATTCTTCTGTTAAAATGTGCCAATACGATTATTGCATCTAAAGATTTCAAACTTCATCTGTTAATAAAAGTAAATGTTTCGTATCGAAAACTTTAACACTTTATCCACGAATTACAATTAAAACTGGTTTACTTTTCTCCAATCTACAGTAACTTTATTTCATTGAGCTCTGAGATGAAGTAATTTAGTTGTAAGTTTTAAGTGAAATAATTTGGCTGTAAATAAATTTGTTGATATTATTAAAAAAAAAAGAAAAGAAAAAATAGAATTAGCAAAAGATTTGTTAACGTTAATTTTCTATCTATAAAATTTTTCAAAAGCCAAATAGAATTTTTTTCATTCTAATTTCACCTTGATTCATTGTTTCGTTTTGTCTTTTATTTCAGTTATGCCAGTTTATTCTAGGATAGAAAATTCGCCAGGTATCTAGTCAAAAATTCCATGCATCCGAGAGTATTCTCTACGATGAGTACAAACATAAAGGTGACGTTCCGAACTTTTCTTAAGAGTTATGATAATGCACATTTGGTATTACACGAAATATCGATATTCTTGTTTCTCTGCACATACAGTTGCACCAATTCGTTTAAAAAGTTGTAGCAACGTTTGTATTGTCAAATTCGTCAAATGTAACATTTATATCTAACAAATTTTAATGAACGTACAAATTTAAATATTCCTCAAATAACAAAACAATGAAAAACAATATATATCGTATACAGAGGACCACAAAAGTATTCGTATTCCCCTTAAAAAGAATAATTTTTTTTTTTTAAATTGAATCAAACGACTCGAGCTTTTTTGAGAAGTTAGAAGGATTAGTTTACTGGATGATGTGTAAAACAATGTTTGAAAAAATTATAATTGGCCTGAATTGCAAAGAAAATAATGAAGGTCGTTTTTCAATTTTTTTTATCTGAGCCTACAATGAAAATCTTAAAAGTGGGTGTTCCATAGTGTAATTGCGATTTAAATTTTACCATGTTATTTTAACTTATTTTATTAAATACTTATACAAATTATTTATTATTAAATATTTAGCATATATTTACTTAGTAATAATTTCCTGAAGTAATAGTTCAATTTTGTATGGTTCTTTTCAAAGCACTGACCGGGATGTAGGAAGGAATAAAGAAACAGCTGAAAGATCGTTTGAAGTCATGTTTGACGATCGTTGCGACTAATGCAAAATGAAATCACACTTGTGTTGCACCGGTTGACAACAGACAGCAGAACGAAATCACGTAAATGTGACAACGGTTGATAACCGCTGGATTTACAAAATCACATGACTGTGGCCATCAAAGTGTTAAGTATTTACTTAACCCTTTGAGTGTCACATTGTGCTTTTCCTGTTCAGTGCCTAAAAGTGTCATTCTAATCGGTCTGTAAAGTCGAACCAACTGCACGTTTAGATTTTGTCGATGCATGCTTTACTGTTACCGTTTATTGAGGTTCTACCAAATAGAAATCTGTGCTTTCATAAACTTTGGAGCTATTGTTAAAAAACATTAGGAGTAATAAAAATGAAAAAAGAAAGAAGAAGCGAAAGAAGCGCTTGGCATTTTTCCATTGAATTTTTGCAAAGGAGCGTGATATTCAAATGGTTAGAAATCTTTTATACTATTTCGAAAGACGTATTTATCAAACAAAAGGAAACAGAAATAAAAAGCTGACAATCGTCGAAAACCGATGATAGAAAATGGAACTAAATTGTGCGGTAACTGTAATTTTTTGGATAATACTATATACAGTCTGTCCCAGAAGAGTGTGTCGACGACATTTCTGTAAATATTTATATATTTGTAAAAAACTTTATGTGGGTCGAATTTACACCTAAAACACTAATACGCTCTTACTTAGTAATGGGTTCAATGTCCTCCATTAGCAATTATAGCTTGGCACCGTCTCGGCATACTTTCGACTAATTTTTCGGCGCACGATACAGGTAGCGACCTCCATATCTTCCAAATGTAGTGTATGAGTGTTCTTATTTTCGTAATACATCTTCCTCTCACCTTGTACTTCATTATGGACCATATATTTTCTATAGGGTTTGCATGAGGGGTTTGGGATGGCCAAAATAGTACGGCATTGGCATTTTCCGTTTTCCATTTGGTACAGATGCGATTTCGATGGCTTTTTACAATATCCATTAGTCCTCGATTTGATTGAACCAACACTTCACAGGTGTGAGAAGCTGCCTTTGATACAGTTTTAACATTTTTTGTGTGATCAAATTGTCTGTGAAGACGCACAATGTCTCGAAACTCCGTGTGCTAAAGTAACACCAAACATGCACCTTTATGAGGTGTTTCACGCTTCTTTGTATCATTCGCTTTCCATGGACAAACCAAGCATGCCCAATAGGATACCAGATCCAAAACGAAGATTCATCAATGAACATTATATTACTCCAGTCACGATCATTATTTCGATGAGCCCACGTCAGACGATTTTCGACATGCTTTTTTGAAAGTAACGGTTTGGACAGTGTACTCTGCTACTTGACATCATGTTCATCTAAATACCATTTTAATGTCATTATACCGATATTCATACCTTTTTTTTTTTTGCCAAAAATACTTGTCCCTTTTGCAGTGAAAGAGTCCGATTTTCTTGCTTTTTTTTTTCTTCAAAAAGCCGGAGAATCATTTCATTTTCTCGGGTATCAATTCCTCGCTTTAATCCTCGTTTTGACAAGTTACCGATATTTTTTATTTCCTTGTATCGCCCTACCCACTTTTTGACAAACTGTGTCGACTTGTGCATGTATTTAGCGGTACTCGTAAAACTCAGCTTTGGCCCTTTTGGGTAGCAACATAACATCGCCTCGAACCGTTTCGCGTACATGGCACTTTTCTAGGAAAGCTCGGTTCTTTTCAGTGTCGCAAACGAAACAGAGATATTGAACCAATGCTTACTAGAGAAATCTGCGTTTGTTTATATTATTTCAATTTCCACCTTGTTAGGTGTCAAGTTTCGAAAGTATCGCCTGCACGTTCTTGTGGGACAGACTGTATTTCAGCTTGATAAATCCCAATTGTTGAAGGAGATAGGCGATTTCCTCTTCCTTCTGACTTTTACCAGTTATTGGATTTCAAACTTTGGCTTGTATCCGAAGTGTTGTCAGTGTAACGTCAGTGAAATGGAATGCTTCTAAAATCTCCCGTGAAATATCGCGTTTTCGTCCTTCCGTGTAGGTACGTTCACAGGTCTCGAATTGCATTGCTCCCCATGAATTCTACCGCTTTGATGCACGATTCAGCTGCCACGTTCATACGCTGAAAAGGAAAACCTCGCAAGAAAGAAGGTAAAACGGCATTGATATTTTTATGAGATATCTGAGTGAGTATTTTTTCGTCTTGATATCTTTCTTTTCAGCTTCTGACTACCAAAGTGAAATCTTGAATTGTTAAAGTAATCTTGTTCCGCCATTTCATTGTGAATATCCTACTGTATGAAAAACGTTTCCCTTTATCCAAATTCCTTCTCAATCTCCAATATTTATTCAACACGCATAAGAAATACATTGGATTTGCACGAGTGTAACTTTAACAAAAGCCATAAATCATTTTACGCTCAGAGGTTAACAAAGTTTCGTTCTAATAAAACGAAATTAGTGATATAGGATACATTTTAAATGATTTCGAACTGTTAAAATATTTGTAAAATGTTTTTAAATAAATGCTATTTATTGAGATATAGTTAGGAATTAAAGAAAAAAATAATATAAAAAAAAAAGAAATGAGTATGGGGCAGGACTCGAACTCACGGCTAAAAAATGTGCAGCGATTCCACAGCCAGAACCCTTAACCGCTCCCCCAAAAGAAGTTAAATTTTTTGACATATACTCTTGTTGAATTAAGCTCTTAGTTGAATTAATTCAATTTCTTCAATTTGTATACTGTTTTACTGTTTCTTCGAATGTAAAAATGTTCTAGGTTGCACGATATACACACTGTATGCAGAAAATGTAAAAATTCGAAGTAGAAGTTACTTTTTCACGCGAAATACCTAAAAAATATCGGTTTTTAATTTTTTTGGCAACGGCGCACCAATCCAAAAAATATGAAAAAAATTGAGGATGATGATCATGCTAATACGATGCTATTAAAAAAATATAAAAAAAGCGCTATTTTTTTTTTCAAAAGATATCCGCATTTTTTGCGTTTTTTATTTTTTACAGCTAGGATTTGCAACGAAAAAATCGGAAAAAATTCCCTAAGATGTGCCTTCATGTGTGTAATATGTCAGATTGTTTTCAGAAGTTTTGCGATTCATTAAATAGGGAAAATAGTCCAAAAACTGATCATTAGAATTTACCCTGTAACTACCCCCACGGTTGAGTTTGAGGGTTGAAACTTGGTGTCACATGTTTTCTTTTGGTAAGCTATCGAATGGTGTATCGCACTACCAAATCGGTTGGAGGGCACTTTTGACCCCCTTAACCTGCTAGACCCTTTATCTAAAGTTTGGACTATTAGGCAAATTTGCTGTTTTATTGATATTACTTTAAAAGAGTATAAAATTTCTTGGTTAAAGTATGACAATACTCTTTTGTTTTTCAGAATCGGAATTTTTTTTTTATTTTTTGAATTAATATAAACTTAAAATGCAATTAAAAATCTAAAATATATGTATGTAATTATATATTGTAAAAGTTTTGACTATCTTTTGTTCCAAGCTTTTTTTCTGTGATACTTTATTTTTAATCGCATGTTGTAGATACAAACGGATTTTATGGAAATACACACTTTAACTAGCTTCCTTTTTTTTACTTCCGATCGGTAGAAAAACACCAGGGATCGATATTCCATAAATGAATCTACTAATAAAGGGAATTCAAGAAAAGTAAATTGGCAGAAATTTAATTGTGCCAATTAAAATAATTAAAAGTAATAAAATATTAATTGTAGTTTTTTATAACTTTAAACATAGTAATATATTATTGAAATAATAGGAAATCTTATAAACGAACAAATTTTCTACTAAAAATTAATCTAATTTTTTCAATAAACTAAGAAATAGGACTGAAATCATTTTAACGGGTTCGTTATTTTATATCTTAAAAAGAAATCTTTGGAAATACAACTAAGAACAATTTTTTACATTAAAAATTCCTGTAAGGTTTATCGTCCTATCTGAGAAAATTGGTAGAAAACAGAGCTGTTCGCATTGAACACCACATGTGTATAGTCGACGGAAGAAACATAGCAAGATCGTAAGTTAAAGGATTAAGCAATCACACAGAGTTAACGTGTGACATTTTACGTTTTTCAATTGGAATTGAATAAAAAGCAAAATAGACTTTATGCAATTCTGACTGAGGTTTCGGACTTTTATCTTCTCATATTTCTGTTGATTTGCTTGTCGATATAACTGAACATCTAAACATTAACACTTGACAGATCTTACAATCTTACTATAGTTCTACCACTGACTATACTTTGTAGGCTGCTCGAAGGCAAAGAGAAGATCCTTGAAACTACAAAGACAAATTAAAGGAAACTGAAAATCTACAGAAGTCGGAAAGAAGAAAGTTTAGAAGAAAGAACGGAAAAAGGTTTTGGAAAGCGTGCTGCATCGATAGATCAAGCGATAACGCTTAGAAATTCCTATCACGTATCGTGTTGTACGAGAATTTCCCCAATTCTCGATTCGTTTTAGAGCGAAACCGTGTTGCATGAATGCCGTGTTACACGAGATTTTGCCTCCAATGAAATTTATCAGAAGCGTTTCCACGCTTCGCCACCGCTGATCATCGTCATGCTGTCTAATAATTGGCGTCCTTCCAAGAGCATCGACATGGATTTCTGGATTTATCGAAGCACGTCGGACTGCTGCTTCTGAAATTCAATTACAACGTGAGGGGAGTAACTTCGGAGGCTATTAGTTCACCACTAGAAAATTGGCAAGCTACAAATTCGACATTTGAACCAAAGAATCTACAATCTTCTTTTTCTCTCTCTCTCTTTTCTTTTCTTGTTTTGTACGTTTAATAATATTACTTCGATACGTTGCCAACAAGCCATATGGTCTTTCTGAAACGTGGTAACAGTCGCTTGACAAGCGAACACGAATTCTGTTATAGAAGCACGTGACTACCTGGCCATCGCTGACAATTTAATGTTCAATAATTGGACGGGTTAGTTTGAAAGTGGTGTAAGTCCATTTCTGGATTCAGTTTTTTCGAGATATTTAAGGCTTCGCATTTTAGTTGATTGAAAAATATCAATGAAGTATATTAAGTTTGCAAATGTTTCTATGAATTTAAATATATGTAAATGAATTATATAAATGAATTCTATGTAAATTTAAATAAATCAATATAATTTATCTGGGTCGTAACTTACAGTTTCATAATTATGGAACTGTAAAAATCATTAAATTTCAGTTACATAAAATTCAATTTCACTGGAAATAAGCAACGTTTTATTTTGATTCTGTTTATAAAAAAGGACAAAACACAAAGTAGTATTGTTTATTCTCAATATTAATTATTTATATACTTATTAGATATACTACTGTATATTTATTTACTATAAGCCGCCTAAACTATTTTACGATAAGTTTATTATAATTATGAGCTTAATATTATATACTGCTTTTCATTTAGGTTTGTTATGTAAAAGTGTTTTGAAACGTTCATAATATACAGGAGATATACATATGTATAAGGAAATAACTGCACCACATCCTTATATTTTTCGTATGTAATGGATCTGACATCTTTAAGTAAAGGTGTTATTGTGATTCTTCCAAATTAAATTTAAATCTCAAGTCTACATTGCTATACGATCAAATGATGACTGAAAGAATGTGTAATTAACGAATTTTTTGCTGTTTTCCAATTATACAACTTGTTGTCACATGTTCGTACATGCAATATCATAACTGTTAGATAAAATCCATAGTTTCACTCTTCTCTTAGAAAAGTAGAGCTTCATTATATGGAAACTGGATTTACACTACTTTCATAATCAATGCTTATACAAAGTAATTTACTAACGAATTTTCAATGGACAAAATATGGATATTTTAAAGTATTAAGTGTGAATTGTTTATAAATAAAAAGTTCGCTATAAATAATACGTACATTATGTATTTCCTCAATTTTTTTCAGGAATGAACTTGTATCATTTTCAAAATAAACGGTCCAATTATCGATAGAAAATTTAAGGGGTAATTCTAGAAGTTAATACAAGACGAAAATGGAAAATAAAAAATTACGTTTGAGGGTTCGTTTTTTAGTTATTAACGTTTAGAAATATCCCCGTAACCGAGCAAACCTCTTTGCACCAATGATATAGGTCACGCGAAGGCACAGGGAATACAGTGATCCTCAAATCCAACGACATATGGCCGGCACCTTACCTCGTACAAGTCGTAGAGGAGAAGACAGTAACATTTGGCACCGTAAACGACATTACCGACTTTTGCGAAACTGCCGTTTGTTTCACCGCGACACAGGTGCATGTGGGAAAGTTCTTCAAATGTGTACTCCATTGTGTATTACATACGCAATATACAATATGTACACAACATACACAGTGCTCTTTTGAAACCACTTAAACTGTATTTGAAACATTTCTAATATCATTAAAAATAAAGAGGATATTTAAGTGATTGGTTTTAACCGAGACACCTTAGTATAGAGTTTTGTAAATAGTAGAAGATACGATAATGTATTGATTGTAAGTGTATTTAGAGTAAATAAAGTATAACTATAGTAGCATATAAACTACGCTTTTCCGCCTTCACTCGCCCACCCACTGAATCCTGACAAACCGCTGAGCTCGGAATCCCAACAAAATAAAACGGGTGGATTCACGTGGTGAAGTCACGTCACAGAATTATTGACTGAGAGCAAATATGTTTCATTGGGGTTTGGTACTGATTCTATTTCAGTTATATGTGGTAAGGGCCACCAGTTTTTATTTCTTAACTTGAAAGATAATTCAAACAATGATTTATTGTTTCTAACCATATTAATTACTTATATTAAGAAATAAATATTGTTTGACTGAAGAAATATCGTTTTACACAAAATTTACTTGTTCACCTTTAGGTTTTAGGTTCATCTCATAGACACCTTTTGAATTGTGAAATAAATTCAGCATACTAAGATCTGTAAGATAAACCTGTTTTTGCTTAAGAAGGTTTTAATGCAGAATAATGTAATTAGTTTACACTGAAAGAACTGTATAGTACAGAACTGTATAATATTATAGTATGTAATGGAATAAGAGTAAAATTATTCAATTAAAATTGCATCCACCCTATCAGATTCTCACAGAAAACTTCAATTCAGAAAGCAAATACATTAAATATTATATTAAATAATAAATTAAAAAGCAAAAGGTTGATGCTGGTTAATTGAAAAAGTGTTATCCAGTAACATGTGAATATCACGTTGAAAATGTAGTCTTCTAGACTGTAATACATAGTTACAACTAAAAAATTTGTGCAATAATTAACATATTTCCTGAATATACCTCTATTATATCATAGTTTCTGTTTCAAAAGCTAAGTAACTTTTTTCGAAAGTGTACAAAATCATTTTTATTTCATTTTAAGCTACAATAAAAGATTAATTTACAAAATTTTGCAGTCATTACAATAAAGTAGGCATATGCCAAAATACTCGTATATAGCCCTAACTTTCAAGATGACAAACTTAGGTAACCATCAAAGTTTGCTAACGGTCCTCTTCATCAAAGTTATAATACGTTTGCATTCTTCGCCCTTGAATTTCTCATGCTACTAGTGTACGATGCCTTATCGGAAATATGATTTAATATGAACAAGGTCGGTAATCCGATTTATTGAAACGTCGTTCACCAGGTTTACAATACACATTGTTATCAGTGTTCCAAATATTCGAATAGCTGCGATCGTTGCTGGTTTCTGGACGACCCTTGTAGCTGCATCATTGAATTAGGCTATCCAGTGAGCGGCACTAATGCGAACATTACGAGCACGGAATTCTCGTTGGTTTATAATTGAATCTACACCACCGAATGAAGGAAAACTGAATATTCGTGTACTTGTTGAAATGCGACGAGTATACCATCGTTCGCGTAATTAAGAATTTTATGCTGTGTGTACGGTATATTTTCCGTTTTTTAAAAAGCGAATCGTTATATCATTCATATTTGAATAAACATTTTTGCTAAGTTCAAATATACTGCGGCAGAATATTCAGATCAAGGCGCATAAAATATTCTTTGAAATGCTCTGTTGCGAGCTGTGAACTTGTGCGTTTGTGAACCAGCTCTAGCTCAGCTTCGACTTCTCGACTCTGAACTTCGTTGAAAATAATAGACACTGCCGTTTTTCCATTTCTATATTGCTTGATGGTTTATTCGTGATCTGCTAATTTTCCATTGTGAGGTGATGTTACATGCTCATGGCTGTTGACGTGATTGTTAACAGTCGAGCCTTGTTGCGTTTGCACGTGGTGTGCTAACTTTATTTAACAAATTTCTCGAAATACCATCCTGATGTGTCAGGGAAGAAAAAATTAGCTATTAACCGCGTTGCGATGGGCTTTTCTATGTTGTGTGAGCCGTGTGCTCCTTTGATTAAGTGAATGCTCGAGATTACTAAACTAACTCTTCGAAGCTTCTAAGCTATCTCTTCGAAGCTACTAGATGAACTGTTCGAAGTTACTAGATGAACTGATTTTGCACTTCGGCATCTCGAGTGTCTTCGAGACGCTTCCGACGAAAGACACGCTAATTAGCAAATAATTTGAAAAATCATTTTCCAATCAGCGCATCTAACTGTGCTACCTCTGTCTTTTCATTGCGCCCTTAGCGCAATTTTTCTAGAAAAGTGGGAGATGGTCACGCAAAGGGGGCGAACGTTAATAACAATCGGGGAATTTCCTCCGGGTGACTCTTCGATGTTAAAGGTCCGTTGCAACCAGATGTACTTCGGAAGTTCGTGGTTTATGACATGTCCTTAAGCTACTGAGCGCAAGGAGGCACAAAAAACATAATAAACTAATTGCCTTCCCTCGGCAAGATGAACGACGCTACGTGTGAATGGAAAACTAAATTTTACAACTCAAAAATAGCCTTTCATTATGATTGTGCCATAAACAGTAATCAACAAAGCTCTAACAGGTGACTTAAATCACGGTTAAGCGAATCGATATGGATCGAATTGGCAAAATTGGCATATTGAGATACGTTATTGATAGAGAAAAATGAAGAAAAAGTGACCGCCCTTTCGCCGATAGTCAATCGTAGTTACAAAAACTATCCTTGAGGGACGCGCGTGGAATTTTCCGCGCAAGTATTAAGAAGAAAGCATTTTTTTCTTTTGTATCGTAGAGAAAATAATTAACAGGAATAAAAAGGAATTTATAAAGTATAAAACGAATCGTCTAAATTATGCATCGGAAGGTAGCTGACTCGGGTCCAAATAGACCCAAGCATAAAATGTCGTGCGATTAGTCAAATCGTTTGTCGTCCGAAAATTAATGATAACTAATATGTCACTGCCTTTTTATTTGGAATTCCTATTTCGAAAATTGATTGGTATATTACATTTTTACATATATATATTTATGAATCGCTAAAATAGCAATTTTGTATTGCTGTCCAGTCGTTATATAGTAAATACTGTTTGAGCTTTAATGTTTTTGTATATATTTTAAAATAATGGCTATAAGTTCATTTTATTGTAGATCATTCATCGACGATCTTTTTATATTTAACGTTATCGTATGTTTTCTTTTTCGTGTTACAGGCTGGATGACGAAAAATTGGACCTCATTAATGTAAGTAACTTGTGAATTTTAATTAAAAATTATTCAAACGTAACCTATTGCTCTAATTGCATGAATGTTTCATTGAATTTATAAATTGTTCAACAACTGTTGGTAACAAATTTAAAGGGTGATTCTCAAACCTGATATAAGACGAAAATGAAAAATGAAAAAATTGCGTTTGACGCTTGGTTCTTCAGTTATTAACGTTTAAATATATCACTGTAGCCGAGCAAACCTCTTTACACTTAAGAAAATAGGTCACGTGAAGACACGGGGGGTACAGTGATTCTCAAACCCAATGTCACACAGTCGGTACATTATCTCGTATAAATTGCAGGAAAAAAGACATTTCTTAGAAACTAAGCTTTTCATGAAAACGTTTCATACAGAAAATTCTTTCGGAACGTGAGCACAGTAAATCTTGTCACAATTCATTTCAGGTGTTCCATTTAATTTCTGTTTGATTGTTCATCCGTTTTAAGGAAAATTGGCGAAACACAAATGGAAAAAGAGGAAAATATTTGTTATACAGTAGTACAACTGAATGTTTTAGGAGTAATACACTTGTTTATAGACAATGCAACGTTTAATATCTAAAAAGTTAAGAAACTTTATTAAATAACTAAAAAAAAAATTGTTGCTTTCACGAATTTCATACAGCATTGTAGCATAAGACTACATCAAAATATACTTTGTCAGTAAATTACCTAGCTAATGTAGGAGCCGAGGAAAAATTTGAGGAATCAAGCGGGAAATTGAACACCCGCGACCTCCGGGCACTACGTCCATTGCCAAGGCGTCGTTTTTCTTTCCTCTCTGTTATTTCTCTTTTTGATGGATATAAAGATCCTTGATCCTACACTAATCTAAAGGAAAAAGAGTTGTATCTAATATACTTCTAGGATATTTTAAAATTAACAATCTTTAAAATATTATTTATCAAAAAGTATTAAATAAGCAAATGATAAATAGTAAGTGTTAAACAGTAAAAAATTATTAAATAAATAAATATTAAATAACCATAGCCTGTGTTAGAATTTTAATGAATTAACCCTTAACCGGTCATGTAAATATTTCGTGCACAGTCATGTGCTGTCTGTGAGACTTTTCAAAAATAGGTAAAAGGTAAAATTCTATTAAAAGTTCCTGGAAGTCGACATAAGTTGAACTTAAACATTTATTCTTTTGTAGTGATACATTAACAGACGCGTGTTTTCAATAAGTTATAATGGAAAAGAAACTGAAAGCAACCAAAAAAGAAAGCAGCATAATTGCATATGATTATTTGAAATGCAATTATTTCAACATATTTTGGTGAAATATAAAACAAAAGAATCTGTTTCAATGAAATATGCATGAAAATACGATTATTTAAACGAACAGAAGCCATCTGAGAGACTGCATCGAATAAACAATTGTTCGTATTTCAACTGTCACACATCTGAATACACTGCAAATTAGGTGGGAGATAGGAGTCTAATAGTGTGGTAATTAGGTGGTATCAGAGGGTTGGGAGGCTGCTAGTTTTAGAATTATCAAGAAATTTATAAACGAAGCAGTCTCATAGACAACGCATGATCAGTTGAAAGTTAATAAAAAAGAATGTAATTGATAATAAATGTCATCTGTAACATCTAATCTTAAACAATATGTACGCTTGATGTATTGAAATGAAATAATTTCATTCGTTGCCAATATCAATTTAAAATGAACGAACTTAGAATATCAGTAAAAGTAATTTGCCACTTAATATTCTGGCTTTTCTCGTATAACCCTATGTGAAGGAGATTGAATCTCTTTCAGAGTAGTGAATGTAGGAAGAATCTCTTATATCAACGGAAAACAAGAACAGCATACTTGTAGAATACTCTTAAGGCTGCAGAAGTAATGCAATATTGTGATAAAGCAGAATACCATCCTTTCCATATACATATATTATATATGTATATAATATAATATAATATATATATATATATATATATATATATATATATATATATATATATATATATATATATATATATATATATATATATAGGTAGTGAGGAACGTGTTGTTTTGTCGAGATGCACTGACAATAAGACGCGAGCTGCACCTTGATAGAGGAGGAAGACAGAGTGAGTGAAAAAGAGAAGAGGGAAGCAACGGAACAAAACTAACGAATATAAAAGGTCGGCGAATAATTGAGTTTGCCTTGCTGGCTGCTTTTCTATTGTCGAGAAATTAATTTGTTTAATACAACCCCTTTATCAGTAGTGTTTGTACTACGGTAATATACAGGGTGCTAAAGAAAGGGACAGAAACGGCACACGATTAAATAACAGTATATGTATGCTCTTCGAAGCAGCTACGATAACAAAGCATTATCGACGAGAATCAGGAATATCTTTAGATAAATTCTTAACCCTCAATATCGCCACGCGACTTCAAAATTACATATTCATTTACCTATATTTTATTTTTTTATTGTTGTACTATTTGCATTGTTGCGTTATTATATTATGACCTCTAAATTTCTCTAAAATAATTATTAGTTCTTACTTTCTAATATTTTTGAAGATGTGAGATTGTAATCGACTGTAATATTTCTTCTCCTAAACGAAGAAGAATTAGGTTACAGAGAGTTAACTGCTTATAACTGAAAGAAAGGGATCCCAAGCGTAATTTCGTTCATCTCGATTATGGTTTTATTTTGGATTGTAGAATTACCCCTGAAAACTTTTTCCACTGGCTGTTGAACACCCTATACAGCGTAATGGAAAAGTTAATGGCAGCTTACAAGTTTTTCAATTATGTGTGTAATATGCAAATTTCTAACTAAATTATCTTCCTTAGTTTATGAAAAACCTAAATTCTAATTTGTCCCGAATTTCACGTTTCGGCTTGTAGTTTACATAGAGAATTGGATACGCGAAAATGGATAAATAGTTCATTCTGAAAATAAATAAATAGTAATTTTTATATGAAATTTAAACAAATTCCCTTTTAAAAATATAAAAGTTTCTCCAATCTAAACTATTTCCAATAGTTATACAAAATATTAGACTAAATAGTTTCACCATTTCCAGCCTTAATGACAGTTTTCACCTCTTTAGTATAAATGATTGTCGATAAAAAAAAAAGTATATTCAAAAAATATATAGCTTTTTTAAGAACATTCCCTCCTTTCACAAATGCAAACGGAGAAATCTAAACGAAAGTGTTATATTAAACAAGTAATGTCACTAAAAAGATTAGAGAGGTTAGAAGATCTAAAATAGAAATCGAGTGAAATGATTAAATTTTCTTAATAACTTATATGAATATCGTATAATAACTATTCATTCTTTTATTAAAACGTTATCATTGAATTATGGAAAATATTTGATTACACGAATGTTATATCGTCCCTAATTGTGCTATTATACATGAATTATTCAACGACCTCAAATTTCCTCGTTTGTTTCAATATAAAATGTCCCCTTTCTCATTTCACTAGTTAAAAAATTATAACAATTTTAGTATTAACTATTAATACAAATTATTTCATGATAGATGATTATAATTAGTCGGTTCACAATGTTCATTTACTAATTTATCAACGTAATGGTCATTCATAATTTACCTAACTCTTCTATGAATAATATAACTTATTACCTTATTTAGCAAAATATGAAAAAATAATTCACTCAGTTTCTCAATTAGTAAAAATTAAAAAGAAATGTAATTTCATTTCGTACAAATATATTACTTAAATTGTAACGTTATTTTAATAAATTTTTATAGTTTGTTAAAAAAAGAAGGAAATTTGCAAAATTTCCATGCTTCATTATACCATCTATAAATGTTTTTTCATATTAAAGTGGAAGCGAGATAAAGCATAACACGGTTTAGAAAAGTTGTTAACGAGGAGTACCGTTGTCAGTATAGTCAGGTGAAAAAGAAAAAAAATAATAAAGGACACTGAAATTAAGCATTCCGTGGTGTTTGAGGCACCACTTGTTCGGTTCCGTTTTAATTATCAGGCGCTTGCCATTAGACCAATATTAATGATGCACGCTTGTTCAAGCGCAACGCCCTATTCGCAGCACAGCTAGCCAACGATCGTTTGTTTAATACACAGGCAAAAGTTGATATCAGCCGTTTCTTCTTCTCGAAGTCTCACTATTTTATAATGTGAAAATAAAAGAAGAACTTATTGTTTCGCGGCTCAAAAAGATATAAAGAAACTTAAGCACGTGTCAATTATAAAAAATTATCGCTTTTTAATAAACTATATATTTAATTTACAGTATTTCATTGTAAAAATAAAATCTGAAAGAATTATATAATTATAATTATTAACGTAGTATATATTTTTAAGGAAGATCTTGTTTGTACGTAGTTGAATCTTATGTTAAAAAATATGCATGGACACATTTAAAGATAAACGTATAATTAAAGAAATAAATAAATTGAAACTAAACTTTACTTTTGAATTATTTCAGAATACCATTTTACCTGAAGCAGTGCATTTTTGGGAGCGAGCACTCATGGTCCGTGAAACAAAGAGCACGATCAGGTTGAGCAGGTAATTTCGTTTATTAATTTGCTGCAAAATTTAAATAACATCGAAAGTGCAGCCGAGAAGATGATTCCTTGTTCAAGAATAATTTGAAAATGTAGAACGAAAGTTTCTTTACATGAAGCTTTGTGTTTGAAGAACTTCACTTACATGAACAATTTATTACTTTTATATAAAAACATTATATTCTACATCTCTGGCCACTTTTCTCAGATACATTCTTTATTTGTTTAATTCAATTCAATAGGTACGATTATATTATACCAGAAACTGTGAATTTTAACACATTACTTACCGGCAATCGATTTGTAGGCTTCATACTGCCAACGTTAATCGACCAGTAGCCTATAAATCGGCTTTCTTCTTAAATCTGTTAGACACGGTAGTAGAAAAATTGTTAACAAATGAATAGAAAACCATTTCGTCACCTTAATCTTTTGCATATTGTAATTAACAATTCTTAACAATCTACAAAAGAAAGAATGTCTTAAGTTTACATTTATTTCACACGTTTCTACGTGATTGTCAAAACCTCCAATATTGCTGAAGAATTCAAGCTTGAACTGATCGGTCTGTTAACACCTTAATTCACAGTCGGTAAGTAATGTATTAATATAAAATATTAAAAGTTCTATTCCCATATTATAACTGTATAAATATGCTAAATCAAAAAAATTTATTTTTTATTTATTCTTTTTATTGATTATAAAATATGAATATATAGTGATTAATGATGACATTTAACTAATAGTACACTTTAACTCACGATTACGAATTTTTAATATATCATTTAAAAAAATGGATTTTTCTAAAAATTAATTATATAGGGAAATACCAATTTCCACATTTAAACCATTTTTCTATCTATAATATAATAGTTTCTGAGATATTACATCAAATATGTCTTGACATTCCAACTTTAAGGACCTGTTTTCACCTCCTTAACATAAATGATAGGCGATAAAAAAAAGATGCGTGTCGAATATGTTTTTTTTAAATTTACATTACTTGTAAATTTCATAAACATCGATGAGAGACACTTGAAAACCTTCCCCCGTCAATGTTTTCTAACTTTTTTTTTAGATCGTACCTCACCTCAACACCTGAAAGATTTACTGCCCCCTGTAGCATAATACTGAAACAAGTTCTGAAAAAATATAACATAGATAGGTACTTCAAATGAAAAGGGAATAATGGATAAAACTGTTTTCTTTACCTTTTTCAATGAATATAAATTTTACGTTACACTTTCTTGTATTATAAAACAAAATCGAAACTCAGAGTTGCAAGATCGATAATTTATTACCGATGTTACGATTTGTTAACTATATCGGTGATGAGGTGACAAATGCAACATCATTTTCTAATTACCCTTCCACAATATTCCAATTGCTTCTCTGTGGTTTGCACGCTCCATGTTGGGAAACATTGCTATAATTAATAAATATGCAATTCTTTAATTAATTACAGATCAGTGTTTTTCTTATTAAGTAACCCTCCTAATAATTCCCGTTTTTGGGAGAGGGGCATAACATTTTGAAATATAAAATATTATTCTGAACTGATTTTTGTAAATAAATATGTAACTAATTAAAATAATATGGAATCATTTTGATAATTTATATTTAAATTTTTTCATATCTAAAATATTCTAACTGTAACGACACAAATAATAATGCCTAAATATTCTAACATGTAAATTAAAGGAAAAACAATTGCAATTAGTAGCGCTTTTGATATAGCGCGTTGTTATTACAAATAATGTAATCAGTTCAAGAATTTGAATATATACATACTATTTTGTATGCATGTTCGTACACAACTGTCGTTGTCGCATTTATTTGCACAATGACCAAAATGCTAAGGTAGAACCGTATGAATATGCATTCTGCACCTATTTCCGTTTGCGTAACAATTTATCTGACGTATTGCAATAAGCATAAACACACTATTTATGTCATTCGTATCTTGTGAACACGTTTCGTTGCAATGTTACTAATACACACTCGTTGCATACTTATAATAATTCAGATACTTGTTGATATTTTATTAAACAGAAAGGTAATATAATGTTATCGTTAATTTTCAATATTTCATGTTAATCTATCGCTTTCCAGTGAATTTCAATTTTAATTTGCCTATGGTTATCGTTAATATTAGTATTTCTGCATATTATAGAAAAATTATACACTAACCTTCCTCTCTTATCGTTCAAATAATTCAATAAGAACAACAAGTGAAACAATTTTTTGAAAAGTGATTTTTCGTAATAGAATGAAACGAAAATCAAAAATAAGAAAATTCTAAATCTGATACCCTTGTTAGTTACGAACATTTGAAGAATCAGTTTAAGAATGTTTGAGCCTCAATAATCAATTCTAGAATACTCATTGTGTACATTCAATATTATATTTAACATGAATTTGATTTGTAAATTTCAATTTCAATTCTACTTTCATAAATATACATAGATATATAGTATCTAAGTTCGTTATGTGCCTTAAAAAAAGAAAGAAATATTAAAAGCATCAGAGTTTAAAGCCAGTGTATCTTAAATTAAAATTAAAATTAATTTTTAAACTTTTTTAAAATTGTTTATATTTACATGCACTACCGGTTAAACTCTTAGAAAAGTTAAGGTACTAAAAAAATTTCGGAAGAAAATTAGCCTCGTTAAGAAATTTTTATCAAACTTATCATTCGAAACCATCTATATCAGACAAATTGCTACTGATCTTCACAACGTTAACTTCAAGTTTATAAAGAATTAATAATAGTTTTAATATTAATGAAAAGTTGCAGGTGATCTGATACTTTTAACCGACAGTACATGTATTTTCTTGGTTTCTACGAATTTCAAGACACCCACTAGGTGAATTGGAAATAAAAACATCTACGCGACAAATCAATTTTATACGAGCCTCCTGGGATTTTCAGTGGCTTTTAACGTCCTGACTGGGCTTCGATCGTATGTAAAAAGACGAGAATGAATTCGAGAGTGAAGCTGGTGAATAGGTGGATGAGTGGATGGGCTTCCGCGGTACGGAAGAGAAGCCATTGCATTATTCAACAAGAGCATATTGAACACACGCTAGACTACTTAGAAGAAAGCATTTCTTATTTCTGCACAAACTCTACGCGATGTCCTGATAATGCAAGTTTATCCCATCAACGCGTATAAGTACACCTAAAATTTCTAAGGGCCAGCATTGGATCATAAAACAATTCTTCACCAGTTTCTCATTTTTACCAATCGTGATTAAATAATTATTAGAAACGAATTCTTCTTTCGTGAATTTAAATTGTTAATCTCTTGAAGTGCTTTAATTAACCGTTTGAATATGCAACGCAAAGAATGGTTTTTCTTTTCTTTTTTTATCGGGATATCGTTCAGCGTATAATCTCTGTGCGATCGTTGAATTACGCCTGCGCTTTCAGTTAATCAACACCATCATAATCTTTTCGTCGGTAGTGTAAATTATTATGAGAAGTACATACAGAAAGATCCCAAAGATTATTAACTGTATCGTTAGATCCAATAACAGTGAGAATTTATCAATATCACGGACACTGTACGAAAGTATAATATGCGAAAAAAATTATTCATTTATAATTTTTATGAAAATATTATTAAATTTCCAGAAATTGATAAAAAATATATGCATAATAAGTATTCGTACACTTCTAATTTTACACCAAAAACTATAAACTTTAATACATGAGTGCAACACAAAAGACAATTTATTTGCAATTTTAATATATAGTTTAATCGCTTTAAACCTTTCCGGCGTTGAATTTATTAAATTTCTGGTTATAATACTGGAAATTTTATTTCATTCTTTTAGCACTACATTTTTCAAATCTTGTTTCAAAGAAATGCGATAATTTCGATTTTTTTCTTTTTACACGGACTGTACATATAATTATTCATTACTTTAAAGTCAGTTCTGTACCTTGTTCACGTCCAGATTTATCGCTCTACTACCAGTTCTTAACAGACTAGGGACGGTGAATACGGATCTCTGTCACGAGAGAGCCAAGGGAGAGATAGAACCTATGTATATTAGTTATGTACATGCACAGTCTGTCTGAAAAATAAGTAGATTACCGATCTACAATTAATTAAAACACTAATCGTATTATCATACTTACATTTTATTCAAAGTATGTTCATTCGGCAGCAATACAACGCTATATATGATTAAATCAGTGAATGAATAAATTTCTGGAGATCCGTTTTAGGACTCATTTTGAGTATTCTTGTTATGGCTGCGTGTATAGTTGGAAACTCGTCGCAAGAAGTCTCGAAAATAAGAAATAATCACAGGAAACCAAAAAGCAGGAGAATATGGTGGATTGACAAACACTGATATTTATTTTTTTATGAAAAATTCACATACAACCACGTTACCATAAAAAAAATATAGGATCATCCAATTTACACGCCAATACGTTTCTTTTTAATAAAACACAAACTATTTGAAATATTTTGGGACAGAATATCAATCAAATATGCATCACGACTGCGTCTGCAGACATTTCAATTATCGAAATTTTCAACAACATTTTGTCATGCTGCTGGAGTTATTTCACAAATTTCAACTCGAATGTTGTTCTTTAAATCATTAAGTATTTTTGGCTTGTTAGCGTAGACTCGACTTTTCAGAAAATCTAATGATGTTAAATCACATGATCTTGGAGACCAATTGAAATCTGCATTTCGTGAAATTACAGGTTGACGGCCGTAAAAACTGAATGTTTTCTCAAGTTGTGTGACACCTAGCATTGTCTTTCTGGAAATAGACACATCAATATGACTCAATTCTAACCATAAAAAGTCACTCAATGTCGAGTAGTATTGTTCAGCATTTACAGTAATAGTGTTTCCAACAACATCCTCAAAGATAAATGGTCCAAGGATTCCATTTGCTCAAAATGCACACCGAACAATAACTTTTTATGGATGTAGAGATTTTTCATGAATAACACGAGGAGTTTTGTCACTCCAGATACGACAATTTTGATTATTAACGAATATACCCATTGTAAAATGAACTTTACTGTTAAATAAAATTTCACTTGAAAAGAACGAAACAAAGAACGGCCATTTTCATAATAAGTTTGAATAATCTAAATGCTTAGCTGGAAAAAAAAGCAGCTCATTTCATTTGAAAAGACATAACGTGTAAGCATTAGGCGTTGCATTTGGGTGACCCCATGCATTATCATATAAGGAACTGATTTCTTTTGAAAAAGGACAGGAATGTCCAAGGCGATTCCCTAAAGCAGATCTCCTATTTATTTATTGATTTGATCGTGTGTAATGTTAACGAATAAAATGAATTATTACATCGGCAATCTCGTTATTTCTCAGATAAATTGTGTAGATGGTGAATCCTATGAAGCAATTAGTATCATTTCTGAACGATAGATTGTGTAGTGATTAGTATTATCGACAGATAATAAGACGGTGGATCGTGTAGTGATTACAATCGATACGTAACGTATAACAAGAAATGAAAGTAGTACACAATTGTTAAAATCAGTAAAAAGGATTTAGAAAAAAAAACGAAAAGAAGTTATCGCTCTGTGGCATGGTTTCGTTTCTGCCATACGATTTTCTTTTATTGAGTTGGGCAGATCCAATAAGGATTACGAAGACCAGATGAAATAGCAGAATGGGATAGGATAGCGTCTCTCGTAGGATTTTCTCAGATCCTCTTCCTTCGATTCATAAATATCCTTCGGGCTATAATACCTCGCTGAAAAGGCTCCCATGAGTATCTATGCGATATTCACTATCGAAACAACTTCTTTCAGCAACATATTTACTCCTTCCTGTTTATAAATACCTTGTATTCTTAGAACGTGTAAGAAATGTACTTTATCACGTTTGATATACTTGTAGTTAATCAAAATGAAGTGAAAATAATCGAGAAAGCTTTTTCTCCTGATAAGTTTGTTTTCTGTTTATTGAAGAAAAAATTTTGACGAACCTCTATAGATGATTCTAAAAAATTCAATATTTATTTATTCAACTAGGACATGTTTGTATATTAATCCTCATTCGTCCCTCACTTTCACATCTTCATATGACCTTCGGTGTCAATTTGACACGATGGTAAAAAAATGAATGAAATGAAAAGGTGAATAATTAATTTTGTAAATTCTTTTATTGAATATAAGAAAATAAATATTAGCCTGTGTGTAACTGACGAAAGATTAGGAGCCTGAGGAACATGTATGTGTGATTTTATGTATGGTTGCATAGAAAATATAATGTTATTTACAGCTCTAAAGGTATTGTTTGCCAATAAAAATACGAAATATATATGCTTCATTAAAAAAAAATTAAAGTCAAAAGGCTTCAGGAAATATTTCCTACAAATGACCTAATAATACAAACTTTAACTGGAAAATTGTGTCAAATTGACACGAGGGACGAATAAGAGTTAAGCGACGCGCAAACACAGTTGTCAGCTTCGTGAGATATTATACTTCGTTAATATTTTATATGAACCATCGCTTTAATATGTACATATATACTTCCGTGCATGAATCACTAGACGCTTGCTACTTTTAGAAATTACATTTATTGAGATTAATTTTTAACAGCATCGTACAAAAATACTTTACTTTATAACTGAAATAATTACCGTTAATAAGTGTTAATTTAATTTTGTAAATACAGTGTAAATTTATTCGTAATCTGAACGTATGATATTAATCGTACTGTTCACACTTAAATTCTAGTTTTATTTTTTTATGTTGTATCTTGTTTCACGCGCGTCCATTATTACTGTAAGATTAATAAGAGTATTTTTCATTAATGAAATAAAATAAGTTTCCAATCATTAACGAACAAAATTCGCTAACGTTTCATCAGATTAAGTTTAATCATCCAACACGGCACACATTTCTCTGAGAGGAAGTTTAATCATCGAATAGAGTACAACGTAAAACTATAGTTTAATTAAACTTCCATGAAGTTAATTCAGAGTAAAACAGTTGAAATATACATCCGGATTGGCTATTTATTAGTTAGTTGAATCTTTAGTAATGTTAGAAAATTGACAGTTTATGTCTAATGTTCATTTGACTATTTGAAGTTTTAATTTTTGTATTATAAAAGCAAGTTCCAGCATAAATAGTACATAATGTTGAGCAATCTTTTTTTTATTAATTGCGATTGATGAAGGGTGTAATACGATGGTTACTGTTTATACCAAATTATTTCTACATTTTTACTACTTTTACTATTTTTTTAAATCCTAGTGAAATGGAAAACCATGTACATTTAAATTGAATTTACTGTATCTAGTATTAATTATTGCAAATTGTGAAAATGAATTGAAGAAAAGGTTACTTCATACAATATCTTTTATTATAAAACTATAATTCTACATTGTAGCAATAATATACAAGAAATCAGTGTTCCCATAACATCACAAAATAATACTTTCTGGACATCCAGTGAAATGGACAATTTTATATTGTTTTTCTACACTGTAATGGTAATGGCATCATTAAATAAACATTAAATAGTTAGTCTACCAAATTCCACGGTTGTCGAAATCAATTTATATACATAATGTAAGATCAATCCGAGGATTCTCTAGCTCGAAAATTTGTAACACTAAATCAATGAAATCTCACAACTGCTTCTCCATAACTTCCACTTTTATACGACTTTCCGTCATGTGCACTCTCTGCAATATTGGTTTCATCTTCCTTCTCTTTCCTTTTTCCCCGTTTCTGAAAATCTGCCAACGTCATAAGTCCTATCGAGGTGGATATACTTTCGAGTTTTGTTGGATTTACAACATCGATATCGTTTTAACGATGGATCTAAGAAAATTGAGTACACTATTAGTTCGTAAGAAACGGATGCTATCCCTAGATATTTAAGCAGTTTCTAGACAATTCACCATTCCTTTGCGAAATCTTCTATTTCCCATTTTCTTCTCCTTATACCAGTTATCGCGGGAACGAAGGGACGGGTAAAACATTTGGACCGGCCTTCCATTGCCGACATCAGGCACATTCATGCCGAGATAAAATCTCGCAATTTCAGGGCCTTCGAGAAGCTGCTGATACATGTTATCTGAAGAAATTGCGTGCACTTTTGTCCTCTCTTAGAGTAAAAAAGCTTTCGCAAAAAAATTCTGTTTTACAATGATACATGTAAATTTTAATAACTTTCTAACTTGTAGGTAAATCAAATTTTCTAACATTTTCTTGTTTAGTTTACTAATTTACTTTAGAAAAATAAAACAAAATATTTATGCAAATGATTAAGGAATTCGTTAATATTTCACTTTATTTATGTATTTACGAACTGTTTTACTATTTATCAATTTCACGTGTGCTTCAGAAAATGCGAAAGTAATCAAGTCTTCGTCAAAGATCATCACACACATTGCATAGACACCTGCCGTCCCACTACAATGTGCGGTGAAGTAGTCGTCCCTGAAGATCATCTCGACGTAAGAAATGAATTGATAGTTTTAACACGTTAAGTGCCATGTCGATTTTGGTCGACTTCTCGTTCAACGGTTCTGTTTCGAAAATTTTACAAAGAATGTTACAATAAACTTAACGAAGAATATAATAACTTTATAACATCTGCAAAGAATGAATGATAAGGTATTATTTTTTAAATTTGAAACTGTCCATTTTTCAAAACTCAACGCCGCTTAAACGAAAAGTCTAGCGTCGGTTTACATGCACCGGCGTGGCACTTAGTGTGTTAATTGCGATTGAATATTGAAATTTTATTATCGTTTACACGCACATATTGTTAAAAAAAAAAAAAGAAGAAGATGGCACAGTAGAACTTCTGTAACTCGAAAACCTCTATGAGACTAGAATTTTGTTCATTCCCTTCCGCTCTGTTGCAAAAACCTCTTCAAAACGAAATATAATGGGTGGACCAGTTAAATGGAATCACCTACATATTTGCATTATTTGTTGCTATATAAAAAATTCTCCTTCTCAGGAGGAAGTTGCACTGTTTAGCGTATTAACAATTGATGGACGTTAATTGTTTTGTTATTGTGCAAATTTCCTTATATATTATATATTTAAAAGAAGAAAGAAATGTAATATATTTATTTAATATTTAGGTTTGCAGGACGTGCAATGCAACAGGGCATAATTGCGGTATAGCAGAAGGAAGCAAAGCAGGCCCGGGAATAGATGGGGCCGATTTTGTCTTTTACGTGTCCGCAATGCAAACAGAAAGGTGTCATAAGGGATTAACAGTGGCCTATGCTGCACATTGTCAACAAGAAGCAGCATTAGACCGGTAATTTATTTACTTACTTACTGTTCATTAATATAATAAATATAGTAAAGTGTAAAATTTCTATAAGTTGCAACATGAAACTCTTTCGGTTTGGCTATTTTCTCGTTTTCAATAACCCGTTGTACATGTATGCACAAAATGAAACAACACTATTCAGTTGTAGCTATTACTAATCTTCAAGAAAATAATATAAACTTTATTTAACAATCGTAACATGTACGTTGCAATTATTATAATAAAAAATTAATAACTATAAAACGAACTTTCGGTACTTGGGTACACTCTTTTCTTATGTTGTTGAGAAGATAATAATCAGAAATAATACAGAGCCTACAAAATTTAAAAACAATCGTCTAGAATGTGCATCAAAAGATAGCTAACTTAAGTTTAAACCGATCCCGGAATAGTCTTCCATGTGTTATAAAATCTTACATGTAATGTGTACACGTTAACTGCAAAGTTTCATAAAAAATAACCCCTGAAGTTAATTATAACAGTTGTTTCATACGTCTGCAATAAATACTTATTATGCACGTATGACTTATACGTATACTTACTGTAAACGTCATATTCCACGCACGATAATACAATAATTGGGTCTCTGAACACAAGAATTTAAAATGCGTGCAACGAGTCAGTTTCGAAATAAATTGGAAGTGACAAAAATCTTACGGAGAGGATAGATTATATCATAGTATTTAATGGTTTATTAAAACCTTTGAAATTTTTATACGTATAATGATAGCTATTAACCCGATATAACACAATTTTTCTATGTTTATGAGAAGGAAGATTGCAGCTGGTGACAATTTTAGATTTTGACAAATATTAAGAAACAAAAATTAGTAAATAACATAAAGGAAATAACTGGTAATAATGTAATAATGCAACGAAGTAATAGTATAACAGTAAAAGAAAGAAAATGTGACATATAAAATACTGATGAATGGATATGTAACTTTTAAATTACATAGCGCTATAGAGAGTTAATAATATGTAAAGAAATGTATTGATTATATTGTTGAATTTGTCCCTTCTAATTTATCTTTTTCTTTTCTGTTGAAATGTAACCCTTTCGGTGCTATGGACGTGTAAACGTGTCTAATAATTGGTAGAGTTTGTTTCATAAATAATAGTTACTGTATAACGTTCCTAAAAAGTGTGCAACACCGAAAGAGTTAACGTTAATGAAACATGGTCTGATTTTTTCCAGACCTATAGCTGGTCACGCTAACCTGTGCCCGAAAAGTATCAGCACAAAGCCACAAGAGCTCGAAACGCTGTTAAGCACCGTAAAGCACGAGATATTGCACGCCTTAGGATTTTCTGTAAGTTTGTACGCTTTCTACCGAGACGAAAATGGTGAGCCTAGAACACCCAGAAGAAGCGACACAGGAAAGCCACTATTAAATGAAAAGTAAGTGTATTTCGTTCTTTTCTTATTTTTACTATTTATTATTATTTTATAAAAAGTATCCTTTACTCGCATTGTTTCCACTTAATAATTAACATATTTCGATATTTGAAATTTTTGTTTGATGCGGTATTACTGTATATTATATATACCTATCCCTCGATTTATAGGGTTTTGAAAATAACGAATTTTCAAAAATAAAAACTGTTAAAAACAAAAATCTGTGCTGCGCACATATTTGTACTATCATTTTTTTAGTACTGTTTGTTTATTGCCATTGATATTAAACCTACAACAGCAAATTCCTCTTTTTTTTATACACAATATTGGAAAAACTAAATTATGGAGAAACAGTGATAGAAAAATCGCAAGTAATCCTTAAAAGGAAAAGCTTTATTGTTATAAGAAAATGAAAACCCTGATTTAATTAATTAACTAATTTAGTATTTAACTTATTTTATTTATTTTACTTTGAAATAAATGAATTTAATTAAATAACTGACTAAATTATGCACATTTTTATTTTTTTTAGGTTTATTTTTAGGTTTATTTTTTTTAGGTTTACAATTTTTTATACAAAGAGTTATTATTTCGATTTACACGGTATTCTGAGGAATCGATCTTGCGTGTAGTTGGGAGGATAGGTGTATTTAATTCACACATGTGATCCAAACTATATCAAACCACGATTAACTAGTTCATTCGCATTCTAATACTCGAATATCTAAGAAACTATTAGTTTTAAAATAAATGTACCTTATTATTAGTATTCTTGTACTCAGAGTTTGCTATCCCGGCGAATTTGACTGTAAAACATCGTACATTCATAGATAATTAATTTATTGAAAATATTAAATCTATTTTAAAGTACATCAATTTCAATTGGAAAATCTTATTACATGTTAATCATATCTATCGCGATAGTATTCGTTTTCATCAATTCGAAGTAATAATGATACCTTAGTAGATGAGGAAACACTGTTAACACTTGATGCTCATTACGTATAGGTTACAAACGCATCAATGGAGCGAAAACACAATCAAGACCATAGTCCGGCCATACTGGCAAGTGCATAATGGTTACGTGGAAAGGTCAATGCAAATGATAGTCACACCCAAAGTTCGTGCAGAAGTTCAAGCTCACTTCAATTGTCCAGAACTAGAAGGCGCGGAATTAGAGGACCAAGGGGAAGATGGCACGGCTCTGACTCATTGGGAAAAACGAGTTTTCGAGGTACATTATTCGTAACAATAAAACTAATTTACTTTAAACAGAACATCGCGCTAACCTGAATTGCCACTTTATTAATATCTAAGTCCTTCACATTGTTGCTAATGTTCGTCGTGGGTCTTTCCTCGTGTGCATCTCATTATTTTTCCCTCTCAAATCAGTGTTTTCCCATTTGCAAAATGAAAAGAACCAATCACCGCGTAGCATTAAACACTTAAAATGAACATTCAAGTAACCAGAATCAAAAAGAAATTAAGAACACAATGGAGAAACAAAGAAACGAAGAAAAATCCGAGCTTTGAGTGATCGGAGAATCTGTATGATCAATAAAGTATCACAAGAGTTGTTAATTCATTGCAAATATTTCCACACTTCGAACTTGTAGATAAAACAATTTTCGACAGTGTACATATTTAGTTTAGATTTCTTAATTCTTTATTTAAGCAATTTTAACTCCTTGCCTTACAATTTTTTAGTCATTACATACACTACCGGCCAAAAGTTTGGAGTCACTTGCGATTTTGTATCAAAATCAAATATGTCGGTAAATTTTGGAATGATCCATAGTTAACATATCAGAATTTAACAAGTTGAATTATATTTTAAGAGATTTCAGCATTTTCTTATGTCCACAATACTAACATACCGCTATTGTAGAGTTGTATTATACAACATTACATGAAAATGGGAAATAGTAATTCAATTTTTGTAATTTTCTAATAAGGCTTTTTCTTAGATCGTTAAACAGTTGGCATTATCACGATACGTAATCTATGTCCTGCTTTTCATGGCCATATTGACGTTTTGGGTCAGTTATTATACCTGTACAAGCTAATGAGAAAGCCAAATTGCTTGAACATATTGATCTCTAATAAATCTCGTCTAAATTTGAAGTACAATAATAATTTTAAAGTTCTGCGTTGTTTTTGTACTAACGTAAATACTTTCGAAAAATTGACAGAAAATTAAATTTAAATAATAAAATTATATTTTCTAGTTAAATTTGTTATATGTTTTTGCATTTACTATAGTCGAAACGCGATATAATTTTATGTGTGATCGTTCCATGTATCTTATTTTAAAATGAAGAATCTTGTTGAATGACTATCTTATATGATAAAAATATATGTTTTACAATGCTTGTTGATTTAGAATGAAGCAATGACAGGAACGCATACTCAAAACCCAGTTTATTCAAGAATTACCCTCGCCCTAATGGAAGACACTGGATGGTACAGTGCCAACTATTCAATGGCTCAAGAATTGGGATGGGGTAGAAATCTCGGTTGCGACTTCGCGATGAAATCTTGCAAAGAATGGATATCTTCGAAATCGTCACGACTTTCGTAAGTACCTATAACAGCATTCTAAAATGTAGTTTTAGAAATTAATTACAGCGATGATAAATCAAATTTATAGGTAAGTTGATACAGTGAAATCAACTTGCATAAAAAATTCAAGAATCTCAAATATTTCAACAATTATTTATCATGTATTAAATTCATCGGTGATAATACATTTTAGTCTTTAATAGATGATTGTTGAAATATTTGACTGTTTTGAATTTTATGTACATATGTACAAGTTAATTTCACTGTGTCAACTTGCTCTTTGTATAAACTCTATTTCGATCTCCCGTATTTTATGAAATAGTTCCTTTAATTAACACTACACAGAGTACATACTCATGATACATTGTTGAATAAAATGGTATACACTGTATGAAATTATAACAAATACACAGTGAGGAGCGTAACTGAGCCAACGACGACGCTCTTTATAGAAATTACTGTTTGTTGCTGTATAAAGTAGATAATAATAAAAAAGACACATAGTTAATATATTTTTTATAATTACATTATACTTAAATATATTTAAAATTTTCTAAATATTTATTTATCTATAATAATAAAAAGTAAAAGACAGTTTTGCGCCATATAACAAATGAAAATTTACATTAAGTATTTGTAAGATCTATCATATAAAAATCATTAATTTAGTGCAAAGTAGAGGTGAATCTATTCATTAATACAAAAAAGGTAACAATTTTGTTCATTTATATACATATTCTTTTTTCTTTTCAAGAACATTGTTACGATTCTTTCTAATTAAAATTGTATTGTTCCTTTAATAATTAAAGATTGTTTGCTCTATTCGTTTAATTTATTAGAATATTAATTAAAAATAAATGATTTAATTTAATATACAGCATTATTTAGTATTCTATCGAGTTATATTAAACTTTTTATATTAAATTTACTGTCGAGTTGTTTATAGTGCTCTATTGTTTTATTGAGCAGTGTAATAAATATTTTGTTGTAACGCAAAAATGTTTCAAAGATAAGATTAGTGTTTTTACATTATACTATGACGAATATCTACTTAATTATTATTTTTTTATCTACTGTTATTGATGATTGAAATACGTTACACATAATTAATCAGAATATTTCCTTACTTGCAACATTACTTCAATAATTCTTATTTAAATTATTACTTTACAACATGCTTAAATGTTAATTATTTGATTATACTGCTTCACTATCGGATAGAATACAGGAGTAAGTATTTAGTTACATTTAAGGTGTATTTAATTTTGTAAAATTTTCTATTTTATCGGGCAACAAGTATTCAATATTTTAATTACTGTGTCTCAGAGGAAAATCTATACATCCCTTCTGTAACAAAGTGAAACAAGATCCGTTACAGACAGAGTGCACCGATGACCGAAGTTCAGTGGCACTGTGCAACCTAATTAAATATCAACAAGCTTTACCCAAAAAATACCAGGTATTAATTAAATTATTTTCTTGCAAAAGTAACTTTCCATTATTTAATGTATCTAGAATGTCTTTTTTTCTTTTTGCAAATAATGTATTAATTATTCAAAATAAAAAAAAGAGGTATGAGACTGTAGACACTTACATTATTCACTGTTTAATCGATAGAATAAAAACTGGTTAATCGACATAAGATCTGAGAATAATTCTTTCGATAATATAAAATGAATACGTTGGGTAACATAAGTGAATTTTTTCGCAATTCATTTAATATTACAAAAAAAGGCGCAATACGTAGAATACGTCTAGTCTTTAAGAATGACACTAAAGCGTTACTTATACCGCAAACACTGAACTTAGCTTATGTGAATAATTGAGAAATGAATGGATTGACTGTAATTAAAAGGCAAAAAATATTCACTTGACAAAAAAAAAAAAAATCTTTTTATTTCATATTTGAATGAAACGAACAAAACTCTCATGGAAACGAAGTGTTGCATATTCCGAATAATGTAATTGTTATTTAAGAAGTGTTTCTGTAATCTGTTTATCTTAAAAATCTTATACTCTTTTCTTTCTCATTTGTTTAATTATTTTACGTTTTTGTAAATCGTTCAATTATTGCTTCTAGAAATTTTACATTGATAAAATGTTGGTACACTTCTATATATAAAGTACCCTTATATTAATTTTCTATTCTGCAGAACTTTGACTCGATTCCTCATGTACCACCTGGAGAAGAACAGTATTATGGTGGTTCAGTATCTCTCGCAGATTATTGTCCGTACATACAAGAATTTACATGGCGAGCTCGAAATATAGTTGTTAGAGGCTCCCATTGTCTGTACGAGGAAAATAACCCCCGTAAGTTTTATCATTGGTTATTATACTATATAATTAATAAGAATTTGATCGATTTCTGTGTCACTTAATATTTACCTTTGATTTTGCAAATTAATTACAACGGACAGAAATTTGCAACAGTTTTATAAAATAATTATAAATTTTTATAATTAATTATATCAGTAATTATATCAGTAATTATAGTAAAAATGCATCTGTTAATAAAATTCATCTACATCACTGGTTGCTACCGAAAAATATTGATTAGATATACTAGATATCTGGTGTGAATGTTTAACTCGTGATTGTCTTTGAAATTATTAATTATTTGATCAAATATTTTAAATGCAATTTACTCTAAGAGAAATTTTTAGTGTCAATATAAGGGAGTAGCAGAAAGTATAAAAATTCTAAGGAATGTTTTTTAGTGTAAAAATAAGGAGAAAGCGAGAAAAATAAAAAGTTCGAATGTAGGCGAGCTTACAATAGAAAAAGTTGTACCATTAGTGGCCATTGACTACATAATATTAATATATATATGTTATTCATTGTTAAAAAGTTTTCTACGTTTTACATATATCATAACTATTATTTTATAATATATATATATATAACAAGTGAAACATATAACCTACTAATTTAATTGCTCTATTTTTTGTGCAGACCCGGATAAAAATTTTGCTCTAGAAAGGTATGGTCCACATTCGAGATGCTTTGATCATACGAATCAAATGTGGGAAGAGAGAACATGTAAACAAGCTCGACAATGGCAGCATTGGGGTTCTGGATGCTACCAGTACAAATGTGAAGCTGGCAGATTGCACATTGTGGTCAGTATTATTTACGTTTTAAATTAATTGTATTACTAAAAGCATATTATTTCTATTACAAGATAAATTGTATGTATTTAGTCCCTTAAAACGCATAGAATTAAATAGACCATTACTTAATTATAGGTTGCAAACTACACATACACATGTTACCATGCCGGTCAAGAAATCGCTATTAGAATACTGCAAAGTACTTGGCTTCATAAAGGTGCTTTAATTTGTCCTTCATGCCGAGACATTTGTCAGGTAAGAATTCATATTATACTATTAATTTTTTTTATTTAATAACGTTGTATATACTATCGCAAATGCCGTGTCGGAATTTTCATTGTGTTACAAACTTGGATCGCGTCAAGGAAACTCGATTTTTATCAACGAAGCCTAAAAAGATCTTGGAATGTTTATTTCTAAAGATTAATAAATAAGACTCAGCTAATAATTTAGATTCGGCACTCGGACTGCCTATAGATTGAATATTGTTGATCGGTTGGTGTTTGAAATAATATTAGCTAGAATTTTGGAAAAGGTGAACTTTGTATGCACGGAGCTAATTCTGAAAATTGGAAATTGGCAAAATATAAAAATTGATAATTGATCATAGGACGGTTCTTAATTAAAGGAAGAGAGCGTAGAAGTAGCAGTGGAAAGATGACGTGTCGGATTTTTGGAAATTTCCAGTAGAAAGGGGGTCATATGAGAATTAAAAAAAAAAAAATTGATTTGACAATTAGATTTGGTACAATGGATGACAAAGTCTTGTCTCTTTTTTTAATAAATCTTTTAGACGGAATTTACGTGTTAAGTAACCAGAATTCAATAAACTTCTGTAATCATGTGTGTTCCGTTTGAAGGAACAGAATAGTCAATCGTTCAGTACGTTCGTCTACCAATAGAGACGACAACGTGCATTCACCGGTAGTAATCATCGGTCAACCACTTTGCTCTACCATTTTGACATAATTTCCCAATATTACTATGGTGAATAACAGTAATGAACGAGAGTATATTTTCGGATTGCAACACGCAATACGATACAAGACTTTTTACACAATTACATGTTTCTACTATTATTTATTACTAAATTGTTGTGGATGAGTTCGTAATTACTGTTCAAAAATATCAAAATATAATTTTCTACTTATGTCGACAATTATTTTTTAGCAATTATATTTACAGATGGAAAACTTAATTTCTACGTTTATCTGTGATTCAATCCTTATGAATATTAAATTCAATATTTTTCAAGTCCAAAATTCAATTTTAATTAAGATTTGCAAACTGTAGTTGTTATAACTTAATAAGTTTAGGAAAATATTATACTTAATATACAGAATCCTATCGAAAATATTGTACGAGAGAGCTGAAAGGTGATTTCTTATGCAGAGATAAATAAACAAATGTAGATTATCATTTTTTTCATCCGAGATTTAGTTTTCAAGAAAATCTGGGTGAAAGATCCATGGTGAAAATCTCCAACGAAATATTTTCTCACAGAACAAATAAGAAAGGAAAGATTGCGGAAGCTGATAAAACAAAAGCAACATTGATAGTAACATTCAGATCATATAAGTTCAATCTTATAACATCCGGACCGCGTATAGTGGAATAGAAGCTAACAATAAGTGTCTTCCTGTGAAAGTTAGAACAGAGTTGTAAGCCAAGAATGAAGCAATAATCTGTTCATCTCGTAAATTGAGAAAATTACGCGAGAGAAAGTGTGAAAAGCATTACTGTGTCATCTGGCAGCTGAACGAATCTCAACTGATCCCCAACAGAACCGCCATTTTGCAACCGAATAAAGTATGATTACATTCGAATTTAATACACACGAACGACTATACAGAGTGTCCCAGAAAATAAGTCGAAAATATGGAATAAATGTTTTCCACTTGTGGCTTTGTTTTCAAGAAAATAATTGGTTCAAGAAACCGGAAGATGGGAATAACAGTGAAGAATGAAACTGATTCTAACAGTGCACAGGAAAGACAGAGTTCAGATAGACGCTACAGATTTTAAGGAAAGATCAGGAAGAATAAAGTTCAGAGATGATAGAAATACCTACAGAATTGCAAGTAACTGTAAATTGTTATAGAATCATTGGATTTTTCGAATTTCAGTCAACAAACCCATAGATGAAATACAAATAATTATGTTAAGAGAAGAGAAATTAAGAAAAATTGAACTTCAACATAAAAGCTTCGATTGCAAAGGATTAATAAATAAACAATAGTATTAGTGAACTGACGCTATTTTTTTTTAACTCCTTCACCACGAAGAAGCTTCGATACAAAACAGTTACATTTAACAGAAGAATAACAATGAAGAATAACCATCGTTAGATCTCATCAATTAAAAGTACAATGTGAAACGAATCTAACGAGTTCATTATCCTTTCTTTTTTTTACAGGCGGAGTTAAAAGAAAAGCATGAACAATGTAAGCCGGGAGACGAACATCCACCTGCAACGTATTATCACAGAGATAATCTATATTGCGCGTCTGCAAGCACATCAACAAATATATCTACGTTCATTTCTTTAATATATTTCTTTATCTTTAGATGATGTGCGGTTGAAATTAGGTGATATTATCAATACACAAGTTAGGTCGAAAAATTATAATAATAATGTCCCATCGAAGTAATAATGTCGTTTGAAAACGCTTTCTACTTATAACACGAAGTGTTTCTTTAACGGCATAGAAGTATCTTTGGAACCAAGTAATAGTTTCGTAAAGTGAATATCAGCTAAGGTGATAATTCTATTTTAATAATTTGTTACGAAAAATATTTCCTCAATGATTTGTATACTTCCAGTGGTAAGGTGTACAAAATGAGAGTTTAGGAATTCTACCTGTATAAAATGTTAACGTTCGTCGTACTCCACGTTTCGAATTTATGACAAACGTGTTTATAATAACGATAATAAATTCGACAAGGCATCTTTTTTTTTTTGTTTTAGACGTGAATGATTATAAATTACAAAGGCTGATCTATTTCAATGGATTTGTTTATTACAGAGAATACATTAAATTGAAACGAAGAATGTCGAAAAAGAAATGATCTAAGTTGTTATATGTTATTTCAAATTTGCGTTGTTTTCAAAGTGAAATTCATATATTTTTATATGTAAAGACGAACGATATAACCAAATAGGAATAATTGTAGAAATTCGAAGGTATAAGATGCGTAAGATTGAATAGTTTGGAATAAAAATGACCATTTGATATCATCACTTCAGCTTTTAATGATATCAAGTGACATCTTAAGATTTTACGCGTGTTTCAATTATTATCCAATATATTTTAAACAAGAAGGGAGGACTTTTTATTCATGTATATTTCTGGCTAAAGTGAGTTAGAATCTTTAAATACGGAAAAACAATACAATAGATAGATCAACAATATAGACAGTAAGATCTATTTTGTTATTCTATTTATTTTTAACTATTGACAATTACTTGTAACATATACACGCATATATATGTATATGTTAAACATGTTTCACTGCATCGTTTTCATCGATATTAAAAATGTTTTCAATTTAATGTAAATTCTAAGATAAACATACAATACTGATAAGCAGACAAAAACAGATCATTCTAGTACATATGTGTAAGTACATGATTACTTAATTACGCCGCCCATTTTGTTATTATCGTGATTTCCTTTAATAAGTTTTCAATAAAAAAAAAAAAAAGAATTTAACGTCAGTTAGGATGTAAATGAAAAGAAGAGGTTACATAGGTTTGAAAGTAACGAAGTACATATATGTATCAGTGCCAATTTCATCTGTCTCTTTTTTACTTTAGTTATCCCAATTGAACGTGCAGTAGCTTAATAACCCTTATCCACTCTTATGGGATTCTATATCTAAAATTAAATTATCCATAGTCAAGAATATTATTGGTATTTAATTTCCTTTTTTCTTCTTTTTAATAAAACTACTCCGATTTATGTCGTATATGAACTTATTTTCGTTGCAAGAACCTCGCTATTATACTGACATTATTTTCATAAAGATAGATTAGAAGCTATAGAAATTAAAATTTTCACCTTTAAGTGTTCATTTCCTCTTTAATGCATTGGCGCCTGAATGTTTGGAGCCACATTTGACACGAATACAATGAAATTTTGCTTTTTTTTTCTTTTATCGCGTTACATTGGATAAAACTGCTATAACTTCTTAACTAATTAATATTTCTCCAAAAACACTTTGAGGAATGTGGTAAATTACCCTTTCATATCATAATTTACATTTTATACATGCAATTATCAGAGATTCTCAACTTTTCTCTTAATAAAAAATAAAAATTTGGCATTCTCGTAGTAACATATTATCAAAATTTTCTTCTTTGTCAATCCGATGAGAATTCGATGTATCAGAGATTCCTTCCAGCTAAGCTTTCAGCTGTATTAAACAGAAAATTATAGATTAATTACGATGTAAAACAAAAAGTTGCAAATTAATTATTTGAATTCGTGAAATGTCTACTATGGGATTTACGAAGAAAAACTGAGCCATTTCCAAGGTTTTATGAATTTATTTTAAGATAGATATGTGAAAATCTCAAGGACTTATTTCATCTGGACTCATATCAAAAACCTAAATGACGCATCTATGTGTCACCCGACACCAATGTGTTAAGTTACTCTCACTATGCCTATTCACGTATAGTTTCATATATGGCCATGTGCATAGGTGTTGCAATATATAAGTATAGTTTAAGATTCTATATGAAGATTACAAATCGTAGAAGTGAAATTGAAAATCGGTGATGGGGAGAAACACGTCAGTGGCCAATATCTTTGATCGTTACTGTAGGTCCCTTGATACGTTATACATATTTTCCCAAGGTTTTAAGAAAAGAAAACAAAGGTATTGTTGTAAGAAAATATTTGGAGAAATAGTTAATTTATTCGAGAGCAATGGAAGTAAAATAAATTTTACTCTTGAGGAGTGAATAAGGGTTACATATTTCTTCTCGTTGTAGTTTATTTTTATTTCGAATATATCTTGAAATCTTATTTCAAATTTTGAAAAGAATTTCATTATTTTTCAATTTTATTCAAAATATGAGAATTGTAGAATTTACATTTTAATGACATGTGTATTATATGGATTGTGTCAGATCGGTGCAAAAATTTGTTTACTGTTTTTCTTAATCGAATAGATGACAAAGATTCTTTGAGAGCATGTAAATTTTGATCCAATTACAGATTCTTTCTACATTTTTTAAAAGTGCAGTATATAATAAATATATAATATAAAAATCACAAGAGGTAATATCTAATTAATAGAAAATTACATCTGTCTCTAAAAATATTGAATTTACCAAATATCTTTTTCTAATTTTATTGAATGCAAGTCTTAAAAATTAAATTTTTCTTTCTTAATATCATATCTTGTAGTTGAAACGAGAAGATGCGCGAGAGGACTTATTACTGATTTATATAAATTTGAATTATACAATATAGATTGAGTAAAGAAAGTTTGTCTATTTCAAATGGAAATTTTCATAGTTTTCTGAAATGTGATTTTTTAATCTTGTCGGATTCAAAAAAGAATTATTGTCAATGGTACGAATGTTTTCATTCGCCATTTTCAAATAAAACACAATATTACATACAGTGGCCTACAAAAATGTTCGTACATGAGGATGAATTTTGTTTAACTTAGTTTTATCGATATTTTAATAGTATCTTTCTTTCAAATTTAGTTACATATAAGTAAAGTACTAACAAACAATACTTTTCGATAATGTATTGTATTGTAGAATGTAATTTTTCGTCAGCACTGCTTACTTCGCTTAAAGATTTCTGTTTTTCAAAAAAGTTAATAATAATTTGTCGTTTTTCAGTAATCGTTTCCCCTCGTTTCTGATTAGAATTCATATTTGCTACTTTATTTTTCAGCAACTGATCGTACACTTCGCTAAACTTTTGCTTAGACACTTATTTGTTTATTTCCAGTAAAATGTTTCGCTTCGTCATTTTTACCTCGTAATAAATATGCTTCAATTACGCAAGGAAAACTTATTTTATTCGATTTAAACCTTTTTTGTTTAACGAGAAGGAAAAAAGAATGATTAAATTAAAGAAAACCCATCCTCATATACGAAGATTTTTGTGGGTCACTGTAGATTTACAATAGAATTACAATAATAGTCCATAATTATCTAACAGAAAGTGAACAAACTGTTGCATCGATATTTAATAATTTTTGATAATCAGGATAAAATATCTAATTAGTGTTTATGTTGCGCAGTTGCCGTTCAATGTGCATTATTATAATTGTGATATTTACAAATACGTGTAACACGACATTAAAAAACGAATTCAGTTTATTTATAGTTGAAGAACGATGATATTAATATTACTTTTATGGTTATATTGTACATAGGGAATACAATATCATATCCATAAATGCAAGGAAAAGTTATTGGAGAGGGGAAACAAAAGAAAAGAGAACAAAAAGATGAACACCTTGTGATAGGTTGTCCTTGAAGTGCTATATACGTTTAATAGAATATCAATAAACGTAAATAAATTTTCTAACAAAATAACAGATAAATAAGAAAGAATAAAATTTGCATATTTTATGAATACATAATGTAATAAATAAGAAATATTTAGAGTACTTTTATACAAATTATGTTCATGAGAAGAAATTTTTCTCACACAGATAATACTGATCGTGCGAACTATAAGCGACATGTTTCTTATTGTTTCTTTCTTTTACATTTATGCCTTGAAGCAAGAACATACATACATATGTATACGCCATACAGATTTTTAGCATTTCATTACAATAATATTTGAGAAATATTTGGAATTAATGTTATTAGCTACATGTAAATAACGATTGATTGAACATAAAGAATGTTTAAAAATAGCAATTATTATACATCTAGACGTGAAAGCGTAGTACTCTGATTACATCGAAAACCTTCATAGTTTACGGAAGAAAAATTGTGCAAAGTGTACTTATCTCTCAAATATTATTTGTTACAAATCTGATATTATAATATTACATAATGAAATTGAATATTTGCGTTGATACATTCCATTGTAAATAGTACTAATTTCAAGAATTGATTGTAATAAAATTGCTTTTGATACATTCGACAAACTTTTCATATAATCGTGAAAATGATTAATCTATAGTTTTATATAAAATGTTTATAAAGGGTGTAGTGTTATATTAATTCTTTCATATCGATAAAACGTAGACATTGTATAAATGTAGAGTATAATTTTAAATCATTTTTATGATACTCTATAAAGACATAATATATGTTGGTCTATAAATGCTTTATTGAGAAGTTATAATAACAATATGAAGTGTGAAGGATACAGTGTATTTAAATATAGTAGATACACATTCACTTATGATAGTCTTCATGATTTCATTGTATAGTACATGTCTTCATGTACTCTATAAGACGATTATTTATCTTACAAGAGATATTTATTTAATCCATTAAGTCCCAAGTAGAGAAATAAGGCAATTTTTATACATATAATTATTTATTATTCATGAAAGTGTATAAGAAAAAATATAATTGCTATCAAATAATTGTTTGGATGCTTATTTTTTTATATAACAAAGTGTTGCGTTTATGCAACTTTGAGCCTCCAAGGAATTGCTATTAAATTGCCAAGAAATATAAAAGCTACATTACAATACTAGACACTACATAGTGATGCATAAAAATGTTTTCATGATTAAAGAAAAAATAGGTTTATCTTAGTGTTATAAATGTTTCAATTTCTTCAAATTTTGGAACGTTGTATGACTTAGGTAGAAAGAAAAATAGTAAGACAAAAAATGTTAAGCAATCTTTTGAAACTTTTATTTATAAATGTAATATGTGAAAACAGAAATTGTTTACGAAATGTTCTTGAAAAAGAAAAAAATTGCGAGTGAAATGTTGCGTTAGCGCAACATTGGGACTTAATGGGTTAATACGTACGACGCGGAGCCAATTTTACTTCACTTTTCATTTAGGCTCAGCGGATGCTTAAGCATATACAAAAAAGACAAAGCTGATTTCTGTTTAAAATGTTTCAATAAAATGCATTAAAGAAATGTAAACGTATCCTTTCGTATTACAAACAAATTTTATATTAAATGAAATTTACTTGTCAAATTTGATATTACCGGTCCACAAGAACCAACGTTGCATTTAACGTGTTAACGTTATGACGTATACTTTTATTAAATATACAGTAATAACAATTATTTGATAACATTAGGTATGAATGTAGAATAAGAAGGAAATAAATTATGCATCCCGTAAAAGTAATCTTTTTACAAAGCATAATTTTTTGCAATTTTAAGCATAGTATATTATATTGAATTAGATATAATATAATATAATTTTTTGTAATTTTTAATATAGTATTTTATTAGTTTTTACAATTTTAAATATAGTACATTATATTTATTGCGAATCGAAATTTCTTTATAACTATTAATTATTAATCTTAAAAATATTAATTCGATGAAAGAAAGTTTTACTAGTATAAAAATGACTATTATTCATACATGTTGTTTTCTTCATATTTTATACTTTCTCTATAACTTTTTAATGAAACCTTCATAAACCCAAATTTTCGCTGTAGTGTCAGAAACTTGATCAAATATTTACGAGAAATTGAACATCGTACGTATTTAATTCAAGAAGCCAAATAATATAATAAAAGTTTTACGTCTTTGTTAGTATTAGCATTTTCTTAAATATAAGATCATCGAAGTTTCTCTAAACTCTCAGGTTTCATTAATAAACGTGAGATAAAGACATTGAAGGAAGTATAATATAAAGAAAAGAGGAGACGTATAATACGTGTATTTAATTTTCTTTTCGTTCAAAATCTTCAAACTAAAGGATGCTTAAGTTCAATTATTTATTGTATATAATATTATCAGATCAATCGCTATTTCCCTTACAATCAAAAAGGCGGTTACTCTTCGTGTAATATATTAAATACATAAAAAACAAAGAATAAAATTTGTTTTTGAAACGAAAATACTCCCTTTAGTATTATGAAAAATAAATGTGCTGAAATTCCTAATACAATTTCGATATGAAAGAATTAATTGAAACAATGTCATATATTAAGTAAATAAGTCGGCTTAAAGAAAGTGTTGCTCGGTACAATATCGCGCAACATGTTGAAAAATTTACGCTTTTTTTAGCGTAGACCCTATTAATTAATAGGCACTACAAAGTGGTGCAAATATTAGAGTGTATAAGAGAGTGTTAAGAAGTTTATGACATACTAGGAATACGCCATAAGATTTACTAAAAAAAATTGCAAATTCTAACAATTATAAATAATTAATAACATATTATTGTAATATGTAACAAATGCGTTAATTTCAAGTATTTCAATTTATTTGCCAACGTGCGAAAGTATTTCCACGTTCTTTATAAGATACGCTGCAAAAAAACAGGAAGAAAAGAAAAATTATTTCTTACAAAACTTAATTTTATATCGAAAGAAAATCCGACAAAATAATGAATGACAAGGAAAGGTGCATGAATTATTTTATGAAAAAGTTTTAAGTAATAGTAGATATCAAAATATGTAACGTTGTACCATGAAATGCATAAAAAGTGTATCACATTTTTTTTTTTTTTTTTTTTTTTTTTTTTTTTAACTAGAAGATATACAGCCGACGAATTTATAATATTTCAGTCTTGATGTTCTTTCTTCAAACGATTTTTTCTTTTGAAATTGATATATTATTATTTTAAATATTCCACAGAAAGGTATTGTATTATAGTTTCACTAAGTTAAGTTTACTGTTACATAAATGTGCCATAATTATAAGGAAATATTATGGTAAATTTACTGGGATCCAACTTATTTTCTTCTTTTATTGCTATGTAACGTTTGTTACTTAGAATTTACATACATACATATATATATATTTACATGTATTGTTAGTTGAGTTTGTAGTTAAAACAGCGAGAAAGTGATCGCGCTTGTAAAAAGTGCGTAACGAAGGAGAATTTTACCGAAAGTTAGAATATTTTAAAACGAATAGAATCGAATCTGGAACGTAAATTGACAAGTGAGTTTCGCGCGTTCTAAAGCTATATACGTGAGTTAAAAATCTTTACATGCACTTTCTCCATTGTGCATTTAAAATCATTTTAAACTTAGAACACTATCTTTTTTATGTATATACAATACAGCGACACATTTTAAACGACCATTGTTAAGTAATAAATTTTAACTGGTGCACGAGAGAACACATCGTAAAATATTGCGTAACGTAGTTTTATTAAATTATGTATTAAAAATTAATTATTATAAATAGTATTCTGGACGATAACGATTTTCACATAATACGCTTATATTAAGAAAGAAAAACACGCGCCTGTTGATCACCTCCGGAAAAACAAGCGATTTAAATTTTATTGCAGCTTGCAATTAATTTTTCCATTTTTTTTTTTTTATAACGTAAATATTTCTTTGTTATCATCCATAATTAAAATCATTCCTTTTTTGTCTATATGTAGTTTATTGAGTACTTGTATGTGTGATCTATTGGATGAAGTGACATGGAGCGATAAACGCATGTCCTACAAAATATGTTGTAATACTTGTAAACAGTTATTAATATATACTTAGTTACAGTATTGGAAATATTGAGTATTAAGTGCGAATTAGTATTACAATGTTGAAACTTATTCAGAGAAAATCTTTTGTTATTATTCATTCTTTCGATGTATTTCAATTTATTCGATGAAGTTTGAAAAACTGTAATTAAAGCAATTCCGAAGTACATTATGAGTAGTTACGTTTAAAGAATAAATGAGATTTATCAATCTAATGATATTATTCGCTTTCCTTCGATTCCTCATTAAATAATAATCTAATTAAATATAGTAGGTCATCCTGAAAGGCTTCGGAGCTTCTGTGATATGTACAAGTCGACTAAGCAAATCTGAACGTTCTAACGTGTGTGCCTAAAAATAGGTAATATAGTTCTAGAGTTAGTAATGATCCTATTTATTAACAAACACCAATTTTGATTTCAAATTGTCCATAATTTAAGAGGAATAATACGCGTAGTTGGTATTCACCTACGAGATGTATCGAGTACTTTGTCCATCGTGAGAACCAGGACGCTTTGTTTCTGAAAATCGGCTAAAAAGAAGGCTTAACTCTCAAACCTAAGTAATACACTAACAATAAATTAAAAATAAAATAGCAGAATAATAAAATATAACGAGAAATAGCAATAAGGGATAAAATAATAAATTAAACCCTAAAATACATTAATTAACACGTTAAGCGCGGAGATGAGTTTATTGTGCTTTTTATTCAGGTGGTGATAATTCATCAAGTGTTGGATTACAGAATATAGACAGACCTAACCATAGATCGACACTGTCCAAACGAAAAGTTCACTGTCAGTTAAACACCATTTTTCGAAATTCTCGCGCTCTAAGGACATTTGCAATTTAGCAGTCAATTACGGTACTACAATAGCGTGCAAAATCGAGCTGTATATGTGGCAACATCTAGCGCAAAAATGTTGTTATTAAATCTTAGAAATCAACTTTTGATTTACACTTTCGCGTAGTATTTGAAGATCGAAGTAAACATGCGCCATGTACTTGTGTAGCGACGTCGACATTCGCCCGCCAATCGGAAAAACGAGTCCGTTTCCGGGAAACGAGAAAATGAGAGTGTTGCGCAGGAAAAAACTCCAACCCCTTCTTTTTGTAGAGTTTTTGTTTTCAGACGAAATAGCTGAAAAAGGCAATCAATTGACGTCCTTCCGAGGGTAAACTAGTGATCAAAAAGTTCCGTAAATTATACTCACGTATATATACTTTGTTAAATTTGTAAGAGTATAAAGGATATAAAAAGTATAAACGGTGCCAAAGAAAATATAGTTTATATATATATATATCGTCGAAGGTTCTTCATTCTCTTTCCGAATAGGTCGGTAAAATAGAACAGGGACAAGTAGATAAAATGCTACACTTGACAGTATACGTAGTGTCATCTAGCGGCGGACGGCAGTACCAAACTAGGGTAGAAAATCTAAAGGTATACGTGGCGCCATCTTATGCATAGGTGCTATTACTAAACTCTGGAAATCAACTCCCGATTTAGCCCTTACCGTAGTAATTCCACGAACCGTCAGATGGCGCAATATGTACCGCCAAGTATATGGCGCCTCTAGCGGTGATTATCAGAATTACGTGTAGGGAATAAATTGAAAGTTGATTTTTGGGATTAGTAATTATACATTCACGTTAGATGGCGCCAACCATACTCCGGGATTTTGTCTGCTGATTTGATACTCCATTCAATCGCTAGATGACGCGACCTGAAGTGCCAAGATTGTTCAGTTGGCACCACACATACCTTTCAATTTTACCAATTGATTTGATACCGCAGTTCACCGCTAGATGGAGTCACGCTGTTTCTGGAACGCGGGAATTATGAAAAATTGCTTTGATTTAGTGTACGTTAGGCTTGGAAATGAACTGTTTTTTCTAATAATGCGTGCCAATAAAAGAATGAAAAAGGGAAGTTTATCTACCCGTTTTTTTTAAGAAGATTATCGTAAGGTTCATCCATCAAATAAAGATTTTACGTGCATCTAAGATGTCAGGTTTCAAAAAACTCAAATTTAATAGTAAAGTATCATTATAAAAGGAATCTCAGAGAATATGTTAATGCTGTCCAAGATTTGGAATACTGAAGAGTAACAATTTTTTGTTGTTTCTGAGTAATAAAAGTGATTTCCCACATTTCGAATGATTGCTTACGAATAGTTTCAGGGTGAAACCGATTTATATGATGCCGCATGTGTATGTAGATCAACCTGCAATTGTTTCTTTTTGTGAAAACATATCACATTTTACCTATTTTTTCTGTAAGGAAAACAACACTATATATTTACTTTTATTATTAACGTATTTTACATACAGCTGTATTTATACAAGTTATACACATAAATATACATATCCACTCCTATTCGTCATTAATTGCATATGTCCATTTGGTTATGTATCTATCACTTATACTGAGAAAGTTTTGCTATAATTGAACAAAACGATAAGCTGTCAATCAATATGCTGTACTTAAAAATAAAACGTCATCGCATAGTGTAAAATTTTTAATTGTATTCTACATTCTATAATTTTTAACGATTTTGACATTTATAACTATATTAACATTATTAACGTAAATATAATTATATAAATGATGAATAACATGATATTAAATGTTGTATGTTCTTTTATAATATCATATTAAGATAATAGATTATTTTCGATAAGGAATCGATTCATTATTTTTATAAGCATTTCAAAATGTTAAAATTGAACATACATGTGTTAATATATACTTTACATATAAGTAAACGTAGCTGAGAAACAAATTTAATTAAAATAATTTTTACAAGATCTGCAGAATCTGCAGAATGCAGGATGGAATAAATCCCGTTTATTCCAAACAATTGGAAATGGTAGTCGCCAAACTTTTCTGAATACACTCCTCGACAAAATGATAGCGCATGTGTGCTATCTTTAATTTCTCAGGGACAACTTAGGATTACTAAATGTAACAAATAGTACATAAATTCCATGACACAAAACGAAGAAATCTCTTATTAAATAAAGTCGTTCTCACTAACGTTCACTGTATACAGAAGAAACACGTAAATTCCAGAAACGAAATGATAGCATGCTTAAACTTTCTATTGACATTCTCCACTAGTTTTGTGATCTATCAAGCGATTAACTAGAAAATGTCACGTCTTACAATTAAGTATCGACATGAGCCGCGGAAAGGAATTAAGTGAATCCGAGATTGTGAGAATCGTTGAATTAAAAAATCAAAATCTAACTGTTTCCAAAATCTCACAGATAGTTAAGAGAAGTCGCAAGGTAATATATAATTTATTAAAAGACCCTGCAAATGGGAGGAAAAAAGTTGTGAAAGACCTCGAACGCTATAAAAACGAGAAAAACGGACCATCATCCGCGTTGTCTCAAACTCAACATTAAGATCACACGAAATTGCTCATAAAGCAATATAAAGAGCAACTGAAGAACATATTCATTGGAAGAAGAAATGGAAATGTATTTTATTTACTAACATAAAAAAGTTTAATATGGATGACCTCAGTGGATTTTCGTACTATTATCATGATTTGCAAAAAGAGAAAAATGTTGAAAAGACAACGTCAAATGGGCGGTGGTACGATGATCTGCACCGAAATCGGGCATAGAATCGGAATAGGCAAAACCGATATGCGATTCATTGAAGGGAAAATAAATAGTCAGAAATCTATAAATTCAATCTCAAACCAAATCAATAAACATGCACAACGAATTACTAAAGGCAAATTTATTTTCAGCGTGATAATACTCTCATTCACCGGGCTAAAGTTGGGCAAACATGTTTTGAAAGAAAAACCATATCTTTCACGTTCTTTAGATTTCAATATTATCGAAAATTGTTGGAGAGAACTCGCACGAGCTGTGTACAAGAATGGAAATCAATAGGATAATATTCAACAATTAAAATAATTTATTATAGGTGAATAGGATAATTTGTCGCGGAATATTATCAAAAAGCTATACAAATCCACACCGGATGGTCGAAGTAATAGAAAATCAAGGCGGTTATATCCCTTATTAATTTCCTGTTAATTATGATATAATTCGTTTCTTGATCTAAATATATGTGTAGATTTTGCAAATAATAACAGATTTCTTCTTCCTGTGTCGTGTCATTTAGGTGCTATTTGCTACATTTAGAAATCCTAAGTTGTCCCTGAAAAATTAAAAATAGCACACATGGGTTATCATTTTGTCCAGAAGTGTAGCTAACGATGTCATTGAAAAAACTTCATGCATATTAACCCTTTGACTACGAAAGGCATGTATATATGCTCTCACTGTTTTATCAATATATACGAAAGGCGTATATATACGCTCTCTAAATTTTTTTTACTATAACACATTGACTATTTTACTAAATCGATCTAATATAGAATTTATCGCTTCATGTAACATAATAACTGCAAATAGCTGAATATTGGCAACTGTTTCAATGTTCGCATGTTTTTACTAATACTGTTCAATTTCATGTTCTCGTACGTACACTCTCGTATAATCGCATCGTGAATTCACTCGTATAAACTTATTCCTTTCCTAAGTATTTATTTATTTCAATTTGTGATTTACTATATTTATTTATTTCTCATTACAGTCAATGAGCATAACGGTATCAGCGACTGACATGCGAATGTCGCAGCGTATAATATTGATGGTTACCTGCCAGAATGCGAGGTAGTTAAAGGGTTAAATCATTTCACCGATTAGAGTTACTTACTTTCGAGGAAATAAATGATTCTAAAAAATACTTTACTACATGTTTTACTAAAATGTGTTAAGAATACTGCAAAAAGATATTTCAACCTGTAAAGGAACTATACGCTTAAATAATAGTGTTTAAAGCTAATATTCAAGTTATAGAACATATTGAATTGTTTAATAAAAATTTACATAATGTTGAGCAATATGCTACACAAGGTATATACTATGTTTAGTATATATCTTATTAATTTACACAGAAATTGAAGACATGCGCAAGCACGGTATGCATAAAAGATTAATTTCAATTCAATGAAATTGCTTTCTCAGTATAAGTTAATCAGATTTACAGTGCTGCCCGCTTATGTATCACTAATAGCCAACGGAACTGTAATGAACAACTTGGACGGTTGGCATTCCAGAAATTTTCGTACCTCTCTCTTTGCTCGCATTATTCGCGATCTCTAAAACTTGCTGCAGATTAAAACGAGAAATAGTCAAAGCAAATAAATTATATTTAAATACTCAACGCTTGATATCAAGTAAAAAATAGAAAAAAAAGTACAGTGGACATAAGTGCGCGATGATTATGCAAAACGTATATTTTTGCGACAGCTAACCGAGCCGGGCTGTATTTAAAAATTTGTATCATTATTATACAGAAAAATGTTTTCGGTTAAGGCAATCATGTTGATAAAGTAATTACTAAAAATTCACTATTACAAGTGATTTATCTAATCAGCGTTTTACTTCTTTTCTTTTCACTAATCGTTCTTACACTATGATTCTGTCTACGCGAAAAAAGTGACCCGCGTTATCTTATTCAATACAAAAATGATTTGTGCCCTATTTGATGATGAACTAATTGTATTTCAGGCAACACTAAATGTTTCGTCACATTAGTAACTTTTCACGGGAGCTTTTAACGTTGTTGGTAAACCAACAGGCAGTGCTTCGCTCTTATCTTTCAGCAGCAATTTGATCCTACATATACTAATGTATATTGTACCATCTTGAAGAATTAATATATAGGTCGTTCGAATTATTTTTATTTTCGTACCTAATTTCACGTGTTATTTTATCAAATATTTTCAAACGAACATGTTTGCACATGTTGGCAATTACGTTCCGAAGAATAATTACACTGCCCAACAAATGTTGACCTTCAGAAAAATCTGTAATATCCATTACTTGATCCTTGTAAAGTTTCTCGTCCCAAGCACAAATCCGGAAGCAAAATTGCTCTATCACCCTCAGTTTTTGAAAAATATGGGTTTCTGGAAAATCATACGATTTTGGGGAAGAATAAAGTATTATGTGAAAACTCAAAACGTTAGGAAGTTTAATTTAGTCTTAAAATATAGAGGAGAGTGTTTTGAATATATGTCGGCGTATACAGTTATTAAATTTTGTGGTTCTGAATGGTTGTAAATGACCATTGAAGTTTAAAAAGGAGCCGATATACGTACCTTCTACGTATTACTTTTGCATTTTTACGAAAAGTGCTTTATCTAGCGCAAATTTGCTACACAGTATCGGATTCTGTGGACATTTCTTAAGAAGAAACCATCCAGAAAATATATCGGAATGATTTTGATTTCTAACAGATTGAAGAAATATCCGTTGGCAACATGTGCACAGTGTTTTGCGGACATGAGGCCATCGCTCGTTTACGCCGATTGCCGTAATAACGCAAAATCGCTGCACGATCAAAAATATTTTTCAAATTTCGTTAAACTGGAGAAAACGTGAAACATATAAAATCAAGACTTGCCTGTAATATCGCTCACTGCGTAAAAAATTTGCGCTAGATAAAGAAGTTTTTGTAAAAATGCAAAAGTATTGCGTATAAGATACGCATATCGGCTTCTTATTAAACTTTAATGATCATTTACAACCATTTAGAACCACAAAATTTAATAACTATATAAGCTAATATATTCAAGACACTTTCCTCTATATTTTAAGACTAAATTGAACTTCCTAGCGTTCTGAGTTTTCACGTAATACTTTATTCTTCCCCAATATCGTGTATTTTTTCAAAAAACCATATTTTTCAAAAACGAGGGTGATAAAGCAATTCTACTTCCGGACTTTTTCTTGGGACGAGAAAATCTACAACAATTACCCAATGGATATTACAGATCTTTCTGATGGTCAAAATTTGTTGTACAGTGTTACCAATCATTTAACAAGTGAAATAAACTTTGTTTGTGTCAATATATAAACTATTGTAATAGTGAAATTAAAAAAAAAAGATTCTACATAGCATGAATGATAAGTACTAAATCTACAATTAAATACTAAGTTATAGAGAGTTTATATCAAATGAGAAAAATAGTAAGATTAATTAGAAACGTATATACAAATTCTTTATCGTTATATAATATTTTTAGAATACAATTGCATGCATACTGTACATGTACATATTGACATTTATGTGTATACAACCTATAAAGACGCCAGTAGAAATGATTTTAAATATGAAAAAGGAGTAGTGAAAAATCTATAGAATTCGTGAAACACTGTACACAATATGTAATTATTACTATGATGTTATCCTGCATGTTTAGTTTTAACTAAATTGTATAGTGATCTTCATGACCCGTGAGTATTTTCGTGTATTAATTTGCTAGAAAAATGTATTCATTAATTTCAAAATATAATTACAAAATAATACAAAAGCTTTTTTATACTGAAAATAAATGGTCGTTAATACAAAGCACATGCAGGGTAGACCAGCTAAATGAGATTACCTAAATATTTGCGTTATTTGTTGTATAAAAAAATTTCTCAGAGAAAAGTTGCACTGTTTTAAGGAACACATATAATAGTGGAAATAACTTTCTTTAGTGATCATTTTTTTATGAGATCTTAAGGTCACTGATATTTTTTTTTATATTGTTTATAGTTTGTTTATACGACAGCAAACAACGTATATATTTAGGTGATCCCATTTAGTTGGTCCACCCTGTATACTCAAATGTATAGTGAAAAGAAGTAAAATAAATATAACATATATAAACATTTCTTCCTTTATATGTAAATTCATGTAAATCGAATGAACTAGTTTATCTAACAATTTCGTGATAATTCCTTCCACATGATTTCTCTTGCGTAATGTTAAGTTACATATTTATGATATATTACAAATTTATAACGTTGTGTATTGTATTGTAAACTGTAAGATATTATAAATATATAACGTTGCAGAATGTACGAATGATAATGATATACATATAGACAAATACTATTACATTTTCGCATTTAACGTTATACAATTATTTTCACAGTTTAGTATTTTTTTCATGTGACTATACGTTTACTAATAACAGCTTCTCACGCGTATATAACAGTCCCTGAATTGTCTATTTTGTAAATGGTATAACAGTTATAAAGTATTCGTAACTTCTTCTTTATTATTATTCTTTTTTTTTTATATAACTTTCATGACTTTTCTTTCTTTTTTTTCTTTTTACTTGGATCATTTATTTTTCCATACGAATCACTACTTCTATGCACCTGTAATCATACTCTATTTACAAATGGTCTTGTTATTATACTCCACTATGTTATGTACTTACACAATAATAATAGCAACAACAATAACGACAATAGTAAATGTTAATGATCGTAATAATAGTAGGGATAATAAGGACCAGAAATTATGTACATGTATATTTTGTATATCATTGGTTGTTAAACGTATGTAACGTACGATATAATATTATTATCAACAAGGAGGAATGTTAATATTCGACAATTTGGTGTAGTGTGTTAATTTTCACATCAGTGACAATGGAACGTGACGTTTCGATAAAGCAAATTTCTGCATATTAGAAAACCTTCATTCGCAACGTTTAATTTTGTAACAAAATTCATAATATATACACATACGTTGCTCAGATGAAATGTCATTGCTAAATATTACACACTATTTTACAACTTCTATCCATTTGTTAGTAACATTTCAAAGACTTAACATGGAATTGTACAAATATTTATTTCCTTTATAAATTTTATTTTCTATTTTATAATTTAAATTATAAATATCTAATTTTCTCGTTTATCATCAACTAGTCATGGCAGCTTCAAAGATTGCTCTCTGCTGTATTCATTTAAAACTTGTTTTTAGTGTAATAAAAACCTTGTCTTTAAGGTGAACGTAATTTACTAGCGAAGAAAGAGTTCGTTAAATAAAACTAAGGAAAGTACTACCGAGTTTTCCATCGAGTTGTTTATTATTTCACGTAGAACGCAATGCCAATGTATATTGAAGCAGAATTGCCAAGCACGGAGTAACGAAGTTCATTTACAACAAGGCAAGGGAAATAGCTTTTAAATGTCATTTAGAAAGCGGAAGCAAACAGAATGAAAGGTTTAATAAGAAGCGATGTACAAATCTTTTGTACAAATAAGATGATACAATTTTCTTCAGATCGGCTACTATACCAGGTGTCAAATTAAAAGAAAAAAAAAAGAAAGAAAGAAAAAGAAAAAAAGAAAAAAATATACAGGACTATTTATTATTTCAGAAATTTTAATTAATGACCTTTATAAACATACAGAAAAATGAGTAAAAGTTATAATATAAAAATTCTTATACGCGAATTGTGTTGTAATACTTCGGTATATGATACTCATCCAATCCCAATTTTTCTCTTGCTCAGTTACTATTGTATACAAAATTGACGTGTACATGTATAGGTATATACAGTCTCTTTTATTAACATTCGGACACCCTTTAAAACAGAATAACTTTTTTAAAAGTGGACCAAAGAACGTAAGCCCTTTTTTGTTCGAGAAATTAGAAAGATTGGTTTACTAGATAATATCGTAAAATAGTAAAGGTAATAATGAAAATCAAAAAAATATGTTTTACAGTTGTAGGCCGACTGCCTTGAAAAACTTTGTTTTCCACCATTTTTAACCGTTCGCAGCTAATAGCAACGTTAACTGATTTCAATAAAATTTTCAGCATGCATATAATCGATATAAATCTGCAAAACAAATTTTTTAAATTTTGATTACAGATTTGGTTAAAAAAAATTATAAAAAGCGGCCTTTATTATTGTTTTCTTCGCAATTCTAACCAATTGTAATTTTTTCAAAAATTTTTGTAAGCGTCAGCTAGTAAACTAATCCTTCTAATTTCTAAAAAAAAAAGGAACTCGCATCTAATTTGGTCTAATTTTAGAAAAAAATTTTATTCTATTTTAAAATATCGTTCGAATATTAATGAGAGTGACTGTATGTATATTGAATTCACACACTTATTACAAATTAACAAAAATCTATAGCAAAGGTTCTTTCTAGTCGCGTTTCTACATTGAAAGTGCTATTAAGCTTGTATATTATCTAATACTTACGTTAACTTGAAACAAATTATACCTAACTCTTATTAGCGCAGTTGATATGATTAAATAAAATACAATTGGCATTAGCAATTGAAATGTTAAAAATGATAATCAATGAAGTTCACGCTTTTCCTTTTTTTTAAATTAGTATACTTCGTTAAAAATTTCGTAAAAACTAAGTATTAGGATCTGAAGATATTGTAGATGCTATTCTTTTCTCTTTATATTTTTTCTATGTAAGACACTATAAGAATATTTTGTAAAATAGAATAGATTAAGAACAAAATAACAGTATAATATTGTGTAATGATGCATCAATGGTTTTTGCTACATAAAACACTAAAGAATATTTTATAAAATAAATTACATTAAGAAAAGAATAACAATGCAATATTGTGTAATGATGCATGAATTGTAATTATTAGAAAGTACAACTTCCTTCCCCTCAGCAATTTGTAAATCTATTTTATTTATTAACTATTCATCTCGTATAATTTATAACATTACAAAATATTTTTCTACCAAATATTTCATTCTTACTACAAATAAATAAATTGGTATATTTTCAAATAGAAAAGATGACTCTTTTATATATACGTGTATATATATACATATTTGTATATATTTCTTTTAGGAAAGTAGTTACTTTTAGTACACACAATGTATTGTTAAAATTGTGTCTGATGAATACATTTTGTATTACTAAACAAACATAAATGCCTCGATCATACATCATTTAAATTGTTGTATGGAAATTATTAATGTTTATATTAATATCATGTCATGCAAAAATGAAGTTCTTTATCGTATTCACAATTCCTTTATTATTGGCTATTGTAAAAAAAATCAAATACATAATAATGTAAATTATTAAATAAAATGTGCTACATATTTCTACAAATATCATTGTAAAACAAATCAGTATTCAAATGTCTAATTTATGAAGACTCTGAAATTAATACAATTTACTGAAACAATTGTTTTAATACGTTACGGTAAAAACCAACGGCAAAAGAAAAAAAATAATACAACAGATGACTAAAATCTAATAAAAACATTATTGTACCTCCTTAAATGCTATTTTATATCTGTAATTTGTGCGGTTGTTGTAAAATTGTACTTATAAGAAACAATAAAGACAAGTACTTCAGTGATATAAGTTCAAACTGATAATATCATCGATAAATATTATCCCTTTGTCCTATAACAAATTAGACTCGTGACATAGATTCTGGTTGAGATTCGACAAAAAACAGTTATATTAGTTAACAAACATTATTTTAAATTCTAACTTTCTATTCAATTTATAAAACTGAGGATTGCCAATTGTGATTAATCTATAATAAATTAACGTTTCTTACATAAAAATTGTACTAAACCAATAAATAGCTGATGCTTAGATATTCAGCTACAGAAATCGTAAATCAAGGGGTTAACAATGTTCTATATTAACAACTCCATTGCTTTCTCGTTTCATTCAAACCATGGACAACCATATTTCAACCGAAAAACAATTTTACACAAATTTGCATAAATATCTTATTTATACTCTATGATTTAACACTATAGACATGTGATTATATTCTACTTCGACTAATGAAAAAATTGTGTTCTTAGCTCGTCGAAGATAGTATGCTTTGTCGTTTCGGTTAAATACACTTAATCTAGTAATACAAAATCTTAAATCTTTGATTAGTAGGAAGTAGCGATAGTTCGTTCGATATACTTCAATTCTGAACTTTCCATCATTGTAACACAGTATGGTTACCTTCATTGATAACACGTACAATTTGATTTCAGATAATACATTAATTGAATTCGAGATTACGAATTATATCGGGTACGCTTTCGAACTGCGTATATTGCAAATACCGGCAATGATTAGAACGCATTTGTGCTGTTTCCTCATGTTGTATTGTTTCTTCACGTAAAGGATATTCAGTTATCAACAGAGTCGAATGATTTTGAAAGAACTGACGTCGAGATGACTGATGCATTCCCAGATTGCCAGCCATGGGATACCATTCTGCCGCCACGCTGTACTAACTAGCATGCATTGGAGATCCTATGCCTTCCGTTTGCGTGGCGGCATCCCTAACTGGAAGTGCAATGTTAAAATTAATCATATCATTTTAATAGTGTACGATATTTCAATGAAGATAATTCTAATGAAAATTGTCAAGTGTCAGAATAAAAATTTTATTTAAAAAAGTCTAATTTTGAATCCTTAATACTTCTGTTTCTTCAAATCATTGTCGTAGTTTGTTGAATCGTTTACAATTGTTTACATATACAGGGTGTCCCTAAATATATGTCGTTAAAAAGGGTAAGACAATTTTTCGTAATGTTTCGTACATACATGGAAAAGAAGACTTCCAACTTTTCAGAATGATTTCAAGGTCATCATTTTTTTTTTGTGTCCAGGAGAACGCTATATTTTTATTTCGGTATCATGAGAGAGTCGAAAGAACGTAGTTGGATAATTTTTATATAAAGTTTTGAAGAGGAAACTGAACTCATAAAAATTTTAAAAGCTGTGAACTTCCGAAAAGTGAAGGTAACAAGTTTGCATAATTTTCGATCATGTGTAACTAAGAACTAGTTAATTCTGTATAAGTTTATATACCTCACGTTGACACCGTATCGTTGTGTACTACATGTCCAGTTTCCCAAGGAAGTGGTGGCGGTGTATTAGCTAATGACGAAGAAGAACACCGAGCTATTGAACATCGATCTATTGAGCAACGTTCTAAACCTGCAAAAGAATACAGATATTCATAAATTACAGACATTATAATTAATTTTCATATGTATAAGGTAGAACTGAAACACCTAATTATTTTCAAAGTTAAATTAAAAGGTGTCACTTTGTAGTAATGAATCTTTAATAGTGTATTGATAAGTATTAATAATCTACAAAGAAAGGAAATTTATCTTGGGTAGAAAATTTACTCTTACGACATTTATTTCTACTTAAAAATCATAAATTTCAAGTAATCTTCTTTGCACTGCACACATGAGTGTACAGTACATATAATACGTAGAATGATTAAGGTTGATCTTTAGTTGTAGGAGCTGAAATTTGTTATTTCACTTCTTTTTTTGCTGTTCCTCCAAAAATTGTGACACTTTGTGAGAAACTAATTTCTAAATTTCAGAAAGATTGGATAAAGTGAACTCGTACCATATTTGAGTTTTGAAATTTTAGTGATTTCCCATCAATTTCGGATATAATTAGGTTGAACTATTATAGAAACATTGGTAAATATTTGCAGTTTTCCTTTTGCTGTATCTCCTAAAATTGTGACACTTGTTGAGAAAATGACTTCTACGAAATTTCAGGAAGATTGAACGAAGTAAACTCGTAGCGCATTGGAGTTGTAAAATTTTAGTAATTTTGTGTTAATTTTAAACATACATATTATAAAATCATTAGTGAATATTTGTTTATACAGTTATTTATTATTTCCTAACAATTATGTAACTCTTAACAAAAATGATAATTTGTATAGTTATGAACAAAATATAAATAAACTTTAACATAAATCTAATACCAAAAAAATTTGTACAATGTTCAATATAAATTATTATATAATAAGAGGTATTATTATACATAAAACATATATCAATTAATTCTCTGTTTAATAATTCTCTCAGTAATTAGGATATATGAAAACTTGTCTGATCAGTGTGAAAACACGGATAACAGAGATTGGATAACAAATTTTATAGAAAAGACGTTCATATTCTGCAGCTAAATGGAACTGATTGTTATTAAAGGGCGTTGTAAATCTTCCTTTATGACCCGTGCACGAGAGAACACAGTTCACTCCAGTAATGGATGTTATCAAAAGATTGGCTCATGTTGCTATAATTAGCTTGAAACATTGATCATATTAAAGTTCTCTTGATTCAAAAAAAGAAAAAGAAAAAAGGAATAGACCATGCGATTACTCAATCTCTGTATCGAAATTCATTTGAACCTTTAGAAAACTTGATAATTCTTGCTTTAATTAAACAACTAGATTTTGTATTTTATTTTAAAGTTGATTGATAATAATGATTACTGTAATTAAATTCATTGTAAGTGTTACTGTATTAAATTACATAATTTTTAGAATGAAGAACAATGCGGGAATGTTTTAGATTTTTTTCAACTTAAATAAAAATTGTATATACGTACAATATCCATTTTAATTGCATAATGATACTCACAAAAATCGTTTAAAAAACAAGTAATCCCTATCCCTAAAACAATCTAATTGCAATTATTTTTGTTCTTAAATTATTCATTAAGTATATTTTCTATGAAAATAATGGAACTTAATATTCTTTTGAAGAAACGAGAATAAACTTATTATTCAACTTAATAAAATATTATATAAATACATTATTAATTTATCACTATTTATACATGATTTTAATTTTTCTATTACAGCGTTGAAAAAAAGAAAGTTTTAACATAATTTGAAACGGATTATAAAGATATCATGATATGCAAATTACAAATCAGGGGGACGTGTACCTTTTGGGTTACCAGTTATGTGAAAATTGGATCGATGTCTGATGTTTGTGAGCCCCTGTGTGAACACATAAGCGCATGCGCGTATAAAAGACAGTTAATTGTGTGGAAAATCAAATTAATCATTCGCTAATATTTGTAACTGGATGTACAAGCTAAATTGCACCAAACAAGATTATTTATTTTGCATACAGCGAAAAACAGACATTCTTCCTCCTATTTTATTCCGTCTATTGTTTACAGAGCGTTTGATGGAAATGTAGCATGCCATTTAAAATGTACCTGTGCCATTTGAAAATATACTAGAGCTAACTTCGAAATCTCTGAAAACCCTCTACCAGTAAAGGAAAATATTACCAGCTTCTTATGAACGCCTTGATACTCTAGAATTTTTTTCACACTTTCATTTTTTTTTTTCACCTTCCAACTTCTTCACACTTTTACTATTACGCTTATTAAGTAATAGAGATAAATAGACAGGAATTAGGAATTTTTAAGGATCCGATAATAAATATCGTTGTCGTGAAAATTTTCTTCATAGTACAAGTTGTTACCGCACGTGCTAATTGGAGGGCAAACAAGTTTAGTAATAGTTTTTGCCAGAATGAGAGCGTAGAGAGGCTATTCAGGAAATTGAAAGTGTAATAGATTAAAACCGCGTTTTGAAGTAACTCTTTAAGTGTTACGCATAGAAAAATATTCAAGAAAATGTGTTTAAAACCGACGAAATTTTTCTGGATATACACATTTTAACGTATCATCCGAATGGAAAAATCAGTGCAGAGTAAGTTTCTTTATTTGGAGGTATATGTACATATGTAAATATAAATTAGGCGCTTTTAAAGAATACCATTTCATTATACGATTTAAAAAAGACACTAGTTTACGCAGATTTGCTGGAAAACATTTATCAGTCAAGAATTTAATCTGTACAATGTCGATAAGGACTTTCCAGAAATTATGTTCCTGATTACTAATACTCTCATGGCCGTCGCTAAAATCGCAATGCACGCGTGCATTATCGCGGACTATGTACGCATCGCGTACATAAAACTGTCTTATCTACTAATTTAGGACATTTATTTTCAAAATACCAATTAAATATAATCAATCATGAAGTGCATAAGAAATACGAGAAGCTTTAAAATTACAGAAAATAAAGGCAAAGAATGAATGAAAAGAAATTTATTTCTGGGTCTAAAAAGGCCCAAACGCCGGCCGTGTGTTTCAGAAGAAATTTAAAACACAATGAGCAGGTTTATTTTGAACGAAGAGTGTTTGAACCGAGTTCTTGAGTTTACAGTGTAAACGAAGGCTGCGTGGTTACTCAAGTTCTCCGATGAATATGATTAAATATTTTCTAAGAATGCATGCGTGGAATGAAATAGATGGAGAAATAGAAGGAGGAAGAAAGTGCGAGGGATGAAAGATAAATAATTGGAGAAAATACTTGTGCGAGTCGGTACAGAAAAAATTGTACGTTAGAGTCGAGGGATAGGATTTTAAATCGTAATTGACGTGAAATAAAATAAAAACTTAGGATAACATTTCTTTTCTAGATTGTTAAGAATTATCAATAACAGTATGTAAAGAGCTAAAGTAAAAAACTGATTCTATATTCACTTGTTAATTTTTTCAGTACCATGTCTGACAGATATAAAAAGAAAGCCGATTTATAGACTACCGGTTGATTAGTATTGGCAGTACAAAGCCTATTAATCGGTTGCCAGTAAGTAATATGTTAATAATGAAGGCTAGTAGACACAATCAGAATATTATTGTAGTATCGGGATATTTTTCGCAATAGTTTTAAATAGGTTTAAGGTGAAAGACACCGCATAGGATAAAGTAAGAAAAGACAGTGATCAGTGAAGGTCATAGGGTAGGCCCTTCAAAAGAACCTATGCGATTAGCACAGGTCACGTTCAAAGCTCGCTTGAAACCTGCTCGAGGAAACAAGGTGCAAGGTAAGGGCATTAGAAACTACAAACATGATGAAGTATAGTCATAGGGTGAGTTGGAAAGTGCATGTGAAGTAGAGAATGTTTCCTTTAAAACAAAGAAACATCTCGAAGGGTTACTATTGTTTGAGTCGTAAACACGAGAACAGGATCTTCGTTGTTTCATTATTTAGTTGCTTAATTGTATTTTAAGAATTACTCGTGATAGACCTAATTAGCAAGTATTTTATATATATACTTGTATATATATCTTATTTAAACAATACCAACTTTTGATACCACATTATTAACAAAAATTTAAATAATAATTAAATTGTATTTAGAAATTGTAATATAATATTTAAAGAGATTATATACAAATCGAATTATTTTATTCTATATTGCATTGATCATATTATTACATACCTGATAGGTCAACTCCTCCCACACTACAGACATCGAGACCACCGGTGCTTGTCGCGCAACAATGTTGTTTCGGTCCTAAAGGTTTTGGTCTACAAAGTATCTGTATAAACGTGAAAGGAAAAGATCATTTATACAGAGTGGGGACAGAAGCTCTGTTCACCTGGAATACTACCGTTATTTGTAATAACACGGAAAAATATTATATACGCAAAATTTTCATGACACGAATGGGCTGCATATAACGATGCAAATATTTTTTACATGGTTGGAAGCGTAGAGGAGATTTTTATATCATCTCTATTTTTATAACCGCGATTTGTTATGTAGCTAAAAATAATTTGAAAAAATAGCTATTTCTAATGTCCACTTTTTTTATATCCGCCTATGAATATATTATATTCAAATAGCTATTACTTTTTATATAGTATACATATCACATTATTTGAACAGGAATATAGAGCGCAACAGAAACGAGACTGTGTTGATACAAGGGGAAACTTTCAAACGGAAATCGGAAATCTACATGTTTTATCGTTGCTCTTTTCTACTGTCACGGGTTTGTTTGAAAGCTGTAAAAACAGAGGTGCATTCAAGAATCCTAGTGTACTAATATTTGCTGATATCCCGCTGACATTGCAGGCTTTGATTGTGAGTCAGATAAGTGTACCAACATTGAATCGATTTTTGTACATGTCAAACTATGAGAATTATTAATTTTGATATTGTATTCATGGAAATAGAATTTACAAAGAATCTTTTTTCTCTCATAGTGTATTGACTATGACAGCTGCTGAATTACGTCTTACATTAATTAAAAAATAAAATAAAATAATTCAGTTATCTTTAGTTACTTGCGCTTTCATATTCAGATAAAATTCATATTGTATAAATTACCAAGTATTAAATTCAAAAATCATTTCTCCATTGTAAAGTCTGTCACTTATTAATTTTCCTAGAATAATGTCACACTTAATAAAACGTGCAACAAAATTCCAAGAAAATAACGATGAAACAGTTAAGATAAAACCATTGGTGTACGATAAAACGTACCGGAAGCATAAAATTTACTTTATCCAATTGGTATTAAAGGAGACAGCTCGTTTCCAATACTTTTTACAACTTAACGACCCTTTCTTTTCTGTTCTTTTCACACTTTCTCCATACTATTCACTGACTCAACATATCCCAACGATACGTTATGTTGACTCTCACGGTTCTACTTGCTTTCGACTTTACAACCCATGAATTCTAAAAACGCTCGTCTACGTCTCATTAATTTTAATCCTCCAATAACGTTCACATTTCCGTACACGTTTAAACTTTTAATCTGTCACGAACCGAAGTAAATGTTTCTGCAATTGCTTATTTTACTAATCGGATTAACTTAATACAAATTAAATATCAACATAATAATAATTTTAGTACCTAAACAATTTATGTCATTGATCTGAACATAATTTAATTAACAGAGATACATTGCAGTGGCGTGAATAAAAGTATCGCAAGTAGAATATGTATTTATTTTGAATTTCTTATTTGAAATATACTTCTGACAAGTATTCATTATTACTTACAATATGATGCTAATGTAGAATGCAAAGAAATTTTTCAATCCTGTCAAAACAGTCTGGATAATACCAAAAATTGAAATATGTCACATTGCGGTATAATTTATAATTACTTTTAAATCGAAGTAAATTTCTCTTGTATTATATGTATGTATTGATAAATGTAAGTATTTATTGATTTTGTCATGTGTTTTTTGTAATTAAGTAATCACCTAATATACTATTTTTCTGCAATTGAAATGTTTAACTTCAAGAACAACGAATTCGTTCAATATTTCCAAACGCAACATTCAATTAAATGCTCTGTTATCGGAATTGGTCATGCCTAAGTGTCATTCAAAAGTTGCAATGTACGACGATTTTACCATTAATATTTTAAAAAATGATAAAAATAATATTCAAAAAATCTTCGTGTAATAATTTCAATTAATATTTGCATTATATTTTGCAAAAAAGTGTGTTTAAATTTTCACTTTACATACTCAAAAAGTAAAATTCATAAGTATCTCAAAATTGATTTGCAGCGAAATTAATTTCTAAGTTATATCCTTATATCTTTCAAACATAATTCTTGTACTTAGGCTGGACGATCACTATTATTATTTATTGTACATTTCGCTCCTTAGTATTCGCAGTAACAACAAAGAACGTCAAATATGAATAGTATTGAACTATTGGTGAAATGTAAATTTTAAATTGCCTTCTTTTAAAACTAATTTTTTAAATTACCCCATCATCAATGTCAAGCGGCGATTTATAATGTTCGGCTACAGAATCGTTGCCTATGAAGGCGTGGCTTATTACCCGTCAATCGGCGTGTCCACGGGACAAGTTAAAAAGTGTCCGTACGGACAATTATTAGATGTATCGTAATACTTAAAAAAAAATTACGATTTCTTGTTTTTTAAGAGTAAGAATATGTAACATACAAAAAGTAGTTATAAAATCATTTATAAATCATAAAATTATAAAGTGGTAATTAAATTTTTTAAGTACTTGAGCTTGAATTTTCTTCAACATTGTGATCCAACTTCATTTGTTTTCTCATGAATCGTTCTACCACAACGATGAATTATCATTCAGATACATAATAATTTACTATTTAATGGACAATTATTAATTATAATTACAAGTCTATTAACAAGTGGTATCACTGAAGTTAGAATAAACTAAGTTCTTTGCAAAAATATGAAAGATGCATATTTGCAAAATGTTTCTATTTTATTCAATTTGAAAGAGACTTCTTGTATGTCAGAAAAATTTCACGAAGCTGTCCCAAGAGAACAAACCGTATGAAATACAGCTCTGGGTAGCATTAGAATGCCGTTGTTCTCTGAAAATAACTTCATCTCGTATTTAAAATTTTATTAAAGGTATCTCTTGAATCATGAGGTATAAAGTGACGGAAAATATTTTTGTTTAAAATCACTCTTCAAATTAGAAAAAATCGATCAAATTTTGTTTCACCTACTTGACTATACTGTATATGTACTACTGTAATGTATGTATGTCTTGTATATCTTTGCATAAGATTTCTTTTTCAGGTGTAAATCAGATATTTCAAAATTCAAAATACACAATCCAATACTATTTTGTAATTATAAAAAAAGATTTATGAATTCATATTTTTTTTTTATTTTCTACTTTCTACAAATACAAAAAGATAGCGTATAAAGTAAAACATCGTTTTTATAAAAATGTATTACAAAAGGAGCTTGTTGTATTACATTACGAAACTTTATAAGAATTTGAAACTTTTAATAGCAGTGTCCCCCAACTTTTTCATGAAAGTGACATATTTTTTTTTTAGACACCCGGTTTGTGTACAGTTGAATCGATACTTAATGCGTATGCGTACAAGCAGCAGCAAACGCCAGAAAAGTCAACGTGTATAGGGAGAAGCTCTGTGTTTGCATTATCTCATTCATCTTTCATAACAAATCGTTAGCGGTAACTAAACAAATTATAGCTCACCACGAGTGATATAATTCATACATTATATTTATTCGGTTAATTAAGATCGTTATGTAGAGGTATGTACACACAAACAGAAGAACGATATATACGGCGAACCACAAAAAACGTGACAACTGAATATTTCCCAAAATACACCGAATACAAAAATTATTCTTAAGCTATATTAAATGATTATAAGTAATACATTTTGCACGTACAATGCATTTTTACATGTTAAAATGTCAAAAATATTTCAAACTACTTGCTTTTTCTAATGAAGCTATACATTTTTCAAATTGAAACGAATGCAGTGAATACTATTATTAAACGTTATCATAAATGAGTCAGGTTAATAAATCATAAAAAATCAAAATGTTTATATTCTTGAAGAACAATATTTTAAGGATCATCTCCTGTTAACAAGCAACTGACGATACCAAAATATTAGAAAGTGATACAATTAATCATGTACTTTTATACAGAGTAACCTACTAAATCTGTTTACCTCAAGTATCCCCATTATTTCAAATAATAAACGAAAATATTACACATAGATGAACCACTAAAAAACAAAACAAGGTGATTAACTCCACTTTTGCAATGTTCTCAAATTTTAATACCGAAGTATACAATTCGTGCTTAACTTTTAATAAGTAAAATATATTTAGTAAATTTCGTTTCACGGAGTTAGTCACTTTGATTTCTCAGCGACTCGACTGTTGTATGGTCGCAAGAAAAGCGTATAACACGGTGGAGAACATTTATTTTACTTTATAACTACTTGGTAACCGATTATGCTTACCTTTGTGTAAAGAAGCTCCCTTGAAATACGGCGAAAATTATTGTTGAGCAGCCAGTAGAGGAACGGATTCCAAAAGCTGTTAGAAAGCGCGAGCCATGTGGCAAGGAAGTCGAGGAATGGCGGTGGTTTGCTTCCGGTACAAGCTGCAACGACTTCTTGGATTGTCCATGGTGTAACCATAACAATGAATCCTAAACTCATTGCAGCCATTGTTCGCGAGGCAGAAGTTGATAGTCGTCTCTCCTGAGCTACAAGCTGAAATATATTAAATACGACGAATTCGCTTAGTATCATTATCATCCTTTTCTTTGCAGTTGTTTATATTATAATCCATGTTGGAAAAACTTTTAATGACAATTATTAATAACTTCGAGATAAACTTGGATTTTATAACAATGTTTAAGATTTATAGTCATTGAATTTCATCCTATTTTTCCGTCGTTAAATTATAGTGCGATGCTTTTTATTTTCACATTTTTCTATAGTTACATATAGAAATCATGACAATAAAGAGGTCGTAGTACACCTTTTTCAAAGAATTACATAACAGCATTGGTTTCTATTTGATTCCTCCGAGATCATAACCAGAGTACAATTGTGACGTTTCTTTTCAATTCTTTTGCTACTTTTCTTATGTACCTTCTCTATCGTTGCCTTCTTTATCGAAATATAGTTTTCTCTTATATTGAAATTGCCATGGCACATAACTAAGTGGTTAACAGAACAATGATAATTTTCCACTTATGAACAATCATTTTAAATCTGCAATTTGCACATACAATTGTGTACTTAGAAGGTCAATTCCCAGATAGTAATGTATATGCATTAGATTCTGGTTGAAGTAGTTAGAAGTAATTGTATAGGGTTATCCAACTTACACGCCTACATGTTTCATTTTTAATAAAACACAAATTATTTAAAATTTGTTCAAGTTGTCTTTCTTTTTTTGGTGAAAGTATGATCCATTACAATTATACAAATGTTCATCACGACTGCGTCTACAGACATCAATTCAATTATCGAAATTTTCAACGACTTTTCGACATGTCGCTGGAGTTACTTCATAAATTGCAATTCGAATGTCGTTCTTTAAGTCATTCATTGTTTTCGATTTGTTATCATATACTTTAAAAAAAATCTCATAAAAAATATCTAATGATGTTAAATCGCATGATCTTAAAGCCAATTGAAATCTGCATTACGTAAAATTACACATTAATGAGATTTCGATCGCAAAAACTAAATGTTTTCTCGAGTTGCGTGACAAGTAGAATCGTCTTACTGGAAATAGACATCAGACACATAAATGTGATTCAATTCTACCATAAAAAGTCACTCAATATCGATTGGTATCGTTCAGCATTCACAGTAATAGTGTTTCCAACAGCATCCTCGAAAATAAATGGTCCAAGGATTCCATTTGCTCAAAATGCACACCGAACAATGACTTTTTACGGATGTAGAGATTTTTCATGAATAACACGAGGAGTTTTGTCACTCCAGATACGACAATTGTGCTTATTAACGAATCCATCCATTGTGAAATGAGCTTCATCGCTAAACAAAATTTTTCTTGAAAACAATGGGACAAAGAACCCCTATCTTCATAATAAGTTTGAATAACGGAAATGCGTTGATGCAATATATACCTGTCCATGGTTAAAATTGTACTATCTTCTACTAAAACAAGACAACTTATGTTGTTTAAAAAGACATGACGTGTAAACATTTTACGGTACTAACATCTAGACATTATATTTGGATGACTGATTACTATAGTAATATAAATGTAATATTAGTAATGTAAAAGTAATATTATAATATAAATTTTCTGTGATCACCACCATTTTAAGAAGCAACACTTGGGAACATTGTTTATCTGAAACCTATATTTTACAAAATTAAGCACAGTATTCTCATCCTTTTGTCCATAGATATATACAATATTATACTTTAACACATTAATTATCAATTGTGAATTAAGCGAACACATACAATAGACCGGTCAGTTAAAGCTTAAATTCTTTGGCAATATTAGGAGTATTAATCATCATGTAGAAATGTCTGAAATAAAATAAAACCTAAAACATCATTACTGTTACATCTCTCTACGCCGTTATTCCCTTATGGAATATCACGGGGTTGTAAGGCCCGTGTTCACTCGCTTGTGCCGGTTTCGGAGACGCTGGGTATTGGATAATTAAACCCTTTAACCTAGTTCGTTGTGATATCACGTGTTTTATGTATGATATTACGTGTTTCGTGTATTACTTGCTTCTCGGCGTATTAGTAGATTGTGATTTCAATGTGTTATTTTGGTACTCGTTTGTGATATTACTCTGTTACGCGTATTCTTACTCCCTTACTACTTTTTTTTCTCGTATTTAACTGTGTTTACTCTTTTATCAACTATATTGAGTTATGATTGGTGGATATGTCATGTGGTGGGGGTGACTGAATATTTGGAAAAGGATTGTTGCTAATTGTGGTGATGGTAGTTTGAACAATTTGTAGGTATAACGGCTTCAGCAGCCAAATGTGACTAACGAATTGTGATTTGCGAAGGTCACAACAATTACTTTCATAAATCATTAAGAATTGCTAATAACAGTGTACAAGGAAATCTAAGATAACAAAACGATTTTGTATTCACTTGTTAACAATTTCTCTACTACCGAGTCTAACAGATTTCAGAAGAAAGCCGATTTATAGGCTACCGGTCGATTAACGCTGCCAGTATAAAGAACACTAATCGGTTACCGTTACGTAGTGTTAATAATGAATTAGTTAAAATTTCATTACTGATAAATTGATTTTGTTATTGCATGATAGTATTGTTTTGATTATGCAGGATATCGATATTAATGAATATGAATACGAGTACATCGTGAGATATGTTAAATATATCTGATTCTAACAATGTAAAAATAGATTTGAGCGTTCGAGATTTTACAACAAAAGCAACGGAGGCATTTTTTACCAGGTTTCCTAATGGACATTTTGTAAACTTTTGTAAAATTATATGTAAGATTAAAGAACTAAGAGGTAAGTAATTCGGTGCATCGAGTAAGGCGACCTGAACATCTAAAAGCTAGGACGTCTAGTTGATTCGTCTTTTAGACCAGCTTGACACGGTTCCGAAAGTCGCAAAGCGCTAAGCTCGTCAGCGTCAAAGCCTTTCATCGTGCGGCAGTAAAAGGATTACGGATCTGCTCGTTTAGATGAATGCTTCCTCTTTCACTCCTTCCTGATTCTGTCAGCTTTATTCTTTTCCTCTCTCCTCTTACCTTGTATACCTTCCACCTCTTTACTACACTTTTCTTTCTCTTCCCCCTCTCTTCTCGTTTTTTTTTATTTCTACAGTGTTGTAAAATATCGTGTTCCTTATTTCTTAATCGGACATATTCCTTAGGTTTTGAGCAATTCTCAGAATTATGCAATTAAGAAAATGTACGTAATGCAAACGTAGAACCGTGAATGTTTAATGCTTGAAAATTTAATTAAATTATGTTACATTACTGTAGATTGCAAAATATACTTGAGTTGTAATTGCTAATTTTCATATAAAGAAATTTGAATAAACGGTATAAGATATGTACAAAAATAGTTATCAAGCGTTACACATACAAATTGATATGTTAATTTTTCCAAAAGTGCTTAGTATTCGTACCAATGACTGCAAGAGATTCTAATATTTGAAAACATTTAATAATTTACTTGGTTGACAGAATGAAAATTTGTTGGATTCCTAAAGACGTTACTGAAATTACAGAACTGTCTTTTTTTTATTGTATTGCATTATAAAACAACTTCAGAGACAAGCATTTATTGAATATTACGGTTAACATTTATCTTATGAAAGGAATATAAAATATTGGTTATTTATCTTTGTAAATGATTCATAAACATGCTTTCTTAGCAAGGTCGCCATTGTTTAATAAATGCGATAATTTTCTTATCGCAACAAATTATAAGCTAATTTAATTATTAAATACTGATAAGATTATTATCTTTTCATTACTAGCAATTTAGCTATTTCTTTTAATTATATATTAAATGCTTTAAACCAGAAGTCGCCAAGCTTTTCACTAAAAAAGGCACCTCAAATGGCTGGCTTATGGAAAAGGGCATTTTAAATTTGCTGAAAGGGAAGTTGTATACCTAAAGTACATTCAATACACATTTATTTTAAATCTTTCAAACAGTACAACACTGGTTCATTTTACACACAACCCTCTTTCAAAAACATTTTTTTTAATATCTGACACAGTGGCGGGAGCGCTTGAAAAATGTTTAGCGGGAACTTGAATGAATTGACAGCAAAAATTGGCAGAAATAAAGGCGCTCAAGGACCTGAAAACTTGGTCAAGACCGTAAGAACACATTTTTAGTTCAGTATCAATGTGCTTATATACAAAATGTTACCTATATAGATATAGAAAGGAACTCCTAATATTCCAAGTAGTAATTATTCTAAGTAGTCAACGAAATACTGTTAGTCATAAGTCATCATTCTTTTATTGTGCAAAACTATACAAGTATAACAAACATCATATGTACTAACTTCAGCATGGCCTTTAATATAATTAGTCAGTTTATACAAATTGGCAAACTTACAAATATTGTCGTCAAAAATATTGCCTTACATTTTTTGTCAGTGTTTCAAAGTTGGTGACAATATTTCTAAAGGTGTAAGATGTCTGAAGATTTTTAAAACCATCTTCATTTATTTAGATACTCTCAGTCTTCGTTTACACTTTCACAGATTTATAGAGCGATACAAATTAAATTATACGTATTTCAACTGTAACAAATGCTATATCTTGAGTGGTTGGATAAGCTAGCTTCCAATGGAAAGACACTTGATTCATCTTAGCACTTCCTAAAAAGTTCGTTTGGCTAAACACTATCTGTAAACATCGCGTCTTTTAATTACATGTATTTGTTTACATGTATGTATTTGGTTACGTAAAAATTGGTGTTTTTATAGTTAAAAACCCTCTTTTTTAACATTAAAATATATTTTGTTCAGTCATAATTTCTATACTTGATAAATTGTGTACAGGCTTACCTTCAGACATTCGTTAAGTCTTTCAACTTTTAGAAAAAAAGAATATGTTTTACAAAAGAAATGTGTCCACTATGTAACGGGTAGCATTGTTTTAAATTACATATATGTATGTTTCTCAAATTTCTATAATTTCTATGTAATAGTAGATGAAAAACGAAGAATAGAAATGCTGCTCTAATGAGCAGAATCGAAGAGAAGGATTACAAAAGGAGGATAAAATAAGAGGGAGACGATCGTTCCTGCAGAACGCCCACGAATTGAATGTACGGACTCGATTCCCTTTGATTCCTCACCAGGCTCGTTCCAGCTCGTTATCTCGCAATAAGCGAGAGAAAGATTATGTGAAAAGCGCAGATAATATAAGGATGAAATTGAACGAGACGATCAACCTTCATCTATTCCCTGACTGTAGAGTATTTAAATGAATTCTAAAATATGATGTGTAATATCGTAGTATAATATATTAATTATCAGTTCTATACTAATTGAAGTACCATTAGAATTAAGGTTATTATAGTGTGAAACAATAAATCATTTTTTATTGCATAACTTACTTCACTGACTGCACTCTATTTCGTCGATTAAGCAATAGCAGATTGTCATTTATTATTTTGCAAGAATAATTTTTGAATATATAGGGTGCAATGGATCTTAACGAACAAATAATAGAAGCGAACATAAGAAAAACAAGAGAAAAAATTAATATAAATATACATACGTTACAATTTTGTTTTTGAAACAGAAAGATGCAAAATTACTGGGGTATGTTACAGTGCATTGTTTGAAAATTAGACGCAACGGATAATTGTATATTTTTAAAATTAACAATTGTACACTAATGAGAAAATTTTGAATATCAATTTCTTTAAAAGTAACAAAAACTGCTGTATACTGGCATAATGGAAATATTTAATCAATCATTGTAAAAGCATCAATTTTTCCAATAATTGAATTGTTAAAATTTTATTTTTTTATACATAACTGCTATGTGCTTAATAAAAAAATAAATACAAAAACTATGATATTTTGACTGCTTTAGGCCAGTCATTTGAAAGTTTTCCAGAAAGTACTTCTATTTTTTAATGTGATCTCGAACATAAATACAATTGAATTAAGGATGATCTACAATTATACAGCAGTAATTATAATAATTTAACTTTATCTAAAATATTCTTTGAACGATGATTTCCTGTTACTCAAAGCTTTTTTCCACAAACAAATTATTACGAACGTAGATAATAATCAGATACGTGTAAAACTAATAGATAAAATGAATCTGAACGTAAATCATATTTCTACTCTTTATTGCAAGTTTTATTCCAATCGCTTACAATAAAAAGTGATAACTACCTACATATATTTGTATATTTATCTACAACATTTTATTAGATAAAATATGAAGAAAACTCAATTAAAAGTGGTTTCATACAGTTTGTTTATATATACTCTTCTGCCAAGTCATATAATTTCCAGGATGGACTACTTATTGTTCTAAAGTAATTCCAGTCTATTTCAGTAATTTCAGTGAAATGAGAGCTTTTGCGTTTACTTAAGGGCTACTTTTACTGCGATGCAGACGAACGTCTACTGGCTTCGTATTATTTTTCACAGTAAAGGAGGTAAATACACAAACCATTTATCAAGTCTAATGTGTTCGTAGATTCACGGATTGACCTGTGCTCACCCATGTAGGCAGTGCTTAGAGATGGCTGCCTTGTCGGTGCAGGATAATCAACTGAGTATCTAACCTGCTGTGAATGAGCAATTTGCTGGCATCTCTACAGCTCTGTAACCGCCTGCTGAAAACGACACTTCAGGGTGCCTCGCAACCTGGAACGACGACTAAGTAAGCAGCTTCCTGAAAGAGTATATCCTACTTGTCTAATAATTCAAAAGGTCCGGGCTGTACATACACAAACCTGACGCACACAACCTGAGATGAAAGTGCAAGGTTATCTTAAGTCACGTGTAATTTATCTACAAACGCGTTTCTCCAGTTTGAGAAAACTAAAAGCTCTCGTTATATCTAATCGTCCAAGTTAATATAGAGCTTCAGACTTGAGGTATAGTACGTTCGGTTGTTTCTAAATGGAAGCGAGAATTCCACAAATTATACTTCGCGGGTTACTCACAATTTTACTGAAAAATTGTTTTTGAGAAATTAACATATCATGTTAAAATGATTTGATTCTTAACGTGGGAAGTCAACGTCGAGTCATTTATTACATATTAAAATTTTCGTAATATAATGTTTACACGTCGCGTCTTTTTAAGTAATATAAGCCGTTTTTTTTTAGTCAAAGGTAGTACAATTCTAACCACAAATAGGTATATATTACATTACTCAAACTTCTTATGAAAATGGGACATTGTTTTCAAGTAAAATTTTTCTTAGCGATAAAGTGCATTTCATAACGGACGGATTCGTTAATAAGCAAAATTGTCGTATCTGAAGTGATGGAAATTCCCGTGCTTTTCGTGAAAAATGTCTACACCCACAAAATGTCACTGTTTAGTGTGTATTTTGGACAAATGGGATCCTTGGACCATTTTTCTTCAAAGATGATACTAGAAATACCGTTACTGTGAATGCTGAGAAATATCAACAATGTTGAGTGACATTTTGTAGTCTGAAATGAATCGTATTGACGTGTCTGATGTTTACTTTCAGCAAAACGGTACTATGTGTCACACAACTCGAGCAAACATTCAGTTTTGCGATCGAAGTTTCGTCAATATGTAATTTCACAAAATGCAAATTTCAATTGTCCTCGAAGATCATGCAATTTAACATCTTTAGATTCTTTTTGTGAGATTCTTTGAAAAGTATATAACAAATCGAAAACAATGAATGACTTAAAGAACGACATTCCAGTTGTAATTTATGAAGTAACTTCAGCGACATGTCGAAAAGTCGTTAAAAATTTCGATAATAGAATTGATGTCTGCAGATACAGTAATGGTGCACATTTGAATGATATACTGTTCTACGTATAATTTTAATGGATTATACTTTCAACAATAACAAAAATTGGAAAAATTCCAAATAGTTTACATTTTGCTAAAAAAAAAAAAAGTATACGCGTGTATGTTGGATAATCCTATACTTCAAAACTAGTTTCTCTATCAAAGTTACATCGTATTACATCATAGATCCTATGGTTGAAATAAATAGATTTACACTGTAACATTCACGAAAGCACCATCTACTTTTAGCATTACAAAGGTAGTAGTAACTTAGCGAGATTATGTTTTATTCACCATACCACACGTCGTCCTTACATCATTAATTTGTTGTAAATAAAACGATTTTTTCGTGGTTGAAGTTCTATAGTAATCCAATCACGAGTTTCAAATACCGTTTACTTATGTCGTTATGTTACTGTGGCATTATAGAATTAATAGAAATATGATGAAATGATAGAATTTCTGCGACACTTATTTTAGAACGAAAATTACGTAAACAGAGAATACTTGAGTTAGAGCGACAGAGAGGATAAAAAAAAGCGGTTAGGTCTGACGCGACTTCATCTCTAGCCTGGAGCGATTGTCACTTTGGGTGAATTTTTTTAAATTATTGCTTTTTACAAACCGGTTTTATCTGTTTAGACGAAATGGCTTGGTATACCATTGCAAAAAATATTTTAACAAAATATATTAATCAAATGGAAATTTAACAAATGAACTGTTTCGATGTATCTATATGTAAAAATGACGAATTACACGATGTATGAAGCTGGTTTAATAGTTTCTATTGAAAGTTGAAGACGCGACAATGAACGTTCTCTTTTATCCCTCTTAGGTAACCACGCGCACAGTAAGCTTGCTCCCTTTTCTGTGCAAAATCTTACACATCGGCACGACTGCAGTCTCGAGAATACCTTTAAAAGACATTCCCGCATCCATTGACCTACATCGAAGCTAAGGACCATAAAAGGGAGGAAAACAGAATGATGGAATAGAGGGAAAAGGTAGACATTCTTATAAATAAGTTGTTCGCGATGTATTCCATTAACCAAGCTGTTCGTCGAAGCTGCCTTTAAAAAAAACTGTTCCAAAGCTACGACGTTTCTTTCATTTAAGTAGTATAATTAATGGCGCTTCTATTCAACTGATTATCAACGTAAATGAAATACTACAGGATGAAGATTTCTCATAACGTGTTTATTCTTGCTAGAACTATTTATTATTAACGTCTTGCCGGTTTAAATAGTATACATTGTTCCAAATAGAATACAATAGTATTCGTTCGAAACGGTTAGAGATTGAAAAACATTGCATAAAGCACAATTAAACGGTGTTATATATTCTGTGTATTGCTTCGGTTGTGAAGTGCAATTGCACTCTTTTAGGAAACTATATCATTTTTCTTGCATAAATCGATTCTTTGGGTTATTCTGTATTAAAGATAGATGATTGAAAAATCAACAATTCACGAGATATAAATAACATTAGAATTCCGATGAAAAATGTGTTTACAGCGTGGTAGAGAATCTTTCGAACACCCGTAATATATCTTAAAAACCGTGTGAAAGCATGAACCGGTCCGCACAGATAAAAGACTGCTGAAAAGTATGTTTTACTAAGAAAGTTGAGATACTGCCCCCAGGTCACAATTGTAGAAGAGGAACCGGAGTTTCTATAATGTCTGTATTCGACTACCGCAGAGACAGAAAGTTATTCTATAAGAATGGTGGTTTCATCTGTATAACCAACAATACTTATTAATACTATCTACGTTTCAAAAGTCACATATTGACGTATGCTTCATACATACATATAAGAAATGTGGAAGTTCGCAGAAGTTGGCAAAATAATAATTCTAAACTTCTATCACCACGTTTGACAGATACAAAGCCAGCTATAAAGATATGATGGATATTTTTAATAAGAGCGGCAAAAATTTTCCGTTAAAATTTAGAAAAGCGAATAATATATAGGTCATCCGTTCATCGTTACCAAGAACAGCGCCGTCTACGAAAAGTTTCAAGAGTCCAAATTGGACGCAACAGTGCTCCGTTGGGATGGGAAACTACTTCTTGCTCTAATGGTTAAAGACATTATTGATAGACTTGCCGTAATTGTTACGAGCGAGGATATTGATTTAATCCACAGAGTTTCGTTGTTAGAGGACAGAATAGTTGCGAATCAAGTTACTGCGATTTTTTAAATAAAGGGTCATCTAAATGGGATGCCTGGATATCAATATTATATAATGTTTACACGTTATATATTTTAAATTAATATAAGCCGTTTTGTTTTAGTAGAAAGTAGTACAATTCTAACGATATATAATGCAACATAGGCAGGTATATAATGCAACAACGTATTTACATTATTCAAACTTATTATGAAAATGGGCCATTGTTTTCAAGCAAAATTTTGCTTAATGATGAAGCTCATTTGACAACGGATGGATTCATTAATAAGTAAAATTGTGGTATCTGGGGCGATGAAAATCCTCTTGTTATTCAAGAGAAATCTCTACACCTACAAAAGGACACTGTTTGGCGTGCATTTTAGGCAAATGGAATCAGTGAACCATTTTTCTTCGAAAATGATACAGGAAATGCTGTTATTGTGAATGCTGAGCGATATCAAATAATATTGAGTAACTTTTTATAGTGAGAAATGAATCATATTGATGTGTCTATTTTCAGCAAAATGGTACTACGTGTCACACAACTTGAGAAAACATTCAGTTTTTCAAAACAACCTGTAATTTCACGAAATGCAAATTTCAATTGGCCTCTATTTAACACCATTCCATTTTTTTATGTAATTTTCGATAATGGGGTTTACCAACAAAATAAAAGTAAAGGTTAAATACTTATCATTTGAAAGATATCCATGTAACATTGCAACAAATGTTAGGAAAGAATCTTCAAGTTTTTGTCTTACAAGCATGTTAAAACCTTCAAACTCTAAAAATCTTCTTTTCCTCATCCTGCTTCCCGAGAATTTTTGTTACCGAGTTCAAAGCTAAACCTGACTTACTTCCGCTTTTGTCTGGCGCATTATTTTTTAAACAAATGATATTAATAAGTAACTTTCTGAGCGGATTTTGTACCCACAGAGATACCCTGAATATTTAAATAAATCACAAGTGAAGAAATTTTGCTGGACCATTTCTTTTCCCAGCGTTCATCGATCTTGTATGTGGCGGCCAACATGGCGCCATCGTATCTATCAATCTTGGAAACGCATATTATTGAGAGCTAAGATAAAGAAATTCAACTTTAGCCAAATAAAGTTTCATTCATCGGTAAATTGTGAAAACCTCTATTTTTATGTAAAATCAAAATTTTATTTCGTTGATAATTTACATTAAATCGTAATGCATTCATACTAATCTATAAATGTGTAACTGTGGTGTTACTTCTAAACACATGTATGCATGCAATTGTAAATATAAAGGAAATCATTAGTTGATATAGCAGTAATATTAATGGTAAATTATAATTGTAACATGTTTTCACAGGAGGTGAACAAATAATCACAGACTAGTAATTTCACACAGATAGTACGTGATTACAATTGGTTTATCGGATTAATATGTTATTAACTTACATTACGAGATATAAAAGTGACATTTGACGTTCCGAGAACATGGTCGACTCGTTAAACTGAATTAACTTTGGTTTTCCAATAATTCCAGACTCTAGCGATCCAGACGTACACTTAGCCTAGTTTCGTTCGACTACTCTGAGCCTGGTGAATATAGTTCTCAAACGTAGGAAAGTTGTATTTATATGTGAAAGAAGGTAATGACCCGTGACTTTTCGGTCGATTACAAACTTTCTCCCTCTCGTGCTAATTCCCTTTTGTACTATTATAAAAATAATATAGCAATTTTCACTGCAACGATCACTGCAGATACCATACGTACTCATAGCGTTCAGTGTTCGTGGAAATTTCTCTCATATATTTCCGTAGGAATTGGATGTTTGTAGGAAAGCGGAAATATCGTCTCTTTATTATTTTGCTCTCTAGTACACAATTATTATTATTTTTCTTGCAAGTAGACATTCCGATACGCATTGCCTGTTTGCCAGTTCATCGTTTCTACGATGTTCCGTAAAAGCAAGTATCGATCACTCGTTTATCCGAGTTTATTTACGAAATCGCTAGATTTCAAGGTTAAGTTTAAGAGAAATGGAACATTATTAAATATTTGTAACTAGATTGGTTATAGGTTTGTGATTTTAGACAACATATTGTATAAACCTCTCATGTTTCTTGAAAATCAGATATACAGGATCTCGATTCAAATCGAAATTTTAATCCATCAGGATAAAATTCACATTTTTCAAATAATTCGAAAGTTTGTAATTATTACAAAAACAATTCTGCATGCATCGCAGTTTTTATCTGACTATCAAGGCAGTTATTGAATAGGCGATTTCCTAAGTAGTGGATGAGTTACGTAGGATGTATTATTTGGTTTACCTATTTCTCAGACTTAAATCTACTAGATTTTTATTTTCGCATCACTTGGAAACAATTGTTAATATTCAAATATTTTGTCAACATACAGTAGCAGACAAAAAAGTTACCACTATTCTGATAATTTCCACTTTACTATTTTTGAACATCAACATCTCGATGTGTGTTTAATATATATTCTGGTAGAGGATTAAGGGCTCTATAAGACCAAATAGAATTGTATTTATTTAACGAACAAATCAAAATGTTATTTAACGTTAAAGAGGAACAACACATTTTTAAGGCCAACAAAAATGTTACCACTTTTGAATTCCTGCTTATTTTTTTATCGCTTTTGTTTTACGGTATTTTTCTTCGTTCTTTTGTTTCGGATAGACGCTTAATAAGTTAAGACTGATTAAAACTACCTTATGAGAAGAAAACTGATTCGCAAATCCGAAGTTTAATAGTTCGATTACGTAATGATGAGTGCTATACTTTTCAACAAATTGCTGATCATTGTTAAACATGATAATTCATCAACATGGATAATTCGTCACATCTTTTGCCGTGAGAAAAACCTATTGATTATAGAGAATCGAGATCGGCCAAGAGAAACTGATGAAGGTTTATCATTACAAATTTTTTTTTGCTCTGTTAACAAAATTTCATTAAAACCAACAAATATTCATAGATCGAACCAACTCATAGCTCGAAAATTTGTACACAACCTAAACTAACAACTCCAAAACTTCGTGACAAGATATTAGATGACGTTAATGTTCGAACGGTTCAACGGAGGCTAGCGGACAAGAGCCTATACGGTCGGATTGCTACTAAGCAGCCATTATTATCTAAAAAAAAAACATGCAAAAAAGGATGAAATTTGTACGTAAACATCTTGGATGATCCGCACCCAAATGGACAAAGGTCTTATTCAGCAATGAGTCAAAATTTAATTTAATACACCGCGGTAGAATTAAGTTTGTGTAGCGTCCGATCAATGAAAGATTTAATCCTCGTTATACTATTAATACGGCTAAACATAAAGGAGGTTGTATAATGATGTGGGAAGCATTTAGCCGTACGGGATTAAGTCCTTTTCATCGAATAAACGGCATAATGGATCAATATCGATATCGTAATATTTTGGAAAATGTCATGAAACCACATACTAATTGGGTCACGCCTGCTGTATAGATATTTCAGCAGGATAATGATCCAAAGTACACCTCAAAGTCCATTAAAAAATGGTTTTCGGGCAATAATATGAGGATAATGAACTGGCCATCACAAGCGCCAAACTTAAACTCCATTGGAGATTTGTGGGGTGCGATTAAGAGGGATCTCAATGGACAGAAGGTTAAAAAACCAAATGATTAATTTGTGGCTGCCGAGAATGCTTGGAATCATCTTCTTATGGTTCTTATTGAAAAATTGATTCGTTAAAGAAATATTAGACTTCTTCATTCACAAAATATTAGATTTTTTATTACTTTTCGAAAGTAATAACTTTTTGATGGCTTAAAAAATGTATTGTCTTATTTAATGATATGTAAAATTTTTATTTGCTAGTACAATAAATTCAACTTTAACTGGGATTTATGTAGCTTTTAATTTTCTATCAGAATATACATTAAACACATATTAAAGTTTTAAATAGATCCTAAAAAATAATAAAAATAAAGCAAATCGAAAAAATGGTAACTTCTTTACTCGCTACTGTATATAATCCTATACATAACGAATATAAAGATACCTAAAATTTCTTAAAAATTCAAAACTCCGTAATATGATATTTGTAAACTTGTCCTTATTTCAAATACTTTCTATAAGAGTAAGCAGTTGCTTTTTTCCTACTCATTTTAAATACTTTCTATAAGAGTAAGCGATTGTTTACATTATAGCTAACTATGACTATAACTTCAAATGAAAATTAAGCAAAGCACATATGGACATAAGCGTTTTTCATTGTTTTTGTATATCTCAGATTGTTATTGAAGAGCGTTCTGCATATTATAAAACACCCTATATACATTATGATATACCAGAGATCAATATAATTCAGCATATTGGTTTTCGCAAAGTATTAATTAATCACATTATGATTTATCTGACTGATTAGTCAATCAGAATATCAGTGTTAAATTTCACACTTGTCATCGAAGTAATCAATACTATAATTATAAGGATTTGTACATATAATCTTCAGTTGGTATCCATAAATTAGTAATTAACTACACTTAAATGAACCATAACTCGTTGTTTACGTTGAAGTAAAACTGTTGTTTCTAAATCGTTTTTTACGTACGCGTTCTACCCGAAGCGCACGGCGCCTAGTGTTCAGTTTATCGCGCACACCCTAAAAAGCACTAGAGATAAAGTAAGCAAGAGTATTCCGTTCTCACGGAAAAATCTAGCATTCCCCACCACCAAAACCCGTAGTTTTCGGTGTATAAAAGGGCATAATTTTCGATGCTCAAGAGTGAGTTTACAACTCAGTTTCTGAACAGAATGTTACTCTATCCGTCAGAGTAGAAAGTCAGATTCCAGTCTCTTTTGAGCATTATAACGTAGTATACATATTTCATAAGTGTCAATCAGACAATACTGTCTACGACTCCTCCGCGCTCTCACCGCGTAAAGTCGAAAAAAAAGATTCTTATCGAGTCTAGAATTGATCAATTAATACATTATAACATTGTAGCAAGGTTAAAGTTAATTGCATATCAAATTATGTCTTTGTAATTATAATAGAATAGAGTATTGTAGAGTCATACTCGTTTAAATTTAATTTACCCATCCTGACTAATATAGTAACGTACCAGCTAAACCCACAAAGATATACGTACCTTTGCCACTCGAGGTATATCGACAATTACAACTCGCAAATTCCACACACCTTTATATCCGATGACACACGGCGTTAACCATACGTCGTATTATCCATCTCCTACAGGTACCTTCGTTAACTATACGTTGAATTGTCCGACATTCCTCTCAATATACACGTCTACCGTGGATCGAGAAATAACACGCGCCTTTCGTACAAGAAACGTCATCAGGAAATTGGTGACAGCGGTCGAATTCGTGAGCTCCATAACATGTTTAAGTAAATTCAACAATTTACACAATTTAAAACCTACGTATAATTCTTTTTGTTGTTTCCTTTTTCTGCTTGCTGATGAGATAATTTCACATCAATTAAAAATTGAATTTTCATTCTGAACAAAACCATATAAATCTTTTCCTCAAAATCATTATATACACATGAAGAATACAGACAAGAGCATTTTGTGGTTTTATCTGAGAACTTGCCGTTCTATTATTATTTTGGCGATTTATGAGAAACATTTTATAAATGATATAATGTCAGGTGAAATTATTTAACATTTGAAAAACTTTTATGTCTTGATTATTGAAGACATATCAAGCTCTGTTTTATCTGATATGCGTTTTTTAAATTGAACTTAATTAAAATTCTGTTAGTAACGTAAATTCAATTCCACAATAAGAGGTGATTAAAAGAACGATTAAACGAACTATTATGGTTCTTTGTTATCAGGTGGGTTCCTTTTAAATTGAGCCCATTGATTGGAAGTTCGAGTGGCACCAAACTTGACTTACCCTCTCCATATGTCCTCCACTAACGACTTCCGGTGTGTTAATGCAAACCACCCTCTTCAAGCGCAATTTATTAACGTGGAATGCTGAACCGTAGCAGTACATCAGCACCATCGTTGTAGGAAAATAAAAACAACAGCACGCAAGAATTCTGAAAGTTAGAAGAAAGAGAAACATAATGAATCGCATTATCTTTTTGTATGCACAAAACAATAAAACAAAAGTAAAAAAGAAATAAGTAAATTATTCGTGGAAAGTATGAATTATTTAAATTAGCTTAACGTATACTTAATGAAATAGAATTAACAGTTTGTTTTTATATTTCATCTTTCGTATCATTTGTAAATTTTTCAAAATATATTATATTTATATCTGTCTTATTATTATTCTACGGAGAATATTTAAATAAATTTTTAGAAATGAAATCATGCAAAATGTTGAATTGTAGAAAATATTTTTAGAGAAGAAATTACGAAAAAGATTATCCTTTTTATTGTTATTGAACACCTTATGTATCCGAGAGTGTCATTTAAATAGATCTCTTTGAATATTTTCAAAACTATTGATGATACCAACAAATTTTTCAGACAAAGTTTGAATAATTTCAAAGGAAATATATTTTGATGTTTTGATGTCATTGTTTTTTTTTTTTTTTTTTTTTTTTGTAAGTGGACGTATAGAGTATATGCAAAAGTCAATTTTTTTAACGTAATTGTATATTTTTTATGCACTAATCGATTCAACTTGTCATTCATGATAAAAAATTATTAAGACACTTATGTCCAAAAATCGTTATTTTAGGAGATATTTTAATTTCAATATTGCAAAGTAGTATAACTCAATTACAGTGCAACCAGCATGTCTGATATCTTAATGCTTGACCTTATCTCCTAGTAAGCGATATTAAAATTAAAATATCTCCTAAACTAACAGTTTCCTGGCATAAACAGCTCAATACCTTTGTATAAGAAATTAAGAATTCTATCGAATAATATATTAAAAATATACAATTCTGTTAAAGAAAAAAATTTAACTTCCGTAAGTTCTTCACATTTACATTTGTAGAAAAATTAATAACATCCTCCTAGAAACTGTTAAATTTTTATCTTGAGTATCATCAACAGTTTCGAATATATTCAATGTGATATATTTAAATGAGTCAGTTTGTATAGTTACTAAATAAATATTTAGTCGTAATGTATGAGAAACTCATCGAAACAGAAATAATCATTAAAAGTATTACGAAAATAAAAGCAAAAGTTTAAGAAAACTTTCTAATTTAAAATATATAAATGTATTCTTTTAGTGTTTTTTATATATCTCATAATATTCTATGTAAACTCGAATTTCAGCAGCTTACTTAATTTTCACGAAATTATATAATTTTAAAGGATATTTCATTGCATGTACAGATACATTAAAAACAAAAATGTAAAAGAAACATTTCACTTACAAATTAATAAATAAGTTTCATAAAAACGTATGTAAATGTGCTTCTCGAATGAATCCAACTCTTATGAATATAATTTACTTTATATTACAAAAATACCTAAGCGAAGCCCTGGCGAAGAAAGGATCGCAGGCGAGTAGACCAGAACCGTTGAAGTAGTAACCACCTCTTGGCAGCACGAGAGCACCAAAAATCGCCACACTTGCTATCCAAGTAGTTGACATCACTGCCACGCAACCCTGCCGCATGTAATACTGCGTCACATACACAGAAAATAATCATTCTTCTTTTTCTCTTTTTGAGAATTAAATATAATGTATAAATACACGCGACTACTTGTATAAGATTAAACGATCTCAAGTGAACCACTGCAAAAGATACTTTAGAATAACCAAATTATACTTGAGACTTTCGTTTCTTGCTTATGAGCATTTAAAAATATCCCTGTAACTGAGTAAACCTTTCTATACCAACGTATGTAATGTACGTTAAGACATGGAGGTATAGTGATCCTCAAAACCGACGACACATAACCGACACCTTACCTCGTACAAGTCGTAAAGAAGATAGTAACATTCAGCGCCGTAAACATTACCGACCTTAGCGGCACTACCATTTACTTCACCACGAAACACAGTTGCATGTCGGAAAGTTCTTGAAATGTGTATTCCATTGTGTACTGCAAACACAACGTACACTATGCATACAATCAACACAATATGCACAAATCGGTAAGAAACGATAGCTGTAATATTCACATACACGCACTCAGGCACAAAATGAAAACTAAAAGGAACAAGAGAAACTGAAGAACTGTAGGAAAATAAATTGAAACTGTATTAAAAGTAATATCTAAAACGTAATAAATTAAATTTACATGATTATAAAGTAACATATTGTTAGAAGAAGGAAATGTATCGCGTTTAGCTTTCGTTGTCGAAATGATTCTGTCCTTCCAAAACTCTTCTAGTGATTCAACAAAAATCAGAAAAAACACTAATTGCTTCCTCAAGAGAAAAATGTTTTCCAATTAGCTAAAACACGACGTGGTGGGAAATGTTGCTTGATCACATTCTTTCTCTCTTACGTGTTAATTTCCAACGTAGTCAGTTTCAGAAACAGTGGCAACGATGACGAGATTCCCGCCGTACCATCAACGGAGAAGCACAGTTTCAACTTCACTTGGTAACATTTGCTTTAATGTATGCGAGGTCATTTCTGGCGCACCGACTACGTGCTACCACTTCAATAGTGTCAAAAATGGACCCAGGCCAAAAGTAATCTTCATCTCAGCGATATAATTGTGGTGTATAAGGACAACGTGACTTCTGATTGTCGACAGTATGGTCACATCACGCATCTTCAACTCAGCCATTTACAGATCGTAACGTGAACATCCCACAAGACGAATTAACGGACCTAATAATTAAATTGGCCATATTTCAACACACAAACGTTGCCAAAACAATAAAAAATGTCATTAGCTTTTAGTCAATTTTTTAAATGTGCGCAAACATACTGGCTGGTAGGAATAACAACGAATTCAAATTTCGTTTTAACAAAAATACGTAGACTCACCTATTTTATATATTATATATGTCCTTATAAAAAATATTTTGTTCGAAAATAAAATTAAATCAATCAAATCAAATCTACTCGATTAATAAAAAGTACATATGCATTGATATCCAATACACCAGTTTGATTCATTTACCAATCATTTTGTCGTTTATAACGTCGAATATCATTGTCTTCTTTTGTACAACTCGTACGAGATAAATTGTCGACCATTTTTTCGTTGGTTTTGATCACCCCTGTATCACAACATGCCCTACATTCGTTAGTGTAGAAGTGTTTGCTCGGCCTCAGGGATATTTTCAAATGCTACTAACCAAAAAACGAAGCTTCAAACAAAAGTTTGTTATTCTTGATCTTCGCCTTATTTTGGTTTCTATAAACACTCCTTAAATTTTTACCAATTGTTACCAAACAAAACTGTTCTTAATATATTTTTACTAATATCGTATCCTAATAATTGTATATGTGCAATGTCCCACAGCATTGATTTAAGTGAAAGAAAAGATTCAGTTCCATTTAGAAAAAAATGCAATTGCACTTTATAAATCTATTGATACACTTGCGAAAAAAATCGTATCATACGCCACTGGAGCATGTTAACCAGTGCAAAATTTTCCTCTACCTTTTTTCTTTTCTAACTTCACGTGGAACAAAGTTTTAATCTGGCCTAGTTATTAGAATCACCCTGTAGAACTGTAAAGTACACTTCGTTCTTAAAGACAGACTAACTTAATTCTCGTTAAACAATTTATCGATTTACAATACGTAACTAGTAGCGCCAAAGCATTAGTCTGCATTAAAATGCTTTAATCATCTTTTTCAGTTCGAAAAAAATAATAAAGAGAAAAATTGCATGATTTAAAGAAGTCTACGAGACAGTGATAAAATTGTTTCAGCAAGTAATATATCTTTCTCTGCATAAATCAGTTCTTCCTGACAATCTACTTATAAATGTATTACAGTAATGTGTGTGTGTATTCTCAAAGTTCACTGAAGAGTTTGCAGTCAAGATTCTTAGTCCTTTAAAAGTTAAATTTATGAAATCCAAGATCAACTAACTGTATGACTTCAGGCATCTTGACCTCCCAACTGGGTTCTCACGCAACGTGACAGCAAAGCTAATAAAGTTTTTCCGGAGGGTTTCTAAAGAGCAGAACCGTTTCGACAACGAAATCGATAAGAAGCTACTCGATACAATGTAAGTGACGATTTTTTCAAGTATTTTTAAACATTTAAAAACCAAGTAATTAGTGCTTATTTGTTCGTGTTATTATATGGATTATATGATATATAGATTTTTCTCTGAACGTTGTGGAATTATTTTCCATAACTTCTACAGAATGAGCTGACAATAAGGCTCCATTGATTTTGAAGGCAAATAACTTCTCATACAAAGTGAACTCTTTCATATTTTCTAATGCTAGACCAATTTTTTAAGTGTTTATAACTAAAAAATGAGATTGAAACTAGAACTCTTTCTTCATTTTATTGTGTATCTAGTTTTATATTGGCATGTATAAGGCAATTTATTATCATTTTCGGAGAAATATAGGAATCGATATTAAATACTGATAATATCTAAAAATAAGTGCAAAGTAGTACAGCCTTAATATTAGACGATGTTTCACTCAAAGTATGACTGAAATTACTATTCCAATAAAATCGACGATTGTATAGCGAAGTGACCAATAATAGAAGACCGAAGTGTGAATTTTTAAAGTTTTGTTAATAGAAAAGTTAATTTAATATTAAACATTGTTAATTCTCTAAGGAAGCTCTTATTATACATATGTATAGATAGGAAGTATAATAAACCCTGAATTTGTTGTGTTAACAATTACTACACTAACCACCACAAAGAATTTCATTGAAAAATAAAGCTGATCTCAGGATCATCTTTACATTGTCGTTCATAAATGGTCAATTCTTGTTTCATTACGTGGTATTAAACTTCTTGGTATATTATTTCCTGTTTTATAATTTGTACCACGTTGTTGAAATACACTTTCTTATTTAATACGGAAGTGTAAAAATATTTCATGTAAACGAAATTATCATTGCACTGCATGCATAAGTGTAGGAAAAAGAGCAAGAAAAATTGGCAATGAAATTGAAGTACAAAAATATTTATGGTCATGTGTAAAGTATACTTTTGAAAATGATAAAATTATGATATAAAACGTGATTTTAGTAACATACCTTCTTAGATACGTGCTTGTGATAATGATGTGGATGCAACATACAAACGTAACGATCAATTGCCATGCAGACGAGGATAACGGCACTTTGTTGAGTTAAAGCTCCTCTAAGAAGTGCCTGAAACAATCAAATTGTTGGAAATTTAAAAGCATTTCCCTGAATTATCACTGAGTCGGAAGTTCAGAATTTTATGAATTAAAGTATCTTAAAAGAAGTTAGTTCCGCTCAAAATCCTTCTTCCAGAAATCTTCTCTTTAAGTGGCTGAGGCTTTTGTGGAGATCAGTCAAAATTGGCAACTTTCATTAATAATACTTTTAATCAAAATTGCTTACAATTCTGTTCACCCATTGAAAAATACCCTAAATTATTTTACTATTCACAGTAAACTGTTAATTTTAATAATACGTTTCGGAATTTCTATATAAGTTTAACAGGGAACGTTATGTATTATGCTTTTAATTTCTCTGCGAAATAGTTATCCAACTAAATGCATACTAAAAAGGGAAAACTCTACTAGAAATGTTAAACAAAATGTCAATGTTGTTAAAACTCGTAATATTAAAATTTTCCATAGTAAAACTTCTACAAATAGTTTTACCAAATTACGCGGTGAATTTATATTTTCGTATTCATTAATGTACCGAACAAGAACTTTTTGTAGTAGTAATTGAAAATTGTTAAGAAACATTTCAGTGATATTAATAACTGACATTTAACAGATGGTACGTAATGTTCAAATTATTTTATGTTTTCTATCCTGTCACCAACAACTTCTGCATATTCAAGAATTTCCTGCCGGAAATTAAAGAAAAATTGGTGGGAAATGTCAGCAACCTGTTCATACACTAAGGAAATTATCACTACCAGGAATTTGCAGCTGTGCTTCCTGCAGTCGGTTCCTTTTCCGGTATTTCTTCCACTCGACCGTACTTATACCGCATCGAAGTTCTCGATGATAACCTTGTTATCGCGTTCTTTTCTCCCCCCCCCCCCTTCCTACTTCAGAATTTGTCTTTCTTACTGATTGCGATGTCATTTGTATGCCATCTGCATATTTCGTGATTTTGTATCTTAGAAGTTCAAAATTACAGTCGCATATATTCCAACGTAGAATTTCAACACTTACAAAGAAATATCTCCAAACAATGTAATTATCGATTTTTATAAAACTTTAATATAAGTACCTAAAAAATATTCAACGCGTATTTTTTTTTATGGATGAACATCTGCAGTGAAGAGATGAAAATCACCAGGAAAAATTGCGATAGTAAGGTTATTTCGTTTAATATCTCGAAAATTATTATTGAAAATAGAGGATCTCTATTTTTGAAAATTTTGTATTTTTGAACGGCGAAGTTGAGTATATAAATAAATTTGATTTCCTTGCAAAATAAAAAAAATAATTGTTCTCAACATTTACTTGTACAGGGTGTTTATTTTTCACGAGCGAACAAAGTTGTACCAGTTAATTCAGAATGTGATTAAAACTCAGTAGTTAAGAAGATACTGTTAATGAAATTGCAAATTTTGAAACTTGAGATATCCTAAGCGAGTCTTTATCTCCGAGACCATTAACTTAAAAAATATGACACTTGCTTTGTTTTATTCAGAACTGTACTTGCGATTTTCGTGTCATTTCCTAAAACAAAGAAAATTATTTCTACTATCCGAAAATTGTAAATGAACTTTCATTTTCTGAATTTTTGGTTACATTTAATGTATGTATATGTGTGCAAGCGTGATGTTCTTGTTTTCGAGAAAAGAGGAAACGTACTTGTTTTTTGTTTGCTGAATGAGAACTAGCTTGATTTTTCGTAAAGGTAAGTATAAAGAATCAAGGGCTGTAAATTGTCCGGAGGAACGATTGAGTAAATTCGTTTGTGGTGAAAATATTCGGTTAAGGTCTCTCGGGAGTGTCTCGAGGATAGCTCGAAATGAGGCCAGGCCGATCCTAGACCCTCCAGATTATCAGAGCTTTTTCCTGGCTGTACTCCAACAGTCACCATGGCAACCATCTTAAATGTATAGTACCCTCTAACGTCTCTCACCTAGCACTCCTTTCTTCGTGGTTGTTACTTTATGGATATACCGACGTCACTGATTCATCGAATCATAATGTCGTCTTTGGCACGTCGTATTTGAGACTACATACTTAACATCGAGAGGAAAATGTTCTTCATTCTTCTTAAGTTTGTTGGTACATAAGATGTATATTGCGTATGTGAAGGACGCATAAATTATGCCTTTAGCAATACACTCAAATTTTTAATAAAATTTAAATGAAAAAATTTTCATCTTTTTCTTCGAATTACACATTACTTTAGAGTTTTGGAAAATAATTACACATTACTAATTAGTTTTAGAAAATTAAATTAGAATAATTAATCGAATATAATTTATTACATTTTAGTGTACATTCAATATAGTTTCAATTGATTTCTCTTTAGTTTTTTCAGCTCTTTCTGGTTTCTTTTTTCTTTTTTTCATTTCGTACATGCGTGTGTCAATGTGAATATTGCAGTGTATAGCAATTACTTTTCAGTGATTTGTGTTGACGTGTACATAGTATATGTTGTGTTTACTGTGCACAATAAAGTACACATTTGATGAACTTTTCAGCATGCACCTGTGTCATGGTGAAACGAACGATAGTGACATAGAAGTCGATAATGGCGTTTACAGTTCCGAATATCACTGCTCTTTTTTTTCTATGACATGTATGCAGTAATATGCCGGCCATGTTGTTGCATTTGAATATCGCTATACCCACTGTACCCCCTTATCTTGCTGTACCCTATATTCATTGGTGTAGACCGATTTATTTGATCACAGAGATATTTTTAAACGTTAATAACTAGAAAGCAGTCTTAAACGCAATTTTTATATGCTTGGTTTTCGTGTTATAACAGCTTTTAGAATCATTCCCTTAATTTTCTCCCACCCTGTATGTAAAAGGTGAGGCATTTAAATATAAATACACAAATATTCCAATTATTTTTGGTTGTAGATCCTATATATTATTTTAATTGATTTTCTGCAATTCTCACGAAAGAAATGAGAACACGCTTGATAAGCTTTTAATTACTTTTCAATCCCTTGATAAATGAAAAATGAAAAATCTTCTTTACCCTTCAGAATGGCAAACAAAAAGGAAAAATCGATTTTCCTCTCTAAATTGAAAAGAAGCAATCGCTGTTTGGCCTCAGCGGTACCCGACGTATAAATATCGAATTGCACGTGAGTCGAAACCGAGTCCAGAGAGAATTGAAAAAGAGTTCCAATAAGTATGTGTATCCAATAGTCTTCAACAATCCTTTCTATTGCACCACTTGAATATCTTATTTTCCACGAAGTAATTTACGTATAATCATCTTTTCAAATTATATTCATTTGGACAATAAATAATCAACGAAGAAACAAATACACTTAAATGAGACTAATTCTTAGACAATTCATTCAATCCTACCACTTGACATATAATTCATTAGAAAACCGCAATTTTTCTTCTAATACTATCCTTATTTTCAATAAGTATTGCTATAGTAAAACTTGTCTAATAATAAAAACATTTTTCCGATTCTTATAATTCAATTACATTGTTAAGTATAAGAAATAGAAAAATTACCAAGAAAATTCTGTATACGTTCATGAAATATGTGTTCACGGTATATTAGCAGTGGACTCAGGGTGCAAATATACTTTTTTATATTTACCATTTATTCGTGACTAATACTTCCAACTTTTGTAATATTAAAATTTACTTAAAAATACGTTTTCACGGCCACATAAGAAGCATACAAAAGTAAATATTTATGCATATTACTAGGAAGAAATGATACATCTTTAACACCCGCACAGCTGTCAATGGCTCTTTTTAGACCCAAGAATCCATTTCTTTTTTCTCGTTATTTTCCTCTATTTTTTGTAATGTTGAGGTTTCCGATTATATCTTATTCATATTTTTAAAACAAGCATGAGTTAGTAAATGAAACTGTTTTCTTGACGCGATACGTACAGTCCGCGATACACCATTTTAGTGACAGCCATGCGAGTGTTAACACATGCATTCTATTATGCGTGAAAAGGTATAAACATAGTATAGTATTACCTGTATTTGACAAACGACTTCACCGTAAGGCCAACATCCGTAAACAGCAGGGAGAAAGCCAAATGGTGTAACCAGGAGACCAATGGCGAGGTCATTGCTCGCCAAACTCGTCAGCAAATACCTTGGCTGCAATCAAGTTGAAGAGAACCTGTTGATCGTTTAGATTACATTGTTGGGGTATTATTCATTAGGCGAAATGAATTTTTTAGGTTTTGGGACAAATATAGTTTAATACTTTCTTAGGTAGAGAATTCACTGTTCTTTTAAACTTTGATACAAAGCAATACGTATTACGTTTGAAAAATTCGAATAACCTCACTACCTTAATACCTCGTAAATAAATAGTTTATGTAAAAGAAAAGGCCGTTTCATTATTATACACACTACTAGCAAGAAGCTTGAGATTACTTGCCAATTTTCATTAATATTGAATCTGTTGGTAATACTTGATAGATGTAAAATGGATATTATGAAGATCTATAGCAGTATATTTCATATTAATTGATTTGAATGATAAAAAAGTTTTTAGCACTGTTAACATTTTTACTGGAAAATCTTTCGAATAATTTGCAATGCACAGTGTTTACAAACTTTTGGCTAGCAGCGTACTCCCCAAGATATCATGCAATTTCTATGTAAAACACTTTCCTCGTGGAGCACATACTTCAGGAGTTTACGAGTTACAATACAACTCACCCAGTATTTTACATATATGAACGGAATGAACAAGGAATAAAAACGATCTACTAACCTGCGCATGAATATATTTGCTGTATCGTCTGCTATTGAGGACGCATATCACTAGCAAATTTGCACAAAGTATACCAAGGCTGAGTAGAAGGATTAGAGTGGCGCGAAACAATTCCCCTGCTCCTGGACCAGTCCAAATAGCTTCGGACGTGTCCCTCCGCCAGCAGCTGCTGTTGCTTAACGCAGGTGCAAGCAAAATTGTCTGCTTGTGTTCCATTTTCTTTCTGGTTAATCTTTTTATTTTGAAAAATTGTGTTTAATCTCCTAGCCCAGACGAGACATTCACGTCTCGTGCGAGACTGGGCCGGTAAGCGTGTTTCTCGGTAAGATTTCATCTCTGCTTTACTGCAAGCCCCGTTCGGCTCGTTTTCCAACCGTTTAAGGTTATTATAGTAGCTTGCTTCATTGTCGAAAAAGAAATGGCTTTACTTTTTCGATAGTCGATAGATTCATTCGTCGCAAAACACTTTCGTAATTTCAAATCACGAATTCTTCTTGTAATTGAATATTCACTTGTAACCGTTTGCTTCCACTACAGGACTGTAGCTTCAAATGGCGTGTGATACGAAGGCACGAATATTTTCAAGGTAACTGCAACAGACAAAAAAGAAACATTTATTTAATAAACTTACTATTCAATTTTGACACAAATATGTCGAATTATGAATTCTTTAACAACTGTCTGGTCGATTGAATTTGTTTGTTGTTTCAACTATACTTAAGCGTTTGAAACTCACGTAACCGCGATCACTCTGTTAAGATTTCATGTCGAAACAATCCACTATGTTTTAACACTATGGATAATAATTGATAGTGTATTTGGATTCTGCCGAATTCAGGGCACTCAACTTTACCGATGCTTGTCCAGTGCCATTATTTTTTAATCTAAGACAAGCTAAAACAAGTGCTATCATGCCGATTGACTCTTTTGGACAAGATTTTTCCAAAAACCGTGAAACTCAAACAATTAATACATGTCTCTTATTTCATCACGAGTGACTGTGAATTTATGTCTGTTTAATTTGAATGTTTGATTTATTCATTCTCCCTTCCTCCATTGATTTTTTTGTCCCCGAATTTTGGTCCTTTGCGAGAGATAAGAATTTAGGCGGAAGGTTAGAACTCTCAATAAAATTAGAGCCTTGGCCAACGCCCATCCCCAAATTTTCTACCTTCAAGGAGTGAGAGGATTTGTTCCTCTACACCTCAATGGGTTTACGGAAAAACTTAATACAACGAGACCGATCGCTCATGGTGATGTGACTTTGATCTGTGCGGGTTTATAATACGTCAACTGTTATTGAAATGCAGGAAGAAACTCCAAATCCTTTACTTTTGTTAGGGGTTTTGGAGATTTTCGGACAATAAAGAGAAGATAACCAACGAAACATTAACATGAACCTGGTTTAAACTTAATTATCCTTAACACTAAGAAAATCATCATTGTAAACGTTATTTTATTAAGGGGAAAAGCTGTAGCTTCGGAACGATTAGAAACAGAAAGGATGTTATAAAACAAAGCTAACAATAAATGATTTTAAATGCTATATATTTCTTCATTGCTTTTAAGCATCTTTCTACATCGATCGGTCTGAATAGGGAAGTAGCATCTTTCTTTTTGCTTGAAATGTTTAACTGTGATCTTAAAGATTTATAACTTAACTCTTTACAATCCTATATCGACTATGATTCAACATCACATTCCGACAAGAATGTTTCTGATAGTATTATAATTTTATAATAAAAAAACTTGGAAAATAAAAGAAAATTGCAAATATAATGCGGACCAGATGAAACGAAATTGTGACAATATCGCGGACTGTAAAATGTTAAAGTCAAAATTACTTTCAAACTAATAATTTATGAACTTGCGCAGTTTACAAAGGACGAAATAATTTATGGAATATTGTACGTAAAAATTAATGAAAGATACTAATGCAGAAAAATATAGGAACCTGCAGTGTCTAATATCATTTCATTTCGTTTATGGTACCTTTCATCATCTGTAATCGTTTTAATTATACAAGGTGTTTGGCAACCGATGTGAGAAATTTTAAAGGGTGATTCTATAGACGAAAATAAGAGAAAAACGAAGAATAACGTTCGCATACTTTATTTTTCCATTAACATACCTAGTTATTTTACATAATTTTTGCATATTTACATATTTTACTTCAATAACTTTGTAGTTTTTATTCTCTGAAGTTGCATTAGTTTTTGTATTAGTATTACATGTTTCACGTATCATCGACAAAGTTATGATCTGACAATGATTTAAAAATCGTTAACTTTGAACTGTAAATACGTTCATTAATATTTTTCTTATTTTTATGCAAATGTAGCATATAAATGTGTTAAAATAGATATTTAAATAATGAGTATGCTAAAATAAGCAATTCGAAAAAGATTAGATACATATATCATTTGTAATTAACTCTACTTTTGCAGTGTTTTCAAATTTTACCTTAATTTTTTTATAAATAAGGTAAATTTAGTAAATTTTATTTTACCGATGTAGTCACTCTGACTTCTAAGCGGTAGATATAATACTATCACTACCGAAACACATTCAAACAATATTGACACGAATGTTCTATTTTATGCAAAATAAATCTTGAATCGTCTCGTACGGTTAGAATGAAATCATTTTTCTTAAACAATTATGGTAAAGACAAAGAAAAAAAGGAACTGCTACGAGAAAGGAGGAATGTCCGGAGGCAAATCATGATATATAGAGTATAGCGACCCCTTTTTAATTATTGCGAAACCTACGACCACTGAGACTCGTTCCGGCTCGTTAGTTACGTACGTCCTCATTATTCAACTCTTATTATCGATTTTCTGCATTTACTTTTTTTTTTTAAGTATTTCCGCCAGTTTCGAGCTCTTAATTTGAAAATTTTCCTTCAAATGGATTTAATGTCTCAAGTTTGTTTTCCGTTCGATTTTATTGGTCGACTTACTGTCAGTGGCATGTTCCCATGAAATTCAATAGAAATGAAGAAATAATGCAATTATGTATTGCAATCAACTTTGATAGTGAAGTATTATACTCTTGATATTTATTTTTTTCACTAAATTTTTCTTCTATCAATTGCTATCAATTTAATATACGTATATTCTCTACATATATGCATTGTCTCGCAATGTTTCTTTCATTAACTATACTAAAATAACTAAAGCAATAAAAAAAGAATATTTAAAATGTTTAGGTGTTAGCTTATTTCATTTCACTTTTCTAAACTTTAACACTATCATTTAGCGTTAAAACTTAGAAACATGAAATAAAATAAGCTTTCCAAGACTGCTAATAAATACACAGAGATTAATAGTAGATTAAAGTGTATTATTTGTTCGTTCAAATCAATAAGAAGTGGGATCGGTGCCAGGATTTTCGTAAAAATGCACAAAAAGTTAAGGAAATTTAATTGTTCACTAGATTAGTAATTTAGTCTTTCCTTTACAAAATTTATATGTAAATTAATTGAAATAGCAAAACCATAGGTTTTTTTTCTTCTCCAATTGAATTAAACGTAGGAATGAATTCTTTCTAATTTTTGGATACAATCAATGTCTTATTTAAAAAGAATGAAAATATGATTTTCGGTATCGTGAAAAGCAACCAAGATATTTTAACCGCTCGAGTTAAGCGAAACACCCCGCACTTTAGTATATCGAGGTAGCTGATACGCACATCGAGTATGAAAAAAAAAAAAGAATTGGCAGCTACGATAGCAATTCTTGTTCGATTTGATGTGAAATGGCTCGTGAACGATCGCACTTTCCGCGGTTAAAAGCGGATCATCACGCATTTAAGATTCAGCCGTAGCTGCGGATGACAAATCATGCGTGACAAATGCAAACGATAACTTCGTGCATTCAGTAACTCATCAACTAATGGAAATTAAAATCTGTATATTTTTCATTACATCTCAAGGAAACCATTACCAATGAATTACTATAGTACTCTCGTCGAAAATGGCTCCAAGTTCAACCCGATTAACATAATTTTTACTCATACACATTCATTCCAATATTTTCCAATTCTCGAAGAAATCCTCTTTATCTGCATAAAAAATTATGGTATATTCTTTCACTTTTATATAATTAAAAATCATCAATAAGTTACATTATTCATCCATATGCATGCTAAGTCAGGTAATTATAAGGTTCTAATTCAAATTCGTCTTCATTGGGAAATCATTCACGATTCATTAATAATATTTTCACCAAGATCTAAGTAGAAATATCAAGCTTTAAGTCTTCGTTACTGGATGACTCATAGCATACACGAAATTGCCCCTCTCCTTGTCATTGTTCTATCAGACGTGTCCTGAACATCGTACGCTACTGCTTCATCCCGTTCTCCTGCAACGTAATATGATCACCCTTTCTGTCATGGTTTCGTCAAACGAAATCTTATCAAAATTGCAGACACACAGTGTGAAAAAGTTATGGAAAAATTGTAGAAAAATCATAGAAAAATTGTAGCTCGTATGAATGTTTCTTAGGTTTTTGATTTATGAACAATTCTTTCTCGCTAAAACAGTATTCCTTAACTTTTAATTAAACTTAATTTTTAGTTTCATTATAACTTATCTTTAGTTTAGCCTAATTTAATGATTTGTAAAATTGCTCGTGAAATATTATTTCTTAATTTTCTGACAATTTTTTTTTTTTGTAAAAACTGCAACAGTATTTGTACACTTTCGTGGAGACAATCACGGAGCGCGCGGGTGTATAGTGGACGCATAGAGCGCATGCTGCATGGGTTTTGTTCTGGTAACACACGAGCAGAACAATTTTAATGCGTATGCGTGTATGCGACATCTGTGAAAAGATTTTTTAACTGAAAGAACATTCACCCTCTCTACTCGAAAATCCCATTGGGGGAATTTCGGACATGCCCTTGTGGACTTTTGTGAATAGGCGGGTTTAACGACGTTTCACGATTCACGTTGGATTTTCATTGTAAAGTGTTCGCAAGGTTATGTCCGCCCCTGTGACCGTTTCTACTAGCAAGTAAGCGTGCCTTTCTTTGTCTGATACGACATTGACCTACCCCCTTGCGCGGTTGCCTGGCCTAGGCTGATGCATGAAAAGTGCCTACTTCAGGCGCAGATTTTAACTATTGATAGCTAGAAAACGAAAGCTTAAACTCAATTTTGTTACTCTTGATTTTTACCCTATTTTAACTCATAGAATCACTCCTTAAATTTTCTACCAAGCATGCGATAAATTTTCTATCTTGTATACTGTACTACTATTACCCTGAAATGTTTCTAAATTATTTGTTGTTTGAATAATTATTATATATGCAAGATACATCATTTTGAAAGAAATTTTAATATGGCTAATATACCTTTCATGTGAGTGGACTCATTTCGGAAATGGAAATGTGACCTTGTAAATAACTATAGAATTATTCTTTAAATACTATTATTTTGAAAAGAATATAAATTTACAAGTAAAAATGTGTTAAGTTTTATTACTTTTAATCTGAATAATTAATCAAACGTTATGCTCCTTTTATAAAAAATTAACGTCACATAGCGTTTAGTGTATACAATAATGTTTCTGTACACTTGCGAACTTCCTTTATATTTTTACATATTTATAACTGCAATTTACGGTTTGAACATTTCGTATGCATTCCCTCAGGCTCAATAATAGTTTCGAGCATCCTTGCGATTAACTCTATGTATAAATTTCTTTCTGGTACCGTATAAAAGTTTATACCATTCCTCTGCAGGACGTTTTTAAATCGAATTTTTACGACAATATTTACATGGCATATTCTGTATATTATATTACCAAAAACATCTAGGTTTATGAACAAACACAAATATTATTACATTTCTCATAGAAAGAAAACTTAAGTTAAAATAACAAATATAAAGACATGTAGATATTCATTAATATATAACTTTAGAAGTACAACATTAACTAATACAAAATTTAAAACATAATTAAAAAGAAACAATTTTCATTTAAAAACTTACTCAAATATATGTATATATATATATATATATATATATATATATATATATATATATATATATATGTATATATATTATTTTAGCTAATTATTAATTATTCAAAAATATATATTATTTAACAATAGGTTCAAATATTTAATATATTAATCCAACAAGAAAAATTTTGTCTGCTACTTAATATTAAAATAATAAAGAGCAGGATATTGAAAAAAGAAAAATACGTGCTTAGAGTTTACATATAGTTGATGACTTTGTCGCAGATGAAACACCAATGTTATTTAAATCATTACGATGTAACGATATATGACACAGCATAAAAATATATATGACAACTGTCAATACGCTATGAAAAGAAATGTACATGTCAAATACACAAGTACGTACCTTCTTTTATACACAAGTCTCTGCATGAATTATTGAAAAAATGTTCAATCGAATAACACTCGTCACGTGGGAAAAGATAATGTCAGAGTTGGTCGTAACGATACTCAAAGAGAAACGTGAAAAATCACCACAAAACAAAATCAATTTAAATACCAAAACTATGGCAAATATTTCTTGTAAGTTAATGTCCACTCAAGCACTCTTGGGTTCTATATGATTGTCAATGTAATTACAAACAACGGCACACGAGAACACAAGAATAGGTGAAACAATGAATTACACGTAACTAATTCACAATAGACGTGAACGTTTTGTTTCGCGAAACAGTTGAAAAATTCACAACGTAATACTTGATACATCGACGAGAAAGTCACAACGAATTGCAATGGTAAAACGAGAAAGATAAACAGGGATACACGAACGTCACGACGACGCGAAAGCTGACAGCGCACTGGCTACTCGTCTGGTTGCTCCCGACAGCCGAACACTCGGGAGAAAACACCCATTCTCCCCTACTGCACCGACACGCTTCGCTATGCCAAAACCCATCCTCCCACGCGATTCTCCTCGACTGCTACCCTCTATACGCCCTCGTCCTCGGCCTTTACTGATCGGTAGAGTGATCCACTTTGCCAAACGTCGAACATTCGTTGACATATTTAGGCCTACTAAAACACAACTGAATTACATGGCAAATTAAGACGTTTTCAATGTAAACATGTGATTGCATTTATATGAATTAATCATCGTTAAATGTTTCCTATAAAGTACGTTTCCATGTTAAAGATTGCATGAAAATCCATCAGACTACATGCGCGTTTGCAGATACGTACATATGTGTAAGCAATGGTTATATAAACATAGTTTCAAATCCCAATAGATCAGATAATATTACCATTGATACATGTTATTGCTGATACTCTTACGAGGAACACCACTTGAACGTCACACATTGGTTTTAATGAAATTTACTACTTGATTGAAATGTACTGAAATGGAGGTACATAGAATTCAAACAAAGAGTACTCAACACGTAACTTTTCATCGGGAATCGTTTACAGATAAGCGATGAAAATGATTCTTAAAATAGGAGTGAAAAAATATATATTTATATTCTTACAAGAAAGATCGAAAGATCGAAGAAAGGCGACTCACTAATTGCGTTAATTGTTGAGGTATAAAAGGATATTGGGGTATAAGGAGTATAAAATTTAAGAATACCAGAAATAGTCGTCGTTATTGGGAGTCACAGTTTGGCTTACAAGTTGATATTATTAATGTATCATTATTGTAGTAAAGAATAAAAGTTTTCTTTAAGAAACGTAACTAAGCTAATTCAACTGTGACAATGTATTTCAATATCTCGAAAGCTATTAGATATAAGAAAATGATTAAAACAGCAAAGTTGTAGGTTTCGTAACGAGGAATTCAGCTATCTATCAAGTCATCCCATAAGTCGTGTCGCCTCAAATATTTTTATTTCAATTCTTTGCGATCGCTTCTTTCGACGTGTTATATCTGAAGAGAAGAGTGAGTTGAATACTCATGAATAGTGTCTGACAATAAGATTCCTTAACTACTGAAAGTGAGGCTCTGCAATGTGTGCACATTCAAAGGAGGTTTCACATTAGCAGTTTCCAAACGATTGTTCTACCGAATAATTGTGGCTTTTCTGTTAATTGCTTTGTACGCTAAATTAATAAAGAATATATTACGATGAATTGCCTTTTACATTTGAATTGCCTTTTAACACGTATAACAATATAATAATAATATCTAAAAGGGGTATCAACAAAGGGCAGCGCAACAGTTTTCTTGGAAATAGATGTAGATGAAAAGAAAAGTGAATGGAATACGCCCTAGATAGCCCAAAAATGGAACTTCTGCCAGGCAAACTGAAGATTCAGTGATCGGTTTCCGATATGGTTATCCATTTAACTTTTTTTTATACTTACAATACAGAAATAGAATAAATCAGCTTCCGTAGGAATGTGACCTGCTCAGTTAGGGTTGAGTCATTTAGCTATAGACCACTGATTGGAACCCGGAGGTCAGTGACGGTTTTTGTGAAGAACAACTCTAATGAGTGACGTCTCCGTTGGCGTCGCAGAGAACAGATTGATGTGGCGTTCTTCTGACCCCACTGAAACAAGCTGCAAGCAGCATAACGTAAAAATGACTGAAAGTGTTCAAGAAACCCCATAACGCTCGAGAATGGAACGTCGTGGAGACCTTAGGGAGTAAGAATCTCACACTATTCTGACAACGCCCCAAACTTGCTGGGATGTGTATGCAAGGTTTCTTCCACGCTAAAGCAAAAGAAAAAGGTATAAACCAGCTTTCCGAAAGGATGAGCGGATCAGGAGATATGACTCCCCCCTGATCTGTCGATTAGATGTTTGAAGAAAGACCTTCTGCCTTCTATCAAGGTAGCAGTTAGAGATAAGACGCGGAGAGTTCTCGGAATTCTTCGTGTATCCAGCGATGGTCACCATGGAGGTTTTAGTGAGTAGAAATCTTACACGATCCTGGAAACTTCTCCGTTCACGGGGTGTCTATTTCCCCCATATAAAAAAAAGGATAAAACACCCTGTAGTGATAAATTGAGAATGTGTGTCATCTGGAGGGTTATAGTCGAGACGATAGGGGGACTGAGGGTCGCACTGCTAAAATAACTACCATAGACCGTCTTGGAGAAGGGTTAGGATCCTCGCGATGGGGATTGAGAAGGGATTTTCCTAAACCACCGCTATGAAGCTTAGAGAGAAACCTTAAGCACTTCTTCACAGTTAAATCGAAAAATAAGACGCGAAGGATTCCTGAATATGCTCTTATAAGTTCCTATGGCACTCACGACGTTTTAAGATGTCATGGGGTATCTTAGTGTGTAAAAATCCTACATTATCCCAAATCTTCTTCCTAGGAAGGCAGAATATCTTCGGAAGATTTCCCCCATATAAAAAAAAGGAAAAAAAGGTTACGTTTTAAATCACATTTGTCAGGTAGTCTAAGCTGTAGACGTCAGCAGAAGACAGCGTTGCATATCGCTTAGTAATATACGTAGACGGAATATTCAACTCCCGATCTGGTCACCCATATGCTGTTTCATTCTTCTTTAGCCTATATAATACACTTGATTTATACGTCAAGAAATGTACAGAAAAAAGAAAGACTGAAGGAAAGAAGCAAGGAAATTTATGTAATTGATAGTTACACTAGTACAAACAATCTATACTTAATAATTATTCTACGAAGAAGATATTACCAGTTATCAGGATTTTTATGAAATGGTGCCAGAAAAAGAAATATTCTTGCTTTAGATTGCAACATCTTTACAACAGATATTTCAGGAAGTCTAAACCATAGATATTTTCCCCTTAAGGAAGATCTAACACCTTCATAACAATATAAAAATCTTCACTCTTATCTCGTTGTACTTTAAAATTCACAGTTATACTAATTGATAAATTACAAACAAATATTACAGTCGATGAAATTGATTCATTTCCATACATTCATTTAAATATATAATATAAATTATAGTAACTCGCTATAACCTAAATTTTTAAATATTTTAAATATTCCCTTTAATTTTACTATGAGAATAAAATGTCCCAATGAATGTACATACGTGTGTTCCGTTTAAAGGATAGTGTTTATGCTCGTGGTAAATGATTCGCAAATCTATTGTCGAGCCTTGTGTTTGCACGTGATGTGCCGACTTTATTTTTATTTGACTTCTCAAAGGATCACCCTGATATCTTCAGGGAACAAATTCTAATTATTGTCCACGTCGCACTGGACTTCAAGGGATAGACTATATATTCTACAAGGATTCTAAGTGGGAACTGGCTGCTGTTCTTGGCTGAACTGACTCTCGTTTTTTCGCCTTGAGCGTCTTCGAGACGCGTCCAACTAAAGACACGCTGATTGGCAGATAATTCTGAAAATTACTTACCAATCAGCTCATCTAGCCGTGCTGCCCACGCCCTTCCAGTGCGCCCTTAGCGCGATCTTTCTGGAAGGGTGGGAGACAGTTACAAAGGGGGGCGAAAGTTAATAACAATCCGGTAATTTCCTCTGGGTGACTGGTCGGTCAAAATACCGGCATGGCCAGTTGTACCCTTCGGAGTTGGTAATTTATAGCATATCCTTCAGCTATCGAGCGCGAGGAGACACGACTTTCTAAAAAATATAATGAACTAATTGCCTTGTCCCGGCAGGATGGCCGGAAACGCGTATGAATAGAAAAGTAAATTCTGCAACTCAAAAATAGCCGTTCGGTACGGTCGTGCCATAAATCGTGCCAACGAAGCTCTAACAGATAGTAAAAAATACAAATTTAATTTTTTGTAAATTAGTAAATAAATGACCTGTAAATTGATAACTTGAATATTTACACCCGAAGTACACAATTTTACAAAAGCCTTGATACGATTAGGAATGAATGGATTCTTGCCATGAACCATTACCCCTATTCTCATGCGGTGTCCCATCTAGCTAAGAGATATACTACATATAGACAACTAGTATATCAGTTAGAGATTGCTCCATGTCAGACGATACCAAAATGCAATATAAATTCGAAAATAGCAGATATGTTGCTATTTCACGGTGAATGTAAGCAAAATTCTATGCATGCAAGGAACGTCATCCAAATGTATATAAATTGCTTCGATGAACCAGCACTTTTAGTAATAAAAGCCATATATTCCGAAAGAATGTAGCAAATATCAGAAATAAAATAGCTATTCTGGAATAATTCTTATTGATTTTTGTATAAATTTATGTATACAATCTACATATTAAGTTAGAATTTGGAGATTTTGCAAATTAACAGAAATAATTATTCTTAAAACTTTCTCCTATTTTATATTCGATCGAAGCTTGTAACATATATCAGATACAATATATGTAAATGTATTTAAAGGACTGTACGTTATCATAGGTTTTCCCATTTCCAAACGTAATTATATTATACTATGTATCATTAATTATATTCCGAATAGATAACATCAATAATGAAAATTGCGTGGTACGAACCTCCCCTATAGGAACAGTGATAAGTATACGACATGCCATAACAGAAGATACGCTGGACTGGTAAGAGTAAGCATACTCAGCCCTCTATCCGAGTCGACGCGCAAAGCTTACGATAATGACTCATTGTGACGTTAATTTTCTAATAAATCATACGTGAAATATTGACATTTTATAAAGAAGACTTCAAAGAATGTACAATATTAATATGCTTCTCAAATTTTTAAAAAGAATATTTCATTCAAAAATTTGCAGAATAAAAGTTCATTTATAACTTTCAAGCAGTAAAAGTATTTTTCTTTGCTTTAGAAAAATGATCCCAAAAGTCCAAGCTTTCCTGAATAAAATGAAAAAAATGTCATGTCCTAATGATTAATAGTCCCTGAGATAAAGATTCATTTAGGATATTAGAACACGTCAAAACCGCAATTATTATTAATAGTACCTTCTTCATTATTAAGTTCTAATGGAATGACATTAATCAAATGTCAAGAACAATTATGTTTTTTGTTTTGTAAAATATCCAAATTCTAGTTCATCCATATTTTGTTTCTGGGTGTGTAATCTACGTAAACAAATTTACAAAAATATCAATAAATATTTTACAAGAAAAGTTGACAAAAAATGTAATAATTTTTAATATACTATTTAAACAAACAATCTTTCTACAAATCTATTTACACAGTCAAATTTGTTGTGCGCAAATACAAAATTCATCAATTTACACGATTCCCTATACTTTTCATAATTTTCCAGATATTAAACGAACCATATTTACTATCTCTAAATCTTACGATGATTTTTCTTTCGATGTGAGTGATTGTCGATAAAAGATATCAATTTTTGATATTTAGAAGAAAAATATCTTCTCATTTCTGCCGAGAAAGGATTATGTAAGACATCAAAATTTTCGTGTCGTCAGTTTCATTTACATTTAGAAGTCCCATAGGTGAAGTAGTACTTGCAGCAAAGGGATTTGACGTGTAATCTAATAATTTAACAAAGGACTACGGATGACCTTTTCATAAAAGACATGATGAGCCAGGATCAGTTATAATTCTACATGAAAGACAGGTTTTAGTATATGAAATTTGTAGTATTTGCATATCTTCTTGGTTCTAGAAATTATCGAATATTAAAATGAGTCACTGAGCCACAAATCTAAGGGTAAGGATTAAAACGTGTAGAAACAGTAAACACCTGCCAAGCATACGTAATCAGAGATTGTTAGCGAAGGAAATGTGACGCTTTTTCTGTCATTACGTATGAAATTTTATGGAATTACATTTTTTTAAACACTGTAATATTACCTGGAAGTGTGAGAAGGAAATTATGCAGTGATCTTCTCTTTCTGTATTTTAAGAAGCACATTTGGATTTTTTTTCTTAATGAACCTGTTATTGTAAAATTCTTGAAAAAATTTTAAATTGATCCTTACGATGTGAAAAAATTGTCACGTACAAAATTTTTATTAATTTTCAAATTAAATCAAAAACTCCGTTTACTTCTTTGTTTGTTTCTTTCCGCGCTGTTTCATTTCCTAACAAGGAAAGTCACCCAACCCGAATATTCTGATTTTAATGAAACTTTACGTTCATGTAGAGCATAATGAAGTATGCAAGGAGCAACTTTTTTTCAGAGGTAACTTAGTTTGAAGGGATGAAATCAACCCTCGAAGTTTTCAAATTCTTTTGTTCTTCGAATATAATTTTACAACGGTACGAAATAGAGTGGAAGTTTAAATGTATAAATTATTCAAGCTTTGTACTCCGACACCTTATTGCAGAAAAGAATTTGTCAAAGAAATGAGTATTTTTATTCTTTTGTGCATAAATATTGATCGATATAAAGTAGAAATAAGTGTATGTAAAAAATATATCATTTTAGACTCTTATTTCTCAGTAGATCGTCCAAAATTATAAACTTTTCATATGCACCATTTTTTCTGATTGTTATTATTATGCATTTATACATAAAATAATGAAAAACTTAATCGTTTAAAAATTGTGAACAATTTTTTACTATAAGGTGACAAAGTAGATCAAACTGAATGATTCATACATTTAAAATTTTGCTCCACGTCATACCGTTAAAACATTATATTCAACAGAACCGAGAAACGTGAAAACGTTTACGGTTATTTCAACCCTTTCAAAGTGAAATAATATACATGGTGAAACAGAATATTCAAAACTATAACGCTTTTTAAATGCAGAAATGCAAAGTAATATTTAATAATATTTGACTTTGTCTCATAATGTTTTCTTTCTTTCCTAATTTATTTTAAATATATAACTTGTATGCTACACAATTGCAGTACGACTGTTCGAATTTTAAGTTATATTTTAATATGCAAAAAGTAGTTATGTCTTATAAAGTATAAGTATATAACTGACAATAGTATCGATACTATTTCTGAATATTCACGTACTATGTATAAGTACATGTTCATATCAATATATCATCCGTATATGTATGTACAACTAATCGCTTTATCACTGGAGAAAGTTCCGATATATATACAATGAGTTGCATTGATTCGTGCCACACGTGGCAGCGGCTGTTCTGTATGATATGGCATACAATGCGCAAGCGACGTGCATTGGAAATCATTGACACCAGTCATCCAACGTCGAAGAGGCTGCAACATTTATTTAGCGTCGGTAAATTGGTAACTAACATGCCGATATTTTAATTCATATGTCTGTTGTTCCTCATGAAAAATTACTTTTGACCTTTATAGCCAATCGTGATATCATAGACCAGGTAAAGAATAGACTTATCGCTCAACGTATTTTACTCTTATCATTTCCAACATTACCAACTCATCATGTCATTCATAGAATAAGATTGCAAGACTAGTAGTGGTTGGAATTAGAACTAAATGTAACTATGAAATTCTAAATAAGGTATAATTGATCGATCAAGAAAACCTGAAAGTCTAACGCGCATGCCTGTACAAATGAGAGGAAAGTAGGCGAGCGCATCATCCCCACCACCTGACCCTGACTCCTCCCCCAAACTTTAGGTTTACTTAGTCGAACTGTACATCGCTACTCCAAATCATTTAGCGAAGTTGTTCAACTATCTACTCGCTTTTTTTCTCGTATTTATTTATATCTAACCCTTCCTCTACTGTGAACGATTATAATCGCCCACTATGGATTTATCTCTGTATACTACAAGCGATTATAGTCATTCGAGGTGAAATAGTTACAACGTTCGCAAACCACGTAACCACATACGTACTACTCTTACAAATTTCATTGTAACAGTAACACCTTGTGTATAAGTGGATAAAATTATTACCAGCGTAACTATGCAGCTATACTATGTAACTGTTTTTCAGCAAAGATGAGATGACCGTAGCAAAAAGGTTTATATATCAGAGTTCGATAATACTACTGCAATTGCTATAAATGTCCAAGAAGAACCATTTCAGTAAAAAATGAAATAAAACCCTTTTTCGAATTGAACTGATGTCTCATGATTCTGTTTCAGCTTGTATGTACATATACGATGTTTGATATTTGACGTAAATTCAAAACACATCTGTCTAAATCTATATTGATAGATCTGTGGATAGAGGCCCTTAAGAGACATGGCAAGATGTAAATATTTAAGTTAGTATAATCGTAACTTGGCTATAATTTATTATATAGCTGTGTAATATTTATGATGGATAAATTTCTAGGGTTTAAGTTAAGCCATTTTGGAAATTGTCAAGCTGTTAGATGAGAGTTGATTTTTTACAACTTAACTGTTAGGTACACATCAGTGACTGAACAGATAATTATAGTATTTCAATAATTGTTCATACGTTTACTGTTCGCTGACCTACATATTGATATATATAAAATTCAAGATAGTTGAACTGATTCATTTGTACATATACTTCTTGGTACAAAAGTCATAAAAGTGATACCAAAATTGTGGTCCTAAATTTGTGATCAACGGTACGATACTCTGAAGCAATTGAATCGTGTATTTGAAAGTTTGCTTTGAATATATAATGTGCAATGAAGTTACTGAGACGCCAATTATTCAAATTTCAAAACGTTGCTCATTTCCATCTTCTTCTAGCTATTTTTCTTTCCGAATTTATACATGCGCATTTATAAGTATGTGTGCTTTTTTATCTCTGCCTCCTGGGTTCAACAACATTTACACTTGCAGGGTTTCAGAAGCCTTCATGAATCTTTCAAGTGTCAGTTCACATGCAACCACGATTCAACAGGGTTGTTCTATAATTTCCGCTAGATTCTACGTGTTTGCAGAGAGAAAGAGAGAGAGAAAAAGAATGGTTCTGTTCAAAGGTAAGAATCATTTTCCCATTGATTTCCCATGAGTAGTGAAAAACAGAAAACTCTGTAAAAACATATATATAAAAAGGAAAAATTAGTTCTACAATAAAGAAAATTCATCTCGTTAATCATTGTATTCGACGTGTTACCACTTTTCGAAAGAGGATTTTATAATACGATTACCATTTTCAAAAACTTCGTGAAGGTGTGGTTTTAGAAGTGCAGTGAAGAAAACTTCATGAATTGTTATCTACATATGTTTAAAAATAACACGTGATAATAAATGAAAAATTTACAATGCAGCAGTGAAAATTAAAACGATATAATAATAACAACGAGACACAGTTTTATTTTCTTCAATTTTATGGTATACAACTGATGACTATGAATAAATATTCTTTTAAAAATTTACAGGGATCTTTGTTGTATTCTTCATCGCATCAGATGCTTTGGATCACTTTGGAAACACATCTAACTTAATTCAGTTGCCGAATAATAATAATTATTCTACTACAGACAACATTATTATATTTCACACATTCATTGAAGAACATAATGAAAGTGACATCGTTACCGACGTTTCAATTAATGGAGGAAGGAATGATACAAATATATCGCATTTAAAGAGAGATTGGACCGAGTGGAATCCAAAGCTTAAATTTCCTGGTATTGACTCGGATCAACAATATAAAATGGCAAATCTACATTTGAACAGAGGAATATTTATCTTCGACTTTCTTCGAAAATTTCTATCATTTATTCAACCCTATGACGTACCTATCGGTAAGTTATATTTTTGCTCTTCACTCTTTATATTATACGAAAAGTTGAAAACATAAATTAGAACTTTATATTTGCTTAAAAACATATGTCACAATTAAGTAAGAAAGTGTCATAATACGATAGCGAAGATCTCGTAAATCTCAACGAGTCGATTTCTGCTGATAATACAATTTGATTTTGGAACGTCTCTGTTCTAAGTGGGTTAATATACAACCAAATTACATTGAATAATATATAAAAATAATTTCGAAATGACATGAGATGTTATACTATTCCATTTTGAAAACTTCTCAAATCACCTATGCACATACCTTTATTACTCACGTTGAGTCATTCAATAATGCAGATATTTATTATTGAATATGTTCAAATAGCAGAAATAATTCCTGATAAAATATTTTGTATCATTTACAGATCTATTAGCTGATGCAATTGAGAACCGGATAAATAAATCGAGATTGATATCCGAGGTAAGATATATTTTAACAATATTGTACCAAATTCAACTTTAAGTATTTTTCTAGAAATAAACAACTGCATTTAAACTATACGTAAAATTACTGCAGAATCTGTTTATTTTGACAATGCAATGTCTCTTAATCATGATACTGCAATATTAAATACATTACTTTTTTCGAATAAATTCTGAATATTAAATAGTATAATTTATGTTTACATGTAAAACACACTGGTAAAGTTTAAACACTAAACTTCTGGACCCTCGGTATTTATCATTGAGTGTGCTTTAATTGTCACAGTTGATACGTCTAGAAGCAGTTCTGTTAGCAGTAGTCGGTATGTGTTGCATTTTGGTCTGTATAATACCCGGAATAGAGCTTTGGCTTGCGTGTCGACCTATAAAGGAGGATTATCAACCAACTCAACATCCAAAACTACTCATATTCTTCCTTGCGTTTTTTGTCGTCATTATTGGGTATGCATTACCACAACTACATTATTATTACGAAATTTTCGTATATTTTTGCTCATTAGTGATATTTCATGATTCTATATTAATAATTGTAATAATTAAACAATTTTTATATGTTCAATAAAAATAATAGATACTTGTGTTATTTTTAATGTTACAAAGTTGAAAAGTATGAAAAGTTATTACATAAGGAATATTGTTTTATTTACTTCTATATATATAGCATTATATTCCAGTTAATAATTTTCAAGTTTTTTTTTTCAATATTAGATACTATTTTCCTACGGTTAAATCTGTGAACTTGTTTTTAGAGCAATTATGATTACAATGATTGTGTGCAACGAAATAATCTCGAAAAGTGTAGAGAAATTTCCCATTGTAATTGAGGCTGCATTGCAAGATCTGAATGACTATCACAGCAGTACAACTATTCAATTGCGAAAATGTTTATCGAGAAGTTTGGATGTGGCTAGCGAGGCAATTCTGCAAGATTTAGATAGTAAGTGAATCGTATCTTTTTTTCTATATTGTACCAGTAAAACAAGTGTAATTAATAATACAAAAAGTATAAAATTTCGAATGGAAATGGCGTATCGATGTTGTTTACTTCAGTATTACGGCTTTCTACTTAGAAACAGTTCGATAATCTGAATATGTGTCTGATCGTTTCCAATTTTATAAGTTTCAGAAACTTTTAATTACATGTAAAGGTTGATTTATATTTATCCTCCCTAAGGAAGCGAAACGATTCTTGACTTAAAAGTTTTTAATGGAAACATAATTAAACGAATCATTTGCATAAGTTATGCCGGAAGACATGCAACGTTTGCTTGAAACATTCCCTTTTTTTCAGCTATTTCTTCAGGATATACGAGAATGGCAAAACTTTTAATCACGCGACTCTCTGTGAATATACACATAAAACAAAGATGTCTTGCACCAACATATTCTTTCTTTCTCTGTTACACCATCTCTCTCGTTCAATTCAGACCAACTACACAACCATATGCTAGACATACTCGGTCACATCCATCCAAAATCTAATCTTAAACGTTCTGCCCAAATATTAGATATATTAAGTTATTATTAATTATTACAAATATTAATTTTAATAATACCACCTTAATATCACTTAAAAAGTGAGCTATTTTATTTCCAGACACAGACAAAATGAAACCTAAATTTAAACAATAATATCTACTAACAATAGTTGTGTGTTATCTGGTCATTTATTTATTAAAAAGCATCTTCGTGAAGATATTGGCGGCTGCAAGTATATCATATTACAGATTGCATCAACTTAGTGATAAAGGTGTAACATGGTATTTTTGCAACGTCCGTAGTTTAAGTGATATTATCAAGAAATATTAGACGATATCGCAACACACAAACGACTATTCCAGCGAGTAACAAATTTTAGCGCTAATTCACAAGAATTCTGTTAGGTCACCAATCGTCTATTGGATCAAATGATTTATTAATAATTTCGATACCTACCAAATGGCCCTTTATAGAGGATCTATCGTAGTACATTAACTAGTCCTGTAAATTGAGCTCGTTAGTGTGAACAATACACACAATTGTATTACACGCGTTCGTCGTTGTACACAATGCGTTGATATCTATTGTATTACATAATGAATAACTAATAAATGAAGCAATGTTGCTTGTAACTTATACATATTTACATCATATACGTGGAACAGTATTAAAAGCTTAGTATTGAAAATAGGATACCAGTTAAAATTTTGAAAAACAAACAGCAAGAAATTTATAGGATTCGTTAGTATGAAAAATGGAAATGAAGTAAAAAACATTTTGAAATTTATAAAAATAAAATGAAAAATAGAACACTTTCGTATCAATAAAAAAATTTAGGTACATACTGTTATTAATTTTAACATTATATCGGTCGGAGACTCGTTTGCCTACTTTCATTACTCCGAAGTAATTGGCTAAAGAGATAAATTCTAATTACTAATTAGCATGTCTAATAGGTATCGAGAACACATTTTTAGTATACAATCACGTAGCACACTTTTTCTGAATTATCGTGCAATATATAAAATGGTAAAGGTGTAGAATTCCCTCCAGGCTGTAATTTCTCGGCTGTACAAAACTGTTACAACCAGTTTTTAATTTCCCCTTCTGAAAATTTAGTTTCATAACAAGTCTTTGACTATTGACGATGAACAAACGGAAATTAAAAAAGCAGAGAAAAACCGAATAAATTTAATTTTGTTAATAAAAAGACATTCGATAAGAGTAACCCTTCTTCAAAATCGTGTGGTAAACCATGAATGAGTATTGTTTCGTTGATCGAGACACAGAACAATTTTGTCTTTATAACACTGTTATAGAGAATGAAGCGTAGATAATATATTTACATGTTGCAGATATAGAAGAATTATTGGGAAAACCTGTACAGAATGAATTAGCTAGTGAAACAGGATTAGATGCTGTACTAGATGCGCTCATAGATGTTGGAAACGGTAAAGAAAAATATAATAAATGAAAATCCTAAACTCAAAAACAGCCTTTCTTTGCGATCGTGGCATAAACCGTTACTAAGAAATCCTAACAGTTATTATTGTTATTATTATTATTTTATGTTTGTTGAACACAAAATATTATTGTATTTCAGTTACCCAAAAAGTGTCAAAGAGTGTTGAAGCTTTATTAAATGATGGTGAAAATATTCGCAGTCTTGGAAAGAAATTAAACATGGAAGTTAACGATTTACGTAGAAATTTAGAAAGTACACTAGATGCCTGTACTGGTCAAGATCGTCCTCTTTGTACTCTTATTGATTCTTCTGGCTTACGAGTAACTTTGCGGATGGATCAGGTAAATAAACGAATATTATTATTAATACAAATAACACGTCAATTTTATAATCCCGACGATGAAAAATCTCTATATATACGAAACATTAAAATTTGAATAGTTCAATGTACTTCAGAATTATAGAGCTTTCTGAAAGGGAAATTTATAGGCCTATGGACCGTTTTTTTTTTTCTTTGATGAATCGTTTTCAATTAATTGCAATATAATTGTAAATCTTCGTTTCAAACATTTTAATATTCCATCAACAAAGTTCAAGCCAGCACTTTTCGCTGAATCCTGTACTGTTGATCTGTAAACTAAATAAAACTTCCAATACAATTTGCTCAATTCACCACTATGTTCTACTGACCTTTTTTCACAGAAAACTGCTCAACTAAAATATTTTTCTCTAAATTTTCTTAAAAATATATTAACAAGCTATTTTACAAATTGTCTTATACATGGTTATATCATCACAGAATTTTAACATAATTTCATAATGTATCTTTTCTGAATTTCTGCTTATTTGAAAGTATTTTTAGAAGTTCCATTTATTGTAACTATAAAATAGATGTAAAAATATCTAAGAATGTTGTTTGTATCTTTTCAGTTGGTGAGAGATGATTTTCTGTTACGCCTACGTGATTTTAAACGAGAAAATTTAACAGAAACTATCCGCCAGGCTCGAGCAGAATATTTATATATACCGCAACATATTGCCAGAAATAGTTTGGAAGTTCGAAATCGTAAGTAGAAATATTCTAACTATCGGGTAAATTTCTAAGATTTACTGTGTTACGTTCCGAACAAAAATCTTTTGGATTGTATCACCAGTTCGATAATAGCCTGTAGACAAATATTATTATAGAAATAGTATTATGCAGAAAATGACATAAAAATTTAACAAATATTTTTTCAGAAATTCGACGCGAAGTCAATAAAATGCGCGCCAGAATTTTTGATGAAGCACGAAACATGGAAGCAAGCAATTCCGACCTTATCAAGCACTTAGAGTCTGCAAGACGATTAGTAGATTATGTCACACCATATATAATTATTTTCGAACATATTAGATGGCTTATAGGTATTAGTAAGTATCGTCTTATATATTTTCTTAAATGGAATAATTCAATTCAAAAAAGAGTAGAGAAATGTATTTTTAATTCAACCACAGCTTGAAGTGTTCATTTACATTAAAAGTTCCCAGAATATAAGCAACCTCTGGTTTAAAATTTATAATAAAATAAGAAGAATAGTAAAATATACTAGTTTACTGTGCATCTTTTGTAATATGCTTTATCATACAATAAACTATACCTTATGCCAGGCAGTATGGGAAGTTTTATATTGAATATTTTACAACACTCGGTAGAAAACTTGAAGGATGATTTTACAAGCCAAAGTGAAATAAACATTAAGAATAAAAAAGTTACGTTCGGGACTTCGTTACTTAGTTACTTATATTGAAAAATGTAGGCAAAGTACTCCTAAAAATCGATACATGATTATAAGTGGGAAAAAAAAAGAGTAGGTGAAGAGGAAGAAGAAGAAGAGAGAAACGGAAAAGCAGAGACAGAAATTTCTTCCTTACGTTTTTACATGAAATATTATTAAAAGTGGGTACATGTATAAATAAAAATAAAATTATCATGTGTTTTATTTACACTCCGCAGGTACTATTTTATGTGTCCTACTTATCTGGTTGTTACTGTTTGGAGCCCTTTGTTGTGGCTGTAGTTCTTCGGAACATAAAATGCGACCTATACTTCTATGGTATGTATGCTATCTACAATTTAGTTAAACTAATTGAATTGATACATTTAATAATATTATAATACAAATTCTGTTGAATTAGTAACACTTGTAACATTATATGTCCGTTTTATATAAAATATATAAACTTCATAGAAATACACATATCGTACTCCTATTTAATTGCACTTTTTGCATTTCAGCAGCGTTTTCGTAGCTTCTTTCATCTCAATTATATTATGGGTAGTTTTTGTCATGACATTAATACTCTCGAGTCACGTTGAAATGTTAATCTGTCGGCCGCTTCATGATCCAGAATTCAATATAATAGAAGCTATCTTAGAGACACGAATGTTCTTAGGAAAGAAATTAAGTGTACCTTTGAAGGATCTGTTTAAGTAAGTCAATTTATGTTATAACCATTACATTAGCCAAAGGTAGTAATTATTTCAGTATACTCATTTTATAATGATAGATATAACTGAAAACAGAATTATCAGGGATTATTACCTACAGTTCACGTAAATTATTAGTAATAATTGAAACCTTTACGTAAAACTATAGAAAAATATTCTGTATTCTATATTGCAAATATTTAGTTATACTGCAATCTACATACTGTAACCATCCAAGCGAACATAAGTTTACGATAAAAAAGACTGATTTTCGTGAATTTATTCATTCATACATTTTTAATGTTTTAATATTTCTAATAGATTTTATTTTTTGTGAAATCACCCCATTTGTATTACGATCTATTGTCGTAAGTTTTTTAATAGAATCATCAGCCAAATATAATTTAATAACATTGCTTAATATATTTGTACCCATCCGTATATTCACCTATTGAATCACTATAAGTCTCGCTTGGTAAAATTCGTCGGTGTAGACCAGAGGCGGAGGAAAAATCCACGTGACCTACCCAATATATTTATTATAGCTCCAACTATAATTACAGAAAACCTAAATGTATTTTAATTGTTTAACAAATATTAATTTAATTAATCATTATGAATTTAATTAATATAAATTTAATTAATTTAATTATTTTTAACTTTTTGTAATATCAACTTATTTAAGGGGTAATTAGTAACATTTAATTACAGGAAATGTCAACAGAACGAACCGGCTTATCCTGCTTTCGGTTTAGGAAATGTAATGAAGTTAGAACAACTTACTGCATATTGGACATGGTCCAGTTTTTCTAGAATTATTCTTAAATTGAAGATCAAATTGATGAATTTAAAAATATTCACACCTCACCTGCAACGGCAACTACTGAATCTTCTATATGCTTGTGGACTGAACTTAACAGAACACAGAATGATGGTATTGTCAATTTGTTCTTCACCTCTGACATTACTTTGATTTTATATTTAAATTTCTACTGTAGATTGTCTTGTTTAACTGTAATGGAATTGTGTTTGATACTCAGAGATTATTCAAGAATGAGTCTAATATTAAGAATAGTATTGAGAGAAACTCTGATGGATGATAATTAGAGAAATAGAACTTGGTTCCTTTCAGGGTTGAAAAGTTAAAGGATTGTTTCAAATTGACTCGTACTAGTTTGTATAAAGTGTTGAAAGTGTTGTAGAGAATTTATTCAACTGGAAAGTTTAAAATTTGTTTTGGAAAAAATATAAAGAATTTTTTTTAATTTGTCAGTGCTTGAAAAATTCCAATTTTTGTCTTTGTATTCGAATTTTTTAATAATTTTGAGAGAGTTTCTTCGGTTCTTTGAATCTTATTTTTAACACCGAATTTTTTTACTGATTAGAGTCGTCTAAGAGTTGTCTCAGTTGTCTTAGATTTATAAGAGTAATTTTGCACGTATATTAATTTTCTTCTTTAATAAAGTTTGTTACGGAGCTCGCGAATCTCACCGCTGTCACCGTCTAAGGCACAGGCCTCCTAGGATGCTTTACTAACGAGTCCACTAGGAGACCTCGGACGAAACGTTTACTTTTCCTTTTCCGCCTGTCCTCTCTATCTCAGTTCCTCCTTCAGCCTCCAACATCATCGCCACAATAATTACAGCAAAGTTATTTTTGATGTGCAATAGACCTTGCTACAATGTTATAATGTTAATAATTGATAAATCGATTCTTGACTCGGCAAGAATCTTTCTTCTCCACTTTACGCGGTGAGAGCGCGGAGGAATCGTAAACAATATTGGCTGATTAACACTTACGAAATACGTATGCGACGTTATAAAAGGAACTGGAACCCGATCTTGCTCATGTCAATATTTTGAAGGATAGAGTAACATTCTGTTCAGAAACTAAGTTCTAGACTCACTTCCAAGTATTGAAAATAATGCCATTTTATACACCAAAAACTACGGTTTTTGATGGTGGGGAATGCTAAATTTTTGTGAGAACGGAATGTGCTCGCTTACCCCTTGGGGGTGTGGCGCTAAACTAAATATTAGGCGCCATGCGTTTCGGGTAGAGCGCGTACATAACAAGTTTATTTAGAATTTTTGCAGACAGTACTTATAAAAGAATTTGCAATACTAAATTAAGTATATTTTATAATTTTAAATGTTTACAAAATATTATTTGTTGCTAGATCCAAGGACGAATTTTACATAAAGATTTGGAAGCTCTCTCAGATCAATTGGATAAAGTTACTCGACAAATGAGTGATAGATTGACAGCAAGAAGCTTAGAAACTTCTGTAGCAAATATGCAAGATTTAAATCTAAGGCGCTTGAAACCTTTAGCAAAATTACAAGATATGTTGCTATATAAACTTGCTGGATTAGAATTACAAATACAGCCGCTTCAGCGACAAGTCAATCAATCTATTTCTCAACTGAAGGCTATTGAATACTATATTCAGAATCAAGCAGATAAAATTGCTCAGTTGGTATGTACTACTTCATTTATTAATATTCGAACTAGTAAAATTCTAAATAAGTTTTCACAGCAATTTAACATAAAATAATGTTTGCTTCAACTTTGAAAATAAACAATCAAGTATACTAAAATGTTAAAATATTAAAATAGCTATAAACATAATAATCACGATTTATGAAAGTTGATGTAGTTCATTGTTTCTTACCTTAATAAATTATTAAAGGGTTTTTTTCATCTTGTGGTCAAACCTACCCCTTATATCTCGAAACAGCATTGTTTCATTGCTATTTTATCGAATTGATTCATTTCATATAACTTCGAAATCATTTTACTGTATCGCAAATGTCATAATACATCCGCTTTTCATTAAATAATCAATTTTCGATAGTATTCACAATTTTTGGCTATACAAGAACGAATGTAAGGGCTGGAAATTAGTAGTTTTATGTCGAGAGTCGAAGTATTAAAACTGCAATTTGAGATAAGCAGAAAAATGGTTAAAGAAAAAGAATTGTCTATTGAAATTAGAAATGTAATAGTTGCAAAGAAGAGAACTTTACTCGTTATATTCATTGCAAGTGGAACAATCTGTATATTGTATACATAAGTAACATTGTCATTATACTTTACGCACAGAAAACAAATATATATATCAATCAATTGAGTAATTATCTAGACCAATGGAGAGCTCACGTATTATCTGAAATGGGAAGCGAAGTAGTGAAGTGCCGGCCACTTTGGGATGTCCTAGAAGGAATTAGATATTTAATATGTAGCCATTTTTTAGGTAATTTGGTACGTGTGTAATTAAACATGTAATATCTTTAAAAAATGTTTATGAACATTATATCCATAACGATTTGTTCTTCTTTTCAGAGTGGATACTGGTTTTCCACATTTTTGTGCACAGTTATTATGATAGTCAGTACACCAATTGCTCATATTTTGTCTTTAGTGTATAAAACACCGCCAGATATTGCCAAAGATGCGAATCAATTAGCTACAAGATCGTAAGTTCGACAATTTTATATATAACGTAGTATACATCGTTAGATATTGGTATGGTTGAATTAAATTATTATAATTCTTATATCTGACAAAATGACAAAGCCTAAAAATGATTATAAATATTACATCCTAAGGTAAAGGACTGAAAAATAGATTTTAAAAGAACTAGTAGAATTATTTAATTATTTAATTATTAATTATTATGTAGGGGATTTATACGTGGAGGGATAGATAGCTCGAACGGACTTCGTTTTATACTATATTTATTATGTTCTATATTAATATGTTCTACGCTAATGATGTCGCTCAGTCGACTGCTGGATTCACACTGTCTTTCGCTCCCTCGCATTCACCCTATTGTCGCCTTGCATACATGCATACTTTTTAACGGAAAGAAACACACACGCACTCACGCACTCACGCACTCCTCGCCTAATTCCTAAAACTAAACATTCGTTCAATATCTTTCGCGCTATCCCAAACACTTGACCTGGTGCCGGTCCTTATCGCTCAATGTCTAGACCCTCACGCATTCACACAGACAACGCATTCATACAAACGACGCATTCACGCTCGGTCATCCCTACAATTATTGATATCCTAAAAGCACAGGAAAGTTTGTAAAAACAAGTTTTCCAATTCAGCATAGTTTTCGAAAAGTTAGCATTTATAAATTATGATAAAATAGACCACTCTGTATATATTTTGTTAGAAGTTATTTATTAAGTGAACAATTAAAAAGGAAAATAACATTATAATGAATAAATTAATAATATCTGTGGTAAAGAAACGGAAAAACAACGACGAGTCAGAATGTCTATACACAACGATAGTCACGAACACAAGGAGAGTGAGTGTGGTTGGAATCATTGCAAAAATTATGACTCTCTTCTCAGTACCAACTACGCTGATACCAATCATGGACAGAACAATTTTTCATATCTCTTAACATATAAAGCATTTAACACATGCAATATTCTTCTAAGCAGATCCATAAACTTGCACTCTTACGTGTCTAACAATAATTACGAAAATTTTATTTCAGAGAAGACCATCAAACTGAAGTTAATGAGCAAGAAACTTGGCATACACCCGAGTAAGTATACTTACATTTAAAGAAAGTATAATATTTTCTTCAATATGTAAGTAAGTTCGTTAGTTTATATACTTTTCGAAACACCAGAAGATTATTAAAATATTCGATAAGCTAACAATTATATTAAGTTTAGGAAAAATAATAAGTATTTAATTTAATATTTATAAGCATTTTTTTCATATAATAGTAAATTACGAAACTATATAAATAATTATAATAATAATTTGATACAATTTGAGACACATAAATAACAATTATCAAGCAACTCTAACGACTTTTAAAACAATTCTCACATTGCTAACAAATTGCAAAACTCAGTATATGTAACATTTTGCAAATACAAATAATAAATACAACTATACATAACAGTAAAGTTATTTAAATTAAATATCACAAGGAAAATAAACTGTCAAAGGAAAGATTTATCCTTCATAATTACGTTATCATTATATTCTTCCTAATAAGGAAATAATGAATTTCCAGACCACCACCACCTCCCCAAGAAGAATGAAGTCAACGAAGAACAAAAATGTTTCAAGTAACAATCGATTCAAAACAGCAATATATGTATCTACGTACTGTTGCATTTAATTCTTATATAAATTTTAATTAATAATATGTTAAAAAATATATCTAAAATTTAAATTGTTACTATTAATTTTAATGAACTGTACTAATTCTATTTATACATTTGTTAAATTATTTACTTGTTAATTTATATATCTATATTACACTATTTGTATTTGTATACATATAAACTTACTTTACCTGCATTTTAGTCATTCTTGCTTAAAATATAGTAGGAAAGTAAAGGTTATGCTTTTCGGTAATTGTCGTGGAGAAGTTAGTGAAGTGCACAAATTAAAAGGCTCCCCTTGGTTCTCGAATTACTGATCACATGAATGATATTATATTTACGTGTTTATATGTATGTTCTCCAATAATAAAATAATAACTATTACAATTGAACAAAAAGTAATCATAAATGATATAACAGGAAAATAACGAGACTGCACAATGAATGACACAATGACATGGGTCATTGATCTTGATCTCTGTATTACATACATCTAAGGTTTCATTCCTTTAACTGATTGTGAATTAGTTGTTGCGCACAAATCATTTATAATGAATATATTTCTATTTTTAGAACTTCAAATGTTGAGTTCTAAAATTGAACATATTACTTTGAAGTTTCTTGTAAAATCGGAAAAGGCTCTTGCAGAATCTTTTCATATGTTAACTGAAGCTTATAGAGTAGGTTTCCTGTCGGGCGCTCGAATGTTTGAATGGCATAAAAGGCTTAGCAGAGGTAGAAAAAAAGTGAAAGATAAGGAATAAAGTGGACACAGAAATATATTTAAAAAGAGAAAAAAAAAGTGAATAAAGTCAATGAAATTGTTCGAAAAGATCGAAGATCGAATGCTCGAATTTTAGCAGAAATGATAAACATCGAACTGAACGTGACGGAAGTGTTCGAAAATTTATAAAATTTCTCATACTCAAATACTTGACTGTCTCTCTAATCAGAAAAATGTAGAAGGATCAATCATGACAATCATCTATGCTATGAGTAATTGATATCACAAACTAATAATTATTAATATTTATATGAAATTATGCGTTTGTCTTGTGTAAATTAATTTTGTTACATGTGAGTAATTAAATCAGCATGGAAAAAATACTCTTTTTTAATAAGCACCCATATAGTTTATTCAACTTTATAAAATACAGCATGTAAAAATATTCGAAGTGTTACAATGTTGAGACAAAAGACGCACTTCTGGCCTCACCTAACGAATTTTTGGCAATACAGTAATACACTCCAATGTGTTTTTTAGCAACACGAGCTAACTGTAGCCACGATGTTCTCATAAAAGGTTCTGGTCCTAAGCGGCTGTGAATTGTTGCTCCGTGGGCTTCACCTGTAAATACATTGTAAATTGTTACTCGCTTCAACGGATTCATTTCAATCGAAATAAATAATTGAATAAAAAAACCTGCTAAAGAAGTTATGATAACATATAACAATTGATTGATGTCTGCAGTATTTAGAAATCAAAAAGATAATCAGTATAGTGTAAATCGTCAAAAACTTGGCATAAAAAGAAACTACATTTCTATTTCTCTCCGTAACTAATTGTAAAAAATGAAGTCCTAATCGCAAGTGCGTTATTATTAATTTCCATTTTACTTTATTATTTGAAGTTACACCCTAAAATTTCTCCCATTAAATATTTTTCATAATTGCATACCTGGCAATTTTAAAACATTTCTCCCATCTGTTGAATGAAATTCCCAAAAAATATCAGGAATAGGAAAACCCTCTGCTTCGCAGTTTAACGCTAATCGTTGACCAAATACCGACAGAACGTTCTCTAATGGAGATAAAAGCCAAGGGCGACTTTGACACGGACCAAGATGCTGTAATCTCAAAAGAGATGAATTTTTCCGTCTCATTGCCTCTTCGTATAATGCACAAGGTGTTGCATATGTTTTATTATCATTACCACACGCTAGACTTTGTTCCATACAAACGCAAACAGCTTGCAATTCATCCTGTATATGAATAAAACACACATAGATACAGCTTTGACCAAGAGTATTAGGCACCCCATAAAACGTGAGTTATTTAAAAATATTTTTGTATTACGAAAAAATCAAACTATCGAAATACGCAAACAATAATTCTTTATTAATTTTGTCAATGTTTTGTCAGATTATCTTTGGTCATAATGATTACAATCACAGCATATTTTTTAATTTTACCCTCTTTAAAAGAAAAAATAGAAATTAACTTACGTTGGTAGTCACACAGTTCGTTGTTTTCTGATTTACTTCGAGGTAAATTTTCTAACTTTCAAAATATTAACAGCAAAATTAAAAACAATCTGATATGAATTAACAGTGATTACTAAGGACTGACTATAGATCGTTGAATTGTTTTATAAAACCTCGTTAATTGTTTTAAAATTCCTTTGAACTGACCAACAGAAAATGGTAAACAATAAAAAGATTTCAAAGTAGTTTTCGCATTATGTTGTAATAATAAAGGTGCCTAATATTCTATACAAGAACTGTATATCTGCATAATTGCATTTCAATTATGTCGAAAATTCTATTGTATAAATTTAATGTAATTCTACGATAAACATTGGATTTTCATCGTATAATTTTCACAAAATTATGGTGACCAATGTGTCAGCTTTTATTAGCAGGTACAAAAGTATGGTTTTCTTCATTTCGTAAGATAGTGACCTACTCGTAACGCAGCTACCTACGTAGACAACGACGCACGAAAATTGCATATTTCAGGCGCAACCGTAAATTGTTAATATCTAATTAACCAAGCCTCAGACGTAATTTCATTACTTTTGATTTTTGCTTTAGCATGGCTTCAAGAATCTACAGAAGTCAAATTATACTGTTCATATATTTATTGAAACTTTCTAAAGCTTTAACAGTGTGTTGCACTTTTCTACTATAATTTTTAATTTGATAATATGCAGTAGTATCAGTAAATGGAAAAATGGAAAAATGGAAAAATATAATTTTTAATATAATTTTATAACGATATTCTAGTAAGTAGCAGTAATATTTAGAACATGTTATAACAGTAATAAATTGCGATTATTAATAAGCAAAATAGTATTTAAAATAAATGAAAAGATTTTAAGAAGGAATACTTGATTTCATAGTTATAACACTAGAATATTAACTACATTTCCACTATCAACTTCGAGAATTACGCGGAAAAAAGAGATACATGTCGAGAGTAAAAAATTAGAAATATCAGAAGCAACAAATGTCTTTGTAAGAAATGCACATTGGATGAAACGTCCAAATATACGTTCACTTACTGTCGCTTTAGAATCATAAGGAAAAGATTAGTTGAAAAATTTTTAACCTTAGAGATATATAGATGTCTACTTATAAGGAAATATTTAACAAGCGAAAAACAAATTAATGTACCTCTTTCCGAAGATCTGTTCGTAATGTACATGCATAATTTCTTGCACACAATCCATTGTTACGACTTTTCGGAGGTAATCCAGGAATACTAGAATTCCAACAGGGTTCGCCATCCAAACGAGCACACAAACCCCTTGCGCAACACTCGCAAGGATCAAACACAGAACCCAATAAGCACTTTCCAGGTTCACCCGGACACCTGTAGATATATATGTATAAAAACATAAGCAAATTATTTCAAAATTTATGATAATAAGTTAAAAGAAGTTATGAAAATTAATTAAACTACAAAATTTATAGTTTTCTTTCTTGTTTTTATTCAGTTATACGTAATTAATGCTGTGAATAGAAACATTCTCGAAAAGTAGTCACTATTGAAAAAAGTATATTTAAATTTAGTTACTTCTATTTGTGTTGAAATCAATTCTTTACACCAAGCTAATAATAAAAATACCGTTGTATACGATAATTTCGTGAAAGACTAATTACAATGATTTAAGTAATAAATAACAGCGACATTAGGCAAAGTATGAATAATTACAAATTGTTATAGATTACGTGTTTTTAAAAAAGTTATACCTTAAAAATTTGCATAAAAAATTTATAATTTATTAAACAATTCATATTCCCTGTGCATGATATAAATATATTGCAATTAACTTCATGTTGCAATAGCGAAACAACCGTAAAACATGTTATTATAACGAAATTTTCTATTATAATTAATTAAACCGTATCACAGATATCATTTGTTTTCCTTTATTTTATATCATTTTCACTTTTACATTTTCTATTCAAAAATTATCAATAAAATAAATTATGTTCGCAAAGAAATATAACATGAATAATACCTGTAATCACCGCATTCGATGCAACCCTCGATGCGTTTCTTAGTTGTAACTTCCGTATCTTCGTCAGTTTCCATAAATGCAAAAACGTTTCTTTGAAGTATTGCAGTATATAATATAAACCAGTAGGACAATGACAACATAAGAAGCGCTCTTCGACGCATCATCTCGCTGACTAGCGAGCAAGTGGAACTAAGTAAGAGCAACAGTTGCTTTTCTCAATTTCCTCCAAAGGGGGAGTAAAGATCCTTTGAGTTTCGTGCAATATTCATTGTAAAATAATAATTCATAACATAACAAATTACTATTTTTTTTTTAGAACAAATTAATTAAAATGATATTGAATTATTGAAATATACATATGCAATATAAATTGTACAATAACTTAACAATTATCATGATATACACGTAAGTATACATTTTTCTTATAAAATATATTCCTAAATATATTCGTATACTATTTTTCAATTCTAAATTTCTGTTATTTTATTTTATTTCTTTGCACATGCCTTTTTAATTTTTTTAGCTTGACGAAGCTCGTACGTTCAGAATATAATTAATAACAACCCAAAAATAAAAATAAAAGGAATGAGAAAGGTATATAGAGAAACGTTCGAAAAAGTTTTAAAGTGTGCAAACTTGCAAACTTCATCCCACTTCGTCTTCATTACAGATATTTTCCTTTGTTTTAAAAACGAGTTAGAGAAAGAAATTATTAAAACTAGAATAAAGGAATTTGAAATTAAAAAGAAGGAAATAAATAACATTTTACAAAAGCATAATTTATTGAAGCATTGAAATATCACTTTACAAAATTCCTAGTTCTCTTCAGAAAGGAAATTACAAAATAATTATAAAACAAATATAATTATTTATACGATCGTTACATAAATCTAGATTATCTTTTAACAACAATTACTAAGTTAAACTAAAAACACGACAATTCTATCCCCTTCACAGACCTTCTTGAGATCTAGTTTGTTCAAATTAATTATTAATTTTCAGAAACTACTTTAAACTACTTTAAAAAATTATTTATCATCCTGTAGAATTACTATAAAAACCCTTTCCTACTTCAATATATAATACTTTAAAGATACTTTATGTTAAACGCTTGCAAAAAGACACTTCCGAAGGCGGTTATTGCGTGAATAACCTAAGTGACGCCTCAACAATCAGTCAATTAGTCGATCAAATAGGTAAAGTACTGTTAAATAGGTTGGCTTTATACTAGTAGTTGAAAAGTGGTTGTTCAATCACATTACACGTAAAATAAATACTTGTTTCCTTGTCTTCCTTTAATTGTTTATGTATTTAAATTGCAGACAAAAATCTAATTATACTAGTTTCAGATAGAGAAAGTGGAAAATACCGGAACTTCTTGTGCCATATTACAATTTAAAATTTCATATTTGATAACATACTAATTCATACATTTATAATGATACGTAAGCATTCAATAGATAATTCAAGTAAAAATATTTTCATATTAAATAACATAAGTGGTACATTTGTAATTGTTAAACTTGCATTTTCACACTTCGTGAGCGTATAGAAAAAATAAATATAGGAATCCATTTAGAAATCATAGAAGATATTGAAATACTTATGAAAAAGTAATCTTAAAAGAAATTTTTTTTCTATTGTTTCATTTGTCCTTTCGAAATTTTCACTTTATTCACAAGCAACGAAGATGTATTTCAATAATCTCATTTATATGATCTCTATATGTACATCAGTAATGTATACAGTATAATTTCAAAACTTTTTTAAATCACTAAAAAATTAATATTAATTTTTATATTAATTTCTACGCATTCTACTCAACGAGGAGAAAAAAGTTCAAAAACAGTCACAAGTCGCAAACGCGCCATTTTCACACAACAAATTGTTAAATTTTTCCCACGAATTGGATGTCACATATAGAAGGAAAGTGTTCTGGTCACAATGTAATACTTATACTATCATCTCTTACTGTTAATACACACACAGCTACAATTTAATGGTACCACGTTGCATGTGTGCGTATACACGCAATAACATAACACAGTGCGTAGGGTCTACGCGTAGGACAAGTTTGACGACAAATGATATCTATCACGCGGCTTTTCCCTCTCCACTTGACTACTACGTTCAACAGGAAACATTCATATTTGAAACGAGAGACCAGTTACAGTTGAACCGTATCCATGCAAATTTGAAAAATCCTTAATATTGTATGAAGTGAATGATATTCTTAACACTGGTACCTTGTAAGTTAAGTTAGTGTAAGACGATAGAAAATATTCTCCTTATGGGCGTCGTGGGATGCATGCGTTTTAAAATAGAATAAGTTATTCTAAAATATAAGATTATACTATGTGCGCGCTTTCTTGCAGAAATATGAGATTCATTCGTAGCAAATTAAATAAAATGTCTACTATTTTTCACATTGACTGCGACTGATTAATCCTTTCAACTCTCTATTAAGGGAGAGTGAGTATTCAATTTTTCGAACCTTTGAATTGTATGAGATGATTAACGTTGCGATTGAAAATGAAATATATAACACTCGTATATCATATGCTGCAAGCTATTGTATTTTAAGAACACGAATTTTTCACAACGTTTCCGTTTCCTTTGCTACGAATGAAAAACGCGTATCTCTGGAAGTAGAAAGCTGCCAATAGGGCAGGTGTTTTTTTTAGTTCCCTTATTACCACGTAGTGAGACCTAGTAATTGCTATAATCTTCAAAAAGAAAACTGTCCTTTAGAAAACGATTACGATACCTACAGTCTACACTGATTCTCTTAAATCTAGAGAAATCGTCGAGATGATTTTCTTTTTGTCTATTTAGTACTTTGCATCTAACACTTTTTATAATAACCGAGTAAAATATCTTCCAACAATTTAGAAGCGTTTCTATAAATTTTATTCGTGATTTAATAGTTGTGAAAAATTTTTGTTTAATTCAAATCTTGTAAGATTATGTAGGATTACGGGTTAAGTTAGGTTAAATTATATTATATGCCTACATATAGGCACATATTTGCTGAACTGCTAGTAGCAGAATGATTTTGCGCATTTCACTTGCGCATTGTACTCCATTTCACATAGGATCACCATTGCTGTGCATTTCTTTAGTTCTAAGAATTTGGCAAAGATCAATGTATTTCAGTGTGCATACAACGTGCAAAAATTATTAAAACGCATACACATTAATGATCTGATAGTACAATATAAATCGTTTATTAAGTTCTATAACACATATCTTTTTTAAACAAAATATTGTATTTTTTTTTCTTTTGCTTTTTTCTTTCAATACATAAAAATTGTACGTACATGTTATTCAGAATGAATATTAACCTGCTGATATCGTGTAACATGTATATTATTTATAGTTGTTTTTAACATTATGCATTGTCAATCTTGTCCATTTTGAAAGAAATATACACACACACACACACACGCATATAATCTTCAATCTTCTTCGTAAGAAGTATAAAACTGAGTTTCTTATATATAACATAATTTACTTTAACCATATTTTATATTTTTATCCGAAATTTTGTCACAAATGTATAGGCGATTAATGTAAACAGTTGATTTTCATAAACAATTATAATTACAACATATTATGGCTACAAAAAGAAATGTTATAGTACTTGCACCAAACGGTCGTCGACAAAATGTTCAAGTCACATTAAATACCACTATATTACAAGTAAACTAAAAACATACCATTAATTAATTATTTTTGTAAATATTATATTTTATTGCTCGTATAAATGTGTAAAATATCTAATTTACAGATACTAGAAGAGGTCTGTAAGAAACATGGATACAACACAGATGATTATGATCTCAAGTAAATATCATTATGCTAATATAAGTCACAAAAGCAGTATAAATTTTAACTAAACATATTTCATTTATAGACATTTTAATCACATATTGGATCCTAATGCTATATTTCGATTCACTGGATTAGCAAATAATGCACAATTAGAAATTGTACCATGTAAAAAGATACGTTCTACTTCAAATGTTGTAATAGGTATTCAATTAGAAAATGGAGAAAGACTTATGGGAGAATTTACACCTAATGTGTCATTAGCAGAAGTTTTGAAAAATGTAAATCTTGATCAGGATCTTGAGAAAATGACTTTAGTCTATATGCATTGTGAGGTATGGATATATATTAATTAATTAATTAATTATGCCACCCCCAAAACCAAGCAAGTTCCGTCTGACCTATTTTTTTCTATCACCAATAGGAATTGAGTTATTTAAGTGACCTGTTTTAAATGTCTCACTCTATATTTTTCATTATTTTTCATTATCCCACCATTGGTATTAATATTTTAATAAGTAATTCTACATTGAAAGATATCAGACAAGTTTACGCAAATATACAATTTATTTCAATCATATTTACTGTTATATTTCAAGATACACATTAGTTGTATACAAATACTGATTGGTAAATTTACAACTATTCAATTAATCAATTCATATATTAGTGAAAAAAAAGTTAAAGTATGTTTTCATAATGAAAGTTAAATGCATTATCTTATATGGAACATTTGGATAAACTTTTTAATTACATTGTGGTATTAAATTGAGTGATAAAACAAACTTCACTCATATAATTAAATATTTCATATATCAAATTAGTATACAGTAAGTAGAAAAACAAATTATACTAATAAATTATAATAAAATATACATTATATTCTAGTTAATTTAACAGGCTTCATTTTCTCTTAATTCAATTTTTCAACTACTATATATTTTAAGAATATAAATTTTTAAGAAGACCAGTTTTTTGCTTTCTGGTATAGCTTTAAAACAATTTTTGCTACAAATAAAAAGGTTCCTTTGTACAACATACGTTATAAAATATGGTATCTTTTATCTTTAGATTCCACATATAGCTTCAGAGATATTAACTTATAACACATTTAGTGTACAACATATATAAATTAAATTAAATTTATTTTAAAGTATTTATATAATTGCAAAATTGAAATAGAAACTTAATGTATAGAAGCTGTCTAAAATTATTTGGTTATTTTCAGATTTCTGGAATAGAAACTTTAAAAAATACAACTTTAAAATCATTAGGACTTAATAATGGTAAAGCTATATTACGAGTAATACATAAAAATCCTGAAAATACGCATACTGTTACTTCAACAATAACAGAAACATCGAAAAATAACGAAAATGTCAATATTAATAAACAGTCTTATAAACATGATTCTTCATTAACTACGGATACAAAGAAAACGTCAGATTCTGTTACTTTCTCAAAAACGAAAACACACGAATTAAAAAAGTTGGGAGAATGTTCTCAAAGTACAGAAGGAGAAAAAGAAAATATAATGTTATCATCTACTAGTAAGGATGACTGTGTTGAAAAGCAAACTTTAGTATACTCATGCAATAAGCGGGAAATAGATGACTTAAATAATGTAGAATTTGTAAGATTTAACCATATGCAAATGTCAATTTCTTTTTACATTGTAACTTATATCCTTTTTTTGTTATAGCTAGGTGAAAGAAACGCTTTAGTATTCAATCAAGCTTCAATTCAGGGAACATTTAGAGATGAGATACCAGATGATTTTTACGATTTAACAGTTGATGATGCAAAAATACTATTGAGAGATGCTAAACGTTATAGAAAACAGTTGGAAGAAGCACCACTTCTAACTAATGTGCAACGAAAATTAAATCAAGAAAAAGAAACGTTAAATCAATTACACAAGTATCGTTATACAATAATCCGTATACAATTTCCAGATGAATTTGTTCTTCAAGGTTTATTTCGGCCAATGGAAAGGGTACAAGCAATTAAAGATTTTATAAAAAATTATTTGGTCGATGCAAATAGTGACTTTATAATCTGTAAGTAAATGTAATATTTCATAAATATATTCAATAATGTACTTAAATATGCCTCTTCTAATGAAAGTGTATGTTCTTTTATACATGATCTAATAGAGATTTTTAAAAGCTTTAGATGATTTTCGTATTTTAATATATGAAAAACATATATCGAGTATATAAATAGGCTTATATAGCCTTTTCATAAATTTAGGAAAATTTAGATGACAATAACTTGCAGATTACCTTATATGCTTCTAATTAATTTAAGTAAAAAATATACACTATATTATTTTTAAAAAATGTTAAAAACAAATTTTTGTTTTTGTTCAATAGTTACTACTCCACCAAAACGTATTTTAAATCCTACATTTCATTTGATTGATGAAAATTTAGTTCCATGTGCTATTGTTCATTATTCAGGACCATCAACTCTCAAATTGGATATAAAACAAAGATTTACAGACCCTAAAAAAGTTGAAATGCAGGTGACTAAAATTAGGTAAGTGGTAATTAATTAGTGATAATTAAAATACAAGTATTGATTGACACACTATATTTTACTAACTTTTAGAATGTCAATGATAAACAAAGACAAAAATGCTATAAATGAAGATATGAAAACGAATGATACAAATGATCTGTGAAGATATGAAAATAAATTATTCAAAAATACTATAAATGATATATAGATTGATACAAGTTACATACACTACTAATGAATTCTCAAATGAAAAAAAAATGTGGCAACATCCATCATTTTAGTAAATTAATTTTTGTTATTAATAACAAATACTTATAAGCTTTTCAAGTTTAATATAATGATACTTTAGCATGTACATACATATAAACAAATAAGTGTATGCATTCATGTATTATTATTACATCCAAGAATACACTTAAATATAATTTTGTACAAGAAAGGTTGAAATACAAATAAAGGAATTAATATTAGTATAAAATGTAACACAAATTCTGTACAATAGTTTATAAAAAAACATTAAAATTAGTAATTTATATATATACTAATTAATTTAAATTATTTTGTGTGCTGTTTGATATACAGTTACCCTAGAATTTTTTTAAAATACTGTAGGACCTCGATTAACTAGGTTGTGACTATCCGTGGTCTCAGTTATACGAGGTCTTGATTTATTCGACCTATTTATGTTCTAATTCAGCCAGTTAATCGAGGTCCTACTGTAATAAACATTTATACTTTACTTGTATAGAATAATTAATAAGAATGTTAACAGATTAATGTATTAACAGATGTCAATATGATTTGATAAATATATAAGCATAGATAAAATTAACTTTGTAAATCAGGTGGTACTTTAGTAGGTGATTGTAGCTGCAAATGCATAAATCGCCGAGTAGGTCCACCTATTATGTTTCCAGTTGGTCCTGAACCACCTGCTTCTTCAGTAATACTTTTCATCAAATTATCTTCTATAATGTCAGAATTTTTATTCACCTCCGAATTCTCATCTTTTCCCATTTCGGATTGTAATTCTGAATTTAATAATCGCATGTATTTATCCATTTCATTTCCTTTATCTTCATCATCTTCTCCCAAAGAACCTTCTGAACTTCCTTCAAATTCTCCTTCATTCCCTGGAACAACTAAATCTAATATACCGCGTAAGGTACAGTCAAAAATGTCTGTATCGAATTCAATTTTTCCATTATCTTCTGAGTCATGCATTACTTCAGCTTCAGTTAAATGATCTCTGAAAATAAATGTATAAATTATATAATTGCAATAGTAATATTAAAACTGTAATATATATAACATACTCCAAAAATTGTACACCATCAATATCGCTATTTTGGTTTAGGAATATTTGTACTTTCTCTTTAAGACTTAATGATTTTTGTTCATGTTTCTTGCTTTTAGAAGTTTCCCAATGTTCATTTAAAAATGTTTCTAATTGCACAGGATCTACATTTAACCAACTATCACTATCTGCAGGACTTAATGTAGCTTCATCTTGAGCTATATACAAAACATAACATAAAGTAACAATTAAACACTAATTAGGTGTAAATGAAACATTAATTTAAAGACATTACCATGCAATTCAACATCATTAGATTGTATGTTTTCCCATGCTTCTAATACTATTTCAGCATCACTTTTAACACTGGTCATAGAATTATATGGATTTAAATGTTTTAGATAATAATCTTTTGCTGCATTCAGAAGTTTTTCGTACTCCTGGCTGCCTTTTAATAAATTTCTAAAATAACCACTAGCTTCTAAACGCATTAAATATGCATTTAAAATGTGTTCGTTTGTTTTTAATTTTTCATTCAAAGGATCATTTAGTGTTCTCTTCTCTTTTTTTCTACGCTCTTCATTTGCACGAGCAACTAACATTTCTAGACCACATGCTATTTTAATACCAAGTATATGAGCATTGTACTTTGAACAAGTTATTGGTGGTATATTCCAGCCTGTTCTTGGATCTCCTGTGTATCGACAATGATTCGCCATTGCGTACAAACACTTAGTCATTTTTACATTCACCATTATACGTTGTTCAGGAGGAAAATACCTCATAGCACGACAAACCTATAATATATCAAAAATTATAAAAATAAATTACATTTTATTTTTATGCAAGCTGCAATAATAACATTGAATTTTTACTTTTCTTTCAAGTGGATCAGAATGACAAATAGTTCGAATAGCTAATGCAACCAGTGCTGGTTCTTGTCGAAGTATCGAAACTGCTTTTTCTGGTAAAAAAACTCGAGCTTTATAATGTCTTTTCTTGATTTCATCAGGGTAAGCATTAATACGTTTTTTTAAAATATTTTGTACATTCTCAGCAGCTTTAAACAAATATGATTTCTCCTGAATATTATTTAATAAATCCAAAAATGTCTTATACTTTTCACGAACAACATGCAGTTCTCCATTATATACAAATACATGGTTTTCACATGTTTCAGGATTAGCCCATGAAGGTAAAACATCTGCAGCTTCAATTAAAAGAAATTCGCCATAAGAATCTGTAACTTTAGCAATTAATCCATCAAAAGCCTGTGTGAGCTTGAATATCAGAAACACTGTAAACCATTCATCAGTTATATCTTCATCAAAACGTAGTCGTACATAAATGTGAGGTAATATATTATTTTCTATAAAAACAGAGAATTATTATTAATATATAGTCTTTGCACTTATTTCAAGAATTAGAATAACATGTTACCTTCTACAGTAGTTGAATTTTCAATAAGTTGTTCTAATAATAGTGCTTGCTTTGTTATAGGTTGAAAAATTAAACTATCATGGTGCCATATATAGTTGTTAATATATAATGCAATTTTTTCATTAAATTTTGCAATTTCTTGTAAAAGCATTTCTTCTGTTATAGTCTCTACAGGTGTTGTATAACAAATTTTTGGATAAAGAAAACATTCGAGAACATCATCCTCTTTAACATTGGATATCTTTGTATAAGCCATGGTTTCATTAATATCTTTAATATCTTAATCAAAATCACTTAAAACAACCCTTCTTTTATTTCACATAGAATTAGGCTTTACACATGTTTATAATGAAATTAATAATAGGTTTTCATAAGTATGACAATAAATTTTTAACACTGAAAATATTTCCACCAACTGTATTCAGTTTTTCAAATTTCACAAATTAATTCTTCTGAATTTATACGCAATTTATTTGAATTCTTGAATAAATGTATCAAGATATCGATACTTCTTAATTGCTCTACAAATATTTAAGATAATTGTAAAACGTTGTTATACGTTTCAAAACACTATTTACTAGATTTATACTTCTTGAGTTATAATTTAAAACTAATTAAAGTATTCAATATTTTACGTACAGAAAAAAATTCTTTTTCTGCTCTTAAGTAAGTGTACATTATCAGACGTACTTAAAATCGGTCAACATATATAATATAACGATTTTTGTTTGAAAGTCAGCAAATTTAAGGTGTAATATAATTGAAAATACGTATTTAATTAACTATATTTACTATGAAGTATAAGATATTTTGTATTTGACCACATAGCCTTCTTTTATGTACAATTACAGAGGATATTGAGGTCTTTGTTTGATTTTAGAAGTTATTGTATGCTTTTACTTTGTTGGCATTGTACCAATGCATAAATCTAGGGAAAACTTTAGTACATTAGTAATAATTTAATATGTAACTGTAATTCTGTAAATTTGTAAAGTATATTTATTATTGTATTTATTGTTAAAAATTACATCATAAAATTATTTTTACGTTACTTTAAACTATTAATTACTATAAGGTCCACATTCCGCGACTCATGCGAAACAGCCATAAAGTCCACTCTTTGCAATTATGTGAATCCCTCTTTATTATTACATATTTATAGCAAACTAAGGATAATTATAATAATCATTTTACTTCATATTTAAATATGACTCGTATTTATTATAACATAAGAATAGGATCTTAGAATAATTTAATTGTAATTTGTATGCTAAAATAATATAGTGTATGCGCACATCCTTTCACACGCAACTTCCTGGAAGCACCTAGAAAACTAAAATGTTATTCTTTTATTCACTAATAGTTCATCAATTGTTTTTTTTTTTTGTTATGCAAAATTATCCACGTACGCTTTCCAGATACGGCATACGGTCCCTCAGGTTCTGATTCTCAAATAATTCACACGCTTCGGCGTAAATGCTCCGCTATCCATCAAACCATCAAACTTTCTCAACTCAGTTCATATGAGTTAAATATTAAACAAACTCCCGCCATGGTTCTATTGGACCATTCACGTGTTTTTGACATCGCTAGCCTCCTCTTTAAACTTTCCAAGATCGGGCTTTCATTTACCTTCGTCAAACTCTTAAGACCAAATCTTAAAAATAAAAAATTTCTTTTTGTGCTAATTAATGGTTCAAACTCATTTGTACACATTATATTCGCTGGTGTATTACAAGATTAAATGATATCTCTTTGTCCACGAACAATCAGCTATCATACACAAATACCATACTCCTTACCAAACAGCAAGCTTATCGCGATATTTCTACCTTTTTTCAGGATTGGAAGCTTCTAGACAAGTCGAGTAATATTCAGACCATCTACTTCGCTAGAAGGAAACTTCCTTAGGACACCCTCCAAATCTTCGGACAAGAAATCGACTGGTTTAACCAGGTGCGATACCTTAGCATAATTTTTAATAAATATTTTCGGTGGATACCGGCAGTCCAAGACCGACTAAACAAATTTCATTATCATGACCCGATTATACTCAAATCAAAACTTGCTCTCTAGGTAATAACTCCCATGATTTACTTATTACGATATTGTACTTGTTTTATAATAGTTTTGCAAGTTTAACTTTGTAAATAATATTTTCTCCTTAGAAATTTAAAATATAATCTTACAAATAATACTTGTATGCCACAAATCAAATAATAAAATACTAATATACATTATTTTATACATTTTCTATGATATAGCATAACTATATTTTAAGAAAGTTTATCATTTAGCAAGTAGTACTAAAAACCATACTTACTCATTGAATTTTATTGCAATAAATGTAACATTACTTACTTGTAAATACATTAAAATTGCTCACTTGCAAGAATATCCATTTTTATTGAAAAATGAATATTTGTATAGTATATTCACAAATTAAAGATAACATAAAACAAAAGTTTTTTAAACGTTATTCTATAAAGAGTAGTATAATTCATAGGTATAAATTAGGAATAATAATTTATGCTTCATTTCAGTAATAAAGGTAATTGGCAACACAGTTAAAGTAATTTTCTACAATTAAAAATTTGTCTACATTTTATAGCTTTCATTATAAAAAAATATTGGTTATATGTTTTATTACCTCCAATTGATAATATAATTAAATAATATATAAACATTGATAAAATTAATCAACTAAATCACGTTTACCAGCAATCAAATATTTAATAGAAATCAGTACAATGTATAAAAAAAATTGATATTTCATTATAAAGAAAAATTACCATATTTCTTCGAAATGAAAAACAAATTTCCATATTTTTCATATAATAGGAACTGTTAATCTTTACTTTCAGTTGTATGAATTTTTAATTTGTTCTTTTTTTATCCATCATCATCCATATTACATCTATAAAATCATTAAATTTTCTATTTAGAATTCTTAATTTACACTTAAAACAATACGTACCTAATTAAAAGATCGTGATAAATGTATTTCCAATTCTTACTTTTAAAATTAATAAAATAGCTACTTGCAACTAATATTTAAAAGCATGTACGAAATTATTGCCAATTTGGCGGAAAATTGATAAACAACAAAAAAAGCATCTAATAAAAACAATATAATATTATAAAAGAAGTTGCAGAAACACTTAGATTCAAATTCCTTGTTATTCTGTTTATAAGGATAACTACTTTCGAATACCGGATGCTCAAATACCGTTGGATACACAATGGGACGTGTAAAACGTGACAGTAGAATATTATCAAAAGTATACTGGATATGAAAAAATGTTGAGCATAAAAGCAAATTGTAATGCAATTCAATTTTTTATACACGAAGATGTTAAAAAAATTTCAATATCACCTTTTTATTTTTAAACAGAACTGTATATTTTGCAGTGTGCAGTATATGCCAGTGTAGTTTTCTCTCAGACACATTCAATAAATTAATCAATATTATCACTCAACATCAATCAAGGTCAGAGATAAAGAAAAGTCAGTTATATCCATTCAATGGCATTTATTTGTTTATTATCGTTTGAACAGATGTTGAAAATGTTGTGCTTCAACATGTAAACATTTCACAATTCGATGACAAAAGGATAGAAGATGGTGTCAATTTACCACAAGTTTGACGTATTCTAATTTTCCGATGACGTACGTTTGTATGGAAACATAATTCTATTTGGAAAAAACAGACGATGACCTTGAAATGTCTGACATCTTCGCATATAAAAAATTAAATTGTGTTGAAAGGTGTGCTACTTAACGTACTTCAATTCTTATTACCATTTTTTTTTTTCATATCATCCATATTTTTGGTAGTATTCAATTTTCACACTTTATGTGCTTCACACACTATGTGTACGACTGTATGCAATAGCCAAGTCCAAAAGGACTGACTTTCGGTATGTAATGGTCAAGTTGTAAAAGTATTGCAAGTTTATAACATTAAAAGTAAAAAATGATAATACATTTGACATTTGATCAATTCGTATAGAACAGTAGATATGAATAAGTAATGGGTTTTAATTTGGAAATACGAAAATTAGTTTATCCGAATATTAACTTGTAAAGAAAGAAGGACGCAAAGTAAATCTAAATATAGACGTATACTGCACTGTAAATTCGAGATTAAACGCATTTTAAATCATTCTAAAAAATTTATAATTAAATTGTTAAAAGTAGAGTAAATGTATTATTAAATTCAGTTACTACTTTTAACTTTTTTCTATACAAACATACAAATAGGTAATAAGTATAATAAGTGCGCTTTTAAATTCCTTCCATAATGCACTTCATTTGTATCAATCTATAATATTTCCGAAGATGATGAAAATACATTTACTTTTCTATATGAAAAATGTGTTTGAACTAAATTATGTATTACAGTGATAACTACTTCAAATTAAAAGCATTCAAATTACAATTATTTGAGTTTAAATTAGTAATTAATATGCGATTACTTTGAATAAATTGCTTATAAAAACTTTCAAATGAAATCTACTAATATTACATATTTTTAATTAAGCACACTTCCATATAGAAAAAAAAATTGAATACTTTCATTATTTTTGTAAATACCGAAATAGATTAAGGGAATATACTATACATTTCATTACTATTGATGTTTCCAATTAATTTAAAAAATACAGGTGTTAATTGCTACTTTTGTTACAGATGCCATACAGCAACACTCATTTATACTCTATAACAATTATTTAACTTTTACTATATTTCAGTTGGTGGAAAATATCAGTATATATCGCTCCACTTTTGTTTTAAATATTATCAGTGACCACGTCTGTACTAATTTTTTAAATTACATTTATAACTAACAAATAGTACATATGTCAAACCTTTCTTTTACGTAACTTTGCTTTTGCTTCTTTTAACAGAAGGTCGAATGTGTTGTCTTCGTTATCTTGTATCATTTGTCCATTGCTAAGTGAATTACTTGCCATACCATCTGTTGAAAATATATTACGTTTAAAACATAGTGTACAATCATCTTCATCTAAAATTCATTTCTGTTAATACAATATTCTACTGCATCCTATTACAAAAATATAATATTTTACTAGGTAATTTTAATCAGAATAATTAAGTAACAAACCTTATTCAACCTTAATTTTAACATAGTATAAACTTTTTGAATATAAAAAACTTTATAATAAGTTTGTTAATATAGTAAGTTTATTAATTTGTCATAAAAAGTTTCACTACTTATATTTCTTAATCCAGTTAATAAAGATAAATTTTAATAAAATTATTATCTATAACAAATATTTTTCTGATATATATAAAATAAAATCGAAAAAAAAAAAATACAGGCTATCGTGCAATGAACAATATAAGCGAGAATAGAGTAATTTTATATGCTAGAATCAATGAAAAATATAAAATAAAATTTTTCAATATTCCAGCTTTATTATTTGTACTATTTCATTCCACCTAACTAACTTATGTTCCTAATGAATGCGTAGAAGATGAAATATAAAATACAATTAGTTCTTACCAAGATCAGCATACTTTACTTTACAAAAAGCTCGGCGACCTCCAAAACATAAATCGTATCTGGGTAAAGTTGGGTCATCATTACCATGCTCTACAGCTTCGTATGCATCATTTTTGTAAGCGAAGGTTACAAAACCGTAGTTATCACTAAAACGTAAAAAACTTTTTAAATCTTTTATATTCTTATGAATACAATTGTGAAATACTGAAACAGTTACCCATGTTCGCGGAAATGTACACTAATGTCTACTACAGGACCAAAAACTTCAAATCTTCTACGCAAATCAGCTTTAGTAATTCCTTCATCCAAACGTCCAACATAAATTACTCTTCGCTCTTCCACCTGCCTTTGTTTTTCACGAATGTACCAATTGTCATACGATCGACGATAAGAATTTGTTGGTGACCTAATGTATAATACAAAACACAAAACGAAACTAACTACATAATTAATCATGAGACTATCAACAGAAAAAAAATTCGGTAACTATGACACCGCAGTTTTGTGCGTTTTAGAATGGCTTGTATATGCTTACAATATGCTGAATATCACGACTTTCTTTTGTAAATAAGAATCTGCACACTTCTAATAACTATTTAATTATACATATTCTTTCATTTCGAAAATGTTACGAGTGCAAAATACCTTCTCCAATCTCTGTAGCTATGATAACTGCCTGTAGAAGGTTGCCTATGTCTATCATAGTTTCTATGATATTTTCGAGCTTGCTTTCTTCTCCGTCTTGACCACTTACTTCTTCCGAAATTGGAACGAGAGGAGGATCTATAAATATAATTTTTACAACTTTCAGTTCATAAGTTAAATAATTTTTCATTTACATCACCAAAATTGTTTCAAATAAGTTTTTCTAAAAATGTGATTTGCAACTATATACCTAGAGCAACTAGAATATCGGGAGGACGATCGAGATCTAGATCTAGATGATCTAGAACTTGATCGTGAATATCTTGAACCTGAACTGAAACTAGACCTCGTCCCCGAACGTGAACGTGAAGGCGAACGCGAACGCGAATGCGAACGCGATGACCAACTACTACTTGAGCTGACGGAACTACGACGATGACTTAATCTTCGATGACGTGTATTACTGCATTTACGAGATCTACTTCGATTACTACCACTCCTGCTTCTGCTTCTGCTTCTACTCTTGCTTTGACTTTTACTTCTTGATCTAGATCGGCTTGAGTTAGAATTAATTCTGTGTCTTTTACAGGATCGTTGATTTGTATCTTGTACATCGTCATTCCTATAAATTATAAAGTTTCTTGAGTATATATTATTAGTGAATAACATTTGTTTAATTTAAGTAAAGGAAGTTTCTTCTTACAAAATATTTATACATAAAAGAATTCAAAACTGAGCGTGTTTTTACCTTTTTGTTTTTTAATTACAGACACAAAAGTTTATATAAACAGCATCTAAATTTATATGAATGCCAAATGTAAACTTAAGATAAATATCCCTGTCAAACTACTTTTCCATAAATAACGAAGATTCTGAATCCTTTTAAGAAATGTATGTCTTTATACTTTTACCTTTGCTGCTCACGTCTTTCATCAACATCAGTTAAAGACTTTGTAGGAAATTCAAATACTGTTTCGTAAGTTTGAATCCCTATTTCACAAGTGGATGGTTTTAGACGAACTTTTTCTTCCTGTACATCTACTTTTGGTTTCAAAACTGATACAATTTCTCTTTCCGACCAAATTAAATTTTGCGGGTTGTCTTTAATAGGCTCAGTAGTCGTGAAAGCATGATGAACATACACTAATGTCATAGGTTGCAATGGTGAATTTGTTCTACTATTATCACTGCGATTTTGTTCTCTTCTACTTCTATATTCCGCTAAATTTAATTTTTTACGAGGAGGTTTTTTTTCCTCCTGCATAAGCGTTTTTTCACTATCTTGAACAATAATATTCTGCACTTTATCGTTTAAACTATTAGTAGTAGTTATTACACTTTCATTAGAAGACATTACAATGGGTACTTGTTGAACATTAGGTGGTTTCTTTAACACGGAAACCATTTGTTTCATTCTTTGATTTCCTGCTTTTATCAATTTTGTTTTACTTAAAACACCTTGTCTTAATTGCAAAATACTTGTTGCTAAAGCTGAGTGTATTTTCATTTCATGTGTTGGATTATTTGAAGAATCATTCTGATTTTCACTAACACAACTTGAAATGTTTGAGATACCAACTTGGTGACAATTACCTTGGATTGTTGATGTTTCCATTTTACATTCTTTTGTTTCATTTTGTAGTTGTTTTATAGTTTTAGTAACTTGAATATCACTAACTATTGTAACTCCTGATTGTTCTTCACTGTTATCACTTACTTCTCCTGATTCCAAACCACTATCTTTCTTTGAATTACTTTCAGTCAAATACTCTCTACTTTTTATGAGACTTCTATTTAAATGTGATGAAAATGATTGTTTTTCACAAGCTGTGTTATAATGAGACGATTTCTGACTATCATTCTTAACTAAAGTCACTTTTTCACTGTCACTAAATTGTCTTTCATACTCACTGCTACCACTTGAACTACTAATGGAGGAATTAGTACTACAATAATCATGATCCAGTTGAACTAGTCCACCATCAATGATCTTATTTTTAGTATTATTTGTCACCTAATACAATACAACAGTAATTACATTATTTATATTTATTTAAGTTGCATAATTTTCCTATAATTTAACACTTAAAAGAAAATTAATAATTTTCCAATATACAAGTATATACATGTATATACAAGTATAAGCAGTTTGAATGGATCTTTTTATACATTAAAAACATGAAGATAAACGTTGCTACAAATTATTATACTCAACTATTTTTAAAAGCTTGTTTCGAAAAAGTGTTGCAGCTGCATCTTGCATACGTGTTCCATTACTGCGGCCATTACTTTGAATACTAGGTATTGCCGGTATTACCGAAATCACCTTTTTACGTGCAGATATCTAACATAATATAATATATGATATAATAAGTATAACTGGTATTTATATTCTAAATATTGATTGTTTGTTTTACTAATTAATTATATAATCACCTTTATGTTTTCAATTACTTCTTGAGGTAAAGCATCTCTGATGTTTTTATGCAGATTTGAAACTTGAGACTGTTTTATACAATTTTGAACTTCATTAGATTTCACGAGCAAGTCTAGTTCACATTCTGCATTTACTTTAGCAGATGGATAAGATGATAGTAAGGTATTTTCAGAAGCTTCAAATTGCTCCAATAAACTTTTAACATCTCCAGCTTCCAGAACTACAATAAAAAATTATTTATGAACAATTATAGTAAATATTTACATATACATTTTTATTTAAATGTACCTGGTGCTTGATTTGTATAAGATTTATTATTATCATGATCATTCCTTTGTATTTCTTTATTACATTGTAAGGGTTTGTCTTTCTTTTTCCTTTTTTGCTTTGTTGATACATTTGCACTCATATCGATTCCTATACTATCATATTTGTGTATGTTCTTTTTTAATTTGTTTTGATTTTTTGAATGTTTTGACGCTCTTAATAATGATTTAGGTTCCGTTTTTTTCTTATTATCACCTCCCATAAAATCCCCTATTTTATGATGCAAATTAGCTTCTGTTGTACACTCTATAAAAGATATTGTATTACAATAAAAACAATTATTAATTAGATAAAAATATATTAAATTAAATAAACCTATGCCTTCTTTACTGCTGTTAAGATCTGATATAGTCTGATTAACGTGAAAAAATTCCTTTCCTATATCTTCTTGTTTTGTTATAAGAAATTCAGAGTCTAAGGTGTGCAATGGTTGTTCATCTGGAAGTATATTTTCTGAAGTACAAAAATTTCTTTTGTCTGTAGCATTCATGCTTAATCCTATAATATCCATATATTCATCCATGTCTGAGGCCTAAAAAAGAATTATGGGTAACGACTTAATTCTAACAACATTAAGCATTATGAATGAAAGAATAAGTTAAACCTGTAAATATCCAATATGTTCTTGCCAATCAGTAAGAACTTTTGCAAAATCTTCTTTAATGCTATCAATTTTAGAAATAGTGGGTATTTCTGATATTGACATTTCCTCCACATCCTTATTATGTCTAAAAGTATATAATATTTATTAATAATTTTAATTACAGAACATTAAGCAATAAAAATACTTCACTTACTCGTGTTCATTATTCCATAAGCTATCAGAATTTGTAATATCAAGATGTGTTTCCATATAATCGAAATCATTTTCAACCATGTGCATTAATAAATCTTGTGGTTTTTCCATTAAATTCTGTTGAAAAATAATACATTTTACATGTACACATTTTAATTTATCTATATTATTCCATACATGCTTAATCATAAAAAAAATATTTACAATTAAGTTTAATAATAACATTTACAATACAATAAATTTATAATACAAATAACATTCATGTAGTTTAATTTGGAAATTATTCAAAGATTAATTGTGTATTGGAATTTCTGTTTGAAGCTTATAAGTGTAAACTATGTTTATAGGATACTGATATGTATCTTATAAACAATATCTTGTAGCTGCACTATGCTTATGCTATAGATGATTAATTGCAAATAAATTACCTACTTTTTAATTAGTCAGCTGAATACATAAAAAAAAAAAAGGGAAGTGTGTACCAGATATCAAATTGTTAGTTAATGTTCCTAGTGATATTATCAAGATTTGCTTATTTCAATACTTTCTCTATATTTTCTGAGAAAATAACCTTTTGACCTTATTAATGATTTTATTTATCACTTTTTGGTGCTATAATAGAGTACCTTATGTCCTATGGTCTTTTGACATACTGCTATGGATGACATTTATCCTATTCTAATTTTATTATAACATTAAGGCAAGTTGCAGTAGAAAACAAATTATTAATCAGATGAGAAACATGATTCATGTTCTACACAATGTCAGTCAATAGAATTAGGAAGAAAACCTTCAATATCTTAAAGTAATCAAAGCATCAAAAACCCAAATATTACAAAGACTAACAGAATGGCATTAGAAGAACAGAGGAAAAAAAGAAGGTATCTACAATCTACCAGCTGACAAGGGTAGCACCATAATTGTATTACAAAAGGAAGACTATCAGTGAAACATAAAAACATGAAATCCACAGTTCCTAATTTCTATTGACTTTCCAAGATATACAACTTTGCCAAATTGTTTACTTAGAATTTTGACTTCCTAGCCAACTATAATATTAACAAAACATCTAACTATTTCTACATCAAGACATGGTCCATATCTAAAAGCCTTAAACAAATATTCTATCTGTCTGAGCCATAAAAGCCGCAAAATTTTGTTAGTTACATATTATTCGTAGTAAAAAAATCTCTATTTTATTATTTAGCTATTCTGTCTATTCTTCATAATTGTTACATTACAATATTTACTTTCAAGATATGAGGTACAAATTTGTAAGGAAGAAAATGTAAACTATGTTTTCTACTTTAAATACCAAATAATAAGTAAATTATACATAAAAAATACATCTACTGTATTATTTACAATGGAAGAAAGATTTTGCACAAATGGCTTTAAAAACTATACAATAAAAACAAGATCTTTTATAAAATTTAATTTCAAAATTAACAATATGTATCTAAACATACATATTAGTTTTTCCTTTTTAATCAACTAATGTTCATTAATTCAATATAATAATGTATTCACTACAATAAAACCTATCAATATAAAGCAAAATATAGAATTCATGTTTAATTACTGTTTCATAGATGCTTCTAAAATATTTACAATCATTTTTAAGATAAAATTTTAATATATTTTGTAAAAAAATTATATGACCTATAATATATTATTATAAATTATTGTTACTAATATTATTTATAAAATAGAAATACAAAAACAAAATTATAAAAAAAATATCTTTTCTAAAAATTTGATAGATCTCTTACCTGTTCCAAAGATAATGAGAAATCTGAAAAGTGTTCCTCATCGTGAAAATTTAAAAATCCTGTTTCCATGACACAATTTTAAACGATATATTCGAAACTTATTTTGCACCACCAGTCTGTCTAAAAAATACAGTAAATAAAATGGTTAATACATTGCAACCAAACACCACGCGTTTATTTAAGGTTATGTTTGAAACAATGATACTGTGACACGAATTTTGATATATATATGTACACACACACGCGCGCGCGCGCGCGCGTGGATATGTATCAAATCAGCGTATATTCCAGCTTCACTTCATGTTAAAGTATTTTACATATCGATAAATATTAACACCAAAATTAAATCATGTTTTAGTATTAAATATAAAATTTATAGTCATTACCCTTCACTATTAAATATGAAAATGTTAAAAATCAACAGTCCCATACAATTATTTCAATTAAGAAACACAAACTCTCAAATGTATAATCTAAATAGGCGTGTCATAAAACTACAACTTGTTTGCATAATATACTGTGATGTATTAGCAAAAATTTAATTTTTAGTATATCTGTAATACTATACAATCATTTCACTTTAACTGTATATTGTGAGCTTCTTTGTTAGGTTACAATTCACGTTGGTTCACGCGCGTACGTACATATGACATGGCACACACAATATAAGCGCACGTGTACCGAACGCGTGTACAAAGCATACGAAGTAGGTACATGCATAACTGCTTAAAACGCCACACCTCCAACTCGTTAATTTAAAGTTCTATTAAACAGTTATTGACATTTTTCTTACTAGTTAAAAAAGATTTGTCTACCAAGTGACTATTTTACAGAAAATATTTTCACATAATACACACATTATGAATAGCATGCCTTAACTACATACAATGTGTCTACCAATCGGTAAGTAACTACCTGTATATTTAAACTAAAATTTTTATGTACATATGAATAACATCTTCACTTTTTTATATTGTGCACTAAAAGATTCTGTGGAATATATTATGTATGTTTATAACTTGAATATTGTATACTTACTTAGAAAAAAATTCTATCCCATGCGAGCGACGCGTACACGCATATATATGTTTTTCCCGGTTGATTATCATGCGAGCAACACATAAGTATGTGAATGTTGTAGAGGTATGTCTCTTTCATTAGTGTTTTATGCAAGTATATAATTTTGAAAAATCGTATTATTGTTACTAATTGTGTAAATAAATATATTAAAATTGAAAATACGAAATATGTCTAACATAAAATAAACAGTACTGCAATATAGAATGTAATAATAAAATAAACATAATTTTATATTGTATATGTAATATACATGTCATGCAATTTGTTGTAATATTGATATTACCATATAAAAACATTTTTATTGAAATATGTATTTAAGTGTAATTAAAAATTTATGTAACCACAGAACAATGTAATGTTCACAATTTTTACATATAAATTTGAAATATATCCAGTGCAAAGGTAATGATTTTTATCAGAATATAATCTATTAATAATATACTATTAACTTAAAAAAGAATTTATGCATAACTTTTTAAAAGTATATAATATTTAAATAACAGAAAATACAATTAGCAAATATAATTATTTTAATTGAAATAATGTAATATAATAAAAATTGTAATAAATAAACATATAAACATAAAGACATATGTGACAATTTCACAGTAATATGAATTGAAAATAATTGTGATTTATCGCTATAAACTTCATATAACAGCAAGTTCATGGCAGTAATATAAGAACCATAAGACAATAGAAGTCCTTCATTTCTGCCACATTACAATACTTTTTAATACATCCAATAAATTAAAAAATGTAGAGTAAACTTACACATATAGCATGGAACTATGCTTATAAATTCCATAACATTTCATAATTTCTCAAACAAATATGTCATGTTGTAAGAGAAAAGAAGAAGTTCAAGTATATGTTGATAGTAACAATTGTGGTTAGTGGATCAGTGATAAATATTTTTATACATTAATACTATCTCAACTTCTTTCTAGACAGTATTGAATACCTTATATATGCTAAATAGGTAAATGTATATATTCTAAAAAAATATTTTTATAATTAAAGAATGTTGTACTGAGTTGAAAAAATATTCATTATTGGTCACGTGTACATAAAACTTCCTTAATACTGTATAATATCGAAGAAGTGATTAGAAATACTTTTACTCTACTTTTTGTTAGTTTCTACATTTTGTTTAATTATGTTTTGTAGTGAAATAAACAAAACATTGTTAATTTTTCTATTTATCTACATTGAAATTAATGTTATTAGATCTTTTAATAGTATAGATGATTACATTTTGGATTTCTTATAAAAGGAATAATTACTGGGCATATAAGGTGATTCCTAATACAAAAATAAGTAAAAAAAATATAGAATACTTGTGTTTTGCATTAAGTGTTTTGTGTTAAATATTGATTATTTTTATTCATATTAATAAAATATATTATGATATACAATTTAAATAATGAAATGAATGTTTTGAAATTTTGTTCATTATGTCAGAAATAATAAAATATTATTCTATTATGATAAATACATAATTTTCAACATTGGTATTAATGCCTATAGACACTATTATGAATAAAGATAGCAAAATAGTATAGTGACAGTTATATACAGTGCGTCCGAGTTAATTGTAAATGGTTAAATATTTCGGAAGTAAACAGCGTACAATAACTCGCCTGGAATCATTTTTGAAGGACGATGTCTCTATTTTCTTGTTGCTAAGTTGATTTTCCCGAAAGATGCTTTTCCATTAAGAAATGGGGCGGGAAAGTGAAGACAGTCTTTTTCTCGAAAGTTTTGTTTATAAAATACGAAGTGTAACAAATCTTTTTCATAACTTAAATCATCATGAATGTAAAGATTTAAAGTGTTTCCGTTAATAACGACCACTTAAAAGTTGATGTACGATGTTTTGGTGATGCTTTATTATAGTTTAAATGACGAGTGTGTTGCCGGCATTACAACAATCGAAGGTATACTACGAGGAGGTTAAAATATTCGTATTGTTATTTAAATATGTATTTGTTATTGTTTTCAATTTCTATAAGTCAATCTAATTACAATCTAACATTCGTATATTATTTAGAAAAAATATCATTGCTTTTTATTTAGTGTCGTGTATCGAACACGTACATACATACTGTACATTGACAAATGATACTATTCGTCTTCCATTATTATAACTATTATGATACAGCACTTCTAAGCTTATAATACTAACATAAAGATAAAGTTTATAATGTTTAATTTTTAATGTAGTGAACGAAGATGATATTTATACGAAAAGGTGTACCCTACTCGAGCCTCGATATTGTTTATGTCGAAGCACTGGAGTATCTTTTGCTTCTACTGGGTGTCATTCTTTTCGGTGTGCCGACAGTAGTACAATTACTACATGTTTAGAGCCCTGTCAATGTGCAGAAGAAATAGAATGGAATTGCTATGTACCACCTAAACCAGGTTCTAAATGGTTAAGTAACTTTTGTGAGTTGCGCCGTCAATGGAGCAATCATGCTCGTAAGCGGAACTGTAAATGCTGCAATTGTAAACAATGGTTAGTCTATAGGTGTCTACAGTTTCATATTTCAGAAACTACGATCGTTCACGTCTGCGGTTTTACGCTGCGTGTTATCATTAAAATATTCCTAAATAGTACTATGGTAAAAAGAAATACAAGAACAGTGCAGTTAAACATCGAAATGTTATTTGAATCGAATTTATTCTATTCACAAAAGTATCATAATTTTATAAAAAGAAAAATTAATTACTTGTGTTACATATACGTTCAGTACAAAATATTTAATTTCCCATATTACCAATAGCAACTTTGTCCATAGGAGACGAACTTCTAGATGTTGACTGTACACACGGTTCAAATATTACGGGACCATATCTTCGTCAGTCGAAATTAGGTCATTTCTCTCAATCTACTAAATGTACAACTCAAGAGGCGTCACTAAAGAGGAAATTATTGAATCATTTAAGTACGGGCTTCCAAGCTACAGAGCTTAATGAAAACTAATTACGACTACTACAAAATAAACTCTTCGTTATTAGTAAATATGAAACCATTTCCTTGGAATGTGTAACAAATTACATATTATACTGATATTAAACATTCAATAAATACTGGTATATATCAATTCTGTATTTAAGTTATCCATTTTTCGAAAAGAGTATTACACGCGGTTAATACGTTGTGGCGCCATCTTCAGGTAAACAGTGATACTTTTTTTTATATTTAAAACAAAATTATGTGACTTTAGACCAAAATTAGTTCATAAGTCGTAGTTAACAATATTAGTGACATTTATAAGTGATTAATAGTCCTCTTAAGATTCAGGAAATTTTACAGGGTACAAATTATACTGTATGAGTTACAAACAAAATACGAATTATAGATTATAAGCTACAAAATGCGAGTTATATAATACAAAATAAAAGACACGAATTACAAATTATAAACTGCAAGATACGAGTTACAAAATACAAAATTTAAGATACTAACTAATTACGCTTTAGATTTTTAACTTCGTGGCTTTTAAAAATTTAGTGACGATTTTTATGACCAATATGTGTTTTTTGTAAAAAAAAGATTCTATTTTATTTATATTGTCAAATCCTTTTTCTCTGAGTTTTTGCAGCATTTTAGTTCGAGGTTGTGTGAAGAGTGGGCAAATCCACAGAACGTGATTCAGGTCCTGCTGCTCATTGCTACAGCTGCAGGCGCTGCTGTTTATTACAACGTCGGCACATAGGCTTGACTTACACTCTGATTTATACTCTTCGCGTAGTTCCAACAATCATCGCGAGAGGCGCCATGTACTTAATAATATACGTATACAGGGTGTCCCAGAACTAGTGTAACATCCGGAAATGGGGGGTAGCTGAGGTGATTCTGAACAACCTTTTCCTTTACCAAAATGTTGTTTGAAGCTTCGTTTTCGAGTTATTAACGAAAAACACTGACCAATCACAGCGCCCAGAGACCGCGGGCTCAACCACGTATGCACGGCTTTTATACACGGGCGCTCGGTCGGGCTCCCGGCACACGTACTGGCACAGCATAGGTATCGCGGAAAATGTTGTCATTTTAAATTAAGAATAATGTGAAATTATTCGTTATTCGTGAATAACAAATAAACTAATAAGTCGTTTAATAACTGCGTTCGATACTTTTATTCGTTATTCGAAAGAAATAAAGCGTTTTATTATTTATGAAAAACATTTTTTTTAACAGCACATTTTCAGGTGAATAAATTGTTTTAAGCAAAACGATTTGTATAACTAATGCTAGAAAAAAATAATTGAAATATCGTCCACGACATAGCTTGCTTCGACGAAAGTAGGTCGGTAAGGCTGGATCCTCGTGTCGATCCTGACCTATCCAACAATTTTCAACAGCCGATGTTCTGGCCGAGTCGATGAACTCACTTCACTGCACGATCGATAATTTTCGGTGACTTCTTAGAGACTGCCGATTTTGTTTTTTCTCCGTGTCTTCGGCGCGGTTCTCTGGCGAAAGTCTGCCGCCGTTGGTGCTTATTCGCCGGAATGATTTATTATTAAACTAATTGTAACATCCACAGTTTTATACCTATTAATTTCAAAAAATTTAGAATTGAATACACGATAATGTGGCTTATAAATTTGAATGGTATATCATCCACATTCACGAACGTGATAATAACTCTGTTCGATACTTTTATTCGTTATTCGAAAGGAATAAAATGTTTTATTATTGTTAGAAAAGTCCAAAAAGCGAAGGCTTGAGCGGGCCATGTGCAGTCTTTCGCTGCGTTTCCACCTCCTGGGGATGGTTCTGCCTCAAGGCTAAGAAAGACCATATCAAGGGGGTCCTTCTGACTAGGATTTTTCAGGGAAGACAGAATTGTATCAGCACTCGCGAAGTATAGTTCAAAATACAAGCTTTCACTCTTTTTAACCACCCACGTTCATTTCTTATTCAAACGTTCACCACCGTTATCCTGATTTTCCTTACATTATTTACGAAAAAAATGTTTTTTCTTTTAACAGCACGTTTTCAAATAGATAAAATATGCTGTAAAATAAAACGATTTCGATAGCTAATGCTAGGAAAAAATAATTAAACTCGCCCATTCGTTCACGAGCACGTTTTGTGCCATTCTGACGGCACTCTTAGTGTTCGTCCCACTACTTTTAAACTACCACTTGCTTTTTCAGCGACTTGCCTTGCTTACTTTGTAAGCCCTTACACGCGCGCGCACACACACATTCATGCATACATACACACACGCGCGCTCACTTATTCACACCCGAATCCGGCGGTCCTCAAATGTTTCCGACTTATCTGTTTTGACTCTTGCCGGCGCAACGTTTTGCACCATCGGTTTATTTGATGTTTATTTGAAACTGTTTCGAGTTTCTCATGGCAGTACAATAAACTGTAAGGAATAATCAGGATAACGGTGGTGAGCGGTTAAATAACGAAATAAACGTGGGCGGTTAAAACAGAGTGAAAGCTTATATTTTTGAACTGTACTTCGCGAGTGCTGATACAATTCTCCCTTTCCTGAGAAAACCTAGTCAAGAGGACCCCCTTGACAATATGGCCTTTCTTAGCCTTGAGGCAGAACTATCCCTAGGAAGGGGAAACGCAACAGAAGACTGCACATGGCCCACTCAAGCCTTCGCTTTTCGGACTTTTCTAACATTAATAATAAATCATTCCGGCGAATAAGCACCAACGACGGCAGACATTCGCCAGAGAACCGCGCCGAAGACACGGAGAAAAAACAAAATCGGCAGTCTCTAAGAAGTCACCGAAAATTATCGATCGTGCAGTGAAGTGAGTTCATCGACTCGGCCAGAACATCGGCTGTTGAAAATTGTTGGATAGGTCAGGATCGACACGAGGATCCAGCCTTACCGACCTACTTTCGTCGAAGCAAGCTATGTCGTGGACGATATTTCAATTATTTTTTTCTAGCATTAGTTATACAAATCGTTTTGCTTAAAACAATTTATTCACCTGAAAATGTGCTGTTAAAAAAAATGTTTTTCATAAATAATAAAACGCTTTATTTCTTTCGAATAACGAATAAAAGTATCGAACGCAGTTATTAAACGACTTATTAGTTTATTTGTTATTCACGAATAACGAATAATTTCACATTATTCTTAATTTAAAATGACAACATTTTCCGCGATACCTATGCTGTGCCAGTACGTGTGCCGGGAGCCCGACCGAGCGCCCGTGTATAAAAGCCGTGCATACGTGGTTGAGCCCGCGGTCTCTGGGCGCTGTGATTGGTCAGTGTTTTTCGTTAATAACTCGAAAACGAAGCTTCAAACAACATTTTGGTAAAGGAAAAGGTTGTTCAGAATCACCTCAGCTACCCCCCATTTCCGGATGTTACACTAGTTCTGGGACACCCGGTATAATGCTCCCTGGATTGCCACCACCACGAACTCATCAACAGCTCAAGCAGTAGGGCTGGTAACTACCTTGGTGCATAGAGACGTTTCTTGCAGAGCTGCACCTTAAAGAAATAAAAATTATTACTCGTTTTTTACAATAAAACAACATATCTATCTGATCATAACTGTACAATTACAAATATGTATGTCCTAACTCCCAGCTTCTGCTTAACATATTATAAAAAAAATATATATTGCCGTACTCGACCAATGAGCTCACATCGAACTCACGGTCTTTTCTAATAAATAGAATACAAAATTTTTTTTAAATAGGACAACTTCAAATTAAAATTGACGCTGGTTAATAAGTAGACGATTATTAACTATAAGCAATAGTATTTGATGTATCGATGATAGTATCCTATGAATTATGTGGAAATATTTTATTATGAATGTTGCCCTAATACGCTACGCAGGATTCGTATGATATACGAAGAAAGAAAAGGAACGTTTCTATAGAAGATCTGCCAAAAATAGCAGTTAATTCCCTGGCCTGGTCTAGGGATTCGGTAAAATTCGTTGTAACTTACTGCATATGTAACTTGGTAGTTGGTATTTAGAAGATTAGCAATGTGTTGGCGATATATGCGTGCAGTTTGTTGTAAATCACGTTAACCAAACGAAAACGTTCATATATTACAAAATTTCGTAACTAATTGTAACAGTTACTGTTAGTTTAACTAAAGGAAAGGAAAAAATATATGTTCATGAACGTAATTTGCAGTTCTCCAGTTATTTGATACAAAGGAAGTAATTATGGCGGATGCTGCAGCAAGACAATTACAATATGAATATAAAGCCGTTAGTATATTTATTAATTAACATAAAATTCGATTATCATTCAAATATTTCATATAATTGGATTACAATTTAATTTGTGTTACTTTATACAAATCCATTCTTTTCAAACCTGTTGCCTTCTTCATTAAGTATCAAATAGGTTAAGTTTACGTGTATCTGTACTACATGATATGAGTAATGGAAGAATACTATTATCTTCTGTTTATGTATTATAATTTATACTTTCAGAATTCGAATCTTGTATTACAAGCTGATGTGCGATTGATAGAAAGACGTAGCAGAGATGAAGCCACTGGTGAAGTAATGTCCTTGGTTGGAAAACTTGATGGAACACGAATGGGTGATAGAGCACAACGTACTAAACCAGGAAAAGCAGAAGAACGAAAAGTCAAGTAAGTACTATAATAATTCTTTAAAACACATCATTAAAATGAACTGTATGATTTGCCATGACATATATGTGACATATCATATAAGTAGGCAGAGCTATATTTTTAAAATGACTAAGGATAGAACAAAATTTTATACATTGTATATTATTGTTTGTTTTTATGTTTTTGTGTATTGATATAGTTATAAAGGTGCAATTGCATTCTTTTTTTTAAATGAAAGTAATTATTTAATTTTTTATCATCCTAACTCTAATATTTTTATATGCAGAATAACACGTGGAATCAATCTGTAAAAGAAAATTTATATGGTTCCATCAAACAGATAATATAGCTGTAGTGTGCAATTACATCAATACACAAGAATGTATTAAATCAATGCATAGATGTAAAACGTCATTAAAACGTCGTTCGTTTAATCTTGTCTTCCAAAATTTTCTTTTATGTCTAATTGTTTTAAAAATGGGATTTTCCTAGTTCTTGGAGACATCCTTTGTATGCTATATTAACTTTTTAACTTCTATAGACGTCAGAAACGAGATGAAGCACAGTATGATTTTACACGAATGAAAGGTGCTACATTGCTATCAGAAGGTGTAGATGAAATGGTTGGAATTGTTTATCGTCCTAAAACTCAAGAAACGCGACAAACTTATGAAGTACTATTAAGTTTTATCCAAGAAGCTTTAGGAGATCAGCCCAGAGATATTCTTTGTGGTGCTGCTGATGAAGTATTAGCAGTTTTGAAAAATGATCGGCTTAAAGAGAAAGAAAAGAAGAAAGAAACAGAACTATTATTAGGTCCATTGGCTGAAGAAAGATTTGCATTATTAGTGAATCTTGGAAAGAAAATAACAGATTTTGGAAGTGATGAGAAAAGTACTACAAATGAAGAAAATATTGATGAGACATATGGAATTAACGTACAGTTTGAAGAAAGCAGTGAAGAAGATGATGAAGATGTTTATGGAGAAGTTAGAGAAAACGATGATGAAGGTGATGAAGGTGAAGAAGCTAATGATGACAGAGCCATTCATGCTGAAAATGTACGTGTATATAATATACATTTTTTTTATAGAAAGGCATAGAAAAATATTTGTTGTCAATATAAAAACAGTAATTCTTTCTGCTGCCTATCAAGGAATAATTCAGTTAACTATCTTTTCAGTTGGGTGGTGCAGAAGAAATGAAAAAAGAAAAACCATTACATCCTTTAGATATAGATGCATATTGGTTACAAAGGAGATTAAGCAGGATATATGATGATGCAATGGTTTCACAAGCAAGAGCTGCAGAAGTATTAGCAGTTTTGAAAGATGCTGGAGATGATCGCGATTGTGAGAATCAGCTGGTACTTTTATTAGGTTATGACTGTTTTGACTTCATCAAACAACTCAAGAAATATAGACATACAAGTAAGATGAGCTTAATGGAAAATTTAAATTAACGATTTCTAAGTATATATGCTACAATTAATGATTATTAATTACAGTTGCATATTGTACTATGTTGGCATCTTCACAGTCTGAATCAGAACGTCAAAAAATTCGCAATAGAATGAACGATGACCCTATGTTAGCAAAAATTTTACGACAATTAGATACAGGTAAAGGTGATGACGATGCCGATGAAACAATGGAAGCGAGAGCTCAGCGTAAAAGAAGAGAAGAAAATGAAGATACTGGAGGTCCTGGAGGTCAGGTGCAGGGTACACGGAATTTAATAGACCTAGACGATCTAATATTTGCACAAGGCAGTCATTTTATGGCAAACAAACGGTGTCAATTACCTGATGGAAGTTTTAGAAAACAACGGAAAGGGTATTACAAGCTTATTAAACATTTATGTTCATTTTAAAATCGTTAAATCAATTTTATCCTTGGAGCATTTACTATAAGTATTTTCATTTGTATCATATTATATAAGTATTTTCATTTATATCATATTATATAAGTATTTTCATTCTTTCTATAGATATGAAGAAGTTCATGTTCCTGCTTTAAAACCAAAACCATTTGCAGACAATGAAAAACTTTATCCAATTGATCAACTACCAAAGTATGTGCAACCTGCTTTCGAAGGTTTTAAAACATTAAATCGTATTCAGAGTCGTTTGTATCCAGCTGCATTGGAGAGCGATGAAAATTTATTACTGTGTGCACCAACGGGTGCTGGTAAAACCAATGTTGCACTTCTATGTATGATGCGTGAAATTGGAAAACACATAAATGCAGATGGTACAATTAACGCAGATGAATTCAAAATAATTTACGTTGCACCGATGCGTTCATTAGTACAAGAAATGGTTGGGAATTTTAGTAAAAGGTTATCTACGTATAATTTGACCGTATCGGAGTTAACTGGTGATCACCAGCTAACGAGAGAACAGATAGCTGCTACACAAGTTATTGTATGCACTCCTGAAAAATGGGATATTATTACACGCAAAGGAGGTGAAAAAACTTTTACTTCGTTGGTCAGATTAATTATTATTGATGAAATTCATTTGCTACATGACGAGAGAGGACCTGTTTTAGAGGCTTTAGTTGCTAGAACAATTAGAAATATTGAAACAACACAGGAAGATGTGAGATTAATTGGTCTTTCAGCAACACTACCAAATTACCAGGATGTTGCTGCATTTTTACGTATAAAACCAGAAACAGGTTTATTTTACTTTGATAATAGTTTTAGACCTGTCGCTTTGGAACAACAATACATAGGTGTAACAGAAAAGAAAGCACTAAAACGTTTTCAAGTAATGAATGAAATCGTGTATGAAAAAACAATGGAACATGCCGGGAGGAATCAAGTTTTGGTTTTTGTACATTCACGGAAGGAAACAGGAAAAACTGCGCGGGCTATAAGAGACATGTGTTTGGAAAAAGACACATTAGGACAGTTTCTCAGAGAAGGATCTGCGTCTATGGAAGTTTTAAGAACAGAAGCTGAACAAGTAAAAAATCAGGAACTTAAAGATCTATTACCTTATGGTTTTGCTATTCATCATGCTGGTATGACGAGAGTAGATCGAACGCTGGTTGAAGATCTTTTTGCAGATAAACACATACAAGTTTTAATATCTACTGCAACTTTAGCTTGGGGTGTAAATTTACCAGCACATACAGTTATTATAAAAGGAACACAGGTGTATAATCCAGAAAAAGGTAGATGGGTTGAATTAGGTGCTCTAGATGTTCTGCAAATGTTAGGTAGAGCTGGTCGACCCCAGTATGATACAAAAGGTGAAGGTATTCTTATTACAAATCATAGTGAATTGCAGTATTATTTATCTCTGCTAAATCAACAATTGCCTATTGAATCACAGTTAATTAGTAGAATGTCAGATATGTTAAATGCAGAAATAGTATTAGGTACTATACAGAATATTAGAGATGCGGTCACTTGGGTAGGGTATACTTATTTATATATTAGAATGCTTCGTTGTCCAAATTTGTATGGTATAAATCACGATAAGCTGAAGGAAGATCCGTTACTTGAATTACACAGAGCAGATCTCATACATTCCGCTGCGGTAGCATTAGACCGTAGCGGTTTGATTAAGTATGATCGAAAATCTGGGAATTTTCAAGCTACAGAATTAGGTCGCATAGCATCACATTACTATTGTACTCATGAAACGATGGCTATATATAATCAATTATTGAAACGTACTCTAAGTGAGATTGAATTATTCCGAGTATTTTCATTATCTAGTGAATTTAAACATATAAATGTTAGGGAAGAAGAAAAATTAGAACTACAAAAGTTAATGGAAAGAGTACCGATTCCAGTAAAGGAAAGTATAGAGGAAGCAAGTGCAAAAGTCAATGTACTTTTACAAGCATACATTTCTCAATTAAAACTCGAAGGATTTGCTCTTATGTCTGATATGGTATTTGTCACTCAATCTGCATCGCGATTGATGAGAGCTATATTCGAAATTGTTTTATTTCGTGGATGGGCACAGCTAGCGGATAAATGTTTATCCTTATGTAAAATGATAGATCGTAGAATGTGGCAATCAATGTCACCTCTTAGGCAGTTCAGAAAAATGCCAGAAGAAATTGTAAAAAAGATAGAGAAAAAGAACTTTCCGTGGGAGAGGTTGTATGATTTAGGGCCCAACGAAATCGGAGAATTGATTCGAGTACCTAAACTAGGTAAAACTATTCACAAATACATTCATCAGTTTCCAAAATTGGAATTATCAACACATATTCAACCTATTACACGTTCTACTTTAAGAGTAGAATTAACTATTACACCAGATTTTCAATGGGATGAGAAAGTACATGGTGCATCAGAAGCATTCTGGATTTTAGTTGAAGATGTGGATTCTGAAGTAATACTACATCATGAATATTTCCTACTGAAAGCCAAATATGCAATGGATGAACATTTAATCAAATTTTTCGTACCTGTATTTGAACCTTTACCCCCACAATATTTTCTACGTGTCGTATCAGATAGATGGATTGGGGCAGAAACTCAATTGCCCGTCAGCTTTCGACATTTAATTTTACCAGAAAAGAATTTACCACCAACTGAATTACTTGATTTACAACCGCTTCCAATTACTGCGTTGCGTAATTCAAAGTTTGAAAACATCTATGCAGATAAATTTCCACAATTCAATCCAATTCAAACACAAGTATTCAATGCTGTTTACAATTCAGATGATAACGTTTTTGTTGGGGCTCCAACAGGTTCGGGTAAAACTACAATTGCAGAATTTGCTGTATTACGTTTGCTTACTCAAAATCCAGAAGGAAGATGTGTATATATGGTTAGTAAAGAGGCTTTAGCAGAATTGGTTTATGTTGATTGGTCAACAAAATTGAATCAGCACTTAGGCAGGAAGGTGGTTCTTTTGACTGGTGAAACAGGAACGGATCTTAAATTACTTGCAAAAGGGCAAATAATAATTACAACTGCAGATAAATGGGATGTATTATCACGAAGATGGAAACAAAGAAAAAATGTACAAAACATTCAACTTTTTATTGTCGATGAACTTCAATTAATTGGAGGTGAAGAAGGTCCTGTATTAGAAGTTGCTTGCTCAAGAGCACGATATATTTCTTCACAGTTGGACAAACCAACCAGAATTATAGCACTGTCAGCTTCACTTGCAGATGCAAAAGATGCTGCTCAGTGGTTAGGTGCACCTGCTGCTGCAACTTTTAATTTCCACCCATCTGTTAGACCTGTACCTCTAGAATTACATGTACAAGGTATAAATATTACTCATAACGCATCTAGATTAGCTGCTATGGCCAAACCAGTATACAATGCGATACTTAGGTATGCTTCTCATAAACCAGTTATTGTTTTTGTACCTACCCGACGACAAGCTAGATTAACGGCCATAGATCTGTTAACATTCACTGCAGCTGAAGGACAACCTTCTCGATTTTTTCACGCAGAAGAAGCTGATATTAAACCATTTTTGGATAGAATGACTGATAAAACATTAAAAGAAACACTTTCACAAGGTGTTGCTTATCTTCATGAAGGATTATCTGTCGATGATAGACGTCTTGTTGAACAGCTGTTTGATAGCGGCGCTATTCAAATAGCAGTTGCTACGAGAGATCTTTGTTGGGGTTTATCAATTAGCTCTCATCTTGTTGTTGTTATGGATACTCAATGTTATAACGGAAAAACGCATGCCTATGAAGATTATCCTATTACAGATGTTTTACAAATGGTAGCACGAGCAAATCGCCCGTTAGAAGATGACGATGCTAAATGCGTCCTCCTTTGCCAGAGTTCAAAGAAAGACTTTTTCAAAAAATTTCTGAATGAGCCTTTACCTGTAGAAAGTCACTTGGATCATAGATTACATGATCATTTCAATGCAGAAATTGTGACTAAAACAATTGAAAATAAACAAGATGCGGTTGATTATCTTACATGGACATTTTTATACAGACGACTTACACAGAATCCAAATTATTATGGATTACAAGGTGTTACACACAGGCATCTATCAGATCATTTATCTGAATTAGTTGAGAGTACCTTAAGTGACTTAGAACAAGCAAAATGTGTTGCTGTGGAAGATGAAATGGACACTTTACCTTTAAATCTTGGAATGATTGCTGCTTATTATTATATCAATTATGCAACAATTGAATTATTCAGTCTTTCGTTAAATAACAAAACTAAAATCAGAGGTTTACTAGAAATTATTTCAGCAGCTGCTGAATATGAAACTGTTCCGGTTCGACAACGTGAAGAAAATTTATTAAGAAGTTTGGCGGCAAGGCTTCCACATGCACCTCAAGCTACAAGAATGGCTGATCCCCATGTAAAAGCGCAGCTGTTGTTGCAAGCACATTTATCTAGAATTCAACTTGGACCAGAACTTCAGAAGGATACGGAGTTAGTATTAAGTAAAGCTATAAGATTAATACAAGCTTGTGTTGACGTTTTAAGTTCATCTGGATGGTTAGCTCCTGCGGTGGCTGCTATGGAATTGGCGCAAATGGTTACTCAAGCAATGTGGTCTAAGGATTCTTATCTCAAACAATTACCACATTTTACTGCTGAAACTATAAAACGTTGTACAGATAAAGGTGTAGAAACTGTGTTTGATGTAATGGAATTGGAAGATGATGATAGAAATCGTCTTTTACAGTTGTCTGAAACACAAATGGCAGATGTTGCCAAATTTTGTAATCGCTATCCTAACATAGAAATGTCTTATGAAGTTCAAGACAAAGACAAATTACGTAGTGGTGGTACAGTTAATGTTGTTGTACAGCTAGAAAGGGAGGACGAAGTTACAGGCCCGGTTGTAGCACCCTTTTTCCCACAAAAACGAGAAGAAGGTTGGTGGGTTGTTATTGGTGATCCGAAGACCAATTCTTTGCTGTCTATTAAAAGGTTGACACTACAACAAAAAGCAAAAGTAAAACTTGATTTTGTAGCACCTGCTCCTGGTCAACATTCCTACACGTTGTACTTTATGAGTGATGCTTATTTAGGTTGTGATCAAGAATACAAATTTACCATCAATGTAGGTGAATATGAGTCTGATGTTAGTTCAGGATCTGAATCAGATTAAAAAGAGTTAAAAAAAAATTGTGAACTATCATGTGTACTAAAAGCATTAATTGGCTTTTCATTGATGTAAATCGAATATTAATTTCACTTGATAACAATGTACCATAAAATAATAGTCTTTATTAGAATTAAGATATTAGATATAAGAAAGATCTTGTGTAGTTGGTTTGTAAGTCAGAAAAGATTTTTCTTATTTACTTACTTAAAAAAAGAAATTAATTTGTTATAGATCCTTATATTTAATTAAAATCTTTTCTGTTTTGATACCAGGGTATATATAACAAAGCATTCATAATAAAAAATTGAGAGAAACAATAGTATAAATGTTGTTTAAAGCATTTGAAATATTTAGATGAGTTTAGATGTTGTGAAATTTAAAATAGTAATTAATAATTTAAGATATTGAAGCATTTCAGAGGCAGACTGCATTAAAAATTACTTCATTTTTCAAATTTGTGAATTTTATAATAATTATATTTATTCACAATACTGTATCATAAATTTTAAAGTATCTTTCTAACTATTCATGTCAAACTTGCATGTAAGGATAATAAAAAAGAAACAAATTTTAATGTTAAGCAATATTATAAAAATATGTAAATATTAGTTTTTATACATTTAGAAAATAAATTATAACAGAACTTCGGTAAATAGAATAGAAAGTTTCACTATGCGAACGATATTATTTAAGAAAGGATAATAAATATATATGAAGAAAAACGAATAATTTGTATTATTTTCTTGATCTATTTTCATGTACTACGTTGAGAAAACAAAGATACTTTTCAATGAAGCTATTACTTCGGTCGCGCTAAACATTGATATTCGTATTAAAAAATTTTATAGAACTATTAGATTGTCCAATATGCTCGGGTAATTTCTTATAATTGCAAAAATTTGATTTCTTTCAAAAAAATATTTAACAACACTTAGTCTGGTAAAAAATTTAAAGAATGATTTTGGCCGATATAAGACGAAAATCAAGAATAAAAAAATTGCGTTTGAGGCTTCGTTTTTTAATTATTATTTTTTTATAAATATTTCTGTAACCGAGAAAACCTTTCTACACCAATGTATATGGTGTACGTCAAGACGCAGGGGGAATAGTAATCTTCAAAACCGACACATATCCGACACCTCATCTCGTATAAGTCGAGAGATTATTTTCTTATTTAACAATGATAAACAAAATAAAATAAATATTTCAAGCAATGTTTAAAGTAACAGTTATATTAAAAGCAAACTATGCTACTTAAAATCATAATTTCGTTCATTTCATTATTTAATAAATATGTATTTTCCAAAAAATATTCACAGTATCATTATTATTATTAAATTACTGATTCAATCATAATCAAAAGTGTAATCATTTCGTAATTAATGATTACTGATTGGTTCATATCCTTTGATTAGTAACAGCTTCGATTATTTTTGTTGTTCTTTACTTAAATAATCAGTAATCATTGATTACTGAACTGATTTCATTTTAATATTCTTTATTCATTAATCAGATTAAGTTTTTCCCAATTCTGCATGATACCCTGTATATAAAATGACCTTGGACTCTTTTAAATTTAGTATATCAATGATTGCACCAAGCCAAGACAAGGATTCAGTTTTTGTCACGTAAGGTGTTATAGGTGATCCTACTTTAATAGTTTTTCAGTGACATAAGCGTTAATATTTAAAATATTGCACCTTTGATATACTAAAGCATGTATAATTATTCAGGGAAAACGTGGTAGTCAATTTCCTCCAGTTCTTTGTATCTAGTATGCATTTGTAGAAGGTCTGGTATCTTTTGCTCATATTAGAAATATGACTTTTGCTTAAAGACTTTCAGTAAAATGATTCAAGTATGGATCGATAAAATGGATGGCAATAACGACATACATATATTATTTAGACTGTGATGTTTGGTATACAAATGAGTTTTCATCGTTAGACTAATATTGGGGCTCATATGAGTCTAACATCGGCTCATATGAGCTTCGATTTTAACGTGAGTAAATTTATGTAATAGAAGTTTGTTGCTCAGTATCATATACGTTTCTGAAACATTATTAAATAATTATGTATCAACGTCATACTGTTCGACTGTATTAATGTTTAAATGGCGTACTTCGGAACTCATATGTTAAAATCTGAATTGTCTCTGTTATAAAAATAAAATCTCAAATTGTATAACGGTAAGTGGCCTTTCAATTTTATTTATCGTGAGGAATTTGCATTTTAATATATTTTGATACAAATTTTATTCTATAACATGTATCATAAATGTTAAGCGTAGCGAAAATGTTAAGTATAATTGCGCAATAGTATCATTTGATGTAAATTCATTCTACGCTGTCAACAATAGCGGTATCGTCAAGAGTGTGTAGCCAGTTAAAAATCATCATGTTTCTTTCATATTTTGATAATTGATTTCCTCGTTCTCTTTCAACATCTTTAATGGTTAAGGCGTGATTCCGTTCCTTGTGTCCTAATAGTGGAGATTGAGAAATGCCTGTTGCTCCAGGGACCAACAAAGTCGTACCGGAAGTTGTTTGCGCTGCGCTTGCCACAACTTCCAGTTGATCTAAGTTGAATTCACTTTGTGAAAGTCGCTCTAATGCACGATATGTTGTTAACAATCTGTAAATTATAAATATCAAATGTTAATGAATGTTCCTATTGTCACGTATTCTTTTCTTTTTTTTTTTTATTAATTATAAAGAAACTGAGTAAAAACAAGTAGTGTAATTTTTCTACATATTCATAGATATATTATTTTCTTCTTTTTTTTTTATATAAAAAATTTTCTAGAATTAGTTTGTTAGCACTATGTTCCACGTTGTTTTCGATACAGTATTTGTTGTGTATATAGATATTTAACAGTGTAACAAATTAATATTATTGAAGTGCTACCTGATGTAAATATATTCGTATATTCATGTGTGAATATAGCTTATAATAAATTTCTATTTCGGTAAAAATTGTTAAAGAAAAAAGTAAATTTGTAACTAACCTTCGACGTATATAATTTTGGCGAACCGTTTTATTTACAGATCTAACAAAATCAGCCCCTGTAAAAGGTACTGGTTGTGGTGGTGCAAGTGGAGGCTGCGGAGCTGATTGAGAAGAAGATGTTTGTTGCTGTTCTTGGGAAGCTCCTCCATGAGGACTAGGAAGTTGTGATGTATTCGCTACTGGTTCACCAACAGCAACCCACGTACTGCAAGATCTTGAAGCATGATTAAGTCGTGCATGTTCCAAGAGCATAGTGTTCCTTTGGGCAGTATTGAGAGCCAACGTAGACACAGTTGGTCGCAATCCACTTGGACCCAATGTATCTGGACTAGGTAGTTGAGATACGTCACTTGTGCTAAAACTTTTACGAAGACCAAGTGCCGAAGATAGTACTCCGCAACTACGAATCAGTTCGTTTTCTTCTTCAAACCATAGAATTTCTGGTATATCTGCTGGCCTAAAAAATAAAAAAAAAAACAGTAAAAAGAAATAATTAAAAAAAAAACAATTTCAGACCTTCAGTGCCTGGAGTCGTACAATTGCTACTATTGATATTTTCATATGTAAATCGTGTCCTCTTGGAAAAGCTTCTCTAACAGTATCAATGCTGGCGAAAGATTGTAATATTGAAAAAAGACAAGCGTGGCTTACACCCAGAAATCTCAACAATAATTTAAATGATGCACTTTATTTTTATTTTAATATTCTTATTTGAAAAAAGTTATACAATTGTTTCAAGGTTTGATTACTACTATGATTACTAATTATTATCGCTGTTACTATTATTATTATTAATATTGTTTATGAAACAATTACTGTATGAGAAAATGTAAAAAAGTTTTTGTTACTAATTTTGTATTAATTATTATAACATAATACAACTTTGATACGTCAATTTGATGAATGGCCATATAATTTTTATAATTTGATCAATGGTCAGATTTATATACAGGGTGTTCGAGCACACTAGAGAGAAAATTTTTGATGACTGTAGAAGTTAAAGTATAATTCAAAAATCGTGTTTGAAGTTTCATTTTTCAGTTATGATATTCAATTTTGAAGGTAGGTGGTTCATATTTTAAGATTATTAACGTTAAAGTTACCACCTTTTCTCATTTTTTTTTTAAGTATGACTATGTTTGATATTTGATGTTCAACGGAATTAAACGCAATAATAAATCAGAAGAGTTATTGAAGTCTTTTTAAACGCTGTATTGTGTTCATCAGAGATTATTTTGAAAGCAAAATAGAAAATCTTTAGTCTTATACACTAGCATAGTTTGTTTTTTTGCTGTACCCTGTATATAGACCTCCAAATAATAATTATTCACGTATTGGCAAATTAAGAATTCACCAAAGAATATTGTATGCATAGAAAATGTTTCCATTAAACATGTTTCAAACTGTTCATTTTGAAAAAATAAACAAACAGAACTTCGGTGAAATTAAACATTTTTATTTAAATATAATAATTTTCATAATATTCGATACATTTTTGACAACGTATCACAGGAGCATTTATTTCGCGTACATAAAAATTTGAATCGCATAATTATAGCTGGTGCTGCTATCATTGAAAGAGCAACACGGTTCTCATTTTAAACAGTATACCGCTGCCGATGGACATATAAAGTAAATCCACATATCATCCTGTCTCAAAATTTCGTTCCGTTTTTCAATGTTTAAGGTAACTCCAAAATCGTAAGTTAGACATAACTAAATGTATCTTAATACGTGTTGCAAGATGCAACAGAAAAAAAGTTCTTTTGCTTACAATACTCCCCTTTTGAAACTGTTCGAATATATTTCAAACATTTCTGATATCATTAAAAATAAAGGAGATTTAAAGCATCGTTTTGTTTTAGTATCATTAACAATTAAAATTTGCGCTTTGAATATGGCAATTTTCACGCGTTGTTGTCAGGACAGGTAAAATTGAAAATTGCCAGGTTCCAGTTGCTGATTTGAAACGTTAATAATTAAAAAAACGAAATCTCAAACGCAATTTATTTATTCTCGATTTTTGTCTTATTTTAGATTCTAATATCATCACATAAAATTTTCCCCATGAGTGGCCAAACACCCTTTAGATACGTTGAGACGTAATGTACAAAGAAGTATCGATTAAACCTAAAGATATGCGTTAGAGATTTATTGCAGCATATACGTAGCGTAAATATAGATTTTATAAGAAACGCAACTGTGTCAGTGATTGCAAAATGATAACATGTCACCGTTATAATTGATTTTCAGTGAATTTGTATAGCATACCTCTTAAAAAAAAAAACGCTACAATTTTTGTTTTATACATTTTTATCTTACCCTATTAGTCTCGAAGATATTTTATGTGATAAAAATGATTGCCTCATATTATGCAGTAGGTAAAAGAAAAGTAATTAATCAGGTAAAATCTAACAATGGTTATTCTTTAATTGAAAAAAATTGCTTTTCCTATTCTCTCAGTCAATCATACGAAATACCTAAAATATTAATATATAATAGCGATAACAATTGTGGAATATTTCTGATATTTCGTACAAATCATATTTTAAGTTGTAAAAGTTTCAATAGCTGAGACAATCATAGTAGTGATAATTGTATTTCATGAAATTCATTTCTTTTTTTTAAACGAAAAGTTGGTACTTTTGATAGACTTACCGTATAAGGGAACAATACAAACCTGGTATTTAGAACCTGACGATTGTCTGGTTTCGGTGATGGGCCACGGCCAGTAAGATGTACATCGCTGTACGATTTAAATGTAACGAGCCTATTAGCTCCTCGTAGTTCACTTGCTATAGAGGAGACACTAAAAAGTGAGAGATCAGTTGTGACACTCTCATGACTTGGTGATCGCAACATTCGTGATGTTACTTGAAGTGCTGGGCACTGTATGTCTATTAAGCTATTACAGCATTGTGTGGAAGCAGCCGGCGGTATTGGTGATGCCGGTTTCGCTTTGCTCTCGGACATTTCCGTATTCTTTCAATATTTTCAACTGTTATAGCTTTTCTCATAAAATAAAAAAAAATTCATATTATTCCATTCATTATTTATGACCATTATCATATCGATGTAACAGTTCTTCATTATTAATGAATTTTCTGTAGATTTTCATTAATTTCAATAGAATTCAACTTTTTATTAACACGAACATCTCGAATTTTTGTAAAGATACGAGTATGTATATCCATTTCTCTTAGAACAATCAATATTTCTTCCTATAATTTAACACTGAGAGAGATAAATTTTATATCAATATATGGATGGTAGATTGTGTCTGTTTGACAATGTTGTAGTAACTAATGTTCCTTCTTATATGAAGTATCAAGTAAATTAATATTAAATTACTTGTAATGTCCTGTTAGGACCAATTAAATTATATATTTGTCAATTTGATTAACATCACGTTTTTCATCTCAATAGATAAATAGATAGAAATTCAAGGAATAAATGTACTAATTTAATCGTGTTTATCACATCTAAGATGCCAATAATCATTTTTATGCCTACTTTTGCTCAAATTCGTTGATATTTTCCTCTATTTCTTCTTCTATGCAATCATAATTTCTATTGCAGTTTCAAGTGAATTATTATTGCTGTCACGTAGAAAATTATAATTATTTCAATGAACTTCAACAATATTTAATCGCAGTAATTTTGAAGACTTCAGAGGAATTCATTTTCCATAATAATAAGAGTGTATTACAATCTGTGTATTATTTTGCTCTTCACTAAAAATCCTGAAAAAGGTACAAAATTACATAACCGTATATAATTAAACAAATAATTAAATAAATTAACAAAATGTGATAGTATATATACATATACATATACATATATATATATATATATATATATATATATATATATATATATATATATGTATATGTATATGTATATGTATATGTATATGTATATATATATACTTCTTAATGAAATATTTGTTTGTAACATAAACAAGTTCGGTTGCAAGAATAAACATGTTCCAATTTTAAGAATTCAATTACGTTTCATTGCAAATGCGTATTACTGTGATTAACAAGAAGTCACTTGTACTCAGTTTACCCGGTACCGCTACTGTACACAACACTTTATTGAAATTTAATTAAAAAAGAAGATTGAATATAACCGAACTTATTTATGTCACGACCCAGCAGTATTTGTACACTGTAACAAATTTATCACGAAGAACTTGTTTAATTAATAAATTGTATTTTGCTGTTCTCCAGTTTCCGATAAAAGATGTAATTGGGTAATAAACTGAAGAAAAAAATAGTTTATGTTTATAGCGAATGAAAATTATCTACATTTTTCCGTGTAGTGGTAAATTGTTGAATTTTTTAGAAGTATATGTAACTTTATACGTATCTACCAATTATTTTTTGAACTCTAACAATTTTACGAAGTATTGTGATACCAATTATCTAGTATATGCAGAATATAAATTAATAAATAGTAGAAATTTTAAACGACGATTCTACAGGACACACTAAGATGAAAATTAAGTATATAAGAAATTCAAATTGTCCTTTTTCTTTTTAGTCATAAATTAATTAAAAATTAACTTAGGGTTCGACGATCTGCACAATATCGGTGAATGTAGAACCGGTCACAGCAAAAGGTGTTCAGTGGTTCTCAAAATAAACCGAGCTTTACTACGAGCTTCTTTGTATTCGTCGTTGTTAGGCAGGTTATTAGGCCATAGGCTAATTTTTAATCCCATAGAATTGAAAAATAATTCTAAACTCGAAAGTTTGTTATTCTTGTTTTATTCTAAATGTATATTTTTTCCATTTGTTATGGAAACATTGATATAAGAATTAATTGCATTAATATTGGATATTCTTTTTTACTACTATCCAACTGACGTTTTTTTATAATAATCCGAAGAAGGATGGAAGTAAATTTTCAATGCTTCTTTTCAAACTATTGAAACAAGCTTACGAAAAGCAATGAAATTAATAATTACAAGCTAATCTTTATATTTGATTGTATATGTAATTACGACTTTTTATATTCTTTAAAATAATTAATGTTTATAATAAAGCGAAATTTGTAGCCATTTACAACACTTTGCTTTCGCGTAATAATTATGAAAATGATAAATATTTGCATCATGTGTTTCAATAAATTACAGTTAAGATCCAAGCATACATAAATATATTATACTACTACACAAATAGTTTCACATTTCTAGTTTATATTTTATGTATAAAGGTGTTAATTGTATTTTAATAATAATTGTTTGTAGTATTGTTACTTTATAGCATGCATACACAAATTATACAAGAACAGTGATGAAATATCTGCTTAATAGCTTCTACTATTTTTACAATTATGTACATGCATGTATAAGACTAGCGATTGTGTTATTGCATAGTGCACCAATTGTGTAAATCTATTTTCTCAACCCTTCGTTTCTGTTACAATGTATTTGAACAAATGAAACGGGTATAAAAATATCATTTGTGTATAATTCTTTGTTATCGAATCAATGAAGACTGTATAACAGCGAAATACTCAATACCTTTGTTACAAATAACTTCCGATCAACCATAATATAGACTATAATAACGGAATATTAGATATCTTTGTAGCAAAGTTACGAATAACTTCCGGTCAAGCACATAACGAGAAAAAATAAATCGATCACATATACAAATTAAAATCTTCCAATTGAATTTTAGAAATATAAGTAACGTGTGTCACAGTACAATATTATTTTGATCACGATACAAGATCGAATTGCTTAGACGTATGTGCGTGTGCGTGTGTGCGCGCGCGCGTATGCGTGTGTGTGTGTGTGTGTGTGTGTGTGTGCATGTGTTTACTTTTGTATAATATGTACTATTTTTTTTCTTTTTATTTAGAAAATATTCTCTATTGCTATTGATTCACAAAGAAAAAAAACGTTCCATTCTAAACGAGTAAAACTTGTATAAAAATCTTTAATGTTACCTTCAAATGTACGATATCTCACTTTGATTTAGTACATGTTGTTCTAAATGTTCCTTCACTATAAAGATAGTCCGAAACATTTTTTTTTTACTTCCTCTTCTCTTTCTATCTTCTTATGTAACTTTTAATAAATCAAGATTAACACTATATATTATGTAAACGTTAACAAAACGAAATCAAAGTTCAGAGTACTATAAACGAGTTCGAAGCGAAGGAGGATCAAACGATGATTGCTTTCCCTGGGCTATGGTCGGTGGTCATGTCGAAGTCGCTCACTGCACAGGCGTCGATCGATAGAAGCATGAAAAGCTGCCTTTGTGGCTTGCAAACTCTGCAGGGAGACGCAGGACACACGACATTTTCTTCAGTTACATATTTATACTTTATTTTTAATATAATTGAATCAATCAGTGGAAACATAAAGTGGATATGGGTGAACATAAAATCTATGCAACTTTAATGATATAAGAGGAAAAATATTGTTACAGGAGTACACTTGAATTTCTTAAATGTAAATATTGTCATTGCTTAATGCTTTATTAGTATATACTTCCATTTTAACGTCTTCCTTTTTCCTGTCCGCACGATATTTGATACTTCGAGATTTGATTCACTTTTAAAGAATATAACTCTGCAATAAATGAAAATGGAAAGTAGCGACAAGTTGTATGCTATTTTATTAATACAGCTCATTCATTTTATCCATCGTTGAGCAATAAAGAAGAGTAATAAAATCGGAGATTTATATATATTTTTCAAAGAACTTGTCCAATTATAGTTAATTTCTTTTTTCATTATGCAAGATTCTTTTTTATTGAAATATACACATGCAAAGGATCGTAGAAAAAAAAGTTTTTGCCAGGCAATACAAATTTCAGGGATTAGAGAAATATTCGATGCCTAATAAATAATACAGCTTTCATTTTCAATATAGACACTTTTAAAGTAGAAATTGTTACTTTAATATAATTACACAGTTTGCTATTTAATTCTATATGCGAAGTGTTCAAGAACTGGTGGTAGAATATTTAAGAGATGATTCTAGAAGACAATATAAGGCGAAAATGAAGAATAAAAAAAATTGCGTTTGAAGTTTCGTTTCTTAGTTAACGTTTAGAAATATTCCTGCAACCAAGCAATCCTCCCTACACTAGTGTATATAGGATACGTGAAGATAAGGAAGGTACAATAATCCTCAGAATCAACGACAGATGGCCGGCAGCTTATCTCTTACAAGTCGTAGAGAATATAGTCACAGATGAGGAACAGGATAGACCAATCACCTTATGGGACTTTGTGTCTCATGTTCTGAAATACCGACTGTATAAAAAGATCAGAGTCTGCATTATGCCCCTTACGATTCAAAGTGATGAGTTTAGGAATTATATTCAATCTAACTATCAGAGATTAATTGTTATTTTATTGATTAATCGATTATTTATTACTTATTTTTAATCAATGACCATAGTTTAACGAAATTTTGATTTGTTACGAACTTCAAATTTAATGTAAATAGAGAAACTGTACGATTTAAATTATTTCATGATGTTACAATGAACAAACGTTGTTTAGATATTTAATTAAGAGGTATTCAATAGAATAATTATTGAACATAAAAATTCACCATATTAATTTCATCTTAACTTTGACTATTTTTAACCGATGGGTACAGGTCAAGCTGATTCTTAATAGTTAAGAACTTTAAATTTAATGTAAATAGAGAAAATTTACTATCTAAATTATTTCGTGATATTGTAACAGAAAACGTTGAATAAAATTTTAATTCGTATAAAAAATTATTTAACATAATTTTATCTTCACCTTGGTTATTTTTAAACGATGAAAAAAGGTTAATTTGATTTTTAATTATTACAAACTTTATCTCAGCAAGAACAAATAATAAAAGCACTAAAATGTAAGTTTTTATTCGAGTAAGTTGTAAAAATGTATAAATAATAATGTATGATGTTGTGACAAATTGTAATAAATAAAATTATGAAAATTAAGAAATTATTCGGTATTTTACTAGAAATGTGAAATTGCTCCTTAACGATCACCCAAGAATGCGTGTCTTTAGCCACGTCTTTCGGATGAGAAGACTTAGGGTATATACGAACCCCCGTAACCTTCCGAGAACTTATTTGTCTTTCAAACATTGAATTAGACAGACATCTTAATTTTTATCTAAGGGTTCTGAGATGTGAACAGGGTGCTCGGTGGCTACTAGCTAGCCTATGTCCACCTTATACACTCTCTACCTTCTTATAATTCTTACATAAAAATATAATACAATAAAATAGAATTCTTAATTATTAATACTTATTATAAAATCTCTTTAAATTTTTATGTTACTGCAATAGTATATCAATACTTAATTATTAATATCTAAAATATAATTATTATTATTTTTTAATTTTTTGTACAGTAAAATAACATTCCTAATTATTGATTTTTATTATGAAATTTCCTTTTCATTTTCAATTCAAACAAATTCTTATTTTAATTTATATTTAATAAAAATTTTTTTTCTATTCATCCACCGATGGACGTCATGTGATGCGTACGTTTTATTAAAATGCAATAAGTAATTGTAAGATAGAAGATCATGCTAAGTATCATGTGCGCGCTGTCTTATAGAGATACGCGATCCATTCGTAGCGAATTAATAAAACTTCCACTGCTTTTCACTTTGACAGCGACTTAATTAATTTTTTTAACTCTCCATTAAGAGAGAGTATTGGATTTTTTGAATCTTCGAAAGTTATATTTTGTATGAGGAAATGATTAACGTTATAATTGAAAATGAAATAAAAGATATTCGTTTATCATACACCACGAATTATTATATTTTAAAGATACGAATTTTTCATGTTTCTATTTCCCTTGCTACGAATGAGAAACGAGTATCTCTGAAGATAGAAAGCTGCCAGTAGACTGTGTTTTTGTCGGGTTCCTTGCGTGGACATTTCCACGTGGTAGAACCTAGTACTGGTATCTTATCCAAAGGAAAATTGACCTTTGGGAAGTGATACCTAGGTAAAGACTACACAAACCTGTAGTTCAAACTGATTCTTGTGAATCTAGGTCTGCAGGTATACCTTGTTGTAATTACCCATCGAGATGATTTTCTTTTCGTCTACTTAATACTTTACATGTAAAACTTTTTATAACTACCAAATGAAATACCTTTCAACAATTGAGAAGCATTTGTGTAGAGATTTTATTCGTGGTGTAATAGTTATGAAAAAATTTCCAGTGTTTTTGATTTTGATTCCTGCCATTAATCGTGTAATGATATAATGAGTTTCAATTGATATAGTAGAATGTGACACCAAAATGGTAACGGGGTTCCAAAGCCCCAGGAACATGTGACAAAACACATTAAATGAGTGGTCTACTCTATATCTTGTCTATGATAGTACCAGCCCCAATCGATATAGTAGGATCTGATACGAAAATGGTAACGAATTCTTAGAGTCTCGGCAACATGTGACAAAAATGCATTAGATAAGTGATCTACTTTATATTTTTTTTGCATTGCAATACAAGTGTATGTTGAAAAGTTTTTCAATAAATGTGTATTCCTTTGTGAACCCAAAAACGACAAAAAAGTTGAAGAAACTAAAGAAAAACTACACTAATATGCAAAAAATAAACTAATACTAATTAACTTATTGTTACATTATTATAAAGTAATTTACAACTAAAAGAAAGAGATTAAAATAAGTGCTGTGTTTGCTTATCCTGTCAAGTAACTTTTTTAAACTTTCTCTTTTGTTGTTCGGATGTATAGGAGAAATTTGAGGAAAAGTGCTGATTGTAAATATATTTTTTTAGAACTCTACATTAAACATTTTTATTCGTTACTTCTACACTATGTTAACATTAATTCGTACATTAATCAGCTGGTTAGGTACCAATTCATGTATACTTCGTTTTAGTTGACACTAAAGCGGGAGCTATGTACGGTTCACGAGACTCTTAGTTCGGTAAAATAATAAAACAAAGACAGAATGATAATTAAATAAGTATAATAAAAAAATAATATTTAAGTAATACATTATAAATGTTTTTATACAATTTTGCATACAATCAAATGTTTGTAAATAATAGCCCATTTAACAATTGTTTAGTCTATTTTATTAATTCTTTAAATAAATTTAATTACATTATAATGCAGTTAAATAAATGACAAAAAATTTATGTATCTTATTACATTTGATAGTAAAACATTTATATTAATTGAACTTATTTCGAGGAATATAAAGTAGCTTTCTACGATCAACAATGTCTTCCAAGGTATTTAAATCTGGTAAAACAGGTGGAAGTTGAAAATGAGTACTTGACCATGTTGTCTGTGTAAAATCTCTAATATGAGACCATTCTTTTGTATCATGTATAGGTGTATAATAAGATTCTGTTGATGTTGAAATCTTTGGGTAATATGGATCATATTCCAATTCACTTGGTATTAAAGGTTTTAAAGATAGTGTCAAAGCATACACAGGTAATTCTGTGGTGGTTAGTAAAATATTTGTTGCTGCACTAACAGGAACTTTTGTATTCTTTTGGATAGATTTTAATGTTTCTAGATAATTTCTATGATTTGTAGAAGATAACTGCAAAAAATCATTAGGATTCCTTGTAGGTTGATAGTTCTTTGCATTATTTTCTTGATTTTTAATACTTCCAGAAAATGTATTTGGAGGAAATTTTAGAAAATTATGCAAAGGATTATTTACATTTTTATTTAAGTAATCTTGATCCATTTTTGGCTTTTCGTTAAATTTATCTTTACTATAAGTATTCTGACTTTGAATAGAGAAATTAGTATTGTTTTTAAGTCCATTTTCCTGATGATCTTTTACTGCAGGCATATATTGTGCTCTGATATTTATAGGATTATTAATAGGAATATTTGTAGTAGAATTATTTAATGGATGAAAAGAGTTCATTATTTTAGTTTTAGTTGTTTCTGTCATATTAAAACTTTTATGAAGTCCTCTTGTATTAAAGACAAAGCCATGCTGCATTTTATTATTTGCTTCCATCGATTGTGTCACATGGAAAGGTTGACTTTTAGCTGTTACATCTTCTGAACAACAAGAATTATTGTTCCTCTTTTTTTCAACGCATTCCTTTGTATTAGAGGAAGTATTTCCCTGGCAATGAACAAGATGAGCATGATCACATATTAAAGCATCTTGTCGAAAAGCAGTTTCTTCTGGACAGTGATAAGTAAATTTATTTCCATATTCATCGCAAGTATGATATATTTTACAATTGGCATTAACATCAGCATAAAATCCAGGAGCTCTGTTAAAGCATGAAAAGTTTGTTTTCATGGAAATTACACTATTCTGAAAAATATGTAACAGTTAATATTGTAATATATCTGTTAGTAAAATTTAAAGTATTTAGGTACTAACAAATTCTGTTAATGATATAATATTTTTTGATAGTTGTAATTACATGTGCAGATATATTTAAAAAGTTATAAGAACCAAACAAAGAAAATTATAGATCATATAATTAAAATGTTCCTTAAGATATTCTTCTACATAAACAAATATACAATTGAATAGATTATTGAACTTCTACATTATTATAAAAAATTAAGTAAATCGCATTAAATTATACGATTTAATAAAAAGAATCCAATTAATATATTTAAATTTCAATTAATTATTTTAATGATTTCACTGATTGAAATATATATTGTTATATTACAAGTTTTATTAAATTGCTTCACACATTATTAATTGGTGAATTGAATTTTTAATTGTTTCATATTTAAAATTTTTTATCACAACAATAATTTTTTAGATACTTTTGTTTAAATTTATTACACAATGTTTATTGAACTGTTATGATTCCAAATATTTTACTTACACTTTTAAATAAGCTTATGATAGAGTGACATTTGCAGATACTTACAGACATTTCAAACTGAGTGTGTAATATAAATATTATATACTGCAAAATATTTTCGAAGAACCAGTTTAAACGTGCCATTTTTATAATCACAAACAAAGCTTAAAAATATTTTTCCACAATTAAAAAATCACTAATTTATTGCCATTGTTGCTTGTACTTTTCGTAGAATAAACTGGTAACATGAAAGTGAAATGGTCACGTTTAGAATGTAGGCCTGACCTATGCTGTTCCTCCCTCTCTCTCCCTCTCTCTCCTTTTCTCTTACTCCTTCTTTCTTTGATACACCTCCTTTCTTGTGCAATAGACACACGACTATAAAGTTCCTGTACTGATTGAATAAAGTTTACACAGTCAATTTAACAAAAGTTTATAGTATAAATTATTTCCTATTAATTTCTGTAAATTTCATGGCAATTATACAGTAATGTAGAAATATCTAAAAAGTGTCGAAAGTGTCGAAAATGATGAAAGTATGTAAAAAGTGGAAAACATCAGAAGTATTGAAAATTTTTCCCTAAAACTTTATAAAAAAGAGCGTATTAAACATTGTTTTTAGCGGCCTAAAATTTCAATCAGAATTTGTCTTATGGTTTTTTTTAATTAATATTCATATTTTGTGTTTATAATACGAACGCCTGGCTATAATATTTATTAGTGACGTTTGTTCAAAGGAATTCTGTTTATTTGATATTGTTTAAACCATTTCAATTTTTAGGCTCAGAAAGTGTTTTGTAGACTCAGAAACTTTGTGTTGTAATTGTAGTGATAAGCGTTTTGGAAAGGATGAAATGATAAGATTAAAGAATTTTAGATGAAATTAGTTAATGATAGTTTATTATCCGAGAACATATGCGTGTCGCTAAACTGACAGATTTAAATCGGGCAATTTACACACATTAAAGGGCAAGCGATTTACACACCTGTGAAATTACGCCGAGTAGCAACAGGTCAACCAATTGAGAACGATGTTTCATCGACTATACAGTAGTTAATGTGTTTTGTGTACAGGCCATCGAGAAGAGAAGAATGGAACATTTATAATTATTTATTATCTTTTAAACTACTCTATTAATCGCGATTACTCGTTGACAAACAATTATAATCCGATTCACAAAATGCATGTTACAATATCGTTGCATTTTCGACGTTATCGCGCGATCTATTAAATTTAATATTTTCATTAAATGTGTGTTATGAGTACAAAATATTTCTCGTCGATATTACAAATATTTGATGCCGATTCGTTAAGTTTTCTTCGAAATTCAATACAAAGAAGAGAAAATATGCGGTACAAATTGAAAATTTTTATCGTATTTTGTTAATTTCTATTCAAATACAATAATAGCAATTATTTATACTATTTAACATCAAATATTTGCGACTGTACAACATTTGGAAGAATTATAATAACAAAGTCTACGGTAAATTCTTTTATCCTCAAAGTAATTGATCATATTTACAGTAACAACGCTGATTATTTACTTGACACAATGGTTTTTCTTTCAAAATCTATAAGCTATAAATATCATAATATTCTAGATGAAATTTCTAGAAAATAAAAGTAATAGAAAAAACTTCTAGCGTGAATTAATTACCTTGATCACTGTCTAACGTTTTGAAACAAAAAAAAATTTACGATGTTTTTCGATGATAGTTGCACTGCAATAGTACAACATTTGCAATTTTCAATTCGTCCTAAACATTTCAAGTGAAATTGATATGTTTAACTTTTTCCTTTTTCGCAGAGAAAGGAAATATGATAACATGGGTTGATTTAACGAGTTTCTTAAAACAAATTTCCATCAAGTACTCTTCTTACCAGAACCGAATGTGTCACGTTATTATTCACAATGCATATCTCTACTCGTGTATCATTTTTGCGATACTGTATACAACGCACACTAACTTATTGCATACGATCGTTTTATTCGGCAGTTTTCGTCCACTATAATACTGATCCTTTGCAATGTTGAAACGCATTCTGGCAGAGTTCCGCAAACGAAATAGTATGCAGTCGAGATTTCCAGATGTTTCGATGAGTTTCATGGTGAATTGATCATCCAAGCCCGGAAAAGAAGGAAGCTGGCGATTGTGATGTAAAGGTTCTTCAATATTTCATGATGGTTCGTTCGCGCGGCGTTCCATTGATCGTGATGAACCGCTGCTTGTTTTTCACCTATTATATAAATTAATTAGTCGAGCAAAATATATTAATTAATAGAACTGTTACAGTATTCTAAAGTACTTGAACGTAAAAATACATACAAAGACTCTTATTCATATTCGGATACCATATAAAACAGAATAACTTTTTCGAATTTGGTCTCAATAGTTTGAGCTTTTTTTTGAAAAGTTAGAAGGATCAGTTTAGTAGATAAATTGTGGAAATTTTTTTGAAAAAATTGCAAAGATAATAGTAGGAGTCGTTTTCTACAACTTCTTTATCTGAGCTTGTAATGAAAATAAAAAAAAAAGCTTTGTAAATTTATATTAATTATGTACATACTGGAAAACGTTGCTACGAGCTACGAAAGGTTAAAAATTGTGAATACCGAAGTTTTTCACGAGTTGCGACCTATAACTACGATAAATATAGAGTTTCTTCAATAATAATCTAGAAAAACATATTTTGTATATTAAATAATTTTTATGCAATTGCAGTTTGAAGGGAAATTATTTTGCTGAATGAACGTTGTGGCCTTCTGTACATTTAAATTGTGGTTTAAATAGATTCCGTAATATATGTTCGTAACATTTCAAAATGTATAAGCTAATCCATAGAAACGAACAATAAGTAAATGGGTTTTATGAGATTTAATGCACATTGAAATAAATTTAGTGATATTTTAATGGAGTATTATAAATTGCAAATTTATTCTTCTGACATTATAACATTTTCTCAATTTTATATTTTATTTCATTATGGATTATGGATTAAATACGAATTTATTTAGTAATGTGCATATAAAGACCATCCAAGAAGATCACGTATTCTCGGAATCAAATATTAAATTCAACTTTCACATAAGTAATTAATTCTTCAGGATTACAGTTGTATATATAGTTATACACTGTATATATTGTTTAAATGCAACAATATGTATCAATAAAAATTGTGAGAAAGTCTATGCAATGTGGACGAGAAATATAATCCTTTCGCTACGGTAGATTTTAATACGTAACGTGCATGGCGAAAGGTATATGTTTAATTCTTAGCCGCAAAAATTTGTCAAATTGTTTTGAAAAGTTTAAAAATTTAAATTTTTCAAATTTGTAGGAATTAAAAATTTGTTGGAATAGCGCGAAAGATAAGAATAGAGATTAAATTAAAACGAAAGGGCGATAATAGAAGAGTACGAATATAGGTGTCAACAGCAATGAAAGGATTAAACAAAATTTATAGAGCAAATATTGAAAGTTCAGTACAACGAATAAAATGTAAAATTTCATCTGGTAATGTTTCATAAGCGTATAATTTCGTTACAATTTGCTGCAAGGTTCGTTTATTATTCCTCGTTGTGTCGTGTGTAATGCATTAAACGTGATAAAAGTTGCAACAATTAGGTCTGATAACGAACAACACCACGATTCTTTATTATGCTGCACATTATAATTTGAAATTGTTCTGAAAACACACTGATGGGCGATTAAGCGTTATACACTGATGTCGAAAACTCAAATCGAGGCAACCCTTTTTACGAGCAGCCATTAGCGCTTGGCACATGTCACTGATCGTAACGTTCCGTCGAATATTTTCTCGGAAATTTTTACAACAGCGATCGCATATTTATGCCAATGTATATACGTGTTTCGATACATTCTGTATTTAGGAACACGAGTTGCTTTAAAAAACAAAACATTTAATTCATTTAATTATGCAAATGTGGACGAGAAATATAAAAATATCGGCAGAACAATCGGATTCTTCAGATACGCCCGGATTTTAATTTATTTCTGATGTATTATTTTTTTTTAATTAGTGTATTATTAATATAATAATAATATTCTTATATGTAGGAAATTTTCTATTATTCGTCAAAAATCATAATGGAGTAAAACAACTCATTATCTAACGATTAGACATTTTATCTTCCTTTTTTAAACAAATTATATCTATTTTCAATATTTCTTTCATATTGAAACTTATAATACACTCTTATATTTTTTAAGAACAAAATTTAGATAGTTAATTCATAAATGACAAATGTACAACTTAGAATTGAGATTTACATTTTTAGTATAGTTATCAATTGATCCATCTTGAAAAGGAACAAATTACACGTATTTATAAATTTCTTTATTTTCACTTATTTTGTTAATTTGTTTTATGTTAATATGAATAAAATTTGAATTGCATTACGGTTTGTATTATGAATGTTTCTATAGGGGCGTCAGTGGAATGCAAAGGGTTAAACATTGTTCATCCCGAATAATGTTTTTTTTTCTTGTTTTAAGAAGATAACACTGTTACGGTGTAACACCAAAATAATAATCGTATTTATACGATTTACGTTTAATTTACCGAAGATGCGGATACGGTGTACATTATCTTGTACTTTAACAGATTGTTAAAATTTCTCTCCTTCGTTTTATCAGATACAACCAGAATAAGAATTCCAACTAAAATTATATCCTATATTTTGTTTATGCGCTCTTTCATCTTCATATCTGCACGAAAGCGTATAACCTTTAATTCAATTTACCATTCAGGACGTGAATATGCACCGCGGCGGTACTGAATTGGCTCACTGAGCACGAGTATTCGCCGCTGTCAGTCTTTTTCGCCTGTTCGATGTACAGCTTGGTCACCAGATCTTCGTTCGACCTGAAAAATCAGTTGTCATGTTATACATCGGACGTACACGTACAATCCGATAGGTATTTTTTTTTTCCTGAAAACCGCTGAACCTTTACCCTCGTTGAACCACGGACACGTCGTGTATCCTAAAAAATTCAAACGAATCGCGAACTATATCGACTTGCTTTAACAAACTATTCAAGCCTACGGAATATTTAAATCAAGTACGATACGAATTTGAATTTCGGTCCATTATCTGTTTCATCGTTCTCACAGAGTTTTTCTTGATTGATAATACAGATATTGCAAGTTCAACCCTTAACCGGTCATGTAAATTTTTCGTGCGCAAACGATCATGTGCCGTCTGTGAGACTCGTATTTTTAAGAACGGAAAAGGAACTGAATGCAACAAAACAAAAAAGGTTGCACAATTGCTCATGATTATTTTAAATGCAATATATTTTGGTGAAATATAAAATAAAAGAGTAGATTGCGGATTTTTATGCAAATTCATACTTTCGAGAATACAATAAATAGAGTGGAACTTCGGTAAAAAATGATTTTACCTATTAAGTATTACAAAAATTATTATAATTTGGATATTTTAGATACCTTTTAATTAAAATTGAGTGGAGGTCGAGATAACGTAAACTTAAACATTTATTCTTTTGCGGTACATGTTAACAGACATGTGTTTTGAATAAATTATAATGGAAAAGGAACTGAACACGACAAAACAAAAAAAGGTGCATAATTGCATATGATTATTTAAAACACAGAACATTAAAACATTTGAAAGAAATGTAAATATTTTTACATATTTTGGTGTAACATAAAACAAAGAAGCCAGTTCCAGTGAAATATACATAAGTAGACTGTGGATTTTTATGCAAATTCATACTTTTGTGAATCTAGTGAAAAAAAAAGTTGAACTTTGCTAAAAAATTACTTCACCTATCAAGTGTTATAAAAAGTACTATAATTTAAATGTTTTGTATATTTATTTATATTAACTGTATTCTGTGTATTTTTGCATCTAAAAATTTCCTATAAATGTATAAATGAAAATGAAAATGAGCCAGCTAAGAGACTAGATCGAACGAACAATTGTTCATATTTCAACTTCAAACATCTAATATACGCTGTAAATCGGGTGAGAGTTAGTGGTCCATTAGTCTGAGGATTAGGTGCGAGAGGGTTGAAAGCTTGCTAGTTTTAGAATTACCAGAAAATTTATAAACGAAGCAGTCTTTGATATTATACCATTTCACTTTAATATTATAAATTTATAAATCTGACGCATGACCAAGTTAAGGGTGAAGGAGGAAGGGTTTCTAAGGTTGTGCAACTTGTAAGATGAAACTCGTTAATACACAAAACTCTCATTTTGTTGATGAAATCGAGTATTATAAACCTTCAACAAAATCGTAAGTTTTGCAATGTATAAATTTCTTAATAAATTTCAAAATGTCTACATTAAATTTATCAGGAAATTTTAATTTAAGTCTTCGTCTGATTTTCTTCTCAAAATTCAGCTTAATTAACCTGTTAGCGTTGGAAAAAAGGATTCGCATGAGCTGTCTTTCGTATTTCTTTTCTTTGCTTTAGATCACTTTCATAATAATTTTTCTTCATTTATAGTAATCGAAACTAAGTACTAATTTTATTATGATAATGATAAGGTGATTTTTTTTAGTACAAAGCTTTCGTTCTAAATGTATCTTGTTAGATAAAGTTATGCAAATTTCATTAGGACTCTCGGCATTGTATACTAAATCATAACCATCTTCCTGTACAGAACAGATCCCCAACTAAAACTTGATGGATGGGACTTTGTCGTATTTAGAGAAACCATTGAGTTCTGATCTGGCAATTTAGATGCTGTTCAAGTAAACAGAATCAGACCAAAATTTCACCACAAGACAGGTTGACCAGCAATTCGAGAAACAAGGATTTTCGTTATGTAGAAGATGTACCTGTATATTTCGGTCAGGCACTAAGATTCATTTTCTCGTTTCTAGGTATACTATAATCTTCTGTAGAAATTCATCTTCATACAATCCTCTTTCTTCATAGTAAAAGTAGCAGAACAAAAGAATATCAAATACACGGATATCGATAAATTGCAATTTTCGAATAGTGAATTCTTTATTTATTATTCAGAAAATTCTTCATATCCAAATTCTTACATTGAATTGAACTGGTAGTTTCGAATGAAATGTTTATTAAAGTAAATTTTTATTAAAATCGTGCAAAAAGATAGAACGTTTTTAGAAAATTCTTCACACACAATTCTCACATTTTTAATTAATATTCACATTGTCATTTAATTGGCACATAAAAACTATTCATTAAAGCAAATTTCTATTAAAGTCATGTATAATAAAAAGTACAATTATTTCAAAGATTAACTCTTATCTATCTGTCAAATATCTCTTATGAAACATAGCATACATGAGAAAATTCCTTGAAATAATAATGAAACACTCATCGGTGTGAACATTGTAAACAATCAAAAATGCAAATGTAACTATGAAAGCAAAGATATAAACCATACTATGTGGCAATCTAAACTCTGCGAGACTCAAACAGCAAAGCTAATTAAAAACTAATAAGAAAAAGCTAAAAAATAAGACTGTAACTGTTACTAAATATAAAAATACTAGTTACCAAACCTAACACTGTAGCTTGCTTATATATTTCTTCTTTCTAAAAGGAATATAATTTGCGAATTTAAAGACAAACACTGTAGCAAACTAAACAATAACTTCGATAAAGATGGAGGAAGCACCAGCACACTTACGCACATTGAGATTTCTAAATAAAAATAAGAAAACGATACTGATACCAATCGGACATTCTAACCAGTTGATAATTACATTCTGACAAACTCATTACACTGACAAAGATACATATTAACAGAACATCTCGAGGTAAAAAAAAAAATGTACAAATGTACATGTGTTTCGTGTGGACGAAAGGGGATGAAAATGGCGAGTCGGAATAGAAATACCGATTGTAAGGGCAGTGAGAGTTCCGCGGAACGCCTCGAGGGAGATTAAACGGTTCACTCGTTATCCGGGTAAGCGCGTTGCTTGGCTCTTTCAGCAGGGAGAGACGTTCAATCGGGCGTCGATAAACGAACGTCAAATCGGAACGCGGTCTATCTGTCAGTGGTATCTGTTACGATCCGTCGTTACGCCACTGCTATATGCTCACCCATTAATGTGATAAACGTTGACGTGATCTGGCAACGCCTCATCATTTTTCCTCCAGACGGGATGTGGTATCTTGGAGTCAGGGCAAGAAGGTCGGGCGATACATGCCAGCTCGATACCACTTCCGGTTTTATAGTAGCGATCTCGTAGCTCGTGTCTGGCCTCGTCCACAATTCTGATATCTGGAGCTGGAAAATGAACATGACCAGAGAATCTCGTGTTAGCGAAATGTCGCCATGTTGAAGTCCCTTATTCAATTTGGTGAACATTAAGCGGCTACATCTGCTTGAACACTTAAAAAAGTTGACGATTTTTAGGATTTTTGTTACGACTTTACATGTTCCATGGAATTCTTTCTGATTTTCTTAACCATGCTTGTAAAGTACGTTGACGAAACAAAAAAAGAAAAAAAAAGAAATAAGAAACAAAAGTTTCAGTAAAAATAAGAATGAATTTTTTTTTAAAGTTGTGAGCGTTGTACTTGAATTATTACAAGATTCTTCTGCTCTGTTACGTTAGACTTACTTCTAGGGAAAGAAATTCTTGTGTGGTAGGCGTATTAGCAAACTGTCGAAATTATACAAAATTACTGCTTCGCTAGTGTACAATTTGCAGTTCACATATCGCACGATATGTGTTCGTTTCTATTTTTCTTTTTTCGCTTTATTAATACTGTAGACGTAAAATAAAGGTATAATATTTTCATTGTTACTGTGGCTTAGTATAGGTATGAAAGCAAACTCGCTGAAAAGTTGAAGGAAAAAGTAAAGTTCCAATTCCAGTTAGGTTTTATACATCCTTTACCTTCCTGCTCTGTAAGGTTTGTCGCCGTTAAGTAGATTATTACGTTCTGTTTCATTCTGTGAATGAATGTAGAAGTATTACAAGTTAGTACGCATCATAATCGATCGTTGAGGCTTAGATTCTTTTATCTAGAAGTCATTAAAGGTACTTTAACCACAGAAAGATTTATCCTATATTTCTCGTAAATTATATAATTTATTTAAAGAATTTTTCATTTTTATTATATAAATTATAATTATATAGATTATATAAATTATATAAATTATAAATTATATAAATTGTAATAATTATCAAATTATTATATAAATTATTTAAAGAGCATTTTGCATTTTACGAGATTTATAGGTACATTATATTCTTTTTTTAAATCCAATTTTAATCCTACTTTGCTCGTGCTTTAAAACAGGCAAATCCACTCTTCAATAGTAAGAAACATCGTCGTTAAAGAATTTCGACATAACTCTAAAGTAATTTACACAGATGGTTCACGTAATTGGTAATCCTTTTAATTAGAGAACCTAGTTGCTGCTTCTGCGATCATCGCACTATATTGCACCTTAATCCCTCGAATAGCTTCCATTTCTTCTAATTCCTCAATAACTTCTTTCAACCCTTTGTCCTTTAATTTCCACTTACCGAATTAAAAGAGAACGGCGGAGACATTAAAGAAAACGAAAAAAGGAAGAATATAAAAGTTACTTCACATCTTTGACGATGATGCCTTAAACCTCGGCTGTTGGTGCCCGGGCTCACTCAAACTCGAGCGTTAATAATTTTATATTGTTGAGTGTTAATTACCGTGGTTGATTACTGTCCTTCAGCTCTTGTAAAAATTTGCATGTGCTGTGCTGACAATTTGAAGGAACAGTTTTGAGATGAAACTATTTATAACTAGTGCATTCACACTGTCTTTACAAAGTCTATGATAAGGTATAATATACTATACTATTTCTAAAGTGTTCGCTGTGATTGTCAAAGATTTTTTCTGGTGAAACTTTCCTAGTCTTCGACCTCGGAGATTTCGACTTGTCTTCGAAACACACTGATTAGTGATTTTCCAATTTTTTGACCATCAATTAGTTTTCTCCAGTGTATTTAAACCTCCTTCCATATTGTCCTTAGTGCGGCATTTTGAGAGTGGGGTGCACAATGACTAGAGAAAGTGTTCGGTGGGCAGATGCGTGTGAATTTTGTGAAATTTTCGAGAAGCTTGGATTTTGCCACGTTAAAATGGTTCACCAACAACACCAACATTCAGAACCACTTACAATTTGTCCCTTTGAAGATTTCAGAATTTATGGTATGCCAGGTTTTAGCAACTAAGCTTGCAGGCAACGTTTGCGGCTGATTATTGTCTAAATCTAAAGAAACGTAGTTGTCTAAAAGAAAGTGACCATTTGCGGTGATGCCATCAATCCGACTACAGGAGATACATAACATTGAGACAATAAATAAAAATAAAAGAGTCTACAAAATATAAAAGTGAATCGTTTAGAATGTGCATTAGAAGATAATTAAATTTGATCTCAAATAAACCCAGGCATAGTTTTCCGTGCAATCGCTCGAACCTCCTGTTATCCGAGGGTTAATTATAAATAAACAAAATTAGAGAAACTTCAATACACTTCATTCTATTTTCCAATTACACACTTCCTTTTCCACGTTACTTAAATTCAATTGTTCGTTTGCCCGTGATTGGAATCGTGCAACACGTAGCAATGATTCCAAGAAAATTTTCCCCATTTGCCGTAGGTACATATGGTTTCACGAGAACGCATTGCATCTACAAAATTGTTTTCCCTGAATGCACAGTTTCCCCTTTCGCGCGGACAAATGGTTTCCATTCGATAATTAGGTAACTAGCACGGAGAAGTTTCGAATGGAACGCGCAACAAGGTGTCGCGTTCTTCTGATCTCGGCTAAGAAAAGAAAAAAACAAAGCGAGAAATAGAGCAGCGAGGGTAGGTACGTGACACGGTATACGTGCTCTCGTTCTCGACGTAGAAAGTTTTCCAGCCGGTGGAGTCCCGCAAGATTCCCGCCCCGTAATTGAATCTTTCCGGGCACGGAATTCAAACTCGTTTTCAGCGCGCCACGAACCGCAAACCGATTTACGGGACTCTCTTGGTGCGTTACCGTGGTTAAATACGCGTGCGGATGTTGAAAATGATCGTGACCGAAGGCTTTGTACTAGAGCTCTGCTAGATAATTTTCCTTCAAAACTTACTAGCCTGAATTTCAATAAAACTAAATGAGTGTATACTACATGTATTCTTTATTCTGTTCGACGGAACAAGAAACTTTTGGTTTTTCCATTTGGCACGGTTTATGAAAGAAAGTTCACTTTTAAGTTTTTAGCTTGTCGTTTAATTGTTCGTATATTTCTCGTTGATTAGTTTTATTAATCTAAGATAGAAATGTTGAACCGACCCGTTTCCCTATGGGGAATAATTAATCTCTTGCCTTATTATTGCGAGTTACACAAAAGTGAGCTCTGTCTGTAATAAATCTTCATTTGAACATTAACGTTAGGTTTTATTTACAAATCTGGAGGTTATTAAATTGAAAGAGTACTAATCTTTTTTCATCCAATGTATTACTCTCAGGCGACAGACGGCTTGAATCATCGCGTGGGAGAAAATGTTTGGGTCAGTTTGATTTAAGAATAGATACGTTCTAAAGCACATTCTAGATAACTCTATTTTTTCTTAGATTTTCGTAGATCTTCCTTTATGTTTGTTTATTATTTCCTTAAGAATATAAGTGTTCTATTTTTTTTTTTTTTTTTAATTTTTGGGTCCGAGTAGACCCAGGTATCACAATTGAGAATTGAAGCGACGATAGCTTAGCATTAAGAGAGATAACCATTGAAAAATCCTAAGGCAAGGGGATTCACGGATATGTGTTCATATTAGAATAAGTAAAAAGTTTACATTCGACAAATGTAATATGTATGTATTGTAGGCAAAAGATAATAAATTTTTTTGACCCACGAGTACAGTCTTTTTCAACTTTGTTAAACCTTAATTACTTGTAATTAAAGTGACAAGTTTAATTAAATGAGAGAAAAAGTTTTCTTCTAATTATATGGACAATGTTTGCATAAATTTTTGCACATCTAAGAAATTAAATAAAGTGCAAAATTTCAACGTGTAGTGAGTACTGTACGTATTTGTATACTTTCAATGTTTAAATTGGCTTGTATGATGCATAACGTGACAGTAATTTTCGACTCGTCATGCTGAAAACGTTGAAAGCACAGCAGTTTCCCAGAGCTTTGTTGTCGATAGTGTTGTCGATAAATCGCATTGTTGTGTGTTAGTTGTGGTCAGTTTGATGCATCAATATAAAGGTTGCAAAGTGCATTTAGAACATGGGAAAATACAGGGCGCTACGGAATGGTTGATAAATTATTTGAACGGTTATTTTTAAATTATTGCTTACTGTTTCTTTTAAACGATTGTTCAATAAAATTCAATATCGATGTTTAACTTTAATATTTGAAGAAATTTGAATGTTATTAAATAGAACAGTTCAAATATATACGCAATATTATTCTTTTAAATGAATTGGAATAGTTCTGTATAATTTGGTAAATATTTTTTAAGAGAACCGCTTGTGTGAGTTGAGAAACTTTCGAAAGTTGAAAATTAAAAAAAATTTTTAAAAGATCAATAAAGTATCTAGGTGGGTCTAACACTTTCGCCTGAGGATCATATTTTACTCATCGAGACGATCCAAGTTTATAGACAGTGGTAGTAGAAAAGCTTAGACCAGCTTTTTACAACACTGTGCTTCTTTCATGGGTATAGAGCATCACTCGGAAAAACTCATTCAATTAAATGCTGACAGACGAGTTTGTAACTTTTACGTGTTTATAACTATAAAGTTAATTTTTAGGATATATTTAAGATTTGTTTAAATTTTATTGTGATATAGACATTTATGCAAATTAATTTGCACCCGTATCGAACTGTTATAATCTCGAGTAAAAATTATGAAAGGCTTAAATTAATTTATGATTTTAAATATACCGTAAAATCATAAATTGAAAGGATTTACTATTTAATGTGCAGAGTAAAAATATTTGTATGTCGGATTATGTTTAAATTATAATGTGATCGTTTATGTATAAAACAATTTTATCCTTCTTTATTTTAACCAGATACTTATATTTATAGCTGGATATATTTAATAATTTATGAACATTGAATTATAGTTAATAGTAGCTAAAATAATATGTGATTATCCTATTATAAATTATTCGGACTTCATATACGCTAGGATAATCTAACCCGATTTAGCTGATGGAACCAAATTTTCTAAAATTATCTATAATACAACCAAAACAATTTAATGGAAAATTTAATATGATAATATAGTAAATAATACCAAAATAACGAATAATCATTTATCGTTATTATTATTATTCATAACGAATGATCATTCTAAATAAACTTGCTTTGTACGTAAATAATTTAGTAAAAATATTAAGCAATAAATTTAAACATATTCTCTAACATATAAACAAATTTTAATTTGTATCCTGTGTACCATACGTTGAGCAAAATTGCATCTGTTTTACGTTTCCATCTACGTAATAACCAGATAATCTTCAACACCATTAATTCACCGCCTAAGACACAACCAACTTCTATGCCACAAAATTCGAACGTCACACGCTTCAGCAGGCATCACACGCCGAAACAATCAATCAGAAGTAACAATAGAAAACGACTACGAAGGCGACGCCTCTCTCGTCTAATTACCCTCTCTCGTCAATGAACAGAGCACTGCAAGTGCTCAAGCTTTCAGGTGAATGCCGTGAGTTCTCAGGCGAACTATCGAACGATCCTGAGAATCGAGAGAGCTCGCGGTCGTGGTTCCTTGCCAGAGGAACGTGTTCTAACCAGGGAAAGTTCTCAAGTATAAATCGCCGATTTGCATAAAATTTACGCATAATGCTATTAAATATAAAAAGGATATGGAAACAGTTATTGTAGTTGTTAGGGAAAAGAAGATAGTATTCTGAAAGCGTCAACATGTTTTGGTGCCTTTCATTTTTCATATTGCAAATAACAATCAACTTTAAATTTATCTACATTTTTAACATATTTTTAAATATTTCATTCTGAAAATATGCAGGTTTTACCTTTCATTTCGATTATTTTACGAGTGCGCTCATATTTAGAACACACTTCTAAAAATAAAGATTTTCTCCTTTATTTTAAATATATAATTTGCAACATACATTATTTTTGTTTAACTTATTTTGATTTCATATCATGTAGTAAACATGTTGTTCATGTATACTCAATTGTTGTCTCTTAAACATCATCAATAGATTTGATAATAAATCCTGAAATAAAAATGCTAGCTCATATTTAGACTATTTCTTTTACATTTCTAATAAATATTTAACCTCAGACTCTAACTTGATCAAATACATTGCAATGGACTAATCAATTTCAAGTTGACTCCAGCTCACTTGAATTACTGTTTCGACATTTGGATTGCGTGAAGTTTGACACTTGACTGCATTTACGTCTTTACTATATCGGTTCCAGCGACTATACATCTTTCGCTAAGAGTTGACAACGATAAAGCCATGCTAGAGAATCGTCTTATTGTGCGTTCGCGGCCTCGCTATCGACCGAGGAGCTTTACCGCGACTGCTTGCCTCGCCGCGCCCTAATTGAACGCGTGCTCCTTCGACGAATAACCGTATGGCGAACAGTGATTGATATCCTACGCGAAGCAAGAGTTTTCCGCGTCTTTCCGCAAGAGAACAGCACGACGTGGTTGCAAGGATCCACTAGATCAATCGGATAGGTCATTTCTATAGGTATAAGGAAGCAAGATGAGAAATGATTTCTATATCTCTTCTTGCATATTTCTTTCTTACTTGCATTGTCAATGTAGCAATTGATGAAGGTTTGAAGAAAAGTCTATGTTGATGATGGTATTTTATGGAATATTGAATCTGACTATTGAGCGAATATGGAAATTGTATAAAATATACATTCTGTTTGGATGTTTTACGACCACTATACTATCCTCCTTACTTAAAATATCTTATCTACCAGTTTTTCATTTTTCAGGATATTTGAAACTGTTTGAAGCTCCATATATTTTTCTTTTTTTATACAAATTTGTAATGTCTTGTATGTTTTGTTGAACTCCAGAAATGATTCAATTTATGTATCCTAACTGTTTTATAGGTAATTTTGCTAGTTTCTATCTCATGCTTCTGAGATATTCGAAAACGTTAGTTAGGACAATTAAGCTAAACAAGGGAATGTATACCTTTACAGAAAGAACAATTACTTTTAAAAAGGTTTAATCTAGAGTTTGAACGTTTGTAAGATTAGTAGCCTTAAGAACATGTGATTTTGTGTTTGTGTATAATTGGAGTTGAAGGAATCTAGTAATGCAAGTTTAAAGTAAAATGGTTTCAAAGGTTACAAAATATAAAAAATTAACATTCTAAAACTTTGTGATATTCTTTCGTGTCCCATACAATACTGAATCCACTCTGAACGAGCTCACATTTCTGAACATCTTCAAACTTTTCTTTTGTTTTCTCCGTGCAGTGGCTAAGATGAAACACATTAATACGCAAAAGTCTTGTTTTGTTGGCGAAACTAAGATTCTAATATACACTTTCGACAAACCTGAAACCTTTCTATACGGTAATAACTGTTGCTATAGATCAAATGATAAACCGTTGGACCAGCAAACGCTCGTTTCTCTCAGGTGTATCGATGAAATCGATTGATCAAGATGTTTCGCAAGATATTTAAGAACGGGTCCGAACAGTTCTCTTGTTTAGTCTCAGTCTATCTGTTTTCTTTCAGTCTTGTTTTAGATAAAAGACTTCTCCGGTATTTCGCGAGGCACACCCTTTCAGAGCGTCTATTCACGGGAGGATAAAAATCGCTAAAGCGATGGGTAGAGAAGGTGGAAGAGAAAGAGGAGAGAGGAAGGAGTGGTGGTGCCGACACCGTGCATTTTTGCATATCGCGTTTATGCTCCTCGGGGAACGATATTTTCGGTTCTCATCGTGCTTCGAATTTGATGAAAATAAATGATCGATCCGAAATCGAGGCTTCACCGCCACGCGATAAAAAGAACAGCCCGAAGTGCATTTTTTTATTTTTGTCCAAGTTTCTGGTTAATGGAGCTGTGAATTTTCTTTCGATTTTTCTTCACGGTGCGTGGTTTAGGTATGCTGTCGTTTTCTTTTTTAAATAAATTTATTCAAACTTCAATCATTTGCTGATCATTCGTGATTTATATAACAGGAGGATGGAGTAACAGAATATTGATGTATGCGGTGATGGTGGAGACAAGTAGAAATAAATGATGCTTCCCTCAGAATTATTCGAATGTATGAATATCTATGGAAAGTAGATTAAAGCTTCTGAAGATAAAATATACTAACATTTGTTAATACGTTTGTTGTCCATCTAAAAATCGAAAAGCCTCACCAAATCATAGTTTAATGTGAAGCTTTAGACATACAAAAGAATGTCTGGTATACTGAACACTATCATAGAATCAGCAAGAGCACAAAATTGTTTTTTTCTTTAAATTTGATATATTTATATTATTTTTATTCATACAAAAATAGAATTCTCGTACCGAGTAAAAATTATTTGATACAATGATGTTTAATTGTTTAATTGACAATTGCATGTACAAGAAATCCCCTGTAACGTAATTTATAAAAGACACTATATACGTAAATCACTACCCTTCTTCCAGTGTTGTATTGAGTAAACCTTGATTTATCGTTAAGTATACCACCTTCGTTCACTTAAGAAACATCCCCTGCTTTCATTCGAAATTAGCACGCTCTAACCATTAAAAGAGACCTTCGCTTTCTTCATCTGAACTTAACTCCAGCTAACCACAAAGACGGTGAAATAATCGAGCAGCTACTTGAATTTTAATTTCAAAATAGCTTCCCGTAGAATAAGGAAAATTCATTAAGTTATTTATTCGGAGTAAAATTTTTCTTTTGTTTATTTTGCTTCACTGGGATTTTTGAAAACAGCCTATTACAGTTATTTTTAATGATACTGCTGATAAAACGAAGCTACTATTCTGATTGTATTTCTGAATAATATTGTTTTGACTTTATGCACTGTTACTGTATTTAAAATCCGTTTAGGTTAGTTGAAATTTTGCTCATTTTATTATTTTGCATCTGTAGAAAAGAGATTAATATGAAAAAAATAAAAATTGAAAGCATGTTTATTATTTAATTATTTTGTATCTGTGAGAAAAATATTACTATAAGACAAATATTATTGGAAGAAGAAAGACTTTTACATATTTTGGATATTAGAAAAGGGTAATTGGTCTTTATTTAACAGAATAGTTTTATTCTACTTTGAAAAAATGGAATACAATTATTATGTTCAATACTTGAATCTTATAAATCTGCATATACAGTATACAAGATAACATACACACATATGTACATCAAAATGGATCTTGTTAAACTTCAAGATAAAACGATGACAGAAAATTTCGCGAAACAATTTTGAAAATAAAATAAAAAACAAGAAACAAGGAAAAAATCACAAATTTCAGAAAACAGAAAAAACTTGAATGTTGTCTTTTTCCTTTTACTTTGCTATTACATTTAGCTTTTAATACACTAAAATCCCTCCAAAACAATAAATCGCTTTTCATTTACACCCGCTGTTAAAAACATTTTTCACAACTGAGCAAGCAAATGCCCGGAATTCTTTACACTTCACACTGCCAATCGCCGAAAAACGCAAATCATTAACGCTTGAACAAAAGTGCATGGAAGTCAACCTGTTCGTAAAAAAGAAGAAGAAAAAAGAGAGTTCGCCTTGTGAGAACTTATTCACCGTTCATTTTCTCTGACGTCAATAATGCTTCAGCTTTATGAATTAAGTTCCGCCTAACGAGCACGTGGACACAACGTTAAATCTCTGCGCATACACATATGTAGGTCCCTAACTACATAAAAGTGGAGGCCTCGAACGTATTGACTCTGGAAATTCGATGTATTGACCTGGCTGATACGCTTCGATAAAACTGCCCCCGACAAACACATTCTCGAGTACCGTGAAACCTGGTTATGTTCAGTTGCCTCTACCGGCAGCTTCTCAATTAAGATTTTATTATCTGGCTCATAAGAGCCAAGAACCGTGGTAATTCGACGATCGCGGCCACTTGGTCGAAACGACTTGCGAGACAGCCGTTTGGAAAAACCTTAGTCCAGCCATCTTCTAATTAAAGGGATACTTTCGAGCTGCCGATAGCCACGAATGAAATAAAAAGAATAGAAGAGTGGAGAACAAAGAAGTGAGGAAACTAAAGATTGAACGGACGAAAATGGTGGATATTGGAGATAAAAGAGGAGAGGACGAAGTTGGGGGAGGGGGGTGCACTAGTGGAAAGAGGAAAATACTATATCGAGTTTAAGATTCCGTAAAGTCCGGTAGAGCGAGGACTTTCTGGCCGGAAGAAGCTCGCGGAAAATCTTTCCTACTTTTAACTGGATTAAACGGAAGTTCCCCTGACCCTCATTCGTGCTTCCGGAGACAGTGGTGACACGGAAAAACGCAGGAATGGTATGGAGTCACCGACAAAGGGCAGAGTTGCGTGCAATCGAATCAAAGTACAATGACAGCTGCACAATATTTACAGATTTTGCAGCAGCATGCAGTACCGTCCAGAAAACGATTAATTTGTAACAAATTTGACTTCCAACATGATAATGACTTCAAGCATACTGTCCGAATTGTAAATAAACTATTTAAAAGTTTTAGAAAAAACTATTTAAAGGTTTAGAGGACAGTGAAACATTAAAAGTTACAAACTCGCTACCTCAAAGTCCTGATTTAAATATTATCGAATATGTTTGGGATAATTGGAACAGAGCACGAAGAAAAGTGTACCAAAAAACGTAGATGAACTGTTCGAAATATTACGAACAGAATGACAAAAAGTTTGAATTGAAATTATTAAAAAATTATACGAAAACTGTACAAACAGAATCGACGTTATCATTAAGGTAACAGAAAGCTACGCGGAATATTAAAGTTTGTACTAAATTTATGACATTTTTTATAATTTTTAACAGCACATTGTACAATAATATTAGTATAATAAAGTATGTACTTAACCTAGATTTGTGTACGTTCTTTAAAATATTGTGTACCTTTTAAAATTTGTAATATAATGTAGGTGGATAAGATTTTTTCTACAGTATTGCATAGGTATAACGGGTGAGTTCAAAGAGGAACTGTCACGACAAAACCGATTTTGTTGCGGTGTATCATGTATTGTGACAGTAGATTCGTTTACGGTGGATCTTTGTATTTTCACGGGTCTGGTATATTAATGGCGATTAGAGTGAAAGGAACATTGATCAAAGTTGGTTGTTGTATTCTATTTGCGATGTATTCCCAATGCATTGGCGGATTTTTCGAGGGGAGGAAGGTCGAAGGAGATGACTCGGTGTGTTCGTCAGAGTGCAAAATGCACACTTGGCGTTTGCTATAATTTTTGCAGGGCATAAAAAGTGTTGGGATGGTGGAAATTCAGTGAAACAGGGAATTAAATGATTCAAATTCTTCGCATTATATTTTTAGATAATAAAGAGCTTTGATGGAGGAATTTTTTGGTTTCATTGCCACACAAAAAGTTGTATTATATTGGACAAGTGTAAAAGTTTTGGAACGACATTTCCGGCCAACTTAGAGTTTTCTTTCTCACCAGAATGAGGTCCCTTTAGAATGGCTGCACGATGAATGATGATTTCTGTACATTTTTCTGCGTTTCAATGTCTATTTGATTAGATTTTAAGTCAATAATGCTTTTTTGTTAGTATACAATGGCGTTGGTCTTTAAACGATATTTTGTTGAAACGAAAATAAATAAAAAATCCTTGAAGGGTTTCTTCATTTACAGTTTCTTCTCCATCTATACATGAGACATATTTTTGAAGATGTGAGCCATGCTACTATCTCCTTTAAATTCGCGTAACATACTGTGAGATGTATATGAGTACTATTGATGTGAATTTCTGATGTAAAAGAAACAGAAAATCGTTATGTCTTTTATTTTTTTTATTAAAATAGAACTTTACAATGTTTTTAATATACTATTGCCAGGGAACATTGTCCATCACATTTTCTTTTAAAGATTAATACATTAACAAATATTTGATTGAAATGAATTCATTTTGTTGATTTTTCATTTTATGGTCGTCTCTGAATGGAAAAATTCTGTCAGTTTTTGTATTATTTAATGAATTATGGTGGGTAAAAAGTTAGCATAATTCTGTACAATAATGTTAAAAGTTCTACTTTAATAATAAGTATAAAAAACAGTGATTTTCTTTTTTTTTTACATCAGAAATTCACATCAATAGTACTCATGAACTATTATGAATGAATAGTATTAATAATATACTATTCTCTGAGAATAGTATGTTAAAAACGATGCAAACTTTCTCCTTACACGATTTTCCCTCCAATTTTTACGCACACGAGTGCACCACTAGAAATTCCGAGTAAATTTCCACTTGGAAATGAAACTTTCTCGATATTTCCTCCAGCTTTCTCAAATTCCAGTAAATTTGCAGATGCAACATTGACGAATGTTTGAACATATATACGTAAAATCTAGACAAGTTGAAAGATGCGATCAATGAGTTGCATGAAAGAAAGAAAGTTCTCAATTCAAGCAGTGTTTTATAAGCAGAAGTTTACTTTGTTACTTCCTGGTGAATAGTTTTGTCCCGAGTTTCGTATTAGCCGAGCGAATAATAATTTTTTTTTTATCAAGCTACGAAGGGTTGCTTGGTGAATTAAAGATCAACCAGGTTGAAAGCCTCGGCAAACGTTAACGAGAATTTAAAACGGGCCATCCCTAGTGTCGTCTGCTAGAAGTTTCAACGCCGACCGGGGACGATCTGTAAACTCAATCGCCGAAGAGAAAATAGCAATTTCAAGTAGGCAGCCGCTTCGTGTTCCACTGGAGTGGTCCACTCGAGGGTATTCGAACGTAGCCCCGGATACGAGCGGTTTTTCGATTTAAAAAGCGAGAACCAGTCGGTCATTCAGAGGGACTCGGTCGCAAAAAAGAAGATCTTGAAATTATAGAATCAATGTGCTCCAAATGAACGTGAAAAAAAAAGAAAAAAGAAAAGAAAGTGTGTCATTAAAGAAGGAATGTCGTTCGAAAGAGGAGATGAACAACGTTTCTCAATCATGAGCCTTGGTATCCATCGAGAATCCTCAATTTAAGAGACAATCAGACCGAACGAGCACGACGCAACGATTTCGTTGTGTTTCCCTCCCCCTATGATTATGTCCCGTCGAAACAAAGGGGAATAAAGGAAGTGCGCAATCTCGTTCACAGCCGAGGAATTGCAAATTCTTGTATAAATACGTCCCGACGCGCTATAAAATCAACGTGCGCGCCCCTTGGCGTGTTCCACTTCTCCACTTTCAGACGATGCTTGGGGCGCAGCCTTCACGAAAATCTGAACCCACCATCAACGTTAAACTTTCGGTGCAACTGTCGTTTCGAACTGCCTCCGCGTGTGGGTGAAGTTGATTAGCTCTGCGATACCGACCTCCTGATAGTAAATTTCAAGCTACACGTTTGGGGAATTTACGCCTTGCTTGTATAATCAATAACGATTATTTTCCAATGAGGTGTTTACCGTCTGGCGACTGATTCGTCGATCAGATTCGAATTCCTTTTCGTGGATTTTTAGAATTTTAAAGATAGTATAAATTACAGATGATCATATATCATGGTGAATGTATTGTAAAATTAATAAGTATACATTTAATACACATCTTAAGCAATTGATTCATACGATGACGTGTGCATAATAATAAAAAGTAATTAATTGAATGTTTATTTTTATTTTCGACGTTTCGGGATTTTGATTAAAAAGTTCTCGTACTTTCAATATTTATTTAAATTCATTTGATATTCTTTAAATTGGGAAATTTTACAATTTCTACGAAATGTTAGGTAGTTCATAAAACAGATGTTATACACGACGAATAATTTCGACAAGCGTTTTAAGGCACTTGCATGTTTCAATCGGATATGTAACAGAATTCACGAGAACTCAATTTGCATTCGTTTTAGAATAGGCATTTAAGTTGCGTTAAGTTTAAAAGTTGCACACCGGCACGATGCTACTTGAAGAGATTTTCGGGATTATTGTTCATTGAAATATCACTCTATTTCAGAGTTTATTCTAACTATCACTCTAGACTATTGTGTTAAGGATAAAGTATGCCTGATAAGGATCATGCTCGAACAAAGTTGGATCCATAAAAATCGATAACTTCATAAACAATTAAATAAAAGGATATTTAATAATTAAATGGTTATTTCGACTCAATTGATTCTATTCAATCTTTAAATTTAAATATATAAATAAATATATAATAAATCATACCTTGCCGGTTTGTAATTTCATATACTGCATAAAAGATTTTATTTACGATCTAGGCCTGTATATATAATGTTCGTTTACTTTCCTCAGACGAAATTATAAGTATCAACTTTTCGAAAAGTCAGGCTAATTAACTAACAAGCTAGTTGCATCTCGTACCTTGTTAGTTCGCTATTTAGTCTCGTGACAAGTGTACCAAAGTGTATCAAGTTCAATAGCAACTCATTCATTAAACAGTGCTGCTTTCAGTGAAATACGCGACTGATAATATTACCACAGGGGTTCTGCAATCAATAATAGAAACAATGAGGCGAAACTCCCAGCCGGAGTACTTCGAGCACAAGAAGTGTAGAGTGTACAGAAGAGTACACTCCCCTGTCGTTATATTGTTTCCGCTATATTTTGAAAATGGGAAAAGTTTGATTACGTTCCTTGTTATTAATTTCCTCTTAATTTACAGAAGTTGCAAATGTCATTTGCTGCGTTATTTCGTGAAAGTAGAGTACGTTCTCGAGAAAAGAAACAACATTGGGAGGCTATCGTGTTTATTAAATATGAAGAACATGGATGAATGAAGAAGAACATTCGTCAGTATGACACTTTAATTACTTCTCGATTAACTGGTTTATAAAATGCAGGGTTTATATTAATGCATCTTTTAGAAAGGTTATAATTATTAATTATCTGTCAGGAAATTTCATCAATTACTCTAGATATTCATGAATTATGATTGATGATTCTGATAGGATCTCTTCTTTCTAAAATATTTAAAATTCTTTTATCCTGAGCATCCACTATCTGGATAATTAACACGAGAGTACTAATTGTTTAAATATTGGTTTATACTTTTCATTGAAGTATAATATAACTCACAAGTATATTATATTAATTTTAACAATTATAAAGTGTATTATGGATTCGAGTTTGTAGAAATTGTATCGAATAATAGCTCACGTAATTCGAAAAATAAAGTCAAGGGTGTAATATTGGAAATTTAGTGATCGATATTATGAAACTTTGGTAATCAAAATGTTGTTCGATGTTGTTGTTTTGCAAAAGAGCTCAGGGCATTAAACTAATGGTAAAACTTTAGATATTGACTACAAGGCATATGGGATATGATAGAGATGAAGCTGAAGTAGAAATTGTTGGAATCTGATGTAAATTACACTGGATTTGTAGAATTTGACGTAATTCATAGTGCATGAACTTGATAATATCGAACACGATATTAATTAAGTAAACTTATAGTATTCACATAACAGATTATGGCTATTTTGAAACTTTTGTCGAAAAAATTAAAAAACTTTTGAACTTCAAACAAATTGCTTGATTTGGAAAACTTAAATATTTCAAAAAGAAAAAAGGGAGAAAGTACTCGAAAGAACAAGTAATTCAGGACTTAAATATTTTTAAGCAAAATATGAGTAAAATAGTTTGAAATTCTAACTGTTCAAAAATTTCGGAATCTATAATTTAATTGGTTCGAAGATTAAGTGATTTCACGAATTCGAGGAAGACATGTGGCCCACAGAATCCAGCTGTCCAAAGTCCGTGAATCTCAAACAATTTCAGAATTCTAGAGAATTCTGAGTAGATTATCTGATCTCTACTGCTTTAGTAATTTTGAAACTCTCACAGGCCTTCCATCAGAATTTCCTTTTTTAATGTTCTTTATTTATTTATTTATTTGGTGTTTTTATCAATTTAGCAAAGTAATATTTTATTTCCAGTGTAATATGTTTAACATTATATTTACGGGACACGTCAATCTGACGCATTTGGAATTTCATAAGCGGAATTTATTTACTGTTATTAACGGTAATATGAAATGATACGAAAATATATTCGAATTTATAAGTAAGTTAATGATATGTAATTAAATTGCTTCTAATAAATCGTTTTCTTGAAGCAAACATTCAGTTTCTCGTTTACTCAAGAAAAGCCTGTAAACCTAGTGTTAAGAGTGTCTACTATGCTGTAGTACGTTCTCTACGATTTCACAATTTTGATACTGTCTGCACCAAATTCGACAAGTTTAGAGTGATCAGTATTGGATCTCACCTGAAATCCCTTGCGTTTGCTCTAACGTGACGAGAGTTTCCAATATCATGTTGTTCTAAACTAAGACTATCAATATTAAGTTTCATTTCTCCAATTTCTTCCCTGTTGAATCCTACGAATTTCCGGGATCAAATAAATGATCATATGATCCGTTTTGAAAACGACTTGTTTCCGCATTGAATACGGCTAAGTAAAATGATTTATGATAAATGGTTTATACTTGTGGTATGTTCACTTTGGCATATTTAATTTATCGAAACGTAGATAATTTATGAAGCACTTGAAATATAACATAAAGCTTGTAGAACGTGGTAGAAAATTGAACATTTAAATTTCATAATAAGGAAATAGCGGAAATTTATCTAAGAATTGATCTGAATACTTAGAACTATTAACGTCGATACCGTTAATAATTCTTCTGTCCAAATTTCACACCTTGCAATATCGGAATTTTTACTTTTAATAAAGTTCGATATATTCTATCACAATGAATGATCAAATAATCACTTATTTAAAGCTTAAATAAGAGTAGAATTGAAAATACACTTAAAATGAAACCTATTTTTGTTATGAAAAGTATTGTTACGTTTTTAATGAAATGTAGTAAAGGTTTTTTAAACTTCTACGATTTATTAAAAATTTCTTAAACTACATATATTGATATTTCGTTACTCCATACGTTGCATTTATAATTCGTTGAAGATGTCTTTATTTTTTCTACAGTTTTTTTTTGTTTCTGCATCATGATGTCATACTGATACAAGTTTCTCGATTAGTTGTTGCTAATTAGTTATCACTTCCGATTCAACTGGATTGCTTTAATAATTCTCATAGGTTTTCTGTTGAATTTATATTGGGTAAATTGTCAGGATAAAACTTGAATCTTTTTTAGCTGGTTAAGCTGTAAAAATACAGTCAAACTATCTATTTATATATTAACCGTTTGAGTGCCACGGACCTTTAAAAAAATTCAGTCGAAGAATGCCAAGCGGCGCGATCGCGCTTCTTTCGTCTTTTCTTTCCTTTACTCGTTTACGTTACTTTGAATTTTTAATAAATGAAAAAATTCTTTTTAACAACAGCTCGAAACTTATGAAAGCATGGATTTTAATTTAGTTGAACATCCATAAATGGTAACAGTAAAAACACTCATTGACAAAGTTCAGAAATGTAGTTAGTTCGATTCTACAGACCTATTAGCTGGCACTTTTGGGCACTGAACAGGAGAAGCGCGATCGCGCCGTTTGGCACTCAAACGGTTAACAACAAAGAAAGGTATATTTCACTGTTATTAAAATCATAATACCATCAAAAACAAAATATTGAATTTATTCATGTGATCATAATAATTTGGCCCCTCCTGTTCCCCCGCTGTTTCATTATATCCCATATTTCTGAATATTCTTCTACCTCATTGTAGAATATTTAGTAATTGCATGTGTATTTCTATGTCCCCCATATATGTCCAATATCATTATTGGATTCAATTCTTTTCTTGCTAGTAGACATGGAATATCATCAAAGATAACTTTGTTAAATTTACATCTAAAAATATTTCTCACTAGGCATGTTTCTTACTCACGGAAGCAGATTATTATCTATTGTGAATTTCACACCTTACACCATCTAGATACACTTCACTTATCATTTAACCTCTTCAGGGACGATTTTTCTAGGATTAAAAAAAAACATCTAATTTTTGTATGTAGTTATATTTGAATCCTTTGCATTCCAAGTACGTTTTTCATATGAACGATATCTTCGACTTCAGCACACTTTTGCAATGATTTTATTTTGAAACGAAAAACTGATATATATTTATGAATTTATTTATGTACTACTATATATTATAATATGTTTATTTATTTTGTCAATTCACTTTATTTTAATATAAATAAGACTTGTATGAAGTAATGATTCATGTTAGAAACGTCGCCATAACAGCGCTTATAGAACGCAAAGGGTTAATAATTTCAAATCTATAGCAACTTCAAACAACTTTCCTATCAATATAATAATATCTTTTTAAAATATTAGAATTAAAAAAAAAAAAAAAGAATTAACGTACGTATACGTGTCAATATCCTCGAAGAGGTTAATGAAATTTCATATATTATATTATTTATTATTTCGTTGTATCTTATACTTTTTAACATTTGACTAATAATTAGTCATTTTTCACATTGGAAGAAGCAGAACATTACCTAGAACAGTGACGTTAGTGACGAGCATTCTCGGGGGGTGCGTGTTCACCTGACAGACGTACAGTCCACGATCCTCCCTGCGCACCCCAGCGATTGCCAGCCTCCAGTTGTTTGGATATTGGAAGCTAACGCTGTACCTGGGATCGGAAATGTGAGTGGTATTACCCAGAGTTAAAAGGGATGCCCAGTCGGCGTTGCGGCGTAACCACATGACCTATAATTGTGACACAGATTCTACAGTCGTACGTGATTCTGTGGGAGGACTTGTGCGATTAGAATACAGGTAGGTTAAATCAGGGTGTATCATGGGACAATAATTATGTTATGTCGTGTTATGTATTTAAAACGATCGCTGTCAGTCAATGTATTCGATGTGTTTATGCCGCGTTACAGTTATACGATCGTGTTACCTTTAATTAACAACGAGCATACAGATTAATCTTTAATTTATATTATTTTTTATTTAATAAATAAAATTCTATGAACTTTTGAAAGAATTTATTGTAATATTCAGTTTTGATTAAGTTATCAACTAAATGTTGATATCGAGAACATGTTAATTGTAATATTGCACGAATATTGATGAATACTTATTTATATTGTAATTGTGAAATATTATGATAATGGATCCATCTATGTGTAATGGATATATTTATTTCTTTTATCAAAAAGAGTGGAATTATATAATTTATATGTTTTATTTGTTTAAATAATTCTAATGGTATATCATTCTTTTGAGAATTTCTTTGTTCCTATTTTAATTAACTTTCGGTATAATTTATTACTTATAGAACGATTTTGTAGAGGGGATATTGTGTGAATATTTAATATCAGATCGTCAGTATTCATACCTTCTTTCCAGAGAGCATTGCTACGCGACAATCAAGGAGAGCCGTCGCACCAAGATGTAACGCCACGTTCTGCGATCCATTGATACTCTGGCCTTCTGCATTTTCGAAGTAAGGGTCCCAATCTGTAACTCGGTGATGCCTCAACCGAGGGATTCGAAGAGGTGGCAGATTGGCAATTATTTCCTCTGTAACAAATTCATGAATACTTGATGAGCTTCTCATTTTGCTGATGTAAATTAGATGTTAACTAACAAAATTCTTATTTAGCTTAATTAAAATTACCATCAGTGTCACCGAAGCAAATCAATTTAAAATTTAAGCTAAATCTTTCTATTCCTTTATATTATATCTTTTACAATTTAAAATATACACAGTTACTATATTTTAATAAAAGTCAAAATTCTTATTTAGCTTCATTAAAATTACCATCATCGAACTAAATTAGCTTAAAATTTAAATCAAATCTTTCCATTCCTCTGTGTTCCATTTTTTACAACTTAAGCAATACACAATTATTATGTTTTAATAAAAACCAAAATTCTTATTTGGTTTTATTAAAATTACCATAAGTGTTACCGAATTAAATCAGTTTAAAATTTAAACCAAATTTGACCATTCTACACTTTTTACAACTTAAGAAATATATAATTATTGTATTTTAATAACAAATAAAATTCTTATGTGGTTTGATTAAAATTACCATCGATGTCGTCAAGCCTTATAGTACATCTTTTATAACTTAAGAAATACACAATTATTCTGTTTTAATAAATGACACAGTTATTTCCAGTCTTATGAATTAACATGAGGTAACATGAAAAATATAGGCCGTTTAGATACTCGGTGAGCGAAGAATACGTACTTTACCAGAGGAAGAAACTAGTCTAACAGTACCAAATATATTGCTCTTACAATTAGTTTTATTTAAATCAGTCTGCCACATATTCCTAGCATACCGATTATATCTTCCTAATGAAAGGAAAATCGTGGCATTGTTCTTGGGTTAGCGGGCATGTGGTACAAAATGGTTGAAAAATAAAACATCGATCCTAATTCCTCTAAAGGTACAATTTCGCGAAGATTTTCCTGTAAGCTGTAGACATCCGTCTTGCATGGCGGCGTTGTAATAGGATTCTCACGGACGCGTCAAGCTTGTATAGGGAAACGCGAAAAATGCGAGCACGGCGTTCAAGTAAATTGCACTCTCATTCCATGAATCATTCCGCGATCGTTGATTTATCAGCTTGAACGTCGTTTGCTAACAACACTATTTGCTGCGACGTAAATCACAAGAACACTTTATTAAAGCTTTATTAAAATACACTGTTTGATTTATGATAGCCAAGGAGGTTTCTAATAAAACAATAGATCAATCTGAACAAATTGACTTGTACGATTTTCGAAATTCTACGAATCTGTGCCAGTTGATCTGTCAGGTATTTTAATTCTTTTTCTTCTTTTAATAATAAACGAATTGGTTTTTTTTCGTTTTTTAGAAATTCATATCATGTACGAATTTTCATTCTTTGATTAAGAAGAATGTATTGCACTAACATTTGGTCGAAAGATTTATTTTTAATATTTTAGTAAGGTTAAAGATTCTGAAAAGTATTACTCGTGATAAATTTAGAAATAATTATAAGCAATTTAATATCTACAGTAATCTTTTTTCATTGAAAATTCATGAAAATATTCGTTAAAATATTTATTTCTCTTCAAATTACTTAACAAATAACGTTTTGATCAATTAATGATTAATTGGTAATTAATAAACAACAATCAATTTTTGCACATTTTTCACGCTGGAGTGATTAAAGAATTTTTCAATTTATGTAGCAAGAATTTTATTTCTGTTGATAGAAATAAAAGAAAATGTGTAAATCTTCGAATTTTGCAATAAAGTGTAAGATTTAATTAATTTATATGTATTGTGATTAAATAGTTTTAAAGGATATTTTATCATTTGTCATTTAAATGACCAGAAATAATCAAATATAACTGTTGTTTTAACACAATGCAATTAAGTTTTATATTCATTTCCTAAATAATACGAGAATATGTTGAGCAAATTTACCTATAATATATTTCAATTGTTTGTGAAGCTAACAGAAACGAAAGATCCGATGATCAAGCACAACTGTACCGAGCAGTATCTCGTGATGTGGAAAAGTAAAATTCTTGGAACGTTTAAGATTGCTCATCGAACAGTTCGATGAGTTTTATTCACGGAGTTAAAGAATCATCACAGTTTGCGGGTTCTGGAACGTGAACAATTTATCGATATAACCACTAATCTAATGCATAAACAGCGTTCATTTTATACGTGTATACATAACCGCGTAAACTTTTATTTTTATTTATTAGGTTTTAATTTTCGATAGCTTATTCTGTCGATTAATCATATTTCATCTATATATTATCATGTTATTTATATGTTAACCCTCTATAATCTATGAAAAGAAAAATTACAACTGATTACAGTTTCAAATTTTTAAAATGAAATTACTATAAAATTACTGTAAGAAAATTGACTGAAGATAATGTAATAATACGACAATGTAATTGTATAGCAATAAATAAATAAAGTGAAACGTAGTATAAAATATAAATAAATGGATATGTTACTCAGGATAGTCATATTCAATTTTTCTCAATAACTATATGCGACTTGAAAGTTATATTTGTATTTTATATGTCTCATTTTAATTGTTTATTGATATATTACACAATTTTTGTATTATAACACTATTTTCAGTCAATTTACTTATAATAATTATTAATTCTTACCTTTCAATCTTTTGAAATATATTTTGTAATTAATTGCAATTCTTCTTCTCATAAACGAAGTGAAGTAGATTCAGGTTATAGATGTCTAATACATATTATATTTACCATACACACAAAGGTATTCAAAGAGTGTCAAAAAAAGATAACGTAAATTTAAGATACAAGATTTAAGATACAGCTGCAAATTATTATCAACGTAAATTAGGCTAATTATAATACCAATAAATTTCACCCTTCATCTGTTCATAGGAACCATTAAATTGCATCTACTAAATCAAACAATTAAATTCATTATCAATTTAAATCACCAGATACTGGTTGAACGAGGAATTCTCTGTAAGCAAGTCTTATAATTAATTCATTTCACTTGATAGGAATATTTCCTATCGTTTGAATCAACCCACTTCACCGTTACCCAAATTAAATTTCACTTCGAAGACTCAGCTAGCAAAGACATTTTCTCTGTGACCCCTCATTTTTTTTCTTCTTCTTTTCCTATCGCAATGGCGCAATTTCATTTCTTGTACTTTCGTTCAGGAACGCGACACCTTTGTGGCGAAGATCGAATCAACGTGTCGAACAATCGATTCGCGCTCGACAAGCTACGCTCGCCGCGGGAGAGGATTCGTTTCTTCGAGTATTCAGATGCGATCGCTTTCCACTGCGATGCGCCGCGAGTCGTTCGCTTAAAACGCGACAAAGCGGCGAAACCTCGAAATCCCAGAACAATCGCGCTGGTCTAAGAACGAGAGAAAACGTCAGTGTTGGTGAAATTTTTCTAGCTGTGAAAAAAGAAAAGGAATACAGACGATACGGGGGGGGGGGGAATGAAACGAAACGACGAGAGTAGATGTAATGAAGCGTGCAAAAGGGAGAAGAAAGGAAGCGAAGGAATTGTATCTTCTTCATTTTACTCGGCATATTTCTTTTCCTCTTTTTTCTTTTCTTTTTTTTGATTAATTATTTAATAATACCGTAATACTCTGAAACGATGAGCACTCGTTCCGAGTATTCGAGAATACTAAGTAATGGAAAGGGTATGAAGGAGGGGAGCTAAGATTGAAAATGGCCGGAAATAGGGTACATGAAGCGAAGAAGTTGAAGAAATCGGGAATTAGAGCTTCCTTACTTAACTTTCCGACCTTTTGCATCGGGGAACTTGCGCGTAAAGAGATTGTAGGTTATCAGCAAGACCAAACTTTACCACTATATATATATCCTTTTCCTTCTCTCTTATGCGCCAGATGTATGGGAACAAACGTTATTCCGTTTTAGATAATTTAGGTATCACTGTTTTACTAATCATTGAAGTTAAGCTGCGTTAACCGCAAACAACATGCAATTTAAGTAATTTCGGTTACACAGAATATACATATGCAAATGTGAGATGTGGAAACAGAGAATTAGTCAGTCATGAAGTCAACGAACGTGTAACTTTCGTCAAGCGTGTATACAGCTAACACTTGTATTGTAGTATACATATAGAGGGCTGAGAAAAGGTTAACTTCGTGAATTTTTTAAGAAAAAAGTAAAACATCTTTTTATTTCTTTCTTTCTCTGTTAGAAAGTAGATACATTATCTAACTTTTACAAAAATTTATATGAAGAAGTAACAAAAAGTATTCGTGCTATACCTATTTTTGTAGAAGACATTTTATTTTCACACGCTCTGCGGTGCCAAACAAGGCATTTTTATGGAATTCGTTTAAAACAGAGAAAGCGACAATTTTTTTAAAATATACAAGTAAAACAAATTTTTGTCGTAGCGATTTTTTAAATAATTCATTTTTAATAAACTAACGGCTATTTAAAGTATTAATTTTCTGCAAAATATCGTTTTCTAGCTTTAAAAGAAGAGATATGCATCGAAATAAAAATGTTCTACGTAAATGATTAGTTTCCTTATGTATAGAATAAACGTGTAGAATTTCAAGAGAATCAGTTCAGTCGTTTTCGAGATTTTTATAGTACACCTGCCGAAAGTGTAATTTCGAGAAAAATACGTTTAAAGTTTGACACACTGCTTAATCCTTTCCCTGTGGTAAATTTTAATACATGACATATGTGACAGATGGTAAATGTTCAACCATGGTCGCAAAACTTATTATTTCGACCATATAGTCTGAAAATTTAATTAATTAAATTAAGGAAGTGCGTAAAGGATAAAATTAAAGTGGAAATGCACCAGAATGTTGCAACAGTATAGTGTGAGCTTTAGGCGCCAACAGCAATGAAAGGATTAACAAGCATTGGAGAGCTCGGTTTTATTTGTTCATATTCTCAATTTTCGTCAAACAAAACTTGAAACTTCAAAGAGGCATTTTCAAGATGCCACGCTTTAAGAATATGTAAAAATTCAAAAATCGAAAATTTCAAAATTTCTAGATATACAGTCACTGTCATTAATATTTTAACATGGAATAACTTTTTTAAAATTGGACCAAACAATGTGAGATTTTTTTTTAGAAGTTAGACGGATTAATTTACTAGATCATGCGTAAAAAATATTTTAAAAAATTGCAATTAATCGGAATTGTGAAGAAAATAATGAAGTAATGTTTACAATTTTTTGTCTGAGCCTCTTATTAAAAAATTTAAAACATATTTTGTAGATTTTTGAAAATTTCATCGAAACCAGTTAATATTGTTACGAGCTGCAAACAGTTAAAAATGGCGAAAATTGAAATTTTTCATGACATTCGGATTATAATTACGATATATTTAACGATTCTCATATTTTTTAATGCCTGCTGCTCGTTTCTATATCGACAGATTTCGATGAAATTTTCACTATATATACAATTGACAAATCTGCGAAACATATTTTTTAAATTTTCATTACAGGCTTTGATAAAAAAGTTCTGAAAAACGACCATTACTATTTTCTTCTCTATTCCGACCAATTGTACTTTTTTCAAAACTTTTTTACACACCACCTAGTAAATTAATCCTTCTAACTCCTCAACAAAAAAAAGATTCACATTGTTTGATCCACTTAAAAAAAAGTTAGTCTGTTTTAAAGAGTATGCGAATATTAATAAGAGTGATTAAAATCTATTGCATTTTATTAAAATTTTACTTCAAGTAAAATTTATCTTCATTCCTTCTCTAATTCAACTTAAAATGCTTCTGCGAATGAAAAGGAAAAGGAAACTGAAAATAAAGGTGCTGTGATAGTGTAATAATATTATAGAATTATCGTGAAGAACTTTCACTTAAAAGAATAGATGAAATCTATAGCGTGAGTTATATGATTTTACTGGTCAACAGCATCAATACGAACATTCAATATAGAGGTTTAGTTATTTTGTTCCTTGGATAATTCCCAAGCCGCTGCTAAGAAAATATTATTGAGAGCTGGACTGAGTCAACATGTTACTTTTCGAACTCGTAACAGGTTTCTTGTGGAGAGCGTCGAGGTCAATCCCTGATCTTCTTTTCGTACCTCGAGGTCGAGATATCCAATACTCTCTTAGGTGCGCCTATAGACCAAGGTAGGAAGTCCATTTTCGGTCAAGGAAAAATTATAGAGAACAAGTTCGTTGGTTGAAAAGTGAAATTGAAAATATTTCTTCTGGCTGCTGTACAAAATTGAATTAGGTACCTTTCGAAAATGAATCTGCAATAATCCTTTCGGTTCAGTTAGCGGTTGTTTTTCTTTCCTTTTCAGTTTAGTTCTGAAAACTTTTAATCTGCAAGATATCGACATTTTCTGTATTGTTTCAGTATTAGTAGAATTATCACGAGAAAGGTTTAAAGTGTACTTGTGAAATAACGTATTCAATTCTTCTTTTCTTCGTGTTTGAGCGAGCACTTGGCTTCACTATCTCTTAATCTCCGTGGAATCTAAGATACTTTTTCGAAATTCTTTTCAACGACTGAAAGACATTTGTCTTCATTCCGTATTTAAGCTTTCCATTTAACTCCGGGAACACGAGAAATATTCAGCTTGTATTTGACAAAGTTCAGGATTATTTGTTCGCTCTTTTTACTTATTCTATGTAATTATTCATAACTTGACCTCAAATTGTAGAAAATTAAAATGAAGGATATAAATATGTAGTAGAATTATCATTTTAGTTTTAATATTTTCAATTTCGTAGAAAATATAATAGAAAATTTTCAAAAGGATTTTAGAATACAAATAACTCGTTATATTTCACGAAAGATATTTACTCTTGTATTAATTGTACATAGTATGAATTAATTCACCGTAACTTTCTTCAAACACACTGTGGTAATGAAATTTCCTTCGTCGTCTACTGTACATACATATAAAAATGTTCCTCAAAGACTACTATAATACAAAAGTCTTTAGATATTCATCTAAAGTTATTTAATTAAACATTAAATATTTTCTGTCATATATTCAGTAATACAAGAATAAAACGAAAGTATTAGAGGCAAAAGTGACGAAAGAGAAATAATTTTTTTTTTGTCAATATTTCTTAATTTTGGACACGTGTTATTTCCTTGATATTGTAGAATATTGATACTGTAGAATAATTTTGGTAGAATCAATTTCCTTTTAAATTTCGAAGATTTTGTTTCACCTTTAAGAGAGATTTTTGAAACATCTGCAAGAAACGTTCGCTCCAAGATTATCTGCTTGACAGATCCGAGCACTTGTACTTGCAAATCATACTTTTCTTTTTTATCGAAACACGCTTCACTATCTAGATTTATGAACGGTGATCTCAGAGGAATTCTGGGTTGCTGTTTACAGCCGTGCTATCTCCGTCATCGTTCTTGAAAAATGTTACCCAAAGAGTGGATAAGCATATAAATTTCTCTTTATATACGTCTACATGATTCAAGTAACATGTACGTATGTATATTCACGTAGAGTTTACAGAAACATGACCAAATTTCTCGTGAATAACTATATGTACACAACTATCTGCATTTGTAATCTAAATTAAACATTTTATTAGCAAAACGACAAGAGTTAGAAGTTTAAACTCTCTTATGAAAATTAGATGCCCTCCGACTGTATGTACATACGTACAGAAGTTTCGTTTCTGAAGTTACAATTTTATCATAAAGTTTATATGCTCGTACCAGGATTTTCTGTTTACAAATGAGGATTCTCAATTTGAAAAATAATTAGGTAATATTAAATTTAATGTTATCTATTTGGGCATCTATAGAGAACGTTTAATTTTAATCTATCTATGTAAACAATAAAGTAACATTTGGAAAGGAAATAGTAGAAAAAAGCGAATGTATTCAGACCTAAATTTGTGCTTTTTAAGTATCTTAAATGTCCTATATTAATCTAATCTTAAATATTATACAAAGGAAATGAAATGTCAGTTGACTATAGATAAAGAATTATACTTTACATTAGTTAAAAAATCTTCGATAATATTATCGATGAAACTGCTACAGCAGATCCTCGAATCTTTTAATCAATCCACTTGCAAACTGATAACTTGAAATTTCTTATTACTTATTTTTCGGATCTGAGATACACAGAAACAGAAATGAAATCTCCATCAAAAGTTGAATGACGTACACCTTTTCCCCTGAGTAGGAGAAGGAGGAGGAGGAGGCGGAGGTCAACAGACCGCGACGAGCATCTCGCGAGATCCATTGGCAATAAATTGTTTTGCCGTTGACTAGCGGATTTCAGATCGCAATTACAATTATCGGCTCTTTGTTCACGTGCATTTTTCCGGTAGGCTCGATATCTCGCGAGTGGCCCGCTTTGTTCCGCCTTCGGAGGAAATTACCCATCCGTTGTTGATCCGATTGTGCCTTGGTACTCTGGTTTAACGGAGTAAAGAACTAAATGTCTTCGGCAATGGGCGCACCTTTTGCCCTCATGCCCTCCATGGACCTTTCACTTTGTAGCTTGCTAAAGGAACTCGGTCGTTCGAACTTAAGGATTCGTTCAATGGTATATACTAACTTTTCTCTTTCTCACATATATAACTCGTAAGTATAAATTGTACAATGTTATCGAACACGTTGAATCAAATGAAGTGATCTTGCTAAGTATACATTTACCTACTTTAAAACAGAATAATTTTTTAGATTAGTTTGTCAAATGATGTGCATAAAATTTTTTGAGAAAATTACAATTTGTTGGAATTGCGAAGAAAATAATAAAGACCGCTTTTTACAATTTTTTGTATTTTATAATGAAAATTGAAACATGTGTTTTGTAGATTTATATCAATTATACACATGTTGATAGTTTCATCGAAATCGGTTAACGTCGTTATGAATTGAAAATGGTTAAAAATGGCGAAACTTGAAGTCCTTCACGACTTTAAACCTGCAACTCTAAGGTTTCTTATATCTTTCAATGTTTGTCGCTTGTTTCTATATTGACCGAAAAAATTCTAAAAGGTGATGTTAACTATTTTTTTCTGTTTTTTTGCGATTCCGATCAATTCTAATTTTTTCAACACTTTTTGTACACATCAATTTTCAAAAAGTTATTCTGTTTTAAAGGGTGTCCAAATATTAATGAGAGACATTGCATATGAACAGGAAGTAATGGTATTAGAAATATTTCAGGTTCTTAGGTTATGCTTAAAAGTACAACAGTTCCTTATTCGACAATAAGATTCTGTATATGGTACAATGTAAAGCTTATAAAAAATACTTATTAGAAAGAATGTGGAAAGTCACAGCCCTGGTCAAAAGAGTATCAGACACCTTTATTATTACAAGTTGCTACGACAACTGTTTATTTGAAACGTTTCTATTGTTCGTCAGCCTTTGTTGACCACTTCAAAAGAATTTTAAAACAGTTGACAATATTTGTAGTGGGTCATGAAATAACTGAGCGATCTATAGTGTACATTTTGTATTTTTTTTTCTCCTAAACGTTGTAGTCTGTTTGTTTTTCATTTTGCTCTTAATATTTGGAAAGTCAGAAACTTTTCCTTCAAATATGCCAAAAACAGTGATCTAAGTGATCATCGACACATCTAAATTTTTTTTTCTTATTTTCTTAAACAAGATGGAAGACAAAGAGGAATAACTGTGATTGCAATCATTAGGGCAAAAGGTGACCCAGAAAAGTATTGACGTAACGAAGAGAAAACGATCATTTTCATATTTGAATGGTTTCATTCCTTTCTAATATAAAAATATTTTTAAATAATTCATATTTGTATGAGGTGCCTAACACTTTTCGCCAAGACAGCATCTTCGTGGAGGAAAGAATAGAGAGGATAGAATTACACATGAAATTCATTCACAAAAGTTATTCAATTGCCATTGGCCCGGAATGAGTATTCCCGTATAAAAAATAAAAAAAAAGAGGGAAAGAAAACCAAGAGTAATTTTACAATCTCGCAAACTTATTTACTGTTTCTTTAAATGGATTTATCGGTGTCACGAAGGGTGGAATAACGATATGTTTAAGTTCGATTTTAAGCAGGCAATCAATCTTTGTTCAGGTACGTTTCTTTATATGTATAATGTGTGAAATTTCTGTGGTGGGGTGTTATCGCAGGTATTACACTATCAAATATGAGTGTCAGGTATCAATGACTTAAACATAACCACTATTTATATACAGGGTGAGTCACGAGAAGCAGAACACCTGAATATCTTTGTTGAATTTGAAGATATGAAATATGGGTACATTAGAATTAGAATGATTTCGAAGGATGCACATCGTCATCATAATATTTATATGCCATATTTTTCGATATTTTCAAGGTCACCAACACTTTTTTTAAATAGAACTGCATACTTTTTTCCTTGTATAATTGTAGCCGATATCTAAACGAGTTCAATCATGTAACACAATATGACCTTCAACCCAGAAAAATGGAATAAATAAAATTCAACGTGTAAGGCTCATTTGCTTTATTTTTGTTACGCTAAATGTTCAAAATTATTCCCTTGAGTTACGATACATTTATTTAACCGTAAAGTAACAGAATGTACTGCTATGTAATTAATTTTTTTATTTATTTTATTCCTTTACGAAGTTGAATATTTTCGACGTAGCCAAAGTACTTCCTTTATTACCACTCGTGAAAGATATCGTATTCGTTGCAAGTAATGTCCAAATTGCAAATCTGCCTAATGATTCGTCTTTTCTTTTTTTTTTTGAGTAAATATGAGGTTTACATAAACCTGGCGATTATGTAGAAAAGCAGCTGTTACATTGTATAATACTTTAAAATATACAACAAAATAATTCGAAATGCTAAATATTCCTTCTTTTTTTTTTTAATAAGAGTGCAAATCTTTGGTTCCGTCTCACACTAATATATCTGATAGCAGATGACGTTTATGATGATAAAAAGTTATTGAAAATAATTGACAAAAAATATACATTTGCACTAACTATTTAAAATTTATGGTATATCTAAAATGGTTAATAATTTTTATATAAGTTAACTAATATTATTACTGTTTCTTGTCTTTATATTTTTGAAACAGTACACAGAAGATTTCGAACATCACAGTGTTTGCAACATTTGATACTTTTCCGATAACAATCTCATTGTTTCATGGTGGTATAAGGGAAGCGTATAGTTTTAGTTCCGGATTGGCTCCTTCAATCGGAGAGGTGAAACTTTTTTCGTTCTCCTTTAAGCTTTAATGAAATTGTGAAATGGGATACGGTGCACAGGACAGAGTGAGAATCATGGTGCAATTGGAAAGAAGTGGTTTCCTATGTCGAGAGGCGAATCGAAACGACGAGGTAAATTCTTTTTTACGCGATGCTTTGTTTGATCCATGCGTGCTTGAGGAATTTTCTAGAGCGTGAGTTGCATGAGAAAACTTGATTCACCACTTTCAAGAGAGAAATTCCTTTTTTAAAGTAAACTTATCGACATTTATATTTTATATCTTTCGAAACAATTCTTCCATTTTTCATAGCTGAACGATAAGAGGAAAAGACAAAAAAAAATACTGTAGTTCTTCTGTTACCTACATAGATGCCTTTGTTTAGACTAAACTGGTCACTTCGAAGAAATCAAAATTGTCACTTAGTTAATCTTACAGAATTCCGCTTTTTAAAATACATTTATTTCTTTGAAGCTGAATTTTTATTTCAAGATATATTTAGTTAAAAATCAGAATTTTCTATAATTTAGATAAACAACATTTTTCAAGAAACATTTCAGAAAATTGCACAAATTTTAAGATTATTGATGTTTTTCACTATCAGAACTTCTTGAATTATTGTTCCACATATTCTAATTAAAACTATGTTTAATGTTGTTTTGGTTCGCACGTTTCGCCAACATTGCAGTTGCTTCATCAAGTTTATTAAAGCTGATCAATTAAAATCATCTGATTGGTAACCAATGAACTGTGACGTGAACACGGACCGCTTATAAACTATAATATCTACAAGACAGATGACATTATTAGAGTGGCATGATACCGTGATACATTGCTAACTATAATATTGACGAAACGTTGGAACCAAAATAATATTGAACATGATTCTAACCCGGAAATTTCGACCAGTAATTCATACACCAATTTTGTAAATTAGTCATGATAGATTTTTCAGTAAGGATAAAGCAACTCAAGCGTTGGTCTTTCTTGGTGTATGACGAATAGAGAAAGCAACGACTAAATCGCGATACACAAAGGCTGTTACTATGATGGAATGGCCGCAGAAACAAACAATTCTGAAAGCGCTTTACTGGATATTCTGGGAAGCCTTTCGAAGATACGTGTTAATATTGCAGACTTATAGGTACAATAGCTCTCTTTGTGAGCACCAGGGTTCCTTTCACCGTACCTCTAGGCTGGTATCAAATAAAAGCGGATAACACGGTGTACGAATTACATTAATCGAAGCAGCGTTTCCGCCTATTCGTTCTATAAATAATATTTACTTATACAACCACATGAGAATTTAATTTGCAGGCTTTGGAGCAAAAATGTATTCTACTTACTTATAAAATTGAGAATTATGAAATGTGTATTGTGAATAATACTTGGACGTGTTTCATTTAATAGAACAGGTTACTGTAACATTGGAAAGTAATCGAAACATTTTCTGGAATATTAAAATAGAGAATAAATAATATGTAAAGCAAAGAATTATACTGTAAATATAAAAAAAAATTGAAACCAATCGTCTTCCATGAAAATAACATTCTAAATGAACTAGCTGTTAACAATATAGGGTCATCCAAACAACACGCATACATAATTCTTTTAAATAAAATATAAACTATTTGGAACTTTTTCAAGCTATCTTTCTTTATTGAAAGTATGATCTATTACAATTATATATAGAATAGAACATCATTTAAATGTGCACCGTCTACAGATATCAATTTTATTATTGAAATTTTCAATTACCTTTCAACATATTTGTTTTTTAGATTATTAATTGTTTTTGGCTAGTTAGCATAGATTCGACTTTTCAAAAAAAAAAACCTCACAAAAGACATCTGATCATGTTAAATTGTATGATCTTGGAGGCCAATTGAAGTCTACATTTCGTGAAGTAATAGTCGACGAAATTTTAATCACAAAAACTGAACTTTTTCTCAAGTTGTGTGTCACATTGCACCATCTTGCTGGAAACAGACATTAGACACATCAATATTATTCAATTCTGACCATAAAAATTCATTCAACATTAATTGATATCGCTCAGCATTGACAGTAACAGCATTTCCAGCCATTATTTTCGAAGAAAAATGGTCCAATGATTCTATTTATTCGAACTGCATACCAAACATTGACTTTTTATGGATATAGAGATTTTTTATGAATAATACGAGGATTTCTATCGCCCTAGATACGACAATGAGCTTTACCACTAAACAAAATTTTACTTGGAAATAATGAAACAAAGAACGCCCATTTTCATAATAAGTAAGTTTGAATAGTATACCTGTCCATAGTTGAAATTGTTCTACCTTCTACTAAAACAAAACGGCTTATGTTATTTGAAAAAAAAACATGACGTATAAACATTATATAGTACTGACATTTAGACATTGCATTTGAATGATTTTCAGAATACTTCTCGTTTTATTTCAAAACTATTACGAAACAATTTTCACGAAGCATTCGTTTATCACAGGCTGTAATTGAAAGAAGTTTGTACGCGGATAGAATAAACATAAAATTGTATTATGTATAATTTATGGCGGAAGCACTTAATTCATTTTCACGGAGAACAAGGGACTGTTAATTTTTTTAGAAACTACGCGCCATCCGTGCGATTAAACTATACAATACGCGATGATGAATGCATGCAGCTTGCATTCACGGGAAGACAAAGCAGTTTAGAAGACCTAATTCTTAAAGTCAGCTTAATGAAAATGGGTAAAAGCAATGCTCGCTCCTTCGAGACACCGAACCCAAGCAAATGTCGTGGAAAAATAGAAAGGTATATATTTTTGCGTTAGTATTAATACAATTTCTCGGAAAAGAAGAAAACGACACAAACTTTCCTCGGTTACATATTCAACCTGCGGTACAAAGGCTTAATTTAGCCTGTGGGAAATTTCCTCTGGTTATACGTATATATAAACGTCGGGTAATTCATCTTGGAGAAGAAATTTCCTTGTATTATTTAACGAGTACTGCCATTTTCGCTTGCCCGTTTCAATTTCTGAAAGTAACATTTGTCCCAATTAAAGTGTCGTACATACAGATGAAAATATTTAATCAATATTCTTGTAGAGAGCGAAGGAAACAAAAAATTGAAACAGTGTCAGATAAAATCTTCTGTCAAACAATCTTAGTTTTCCTTTTTTATCATATTAACACATCACACGCTGTCGCGGCATTGTTGCGGAATTTTCAGCCTATGGATTCTGACGAATCTTTGATCTCTATTAAACCACGCATATAGCGAACATTTGGTAAAAATATAGTATACTTTTCAAAAACATGTATAAAGCTTTTAATATATTTTCTTTGGAGTATCCATTCCCCGCCAACATGCAATCTAACTACCAGGACTTAGGCTGTTAACAGCCGATATTTAGCCGGTGTACAATGCGTTAAGTGGACATAACACGACTGCTAATTACTAACAATTGTAATTCTTACATTTAAGTTTTATACAAATGTTATACAATCACCATTTTGGGACCACTTCATATTGTGAGGTTCAGAAGAACTTTGAAAAAAGAAAGTTAAGTATTTTAAGTTAGCTTAAAGATGAAACAGTATTACCTACAATCTATACAAACACTTTAAATTGCTAATAATGCCTAGAATTTTGTTTACATAAAGTTACAATAGAACTTTTTTGTTTTGCATTAGTACAAGTGGTTCCAAACTTCAGGCCGGAAGTGTATATAGTTGAGGTTCAATTCAGTTAAAATTTTGTTTGAAGTATCTACTCCATTCGCTACCGTCACGCTTCTTGCAATACTTTGTCTCGTACAAAGTGTCTACACTATTCACAACCGTCACGCATCTAGCAGTTATCTCGTAGCAGTTGAGTTTCAGAAAGTTACTAAGGGTAGGAAATTTCTCAATCATGACGTAAAGTATTAGGTAGCCGTTAATTCTGTTAACAAAGAGATACATTGTATCATTCGAATATTCGCTGTTTCACTTGACTATGAACATAATAAACACCCGGTAACTCGTGAAAATTCCTATTAAATAATTACACAATATTATTCGTATGAAAAGATATCAGGTGTTTCACCTATCAATCAGCTCGATGACGCTCGTTCTTCGACGTTGATCGCAATATTCATTAATTGGGAACGCGAGAACAAAGGTTCCTGGCATTTATGGAAAATTTTTGCATCAAACTGGAACACCGGTCTCCCATGACCGAAAATTCCGTTCATTGTCACGTTTCAATGACGCGCGAAATATTCATTGCCAGATTCCTCGCGCGCGCGCGTGTTCACGCGTTACATACAAGGTGGTCCGGCCCGAAAGAGCATTAATTAAGCTTCGCGTGTCCTTCAGGCATTCGAAAACTCGTGTATAGCAGGTGGAGAGAGGAGGGGAATGGTGGTGGGATGAAAAACGAGGAGCAAAGTCGCTGCACGGATCTTTCATTAGCGCTAATGGGAAGCGGCTGAACTCGTGTTGAAAAATCTCTCCCCTCTCATCCACCACCGCTAGCACTGCCATCTCTTTTTACCAGTCGATTCTGAGGGAAAAGATCGGGATTAAGCGCTTCACCGAAGTACACCATTATCGATCGAACTTTCGCGTCGATCGAACCGCGAACTTCGCATTTGCTGATTAGCGTTGCGTGATCCGCGTGATTACTAAGTAAGTCAGGAAATTTGAACAGGGCTGCTTTTTGAGAGGCTCTTGATGTAGATTATGGTTGTTCAGGTTATGTGGAAATTAGGTAATCCGATGCGATAATAGTTATGTAAATTATTAAAGATACTTTTGGTAGATGAACGTTTCTACGTCTAAGTTTAATGATGAAATTTAATCTATATAGAAGTGGCGTAGTAGTTCTATGAAAAGTTAACTTAGAATCTTGTAATGTAGTAATACACATTGGTGTTTATACATAAGTGTTAGGGCATCTATTATATTTGTATGAAAAGTATAAATTAATTAATTGTGCGAAAATAATTAATTGTATGATTTATATAACATTTCTTCGTCAGATTTAATATCATATATCAGCAAAAATGTGTATAAGATTTCAGGCTGAATAGTTTCCTAATAACTTTTTGGTGACTGTTTGAGTTTGCTTCATATTCTGTAAGCGTTCTGATACTTATGAAGTGTATATGTATAATACGATACAGAAAGATAGTAATAAGTATATTGATGACTGATGTAATTTGTGTGTTACTAAAATGTCATTTCGATATGTCGATCGTTTTCGTTAACAGAACATTGATATCGATACAAAAAAAGTCAGTTTGCGATATTTCCTACTTATATTAAGTAGGTCAAAAACGCTACGAGAATAGTTTTAAAAATATAATTTGTACGGTAATCATGAGAAAATAGTAATGTATCCTTACGAAATACGTGTCATTTTTACGTTTGGAAAGTGAAACTATTATTCCCATATAATTATAACAAGGAAAATTCTGAATATATAATATAAAATAATACATCAATATTGCAAGCTAGTTATTAAAGAATCTAAATCACTAGTTTGCGTAAAAACAAAAAAGGAATTTCCTTTTGCTCGTTTGAAAACAAGCATACTATTCTTTATTTTATGTTCGCCATTTTTTCATTCATTTATTAACATCTATGCTATTTTATACAAGAATGACACGTTAACAACGCAAACTGTTTACTCTCCGCAAGCTTTGTTCATTCATCCGCACGCAATTCAGTCCCTATCTTTATTACAAATAAACTTCACCAAGACTCGAGTTCCTCGTTAAGGGAAACCAACAGAAACTTCAGAACTCGCTTTATCGTTAAAATCCTTCAAATCAATCATTCTCAACCATAATCCCTTCACAACTGCAACGCTAGAAATCGCCTTAACTCAAATAACACAGCAGATCCTTAATAAACAAAAGAAAAGAAAAAAAACGAAACGTCCCATTCATTTTCTCAACAAATTGTCCTACAACAAAAAATTGCGTATTTCTCAGAGATATATACCAAGGGGAATACCACTTGTCCACAAAGGGAATCTCCGAAACCGTAACAAGTGAAATCAGCGAAATAATCCCATCCAGACTGTTGTTTTGCACCCGAGTCCCCTTATTTTCCTCCGTCGCGACAGCACAACGTTTCATTGGAAAGAAACACGCCGACAAGGGTACCTTTGTCCCCTGCGTCCCTTTTTTTCTTCCCCTCCGCAGCGTGCAACCGACGCATCCAATGAGGTCAGCGCAAGCCTCGTACAATCGAGGTCGTCGCAGACCTTGTTCCGACCTGCATTGGCCGCGTAATAAATGTACATCCAAGACATCATTTGTTTCCACGGGTTGCCTTACGGCGTGCTAGCACCATCGAAGGTGGTACCATTCGTCTTCGAGCTCGTTTTTCATCAGCAACTGCCGGCAAACCTCTCCCACAACTAGAATGACAGTTCAACGGCTTCCCTCGAACTTGTACCGCGAATATGAATACTAGCAGAGGCATCAGCTTCCTTCTCGACGGAAGGAAACGCGTGAATATTGCGGACAGGATGCGGCAAGACGATGTTACAGTATTAGTGTTGGTTCGCGGTTGGTACTTGCTGACATCCCCGACCTCACTACTCGATTTCGATTTTCTCACTTGAAAAATGACGGCAGAAATTCTGACCAGACTTGGCTCTATGGTAACTGTAAAAAAGCAAATATAACGTCGTCGGTACGTTGGTACATACGTCGTGAATGCGGCTGATTATTGGGCTCGATTTCACGATCGATCCTACTGTATCTCGAGCTTCTGCTCTATACTAGCTTCGTGAATAGATATTATTATTTCACTTTCTGGTTATCCCTGCCAGAGAAACGCGTGCGTAGATGGAGTGTATGAGACTTGGAAAAATTCTGGCCTCAACTTGCGTATCACTGGACAAGTTGAATTCACTTTTTCGGGACACAGATTACTTGGGTGATCCTTCAGACTGTTCAATAACCTGGAGCGTTGTTATCAACGGAGGAAGCAGAGCTGAGAGCATTCTTGCTCGATTTTAGCAGGATGACCATCTGGCTTTTTTAGCCTACATCATCACGAATCTAGATGACGGAAAACGCCTGAGTTGGTGGTCGTAGGCTTGATACGTCGTGAATATGGAAGATGAAAGTCGCGAGTATTAATAGAGTAGATCAGAACTATTCAGGCAGACAAGTTCTACAGGAAAAGCGAAAAGTAAGTGATGTCGACAGTTGTGGATGAAGTGGGGAACAATGGTGATATGCTGTACTTTTTGGAGTTATACAATCAAAGAACTTGAATTTTTACTTTCACATCTAATTTGGAGCGTGTTCTGAGGTTCTGTTGCGGTGGTATATTCACGAAGCTAACAAGCTAACTATTCATATTCACAGCTATTCATGCTGTGGAAGTAGAACTCTCCCTTTTAGTCCTTTCTAATGTTTTCTACGCATGTCTTTTCTAAGCTTTCCTTGTTGGATGGTATAAATAAGCACTATGATGCTTGTAATTCCATTCAAATGTAGATTGAACGTTAGAGAATTTATTAGTAAACGATTCGTTTGTATTATATTTAGAACAAAGTATTTATCATTTAAATGTTGAGTAAAATAAGTTGCATTCTGATTAATTGTAAAAGGTGTATGTGGTGACCCTTCTGTCCACCACCGCTAGAGGGATAAACGACACAGGAGACCATTCTCGCTAGCGCTCCCGAGAGGTTCTGTTTGTATATATATAACTTCTAACCTAACTCCCTCAGTTCCCCGCGTCTAAGGCACGCCTAGCATGCCTTACTGATGAGTCCACTCAAAAAAAATGTAAATATGTAAATAGCCTCACTCTAGCATTAACACTAATTTTTAAGATAGGTTAAGTAATTTTAGCATACATAAGTAGATAAATAAAAAAAAAAAAGAAAGAAACACTAACCCAGCGTCCTCGCCACCCCAAGCCAAACAAAACACCATCGAGGCGCGAACAAAAGACGGAGAAAAAAATAAATAAATAAATAAAAAAAAAACCAACGATAGGAAAACTAAAAATGTACGTGTCACCGACACAAAAATATTAGTCTTTAAGGGTATATATAACCATAAGACTTCCAAAACTCTCAAATGTACTGTTATATTTTTGTATGTTTTGTATAACTGTGAAAATTGTAATCGATGGCAATATGAATAAACGTATTATAAAAATAAATAAATAACTGATGAGTCCACTAGGAGGCCCAGGACGAAACGCAACCTTTCCTTTTCCTCCGATCCTCTCTATCAATCCTCCGCCATCTATCCTCCGTCGATCTAACTGCCCACAGTGTACATTACATTCATATAAAAGCATAAGTTCATTTCTTTGGATTACTAGGAATGAAAAATTTCAAATGCTTTTGATAACCGTCTTTAATCAGTCACTACTAATTCAACCTTTTTTCCATTTTCCTGTGCACCAATTACGCAAAGAAACTCAACAAATTTGCACAGGATGAACTAAAACTTTCATCTAAGAGTAGATTTATCTCGCAAAGTATATTCAAGTAAAAAGGTTAGATGAACAAATATTGAAGGAGTTTGGAGAGATCATTTACAATTCTGCAATGAAAAGTCTAAAAATTAGAACGTAAAAAATACATTAAAATGGTTTAAGTTTTCTTTATTTTTTTAAATAAAGTTTCATATTCTACTTTAATGTATCTACAAACGTATCCAATCGATTTCTATAACTAAATTTTACATAATTTGTATTACTCCTATAGTTAACTTAGTGTTAAATATTTCTTCAAAAATACAATAGTCATTTTGCAATGTTAAATTTTTTGAGTCAACATAATTAATAAAATCGGTTAATTTACTTCGTAATATTTAAGTATTATATTTTGCTAACATGTAATACTAAAATTTTCAAATTGAAAGAGCAGTAAAAATTATGGAACAGCGCTCTGTTAGTTATGAGCACGAAGAACGTTTAGCAAACCGAGCGATAAAGATCAGTAGCTACCTACATGAGTATATAATTTACGTATCTCCCTCTGGTCAACACTAACTTTCGTACTTCCACTTTCCTGATATGAACTTGTTTAATTAAGGAAATACATCAAGCCTGTCATTCTGTATGTATTGTACGATAGAAATTTCAAAGGAGTATATTTGTTCTCACTATCAGGTGTGAATTTTCAATCGGTTAAGTTCATCAACACTTGAACGGAGTATATTAATATTATTAACATATCAAGTTAATTTACCTTAAAATGATAATCTCGTTGAAGGTGAACTATTAAGATGAAAAATGACCTTAACCCTAATATAGTCCAGTGTAAATAATATTAAAAAATTGCTTTTTGCCGTTTAAATAATTACAATCTGATCTTTTTGCGAGATCAATTAGTAATTTCTTTGTCTAAATGGTTGGCATAATTGAGATTATTTTCCATTGGAAACTTCTCATTGTAGTAAGGTTCTGAGATTTTTTTTTTAATTTCTGCGAGTTTACATAATAAGTGAGTCAAATCTCTAGGCATTTGGACGGTTTTGAAAGCTTGCACTATGTATTAAGTGTACTTTTTTATTTCTTTAATACTTTAATTACCTTTTCTTTTAGTATTTAATACTTTGTTTTCAAATTATTATATTATTTTTAAGTTTAATTTATTCGTACATCTCCATAATTGCATACTAAACGTCTAGATAGATAGGTTTTATGGTTATTTTGTGAATAAGCAGAAGTAATTTGTTGTGTAAGGACAATTTTTTGTTTAGCAACTAATACATTTTTTTTAAATTTCTCTTTGATGCCCCATTTCAGTTTGAAGTCTAGATATAATATATTCTTAGATACTCAGCGTAGTTGTCATACGGTATCATTTTACTGTTTAATGCGGTTGGTAGATATTCTTGAAAAAGATTGCTTAAACAGATGAAAAGATAAAGTGACGATAAACGATTAATTGAAAATAAAAACGTAATGAAGAGGAATAATAAATATCCAGTGTAAAAAATTTGTTTTTGTCGTTTTCATTGAACTAAAGTAACGTAATTTTCATAATTTGCTTTCCAGAAAGCATATTATAAAATATGAAAGTACATAGAACATGAGGAACGAAAGTATGTATAGTGTAATTAGAGATGCTAAACCTGTGGTTACTTTAAACGCCCGGACAAGTGTCCTGCAAAAATGCAACGCAAAATGTACGAAGACGTGTACAATTTAACAATTATTGCAAGGGAGAAAAATAGATTTTTAAATTTGGCGCACGTCGAGAGAGAATACGTGCGGTAAGCTAACCAGATTGTTAACCGAATTAAGTAACTTCATAGTTGGAAGTGCGCGATAAGGAAGAAAAAGTAGCGTTAACATCGTCGGAATTGCATTTTTCCATCTCTTTTCACGGAAATTCTCATGAAAGATCACTTTAATTTTTATTTAATTCTCTTCCTACTTTTTCAGCAAGTAAAAATATTTGAACGAATGAAAAGAGGTACAGAGATGTTTAAAATTGTTTGAATGTTTCCCATTTTTCTCATACCTTTTCTGTGTCAACAGATTTTTTTAAATTGATATTAAATTACTACCTATGTAAACAATTATTAATTATTTAAATTATTTACTTTAGTAACTAAATTAATTAAGCATAATGATAGTTGCGAATCAAGTTCTTTTTCACAATGTTTGTAAGCAGCTTGAAGAAATAAACGGAAAGGTTTGCCAATTAGATTGTTTAAGTTCAGAAGTTTCGCTCCAGTTTACAAAGTTTACTTTCTGGCGAAGTTCTGAACATACCAGTGGTTTATCTCTTAAACAACTCTCAAAGGAGATTTACACTCCTATCTGTCTTCTTCACACCTGCTGTTCTGTTTCACATTTAAACAAAAAGATAAACAAATGTTTGTTATTCTTCACACATTTAATTTTCTCTAAAATTAGAGATACATGTAGTTAAAGAAATTTGTAATTCATTATTTTAGTTAAGTAATTGTTGTATTGCAATACAAACGTGACGAACCTCTGGTCTGGTGGATTATCGTTATAAAATTAGTTAATCGCATTTGACCGTCAAACCGAGATACCATATCTATATATACCCCCCCCTTGAGAAATACAGAGAGCGAAATTATCTTATTACTAAGCAAGACTGAGTCTCTTTGAATCCCAAAAATTTAATGTAATATTTAACAACTCTTTCCTTTAAAAAGACCGATACCCCACTCCCACATTCAGACTCACCCTACACACAGCAAGCTAACCAACAGTAAGAATAACTCAGCTTATAAAAGCTAAAACACGAGGCTTCCAAAAAGATTGTTAGAAAGGATTTTAAACAGCGATGTTAATTAGAGTCATACACAATACCTTAGTCAAATATCTTAGTCTAGATGCTCTTCGTTAGCAAATGAATTATTCTTATGCTACTTTTAACACAGTTTCGATTTCGTTCACTAAGTTGCATATCGATTATATCACAAAATGTGAAATTTTTCGCGTAATGGTTCGGCAATTAAGTACGAGCATTGTACGACTCGATCGTTGAAAATTGGAAATTTTATCGACAAATAGGTGACACATTGCTAACACTCTTGCATCATTATTTCTCGGTAATGAGAATTTCATGTGGAAGAAAAGGTGTCTGTGGACAGGTAATACTGCGCTAATTCTCCGACAAGGCGACATGTTCCCCCGTAACGATGAAACTTTCAACCTAATCCGCTTGGTAACCCTTCAGCCGATGCGCGATATTAAATGGCACGAGATTTCGTCCCCTCTTGATATTGCTACTTTATAGCAAACACTTTGTTATTAATTATCAGAGATTTGTTCATTGTTTAGCAGTACAATAATTTTCATGTAACATATGTACATATGTATGTTACATGCATTGTTGAAATTTCCAATTTTACAAAGTACTTATCGAAATCTTCTTAATACTCATTTCAGAAAGTATATTATTTGACAGAATAATCTTTGATTTGAAAATGTTTCCATTAATTTTAATGCATAGTTGATTGGAATTTAAAGCATTCAATATTTTAATGGAATATTCAGGCACGTTGGAGTACTTTATAAGGTGGAATTTTTTGGTTGTGCGCTTTCAAAAAATTTGCCTTACAGATTTAGTTTTCCATTCTCTTCGTTGTTCAGTACATTTATTGAAAGGTTTTCCGACGAAAATTTCATTTTCTATTAATAAAATTTCATTCGAAATACGTATTTTGTTAATATTATATTTTTTGACATTCTATTCTTTAATGTATTTCAATAGAACAATTCTTTTAAAAATATTATTAACGAAAAGTAATTATTGCAATTCCTACATAAATTTCCATTAAAAATCGTTTCCCATTCAATTTGCAAACGTTTCTAATTAAGCATTATACATATATCTATATTATATATTGATTATTACAGTACCACAAGTATTTTATATGCAAAATTAAATCTAATTACATTAGATTAAAAAGAATCTACAAAAAATTGAATTATTTCTATTTCGAACAGTTAATGTTTCAACATTAATATCTTAAAAGTTATCTATACAGGGGTGAACTCACACCATTTCGAATATCTTCCATAGCGCATCGATGCTGATAATTTTACTACTTCGCTCGAGGCAAGCCAGTGTAGACGTTTTGTAATGATAAGGTCTATTATGCTCTATTAGCATATAATTTCGGAGAAGTATATCAAGTTGCATGTCCAGTTGACAAATGAAGGCAGGTGGGAGAACAATTGTTTAAAGATTTTTCGAATTTGACTGTTTTTTATCTAGTGATGGGTGGAGAATGATCATTTGGAAACTTCTGGAATTTCACAGTATTTTGCGTGCTTTTTCTTTTTATAGAAAAGCAATTGTTTAGAATTTTCGAAAATTGAGAAACTCACGATCGCCGACTTCGACGATTTCTGTTTCGACAAATATAAATGCTGGGCCTCTCAGTTATGAACCACCATCCCATAAAATTGTAATCCTCTTAATACATTATTCATTTCCTTTTTCCATAAGTGACCTTTACTTTTTTCTTTTTTGTAAATTGTGGCCTCTGACGTCAGTGATTATATGAACAACGTTTAATCGTTTTCTGTCGTTATATGTATGTAACATGACAAGTTGTGATGGAAGAAATTGGAATATGACAAAAATAACAAAAAACAGGATGAAATGTTTTCCGATCTTAAAATTGAATCACGTTTCCAAGATATACGGATTTTGTTGATTTAGAGGTTTTCCATTACGGAGAGAAGTAATTCTCGATTGTACGCAGTATCGTAATTAGGTCAAGCAGAGCAACGGTCTACATTTAGTAATGTTTAAAATTGAATTGGTATTTATTAAGGGTTTAATTGATTTTTATACATTGGTATGGAATTCGTTTAACGTACAGTACGTGAGAAATACAGAGTTAGTTTAGACACTTCATACGTGAGATGTTTTGTCCATTTGACGGAAAGCCTAGACCATTACACCTTCACACCTTTTCAGTTAGCCAAAGTTTCTCACTTTCATTAAAGATCATTTTATTTCTTGGTATAACGGTAAAAGATATTGAAGCATTATTACAAACGAGTTTCATTAACACTCAGAGTCACAATAAGGCTGTAGACGGTAAACATTCTCGACATAGACGGTAAACATTCAATTACAGCAGTTCCGTTCTGTTCCGTCCGAAGGAACAGAAAGCCGGTCGATCTTTCGTTTTGCACGGTTTATGACACGATCGCGAAAAAACGCTATTTTTGGAAACAACAAGGTTCATGCATTGTTCGAATTTTTATTTTTCTCGCTGAGAGAAATTTGTTTCTTAACAAAACAGTCGTGTAAAGTTTTAATTTTCGTTTTCATTAGCCGAAGATGTGTCATAAAACGAAAAGCTTCTTAAGGATCATTTCGACATCAGATTCAAATCATGTAAAGGACCGTTGGATCAGACCTAGCGGAAATTCCAGACCGTTGCCAAACCCTCAGCTCATCGCACGTCCAAACAGGTGTCACCCCACTTTTTCAGGAAAAAGAGTGCTATGAGCGCACTGAAAGGGTATTTGCGATATCCGCCAGACATGCTGATTGGTAATTAGCATATTTATTGCTACTAATCACCGTATCACCCTCTTTAGCAGCGATTGGGTAAATTACTGAAGAGGATATTTGTTCGTTAGATTCTTTCTTACGAAGTCTACCGAGATTCATTCGATTGTTAGAATCCATCGCTCAGGATTTCTAACGTGGCGCATTTTTAATCTTTCTATTGTCTATCGTTCGAGACGATACTGGATTCTTCCACCGATTTTCCTCATCGTCGCGCGTTTTCGAGACGGATTCCACACTTTGTAGAATCCAGCGTACGGGTATTCGACGGTAGAACAGTCGATTCATCGTATTCTACCATTCGGTCGAAACAGTTGCCCAATATTAAATTGGCGGGTAACAGTGCAATACGTGAGTGTTCGTTAAGTGGAACCACGTCCGACACCCCCACACGGACATCATCTACGCACCGTACACGTTTCATGATTGTTAATACCTAACTCCTTTTTTTCATTTTCTACACTACGGTGCACCACGCACTCCAATTATAGTCTCTGCCTCAAATCAGACCCTGTAACCTTTTTTGGCTCTTGCCACTTAAGTCTTCCACCAGCGCACCGCTGCACTTTTCTTTTCCACGATTTCTAGGATGTTGATTTAAATATAAATTTTGATCAATTAAACTAGAATTCATTAATCAATTCCTTCTTTGCTTTCAGAGATGTATAAATTGACATGAAATTTTCTGGAAAACTAGAGTCAACAGTAAAGTCAACCTAACGAGAGTTTACAGATGATATAAAGTCTACCGAATCGAACAACTCAACACAATCTTTAATTAACATCAACTAGCGACTTCTATCTTGTCCATAGTCGCAACAATTTAAGTATTAATTGTGATCATTTTACGAATTCATTTGTCGTTAACCTATCAACTAAACAATAAAGTCAGCGGCTCATTATTAAGTTGACGTGCAACGTATCGAAAAACGACATTTCCGTATTTATTATTCGTCCCGGTATATAGGCACAATGAGAAATGCATTGCTTGTCTAGAAGTTACAAAGAGCAACACATCAATTTCTAACGAAGACAGAAACAAACATCGATTAAGTTAAAACGTATACGCTGTAATCTAATTCATCGTCAGAACGATATGGAAAACATTCGGTGGGTTAACGTAGTAGATTGATACAACGTGTCGCCATCCAACGAATGTTTTGTCTGTCTGCTAGTTGTCCCCCGCGCTCGTTACGAGCCAATAGTTCAGTCGTGTCCCTACTGTCCGTGTTCGCGTCCGATGTTATTTGTACTGCCTCACCGTTACGAATCAACAACTCGAACGATCTGTAGCCGGTGGTGAACGCGTTTCGCATAGCCGGATCGACGGAATCGATGAAACGATACCATGTGGACACTGGAATTGGCCAACGCTTCTTCATATTGGTTCGATAGAATTCCAGTCTCTACGTGTACGCACAGTTTCGGCTACGATTGTTTATGAGCATCGTAAGTCTTGCCAGGTATGCCGGGTGCTTTGCTTTCACCAACTATTGACAGAAAGTGACCGTATTCACTCTCTGTACGCCTGAAAACGCCCATTTCCATTGTGGCCTGTGTGATTGCTGGCTCGTGGTGCACTTTTGGGAGTGTAAAGATACTTGTATCCGGATTGGTGAATGGGAAAATGTACATTGTCGAACGGTAGTGGAAGTTTGTAATTACTGGGTGAGGTTATTTACCAACGATGTGGTGGTTGTGATGAAGAAATCTATTGTGTTGTATAGGAGTAGGTAGAATTAAGGGGTACGATAAAATGATTGAACAATAATGACACATTAGAATTTCTTGGAACTTCATTTCACTTGCACGCTGAGTAAATTTAGCGTTGCCGTTAGGTTCGTGCAAATGAAATGTCATTTTTTCGACAGCTGAAATTGACAGGTTATTACCGTATATTGAATTTTATCCGATCACAATTTTTTACATGGCTTAGTTTAAAAAAAAGAGTCTGTTACAATAAATTTGTTTTGTAAATTTTTGTATAATTTAGTTGAAAAGAAGGAATTTATTATAGTATACCTGTATTGAGCAATAGAAAAATTTGTAATACAATTGTTTGGACATTATTATCTGATATGATGAATAATCAGAATGTTTCTAATTTTTCTTATCTAAGTTTAAACTTGAGAAAACTGTATTCAAAATGGTTGAAAATATATATCTTTAGGACTTGAAGAAAATCATGTCAATGTAAAACAATTCAATATTGGTTTTTTTCATTGGAAATAAGCCAAAGAAACGTTAATGATAACGTTTCAAGAAAAATGATTGAAAAAGATTCTTGATAAAGCATATAAAATTTTATCATATTCTCTCATATTTACTACACATTCTTTCGATAGATTATTACTTCAAACATCTGAACAATTTTTCTAACAAAGAAATCATTTCGAAAGGAGGACACTGTAAAAGTCTCACTCAAAGAATTTTTTACTTCAAAGACTTTTATTCAAAGATTTTTATACATTTCGAATAATGACACTGGTTATGCATTGGGGAAAGTGTAATTAGTAGACTATGGATTTTTATGCGAATTCATATTTTTCAGAATACAGTAAAGAAAGTAGAACTTTGGTAGAAAATTATTTTACCTACCAGATACTATAAAAAGCACTATAATTTTAGTAATTTATATATATTTTTCGCATTATATACATTTGTACTTTTAAATTACCTATAAATGCATAAAAATCCGCTGTCTAGTAATCAGAAATTATTCTTTGAAGGAACACGTCAACTTAACACTTCGTACAAAAGACATAAAAATATTAAACTTTTTAATTTCCTAAATTAATTCACTCAATTAAATTTTATTCCTGCTTCATTTCTTTCTTATTTGCTATGGTTTCATATGTAAATTTCTTTAACAAAGAACTTTTAGCTAAAATACAAAATGAAGGAAATTACGGACTTCACTGTTAGTCCATCAGTGTTTCATAGCAAATATTATCTCAGTTGAGACAATTAGTCAACCTGCGACGGAAAAAACATTTACAGAATGAAGTTGTCCAAGCTTCCAGAGTGTACGCGATGACAAGCTGTGTGCACAGTGATCGCTATCGCCTTTGATTTAGTAGGAAAGTGCAATAAGCTAATGTACACCGGTGTCTGACCAACGGCTGACTGTATCTACTGTTCATTTGTACGCCGTGCTTGCTTCTACTACTGCCGTCGCGTCGTTACCGAGCGGTACGAAATTGTTTCGGAAGCGTGATACATCAGCATAGACGAACACGTGAGGAAATAATACTTTGGTCAAGGCTGTGAAATCGCTTTCAAATGCCCACGGGAATGCAAAACGACAATTACGCTGGGAAATAGTAGTTCGTCCACGTCCCTTTTCTTCATGGAATCGATCGATCCCCGTTGTTAAATAAACGATGGCAGCGTTACAATGGGAACCTGAAGTTTATTAATTGTAATATCTGAAATATCGAACAATGCGAACATAAAATTTAACGAACAGAATTATTTTAAGTTTGAATTCTTCAATACTTTAGTATTGAAAGTAAAATTTTATTTCTTGCTTTGGACGTTGTTAATTATGAAAGAAGAATGAAATATAATACTGATTTAATATAAAGTAATGCAACGAAAATGCTTCCAGAATTAATTAACTAAAGATTTGTTGAACTGGCTACTTTTGTACCGTTAAACAGATGAACTTATTTATCATTACAATTAACATTAGCAAGAAGATGTATTCACAATTAAATTGTTCGCGAGAAAAAACTTATTTCTTCCGTTTTCTCTTTCTTCTTATATAAGTCACTCTTCAATACAAGGCTGAAAAAGTCACAACAAAGTGCTTCAGTATCTCTTAAAATTGTTTTATTGTACCACGTTAAGTGGCGAAAAAGGAGCTGATAAAAAAAATTGGTCCGCTAAGTCCTCTCGTGAATAGAGGAGAACGAGGACTTTCAGCTAAACCAAAAATTGCAAGATGGTGATCCACAGAGATGTATGCACGTTATCCAACAATGTTCACTGCGGTGAACAGACGCTGTACGGACACTTTGCAATCTAAAGAGTCTACGATGCTATAGCCACGGGCAAGTTGTGGCTACGACAATGACCATTGTGTTGTGCTGGGGTCCTCGACGCAAAAGTACGTCTCTTTCCTCTGCAGTGGCAGTAAAAACATCCGTCTCGTATGTATATCGTGATAGTGTACGAGAGGAGTTAAATTTTAATCGACTTTGACTGTCGTCCTTGCATGTATCAACGTTCTTAGATTGAGCAAACCGAGGCAGAATTTTTTTAGGATAAAATTTTATTCTAAATTTTTGAAAAATAATTCAACACAGATTAATGTAATTACTTTCGAAATAAATAATTAACTTTTTAATTTATTATTGTATACGTTAATGATGTACGGTTGGGACACGTGTTAAATGGAAAGGAAAATTATAAGACGAAATATATAAATAATATATTTAATTCTAGTTAATGTTAGTAATTTTTTTTTATTGAATATTACAGAGACAGTGTATACGTTAGTTACTTGTAGATCATTTAATATACTTTTTATGACATTGATATTGAATTAGTAATATTGATTAATTTCATTATCTAAGTAAACAATCCAAATTGTTACAAAATACGATAAGTGTAATAATATTATGCTCAAAGTAGAATAGTTAATTCATAAATGGACCATTATACCTGATCGAGATGAGCTTATATAGCTATGTATTGTCTATACGCCCTAATTTTTTTCCACGATACAACCTACTTTCCGAAATGAAAATTCTGCTCGAATTCAAGCCGCAGGACATCCGATATATCTCGTCCACTATTCGACATTTTCGAAAACCATACAAATCAATTCGACAGAAATGTCGATCGTAAATAATTACCTATAAATAAAATACACAAATCTATCATAGTAAAATATATATATGTCCATTTCCGATGAATAATTTCCCTTCGTCGAAATACGAAATATTATATGCAGTATGTTTGAGAAAAAGTCATGAGTTTTTACGAACATCAAATTTTTTGGCCTATTGAAATCCACGTTTAAAATTTTCAAGATGATAACTGTTGCTCAAGACGAAACTGTATTCAATTTTAAATTCTAAAAAAAAGTGAAACAAATCTGTGGCCAGGAAAATTGTTCCCAACGCTGTGAAAAATGTCCAATGTATTATTGACTACTTGGCCGTGGACCAGTCGAATTATCAATCACTATCGGTACCGATGAAAGCTGACATTAATCCTTGAAAGCTTCGATCGTACTATGGCAGGGGGGAGAGCTTTTAGATTTCTTTCGTTGCTATACCGACATTTTCCTCCATCGTCCACGAACTTCTCGCTGGTAAACGTATAACTTGTTACGCGGCTGAAGATTCGAAAGACGATTTCCTTGTAATCGATTTGCACTTGGCTCTCACGATCTGCTCGACCAACGTCTTCGCTATGATGGAACTACTTGAAAACTTCTATTCGCTCAAGTGTCTCTCATTGATTGAACTAACAAGCGAAGCATCTGTTCGATTACGAGCTATGCTCCGCGTAGCTACGATATTTAGAATAATGGGTGCTGAGGTCCTTCGTTTTATCAACTTGAAGAAAATTGGAACAATTTCGTATTTAAATTATATCGATTAATTATATCATTTATTAAATACAAGTTAACGTTTGGTAAATGCACCTTGAAATAGACCATTTGATAGTAGGATTAAAATATAAAGTAATTTAATAAAAATATACATTATTAACACGTTAACTCTTTGACTACGAAAGGCGTATGTATACGCTGCTTAAATTTTTTTTTTACTATAACACATTGACTATTTTACTAAACGAATATAATATAGAATTTATCGTTTCATGTAACATAATAACTGAATATTGGCAACTGTTTCAACGTTCGCATGTTTTTACGAATATTGTTCAATTTCATGTTCTCGTACGTACACCCTTGTATAATCGCATCGTAAATTGGCTCATAAAAATTTATTCCTTTGTTAAGTGTTTATTTAGTTCAATTTGTAATTTACTATATTTATTTATTTCTCATTATGGTCAATGAGCATAATGGTGTCAGTGACTGACATGCGAATATCGCACCGTATAATATTAATGGTTCCGTGCGAGAATGTGCCGCAGTCAGAGTTAAGCGCCGCGTAAAGTCATTGGTGACAGGCAAGAGTTTCCTTCAAGATTACATTTGGTCGGTGATTTGATCGAAAATCGTCGATCACTCGAGACAATATCGAATATCTCTTTCCTATACCTCACGATTCACAGTGTTAATCGTTCGTAACGCAATTCATTCGTCGAGTTCATCATATGGGTATTCGACGGTAAAGTATTCGTACATCGTGCTCTACTATTCGTTCAAAATAGTTACTCAAGATTAATTTGGCGGGTAACAGTGGAATGCGTGAGTTCAAGTGGAGCTACGCAGTCGAGTGTCTCCAAACGGACACCATCATCCGCGACGCGCACCCTACAATATCTATTAATTTAAACGATATATAATATCATATACAGTGTTTCCTTTAGTTGGAATCGATGAAATATTTCGTGAGTGGATGATGTTTTTAAACAAATGTTTTTATGAATGTTGTTTGGTATCAAGGGAGACATTGCATGAGATAAATAATTTTTCTATAAGTATAGTGAGGGAGATGTTAAAGTTAAGTTAAATGCTGTAAATGAAGCCCTATATTTTTTTTCACAGTATGATAGAGTTTGTTGAGATAAATACAATGACCTATTGTATGATATAACATAGCTAAGAAGTCTTAAATTAGATTCAGAATTATATGAACGTAAGCCTATTTTAAAGATCCTTTTCACATGACTGTGACATCTATTTATTGTATATCAAATCAATTCTTCCGTTTTCGACTAAATGTTTTCTCTAGTATGAAGGAAGTGTCAGTATCGTAAAAAGACTGTATATAAATGGATTTTAGTTTACACATATTTACCACAATTTAACTTGTATGCACAAGTATCATCAAGTAAAGAACGAAGAAGAATTTCAGTATTTCATTAGATGTATATATACTTTTGTAATACTGTTCTAAATTTCTATTCTCTTTTAAGTATGTAAGGGGTACAAACCCGTTCCATGAATTTTTCGTTTCGCGACTACATGGTAGTTTGACGCGTAGGGTTTCACGGAAATTACACGTCTTTCACTTCAGGTGTTTAGTCTAATGAGGTGTATTGGTATAGTTACTTTTTCGTAGCTCCAGCGAAATTACATTGCATTACTGTAAGTGGCACTTTGAAGAAATTCTACCAACGCTACTTGAGATTGGACTTTCATGAGGATTTTTGGGGCAAGGATAGAAGTTCCTCGGCTAACAATAGGCGGCTTGCTATAATGCCAGCCATGGTGTTCGTACAACGATTAACTTGCACTCTACCTTTTCTATTACACGTCGACTTTCCATCATTAATTTATGTCATTGAAAAATTTCTTCAATGATCGGTTCAATTCATCTATTTTTAATTTTAAATAACTACCCTCCTTTTTCTTCTTTTTTTTTATAACATTATCTTTATCGTTACAGTTAATGAAATACATTATGAAACGTTTTAAATCTTGTACAAAATTTCACTTTATTGTACGTTATACATTCTATGTCAAATAATAGATGAGCAAAAATTGTTCAATAAGTATAATTGCGATAGTACGGATGTTACGAATGAATGGAACGTTTTACGTTATATGAATTTATTATATTACAGTTTATTTTAATGGTCGCTCAAACCTTTTAGAATCAAACGTAAATGTTATATGAATGAGATGAATAAAAGTATACTATATTATGCTTTTGATAAAATCAGCCTATATGTAACGTTATATAGTCCGATTTAAAATTGAAAAGTAGCGTAACAATAGAATTGAAAATTATGAAGATAATTGGAAATTCATCTTTGATGAATGTGAAAACGAAAAGAGGAAGTAAAATTTTACAAATACTCCCAGATTTGGTTGTATAAATTATCTAGCTAAAGCAGTTCAATTTTTTAAGAATATAGAATAAAATTCCTAAAAACTATTTTTCAAAAACATTTTTGAGAATTGAATTAGAACTCACTTGACACGATCTCTTTGATAATAATCAAGCACTTTTAAAGAAAACGTTACTATTTCATGGTATTTTACATCCCAAAGTTTAGTGTACCTTTGAAAGAACTTTTTTTAATCAAATCTTGGGAAACTTGAGTTTCCTCCTACTCAATGACGATTGGCATAAGCCCAAGAAGTTCGCAGACTTCAAATAAGGATTATGGAATTGTGAGGTAGCTCTCCAAAATTAAGGATACGTGTATTGCTTTTACAATACTATACAGTAGTATTGTAGAGTGTGAGATCAGCGTGTGTGGATCGATGTAAGCCATGTTTCGGACCAAGTGACTGTTTGATTGAGAATGCATAAGAGATAAGATCGAATCTAGATCACGATGCTCCACAGTGTGACAAAATTTCAGATTTTGCGTGATCAGATTGCCACACTGTGTCTTGATCAGAAATCAGCACGTGACAAGAGTGGATAAATATGCGTATGAATATATGTGTAACCTAGTTTGATAGTGTGTAAAGGAGCATGAAAGACAAGACAAAAGTAAGAAAGGACGCATTGTAAGAACAAACGTCGAACTTCAAGTCTTTGTATGTTACAGAATAAAATAATTATCAGATTCCGATGTTTAGTATTTTAAACAACAATAATTTTATTTTACTAAACTTTGTATACGAAATCTTACAAATTTGAATGCTCAGATGGCTATAGTTTCTAGAACAGTTTTGTATCTAGAGATGGTTCCACATACAAAAATCTGTCTGACAAATAACGGGACTGCCAACACAATAATCCAAATAGAGATTGTGTCTGCAATAATTGGGAATTATTATTTAAGTGTTATTGTAGCGAGTCGTAGAAATCAAAAAGTAATCACAGGGAATCAAATCGAGTGAATAAGTGAACAGGCAAACGTTGATATTTATTGTTTGGGCAAAAATACACGTTTGATCGAGGTACCATGAGCAGATGTATTATCATGCAAGGAATTGGTTTCTTTTGAAAAGGAACAAGAGAGTGTATGGTATATAGATGACACTACACTGTTATCCTCAAATTTAATCTTGGGCAGCTGTTTCAAACGAATAGTAGAACACGATATACGAATGTTCCATCGTCGAATATTCATGCGATAGACTTGACAAAACGTGGAATCTGTCTCGAAAACGTGCGAAAATGAGGAAAATCGGAGGTGGATATCTAATATCATTTCGGACGACCGATAATAAAAGAACAAAGAATGCTACGTTAGAAATTCCGAACAATCCGAAGATTCTAACAATGGCTTCGATAATAAGACCGTCCCGTTTGTTTCGTGAAACGACTGTCTAAGACTATTCAAGCTCGACCATATTGAACAATTCTTAGTGGACGACTGTCTTCGATCGTTAGTGTTGTACGACTCTTGATCAACTCGTAAAGAACGGCTCTTCAAGATCATTGGTTTCGGCTGCGTTTAGTGAACAACTTTTCTCTTCAGCAGTCTATCCGATCTCTACTAAAGAGGGTGCTACGGTGATTAGTAGCAATAAATATGCTAATTACCAATCACCATGTCTGACAGATATCGCGAACACTCTTTCAGTGAGCTCTTAGCGCTCTTTTTCCTGAAAAAGTGGGGTGACACCTGTTTAGACGCGCGATAAGCTGAGGGTTTGGCAACGGTCTGGAATTTCCGCTAGGTCTGATCCAACGGTTCTTTACATGATTTGAATCTGATGTCGAAATGATCCTTAAGAAGCTTTCCGTTTTATGACACATCTTCAGCTAATGAAAACGAAAATTAAAACTTTACACGACCGTTTTGTTAAGAAACAAATTTCTCTCAACGAGAAAAATAAAATTTCGAACAATGTATAAACCTTGTCGCTTTCAAAAATAGCCTTTTTTCGCGATCGTGTCATAAACCGTGTCAAAAAAAGTTCGACCAGATTTCTGTTCCTTTGGGCGGAACAGAGCGTATTCAAGGCGAATCTCAAAACAAATCTCCGGAAAACTATTTATTTATTGGTTTGATTATGTTTAGCTGTATCGATACCGAAGGGGCATTATTTCAATAAAATGAACGATATTTGTATATATGATCAGTGTTTGAGTTATTATATTGGCAATCCTGTTATTTTTCAGACAGACTGTGTATGTCTAACTTCAGATGTTCGATGACTTCTTACTATTGCTTTGACAAAACTACTTGCTATTACTGAATTTGAATCCTAGTATTTCCTTTAAGAATCTCGTTTCTTATCTTTGGGGCAGTGGGAGTATGACAAGATCTAGTAGGCGTTCTAGGAGTTGATGAGCATGATTTAGGTTTATATTTAGGTTAGTAATGGATTGAAGCTTATACATAATCATATAAGGTATAAGTAGGTATAAAATGCTTTTCTTATCCCACAAAATATAAAATGTTTTTGTCGATCTTCCTATTATACTTGTTAAAGTTAGAGCGGCATCTGTCCACATATTTTTATCAATACAACACACCACTTAGTAATACCCACACAGTATTACTAACAACACAATCTTTATTTATAAATCCAGTAGTACTCACAAAAAATCATGCCAATCTGTAAAAATTTAGGTATTTCAATCCATTTTCAATAGTTTGGAATTTGCATTCTAACGATGGCGGTTAGCGAAACCGATTCAAGAATTTCATTTGTTAGAAGGCGGTCTCGAAACTCCGGTTATACAACCGACCACATCGAATGCAATTAACGATCGGTAATTTACAACGTTGGGGCATACATAGCACAGCGTGGTTGTATTCAAGTTGATTCGAAGTCGTAGCTAGCTCACCTTCTGTTTCGTAACTGATTAATTACCGAATTTCGCGGGCTAAACACGATACGAGCGTCGATGAAACGAGCTGACCCGAAAAAGACTTCAAGCTTCTTGGTCTGATGGTAATACGAGAGGCATTATAGCGCTTGAATTATTATCGAACGTCGTCAAAGGATTGAACCCCTCGTCGGTGGGGAATGCGCGCTCGTAAATGGGTCCAAGCGCGAACGGCTGTAATCCTGAAACGCGTGCATAAATAGGTGGACGAGGATGGCTTTTTACGGCTTTCCATAAAAAAAAGAATATCGGAAAAGAGGCACTTTCTGCGGCCTTCAGACGTAATTTTTACTTCGTTCTCAGCTTCGAAGTCAAAGCTGTATATTCTACGGTATATTCTAGATTTCGTAAGAGTTTCGTTCAAAAGGGACGGAAGGGTTTAAGTGTTAAATACCATGGTACTTAATGAAATACACCTGAAAATGTAGACCATAGAGTTACAAAGAGTTTCGAACGTCTTTTAAATAAATTTTTTAATACCTCTGAAGTTAAAAATTTTACATACTTTCCTATACAGAGTTTTAATACTGTGGCACGTGTTCGAGGGAAACATAAGAAAATAGTTTCGATATCTGATTAAAGTTTGTAGAACATTGATACGTTTTTTTATTTGTTACAAACGTTCCGAAAGAATCAGATTTTTCAGAATGCAATCGTGGAAAATAAGCTACCTCTTTGTTGGAAATTTCAATATTGAAACATTTCATCGTATTGTTGATTTTCAAATAAAATTAAGTTATACAGAGTGTTTGGTAACTGGTGGTACAAGCGGAAAGGGGGTGATTCTACATGAAAGAATAAGTCGAAAATATAGAATAAAAATTTTTCGTTTGAGGCTTTGTTTTCGAGAAAATCGACAGTCTCGATGGATATTATCGCAGTTTAAGTTTGTTTTTACCGTAACGGAAAATTAGGAACACGTAATGAAATAATATGTTGAGAATAATTAATAATTAATTAATAATTAAATAATTCGAAGAACCGTGGAGCAACTAAGATTATACAGCAAAGAAAGGTTTCTTGTACTTATTTCAGGATTTTGCAACACGTTCTTTAGTATTTGCTCTTCAACATTCACACTAACGCGTCGTCAATGACCACCGTGTTGCCGGAGTTGTTCAGAAGAACCATACTCGCCGAGGGTTCGTTCTGCTCTTTGAATAACTCGACTGTCGGGATGTCGACGATTGGGATACCGGTGTATGTAATAATTAGCTGCGGCTGATGCGTTTCCACTGCACGCACCTAACGCAAGTATCATGTCCGTATATTCCCGATTGCTGTATGTAGACATGATGGTAGACTGATAGATACTGATAGTGTTTAACGGTAAAGGTAAGATAGTAAGATGATAGGCACAATAAACATTTCTGTGACATTTGAAGTGTTCATCAACATAAACTTCAATCGAGACAATGATCTACAGTGAGATCCGTTATAACGAGAGATGATCAAATGCACGCGTACTGGGCAAAAATTCAAAGTCGATTTTCTCGAAAACAAAGACTCAAAACGAAAAATTTTTATTCTATATTTTCGACTTATTTTTTCACGTAGAATCACCTCCTTTTCGCTTGTACCACTAGTTACCGAATACCCTGTATACTAGGTGTCCGGTAAATTGATAAAACAATGTTTCCTTATAACAGAATAATTAAGAAAAAATGTGGAATAAACTTTTTATTTTCGTTTGTTTCTTTCTCAGTATCTAAGCAAGAAGTCAAGAAACTGTATTTCATATCTTTGAAAGCTACCGAGTAAATTAAATTCATAATTATTTCCCAAGAAATTTACATGATATAATTACTTAGAGTTAAGAACATAGTAAATAAATGCAAATATTTATTGATAGCAGGATATGTATGTACTAATAAAAATGAAATAGTCCCGATGAAACACTCTTCATCGAACAAATAAAAAAGATAAGTAGAAATGCGAGTGCGTAACGATTAAAGTTTTGTTAAATGTCAGGACTACTATGACTCTGGGAGGATCATCGCAGAATTTCACTTGATTAACCGCAGAGACAACTTCTGGTCGACCAAGCGACAAATCATGCGTATCTCTGCGCGTCGTTCTGATAAATTTTGGCGTGAAAAGTGACGTGCTAGCTCCGATATACTTTTGACGCACGAGTGGCACTCTGTAGTTGAACGAACGATTTCATCAAATGCACGTGATTTGCATAGATGTCTAGGCATAGGTGACGATGTCCTGTAGAACAGATATATTGCGTCCATCAAAACTGACGTAACGCTGACCTAACGTTAGAATTTCATTTGCGACACTACTCGTCGTTGTTATTCGTTTTTTGATTCTGTGATCTATTCGTGAAAGGATAAATAGAGAACTGTGAACCTAGTTGTAATTCAGTTTTAACTTTACCCAAAACAAAATTTTGCTGTTATATAAGGTCATCCAACTTACACACCTACATGTTTTGTTCTTTGAAAATGGAGGATCACTTTTGCACATTGCATTTTTTGCAGCGAAAGTGTTAAAATTATTAACGACGCTATATAAATTGTACCAATGATATAAACTTTAAAATATTCCAGTTTTGTATCCTATTTCTTTCTTGCTTTAACTGTGGATAAGGTATAGCAAGAGGTTTTAGCTTAAATTAATGAGACTTCCCTAAATGTAAGTAGCTTATTTACGTTCAGCCATGCAAAAAAAGAACGTTTAAAATACTTGGCATTACATCTAGCACAACGAAATAGCTGTAAAAAAAAAATTCAAGTGCATTTTGTGGCATAATTTTCTTTTGTTTCTTTGTCCTATATTCTATAGCAAAAAGAAAAAAAAAGGAAAAGGAAAAGAATATAAGTCAACGCGGAAAATCATGTTTGATATACGTTGACTCTCAGAAAAGTCACTTTTCAACACGATTTTCAATTACTACAGAATAATAGTAATCGTGAAAGAATCAACCTAGCAAAAAATTATCTCCAAGAAGGAAGTTATATTTTCGATCCTCAAACGTACTTACCTGTGGACTGTATTTTCTGGTATCTGATTTCAACGTTTCATTTCACTTCCTTTGTTCTGGATTGATACTTCAAATTTTCTTACATTATTTTACAAAGCTTGAAAAAAGTATTTAGTAACATAGAATTTAATTAGAATCTTCAATATCTTATACTATTAATTTACTTCAATCAACACATTCCTCCAATTAATCTCCTCACTTTCTACAGTCCCTAAACTAATTTTCACAAACAATCACTGGTTTAATTTAAAACTTCGTTCTATTTAACTTAAAACAATTCAACATGGCGTACTGTGCGCCACCGATTCGTAGCCTCAGCTAGGAATCCACATACACAAGTTGTCTCAGTGTTCAACAAAGGATTGCTGGTGGTATAGTTGGTAGAAGCGATATAGTGAGGTGATAAGATCAGTCAGGCGTCAAAGTACACGTAATCCGAGCGCCAAAAGGGTGATTCGCGAGAGATAAGATGCTGAACCCTCGCTCAGGGCTGTTCAATCAACTTGGAGTTAGTTCCTTCATTGCAGCATATTTAAAAAATTTGTATGCGCCCTAATAATTGACAGATGCAGTTTCATTTTTATAAATACGGATATTGTTATTAAGCAAGAGGCGGCAGAAACTTCATATCAAATATCTTAAAGAAAACATTGCAAGTAGAAAATTTAAGTATTAATTTACTATCATCTCTATAGTATATACCCTGTACTAAATATTAAACGGGATCGTCTAAATATCTGCTTTAATTGTGGTCGTATAAAAAACTTTTCAGGAGAAAGTTACACTGTTTTAAGGAACACATATGTATAATAGCGGAAATAATTTTTTCTAACGATTTTATTTTTTTTTTACAAGATTTTAAGGTCACTGATATTTTTTCATTAAATTGGTTTTTTCCACACTCTACAAGAACATCCAGACATACATATAGAGTTATTAACAGCGTCGACTTTTGATATCATTACATAAACGGTGATTGATCGGTCGATACACCGTCGATGTACTGTCGACGTTGGTACACAGTGTAAGAAATTCTACAGTCGACGACAACGTTTCGACGGTGGCAATGGACGTGTCGAACGTATCAACTAAAACCACGTCGTCCGCTTCAACGATCGTCGTGGATTTAATTACGCCCGCTCGGTTAATTGAGAATGTCCGTCGCGTTCCTATCCGACGATCTAATCGACGGAGAAACGGATCAAAGCGCAACGTGATTTTCTTGCTTCGTTTCGCGGCCGGTCAATACAGAATTAATTGGAATCACTCGTCGAGAAGGCCGGCCGACATCGAGGGATCTGCAATTAAAATTTTAGCCGCCGTGGCATCGTTCTTTTCGAAATATATCTCGTCTTCTCACCCTTCTGTCTGTTACCTCACTCTTCCTTCTTGATTCCATGTCATTCAAACGTGGTTATTGAACGTTTCCAGAATCATTTCGCTTTCGCTTTAACCCACTGTTGTTTTGATGACGATCGTTAACGAGGGGACAGACTACGACGTTTTCCATGCTCGTTGCAACAATCTACTTCTCGTTAGTTGTGATTGCACGTGGTGCAACAGGGCACCACGCTACGGATTCACTTGGCAGACGAGTCATTAGACACCGTACTGTAGGGTGCTTGCATAGAAAAGCTGAATGAAAGATTGATTTCAAAAAGTTCATCGAGGGTTTATAATTATCGTTCAACGACAGATTTAAGTATATTAAGAAACTGGGAATAAATGCTTCCAGTCTGTTTACTGTTCATATTCAGCGATAAAGCAGTCCTTGATAACGTTAATATTTCTCATACGTGTTCGTAAATACTCTTACTATGTATGTTAAAAATGATCATCATAATCAGTTATTAGACAGAAATATCCCTGCTCTATATCACTGAATTTGTCTCAATGTCACTTATAATATCACGTAGCAAAACTTTATGGTATAATTTGAAAGAGCGAAGGAAAACCTCGATTTTTCATTGAAAAGAAGTATTTCTGCATATTTTGTAATTTGGTCATGATCTAGAACTAATTAAATTTTGTTTATGGTATTCAAAAATTGTTTATAAACTTTGTTAGACTATTGAAAGTGTCTTACTGAACATCTTGCTTATCAAAGCTAACCTAAAGAAACCATTACTCTGTACAACTTATGCAAATTAGAAAGCATTATTTTTTCATCTAACTTTGTCAGACTATCAGGAATATCTTAAAAATCTAAAAAAAACTGAGTACCTAATCGAACCTGTAGAACTTATTTAGAATCTATTAAAGAACCTAATTTAGATGACACTGTGTTGTATACACAATTTGCAAGAAATTATTTCCTATACTTAATTTAATCTAGTGAAAATTATGTAGATATGATTTCATTTATTAGAACCTTGTCCATGTATGAATAGAAAATCTTGAAATTCTGGCCACTGGTGAAGTACATGAATGGAAGGAGGAGAGGAATCACGGCCGATTAGTAGGAAGCCCGCGGAACGAAACTCGTTAGATGGTACAATTTACTTTCACCGTCCGCTAAGCGAGCCAGGCTTAATCAGCTTTCATTCTCATTCCTCTGGAATTCCATCCTGGTCGCGCGTTACACGTAACGCTCGCGAAAGCAAAGTGATTAACCGTTGAATAAGGGCGATGATGCTCGTATTCAGACGGCGCCCACTATTTCGGAATTATTCATCACGACGAACGTTTTCACTCCTCGTATCTGTCCATGATTGTCCTCGCTTTTACGCGACAATTAATTTTCACCAGCAAATTTCGACAGGCGCTCGTTTCACGACCAAAAAGTTACCCTGGATATGTTTCTCTCTTAACAACATCGTCATCCTTCTAATTATTTAACAGTATCCCTTTTAATCGTAGTTGCTTTAAATTACGCGATTATTAGTGGGATTAATTGCTATCCTTTCCTGTTTTCTTTTTTCTTTTTATTCGAGGAAGAAATTTACTGAAGAATTATAAATTAATCGAATATGCTGCACGATGAATTATGTAGATTTTAGTTTTTATTTTTCTTTCTACTGGTTTTTTTTTCATTCCGCATTTTCTCCTCGTTGTTCACGGAACACTATCGTTAAGGCAGCATCTGCCTTCGATGGAATTTCACGTTTGGAGAAAAATGGTTGCTGAATTGTTCATTCAGAGAAAACTTTTCCGCTTGGGAGTTTCGCGTATTAAACCCTCGTTCTGTACGGTAATTAACTTCTCCGACATTTATTCTGATACTCGGTGCTGCGGTGGATTATTGAAACGCGGCTTGTATTAAGAATACTTGACGATGCTTGTATTCGCACCCTATCGATGTTTCCTGTCGTACGATTAATTGTGAATAAATACGTATGCATACTATCGTGGAAAGAAAAGATCCGCATGGTCTTTCTTAGTTTTTTCAATATACATTTTTCACGTTAATTCGACTCTTCAATGCTTTAGAGTGTATTTCGATTCAGCATAAAAAATTCAATTGAAACAATAATATGAAAGTCACGCTGCAGTATTTGAGAGATATTGCTTCATTTTGAATAATTTTACGGGGAATGATGTTAAACATAGACAGAACTGAAACTGAAAAATTAAACTCCGTGTTTGTTTTAGTCTACTTTAGCATATGTACTTACATTTCGCAGTATGTTTTAATTTACACTGGTGTCTCATGTAGATTGAGATAATTTTCTAAATGAGAAAAACGAATTTGCAGAGCATATATGAAAAATGAACTAATTTCACATCGGTTTGCAAAGTTCACATGAAACTTCTCAACTAAGTTAGTAATAAACATTAGATTTAGAAGTGAAGTGCTAGTTACTTAGGTACTTAAAACAGAAAAAGGAACTAACAGAAACAAAAACAGATGAAGGAAAGTTTTGACCTAGAGGAAAAGTTTCAGTTGTTAAAATACTTCTTACGTGAAGTATCTAAAGTGGCTTATACAAGGACACACAAATTTCAACGAAAATCCTGAGGTCGAGATTGAAGAAAATACCAGTTGAGTCGTGACGGAATATAGGAAGAAGCTTTGCCTTTCGGCATCTCTATTGCAACAAGAGAAGCACATAAAATGTCTTTACAATTCGTCTCACTGCCATCTTAACGTCGTTTCTTTTTCTCTGTCTCCTCGTATCTGTCTACCCACTTATCTCTAACTTTCACGACAGAGCTTACCGATCTTGCCGCGTATCTTACGTGATCTTCCTGCATTCCTACATGTAGTCCATTTCTTGTCTAACTATAAATAAGGCTAAATATTTTTGCCAAAATAATAATTAAATTAAATCACTTGAGAAAGTGTGTATATATGATTTTGTTAGATTATTATTAAGGCTAAAATGTACCAGCTATGTATTAGTTTTATATATATAATACAGATTATATTTTTATTCTTATTAATTTTTTTAAATATTATTTTCAAGTGTCATGATATTTCTAATGTTAGATATTTTAAAATACGAAGTTGAAAGTGAAAGATGCTGAAAGAATGTCAGTTCTTAATTTTCTAAGAAAAAGAAAAGAAGAACGGCCAAGCAAGAAAGGTACAGAAATAAATAGGTGGATGAAATAGTCATGTGTATTTAGTATGTCGTAAAATTCGACTGCGAAACGAAAGTTTTGTTTGCCGTAGATTCGAGCAGTCCCATGGCAAGAAAGTTTTGCGTAACTTTCCCGCTAGACGAATCACCGCCACGTTCGGTTCGGTTTCTGCGCTCAGGCCCGCACACTGATCAACTCTTGGGAGCAGGTAATTAAACCTGCTCGCCTCCTTACTCTTCGACTTCCTATCCCCATGCGTCGTTTATTATATTAAAACGGAATCGTAGATTCTCTTGTGTGGCGCACTTAATTGTACCACCCGTCCCGTTATTCTACCGTAAAATACCGATGAACTTTACGGATCTGTGAAGGCCCTCCCTCTCTTCTCTCCTTTCTTTCTCTCGCTTCTCTGTTTTCAGGCAAATTAATAAATTGCAAGTGGCGCAGAACAGAGCTATGCGAGTGATTTTACAATGTAAAAGGAATACCAGGGTGGAAGATATGTTACAAGCTTTACAATATATGTCAATAAGACAGAGAATATATTATAATACAAATATATTTATATTCAAGATATTAAGAGGCTACCTACCAAGTACATTGAGAAATAGACTAGATTTAGTAGGAGAAAGTAATCAGAGGGAGACCAGACAGATGAACATATAATATTTGTACAATTGCGAAAAACGTATGAAGACCAGAGGACTGTTTTTTATAATGGTACTAAAATGTATAATGATTTACCTGAAGAGGTAAAGCAGTGTGATAGATTAAACACATTTAAGAAAATATTAAAAGATTATGTTATACACACGGTTACAAGATTGTAATATAATAGTATTTGTACATTAATAGCCGAGAAGACTAAATAAAGTGCAATCAATCTCACTTTGTCATTATCTTTCTCCCTCCTCTCTTCTCTCTCTCATCTTTATCTTTTCTCTTTTTTTCTCTTTTCTCTGTCAATATGTGTCTCCCTCTTTCGTCTTCTCTCTCCTCTCTCTCTTTCCCCTACCACTAATTATGTGTCCTTCTCTTTCTCTGTGAATCGATCTGATGGATCCGAGGTGCAAAACTTTCCCGTAAATCGATGAGCATAGGAGATCCAAAAAGTGATAATTGTTGATATCAAAAGCGCTTTGGGTTACAGAAGTCGTCGGATATACTGATAAGTCTCTTAAATAACGCAGCTTTTGAATAGTTTATTAGGATGAACTATTCCTAACAATTGTTAATTGCTTCGTTTGCAGAAATAATTAACTTCTAGTTTCGAATGAGTTACAAATGAACATTTTTCGCTACTGCAACATTTCTACAGATGCCGTTTGAATGAATAATTAGTTGCATAAATGTTCCTTGGTTAATGAGAATAATCACATCTGTTGTGTTATGCATGTCTCTGCGAATGCTTCATTCTAACATGACAATAGGGAGCAGATGCAATATGTAATTACTTGTACATTCAATCAGGTTCATTTCAATGGTTAGATATGGTATGCATTTGAGTTGGTGAATTTAGCGTGAGGAGTCACCAGGCACAAGATGTTTAGCATACAATTTTGAGCAATAGTAAATTAAGTGAAATGTGCAGCTGTTTGTATATTTAGTGCAAAGTAATTGAGTGATTGATTTTTCTCTTTTCCAAAATTTTTCAGAACAATTTCTTCTGATCATGTGACATTCGTTTTTTCATCATATAATATTAATAGTGATTCATCGAAGTTAAGTGTAAAGTTTGACATGTCAATTCTATTCACAACATCGTAGATACATTATCTGGTTGCTTTCACCATCCAATTAAAATTTCACGTTGAAACGAATTTAACAAAATTTCAACGATGTACCTGTAACATTCTTGAACGTATTCGTATTTACTTGTTTCTTCCTTCCTTTTACTGTCTTTTTCTTCAATTTCAATTTATTGGGAAAATTCCTTCATAAATGAACAAAAATAATGCGCACGATAAAATGCCGCGCGAAACTTTACTAATTTGTGTCGATACTTCGTAACGAGATCCAGCTGTGCTAAATAATAATTAATTATATTTAGTTTTTGTCAGGGTAACTAGCGCGAACGGTGTGATTTTTCACGGGATAAATGACAACGATAAACTCCAGAACATAATTAAAACGAAACAACTGTTCTTGTGTTCGTTCATCTGTCTCTCTTTCTCTTTCTCTCTCATCGTGCTGTGCGTCACGTGCAGGATTCTCTTGACATGAATGCTACGATTTATAATGCGACGAGCGAATGAGATCGCAAATATATTCGTCACGATGAAATAACGCTAAAAAAGTTCCATTATTCTTAACGTACCGATTATTAATATTATTCTTACAAATTAACACATCACTAGACATTGACCGTGCATTCTTAAATATTAAAAAAATTCCTCTGCTCTATACTGTTCTCAGTATACTATACGATATCGCTATTATATTCGCTCCAAATTCCAACCGTTATGGAACGTTGTGAACTTTTTCAAAAAAGAAAAAAAAACGGGGGGAAAAAGGAAGTTTTATAAAATAATAGCAATTTCCAAGTTAAGATTCACCTTAAGCACTTCGGACTGCAGGAAAAATTTCCCATAAGGGCCAACCATCGAGGGACCACGAACGCTCGATAAAATGGAAGCGGGTTAAGAAGTTGTTCGAGCGTATTTCCATCGTTGTCGCTCTGGTTCCCGCGGGCTGACGCGAAACAGTTTGACGGTAAATTTGTCGGCAAGTAAAGCGCCGATAAAATTCGTGAACACACGGGTGAAACGTACGCGTCGGATACAGGACGGTGTTGGTGTTATTGAAAACGGTGCGACGGGACGCGACGAGATGTTGCCATTCGTTTTTCACCGTGGCTTGATCCTTTACGCGCACAGTTAAAAATCAACTACTACGATTCACGGATGCACGCTTACTCATTCACCTCTTGTTCAGTCTTTGACGTCGTCGAAATTGCTTTTATGACTGTCAATTCGGTTTTTCCGCCTACCTGTTTCGTTTCGTTTATTCGAACCTTTCGTTCCGCTAGATTAACCTTTCGCGAATCTTAATACAATCACGTTGTTTTATTATGTAGTTAACGATAAATATTATTTTCTATACAGTGTGTATCTAGTAACTTAAACTATAACTTTCTTCTTTTTGTATATAGAAAAATGTTGTAGAAGAAAGTTTTGCATAATTTAACAAGGTCTATCATCAAGTAGTGCAAGTTTTTGCAAGAGTACATTGGTACAGTTGCAAAATGCAATTACACTTGTTTTCTAAATGGAACCCTACAAACTGTTTTACATTAATTAATTTTGTTTTACTATCGAACAGAATGTCATCTGATTCGTCTCTATTTGTTCTATCTTTTCCGTATAATTTGTCTTTCTTGTTCTTCCTGTTTTGTAAGCAATACAAGGTGGCTGTGTTAATATATAAGTACAAGCGAGAATTAACAATATATATCTAGTTACATCCTATAAGTACTTTATTCAATATCATATATTTTTTACTAGTAATTACTCTAAACGCTTTAGTGTGCATTTCTTCCAAATTCAATTTGTTACTTTTGATTTATTGCATTTTATTGTATAGTGACTTGCTTACGTACACACATGGAAATGTAGAATGGTTAATATCGAAATGTTCAAAGTGTAGATTTATATAGAATTCAGGGAACTATTTAGAAAATTGAAATTGGTGCTTTCATGTATTCTTGGTTATTCAACTGTGATCCTTAAATACTTGGAAACTTTTAATTGGAGAAATCACAATTTATATTTATTAATAAGCTGTTTTCTTAAAAAAAAGACAGTTTATTTGAAATTTTAAATTGCGTTCATTGTAATTTGAGTTCTCGTTTGATATTTTTTCTTTGGAAGCAAATTAAGAACACTAACTTACAAGAAAAGGAAATACCTTGGAAAAATGTGAAACATATACGTATAACGATGCCTTTTTCTTTGTGCTGCCGCAGCTTGTTCTCTATTGCACAGTTAGGGGAAAAAATGTAAAAAAAGTCTTTGGTGCTCGACTCAAAAATACCGTAGTTCACTTGCATTCGTTCCATTTAAGACCGCAGAAAAATTGGTAGCGCTTAAAATAAACGAAGAACTAGCGCCTCAATTGCGGTCGTTTTATTTGCTGCTTCTGTTTAAATTACCGCGTTTTACAACTGCATATATTCTCTTTGAACTTCTTTTTTCCAAACGGAAACTAGTAATCAAGAATTTGCGCCAGGTGAAACTACGAAAAAAGAGAACACCGTCATTATCAAAAATTTCGAACTTTACCTATCATTAAAAACTTTCACAACTTTATGTTCTATTTTATTCTTTCCTGAAATGTTTTTGTAATTGTATTACAGCTATGATCTACTTTTGCATAGCTGAAGAGTTTATTTTCAAATATTTTATCAAAATAAAGATCCCTAAAAATTATGAATATTTCTTGTTTAGATTTATAACAATTTTTAATAGTTAATATATCGATTATTTATACCATATATTATAGCGTTTCTTTATATATATTATGTAGCTGAAAAGTAGTTCATTACCAGAATGAAAATTCATAAAAATTATAAATTCTTTGTTTTTGGATTAATAACAATTTTTTATGTACCGATTATTTATACGATGTACTATAATGTGTCTATTTACTTGTTACGTAATTTAAAAATAATTCTTTATCAAAATGAAAATTCGTAAAAGCTTGAAATCCTTGCTTTCGGACTTATAAGAAATTTTAATAATTAATATATCGACTTTGCTTTTCAATTTATAAGAATTTTTAATGGATAATATATCGATTATTTATACAATGTACCATGATGTGTCTACTTATTTGTTACGTAGTGGAAAAATAATACTTTATTAAAATGAAAATTCGCAAACATTCCAAATTCTTCGGTTTTAGATTTGTAAAAATGATTAATGACATCAATTATTTAAAAAGCTCTAAATTATAATATACATGTATTGGAACAAGTTTTTCCGTTTGCCAATCTATTTATTTAGTTCACTAAAACAAGACATATTTACGAAAATCTTTATTATATCACCACTGCGAGTTGCATATACGCTTACTTTAAGCAAGTGTTTCTCATTACAAGTAAAACCTCTAAAAATCTCGAAATATAGCTAATGAAGAATCTAATTATATAATTTAACAATCTTAAATTTTCTAAGATTACATTCCGTATATTTTAAATGAAATTCTCTTGTATGCATGTTAACACCTATAGGAATTAAACCTATAGGAATACATAGATGATAACACGATGCAAACCACGAAATCGAACAGATCTCCGTTAAGCATCTGAATGGGACTCACCTTGCAATCGCGTGATGTTCCTCGTCACTTTGTGGCCGTTAACGAGCTGCTCGCGCAAATGAGTCCTCTCGCGGTGACGGTGATAATTGCCGATAACGATCGTGGTCGTCACCAGCACGAGAAACAACTTCGGCCCCCAGGCCGGTCTCATCGACATCGTCCTCCGGTTTTCGCATCCCCCGAAGCTTCTGATATGCCGCGACGTCTGTTGACTTAACCGGCTTCAGCTGCCGTTCCTGAAATCCATACAACGATGAAAATTCGCGATAGCTACGAGGCTAAAGGAAAAAGCTTCGTAAAAGCGAGTTTCCCAATGAATGAACGCGCGCCTCGACGAGTGCTGCGAAAAGGCGGATAGTTTGTGTACTCTGTCGAGGAACTGCCACGAAATTGATGTTTGCTACAGTTGCACTTATGTTGAAAGATTTTTGAAAACCGATGTTACTGGATCAATATAGTTATAAACGATGGTATACGAATTTCTAGATATTTTATTTCGTATAATTTTTTATGAGGAAAAAAAGCAAAAGAAAAATTCAATTATTCGCACACTTTATTAGAGAGAATCGTATTATAGTTCGTGAATATGTTGTCGAGAATGGAATAACAGCGAGTTCGATTGCGAATAGAAATGCGTTTGACGTGTGATTTAGGTCTCGTTGTTCGAAGTTACAGTTGGAAGACTCGTTCTCCGGTGGGAATGCAAATTATCGGGAAAAAGTCTGCGATAGTGGATCAAATCCAATCGTGAGACGAGACAAATAGTTTTTGCGCAACGTATCGAAACGGGGGATGTTTAATCGAAAAACTTGCATGTATACTCAGCAATTTCATTTTCGCGTTTTTTCTCTTTTTTAAACGTAAAAGGTTATTATATACTTGTACACTTATTTTTATCGTTACAATTTCTTGTCAATGAAATGAGATATATTCTGGAGGGATTAATTTTTTTAATTTCTGTCATTTGAAAGAGTGTACCTACAAGAATAATCTTGCAGATTGTATGAAAGCGTTTGGAAAGGTACTGATAATACAGCTATTTTTATAAGACAACTCAGACACAGTAGAATTCTGCAATTTATTTAAAAAAATTTTGTCATCTGAAGGGTGTATCGAAAATAATAGTTGTATATACTGCATGAAAGTATTTGAAAAGGTATTGACGATATAGCTAATTTTACAGGAAAAGTCAGACGTAGTAGAGTTCTGTACATTTTTGATATTGTTGTTTCGAGAAACACATATTTTAAACTTTTAGTCAACCCATACAAGGTTTACACGTACAAAAGCAAATTTAAGTCACTGTCAGTTTCTTGGTTACTACATTTAATATGAAAACCTGTAAAACGATTGTTGTAAGAATCTACTTTGAAATGTATTTTTGAAAAATCGATTTTTAATCTCAAGTAAATGTATGTAGTCCATCATACAGTGTGATGAATAATCGTATACAACGGTTAATTTGCATTTTACTAGCAAAGAAAACGTATATACATATACATACATGTATACGTGAGACGCAAACTTCGTATTTACGCCACACTATGTTACCAAACTCCGCCAGCATCTGGAGGTTTCATTTCCACATTATACATCTTACATGATACTTTCCCTCAACTTCAAGGCAATTCTTCCGAAACACGAACAGAATCTTGCTACGGTGTCTCGAACCAAATTTACATATCTTGAAAACCTGACGTATGTAGTATTACACACGTGATGGATTAAACGAAAATTTGAGAGGAGTAATGAGAACAAATTTAGCAAACTAATTTTTCTAAGAGATGTGTTTTCAAACGACTACATGTGCCTCGTTTGGCGCAAGTTCTCTCGGTTGTAGCCGAACAATTTTCCGCGAGTATTGCGACTGCCGAAGTCTCTTTTTAAAATGCCGCTATCAACTGAAGGTAAAAAAGGGATGAATATATGGAGAGCGAGAAAAAGGAAGAGAAGGGGTGAGGAAGGGAGGAAGAGAGGAAGAGAGGAAGAGAGAAAGAGAGGGAGAGAACAAGAGAGGAAAAGAGGAAAAGAGGAGGAGAGGAAGAGAGAGAAAGAGAAGGAGAGAGAAAGAGTGAGATAGAGAGGCAGAGGGAAAGAGAAGAAGAGAGGAAGAGAGAAAAAGAAAGGGAGACAAGAAGAGAGAAAGAGGAGAAGTGGAAGAAAGGAAAAGATAAAGAGGGGGAGATAGGTACAGAGAAAGAAAAAGAGAGGAGGAGAGAGGAAGAGATGAAGAGAGGGAGAGAGAGAGTGATAAAGGGGGGAGAGAGGGAGAGAGAATAGCTATTCTAACGGAGATGTGATCAAAGTACGAATGCACACTATTGCATGCAAGTTGGAGGGATGCAAGTATCCGTCGATACGGTGCACAGAACATTCGGCAGCCCGAGCGAGAATGATCCATTCAAACATCCAGGTCGTCGATGTGGAACTCGCCTGTGCAACAACGATGTGGCTATTTTTCTTTTGATACAAACATCAAAAAGTTTCGGAAAAAGAGACCAAAATATGGGCAAAGTGTGTTTATAGATCTTTTTTGTAAGGCAAACGAGACGTGCAAAGTTGCAAGAATTTCTTGGATTGAAAATTATGGTTACATTGTGTCTTCATAACGTTTCAGTTATTTCTAAGATATATTTGGTAATTATATGCGCGTGTTTATGCCTTTTATATTATATAGCAATATTTTTCTCGTTATATTATATAAAGAAGTAGAGTCCCGGCTTGTTGGTTCGGTGGTCGCGAGTGCAATTCCTGCTTGGTCCTTAACATTTTTCTAATCTGCCATTTTCTATTTTGTGTTTCATGAAATCGCATAATTTTTATGGTTAGACGATTCTCATATATTTTTTGGAAAATTCATAATGAATCAAAACCAATGAGTCTCACAGGACTTATTTTCTAGTTGAATTATTTCACTGTTGCGTGTACGCAATGTTGAGAATAAATTGGTTAATGTGATGCTTTTGTATTAGGTTAAATTTCGAAGTGCAGAAGTATGTAACAAAATTCGTCTTTGCCTTTTCTTTGCTATCTCTTTATATTTTTCAGATATCTTTGTTGCATCAATTTAACGGAGTGCATCGCTTTCGATTGAAAATTGGTTTACTGCAATTTTAAACTACTTCGTTGCTTTTGAAGTGTTCGTTATTCCTTGGTTACTGCAAACTGATCTCGAACAAATTGTGTTGAAACTTCCGTAAACTTATCGTAAATGTTTCATATTAGTTGTAGTTTTCAGCCACGTATATCCCTTAAAAAGGGATTTTTCTTCATGTAACGTAATCTTTCATTTGAAGATTCATTTTTAAATAATCCATGTAATCGTGAAAAGGTAGCTTTCATAGTAAATCGCTTCTCTATTCAAACGTCGTTTATCAACAATGTTCGAAAGAGTCCTCCGAAACAGCGTTCAGTCACTGAACTTTAACTGCCATTTATTCCGGAAGTTTTAAAGCGGCGCGACTTCATTTAACCCTCACACTAATCTTTATTGCTTCATTGCCCGAGTTGAAAGGGAGACGAAGGAGGAAGAAATAAAATAAAGAAGAACGGGACGAGGCAAAACACACAGTCGCAATCTAATGAGTCGCGCGGAAAGTGACCTGGTGGATGAAAATTCAGTAACGCGACTCCGTTTAGGCACCGCACGAATCCACGAGTTTCATCCATTCAATTACGGACCCGCCAAGCGAGACTTTCTTTCTGTCACCAGCTGAATGGATCAATAGAACGAAAACCAAGCGAAAATAATATAGGAAATTACTTATACATCTATCTCCAGTGAGATACAAATGCGCTGTTCTTTAGAAAAAAACCACCCAGAATTTGTGTAAATGTATCAATATACTTGAATAGCACCTTAAATATACAATACGATATGTAGATTCCTGTTCACAAGAATTAAGGCGTCTACTAAATATGATACGAACTTAAATAGTTATTACGAAATTATTCATTCTGAAATCTCGCAACATAACTGGTGCATACAGTTCTGCTGATGTGTGGTGGTAAATTTGGCGAAGAAATATAATTTAATTCTTTAACTGTAGATCACTTGTTTCCGAAAGGAGTTTGAATATTTATTTTATTATAACAATTACGTAGATGGAGAATTTTAGAAGTTCTAGTGCTTGAGTAGTTTCAGTTGACAGCAGATGGTACACTATATCCATGTAACATTATAAACATGCTGTTTTTATAAAAGAGTGTAAGAAACCTTAAAAAACAAATATGTATTATTAAATGTAATAGGTACATTAGATTTGTTTCTACAACATAGTGATTTAATAAATAAAATTACCAAGGTAGTCTGAGGCATTACACATCTCTAGTTAAGGGGTTAATCATATGATAGCTTCTTTACCACTATACGATAGTTTCTTTTCCACACTAGACGTTTACAGACAGAGAATGAATTTATTTACATTCAATGGCTCGTAGTAATAACAGATTGCAAGAGCGATGCGCCAACCGCGAAAACGTTCGACCAGTTTCCCAAAATAGGGTATTTTCCATCACAGTTGATTTTCAACAATCTTCAGTAATCTTGAGTCACAGGTTACTGTACGCGTCTTGAAACACCCTATTAGATAGTACATAGAAAAGTGTACCATTTTAATTTAAAAAACGGAGTTGACCTTTATATGTCCTCTACGAGTTCACCTAAAAGAAAACTATTAACATAGAATTATGCCACCCTTAAAACCAAGTAAGTTTCTTCTGACACATTTTTTTCTATTACCAATAGTAATCAAGTTATTTAGGTGGCTTGTTTTAGATGCCTTACTCTGTATAATTTAACTCAAATAATATAATGTTCAATTTAAACAGTACAATATTCGATTCAATGAACTAAATATTATATGGCGTGTTAAAAAAAATTCTTCTCGTTCGTTCCAAAAATACCAAGTAGATATTTTTAGGATACATTCAATCACGTTTACTCAAAGCTTGAATAACTATGCACTCTTCTTCTGCACCCTAATATCAAGCACTCGTTTTTGAATTGCGTTGTTTGAAAAAAGATTTCAGGTATGTATTCGGTCCTAATTACATAGCAACATAAAACCTAGTGCATTTATTTGTACCACGATTGTGAACGCAAAACCTTGAGTATAGTAAATTTTAGAAAAAAGTTTTATTGGATTTATAGCTCATGCATCCTTTATAATATATAGGGTGTTAAGAAAAATTCTTCTTGTTCATTCTATACAAACCAGCTAGACATTTTTAGGACAGATTTTATTACATCTACTCAAAAGTTTGTGTAACCATGAATTTTTCTTCTACACGCTAATTACAGGCACTAATTTTTGAATGGCATTGTTTGAAGAAACATTTTTAGACATATATCCGGCTTTAATTATCATAACGACGTAAAGCATTTTACGCGTTTGTGAATCCAAAACCTGCCTATAGTGAATTTTGAATTTAATATAGAAAATTTTGGATTGAATTTACAGTAAATTTATGGAAAGAGTATTATAACAGGTAATACACGGTTGCGTTTATTCCGTGTTTGAAGAAACATTTAGAGCTATAAATTCGGTCCTAATAACTTTTAATTCTCAACACATTTGCAAACTTTAACAAACATGTGAATGTTCATACGAATTTCTCGTAATCATAGTAATAGTGCGGGACAAACAACTGTTTAAAAATTTGATAATGCACGTTATTTTAAGACTGGTCGCGAGCATCAATCACGTCGCAAATCTATCTTTCAAATATCTTGCACCAACTCGAAATATCCATAGTTGAATGTCACATCCTCCGTGCCCGAGGTACGTCGCTATTTATCAGAATAACAAGTAAACCGTTCGAGGATGCTGAATGTCGCCGGTTGTGGAGTAGCATCATTATTATTTGACGTCTCGACACTGAGAACGACGGAACCGATACTCTTGTTGGAAGTTCGTCGTGTCGAAGTCGGAGTAGCGATCGGAAATTTGTCTTCTCTTACCTTCAATCAATTTTTCGCGCGCATTCATACTTTTCCTCGCGGTTTGATTTTTCTTCAATTTCAGATTATGAGATAATTAGATGGCTTTAGAACTGTTATTTCTTTTTAAATACTTTGCCAACTTTGATGGCGATTAATACTTTACTGATTCAATAGCTTGATAGTTTAATTTTTAGACGCGTTCATTTTGTAATTCATTGAATATTCTTTTTACCAGATATAGATACAGTCACTCTCGTTAATATTTTAGTACCTTTTAAAGCAGAATAACTTCTTTAAAATTGGACCAAACGATTTGAGTATTTTTTGGAAAGTTAGAAGTATTAGGTTACTAGATGATATGTACAATTACTTAAACTTTATTATTTTCTTCGCAATTTCGACTAAATGTAATTTTTTCAAAAATTTTTTTACACATCACCTAGTAAACTAATCCTTCTAATTTCTCAAAAAAGAAAAGAAAACTCACGTTGACTAGTTCAATTTTAAATAAGTTATTCTGCTTTAAAGGGTGTTCGAACATTAATATCAATGATGATCTGTAAAAATTTGTAGAATTAATTTGTTATGATATCCAATTGTCGATGAGTCGAAGAATATTTTTATTTATGTAGTGAAATATACACTTCGTAAGTAATTTAAATACGCGTGTTCCAGATAAAGTTACTTTTGTAAAGTATACGACTAGAAGATGTTATGTATTATTCAATTTTACGTGGGCTTACAAGTTGTTGCATATCATGGAACTGTTACACGCCTGTTTACTGTACTATTGCTACGCCCCAAGTAAGTATATACTATGTGGCATGTAACAGACCAACAACGTGACACGCACAGTCGTGATCCTAACTAAATTGTAACCCTTTAGTCTAATTCCTGACAACTATTCACGTAACAGAATCTACGGATCACTTGCAGGGTTGTATAGGAACAGAGTAGAGAACATAATAGCAACAAGAGCTGTATTTGACAGTATTATGATTTTAGTACAGCTAATTGAAAAAGTAGTATACAATGTCATTGTGCATATACCGACTACCCAATAAAAAGAGTTTAAACAATCTTAATAGCTTCGATTATGTGCGGCATTATTCGACAATTTTAAATGCTGCTTTCAAAAGATAAAAAAATTACACTTTTCATTTTCCGGTCATTTTTCAATTTCTAGTTGACTACAGTATTACATATCGATAAAAATAAGTAAGAATCGTAAGTATAATAAATACTAAGAATAATAATATAACAAGAAATGTTAAGAATAATAAAAATAATAATATATTTTACGACTAATAATCGTAAATATAAGAAACAATAAGAATAATAAATTAACAAAACTAAGTATTAGTACTAAATGCAAATACTAGGCGTTTTTATTGTACATAATATTGTAGCCTAAAATTGGTTCGATCACTGCCATTGCTTCCTGAATTTCTCACGTCACGCAGCGGAATACGACAGTGACAATTCCTACTATGTTTCGAGAAGTAGGACAAGAAAATATTGACAAAAAAAAAAAATATCGATAAATCTGACATAGCAGAAATACGTAGCAGTTCTACGATTAAATCAAACAAGCTTCCGTATTCATACCTACAACTTCAAATAACATTCGTGCAACTAAAATTTTAGTAACCTACTGTATACAAACATTTCGCAAATATTATTGCAGTGGAATGTTTAATTACCGGAAATAAATTTTGTATCTTAAATTAGTTTCAAACTCAGATGATGATTAATGACTTTAGTTTTAGACACAGGGAAACTTGTATCCTTTGAAGTAATTTTCTTGATTAGCTTAGTGATGCTTCAACCATGTTACGTTTTACGGCAATTAGTATGTGATAATATTATGTCCTCGTTGGTAACCGAAGGTAACAATGTGGAGAGACTAATTGTTATAATTTTAATTATTATTTAAAAAAACGTTCCTACAGATATGTCTTAGTATATGTGTATATTTCTACTAAATCGTTCAATCTTTTATTCAGCTTTCGTGTCGATAGGTAACGTATTCTATTTCTGAATGCAAGAGAAATATCCGAAGGAAAACTTTTCGAAACTTGGTTAAACTCAAATCGATCTTGAAATTTTGAAAGCCTCCTACGAACTAGTTCGAGATTCTGTGTAATATCAGAAGCTTCGATCTTCATCGAACTTTCTCAATATTCTTAACTACATGATTGCGCACGGAAATTAGGTTTACACGCAGACATCCCTTAGGAGGTGATTAATTAATGTACATTTGTACAGATTGAATATGTGTGATATCATTAGATGAAAAAGATAATCATTATTTCCGGAAAAAATTGTATATATTTATTTAATTTTAACTTTGAGATCGAGAAATGGTCAGATATCTCTGTTCGCTTATTCTATCTACACTTTACCTGAATGTAACTCTAAAACCATAGAACTGTAGTTATACTTGTTTATACACTACATCTATCTTATCACCATAGACCTATCTATGTGTTGAAATCTAGCGGTAAGATGTATATTTTACATAGTTTAGTTTTCCAAGATTATCAACAAATTCAGTAAGTTTGAAAAAAATCTGTGACTATGACCGCAATTCTGTGCGATTGGACGTGGAATGGCTCATACACGCTTCTTACGGTGCACAAGTTGAGAGCATTTTTGACCTGGGGTTTATTACATCCCTTGCTGGCTGGAGGACCTGAAGCAACGAAAAAGTCAGTCCAGTAGGGTCGCCCGAATACGCTTCCACATTCAAGATCGACACAAGAGTTTTTCAATATAGTATCTTTTTAATAGTACACTTCGCTATCAAATCTTGATTCAATATTTACTGTCTATTAACTAGAATATTAGGACAACTAGAATTCTTAGTCAATTATTCTTCTTATTATAAAATTTCTGCTGTTACTATTTTCAGTAATAAACACCCTATTGAAATCAGGTGTTGTTTGTTTCAAGTATACAAATTTGTTGAAATTTTAACTATGGCCTATTTTCTCTTTTATTTTTTATCTTTTTCTTATTCTTAACTGCATCACGTTTCTCAACGATTTTACCCACGCCCTCTGACCTTCTGTCTGCTAGCATTTCCCTTAATGTCAACTTTGTTCTATTCATATATGCGAAGTTTTTCAGTACATGTTTTATTGATTCTATCTTTAATTCGCATATTTTATACAACCTAACCTCCTCTTGCTTCCGATAATTGTTTCCCTCTTCTAGATTTCCATGTCTTGCTCTTACCATCAAGATTTGGTTTTCTTTTATACCGTTTTCCTTTAAGAAACTTGGTATACTTGTATTCCATATGTATAAGATCATTCAGAAACCATGTTTACATATTCCTTTCTAAGAAAATACAAACTATTTAGAACTGTGTCAAGATTTTTCTTTTTCTTTTTTCTATTACAATTATACGTGAAACAGAACATCATTCAAACATGTACCAGACATTAATTCGATTATCTAAAATTTTCAATGATTTTCAGACATGTTACTGAAATTATTACAATAATTGCAACTTGAATATTGTTCTTTATATTGTTAATTGTTTCTGGCTTATTAGCATAGACTCAACTTTCCAAAAAAATTCTACAAAAATATTTAATGGTATTAAATCGTACCATCTTGGAGGCGAATTGAAATCTGTATTTCGTGAAACTTTTATACATGTTGACGAAATTTCTTGTGAATGTTCTTGTAAATGCCAATGATTCCATTATGGGGGTAGAGATTTTTCATGAATAACTCGAGGATTTTTATCACTACAAATACAATAATTTTGCTTATCAACAAATCTATCCATTGTAAAATGAGCTTCATCATTAAACAAAATTTTGCTAAAAAAACAATGACCTGATGCGCTATTGTAAGGCTAAGTGCACAAGGCAGGATAGTTCTTACACGTTGACTCAAATTAATGAACGATCGAAATTCTATATCTCCGAATATATTAAATCACTAACATAACAATGAAACGTTAACACGATGCTGGTTGTATACAGCTGTCTGATTTATTTTTTTGTCTAATTATATTTGTAAGAGAGTTGTCTCTATATTAGATAGAGTGTTTAGAGTGTGACGATGTGGGATAAACCTCGTACTTGAGAATTCCGAGACACACTTCGGACTTCTAAAGTTTGCAGAGTGGGGCATGGTCGCAACCAAAGAATCGGATCCACAGGCCAATCGATCATAACGAGCCTTTGAGATTACGTGTCTATAAGTGGTTTTAAGACACGTCATTAGCTATTGAGAATTAAGCGATGGGCACTGGAAAGGCGACTGGCTCGTAAAACGTAAAGGTTCTATGGCCATGAACATCTTCTGGACCTAGTCCTCGAGTTTAACTAAGAGGGATGACTATTGAAAAGGAAGCACTCGAAAATAGCCTAGACGTGCATCCGTGTTATAAAGCCGAAAAGCGAAAAATTAATTGTTTTGAAAGGAAAAGTGTCCATTGTCACGTATAGTACCGAAACATGTAATATTTTTAAATATTAGAGTAAGTAAATTCCACGCTGATTACTCTTACAAATTGTATAGGAAATTACAAGGTTTATGGAAGAAAGTATGAATAGGGAAGTCAGGATTCTACGTCGACTTTAGGTCTACAGAATCTATGCATTCGAGAGACTCTGTGCAAACTTCCTTGGTCGCCACTTCGAATGGTCGTTTTACACGTTGAACAAGGAACAGAAGACCGGCTACTTTAATTCGAAATTTAAAATGTAAAACGCGTAGTTGTAAGGAGCCGATCTTGTTACAGTTGTTCCCCGCGGAGCGCCTGCGTGCATATTTCCCTGGTTGGAAACACGGGACAATTAGAGAGTTGGGCTGGAAAAAGGGATTACAAGTGGAAACGGAATGGGGACGTGACGTGAAGCTGAAATTAGATGAACGGTAAACGTTGGTGTAAAGTGATAGAAGAAAAAGATAGAGAAAGTTAAGTGGAATAGAAGTTGGACACTCATGCGCAAACGTCAAAGGAAGTATTATACGGAGATTGCAGGTACTAAATAATGAAAAAAAAAAACAAAGAGAAAATGTATCGAAGAGTAAATATAAAAATGTATATTAAAAATAATTTTAATTTTATTAAAAATAATAAACGTCGGTAAAAATAAAAAAGTAAAATTGAGATTAAAAAGCTGAATGTATTAAGGAGATTAACTTTAGTAAATATAATTTGAGATTAGCGGTTGGTTGGAATACTTGGAAAAAAATGTTGAAACTTGGTTAAACTCGCCGAAGATATATAACGTTTTCAGTAATGATAATCCCAATTTAGGACGCGAAACCACTATTCAAGTGTTTGTTTTTATTGTATTTCTTAATATTATCTGGAAACATTAGGAGTACAAAATTTCTTACATACACATTTGCTGATTTTTAATGATAAGCATAACATGGTACATATTAGTAGAAAGAAGTAGCAAGGAGGAACTTGAAGCTTCTTAAATCTTTCATACAGTTGCTTTGAACTTCAAGTGGAACTAACTTCTCCATCCCGAGGTAAACATTAAAAAGAGATATTATAAACCACAAATATTTTAAAAGATACGTTCAAAACTTTATAGGATATTAAAGAATCACATTTCACGGAAATGTAGCCTGACCTCTGTGGTTTGCATTATGGATAATATTAACAAGCCAGTTTCGTATATACATTTATGTCTATAAGTATCCGAACACTTAGCTATTTGCAGGTTTTGCATAAATATTTTTCAAATTCAGCTTTTCCTATAAATTTATTATGTTGTCCTACAATTATTGTTATTCAGTGATGTAGTAATATTTATTCATTAAATAATAAGTATTGTGCACTATATGTATACATTATCAAAAACATATAGACAGAAGTAGTACAAAGGTAGCAATTTGACAATTTTGCCACCCATCCGTTTCTTTTTTGCGGCGCAATCTGTTTAATATGTTTATTTCTGGTGAGAGCTTGTCATCTGTACATATTTGGATGGGTATCAGCTACTTAAGATTGACGAACATGCGAGCAAAGCGATGTATAAGGTCTTCTAATAAGGGCGATAGAACTTTTAATTAAAATGAAATGGAAAGTACAGAAGATAATCTATTAATAATTGCGTTAAAGTGTATAAACTTATTCGTTTGTTGCATATGTAAGTATTTATTTATTTCAATTTATAAGTTTTATAATTTTATTCATTCGTTATTAGTGTATAGTGTACCGTAAAACTGTTTGATCAGAAGAAAAGAAAACGAGTAAATATGATATGTAGTAGTGGCAGACGATCGCGGCGACTGACATGCGAATATCGCACCGTATATATATTGATGGGTTTGTGCACGAGTGTGCCGCAGTCAAAGGGTTAATAAACATTACTTTCATTAACTCATCTGCATTCTCCAGCGGAATGATCCGCACACGGCATTGTCACTTATCACCGATCGCAGAATAATTCGCTAGCGACGACTGTCACTTATTGCCAAACGTCAAAAAAGTCTGCGATTTTTCGTGAATAATACGTAATAAAACTCGGAGCTTTTAGTTCATTATCAGCAACAAGATTTATCTCTTTAATTGATTACTATACGTAATTTCTAAGTAAAACTGAAGGTAAAACACTGGTTGATACGCGGTAATACGGGCCGATTGGCTGTTGAACGTCTCTGATGCAAATGGGTTAAGATATATTATAACATAAATACACAATTTATATGAACTTAGTAAGTGTCTGGATATTTATGTATAGTGTAACAGCAAAATATGGACTGCAATATGAAATGCAAATGAACAAGCAATGGAGTAAGTAATATGATATAATATAATGGAAGAACAAGATTGCTTTGAATGTACATTGAATGTAAACAACAAATTCAATTAAAAAATAATATATATATATATACAAGGTGTTTCTGCCTATTTCTATGAGTAAAAATAAAAGACAAATGTCACATAAGCATATCTTCAAGAATATTTTGTTAAAAAATTATAAAAAAAAAATACTCTTGTCTTAATATAGTGAATCAGATTTATGACATAGATTAAGATCTTAAGTGGTTAAGACGCAACAAAGATAATTATTCAACTCATAAGACTGAAATTTATCAAATATAATTTTATAATAATATTAAATATAATATTGGGTAATCCTAAAAGTAATGCGATTTTTATTCATCTTAACCAATAAGATAGGACCACATTACTTATGGGATAAAACGAAATAATGAGCTTTTCTTGCTTAATAGAATTGTAAAATAATAAATAGGTGACGTTCGAGTGTACAATCAGCAAACGGAATCGTAAGTCAAGGGACTAAATGCTAAGGCTCGTGGCAAGTATTCCCACACGATTCGTAGCATGATTCGCTAACATTATCTCCTTGCAATAAGATAAATTTTCTTGTTCTTACCATTCGTGCGATGAAAATGAATGTAAATACAACGAAACGATAAACATGCTGGTAATGTTACTGGGAATGTTAGGGAATAGGTAAGAACAGTACAGCGCTCGGAACATCAAAGATTTTAGTTGAAGTAATGGTATGGTCTTTACGGATTTGAAAACAGGGTATTTCGGAAAACTCGTTTCGTGACGATATTTATGACGAGGCTTGTTGTTCGCCGCGAGGCGAACAAGCAAACGGAAATGGTAACGTGGCGAGTGTGGAAAGTCATCCATGGCCTTGAAACGAAACGGCAAATGGGATCGTTAACATAGCATTATAAGGTAGATATAATCAGAATTAGTGACGGAATTAAACGAGAAGTCTGATTGCAGGATCCTCCAGAGAGTGTAAAGTAAAATTGGCGATGGCGATATCACGCCAAACAGTTCGTGGATTCGTTAGATTGTAATAACTATAATCGTTAATATTACTTTACTATTTAAGTACAAAGGAATTTAGGAAATTATAATTATCAAAATTTTAAGTTCCTTATCGATAGAAATTCTAAGTATATTCATCGAGTCCAAATCGTAGAATTGGTAATACAAGGCATACATTTGATATTTTCAAAGGAAGTAGTTGTCGATTATGTGAAAATCTTACTTTGAAAACACACACGTTTTCTAATTTCTTTGAGATTTTATTGACGAATTTTTTTGTACGTCATTTGCTACACTTTGACTTCTACGTAGTCGGCATTTTCCTTCTGTAGTTGATTTAGGTTTATTTGAATGTTTCATTATTGACAAACTTGAAGCATCGTATCCTGCTTTATGCGTATGCCTTGAAAACGGCAACAGTAGCTTCATTAATAGTAAGTTACAGCGTAGGTATAATCGAACGTCTCCATTCCGGTTGTATAGACCCACTAAAGACGCTATTATGGCGACGTTTACAAGGACCAAGTAACCCGGTCTTTATGGGGTGTATCTCATGGAACTACTGACTCAGGACAATTAACAATAGGTGGATCGAGACAAAGGGCCGGAATTATCATAATAGCAGGCAGCGATACAAGGTGAATTTTACTCATCAAGATTCCAAAGCTATGTGAGATACCCATATGTTAGTGGAGCTGAAAGCAAGTAGTTAATAATCTTATCAGAACATTTAAAAGAATATTGGTATCGTGATTTTAATATCAGAAATTGTAGGACAATATTATGGTACATAACTTAGTAGCGTGTCCTTAATTTTTCTTTCTTACAGTAGACTGTACATAAACAAGATTTATTTCCTCCATATCGAATTTATTTCTACCGTTGGCAATGTAATTTGCCGCTGTCTTTACAAGAGAGCTCAGCACATAAATTGTAAGCAAGGAATACAAAGAATACATAGAACAGTAAAGAGTAAAGGAATAGACTATACAATAGGAAGAGGAACGGAAGTTGTGCGATAATGTACCTTTCTTGTGTCGGGAAACATTTGTAAGAATTAATCGATAGAGAAGTACCGAGCAATTTGTGAAACACGAATTATGAAATAGTTTTCACTAGTCAATTGAAAATTGCATTTAACTACAGAAAAATGAAATCTCTTAGTATATATCTCTTTATTGCTTTATCAAACTTAGAAATTCTATGTGTATTAATAAAAAGGCAACTCTTGTACTTCATACCATATTAAAAATGATTGAAGAAGCTATGATAACTTTTTTTTCTCATGGATGTCATTAAAATGTTCATAATATCAATAATTTCGAGTTTCACATGTCGAAAACTGCAGACTATCGAAATCAAGAATAGACTCGGAAGAAAGCTGAAAAATGAGAGGAAACTTGTGGAAAATGAGAATGGAAAAGGTTTGTGAAATAAGACTAAGGGGAGAATTTATGTAAGTTCTAAGCTTAGGATAATCACGAGCCAGGATTTGCTCATAAAATCTGACGTCATTTGCAAATGTAACCCAAGCTTTTTTCTTAGTCGCGTTCTTTCCGGGCATCGTTAAACCACCGCTGCAACGGTGAGGATGCGAGTTGGTCGTTGCACAAAAGAGGAGGATCGATCGACAGAGCGATGTCTCCGGGCTGAAACTCTCACGAGGTCTGACAATGTTCCCTTCTGTCCCTTCGCGCTCGTTGAAGGACGCTCATTGAACGATAAATTTACGAAGGGGCAGGACATTCGTATCGAAAAATCTGGTTTCTTATAATTTTTGCACATACAGTATATAATATTCGAATAATCTTTACACTGCAAAGCATAACTATAGCGTTATCACTATTTTCAACAGTTTTGAAGGCTTAAATAACGACTTCTATGTAATAATAATATTACGTGAGAGAGGATAATATGAGTTTATATACAACGAAATATACAAAATTAAATATAATAATAAAAGGAATACTTAAAAAGTATAGATGTTATTATACCCCTGCGTGGCATTATATAAGTTAATAAAATCCTTTATGGGGTAAATGTTTAACACATTCGTTACACTTGTGTGATGTAAATAAAATATTAGAAATGTTATAATGTCGTTACCATCAATTATCTCGATTAAACGACACCATATCGTAATTGTACGTCTATTAAAGGGAAATGTAATTAGAGTAATAAATATTGTTAGGATGTTAACAAGCATCTATCAAGACATGTGAACAGATGGAATGTCTTAAAATCGATTAAAAGTTAATATCACATGGTCATGATTGAAGTGTGAGATAAATATAACGAAGTTGGGAATGGTTAAGTGTTTCTCAGACTTTGGTCCAGACAAGTCGACAAATTATCCATTCTATCGTCCGATATATTTTATTCTATCAGACAGGCTGCAACCGTACAGAAAGGGCAGGCCTTTACGAATACAAATTGTTTCACAGGCGTAATTTTAATTTCGAACGAAGTATTTGCAAATTATTCCGGCTACTGTTCAATTATTCATCGCCATTACAGCGTTTGTCCTTTTCAAAGTTTCCGTGTTACGCATTCGTTGACGTAGTTAATCCAATAAAGTCCGATAAATATTTGTCGAAAAATGTTTGGTGGAACGAACGTGAATTGGATGCCTTCCATATGCACGCTAATTTATATAATGATTAACAGAGAGAGGATTTTTCCGATATGAAGTTCACAGAGCAAAAATTCAAATATCTCGCATCGAATTGGAAAATGATTTCTCCTCGTTAATCAAGAAATTACCACCTACGTTGTGGATCTTCTTATTCCTTCTTCCGTAGTTCACGACCTTTTTCCAAGGCACAGTGGACACGGTAAATTTTTAAACAAGAACTCGCCGGAACTGTTCTCCAATTCCTTGACGTTGAAGTAAATGCAAAAACAGCTGCGCGAGAGTTCAAGGAACGGCAGAGCACGTGGAAAAAAAAGCTTCCTCTTACGAGTGTCTCATCGTGTGAAATAATCGCGTTTATGTGGTAAAGATAATTTTATTTTCTCGCGAAATCACAGTTGGTGTTTCAATTCGATGGAATATGGCGGGTCAGTTGGAATTCGAGAGGAGAAGATTGAAGGGAAAGAATGGAATTAATGGGCGAACCACTTAATCCAAGAAAGCTTGGACGTGGAACGAAACAGTGGAAGATACGGAAGAGTGAAACAGTAGAAAAGGGTCACAAACCGAAGAGGATACCATTACGACTGTGTCATTCCACCTTCATAACTCACACTCGACCTCCGGTAATGACGGCTCCCCTTTCTTGCAAATGAGTTCTTTCTTCAGGAGCAAACAAAGATTCTAAGCGATCCTTTAGATCGACGTGTAAAGTTATCTTATTAGACTAGAAATTACTTTACATTTGCTAATAAGTTAACGATACTTTGGGAAATAGAGTTTTAGTAATAATGTTTCTCACACACTGGTACAATGAATTTGAAAGCATGTATACGAAATGTCGAAAGCATAAAGAAAACGCACCATCATAAGCTGTGAAACAATAATTTTTTCTTCACACTATTTCTTTTTTTTTTTTAGTATATTTGTAATCCTGAATGATGATTAATGTGTTAAGTGTGCACGCGGTGTGCTAACTAATAAACAACATTATTTAAGTATAGCAAGCTGATTTTTAGTGAAATTTGTACATGATTTATGTAGAAAATATTTAACATGTACTTCTTTAACAGTGCTGATCTAGGAGATGCAAATGATCTCCTAAGCTTCAAGTGGAGAAACTGTATTGAAAGGGGAATTTCAGCTATGTGAAGTAGTATTTCAGCTTTCAGAAAAATTTAGTCGCTTAAATAGTACGTTAAATACTTGCAGCTGTTTATACACTTTTACAGCGTTCTTCGTGTAAATTTGTGCATATCAACGGCAGAGGATAAATTAAAATTTTTTACTTCGATCTTTTTTAGAAAAATTGCAATTACACAATAATACGCCGATGTATCTATTGATAAAATAATTACAAAAATGACACAGAGCACTTAGATAAAATCTATTAAAATTCTGTGATTCAGAAATAAACATATACCGTCATACAAATGTGACGCATAGATATCACCTTTATATAATATTTGTACGTCATGTCTTTTCCAATGAAATAAATCGTTTTGTTTTAGTAGAAGGTAGTACAGTTTCAATCATGATCAGGTATACATTTCAACAATGCATTTATATTATTCAAATTTATTATGAATATGGGCATTCTTTATTCCATTGATATATGTCGAAAGGTCACTGAAAATTTCGATAATTGAATTCATGTCTACAAACACAGTTCCGATATATATTTAAATAATATTCTACTCCATCTGTAATTGTAATGAGTCATACTTTCACTAGGAGAAAATAACGTAAAAAAATTCTAAATAGTTTGTATTTTATTGAAAGGAAACATATGGGCGTGTTTCTTGGATGACTCTGTATAAAAGAAGAAGAGCAAGAAAAGAAGTGATCGATGATGTAAATTAGAAATTGCCAAAATTTGTTAATAAATTAACAATCACAACTTAATAATACTTCGATATGTGTACGATTCCAGTAATAATGTTTCTCACACGCTGGTACAACGAATTCGAAAACATGCATACGGAATGTCGAAAGGATGAAGAAAACATGCAGTTCAGTCGACGTTTCAGAGAAATTCAACACCGAAGGGAAGAAGTTTGGAAAGCAATCGGGAAACCAGAACACCCGCTGTAAAAATTGTAGAGTAGCGAAGTGTTTTCCAAAGGGGATACCATTACCAGCGACACGTATGTATGTTATTTCAATTTACTAGCAACCAACCGGCGAACAATGGCGGCGGTGTGTCAACAGTAGGATTGTAACTTTTGTGGGAGGGAATGGTCATTAGCCAATTGTCCATTTCTAATGAAACTCTTTAGCGGTATGCGATCATGTGGAACGAATTCTATATGTTGTCCCCGTGACAACATCAACTTGTTGAAACGTTAGAGCCTGGTCCGTTATGCAAACTTCGAAGGCAAATGTGAATAAAAGGCAATTAAAGATGCAGCACTTCTGCATTGTTGGCATGACGCGGTGAAAATGGAACAATAGTTACCTTTTCTCTTCCTAATGTACACGCGAGTGTTTGCTTTCACAGAGGAAGCTCTGTAATGGAAATACCCTTCTCTTCCTTTCTCCCCTCTGTCTCTGTCTCTCTCTCCCTCTCTTCTGCGGCTGAAGATGCAAAGGAAATATCAAAGTCTCGTAATTTCTTTTCTTCCATGCTCTTTAACGCGACGCCGCGTTTCGTAGCCTCTCTGTAAAGTAACGATCGTCGAAAGGAGTGAGCTATAATTGAACTATAGCATTCTCATTTTATTATCGCTATTTCACAGTTTACTTACCGAGCAGTCCTTTATTTTTTTATTTATTTAGCTACATTTGACTTTGATGCAATTTAAGTAGTACAGTTTTATTTGTATAAATTACCATTATTCTGATTCTCCACTCTATGTCGTAATTGGAGATTAAATGTTCCTTTCTTCAGTTACAAAATGTGTTCAATCGAGACCTGCTTCGGTAATATGAATTTGTTTGTTAATATCGTCGATCTTTCACTACATAAGCTTAAATTCCCCGTTCAAATGAAGTTTGAATGAAATATTAAATTTACTCGCTGCGATCGTGACATATTCAATATTCTGTTAATTATACGCAGAATTGTATTTGCCGACAAATTAGAAATGTAACAATAGCACGGTGCCCTTTAATCAGAAAGAATTATAAACTATTATCACGTAGGTTGACGTCGTGAAATTAATTTTACAGAATATTTCAACTGATTCTCTTCGCATGATGTTTTATCTCGTATTTTGTTGCATTTTATAGATATTTTTTTTCTTTTCAAATACACTAGTCAGAAACATTTTTATCGGCAATGCATGCACATACTGAAATGTATGAACGTCGAATATTGAGTTTCATACGAGAGCTTGCACATTCCATCCTCACCACACGTTGTATATAAAATCTAGATAAGTGTGTTCAACCCGTTCGCTGTCGATTTACGTATACCACCACAAACCGGGATTACCAGCAACTTTTGTTACGGAAATATATTCCACTCTTTCATAAGAAAATATAATGTATAATAATGTACACTATGCATAACACAAGTGGTATTCGATTGAAATGATAACTATTGATACTTGTAAAAGTAACGAAATATCGTCCACGTAATTAAAAAATACACAATTAAAATTTTTGTATAATACGATACTCGTTGAGACTTCAGAATTTCTATTCATTAAAATCAGATGCTGCAACTTGTACAGTAATTATTGCCTGTGCGATGTGTAGTATTGTAATGCAATGAAATTAAAGGAATTAAAAATATACTGAAAGAATTTCATTTAAAGAATTCTCAATTGCTCGAAGAAATTGAGGATTCTTGACAAATCTATATATTTTAGAACAGTTGCAATATTAAATAATGAAATACTAATGAAGGGCGAAATTTTGAACAATTTTAGTAAAAATTAATGGAGTTCTTTTAATAAAAGTGTTTAATGTCTCAGTAATTCTTATTTACAGCAGTTAAGATAATTTTTCAGTATATTATTTACGTTTCTTCAAATCCTTCTGTCAACATTTCAATAAGTACTTCCCTCAAGCGTCATAAAAAACCTCTCACAAATATATACCTCCACCTCGTAAAAGGTTTGCGAAACTAATGCAACGTATTGAAAGATCGATTCTCCATTGTGCTATCTTGTCTCGCGAATAATTCAATTTATTCACGACTCTCCCCTATAACTTTGTTCTCGCTCTCTATATGTGTATGTACGCAGAAACATGTCACTTTTATGTGCGATCCGAGATTGCTCGTAAAAATTCCCTTTCATCTTCCACTGGGATGTATCTCCTCGATGTATAAGTACATTGCGACATCGGTCCGCTTTCGCGTATTCTCGTTGAACAAAGTAATAAAAATGGACGTTTCCTATGCACCCGTTCACCGATAGGCTATCCAAAATGTCCCAGCCGGAGTCACTGGCTACGTTGTTACGATTTCAGGATACATTTCGTGCTTGGAATATTAATTCTTCGATTTTCGCTACATTTAAGAATTATTTTCTAAGTAAGTTTTTGAAGAAAAGCAGCTTTGTCTGTAGTATTACAATAGTTTTAAGGAGTGTAGGATCAAAGAAATAGAAGAGAACATGCAAGACAGTGCACCAGGCCCATTGATGCGTCGACTGTTCTAATTTTTTTACTACCAGATTCATCTACGCGGTATGTGTGAAGTATGCCACGGTCGATTTGATACGTACGCTTCTATGAATAGCTTTATATACCAGAAAATGCCGATTTTACTATTTTTTTTTTTCGAATTTAAAGAATATGGAATGTAGTTTTAGTGTAGCAAAATATTTAATAAGTATGAGCGAAAATTTCTCTCTTGACACTCGAAGGAGCGATAATCTGATTGTAAAAGCACGAGCCCGATAAATCGGCCTGCTGGCAGTAAAAGGTTTAAGACAGTGGTGTCTAGCGTAGGATTCCCTCACGAGTCTACTTTGAGCACACTATAAGTGATCACAAACATTAAAAGTCAGACGCGACCCTGTGTATACCATGGTAACAGCGGACAGTGGTGGAAATGGCATTTATCTCGCAGGGAAAATTTTAAACAACAATATTTTAGGCGGAAAAATCCAAAACTGGCGTGCGTGTGTAGTGGGAAAAACCGAAAGTATTGGAAGAAGACTTCCTAGTGTATAAAAATGTATTATATTAGAAAGAAATCAGAGTGTTATGGAGGTGGTTATTGATAGTTTCTAAATTAGTAATTTTTTGAAAATTTTGTCGATTACAACACTCGAGACATCTACAGGGTCTTCCAGTAAGAGCAATAAAACTTTGAATTGAGATGAAATGAAAAGTACGGAAGATAATCTAGTTTTTATTGCTTTATTTTAAAGTGCATTCGATAGCATTATACGTGATGAATCTGTCGTATAGATCAAATCATATCTCACCGATAACACAATTAATGCTTGCTTTAAGATCATCAATGGTTTGTGGGTTGTTGGACTTAACATGACCTCACAAGAAACGATTTAATGATGTCAAGTTGCAAGATCTTGATGGCCAGTTGACAGCCATATTTCTCGATATAATCCAATTGTTGAACTTCGATCTCAATAAAGCGATAGCTGCAGCAGAAGCGTAGCATGTGGCACCATCTTATTAAAACCACATTTCAGACAAATCAAATCCATTCAATTCTCGTCAAAGAAAAGATGAAATTATCGAACGGTAACGCTCACTAGTAAAAGTTACAGTCGCAGCTTCTTCATTTAAAAAAAAATAAAAGCCAATGACTCCACCAGTAGAAAAACCATACGAAACAGTAACTTTCTTTGGGCACAATGATCAGTCGACTACTGACTGAGGATTAACATCTGTTCAATTTCGACAATTGTATTTATTGACAAAGCCATTCACCCAAAAATGAGCTTAGTCACTAAAGATGATTTTTGAAGCGAAATCAGGGTCAGTTTCCATCTGTCCTAGAACCCAATTAGTAAACTCACGACGCATACGATGATCAGCAGGTTTCAATTCTTGGGTTAACTAATTTTTATAAGGATGAAGACCTAGGTGGTCTATACAAAATTCGTCATATAGAAATCTGATAAATGTCTAACTGTTGAGAACATCGTGAAGTCGATTTTGAATTCTCAGTAACATTTTCATTTATATTTACAATATTCTTTTCATTTCTTGCATTACGTTGACGTGTCGGAATGTGTTGATTAACACTTGAGCCAATAGTTTCGAATTTCTGTACGAGGCGATGAATTGTGAGTTCTGTTGGTAGATTATGTTTGAAGAAGTACATTGATAAACTGAACGAAGTGCACGAAATGTTTCTCGAATTGAATAAAAACTTTGTTAATAAATTTTAATAATTTAAACGAGTTGAACCATTAAGTATCTATCTATGATAATATGCCAAGCACTACTGCGTACAAATATCACACGACTCTGACAATTGAATAACAAACATGGCAGCTGTGATAATTGAAAGATCTATCGCTCTTATTGGAAGACGCTATATATTATTATTCTCCTATGGGTAATACTGTAGCCACGTAGCCATATCAGTGAGCCGGCTCACACTTGTAGGAATGGTACAGAGAAGCAGTATAGTGAGGAGATAAAATCAGTCAGTTAGCAAAGTACACGTAATCAAAGTATCCAAATAACAATTCAAGGGAGATAAGGAGCTTGAGTCTCGCTTAGGACTGTTTGATGTCAATTCCCAATTTCTTCTTCCATTGCTGTATATTTAAGCATACTTGTCTGTGTCTTAATCGTTGACAGCTCAGGTTAATTTTTATCAACAGGAAAATTTGATAGCCATGGTAGCTTTAATACCGCATAATTCAGTATAATTCATTGCAATGCAGAAATGTTAAATATCAATTTACAAGTGTGTTACGTCGTAACAAAGGACGAATACCATCATGCATCGCACTTGTAGCTTTCTTAGAAAATAATAATTCTCACCACTTAAATTCCTGCTCGTACATGCTCGATGAATATACATCTGCGTTGCAGATGTAAGTCCATCGACGTTTCAAAGGGGACACTGGAAACCAAGAATTCGTAAAATAAACTTTTTCAATGGCCTACTTCCAATCGTGGATGTAGGTCCCATCTATGCCATCAAGGATGCGCCGTCGGAGTTTTTACGCAAGATACGTAAACCTTGACAAGGACTTCGACGGTTGTAACACTACGCGAAAACAATAGAAGCCCCTTTTGCAGCTTCGAACGGTCAAGTCTCGGCACTTGTGGCATGGCGCCGTTAGGGCTAAACTCTCGAGACGCCAGCCAGGCCCTGCCATAAAGTATCGAGAAAACCGAGGACTTCGCGTTAGTCACGGAAGTGCATGGTGGTACGCGTGCCCCTTCCCTCGTTTCTATCTCTGATGGGGTGGAGACAAGGTTGACCAATTAGGTCAAATTTTGTGCTTCACCCCCATCGGGGCCTCGAAGCGGAGAGAGGGAACTCGCGCTTCCCTCGGGAGGAATCATCCTCCGAAACAGGAGAACAAAGTCAAACCTCGTGGTAGAATAAAAACAACGCTCGTCTCAAACAGAATAAAGTCAAATCGTCTTAAAAAGAAAATCGTCTGTGATACACACAGAAAAACCTCGCTCGATCTCATCTAGACTCGATCACCTTCCTTCCGAAGCTCGTGGTTTGCGATCTGATTAGTCGCCGGCCGATTAAGTTGCCCGGCGAAGTGGACAGTTCCCTCGTGGACCACCGAAAGTCGCACGAGTCAGGAAATTCCACCTTACACGGCGTTACTCCGACACTCGAGTCGGAAAAAGGGCGCATTACGCAACAAAGTGAATTATGATGCTGGATTTGGTTACATCAATCAGTGTTCCTACTTACTACTTTAATTGAAGATCTCATTCCACCAACTACATAGGAGAGTGTTCAGAGGTTGGGAAAGGCGATCCGGTGTCCGGTTCATTTCTCCGATTAGCAAGCCAACTCGCTTACTTGATACAAAAAAAAGAAATGTGAAGATGATTGTTCTCAGTGTTGTATAGTAAGGGGGAAATCGTAGAGAATCGTTGCTGAAAGCGTTATTGTGAAAAGCGTTGTAAAGTTGAATATATATAGTTGAATGTTAGACTTGCCATAATGTTGCAAATTATATTAATAATTATATTTTGTCAATTATCAATGCTGCAAAGTATCATTGTTATAAACTATCCGAAAGTTACTTAACGCTAAAGATTTTACATATCTGATATCAATGAATTCTTTTCGATGACACTGATAGAGAGAATTACACAAAGTAAAGTTGGATATCATTTTCTACTGTATAATGGAAATATAATAAAAATTTAAATAATTTTATTTTGACAATTTGTTACTGATTGACCGCTAATTAATGTTTATTTGTGAAATTTCTTCAGAAATCATAGCAACTGTTACATTGAACGCTCAGTATAATAAAATTTTGACATCCTAAAAGATACTCTAATTATAGAAAATTTACGTAGAGGATGTAACACGATTTGCCAATAAATTCGTTAATCCAGACCGCGAGTTGACCGATGAGCGGGGTGCGCGTTTAATTAAAAACTCAATTCCACGAGGTTGGCCCAAGGGAAGCGCGAAGCACGGTCCTTCGCATGTCTATTTAATGTAATTATTAACAGCAGACCGTAACTTTGAGTCAGGCTTCGGTGTGCGCCTATATAACGATCCTAAATGGCTACATGAAGAGCTAGTAGCCTCCACTACCTATCGTTCTTGATTATAACGATTGCATACTGTACAGAATACTCTACACTCAACTTCGAATTCCATAATAAAGGAAACCACGATACCTCATATCGATAGCACGAAATTCATTCTTGTTCTCATATATATCGTATATACATATACATGTATATACTATGAAATTGCTAGTTTGTTTCTGGTTCTGCGAATTATACGTCCGAATAATTTTATGACAGACAAGCAAATCTATGATACTACGTATTTTCCGGAATTACAGTAAAGGGACACTGTGTCGTAATATGAATTATGACTGTAACAGTTTCGAAATATTTCTATGCTGTTGGATTATTCTGTATGCAGAAATTGTAAAATGTATTACTCTTTGAATTCGAATATTGTTACTATTTCGAATATTAATGCTTCTCATGTTTTTAATATTAGATTATGACTCCAGAAATATTAGTATACCCTTGTATTTTTATAAAACAAATTGTTTAATAAAATAAACAGAGATGATCATAAATATGAGAGATAGAAAATGAAAGAAAAAAGGAAAAATACCAGAAGGAATTAAAAAATATTAGAATATTAAAAATATCAATCGCAATCTGTAGAGTTTTTCCTAAGAAATCTCTAAGGATGAAGTAAATGCAAATAACAATAAAAATGAGAGGCAGCCAATAAGAGAAGGATGAAAAAGTGCAAAAAGAAATTAAACAACGTTAGAATATTAATATTATGGTCCTTCTAAGAAATCTCCAAGGATACAAAAATTTTTAATGAAATAAAACCAGGCTACTGTAAGAATGGGAGGCAGAAAATAATAAGAAGAAATTAAACAATAGGTAGTTGAACGCTCTAACAGTGCCTAACATCCATCAACTTCCGCCGTTGCAGTTTTAACAGACTCATTATAGAAGTTCAGCCACGAAACTTCCGGTCGGTCGAATTATCGCGTGTCTTCGAACTTTATTAAACGGTGCCGCGTTCGAAAGTGCTTGAAAATGTTTTCACGCGCAAATCACGAGCAGCACAAGACGTTCGAACAAAACGTACAACTAAACGAATGATACAATGAATTAAATAAGGAAAGTAAATACAGCTATAAAGGTGAATAGGAAAAATTGCACAGTTGCATTCCTATTGTGGCCAATCGTTTCCCTGCCCCTACTGGACTCTTTGTTTGGGTTTCGTTTATCGGAGACTGCTTTAAAAGCGCGGCCCTCAGTCAATCCGGGTGTCATTTAACTGAAGACAAAGTGTGCGCAGCCCGTATTTCTAGAAACCGGCTTACCAAAAGGTGGCCAACGAAACCTTGCACCGACATTCACCGACGCCGCTACGTACCGGTTCGTAATCCAGCGAATTTATAGTAGGGATCAACGTAGGGGGTGAACGACAGTCACAATGTGCGAGCCATTTTTACCTTGCACAAGAGGAAAAACCAATGGCAGTCCGTTCTGATCGGTTCCTTTCTTTATTTTTTATTCGTACTTTGTAATTGGAACCTTCGACCTCACTGACTGGGAGCATGATTTAGTAGGAATATGCGAATTAATTAGCTGAATCATCGGTGATCCGTATTACTTATGTGTGTAGAAAGTCCATGGGATATACAGTGTGAGATAAAAATATTGTTCGCCTGGAATGTTTCCGTTATTTATTTATTTAAACCAAAATGTTATATGCAAAAGTTGTAAAATATGGATAACGATACAAAGTGATGTAAATAGTTTTAAATGGGTGAAGGCGTAGATGAGATTTCAAGAGCATATTTTCTTATCTAATGACAAAATACCACTTTCTTTTTTAAAATGTTACACAGGAATGTATTTAGATAAAATTCTAACGAATAGAATTGATTTTCTCGATGTATAAAGGAACAGATTTTATGATGGGTCAGATGTGACCCAGCTCCGCTTTTCTTCCAACGATTAAGGAGAGGTTACAGTCGAAGACTGAATATTTTAGTGTTGGATGGTGAAGCGGAATTTTGATGAAAAGTGGAAGATCTTGATGAAACGCGGCTGATGAGGTAAAGGATAATATTGTCGACGCCTTTTTTCTGCAGATTTAGATATTTGTAGAAGAAATTAGATTTCTTTATGCATGAAATACTGCTGTTTAAAAACTGAGTTTAAGATTAAATTATAGTATTTTGTGTATTATGGTTCATTTTTATAGTGTTTTGAAGTTTCAAGCTTTGATACTAGAAAAAGCTAAAGCATTTTGTATAAATATAAGTCATATTACTGACATTACACTTGTTACTTTTTAAACATCCTTTATAAAAAAAAAATCTTTAAAATGATAAAACATAAACCAATCATCAAGAGTGACATGAAATTTTATATTTTAATCATTACTGCTTGGTAAATGTAAATGTTCAAGTACAAAGAAATACATGTAGTACATATATTATTGATATTTCCAAGAGATCAGCTTTTCATGAATAATACTGTTCCCATTTCCTTTGTGCACTAAAACAAATTTATTCCAAAAACTACAATTATAAATATCGTATTATAAATTGTGAAACAATACTTTTCCCTTCATTTCTTATCTCACACGTTTTCTCACTGAACTTTTATCGTTTTATTGAGAAAAATGTTTCTGTTATATACCCATAATACCGGTTCATGATATACCGTTATTTTTCTTGGATATATCTGTAATTTTGAATGATGTTTAATAAGTTATGTTTGCATGCGTTGTGCAGATTAACAAGAAACATTATTTAAGTATACTAAGCTGATTTTTAATGAAATTTATATACGATTTATGTAGAAAACATTTAAGGTGTACTTCTTTAATAGTTTAGATCTAGGGGGTGATATTAATCTCCTAAGCTTTAAATGAAAAAGTTGTATTGGAACGAGCATTTTAGTCATGTGAACGAATATTCAGCTTTCAGAAAAATCTACTTGCTTAAACAATACGTTAAATATTTATAGTTTTTTAATACACTTTTATAACAATTTTCGTGTAAAATTGCGAATCTCAACGATAGAGGATAAAATTGAAATTCTTTATTACAATCTTTCTTAGAAACATTACAATTTTTCAATGATAAACCATTCTACTTAATAACAAATTAATCACGAAGATTACACAGTGAATTAGATTAAACCTAGTAAAATTCCGCTAATCAGAAATAAGTTTATGTAAAAAAAGAGGAGCAAGAAAGAAAATTATCGATAATCGTCAAAATTAACGTTACACTGCAGTAAAAAGAAGAAGTTTCGGAATACAGATAAACAACATTTTATGAACCGTAAATATCAGTGAAAGTGTAAGAAGCAACATCGACCGCTCGAAATGTGTGTCTCTATACTGCGTGAACTTTCACATTGCGAAGTGTCGTCGAAGTTTGCGGATTGTTCCTTACTTTAAACAGCGTAACTTCGTGGACACGATCACGTCAACGCGGTAACAAGAACTTGTAACTAAGCGCATTAATATAAATTACCTGGAACATACTAATGTCCTCCTGTTTACGTGAGAATCAATACTTCGTTACAGGGTTCGCTATAAAAATACACGAACGAGGGTAGAAGTTGCGCGGTGAAAATTATTTATCAAGTCGTTTTTACTCGGTATACGTAATGATTATCTTGAACTATCCACTTTACCGAGAATGAAATACTCAGTATGCTAAGAAAATTAAGAAACTATGTTATCTTTGTAGTACTTTAGTTGTTAGCCGATACTGCGACGTTAGTAGGCGGTAACTGGCGCAAAGTGAATGCGTGAATATGTATATGAATGTGTGTATGTATGAATATAACTATACGGAAAATGCGTAGTATATATTTTGAAAAGACGACGAAATAAGAAATAAGAAATCGGGTCGTTCAATTGTAGAGTCTTGGAGAAGGCATATAGACGTTAGACGCGTATAGACGTATAGCAAGTAAATAATAAAAATCGTTCTCCTTTCAGCGATCTGTCACAATACTTAAATATTTATATAAAATTAAAATTATTAAGGTTATGAAAGTTGAAATGAAGTATATTATGAAAAAAGAAATATAAGAACGGTGATATTATATAAGGATAAAAATGAAAATTTCTTGGGAATATAATCTGCTTTAGTTGTATCTCAACTAAACTCTGTATCAGTATGGCGCAATTTTTATGAGATAAGAAATTGTGTTTATTTTGCAGCTATTAACCTATTTGAACGAATCTTCTTGTACCAACATTTATGAAATCATTCGTCTATATATACACATACCTGTATTTGTGTATGTTATTCATTCTAGGTCGGAAAGGAGAACAAACAATCAGAGAAAAAGTAAAAAGGCCACGTATTCTCGTATCAGAGACCGATAACTTTAAATTTTCATGAGAACGATTTCCTATTGTGTATTGCATATCAGCTCCGCTGGAATTGAAGGTAAATAACGTTTGTAAAGCGGCGTTGTTCTACTTCAGTACGCTCGATCATTTTTCTTTTAACCTTTCCGCTCGCCTTGCTTCAAGTATTGCCAGCTTGCAAGTAATTTCGAGTTGTTCTATTGGTCTCGTACGAAAGCCTATTTATTTTTTAATTTAACACGTACACACAACCGCAACCAGGTTGATCCTGATGAGTGTGCGATTTTCATTTTGAGGAAGCGTAATTCATCAACTGCCTTCCAAGCTTTTCCGACTTTATATCACAGTCAAAGAAGTATTTTTATTTGGGCGGATTTTCTGCGAAAAAATATGCTGGGGATTACTATATGTACGTGATATATACATACATATTTATTTGTACATTGATGTCAGACATCATTAAAATGAATTTCGTATAAGAAACAGAGGAAGTTTTCAAAAAATTTTGTTCTAGTTGTGTTGTATATGTACTAATAAGGAATTTATAATGTAATTTATACATAAATACACTAAATATACAATTGATACAATATAATGTAGCTATCTGTAATACATCAAATATGTATGTACACAAATCTTTGGATATTTCAGTATGATTCTTATATGACAAGTTTGTAGTTAACTGTATTTTTGTGACGATGTAAAAAAATTACAATAAACGTTGTTAAAATGAATTTCGTACAGGTAAAAAGATAAATTCTCATACAAATTTTATTTTTTAATGAATTGCTATACTAATAAGAAGTTCGTAAAGCAATTTATATATAAGCACAATAAATATACAATTTATATAATGTACCGCAGTTACGTAGTATGTATAATCTTTAAAAATATCATCATAACTTTTATATGGAAATTTTCAAGTGCTTCCATTTTCCTGGCAATGTAAAGAATATCTTTCCAACTTTACCTTCTATTTGGAATAACTGAATCTGCTTCCATTGTCAACCCATTTCATATCTAATTAACTTCCGAACATAATTAAAAGAATCCTCCGGCAATAAAATCATAAATGTTAAAAAAAGAGAATGGAGTTTTTTGTAAGATTAAAATTGAAAAATGAAAAATGTTAGACAGTCTGAAATCATATACAGCAGGTACTCATCATATCGGAAAAAGTGGCACAGTGAATGCATCAATGCGCCCCCGGTTGAAATTCACCGAATTAAAATGCTCACCGGTCGAGTGTGCAGCAGGGAAGAACGCGTACGCGTGATTATAGGGTGCGGATCGACGTTCGAAATTGCAGATCACTACGCGTTCCTGTGAAATTCAATGCGGCCAGTTAATCCCGTTCAGACTCATTAATTATAGGCGTACGGTTGCATCGGTCTGGGGACAGCACGTGACACGTGGACGATCTAATTGAAAACAACAAACGTTAAATAGCTATTCGGGCTTGAAAAGATAACCAGCCACCAGTTGGTTGTCTGGGTGTTGGCCAGAGTTGTCAACTACAATCCAACACCGTTTCCACTTCCACCGTTTGTCCACGGCAATGAAAGAGGACATCGGTTAATTAGAATACCGTTTCACGGCTAACCGAAAGGGCACGAATTTAACGATTACTTCGATGACGTTCGAACGTATGGAAATAAATCACGGTGCGTTGAAAATGACACGGCTAGCGACTTTGAATATTTCGCGGATATGCGAGAATGTGAAACGAAAATATATGGGACGTGAAAATTGAACGATGTGACTTATGCGTGGTATAAAAGGTGTATTTTTAGTAACTAACAGAACTGACAGTTTTTGAATCATGCGGATAATGCTATTCGATCCTTTGTTAGGGCTGTAATATGAATGTCAAATTGGTTGAGGTATTCAAGAATTGGATGAGGAATTATTCTTTGTATTTTCTTAAGGGAAGCTTTAATGAGATTGAGAAGTTGAAGAGATTTATTAGCTTCATTTCGAAGAAGAAAGTAGAGAATAACTGATAGAGAGATCTCGTTTGATAATTCCTTTTACTTTCAATTCTGTGAAAGCACAATTCCTATTTACGTTAATTGATATTTAATAATTAGTGATTGGAAAGTGGCTATTTCATTGCTAATTTGAACAGTTTCAAGGAAAAAAGAGAATTTTATTTATATTAATGAATGTATAATATATATTTCCTGTTAGACTACATTTTCTGACATTTGAAGTAACTTTATTTCGAAATTGTGACGTCATTAACTTTGCCAATCAATCATAGTACAAATGAAACACGCTTCGAACTTTCTATACTTGAATAACACTTTGTGCAACATTTTTTGCTTTCTCGATACAATCTCAACCCATTACTCTTACCACATTCTATATCCTGGGAATATATCGACCACTTTCAAGGACATATGTACTTAAACTTACTCATATATTTACTATAGGTGAACGATTTATTATACCTATTTAGATCCTTTGAAGCTGATGCACTCTTAGAAATTTATTATTCTAATCAAGGATAATGTTGAGTCATAAAATTGACTTTTCCAAAAACGAAACATTCAATTTACAAGTAAAGATTTATGCAAGTGGACACGACGTGGGTTAGGTCCACCGAAGAGAACAAAAGAAACTTTAAAAAGGCACCATTATACCTAACAAACGCATAATTCAACATTTTAGTAATCATTCTCGCTCTCACACTACAACAGATACAACCGATACCATTTCCTACACTGCACAACACACCAATAGAACATCATACAACATTTATAAAACACCATGCACAGACAGTCACAAAAACAAAAAACCAGCACAAACCACCAAGTAATACAGAAGTCGAGTAATCACAAACACACGTTATACAAATTCATACATCGAATATATCGATTCGAACTCTTATATTTTCTTAACTATTTGTGAGTCATTTACTCAAATTTCTCACCAGTCGTGAATGGATTAATTTCAACAATAACAAAGCCACGTCCGTGTCGTAAATCTGGTTTAAACTTCATTATCCTTGGCAAAACATGATCACCAAAATTAACAATGTTTGATGATGATTGATTATTCAATTATCTTTGGAGATTAGTTTCAATTGGACGAAGTTGAGATTTTGGTAATTTCAAGTGGTAAAGATGATGAATCCAACGCGATAAATACCTCACCGTATATCGGAAACGTGTCACGGCCATCTGTGTAAGAGATAAAACAGTGGTGCCTACGAAACAGTTTGTTGTAAGGGGGCCAAGTGACAGGGAAACTTGTTGACAGCTGTCGATTCAAACCGAAGCGTTCGCCTGTTCTAAATTGTTGCCTCCTGATCGCCTGCGTGCACCGACTGTGAATTGTTTTCCGTCGGACATTCCTTTCCCTGTGAACACTTCTGAATAAATGCACATGGATTTTTTTCCGAATTTAACCAATGACTTACCAACTATTCCAAATGTTTCTATACTTTCTACTTTTTTCTTTTTCTTGTTTCACGATTAATCGTTCATTTTATAAGACAATTAACCCTCTATAGTCTTGTGTGACTTTGAAGTCATATATTAATTGTAGGTAAATTTGTACTTCTAACGTTCCCCTACGACGAAAGCCAGGCCATAAAAGAGTACTTGTGGCCCAACTGACCTCTTGAAGGCCAGGTAAGGGTATGTTAGAAATCAGAGAATTTTGCGGAAGGAGGAGGCAATACCTTACGCCTATATAATAAGGGTGAAGAAGGATTTTTAAGAAAAAGAATGCGTACGGCTAGAGAGTGTGAAAATGATTAGAAGTGTAAACGGCTAGAAAGAATACGGAAGGTACGAATGCCTTACGCCAGACGACACGCCCGAAATATATGTTACCGTTAAATATTTAAATATATATGTAGTATCGGGGCTCTCCATATCGAATCCCACGAATAGTAATAATAACAACGAGGAAAATAAGAGGGCGCCTTGGCTATGGGCGTGGAGTCCGGCTTGCAGTGCCGGAGGTCGTTGCGGGTTCGATTCTCTCGCTTTTTGGTCCCCTCGTATTTTTCCTCTGTTACTACATGTATATCCTTACATATTATCCATTGATTTCATTTAATAACATCACCGCCATCCCTTACATAATATACATATACATAGTATAATATGTATAATATATAGCATAACATAGTATAACATAGTATAATATATAGTAGCGGTTATCAATTCTAACATGACATGTCAAAGTATAAATGGTTTTGTAAGTTGTCTGCAGATAGAGGCTTCAGGAACTAAAGTTATATACAGTTATCAATATTTTTTTTTCTATTGGTGTTTGATAAACAAGGAAAATGTACTAAATAATAGCTGTTGGTTTGTGTATCAATAATCTTCTATTTGTATGCATTTTAACAATCATTTTGTTATTATTTTCACATAATATAGTGAGAAACGTGTGGAAAGATGAAATAGTACATTGGCTAAACTTTTCGGATAAGACAAGACGCTGCAAAAAGCTGGGGTTCAAAGGATTTTCAAAAATAAAATGTTTAAAATGCAACGTACATCTACATGTGTTCAAATGCCAACCATAAATTATTTTATGGAATTTCATACTTAAACATTTATACGTACAACTGCAAATGTTGTACGCTGTTGTAACTCTAAAATTACAAAAAATATTCGTTATAATAAAGTCATTGAAATTAGTGAATTTATTGTTGATTTGTATTTACTTAGAGGTTGATATTTATTGATTTCACGGTACATAAATTTTATTATAGCCACGAAAAAGATTCGGGCTATAGATGGTTAACACATTCGCATTTGTTTCTTTCTATCAGAGAAAGAAGATATTTGAGATGAACGTGGAGAAGAATTCAGGGCAACAGGGAATTATGGTGGCATAGGCAAACAAGGTTTTCTCTGGCTGATTGTTGTCTGTATAAAAAATATCGTTACGAGCGACTTCGTACTTGGCAAATTAGTCTCCTCGAATAATTAGTCTTCTTTGATGAAGCTAATGTGATTTGTTATATCATGCAGTGTACAAATGTACCCTCGTTGTCGTCTTAAATATGTCTCTTAGCCTTTTGTTCATCATTGTGCATGTAATACTGACGGTAATATACACTTTGTATTCGCATTTAACAAGATAATCCTTGCAAGAAATTATGTACAGTAATTAAAGCATAAATAATATATATACATAAATAAATAATAAAATAATTCCTAAATAACATAATTAATACAGTTACTCCTAAAAATATTTGGACACTATGTATGTGTTTGCCATTATAGTGATACATTTATGTTAATTATAAAATGTATTGGACTCATATCTTTTTCTGTTATGGAACATCATTTATTGTACTTTAAAATTACATATTGCTAGTTCAATGCATTTTCATATATAATGTTGTAATACAAATTAATCGAAATCACGTTTAATAATTATGTTACAATCATCATCGAATATTCAAATACTTAGCAAAAATTAATATTTTAAATGTTCATAGTATAATATTATGTTTGTATTATTTATATTCGCAATATTTTAAACATTATGAATATCTTTGCTTCTATTTTGTTTAATAGTTGTTTCGTTAGTGTCTGAATATTTTTTTATGTATAATTTTCATCTGAAGGATCATTCAATAATTTTGGACAACATGAACGAAACCATATTTATACTAAGTTTAAGAAACAACGTATAAAAATAAAAACTTTTAACTTGATAGCTTAAGGAAAGGTTTTAACAGAACAATAGCGTATAACTTGTTCGTTCCATGAATGTAAAGAAATTGACGTTTTGAAATTTTCTAACGCGTATAAAATAGCCAACAAATGAACCATGGAAATTTGACTGTCTAAAGAGCAGTATTCGATACTCCTTTTAACGCCAGGTTCGAAACTGTCAGAATGATTGATATACGAGTTTTACTTTGTTACATTATAGTCATTCAACTTATACTTTTACATTGTAACTTATACTATATAACCTATATATACATAACGTCAACTTGCCATTCAACTAAGGTCTTCAACTAAAATCCTTGAAATCTTCTTTCTTTTCAAATTTCATAATATGTTAGGTGATACGCGGTACCTTTAAAAAATATTTGCAATAACTTCGTGTATATTTATTGTGCTTTCAAAAGATTTTCCAGTTAAGAAAGGATCACATGAAAAGAAGTACTGGGAAATACTACACGTGGAGTTTTTTTTTTTTACTTCTGCTGGTGTATGATTTAAAAGGGTGAAACAACCGCTTAAAGATCATTGACCGGAACGTTGTACGTTTAAATGAGGAATGGGAGAATTTCATTCATTATCCACGAAACCTTTGAATATAACCCTACGGTTAAACTTGAACGATTCACATTTGAAGAACTTTCTATTCATCTAACAAATAGTTAGGAACCAGTTAAAAATTTGAAAACGTATTTCATCTTCTTCGGGAGAAAAATGTAATTGAAAAATATTTTCTATTTTTTTAAACCACTTCGAACATTCCGAAAGAAGTATGTACAATAACAAACATTTTCTAACGTATACTGTATATTATCTATAACAGAGCGACGCGAACTTTTATAAGCCGAGTCCCACTCTCGAAAACGGTAATTTTTCGCAGACCATTCGTTCGTAATGAGAGGAATTACGTAGAAGCAGTAATTCTCATGTAATCTCTAACTGAATCAAGTTTGAATTGTTCATTCGGCAATTCTCGACGGGTAAAACTCTCCTAATGAACATGCAAACTACTCTGATGCTTTAATGTTTAATCCCTTGTACTATAATAACGTGTGAGCCTCGTGATATGCTTTACGGTCCAAATATAAGAAACACGAGTCAGTTTCGTGGTATAAATATCGGACTAAACATGAGAAATTACACGTGGTTCAAATTTTTACAATTGTCATGCCAGTCTCAATCACATTAGCACACGCAAATGTTATTCTCTAATTTCGTACTGTTTTCCATTAAATACTAACTTTCTGATATATTAAAAAAAAAAAAAGAAGACACATACCGTATTGCCTTCAAAGAGGAAAGTTAGAGGGATGGTCTAAATATAGCCTAGGGTTTAAATATGGGCTAGCTGAAGTATCAAATCCTATTAGGTGCTTCATTCCTATTGAAAATAAAATGAAAGTGTGGTTTACAGACAAAAGTGTTGCGGAGGAGATAATGACTTGCGTGTATTTTGTTTACTTGTGTTTCAATACCTGTAATTTCTTTTATTTCGCTATTTTAAAACATTTTTCAAGTAATCTTGTTTTATTTTTTCAGCAATAATCTATTAAATTAAGACTTAATTAATTAAGACGGTTACATTGTGGACATTGTGATCTACCTTCTAATATAAGTTTTAGAATGAATATTATCGCGTAGTAATAAATACCATGGCTCTAAGCGTTTTTGAAAAATGATCTAAATACAGGTTCCAATGCTAGTTCCAAATATGGATTAACCAAAATTTAGATCATTTTTTGATATACATTTCAAGACACCCCAGACTAGTCCAAGGTATATTAGACAGAACAAAAGGAAATGTTGGAATAAAGAGGATGTGAAAGAAGCTGTTATGATCGTTAAGGTACAGAAGATGAGAACTCTGAAAGAGGCAAAACGTTTTAGTATTATTTCTTTTTTATATTGTGAACAGCAGTTAAATTTAAGTTTGTCTATAGTTTGAACGTGTTGTTAAATATTTCAACCTAAAAACAAGCTGTTTTCACTTTTCATTTCGATTATTTTGCAAGTGTGTCCATATTTAGATTTCTAAAAATGAAGATTTCTCCTTTTATTTTAAATGTATAATTTGAAACACATAATACTATTGTTCAGCTTATTTTGATTTTGTATCATATAATACACATGCTATTTATATATACTCAGGGGTTATATCTTAAAAATCATCAATTAATTTGATAATCAATCCTGAAACAAAATTGCCAGCCCATATTTAGATTTCTCTATATTAAAAAAAAGTTAAGAGTACACAGATGAAAAAGGAACACTGATAATTTAAAATAAACATTTCTTTGTAAATTGAAATAAAATGATATTTTAAAGAATTATTTCTATGATTGAATTTCACTGGATGAATATTTGGTAACATTGCATTTATAGATCTCGAAAAGCTTACTTCTCGTTTTATGATGTATTTCATTACACTATAATGTTTGTATATATGTGAAAAAGAATGCATTTATAAAGATTGATCGGATTTTATTAGTTTTATAATGAGTGTAGTACCATTACCATTCGTGCAATTGGTTCAAAGAGCGTCTCGATGAGTTTACTGCACGTATGAATGCATGAGTGACTTTTTCACCTAACGTAGTACAGACTACCGTGAGTTAACCCGTTGACTAAAGGCGCATATATATATATACACTCCCAGATTCATCAATATGTACAAAAGATATATGCATACAACCAATAAAATTTGTTTCTAACAATTCATTCGCTGTTTTATTAAACTGGTGTAACAGTTGGTCTCTTGTTAGATGACGTATAGCAACCGTATCCAGCTGAACATTGAAAAACAATTTCAACGTTGTTTTGTGCTCACAATGCATTTTTCAGTTTCAATTTTACAACCGTTATAATAATATAAGAACCAGCGAGTCCCAGTGACATACATGTAAATATATTGCTATATAATCTGATGGTTCTAAGTTGAATTACGCTGTATCCAAAGGGTTAAATCATAATACAAGGGGTTAACGTGGTCCACCTAGAATCAATTCACGATTCACATTTTGAGAATTTTTGATTTATACCATATCAACGGAAAATAAAATATTTGTCAGTATGTTTCCCACGGTATTAAGTTCAAAAACAGCGAAACGATACCGCTCGTAAATCAACGATCACGCGAAGGAAATGTTCGACCGCATCCTTCGCAATATTTTTTTCCACATATTTCGGGCCATCTCTGCACGCTACCATTAGCGAACAGAAAAAGGTAGGAAGGCAGAGGAAATGCATATTTTTTCCTTCTTTTTTTCCTGCTACGATATTTGCAGTACGCTGCTCTTTTTCTTCGCTTTCCTGGCCACGCAACAACAGAAACACGCTACTCTTTTCGCATGGCCGAGGGCGTATTATTTTTTCGCGCTTACATTCCACCCATTGCATCGGCCAGGAGATTTCCGGTATTCCACTGTTCGTATACGATGAAATCGTGCGTCCCCCGCACGCCACAGTGAGCTTTAATGACCCGATGGCTCGCTCGTGTATATCAAAGGAAGCCTTGGATAAATTCAGGATGCAGCTGATCTAACCCGCGCAGGTCGGAAAAATAAATTGTTTACGTTTCTGATTTCCCTCACGTAATAAAAGATGCACCCCGAGCTGTTCGGTGCAGCGTAGTTTTGCAAGCGGTGCCACTTCGTTGAACTTTCTGAAAATTTCAATGCATCGTCGAATAATTCACCACGGATTGATGTTCATCTTTTTATCCTTGCGCGAAAAATAACGCGTTACTTCTTATTGTTAGTCTATGAAACGTGAATAGATACGATCATTTTTATGTTCAATGGAAAGAAAAGAAAATGGATTTTTGTGTAAAAGAAAATGTAGATATCGCTGAGTGTTCAATATTTTCACGTTTTCCTTTTACTTTCTGTGAATTGGATGCTTGGTGGAATTATTGACACATTTCATGTGGATAATGAAATGTTTATTTTATCGTACTTCTACCATACTGTTTGGCTTAATGATGTATTTTTTAATTTCTTAATTTGGTTGGTTTCATTTCTTAATGGTGTATTTATACAGCTTTCCAAGCCTTTCTCTTATTATATTAAGAAACCATTTTCAAATTTTAGTATTTCTATTTAAATGTAATTCGATTGGTTGTTAATGTTTTTAAAGAGTAATGCAAGTTCTTTTTCTAAATAAATGCAAAAATTTTGCATTTGTATAGAAATATATATATATATATATATATATATATATATATATATATATATTTTAAGTGAATAAACTACTTCTATAAATATTCCATTATTCTTTCATTACATTACAGCCCTAATTCGCTACCACATATTCCATTCATCATTCCGTGGTATAATTGAAATAATTTTCAATTTATTTTTTAGATACAGAATGTTATATCCTTTAACACTTGTGTATATAAAGTGATTATCGTAATTGCAAGTAGTATTCATTTATATAATGATATACTATTACATTATTCAACCAAAGCTGTATATTTACCTTTAAATCCCCAATCCAAGCAAGAATATAATTAATTAATTCGATCGATGTATTGGCGTTACAGATTAATCGTATAGACTAGTATCTCATTCAAAAATCACATCTACTCCTAACTACTAACAATGTTGATTTTCCAACCTAAACAAAGTGCTGAATATTTGCTATTGAATTCTATATGTCTGAACTTAACCTTCGAATTTATTCCTATCTAATATTCGACTATTTTTTCGTATGTGTAAGGAACAATTTCTTTGAAAAATTTCGTTACGTTAAAAGCGTCTTATGAGTCAACAATAATCGTTGTTTGGGGAAACAAGCTGGCCTCCTTTTGCCACTATCGTCACTTTTAAATGACATCGACGTATTTCAGCGTTAATATACCTCGTGAAGATAATCTTATACCGGTGTGTAGAGATAGTTTATTGGCCGATCAACTTCGCGCGGATGATGAAAAGCTGGCTGAGGGTACTGCGTGCATATGAAAAAAGGTGGTAAAAAATAAAGTGCTTTTCACGGTATATATAAATGCCTACGTTTTGAAGGGAATATGTTAAAGTCTAACTCAATTTCATGGTGAGAAGAGCGTTTTGTTCGATTTTCTGCTGCCCCAAGGCGTATTACTCTCCACGCTCGCCCCGTGGCATTTCTCAGAACGATCAACGGGAAACGAGATCAAATTAGAAACATATCTTGAGTTAAGTAGAACCAATTGTATTAACTTCATACATGTCAAAGGATAAATATCTGCGCTCTTTACTAATATGAACGGCACGGTATTAACTTCAAAGAAATATAAATTCTAAAGCTTCGAAAAATATTCATTGGAAATGGATGAATATAATAGATTATTTTTTTAAAGGTATAATGAAAGATCATTTTCTTGGCTAATATAAATGGAAATTATAGTAAAGGTATTCTATGTATAATTATAGTATTTTGTGCTTTTACTGGTGATCGTATTAAGGAATTAATTGTTTAAGAAGTTAAGACAATTTTAGTTTGAATTATTCACTAAGAAATCCAGCCAGACGTTCTCTTCTTTAAAGTTTAATATTTCACTTATTAATAGAATGGCGACTAAGTATTATATTCATAGACATTTTATTAGTGAAACATATTTCATTAATTTTACATTATGCAAATATATTGACTTTTCGCTTGCATGAATTTGTTAAATACTGATTTTTGTTAGATTCTTTTAATAGAGATTTTTGGAAAAAAAGAAAACAGTTGAGGAAAAATAATATTAATATGTTACTTATTTTTGGGTGAAATCATGCTAAATTGGTTTTGAAATAATGAGTATTTTTCATTGCTGTATTTCATTTCTGTTCAAATAAAATTATCTGATATTTATTGTGCGATACCGTAACACGTACTAGTAATAAAATTGTTTTCAACGTTTATATAATATTATACAATTCGAAACATTTTGTAGACTATATTTCGTGTGTAATAGCCGTTGAATAATTGAAAATAATAAAAATAGCCAGCGTAAATTTTAACAATTTATTCTTTTGTCTTCTACCTGTGCATACAAACATAGCACTTGAAAAAAGACACCAATCCTGTTTTTTCCGATATCAATTTAGCACATCGAAACTATTGGAAAAATTGAAGTTTTCGTTCCTGTTGTGCGAGTAAATTCCGGGATGCACGTGGAAACAATATTCCGAAGACAGTTCCAAACAAAATTAACATCACCAAGCATGAAAGCTTACAGTATTATTTTAAATATCTCAAAGTGAAATTGACATTTATGCAATTTCTGATCATTAAAAATTCTAAAGTATACTGCTCAATTTATTACAAATTTCTTAAAATTTCACAGTGTTTAAAATATCAGTTAATTATATTTTAATTTCCTATTAAATATATTAAGTTAAAATTTGTAAATTTTAAGTATAATATTATTAAATTTCCGTCTATTACAGGTTCGAAAGCGTACTATTTAGTTTTCTATATATATCTGTTACATTTGTTTAATATGTATATTTGTGAAACACAATATTCAGTGTACATTTACATATGTGTATATATTTTCGTATAATTGTCAATACTGTCATTAGAACATTACCGATGATATTTAATTGTTGTGGTATCGACATTGAAGTGGGAAGCTAGTTCCATCGATAAACAGTATCAGTAGCGTTCGTTATAGTAACCCACATAACAGATCGATTGACTGTATGTATACGAGCCAACGATAGATTAGCAGATGACCAAGGTAATGCCAATCAAAGCCTATATGATATATCATTTGGAAGTACATAAGTAACCTATCACTACCAACTTCAATTGATCACGTTCGAATAATCCTTTAACGATTTGTATAATATACTATTGTACTCTTTGTTTAATTAAGAAACAAGGAACATATGAATTGCCTAAAACAATTGTTAATTATTCATTTTATCAAAATTAACGACAGATTTCCAATTATACATTTATTCTAACAAATATATAAAATGTATAAAATGCATTTGCAAATTCTAATTATTAATTTTATATTACGCAGGGAAAATAATGGTCGACGAGAAATTAAAATTCTTCGTAATTCACTAAATATGTAATATGAATAATTATCTGCATTAAAAGAACATTTTTATTAATATTATATGGGACATACCGGTGGAATTTTATATGATAAAAGTGCATAAAAATTTCAATCGCCTTTTAGTACGAATAAATTTAGACGTTGAGGTTATGACTGATATACCTGAGAAATGGTTGACTAATACTACTTGCTTCAATACGTAATACTCCATTATTAAAGGAAATCGTTTATATTTCAGAAAAGAAGAGTTTCCAAACTTATATTTATATAACCTTTTCTCATTAATAGGAAAAAGAGAATACGATACGTAAATTTAATTGTCTATTTCGTGTACCGTCTGTGTATTGCATAAGCAAAATGGTTTTACCTGGTTTAGTTAACGTCGGTTGACAATATACTGTTATGTACCACTTGCTGAAGTTCTTATAAAATTTTCTTTCAAATACAAAAGTTATTTTCCTTGAATTACAGTGGGGTATTTAACCACTGAAATGCATTGTATTAAAACTGAAACAGCATTTCAGTAGTATATATTAAGCTACAGTTATAAAGAGAAGCTTGTTTAATGCACCGAATTTTAAGTACGCAGTAAAACAAGGAAACTTGAATGAAACGATTAACTGTAAGTAAGAGGAATAAATCTACAGTTGGTTGTAAATTCGAAAACTGTTGGTCTTTAAATAACAAAATGAAACATCAGAAATTTGATGATAAAACTAAGAATTATGTAAAATAACATAGTATTTAATGAGAAAATTTTTACAGTTCACGAGGTTCGCGAAAATAGCAAAGAATTGAATAAATGATTCTTCGTGGTTTAAATAAGAAGTGTTGTTTGTCAAACAGTTTCGAAATCTATAAATACGTGAGATTTTCCAATAAGATTTTCCGTAAAACTAGAGTATCGGTTGAATACAATATGTTTGTAATGAAATATTAGTGGCTGGAACAACACGGAGCAATCTGGAATACTGATATTTCAATGAAAATTACAATACGTCCTAACCGTACAACATTTGATAACGTGTTAATTAAGCGCAATTGGACACGTGTTCATGTGTCATACTGGGATTGAAGTGGTTTCCGGAATGCAATATCGGATCGTGATTGTGTCAAACATTCGTATAAGGTTCGCCAAATCAACATTGTTACACATTGCAGTAAGTCAATTTTTATGAACGGTATATTAATGGAAAAAGGCTACAAAGGAATTATCGTTGGAATACTGTTCAAAGCAATATCGTTTTCCTAATACAATTTTGTAACGATTTCACGATAAAACTGAACGCATCGTCCATTTTTCTACACTTTATACGCTTCATCCACTCTAACAGGTAAACTTTTACAAGTTTCCAGCAGCATGTCCTATTCACTCTTTACAGACTTCGAAACTTTATTATCTGTAAACCAATTTAATTTTTCATATAACAAGAAGACCAAGTTGCACGGAATGACTGATGTAATTATTCAAAAAATGTAAACGTAATTTTTCAACTAATTGAGCGTATGATGTACACGTCGCATGAAATTCACGAAAACTGTTTGGTCGGCGTTTCTTCTTTACGTAACATTTTATGTAATTCATGAGAAAGTTAAAAATTTTCTCGTTCAAAATAAGGGATTTATGGTGTACCTATTTTGGTTGTGTATTTTCTCAGGTATTACAGGCTCATTTTTAAACAAGCAAACGAGATTTCCTGGTTAGTAAACAATTCCTCTAAGAAGAGAAAAAAGTAATATGCGCTGTGTGTACCAGAGGAAAAAGCATTATACCTATACTATTTTTAGTTACTTGAAGAGAATGTAAAATGGAGGAAGATGTTTAGGATTATTCGATGTTTCCTTGTTCGAGATTTATTCTTAAATTTATGACTGTGAGGGGGCAATTCGACTTACGTTGCTAGCAAGGGCATATAATATGACTAATAATATGAATAGTTTATGACAATTATTACCGACAAATCATTGTTATCAACACATGTTGCATTTAACACGTTCATGTTTATATCACACAGTGATATATTAAATTGATTGGTATTAAATAAACAGTAATTCCTTTATTTCTAACATACACTTTATTTTCTCAGAGTTCGTATTACGGTGTACAACTTAATGTGAAGATTACAGATGAAAAATATTGGAGAAGATAAGGTATTGAAAAGTACAGATTGTACTGGTTATCTTGTGAATTAACATTTCTATAACTAAATTCTTCTGATCCATTCTCTTTTAACCCTTTCGCTTCGGTAGACTTTAGTACAAAGGTAGAATTACTTTTTAGAACAAAAGTAGAAAGGTTCAATTATCTGTTGTAAAATTTGTCAAATTGTCATTCAATTTACAAAATTTGTAAAATTGTCGTTAATCAACTTACAAGTTTAAAAATTAATAATTTGTAAAAATGTAAAATTTGTTTTGTTAAATTAAAATGGAAGTACCCAATAAATCTATGCGGAAAAGGCGATAATAAAAGAGTACGAGACAAATTTCCAAAACGCCCATGGGCGCCAACAATAATCAAAGGAATAAAAAGGTAATGAAAAGTTCCATTATTTATTCTACGATGAAATGTTCATAAATGCAAGTATCAAACACCTGACACCATTGATAAGAACGATGCACAGAAGTATCTATTATGTATACAAAGTACGTAATCGTAAATTATATAACTCTGATCTCTGTTATCTTTCATATCGATTACGCGGTTGGTTTTTATGGCCTGGCATCTAATTATACAGTTAACAAAATAACGTGTCCGATGATTGAATTACGAATCTGAGTGCCGGATCGATCTACCATCCGATCTTCGATTTCATCGTGTGTTATACGCTCAGAGAAATCGTCTGCGTGGATTGCGCCGTTTACGTTGACACGTTTGTCAAGCACAACTCTATTCCTACCTCCGGTAGTAGCGTGGCCACGATGGAAATTGAACGGACGGCTTACGAGCTCCGTCCGCTGTACCGAGTCGTTTACATGCTAGACTGGAATAAGATGGATCACCGATCGTGTAAACCATTATTCGACATGGCGCGGCGCGTGGAATCGATTATCGAAATAACCTCGCGTTCACTGTCCCCAGCCACGTGTGTGTATTTGAGCTGATCATATTTTTCTTCGCTGTTATTCATGAATCCTAATAAAAGAAATTTTTACTCGTTTTCGAAAGGTCGAAACGATTGAAAATCGCTTTGGATTTCCTCTGCGTAAAGATATGTAAAGTACATCAGAATCGAATTGAATTTACCGCGAAATCCCAATGAACGTGAAAGCGTCGCGTGCCTTACGATCCGACCAGTTCATCGCGCGGTCATTTTTCACAAACGTCACGTGACATTAGAATTTGTCGACTTCCTGTGAAAGGATGCGAGAGAAAAATAGGCGAAAATTGTAACGAGCGAGTGAAGCAAAGGAACATGACGTTTCTTGATTCGTATCGTTCGTACGGAATCGATGAGAATTACAGGTGCAATGCAGTTGTATCGTTTGAATGAATTTTAATTTTAGAAGTGGTAAGTTCGTCGCTTCGAATCGCGGCTCTGACTTAGTAGGTAGTCCTTGGACTTTCGGATTTTTTCATTTCCACTTTCGTGCTTAACTTCTTGAATTTTCATACGTGATCCTGAATTGCTATTTGAATCTATGTCATTTTCTTATGGAGCCTTGGAATTCTTACACGATACACGATAGATTGTATTTTATTGATCATCTTTGTATACATATAGCCAGAGACAAAATTAAGTGTAAACTTATGTACAATACGTAAAATGATAGCAAATCACTAATTTTCGGATTTGTAGCGAAACGTAACAAATTCTGTTCGGTCTTCTATCTTCCAGATTAAATAAAAAAATTCAGGTTGTATTAAAATAAATATGTCAATGACAATAATATTGACTAGAAATCCAAGCATTTGTTGTATAATAAAAATTTGAAATATTGTAATATCTATCAGCTTTGATGTCATTCGGACATAATGTCCACTTAATTTTGTCCACACACTTTCGTTCCTCTTAAACTTTTATATAAAGTAATAAATATTTTTATATAAAGCGAACTAAATCGTAATATAAATCTGTTCACAATATTTTACTTATAAATATATAGACAATAATAATAACTAAGAAAGTAGAAATATAATTAAAATTATATTACATTTATATTATATACTTCCTATAAGAGATGTCTACTTAATTTTGTCCCTGACTGTATGTCTCTTGATATGTAGGATATTTTTCACATTTGTTCTAATATTTTTCACGAATCAAAGAAATCCCCGTACAAAACGGCACGTAATGAGAACTCTTAAGCGTAAACACCGCTATTCGATATTTTTCATTCTAGCAAGAGTGGAATTTTAGAATATTGAAATTTTAAATTTATTTCTAGCTCGTAGTGCATTAACTCTTTAACGCTCGAATGCTTTTTGGCTGTAAAAAAGTAACAACTCGAAGATTTTCTGATAAAACGTCGATGATATTTTCTCCAACTAATATAAATAGAATCACACATAAATTGACGAATAGAACTATTTTATTTCAATATTTCATGTATTGTTATATTATAAAGAACTGAATACTGAATATCATATTTTATGATTTCGTTTCGCATGATATCACGCCGTACTTTGATATTTCGCGATTAAGTTAAAGATATAAAATGACGAAGTTCTTTAAAGTGAAGGAAATCATGGAAGAATATCGCTTACTAGAAGAAACATTTACGAAAGGAAGAATCGTTTTATAACTAATTACACTGAATAGAATAAATTTATACTCAACTTCTTAAGTTACATCCATTCTAAAAAGTCATAGCAAGTGTTATGACTTTGTTCATAATATTAACTGTACGGGTCTTCATAAATACGGAATTTTGTCACCTTCACGTCTAAAGCACAGAAAGCTGCAAGTCAGCGTTGTTAAAGAAAACATAGCTTAATCTTCCTGTTTTCTTTATTCTCTTAATTAATAGTCTGTCGAGCTTAAATGCAATTTAACATTCCAATCTTTCAAAGTCCTATAATATCCTTATTTCTTAATCACAACATATTTAATATTTCTTTTCGAATGAATTCCTGAATGATACAACATTTAAATATCCTAATGAGAATGAAACGTGTTAAATAAGGATTCGATTGAAACTCAAGGGCACATTAGGACAAAATCGAACTGAAAACCTTTTAATCACTAGCACTAGGCATTAATCATTCGAGAGGGAAGAATGTGGAACGTAAAAACGAAGATTAAATTCGACAAGCTTGCACGTATCGAGAGGTGATGAAAAACGCTTTTCCTTGTTAGGCAGAGGAATTTGAACAAATGTGGCTTTCAGCATAAATTTTAATGATTCTAATGAATCTAATGAACCTAATTGTCTTTCTTCCGTCCGAACAATTTTAAAGCTTTGACGAGCATCGATTCTTAAGTCGCAAATTCGTGCGGATAATCATGATATCCGAATTCGATACCACCCATGCGAAACTTTCTATCGATTATCGAATGACCCGACCCCGGGTTTACAATGGACTTTCATGGACCACTGTCGATCGACCGACCACTCATAACAACATGCTTGTGCCCCATACTGACTTCCTTTTGCTTACTTTCTCAATGCTAAGACAAAGCTTATTACGAAGTCTACTTTTTCCTTTATTGTTCTATTCTTGGTCAATTTTAAAGACGGATTGACGTTGTTTACTTTACCTGGAAATATTTTACTTGAAAATTCATTAAAAAAGCAACTCGTTTATGCCTGGTAATAAAATTTATTGGATGGAAAAGAAATAGATTGTATAATTTGTTTTAATTGAAACTTCAAATTTTAAGAACGCTACTGCTGTTATATTTAATTAGTAGTGAAAACAACTGCGTGAACTTTGAAGACCTGTTCGTTAGAAAAGTAACCCGTTAATATTTGGTAATACAACTTATTGAAAATAAAAAAAAGTATGTTATATAATTTGTTCTAATTGCAACTCCAAATTTTTATACTAGATCTATCAAGGGGATCAATATGATTTCTTTATTGTGTTGTAATGATTACTCATTTTTAGCACATCTTATTTTCTGAAATTTTTCTTGACTTTTATTGTTGTATATAAATCATAAAATTTATTATTTTCTTTCCTCTTTTTCTCTTTTCTTGCATACCAAATATACATACATGTTATATACCTGTATATACAAAAATGGGTCATTTTGACTGCTTACAGAATATAAATAAGATTTTTATTTCATCGGCATGTAAAAATTTTTTTAGCAGCTTTAGCGCTTTCTGGAAAATTGAATATATTTAAAAATTTGTATACTGTACAAAAATTGTGCAAACGAGTTTATGTAAAGTGTTTTTGGATGCATTATCAATAACTCCGATAAATGTAACACTCAGAGGTAAACTGTGTCAAATAAAATATTGTGCAAATAGTAGAACGAACAATATTTGTGGTACCTGTGATAAACGTATTTGTGGTAAATATACTGTAAAAAAGATTTTTATTTGTAGAAGTGCGTTCATACATACATATGTACAATAATGTTCATAATAATACACACATAAAAGTGCTCTTTCCTCGCTAAAAACAATTTTACTTATGATTATTTTAGAAAATATTGCACGTATTTTCAATTTTCGTCAAATAAAACAAACATATATGTATACATCCATTTTTCCTTTCTTTTCAGAAGGAAACCATTTTGAACCCTTCGGTAGAAATAGGTATATGTAAGTCGTCGGGAAATTTAATGTTAAAAATACTACTGCTACATATGTATCTTTAAATAGCAATGAAAGTAACTACGCAAATTTTGTGGTAGCGTGTAAATTTAATTTGTGTTTATTGTGGAAAATTATTGTTTTTTCTTTGTAATTTGTATGTTGGTTAAGTAGGTTTAAGTATAACAAATTTGTTACAAGGAGAAAGCTGTTGAATTCGATAACAGCAGCTTGATGTTATGAAAATGAAGCACAGAAGTTAACTAAGAACGTTGTTTGATAGAAAATGTGAATGTATGCCAGTAGCTTTTATATGTACATATTGTGGCAACAGAAAACACGACATATTCAACAATAAAGGCATGTAACTAACCAGTTGGTAGAATTATTAAAGATTTTTCTGGTATCTATGTTAGTAAAGAGTAATTGTAGGAGGTAAAATTGTTATTTTCTTCCAACTAAATTTTCTTCAATCCGCAGGCTACTAACAAGAAGATTGTTAAAGTAAAAGAGTTCATTTAAACTTGCAATTTTTGCAAGCTGAAGTAATTACTTAGTCAAATTGTGTATTTATACCACTGGGTTGTTTTTATTTTTAAGCACCAGCGGTCATAACGAATTATGAAAGTAATTTATTACACTTGTTTGAGTTAGCTTAATACGTTTTTAGTTTGGTAGAAAGCGAATCGTTACTTGCAAGAGTGCTGAGAAAGTAAATATATACAAAGATAAGATATCCTGTGACTAAAATTCTCATATAATAATAATGAAAAATAAGAAAAGTAATTAGATTCTATAATTAATCAATTTTTGATGAAAAACATGCTTTTAAAAAACGTTAATGTGAACACAATACATTAATGTAACATTTATCTTTGGTATTTGTGCTTAAAATGTTTGTAGCGTTCAGTGGACTGCGTATTTCTAAACAATTATTCGTGTTTCAGATGTGATGCCTTGTTTTAATGCAGTGCCTACAATTTAAATATTTGTATTAAAATTGTTTAACTTGTAAGATAAACGTTCATTAACGCTTAACTAATATAATGACAGAGGAATTAAACTGGCCTACGTGTAAGAAATGTAAGAACCGAAACATCTACATAGATTTTTAAAAGTCTACGCTGGTAGAAATCAAATTTACGTTTATCAGCGTTCAATTCTTTTAACATATTCAAATCTACGTATGATATATAAAAAGATTAAGAAAAGTTCTTGAAATACGAGGTATTGTATAATTTTTAAAATTTCAACAAAGTATAAATTAAAAAAAGAAAAATATTCGAAATTTTTAATCGGTTAAATGAAGAAGATGAATAAACTCGTCATTGTAATGTTTAATATTCAGAGCAGAATAATTGACCTATCCCAAAATCACGCGGAATGGAATCTAAAAATTCAAATGGAATTATTTTATTTGTATCAAGCACAGGATACATTGCACTCGAGTCGAAATAACCAAGTTACCGTTTCTATTGGTATTTTTAATTGCATACTTGGAGAATGGCATTTCTAACAGATAAATTACTCGAATTCTATCGAAATACAATTACAAATACACTTCCCGTCTACACGCTCAATAATACCTACCAATACCTCAATCTCAAACACGAAAGCCAAGTAATACAATGAAAACTGCAAACAAACTTGGTCAAACTTCACCTGCCTTTCTTCCAAAACGCCCAAACACTTTCGAAACGCTTTTAGGTTTTCCCCTTCTTCAACGCTACTATATACATACATACATTATTCCACAGTAGTAAAATTTCCTAGCAGAAAATCGTACAAGTCTCAGCCTATTCAATCCCGCGAAACGAAATCAAAGTGGTACAAGGGAAAATTTGAAACCAAACAGCCGTTCCAACTTTACCGCTTCAACAGTGGTTCGTTCATTCCGTTCTGGATGGATCACTTCGTACAATCGAAACTTTCCTTTATTGTGTGAAAACGTGATTACAAAGATTTCGCGGGGAAGATTTTCACGCGGACAAGGTGTACGTGCGTTCAATATAAAGAAACGAACGTTCACAGGATCGACGGTTTGAATTTGAAGGATTCGCGACGGATAAAATGGAGAATTAAATATACAGAGCAAACCGTCATCGTAGCTTTATTGAATGACGTGATTAGGCACAGTGGGTGAGTATACTCTTTAACAAGGTAGCCTGGAGATTTCTTTTTTCTTTTTTTTTTTTATGGGACCGGTCGTTAGGCGAGATTTCGAGGTTTTTATTTTCACTTGGCGCGTGCTCACGAACCGCATCAATGTTCTCCGCGTCTTTCCGTTGCCACTTTCTGAATGCCGGCTCTGTGTCACAACATACGTCATAATTATCACGAGTTAAGATGTCCCGAGCATTTTCCTTTTTTTTGCTTCTTTCTTTCTTTTTTTTCATCCCAGACGCCGTTCAGGAAACTAATTAGCTACCGCATAACGAGCGTCGCGTGAACAAAAAGAAGTCACGTAATTAGTCGCCGCTACGGACTCGAGCCCACACATATCGATCCCTCTCACGCGAAAGATGCACGGTCACTGGACGAATATTATGAAAAAGTAAATGTAAACGGCGCCTGTAACGCGCGTCGTCGGACGTCTTTGCGAGATTGGAGTTCTGTTTGAGCGTCTCGAACAAACTTTCGAGAAAATTCCGAGACTTGCATAGTCGTTGAACGTTGAAGTCGAATCCCTTTGATTGATATTAGTTAGTTGGTAGATATCGATTTTCTGGTTAAGTATAATATAATTGCAACGAAATGTTGTGGATTAGCTGTGAGAAGAAAGATTTTCAAATTTCACGATGGTGTGTATTCAACGGGTTTATTATGTTAACACATTACCAACCACGCGTATTTTTCGAAAAATAGAAAATTTGTTAATTTACATTCCTCTATACTAGTCTAAATACGTTTACTATCCTCAATTTTGAGATCGTTATATAAATAAAAATAAATTTACAAATAAAAAGAAAGCGTGTTGAATATTTCTTTTAAAACGACTAGATATACCAACGTTTTTAATCATCATTTAGAAATGTTCCTTTGTTTCAATAATATTCTTACATTTAAGCATTCATCAAATGTGTAAGTAACTTCAAATAATAAAATAATAATTATCTAATATTTCATATCACTTAAAATGAAAGTAAATATGTTCGGTAAAATGTGAAATAAAATAGAAACATATCAAGTTTCTACTTTAAGTGTGCTAACGTTCAAAATAGACAAATTTATTTAATAATGCATCACAAAATTCACAAATATTTCCAACATATTTATGCGTTTCGTGAAACAGGGAGATCAGCCCGATCAGTCAACAAAGTGTTAAGAATTATTACACAGTAACGTGCAAAGGTGTTAAAAAAATTCGTCAGTTTCGTATTTGTGTATTTAAAATGGTAATTTACCGAAAACAAATACTTGTTTTTTTACAATTTAGTGGGTTTTAAATTAATTTATTTTATTACTTACATTGACTTATTAAATAATATGAATGTATTTTTCACTACAGTAATTGTAAAATAATTTCAAGTACAACGAGTATAAAGAATTATATGAAAATATAAATTTATGTAGTTAAAACAGTATGTATTTATCAAAAAATTAATGAACAAATTGCAACGAAAATATGAAAACACTCAATAACAGGTTGCTGTTAGAAACGGAAAATTCTCGCTGATCAACAAGCTTGGATAATTAAAAAAGAAATAATTTTCTCTGTATTGAACTTTACACTGTTAACTCGACAACAAGGTTAACAAGGTGGCTAGTAGATCCCTTAATCCTTCAATGATTCCGCGGACGTCAGAAGTTTCGAAATGAACGCGGCAGGGTATCTCCTTCCGTCTTTAAAATCTCTCAGACTTCCCGCGCAAACGGCTTCCGCGAAGCAAAAACTTTGGAAAGTTTCACGTAAACTCGCTGAGTGTGATATTTGTTCCGTTAATTCATAGAGGAGGTTCTCGAATATTGACGTAGCACGTGTAAACGTTTCAACTGACGATAACGAGTAACGCACATTATTCAGGGAACAAAGAAAAGTACTCAAACTTTCCCTTCAATTTTCCATCGAAATGCCCAAAAATCGTTTTCTCGATCAAATAAAATTGTCGTTGTCACGCAAGATCGACAAAATTCTTACATTTGTTGTACTTAAAAGAAGTTTTCATGAAATTTTTAATATCATTTCGTTTCTTCGTAATAAAAATTCGTGCAATTAACGTGAATAGAAATTTGTTCTTTCTTCTCGAAAGAATTTACTCACCGATACCAATGCACCTTTCACGTTTCCAAGTATCGTCACTGGAATGTAAAGACGGGTTCTCTTCTAACGAAACACAACATAACTCACGATTCTAGCAGGACGGTCGGCCGACGACTGACTGCTTGCAGTTTGAAAGCTCGCAAGTCTTAGAAGCGACCTCTGCCATCACCACGTGCTTCCGATGGATTCGCCGATGGCAACGCTGCGCGTGGTAATCCTGCGAAGCCTTCTTTTTATACTGGAAAATCTTCGTGAGCTCAGCTTTTCGAATCACAACATCATCTGGTTCAGCAACTTCATATCGCGCTGTGGAAACTATTCTGTTTATACTAGAAAATTTTCGTACGTTCAGCTGTTTGAGTTTCAAAATTATTCGAATTAGTAATTCGATATCACACCGATGATCAACACATTGGAAATTATCTTTTTGATATTGTAAAATCTTCGTAAGCTCAGTTTCTTGAATTACAATATTACCCTATTCAGCAACTTAATGGCGCGTTGTAAAAACTATTTTTTTTTTTTTTACACGGGAAAATCTTCGTAAGTTCAGCTTTCGGAGCCACAACATCATTCAAATCAACAATTTGAGATCATACCGTTGATCAACATGTCGTGGAAACTTACAATAATACTGTATGAAGATTCCTTTTTTCTTTTGTTTTTCTTCATTTACCATTGTCCATGCGTTTCTGTTCTATTAAATTTGATAGTTTACTGAAATATTGAATTTTTTTCGCATAGAGGGAGCTTCGTTTTTTTCACTTTTGACAGAAACGTATGCAAAATATGTTTGTAAATTCTTTTGAACCTTCTATCATAAAGGCCATATTGAATTTTATCGAACAATTAGTTCTAAATGGCGAAAATGAAATTTTCTGTATTAACATATTTAGTGGATATTATCTTTTAGATTGGTATCTACTGGGTTGTAGAATTCAATAAAAAATTCATGTCGATCTTTTACATATAATGCTTGAATATCTTGGAATAAATACAATTTATTGGATATATGTATAAGAAGTTTACATATATTCTGAAAGATTATTTTTTTACTTATCTCGTGAAATATTATTCGTTAGAATTAGTTGTTCTCAGACTGTTCTGTGTTTTTCTATTACCACAAAGGGAAAATGTCACTGAAGCAGTAAATGAGATATGTAAAGTTTACCAAGAAGAATTGCTTGCAAATCGTTTACAAAATTTAAAGACAGAAATTTCGATTCTAAAGGAAATAAAACAGGTATATTTTTTGGTGAAATAGAATTTTCAAATTGCTAGAGCTACAGAACAATGCTATACATATCTTATAGAACAAAGAAATTATTGTTTTAAAATATGGAATTTACTTATTTATATAAAAATTCAAAGGAATTTTCCGGACAACCAGATACAAATATTTTTTAGTATCGGAATATACAAGATCAATTTAACGTAACATTTCTTTTCTTAAACCAAATTTTTGAATTATTAAGGATTTCACGAATGTCTATCCAGAAGCATTGGCAAATATAGCTTTTAAAAATCATAGACTAAAGTTACCCTTTTCTTAGCGATTATAATGGAGAACAGCAAGTGCAAATATCCATTGTCGCTTGTAAGTATTAAGTATATTTGCTCTCCTACAATGTCCTTTACTCTAGACCATTTCAGTTTGGAAATTTTCAGAGGAAGACACACGATATAACTAGTCCGGCAGTTTTTATTAGAAAGAAGTATAACCTATTCGAAAAAATTTATTATACTTTTAAAGTAAAAGCACGGCCTCTAGGGAAATATTTGCGTGTGGTAGTATAAATATGAAAGCATTGATCAAAATTTATTTTTCAAATTTTAACGAACACATAGAATTTGCAATTATATGCGGTGGACCGAAATATATTTCCGCTGACAGAATATGATCTTTCATGAAGAAATAATACCAATAGCTAAGAGACGATTTTTTCTCTTTCAAATATATACCGTTCATATTGATTTGACTAATTTAAGATATGATTATAAATAGACTCGTTGGCCAAGTTCAGTTAAACAAAAAATAACAGTATAATGTAAAATGACTACAAGAGACACACAAAGACAATAAAAAAATAAAAAGAAGATTTACAACAATGACTATCTGATCTACTCTCTCAGCACACACTAACTGAATCTCTGAGATTGACTCTCGTACATCCTTTTGTCTTGCGCGTTTGTCGAGGCGTCCAAGCGGTTAATTCGCTGTCAACTTACTAAAGATTCTCCTAGTTTCGTCTTTTAAATCATTTTCTTTATCTTTTTGAAATCTGCATTTCATGAAATTACACGTTGATGGAATTTCGATTACAAAAGCTAAATGTTTTCTCAACTTGTGTGACATGTAGGATCGTCTTGCTAGAAATAGATATCATACACATCAATAGGATTTAATTCTGGCGATAAAAAGTCATTGAGCATCGATTGGTGTTGTTCAGCATTTACAGTAACAGCACTTCCAGCATTATCTTCGAAGAAAAATGGTCCAATGATATTCATAATTTCCAAACGATCAGTTGTCGATCTTCCTATTGATCCTTTACGGCTACCCTGAACGTAGTGCCATCGAAACAAGGAGATTTCAATGGTTTAAATATTAATTAAAATTCACCGCTTTGTGCCGAGTATCGGACCAGAAACGAACGACGAAACAACGTCGAAGCGTAAATTACAAAAATTTTCCCCGGTACCCGAAGAATTGCGGATGAGAGAGAGGGGGGGGGGGGAGAGTGACAGAGAATAAAAGTGAATCTTGGTTTCATCGGTTTTATCCTACGTGTGAAATGAAATATTACCAGGGCGTTTAATCGCGACGAAACTCTCGCAAATATTCCGTCGATCCCCCGCATATTTCCCACGGAACCGCCAATCCAACGAACGGAGCATTCGAACTGACGAAGATTGATCGATTCATCCGTCGCTAAATGTATCACATCCCTGTATTATTTCGTTGGAATTCGCGACTGGTCCCAACTGTGTGTGTCTCATTCTCCTGTTTGGAATAGTCTTTATTGTCGTACGACGAGCATTCTCCGGGAAAAACAAAAGCGCTGGATGACTTGTGTGAGGTCCGCACGTGCTCGTAAATCTCCGGCTCGTGACACGGCTGCGACCTTCCAATTACATTCGATGGATTAATCTTACGATCGAATCGTCGTTGCTCGACATTTTCGGACCGTCGACCTCTAACACACAAGAGGCTATTCGATCGTTTGTTTTCTTCTTCCCGTACTCTTCTCTACATGTCCCCTGCTCTTTCTAATCATCCCCCATGGCGTTCTCTTCACGGTAGCTGTTGAACATGTCGATTCGTTTGGAAGGCAGGATGAGATGAATGCAATCGTATTTTCAAACGAGAAACGTAATCATACTGCTCGAGAATAATCTGTCGCGATTTTTATTCTCCCACCCTTCTCTAAGTCCTTGCACGCGTATGTACGTTGCATTTATTTCGAGATTGGATTTTTATTTATTACAAGTAAGCCGTATCTCTCTATCGGGTTGATCGTGTCGACGTTAAGAGGGTGCACGGTTGGCGAGTTCGATTTCCAAGAGGTGTTGGAAAGGATTGAAATACTGCGGTGGCTTGTCCTATCGATTCACGCAAAGCGCCGGCGAACGATTGTGTAATTTGTTAAGGTGTTTTATTAAAGGGTTACGTACGAATAGAGAGCCAAGTATATATTTACTTTTGTGGCTTTCAATATACAAATTATATTAAACATGTTTGAACAATGAATCCTTTATTGTTTGAAAGAGTGTATTTAAGTCAAATAATGTCATGATATTTTTTATAAAATATAGAAAAGTATAAAGATACTGCTTTTTTTATTTTTATAAATGTCCTGTGATGTGCTGTTAGCTGGTATCAGGTGTGAATTTTGTATGGTCCACGTGAAATATAAAAAAGGATTAATTGCTTGTTAAAATCAATTATTGATTTCTCGGTGGAATCCAGTTTTTATCATAGACAATATAAAGGATTCTGATTTTCCATAAAATAACGGTCGTTTGATATTTAAACTACGTTTTTTCACTGAAAAGCTGTTGGCTCTTTTTATTTATGCAACCTATTTTTTATTTATATACAAAATCAGAACGGGTATCGAAAAACCGTGCTGAATTTCATTAGGATCGGTCCACTAGTTCTAGCAATATTTCTGACACGGATTTTTGACAAAACTGGCAAAAAAAGAGGAAAAAAGAAAAAAACGTGCAACCAAATTTATGGCTATAACTTCATCATTTTGAAAAATTTAAGTGTGATGCCTCTCAGTGATATTCAAAAGTGTGCTTTTAAATGGGAATATCTTTTTTTTGAAAGATTAATTTTTTATCGCACTTAAGATCAACGTCGAATTGGTATATAATTCAAACTGTGAAAACCATTAGTTAGTTATTTATATAAATGATGAAAAGTAGATAAGTACAATATTTATAATTAATATATACATTTGTTACATTTATCAACTGTGAATGCTTTCTATTTTTAGAAATAATATTAGTTACTATTTCATTAATGCATATTGTAAATTATACTAATTCTCAAATATTCTAATGTATTTAAAATATATTTTATATAAAATTTATATAAAATACAGTCGAGTCTCTTTTTATGCAGTATATATGTTCCACAGAAAATCCCATAAATAAACTGAACTTACATTGAAAAATTAGGCCATAATCTTCTAAAACTGTATAAAACTAAAGCAACGATTAATCGTTAATTAAACTTTGAGATGATTTTGCTAATTCTTTATACAATTCGCGACATCCAGATATACAGTTCTTCAGCTTACATTAGAATTTGAAGGGTCATTTAGAATTTGTGTTATTAACAAAAAAATGATTTTTCAATTTATTGCAAAATTGAAGAACTTCTCCAATTATATTTGCAGTAAGCGATACTGGTTTTCATAAAGTATGCACCGTATAAAAAGATCCTTGTAGGAGACACGACTCTTTACTAATTGTAAAATATTCGTATCACTGGAAAATATAAAAATATCTATTTGAATACAGTTGTTACCGTTTTCGTGTACTACATATTGGGTAGAACTGAAAGTACTGCTTTGTACATGTATTGAGTATTAAGAGAGTAATACATCAAGATCGATCTGAATATTAATGGAACGCCTTGGGCAACGGTTGGCCAGTTGGAACGTAACCCGCTACAATAGAAATTTCGAATTTCGCAACAAAACAACGACATAGGTCTTGCTATTGTCCAATTTGCTGTAATTAACCTTCGTCTAATGTTTCATGCATATTGCCTGACTTTCTTGCACATTCAAACACCATTTTATCATTCAGAAGATTACTAAGTGCCTCCCTTATTTCTTCACTCACAATCAGTTGCTTTATGCACATGTAACAAATAACATTAATAAAATTTTATAAATGTTGACATAAAAATTCAGCGTATTTATATTGTTGCACAAATACATCGCATCATAAAGAAAGAGTTCTTATTTTATGTTTGAATATGTAACGAAGACTCCTGAGGGTGCAACTTCGTGTTTTGCGAATCTGAAAGAAGCTTTCCTCGAAAGGCTTTAGCCCTTCTTCACGACTTTTAAATCTACTTTATCCCAAGTTGATAAAAGATTTATGTACCCTCGTTGATCTCATAAATTTACGATAGCGCACTCTATTTTCTTTGCCGATTATTTTACACCGTTTTAAAAGTGGTAGCTTTTAATTAAAACCAAAAATTCGTTGGTACCACTTGTCGAAAGTAGAGATGAATTTCAAATACATCGCTTGTCATGAAAAATTTTCCCGTTCAAATGTCAAAATCGTCCAATCACGAATTCATAATTCAGTCAATCATTAATAAATTTAATTGATTAATAAATTTAATTAATTAGCAACGTAAGCACATATTTATACTTTCAATGGTGACGTACCATTTTTAATATACACTTCTGTTCATAAATTATTGGACACTCACTGGAAATTTTAGTTTCTGCCGCAGTTTCACGACTAAAATACCCTTCTTTTCCAAAAGTAGTAATACTTAAACGTTTTTGAATAGGTTATTCTTTTGTAGAACTATTCGTTGTGTTCATATAGATTGTCAAACTTAAAATGAAGAAGAACGAATGATTGAAAAACTCTTGTTGAAGTGTTTATAAAGATTTGATAATATCACAAATAATTTTAAACTTCCAACGCAAATAGAAATTGTATACAGAACACTGTCCTTTTTTTGTAACATTTATTCAAGTGATGCATATATGTACATATGTTTTTAATTTTGTAATAAGGCAGAATCGTAAAACAGGTAAATATAATAAAATTACGCAGCATACTCAAGACAGAATATTGTATTTACTGTTCAATAATCTTTTGCTCAAAATGAGCGAGTCTCCGATAACTTGTAAAGGATATCAGAGTATTTACACATCTGATCTGAATGATGTAATAATAATTTAAATTATTAGATTATCTGCAGAGGATGCATGATATTCAATATTTGCAAAGTAAAATAATTATCGGAGTTTTATAATTAACTGAAGTTATTCAAGTACTACCTATTGAAAGAACTCTGAAAACATTTTTATAATATCAACAATTCACATTTGTATAATAATTCGCTTTACACAGAACACTTACTCCGTGACAATGTCTCAAACAAAATGTTAACCCTGTATAACATGATTTCTCCGTGTTCATGAGAAGAAAAATTATAGTTAATTACAGTTTTATGCCTTGACAAATGTTAAAAAGCAAGCATTGACTCGTAATAATGTAATAATACAACAATGCAATAGTATAGTAATAAATAAATCAAATATGATCTGTAAAATATAGATAAATGTATATGTAACTTTTCAAGTCACGTAACACTCTTAGAGAGTTAATTATATGTTACAATTAGTGTGCGTGATTCTTCATAAGTGAAATTTTGCATACATACTTTTTACAAAAATACAAATTTAATATTTAACTCTTTCATGAAGCTGATACCTTCACTTTATAAAGGATTATGTACATTGTAAACAAAAATAATCCAACGAAAAAATGCGTCGGAAGGTGTAATAAAAGAAAAAAATTGAAAAAAAAAATTAAAGAGGAATAAAAAGTGTTCAATATTCTTTGTTCCATCCATATGATGGAAAGCCCATGCCATTAAACCTTCATACCTCTCCAGATAGTCAAAGTCCTTTATTTTTCAATTAACGATAACTTAAATAAATTTTTAAAAATTTATTCAGGCTCAGAGGCACCATTTTCATTCTAAATTTTCTTTCACGAATATGTTCGTTCTCAGTAATTAAACAGGAATAAAAGTGACCTCTTTCGTTTTATTTTATCTACGATATAATTATATTACGGTTAGCTGAAATTAGTATATATTTTCAGTTCGCGGATCAATATTCGTCACGAGACAATTGTGAGGAAATATCGTAATACGGAATATGTGTGTGTGGAAAACGGAAACTGCCTGCGTCTATTCCCGTGTGACACGTCCGCGCAAAAGTTTCCGCTCGCACAGAGTGGACTACAAAACTTATCGATAGGATCTCCTTAATCGGTTTACCTTGATATCCAGATCGAGAGGCACGCTATCGATCCTCAATAGTTCTTCGACTTCCTGGTCCTCTTCCTGATTGTTGTATATATGTATGTATGTATATATATGTATGTATCTAGTGTATATCGTAAACGATCAAGATCTGCGCTCGATGCGAACTTCCTGTGGAGAATTTCCTTCATAACTCGTATCGCACGTAGATTACGAAGTATCTAACTATTCGACTATTATACAATACTAACAGCAATCTGATTGTTAAAGAGATCTAGTATATTTTATCTGACAGTTGTTTTTGCATTATCAGTTACTTCTTTAATCCGTTTTTATTCGTCGATTTATGTTGGTTTATCTTTTTCTTTTAATTTTTTTTTAGTTTTCTTTGTAATTTCTACACGTCGAAGTTTATTCTATTTCAAAAGGAACATGTTTCCTCAATTTTAAATAGCTTGAAATCTAAACGGAATATCGATGGAAAGAGGTGGAATGTTTTCTAGAAACAGTTATTTCCAGTAAAATAACAAAGAAATTTGTAGAAAGTGATATCTCTGTTGACACGTGCTTTACTTTTCCACAGTTTCACTGTTGAGTTCATGTTGTTTATGATAAAGATCAGGTTTCAAGTGAAACGCGTTTCACGAGAGAAAATTCGTGCAAACTTGCACTGTAATTTTGGAAACAAACTATTTTAACATATTAAAATCATCCTATAATTTATATTATAAAGCTCTCGAATAACGCACTCAAAGCTGAAGGCTTATTAGCTCAAGATTATTAGTACAAACGCACGTTGGTGTTCGCGATGTTATGCATTGTGTTTTTGTTTAAAAATAATGCACGCGTCTATATGTCTGACGCGAATAATGTCTGTTAATACGTTCAATACGGAGCCAATTTTGCTTCACTTTCCGTTTAACTATATATTTTGTTAAATATATTAAAAAAGTCTAAACATATCTTTTTATATTACGAAATATTTTATATTCAATAAAATTTATTTTTGAATTGTTAGTAACGTGTTACTATTTATTAACGTGTTAATACGTTAGGTGTTTCCTGTAGCTGAATTTATGGCATCGTTACAAGTGGTCATTCGTTTGCGGACAGTCATTTTGTTACGTTTCCGTAGTTTCTGGTTAACAGATGCCACAAACGTTGCCTGCAAACTTAGTTACTAAAACTGCAACATCTCGAAAAGTCACTGAAAATTTCGATAAAATTTGGTACATACTTGAACGATATTCCGTTCCATGTATAACTGTAATGGATCATACTTTGAACAAAAGAAAACACCTTAAAAAAATACCAAATAGTTCGTGTTTCATTAAAAAGGAACGTGTAGGCGTGAAAGTTTGATCTTCATTTACGTATAATAAATACTGTAAACAAAGAGAGGAATTACTCAGTATACGACCACCAACAAAGACAAGCAAATGAAGAATTTAATAAAATACAGTTTATACGTACAAAAATAAATAAATTTATGTAATTTAATACACTTTTACATGGAAAACGAAAGATAATAACTGTTCTCCTTTTCTCCAGAACACGGCATTACAACGTTTATCATGTATATTTACAAACACATGCACACGCATACGTACATACGCAACGAAAATTCTAAATTTTGCGTGGAACGGTATAGTTGCGCATAGATTACGCGACGTGCAACGAATAAGATTTATGCTGTCATTTCTTCTTGGCCGTCTTTCTCCATCTTGCCGCGTACCGCATAAAAAGTGGCGGGAACTTTCACGAAAGCCATGATTAATGATTATCCTTGTCTTATAGGCCGTCTACGCAGAATCCACGCGTTCACGCGCGCTCAAAGTCGATCCATGGATTATCGATAACGATCACAAGGGTGCTTTCGTCCTTCCTCGTGCTCTTTCATCCATGATAAGACGACGAGTTTGGAATTAAGGGGACTGAGAAGCTTTTGAAATTGAACCCATCGCTGCAACGTTTATCGCTTGGATGAGCGTAAATCAAGTTGCGTGTTACGTTGCGCCACCTTTCGAATTGTTTTATTACACGCATATACTGAAAAGGAAAAAGCAACTGCGAATCCAAAAGCTTTTTTGCTCGGTAGAGAATGTTTCTCTTCTCTGCTTTTTTTTCTTTTTACCATTTTCGACATTCCTGTTGGACGACGATCAGCTGAAGCTGCGAAGAGTACCCGAGGCTTTTCATTCCGATTTTTTGCGTTATCTGTTTTTTATTCGATCAGACTGTTAGCATTTTGATGAAACTAAAACATGAATGAAACGGTGACATTTATGAGACGCTTTCAAGTGCTGTTTCAATTTTCTATTAGAGGACGTATCGATTATTTTTCTTCGCTATAAATGAGAAAGGTGGTTTATCACGACGTGACAATTTGAAGAATTCAATGAATATTGTAATGTAATTCTTCGAGAAATTTCAGTGTCAATGAACATAAATTATATTCACGATTTATAACCACAAAATTTTGTAGTATTTTCCAGTGTTTCGATAAAGTTTTGCGAGTGCATAAGCTAAAGTTGCTCAACAAGCTACAAAGTCTATTTCAAGTAAAATCTCCATTTCCATTATCTACACAAGTTTTTTTATGCACTTAGCTTTCATTTTGCTAAGTACTAAGTTTCAGTATGAATTGAACTATTCATAGAAAGTACATTGAACGAACTCGAATTGACGAAAATTCGTAATCGATAACTCAATTAAAGAAGAACTGATTAGCAGATTAACAGATTGATTAATTGTTTAACATGATTTGATTGATTAACAGATTAACAAAACGATACATCACAATGTATTGCACGTGTGTCACAAATATAAATGTACCAACTACATTTTATTATTTCATTGCATTAAATAGAATAATATTTCATCTTCATGTCTATCCATTTTATTGTATTTCTGTCAAGATTGATTTGTGACCCTACAACATCAGACCTATATTCCGAATTTTCCTATAAAAGTCGTTTATCCCTTTGTTTTTTCTTCTGTTCTTTTTTCAAATCACTTTTTCCATTCCTATCTGTATACTGGAATTTTCTATCGTTGTTGAAACATAAACGTCGTTATTACATTAACAGTTAAGTTTGTCGAAAGGTGACAGTAAACTTAGACTGAGCAATTTTTGTTCCGCTGATTACCCCTAGTTTCGTGCTAAGTTGGGCATTAATTGTGGGGAAGTACGTTCCCCATATCGTTTATCGAAGATGCGGAATTAAAGCAGCAGCATGACGTGGCTCGAAACTAATAACTCATGCTTGACCCTACATGGCTTTCATTTGTCAACTGTGCTCAACGTGTCACCGTTGCATTTCCATTGTCGCGAGTACACAAAAAGCTTGTATGACGTAAAATAACAAGGAAGCAAAAAAACTCTGAGCCGTTCGTAGAGCGGCGACCGCGTGTTCTTGCTATAGTCAATTTCTTAACTGCTGAACATAAAATCGTCAGCGGCAAAGCGTTGGAAATTGAGCCGAAATTGCTTCTTCCTTTCTAACACAGAATAACCGTTGTTGAATAATTACCCACCAAAATTTTAGGCTATTAATCAACGGTAATAAAAATTGAATACTATGCTATTTGCTTTATTATAGTTTATTCTTTTTTCTATGCTATTTTATCTGTTTTATACTTCAATTTATGAAGTATCGTTTACGTTGATCTATGTACCTTCGAACACTCGCTGTTGTTATTTGAATTTGATTATTTAAAATATCGATGCATCTGTTATTTTTAATATAAAGTTTCTTTTAACTTATTTATTTTATTCATTTTCAAAAACACAATGTTACAATTATGGAAAGTTTAAAAAAAGTTGTGCAACTTAATACCGTAACAGGTTTTAACCTCAGAAAGCAAATACAATAGAATAATAAATTATCTCTAATAGTTATTCGAATACTTAAAACGATATCAAGAATAACAGTTATCAAAAAGGCATAGAATACATTTTAACTCAAAATGGCAAGTTAACTATCTATAATTGTAGAATGTATAATTGTATAATGACAAGTTACACTCGTGGTGCAGATTATGGTCTACGATGATCAAAAAGGTATTATACGTCTATTACATTTATATTTTTGTTTTAATTTCAGTTCCAGTTTAAGACCGACGATTTTCAAATAAAATTGTATATAATATCCCGACTTCTTTTTGTTTAGCACTGGAATAGTAAACGAAATAGTATACGTAACGAGCAAATATCGTACGGCGGGTGTTGAAATGCATATTTGAAAGTAGTTTCGTCGCCCAAATAATCGAATACATATTTACATTCGTAAAAGAATTACTTATTTACATGTATCCACTAAAGCGTTCTAAAAAATACAAAAAAAAATTTTTTTTTCAGAGATATTAAACTTTCACTCTTGGTATTGTTCTTTCATAAGTCATACCTTTTTAGACCGCTCATGGTATCAACAGCGAATAGATCTTTCATATTGACCCCGTGTTTCGTTATATCACGAAGAACTCCCAAGGTACACTCGGAAATTCGGCGTAGTTTCAACTTGACTCTGTGACGCGAAGGTTGCGCGGGAAATTGCATAAGTCTCAGAACGAAGAATCCACCCTTGCAACCCCATGCTACGAAACGTGCCTGAACTTTTAAAAGATTCGCGACTACGTGAAGTGGCATTCTTCGAAATTCAGTAGGCGAAGTCACGCGACAATCTCGATAAACGAAATCATCGGTAGAATAAATTGCCTCGCCTTTTTCTTTGATATTCTTGTAAAAGGCGTACATTTTATAAATGAAAAGCATCTGGTTATCGAAGTAGTTAATTAAATATACGGAAACCACTGTTACGATTCTTAATATTTACATTTGTATCATCGCTAGTCGTTATTTATAATTTAGAATAATTAAAAGCAAATATACGTAATTCCTTCCGAGCGAAATGAAAAAAAAAAAGTGATTGCACCACAATGTCTATAAAATTTACATATCCCTTTTAATAAGGATCCACTAATAATAGACAGTGAAATATTACATTGGTATAAGTAGTGAAAATGAAAATTGATCTCTAGAAGTGTACGTGCTTGTAAGAAGTGAATTCTGTTTTCAGATTGATAGAACAGTCCGCGAGATTTCTGTTTCCCGCGTTACGTGTTTTGACGCGAAACTATTGTACTTCAACTCTAAAATGGATTTCTTACTGGTGAACATCTATCGTTACGAGCATTGTGTCAGCGATTCAATTTCTACACACAATGTGCAACTGTTCCTAACTTGCGGCTGTGGATGAATACTTGTGAAGCGATTTTAAGTTGGAAACTTGCTCTCTCTCTCTCTCTCTCTCTCTCTCTCTCTCTCTCTCTTTCTCTCCTAATGATAGCGCACATTATTTTTACAGTTTCCAAGTTAAGATGCTGTTATAATACTTCATATTAAGGTGTACATCTCTGTATCCAAATTGTTATCGTCGGAGTTAAACATTATTGCTAATAACAAGTTTCGTTTATAGTGTCGTATGATTTTACCACCGAGTACTCTTAGGATTCAGGGAAGCATTCATTTCTGGAATAAGGGAAAATGAGTAGCAAGTATAGTATAAAAAGAATAGATGATAAAATATAGGGTGATCCAGCTTACACATTTAAATATTTCTTTTTAATAAAACACAAAACTACTTGAAATTTTGTCAAGCTTTTTTTATGTTGAAAGTATGATTCATTGTAATTATACGTGGAACAGAATATCAAACAAATGTGTATCATTCGATTATCGAAATTTTTAATAACTCTTTAATAACTCTTGTTAACATAGACTCGACTTTTCAAAAAACATCAGAAAAGAAATCTAATGGTGTCAAATTATCAATTGAAATCTGCATTTCGCGAAATTGCACTTTGATGAAATTTTGATCGCAAAAACTGAAGATATTTCCGAGTTATGTGACACGTATCACCGTCTGACTAGAAATAGACATCAAACACATTAATATGACTTAACACTTTGACTGCCACGTTGGTCATATATGACCGGCCATGGTTTCTCCTGTGACGCCATGGTGGTCATTGGTGACCGGAACGCTTGAACTTTTTACAATTGTAAAAATTGAATGAAAATTAACAGTTAATGCATTTTGAATATAAGCGATAAATATAAGATACTTTGAAATAAAAAGTGCCCCATTGAACAATTAAAAATTTTTATTAGAACATCAATAAAAAATTTAAAAGCCATTATATGCTTTGAATAGTAAAAATACTACCGTGGCGTCATGAGCGAAACATGTGATTTCGGCATGGCAGTCAAAGGGTTAATTCTGATGATAAAACACCTCTGAACATCGATTAGTGTATTTATAGTAACAGCATTTTCAGCATCATCTTCGAAGAATAAATAGTTTAATGATTTCATTTACTCAAAATATATACCAAACAGTGGCTTTTTGTGGTTGTAGAGATTTTTCATGAATAACAGAAGCTCAGATATAATAATTTTGCTTATGAACGAATGAAATGTATATGTAATTTTTAATTAAATTTTAAATAAATAAAGTTCTAAATAAAATTTTTCATCAAAATAATGAAACAAAGAACGTTCATATTCATGTCCGTGGTTCAAACTGTATTACCGTCCACTAAAACGAAACGGTTTATGTTATTTAAAAAGATATGACATGTAATTATTATACAGTACTAACATTTAGGCGTCGCATTTGAATGACCCTTTACAATTATACATCGAATGCGATAATTTCAATATTGTACATAAATTGATCTGGAAAATGGTAAAAGAATACGAATAAATTTATATGACATTACACAAACAAGTTTAGTAAAGATAAGTGTTGTCCTGAGAATAATCATGTTAATTATTTTTATTGTTCTTGTCTAAATTTGACTTGCATCCCTTGGATCTTTGTTTCTTAAAATCTGTTCTGGTAATATTCTCGAATAACCATATTAACATTTGAGGATCATAGCAACCATAGACATAGGACTATGTCCTGACAATGAGACTCGTTTTGGACCACTTAAGGACAAGCAGAATTCTCGACATCCACGACGTTTAGATGGTCTAAAGTGGGTCCTGAAGCCTCATGGTTATCTTGGGGGAGTATTAAGGTCTCGTTAGTCACGGAAGACGATCATGAATATGCGTTAAATTTCACTTCATTTGTATGCATGTATTCAAAGTTTAAGGTATCTAAAATATTTTTGATCCTAAGTAATCCGTTTTGAAGCAGGTATACGTAATCTTCATTTATTTTTCATAAAATAGAGAGAAAGTAGTGTATTACTCTGAATGATAGATCTCGAGTAAAAGGCCTCTGTTTAGTGCTCGCAGATATACCTGTGGATAAAAAGCAACGTAAAGCACTTCAACAACGTATATCATTTAACTACACTTTTTCATGGTCAAACTCGTTCTCGTTGCAATAGCTATGCCAATATTGTACTTTTTGAGTCCTTTTGCCATTGAGAGAAGAGGATGATGTTCACCAAGAGACAAAGGGAAAATTGTCTGAATAAAGCGATCCCTCAGATTCACGTTTCGAGGATACTTCACGTTTTCGCGTGTCGTTTTCTATCTTTCGTATCGTATAATTCAGACTCGGTCATATTTATCGCGACATCTTCTTTCGGGTCACGTTCTCATCTTAACGATAATTCGAGCGTTTGCTTGTACGAGTATCACGACGAAAATTCGGTTATATTCCCTTCGTTACGAGATCATAGATTGGTTGAAATTTAGAGACGAGTATCGAAATGGCATTGATTTACTCGGTAACAGAGGAAATCATGATATGCGGATGAATGGAACTTCGAGTGTTCACAGAGGACCAGTTTGAGAAGAATATATAACACAGATAACATTGGACACATATTCTCCCTATGGTGTAGAACAGTAGTTCCGCTTAAGCCTTACGAATTACCATGTGGATTGATAGAAGTTATACGGCTGCAAATCCAATCATCGTAAATGGCTTGTAGATAACTTTATGGCTGCCATTGTTATTGAAGTCAGGACTTGCATATATTCCTCTGATTAGTCACTCACCGGCCCATGAATTTTCATGCAAGTTGTTAACCCGATACTGCGTAAATTAGACCTTTCAAATGCAACTGTACACTATATTCACGTATCTTGAATAATTATAGTTAGAATACCGAAAGGAAAAATTTTGAAATTTTGTTCATAGGAAAAATATGTAAATCGATATGAAAATAGATTAACGTTGTAAAATAGAAATTAATTTCATTATATTAAACAAATGATTCTTTCATCGTCTGTATTTTAAATCGTTTCTCTGAATTAATTATTTTCCAAGATTCTGAGAGAATCGTCTTTCCTCCTTTTAGCATGAAAATTTATGTCTCTTATAAAATACTTCTCCAAGAATTATCTCGTAAAGAAGTTTAATGGAAATCAATGATATAAATTTAATAAACTTTAAATTCTTTATCAGTGTTAACATAATAGAGAACGTATTACATAAATTTTAAGAAACTTATAATTAAATTTGACAAATAATAAGTGAATCATAAGTCAATTTGTTAAAATAATACGTATAAATATAATACACATTAGTAATATATTAACTGATAATCATAATTACATTTTGTGGAAGTTGGAACACTTTTGACATACTCATTACATATGCTATAGTAAAACTCTAAACTCAGATAATACAATCAGTCGAAGAAAATTATCATGAAAGCTTCACTCACACGTTCTCAATAATGAGACACTTGATGTGAAGACGATACAATTACGTGAATAAAAATCTCTAATAAACGTTTAATCAGTAGTATAGACCAACGAGTCATGTAACGACAGACTAAGAGACTTAAGTAGTATAAGTGACGTTTGATCAGACAGTGACACAACTCTGTAGGATGATCTAGTTTTGCCGGTTGCACGACTGCCAGTATTAGGCATTGTTTGCGGTCGATAGTTTCCCACCCGGCTGACGTATACACCAGAACATGGCGGTTGACAGTTTTTGCTTGATTAATTGTAACGCACGTCATCAGCCCACGGGAATAGTTTAGTCCCTTCCAGTGAGTGAGCTCGTTGTCGTTCTCGCTCCGTTCGCTGCATTACTGAATGAAGAAAAAAAATGTTTGTGCGAAGACCTTTTGGGAATTACCGTTCAACGCTATCATGATATATCGTCGGTGTCTCTTTTATTTTCCCAGGTGATACAGAGGAAGAGAGTTTTTATGCCCTTTGAGGACAATGAGACCACATATGAGTTGAATAGAAGCAACGAGTGTAGCTGATGAATTTATATACAGCGTGAAATTTAAAAAATTCATACGACTGAATATAACGTGTAAATTTGAAGGAAATATCGTTCTTATACTGTTCAGTTTATATTAAAAATTTAAATAGTGAAACAGTTGGAATAAATAATATCTTTAAGATAGTGAAAATTATTTTTCATTCTTAATGTTGGATTTTCGGATTTCACTTTTTTATTCATGGTACTTTGCTAATTTCATTTGACGTTTTTCATGAAAAAGCGTTTAAAACATGTGGTATATGATATCGTAAATATAAAGAGACTATTTGCAGCAGTCCTTGGAAAGTTTGTAGAGGAAAATAAAGAAAATTGATTAAAATGAGATTGTTGAAGTACTTAATCACTCGAAATAATTGGTACTCGCGTTCTGGAATGTTTTAAGGTCTAATTAAAAAAGTCCTTGACTGGAGGAGTGAGAGAAATGTTGAGTGCTAAGGGTGATCACATTTCAGTCGAAAGCGTAGTATTATATTATAAGAGTTTTGAACAATTACGATGTATTATCCAACGATAAAATTATTCGTTTATTTGTAATTTTATTTATAGCAAACAGTACGTAAGAATTGTACAATGCTTAAGAATATAATGAAAATTCAAGAATAGAGAAAAAATTTTTAAGAGACTCCTTCACGACGGATGCTAGTCGAGGAAGCAGCAAAGCGATAAAATTACTTTAACGATGAACAAGTTTGAAGAGGTAGCTTCAATTTACGAAAGAACTTATCGAATTTTAACAAGGTAGTTTACCTGGCACTTTTCGAATGCGCAGATTCAAATAGCTTGTCAGTTTCTTCGAGATCAACCTAGTAAGTTCCGTGAAATTTTTTAATCAACCCACTTCAAAACATTTTTGCATATTAACTCCATTGTATTCAGCATGAAAGGATCTGTGAGTAATTACGTATTCATTGTTGAATACAACTGTGTTCAAAGTAACTGGAACTGCAATTGTTCATTTAAAATATCATCCCGTCAGGAGCGAAGGAGAAACGTAAGATCAGTTCTTACAAAAATAAACCTGGCGGAACGCGCGAAACAACATATTTTTGCGACTCCTATTCTGGGAAACCGAAGATGCATCTACATAAGTGTTCTGTGAAATATCTATCAGACGTAACAATATTACAGAAATAGACGTACAATATAATATTTTACGCAACTATTGTACATGTGTGTAGGTGAAGCACTAAAACGAATTACAATGCGTCGATGCTTCTCGCTACGCTACACGGCAAATTAATGATGTGCAGCAAATTGTGATTGTTAGTAGACAATAAGTTGAAATAGCTGTGGTTGTCTTGAAATGGTCGTTCGAAAACCCGGTTAAAACGCGGTTTAAATTAAATTGAAACTTTCCTCTTGCATGAAGAGCGTACTTGCAGAGTGTATTTTCACTTTACTGTCTCTGTCACTAACTGCGGTAACACCCTGACACTCACTGTCACTCTGTGTTACCTGGATACCGATCACTGACTGTGTACTTCACGTGCATTTCATGAATACTGATCGCGTACTAAGATGTATTATTGATGTGCTGATATTGATCTACTGATCTACTATTATTGATATACTGTTCTATGTACTGATGTACTGATATTAAGAGAAGTTACTGTGAATATTTATACTTCTCAGAATGCCAAAGCAAAGTGATGATTGGTTTATAAATTTGGGGAGGAAGACGAAACTCCAAAACGCACCGATTGTTTCGGATGTAGCTAGACATTTTCCTAACTTTCATGACAAAGGGAAAGCGCGGTGGTGCGCTGGTAGAAGAAAGAATGGCAAGAGCCAAAGATGTTACTGTGGATTTGGTCTTATAGTATGAATGATGGCGTGGATGTCGATGCGAATGTGACAACAGTGCGAATGAGGAGTGGGGAAAAAACAAGCGAGTGTGGAACGAGAGTGAAAGGAGAGTGATGCGTTGTAGAAATGTGGGAAGCAAGAGTAAAGCGAGTAGGAAGCGTGTGTAAAAAATTAAACAGTACATTATAGTTTATTTATAAGAGATAAATAAAATCATAAATAAAACCCACAGTTACAGGGCCTGATTTGAAGCAGGTAGGCTGTAACTAGGGTACGCGGTGTCCCGTAGTGAAGAAAATTAAAAAGAGAAGTTAATGGTAAGGTGTTAACGATCATGGAACGGGACTTCTCTAATTGAGTGTTTTTCCGTCAATGTCATGAACAGCTTTATTGTGTCACTGAGCGCTAATGAACTTATTTGTGACAATGCTTTCAATATTTTTTACCGTGGAGCGGTCAAACAATGTTCTCATTAGGAGAAAAGGAAAACTTTGGCAATCTGAAGAAGCAGAGGAATTCAATGGCCTGTACTTTCCGTCGGATGGACGGAACAATGTGTATTATAGATATTGACATTATCTATGAAATAGAGTTTGATGGTTTTAGGTATATGCATTTGTTAGAAAATTAAAAGAAAAGTACAATTTTCAATGTTTCGCTGTCTTCCTCTCATTTTACCTCCCTTTTTTTTTACATCTTTTTCATTACATTTGCGGTTAGAAATTGTATTTCCATAATTCCTTGGATTCTGTAGACGATGTCCTATAAAAAGTTTTTAGTGATTAAGACACCCAAAATTTGTTCATTTCTTACAATCCACGTTTCACCAACTTTATGCTAAAAACGCATCCAGTTAGTTCCTACTTTACGGTGAACAACTACTCGAATCTGAAGAATTGAAGTATAGGGGCATCCAAATGTGACGCCTAGATATTAATATTGTATGTCTACACATCATAATTTTTCATATAAAATAAACTACTTTTTTTTAATAGAAAGTAGTACAATTTTAATGATAGACAAATATATATTGCATCGAAGCACTTACATTATTCAAATGTATTATGAATATGGGCCATTGTTGTCAAGTAAAATTTCGTTTAGCGATGAAACTCATTTCACAATGGATGGATTCGTTAATAAGCAAAATTATCATATCTGGAGTGACCAAAATCCTCGTGCTATTTATGAAAAATCTTTATACCCACGAAAAGTAACTGTTCGGAGTGTATTTCAAGTAAATTGAATCATTGGATCATTTTTCTTTGGAGACGATGTTTAAAATGCTATTACTTGAATACCGAGCAACATTAATCGATGTTTAGTAATTTTTTATGATGAGAATTGAATCATATTGATGTGTCTGATGTCTATTTCCTGCGTGTCACACAACTCGAGGAAACATTCAGGTTTTGCGATCGAAATTTCGTCAACGTGTAATTTTCAATTGGCCTCCGAGATCGTGCAATTTAACACCATTAATATAAATGAGAAATGTTTGAAGGTGCACAATCTATAATATGACAATTAATCAGAGGCAATTGGTAAATCGTGAAACAAACACAACGTTGATCAAAATATGATATAAAGCTATATATTATTATGACACGGCAATATGTTCTTGTTCTCCTGCGGACAGTGTAATAAGAATAACGAGCTACACGTGATTTGCATGGTTAGATATAACGGTGGTTATGTATTACCACGCTGCAAATATTCGTGAATTATAGCATACTCGAACATCTCCAATAATGTAGAAAAGTGATGAAACAATAAATCGAGTGTAATCTCTGCTCTACTTTAAAAAAAAAAGGCATGAGCGGTTATTATACCTTCACGTTTTTCAATTTCTTCGAAGTTACGTTGATACGTCGCTTTTACGTTGGGCACATTAACAACGATCGCCGGATATTGAGGAAATATCGAGGAAAACCGAGGAAGCGAGATCAAAGAAAAGAGCCATTATTGCTTTATTTGAACGAGCAATGATTGAGAATATTTAGTGCTTTGTTAATAATTTTACATTATCAGTTTTAGTATTTGAGTGTCGATAGCACGGAAATAGTCAAAATTTATACATAATAAATTCTTTATGTTTTAAAAATGTCGTTTATCGAATTGTAAGATGATATACAGAATGAATTAATGATACATTCTACTGAAAAATACAGGCGAATGCAAATATTTTCTTACACTTCGTGTATATTTAATAAAATTAATAAATTATTTATTTGTTTTCTTTCTTCTCGAAGCAAATTTTAAATTAAATTGTGAAAAACAGTAAGGATGAAAACATTTCAATTATTTCAACTTCATAATAGAGATTGGTCCTTCCGAGCTTGAAACAGAAATTGCTCTGAAATTCTATTAAAAACATCGATAATGCTTTAATTTCATTCCTTTGAATTAGCAAGCCTTCTTACCGTTTCTCGTTAAGATATTCAAGCACCTGTACAATTGTCGAGTTCTATTTAGAGCGTTGTTTATCATAGAGTACATTATACAACGTCGTCTTTTATCACAAATTCAATAAATAATTGATCAATGGACGGGACATCTTGTCTAAGTCTTCTTTCAAATGAGTACGATGAAAAGTAAACCACAAACGAGTCAGATCAGATATAGTAAAACCCCTCAGCAGAATTTATGCTATCGGACAAGAAGCAACACTGTCGTTTCTTCGAATTTTTTTCATCTCTCTTTCCATGCTATATACATGTGTGTGTATTTGTCAATATATAGAATATACTATTTAACTTCACATACACTTTGACAGTTAAACTTTCAGAAATCTTTGCATGAAATAACAACACCGATTAAATGAGCATGTTGCATTATATCACCCTTTCGCTTGAGATTACGAAAACCGAAGACAGGTGCAGTATAATAAGATTCAATATGCATTATTGGTCAATAGAAAATTCTCGGTAGCTACGAGAAGTGAATAAACAAAGACCATGGTCTGTGAACGTCTGCTGTGGACCTATTAACAATCAAATATTAAGCCCCTACTTTGTTGATGGAACATTAAACATTCACAAATGTGAACAGATATTAACAGAAATTTTTACATAATTACTGGAAGATGTTCCACTCTACATACGACAATCCATCTGGTTCCAGCAAGACGAGTAACCAAGCTCATTCGTCACAGATTATTACGGAAATTCTTTAACAGGAGCATTAAAGATCGTTGGATTGGTCGGACAGGAAATCACAAATGGCCCACACGTTCCCCAGACTTAACACCTTTAGATTTTTGTTAATTCTTTATTTTTTTAAAGCAATAAGTTTACAATGAGATACCAATAACCAGAGAAGAGATGAAGCAGCGTATAACAATTTGCTCCGCGATCAATCCAAACGAAATTCAACGTGTCGTGTTACTCGTGTCGTAACGCTTTACAGCATGCATCGATGCTTAAGATCATCATTTTGAGTTTTTCGATTAGTACGGTATCATTAGGTAAGAAAATCACCGAACTGTTCGATCAGTTCACCAAAGTAGAACATTTTCCACCGCAGTTGATATTTAGCGATCTTCAGTGAATTTGAGTCGTAGGTCACTGTACGCGTTTTGAAACGCCTTATTTAGTAATTTACTTATTTAGTTATTTAGTTGATAGTACATAGAAAAGTGTACCATTTTAATTAAAAAAACGAAGTTGACTTTTATGTATCGTCTACGCGCCCACTTACAAAAAACTATCAACATCGAATTATGCCACCCTTAAAACCAACCAAGTTTGGTCTGACCCATTTTTTTCTATCATCAATAGTAATCGAGTTATTCAGGTAGCCTGTTTTAGATGCCTCACACTGTATATTGGGTGTCTTAGTTTTTTTAGGTCAAATTTTGTTAATATATTCTGTACATATAACTAAGTAAATAATGTTGTATAAACATAGGTCGTTTGGATCTTTGTTAAAGAGTTATAACAAAAACATGAAATACGAAGGGAATGATAAGAAACTTGCAGTTATTATAAGATAAAAATGACACTGATAACAGTTACGTTAAACATCTTCAGCAACCTCAGATCGTAAATACAGGTTGCATGAACAGACTAAATTGTAGTCGTCTATTTTAAAAGTGGCTTAAGCCCATTTGTTTTTAAATCGAGATATTTAGGGATTTTGAAACAATTTAAAAATATCGGTTATTGATAACATGATAGTATAATACTTTTACATTAAAAACAATGTGTAACTTACTAACCTAATCAGCTTTACAAAAATTGTTTAAATAGTAAGATGCTTTTGGTGACCATAAATTGACTTAAGCCACTTTGAAAATTAAGGAAACTACGTTTTTAATATATGAAGCATCACAAATCCCTTGAAAAGAAAAATAGCAGCTTCAAAATAAATAAAAACAATTATAATTTCGTGTTATAAAAATAAAAATTGAACATTAATTTATTTTCGAATCAATCATACAATCAAATTACATTTACATCTCCTTCATTTTATGTATGCGGCAGGGATTTAAAATAATCATGATCTACAGGTGGTATATACTGCAATAACTCCATTTTTATATTTAGTTGAGATTGTTCTTATAGTTTTATACAATGGTGAAACAAATATTAATTACTTTGCTCTGTTATGAGAGCATTGCGTAGCTCAACGAGCAGGAGACATTTAAAATTCATTAATTGACCGTTTATTGCTATGAGAAGCACTTGTGTATATGTATGTGAACTCTAGCTTTCAAACTTAAGCCACTTTTAAAATAAAAATTTTTATCATCATTTCGTTAACTAGTTAATTTTCTATTAACAAAATCTCAATAAATGTGAACATATTGGCTGCAAATTGTTAAAAAATGAAAAAATCGCGTAGACTCGTAATTACTATAGACATTAGCTTGATTTTCTTGAGAAATGGACTTATGTAGGTCACTTTTAAAAAGAACAGCTTATGTGTATATCGCTGATGTATTACCACTTTTTAGTTACAACTATACCGTTACCGTTCTTCTCGTATCTCATATTATTGTTATAACTTTGTAATAGAGCTACAAACGACCTATATAACAATTTTTTTTACTTATATCCGTAGAACATACTGACGAAGTTTAATCGAATAAAAACTGAAACACCCTCTGTAAGAACCTACAGAGTTATATGTTATCAGAGTATTGAACAGAAAGATAGTAGCAAAAATGGTCAGAGACTAATCGAGCTTGGAGAATTACAGTATATACGGAATGAAAGGTAGCAAATGAAATCGTAAAATCCGTATTAACGATGGGGCGACGTTGAAATATTATATTTATTAGATGACTATTTCCAAATAGAAAGTGTAGATTGTACCCTGGACAAAATTTAGAGGGAAAAAAAGAAAGCAAAGGTGACAAAATGTTTAAGGATGGTGGAAAATAAAATTAAAGATAGAGTATCTGTACGAAGAAAATGGAAAAATAAGTGTGGATAGTTCATGTTGTATATTGTTCGCTGCTCTCTACGTTGGAATTATTAATAAAATAACTAATTAAAATACTTTCACTTGCTTAACGAAATAATAAAAGTAGCAAATGATTACGTGACGATGCGTAAATGTCACAGGCAAGCATGTAGCAAACTTATTGGGCTGTGTTAGACACACGTGAATGCACGCGTCAGGCACATAGACCCTACTCGTCACATAGGCGAAAATTCGGACAGATCATACTTTTTGACGTTCAACGGTATCTCCTGGTCATGCACAAACATTCACATTTTCGCGAGTCGAGCGCGTCATTTTGTAAATAACGTTCCGCCGTCTAAATTATGTCGCGTTGCACCCAGACCGCAGCCCGAAATGGAATAGAATTAAAATTTCAAGCCGGTCTCTCGTTACATAAATCGGACTCCCAAACAGCGTTCGTTGTCTCCGGGGTACACCGCGAAAGTTCGTTCGGCTTTCTTTCTTTCTCTCTTTTTTCCCTTTCTTTTTTTTCATTCCCCACGTTCTTCTTTTCTTCAGACCGTCTCTGTCTCTCTTGTTCGGGACTGTGAGATGTGGAAAATGCCGTGGCGAAGTTTTGTTATGGTAATGAGTACGCCGGGATATATTATAGAAATGTTGTAATGGAATTAAAGGGTCGAAAGGCGGATTGCTACCAGGGATAATGTTACCTCCAACTTTTTAACGTCTTTCGTGATTAGTGCCTACTCGAACAGAAGTTCTTGCGCTGGTGGGATTTAGGGGTACAGCGAAGAGTTTGTAAAAAAGATATTAGGTTGGAGAGCGGTACTCTAACACCTTAAATCTTGCCATGCATGATCATTAATTTAGACTTAAATTCAGGTGGAATTATAACATTATATAGGGTCATCCAACTTACACGCCTTAATATTTCTTTTTAATAAAACACAGAACTATTTGGAATTTTTTCAAGCTGTTTCTTTTCTTGTTGAAAGCATGATCCATTACAATTATAAGTGGAACAGAATATTATTCACATGTGCACTACGATGCGTCTGCGAACATCAATTTGATTATCGGAATTTTCAATGACCTTTTGACATGTTTCTGGAGTTATTTTGTGAATTGCAACTTCAACGTTGTTTCTTAAAGTCATCAATTGCTTCTGGCTTGTTAGTATAGACTCAATTTTTCAACAAACCTCGCAAAAAAGAAATCTAATAGTGTCAAATCGCCAACTGAAATTTGTAGTTCGTGAAATTGCACGTTGACGAAATTTCAATCGCAAAACTGAACGTTTTCTCGAGTTGTGTGACACGAAGCATCGTCTTGCTGGAAATAGACATTAGACATATCAATATGATTCAATTTTCGCTATGAAAAATCATTCTACATTGTGTGGTATCGCTCACGATTCACAGTAATAACATTTCCAGCATCATCTTTGGAGAAAAATGGTTTAATGATTCCATTTACCCAAAATATATACCACGTTGTGTCTTTCTCTGGATATAGAGATTTTTCATAAATAATACGATGATTTTTACTATCTCAAATACGACAATTTTGTTTATTGACGAATGCATCCATTGTGAAATGAGCTTCACAGGTAAATAAAATTTTACCTGTAAACAATAGTCCATATTCATAATAAGTCTGAATAATATAAATGTGTTGCTGCAATATATACCGGTTCTGATTAAAATTGTATTATCTGCTCCTAAAAAAAAAACAGCTCATAACATTTAAAAAGACATGACATGTAAACATTATACAATGCTGACATTTAGGAGTCACATTTGGGTGACCCTAGATCTTTTCACGGGTGAATTCGCCCAGTTAGATTAAAAAAAAAAATAAAAGGTATTGTATTCTTTTACGAGAGTAATAATTAATTTACAAAATTTCTAGGCTGTTCTTTACACTAGGTGACTCGTGACTAAAGCGTAAATACCATGTCGGTATATCTTTTGAGATCTCCTACAAATATGCAAAGTTTAAAAAAAATCGGAACTTTCGAGTAAAATTCCTTTGTAAGATGTATTTCCGTTTTTCACTAACGGAATCTTCAAAGATTTTTTCATATATCGTTCTTTCGTATGTATCAAGGTGCATCCCTTATTATCCTTGATACTTTTTATATGTATGTGTGGTAGTTGCTGTTATGCAAAATGGAACTTCATACGTCCAAATTGGTTTGACTTTCTAGTCTTGTGACAATGGTTTATCTCGAAATTAACCAAAAACTAGGGGTATGAGAGTATCTGTAGTTTGATGATTTCTGATAGTCACATAATGCCGAGAGAAATTAAGGAAAAGAAACAAAGAAATGTGAGTAAAAAAATTAGCAAATACAGCGGCATACCGGCAATGGCAGAACGGCGGATTCATGTGCGTAGCTATAACTTAGAGCAAAAGGCAGTAGTTAGCACCAGCAGTATTTCCCTGTCAGTCGCAGTGGCCCATATGGGCTGTACACCGAGATACGTGTACGTGTATGCCCGCCATAACCATCGGATGTGTCCGGGCACGTGCATCCGCACATGCGTCCTTACGGAAGTGAGCTGCGAGCCTTGTAAATGTGTAATATTTGTAACAATGGAAGGTACTGACCGTAATTATAGCGAGATCTGCGGAAGTAACATTGCTAAGATCCTGTTGGAACGAGGAATTTGTGTCTTGTGTGAACGTTTATAGCGAATGACTGACAAGGGAACTAGGCAACTAGGAAATTTAAAAGAAAATTTGAAACTTTGCAAAATGCAGAATTTTCGAAAAATGTTCTTTTTTTCAAAGTCAACTCTTGTCTCCCTTTTTCCTTAATTCTTCATCACCACAATATAGGACATCAAAAACCACACAATTTTGAATTTAATTTTTTTCTGTATACCTTATACGAAAAAAAATAAGTTTCATAATACAAGAGAATATTCGAAAAGTATCTTTTCTTCGAAGTCAACTCTTACCATTGTTTTATTTTTTAAGGAAAGATAATTAAAGATACGAAAAGAAATAAGTTTTATAAAAATTTTACAAAGTAAGTTTTACAAACATAATTTTGTAAATATTCAGGGTGATATGTAACCATACAATTTCTTTGAGGGAGTATTTTCCTCTTTAAGACTATTACAGTGTCGAAATGAAGAACGGTTTTGTTATTAGCTTCAGCTGAATTACATTTCTGAATCTTTATATTTGTGTGAATTTTTTATATTTATACTTGATAATAGTTGACAATTTATTTCGGCTAATCAATCATTTAGAAGATAAGGAAATAAAAATTAAGAAAATAAGAAAATGCATTTTAAATTTTATATAGTAGAGATGTGTAAACAGTAATTTGTAAATTTAATAATTAACTCTGTGGTTAGTTAATGGTCAATTTTGATACATGTCTAACAATAATTTATGACTATTAATTAAACGTAAATTAAGCAATAATTGAGCACAGATTGAAAGTTACATTCCCACGTGATACCATGTAATAGGAGCACTGTAAAGTTTCAATTAATTCTTTACAACGTTCAATTTATACGTATACTTACGAAATGATTTAGTTGCATGAATAATAATTAGCGTACACATAGTTATGTACATGCAGCATTGAGTTAAGTAAAAGATGTGTACATGAAAAGTTACTTCTCGTTCAATCCTATACGAAGGGATTAATAACAAGTTAAATATAGAAAAATAGAAATAAATGGCTGATTAATTTTCACTTATGTGCAAGCAACGCGTAGGTAGAATTATGGATTATTCTGTATTGTCCTGCACGAGTGTGGCGGATGGTCCACCTCCATGATGTGCTTTCTTTATGGAGCTTGAAACACAACAGTGAAGGGAATGGTACCGTTTAAAATCATTTTCACCTATAAAGAGGATTTACGCTACTGCTTGTTCACTTTCTTTTTTATTGCTTTTTTTCCAAGCGATAAAAATACGAAGAAAATGAACCCTCAACGAGATGCGGATGTACGTTCCGGAGTGACACTGATACATTGAACTTTTAATGCATTGAAACAATACATATCTTTTGCTCGGTATATTTCTCAAAAAAAAAAAAATGTGTCTTCGATGCATTTAGTAAACCGAGGCAATTTTCACAAGATGAATGTACAAGCTCTCCGAAAATATTTTGACGACGTGCAAAAATTATTTTCGTCCACAAAGGATTTCAGTTACCGTGTTCGTTCCGACGAAGAATAAAAGGAAAGAGATTTTAATCAAAGATTTAGTGGTTGGGAAATTTATAAAAATTCGATGAAATTGTTACAATGGTACAATACACCGATTTAAATCTTTTGTACTAATCATAATGATTTTAATGAAACTTTGTGCGTATGTAGAGAGTAATAAATTATGCCAGGAATAACATGTTCTTGTAACGGAAAAGTCACTTTGAAAGGGTGACATCAATACTTGAGTTTTTCGTGCTTTTCACTTTTCTCACTAGAATTTTGCAGCATTACGAGATAGAATAAAACTTTAAACGTACAAATTATTCAATTTTTTGTATTTTATTGTCCTATTGTGAAACGAAAGTTTTAGAAATATTTCACGAACTAACATAGAACACTTTTGTATTGAAAATGTAATTAAAGTACCTCATTAATTTCATTACTGCAAGCATTACGCGTACATATTGTAGATGTATATCAAATTGAAATATGTCAACGGAGTCTTGAAATAATTATGGAATATTACCTTCCATTCGAGGTATAAACAATTTGTCCCAATAATCGATCAAATATCTACTTGTGTTGTACAAGTTTCAAGAATAAAGAAGTGAAATTTACAACACATACAATAATGCGCAGAATTATTTCACGTGTACGAGAATATGAATATCGATAAATGAAATGTAATTTCGTTGATACATATGAAAATGATACCGAGTGTACGAATTATTATTTAAACAAAAATGTACATTGTCTAGCCTCAAAATAATAGAATAATCGAATATCGAAGCATGTGCACTGATAATAAGTAACGATTTTTCATCTTCTTTTTCGCATAATTAGTAACCAAGTTGAGAACGTTGTTGGCTTATATGAGTGTAGGAAACATAACCCGGTCGTGCTGCTATTGACGTGGAATTGGTGATTGCGTGGCAGTATTCGCCGTTATTGCTCCGCCATTAACGAAAACAATTAAAACGAACAATGATTTTATACGGCGTTTTCGATTGGCTACCGGCGAAAATCGGCGACGGGGAGTCGTCAGTCATCGTTTTTGATGAAAACGTCAATTGCCTCTCGACTGGCCTACCGTTCGACGATGAATCCTCGACGGCCGCGAAAGACAAAATGGATGGATGGACGGTGCTCGATAATTTATCTATCTGTCGTATTTCCGCGGGAAAAAAAAACAATCTACGTAATAAACGAGTTTCTCCACGGCAGGAAAATATGGGCGGAACACGGACCGGAAGAGACATAGCTTTAGGTTGATTCCTGAAACGTAAACTTCCGTGTATTGAAGAGACAAAATTGTTTTTCTTGTTTGCTTCATTTCGAATGATTCTTTCCCATAGTAATGAATTTTTCGCTTAAATGATTACAAACTTTTAGGATTTTTGTACGGCTATAGTATCAAATAGAAATAAAGTAAAATTGTGACGTGTTCGATTCGTAAAAATTGTGTCCATAAGGCTTTGGGGGATAAATGAGCCTTCCGATGATGCACTGTTCGCAAGAACAACTGCGTAACTTTAAAAATAAAATCGCACAAATCTAAAATTTGTGTTCAGCGTCTCCCATTAATATTTGGGCATCCTTTGATACAGAATAACCTTTTTAAAATTAGATCAAACCGCGTGATTTAAAATTAGATCAAACTTTTTTATCCGAGCCTGTAATGAAAATGAAAAAGAATATGTTTTATAAATTGTCAATCATATACATTCTGTAAAAGTTGTAAAAAGAGACCGTTATTATTTCCTTCGCAATTCCAACCGAATAGAATTTTTTCAAAAATGTTCTTACAGATCATTTAGCAAACTAATTCTTCTAACTTCTCACGAGAACTCAATGAGTTTGGTCTAATATAAAAATAATTATTCTGTTTTAAATAGTATCTGAATATTAATGAGAATCACCATATATTGTTCGTGGTATTGAAAGGGAAAAATGATTGAAATGTGGTATAATAAGGCTCTGTAGAAATGTGTTGTTTTAATATAGATTTGTGCAACCTCAATTTTTAATCGCTGATTTTATTTCTTAATTCATATTGTTCAAAAAATTTTATCAACGCAAGATGTATCAGACGATAACGTACACCTATGCAACGATAACTCTCCCATCTGCATAAAGAATTTCATTCATCACTTCAGTTACAATTTTGTACCATGCTTTTCGAGCTTTAGCGAATGAAAATTTTCAAAGCTTCTGCGCCACACAATCTACCTTTGCGAGTAAATGTCCATTATCAGCTGAGTACCATCACATCCATCAGCATCCTTTCCCATTCATTCAGCATAAATGACGCAAACGATTCCTGGTGCATCAATTCTGTAGCGAACAAACCGCGAGCAACATTCAATAGCAACATTCATTTGCTGATTTTTCCATGACCAGTACACGCCAATCGAGTTCCAATAATTTCCAAGCATCAACTCTGTGTTCCGCAATTCAGAAACGTAGTCGAGCGTCCACGATCGATTGAAGTTTGCTATTGTTTCACGTTGTGTGACGATACAGATGCACCGTTTCCTTCGCCAATGTAAACAGGTCCCAATTGAAAGTGAAAACACGCTAACATTGGGGCGTCGCGGGTAAATTGCGGACCTAATTATGTTTTAATTGTCTGCACTTTGCGCGTTTCTCTACGACTGCCTATCAACAATCCGGCACATTTTTGCAGCGGAGCCACTGAGAAAAAGGAATTCTTATTTTGAATTGAAAAAATTACACGTGCTTGTGAATGTATTTAGTTTTATTTATTTTATAAATATACATTTTTCTCTTGTAAATAAAATATAAATTTTAAATTTTGTAATTCATTATGGTGTAGTAACTTTGGAAACAGTCTCTCATGTGCATTCTGGGTTTACTTGGGCAACTGTTACAGAATCATTTGCTTGACGTCTGCTATCCTTTTCTTATCTTTTAGAATCAATAATGCAATCCCTCTTTTCACCTTTCCTCATTGTGTGAAGTTTTCTGTTTAATATGGTTTCAGAAATTGATGTAGAAGTTCTTGTTTGGTTCTGACGAAAGTCTCGTTGGAGTTGATCGACTAAAATTTATCGATATTGTAAATGCTTCAGTGCTTTCTCATTTTTGTTATGTTGTACAGTTTTATAGAGAATGTGTGAATTTATGATAGATATCTTCATTCTTCATAAAACCGATTTCTGCCACCACTTAAGTGATTTTCTCAAAAAGCAATAACTGGATATATATTGATCAGACCGATTAACAACACCCATCGAGTTTGTGTACCCGACAACTACACTTGGCTTTTCAATTACTTCTTCTGTATCTCATCGTATAAATCTTTTAGTGGTTATCATTCCAGCATTATGCCAGTTGCTTAATAATGATACTATTCTCTTATCCCTCCAAGCTAAGAGCATTGTATTTCCCTTTTTGTATGTGACAGTCCTTTTTTCAAGGAATTTTGGTTTCTTCAGAGTTGTTGGAACACTCTTTTTGTTTGTTTTTATGGTACCGGTCAGGTAGCACTTCATTTTTCTTAATTCTTCAGCTAAAGATATACTAGTAGAGTATCTGTCGGTATGCATGTGATATCCTTTTGCGGTACAAAAATTCATCCTTTTTTATATCACGTCACGTTTGCCAAATAGAGTTATTAGATATTTCTTTCAATCTTAAAACATTTTCTGCGTAATTTGTTCCGTCCGTGACGGAACAATGCATTCGTTTCTTTTTCGAACGGCGCGGTTTATAACACGATGTCGAAGAATGGTTATTTTAGAAAACACATTAACCATTGTTTGACTTTTTCGCCGGAAGAAATAAAGCATAATCATGTTACAAAACATGATGTTTGATTATTGACAATAAATTGAGCATAATCATGTTAAAAAACAGAATGTCTCCGCAGTGGAGCCACTGGAGTTACAGAACAAATGATGGATTCCTCCATACTGGAGCCAACGAAGCGGAAAGAGTTAAAAGCATTATTTAGCCGCTTTTCAGAATGGTCCGTGATTCGACCGGGAGCATACCGCAGAGCACGCGTAGCGATCGGATTCTGACTGTTTGCGGGACGGCTACCGAGCTGCCGGACGATTAAGTAGATGTAAAGGACCTGGGTAAAAACATCATTTGCCTTGATAATTTAAGGCGGCCACGTTTCAAACGTAAGCGTATTTATTCAACTAATCCCCAGTGTTTGCAATCTCTCTTTTCGCGTTCGAACGTGCGGAAATTGTAGAATTGTTGGAAATTAGACATTGTGGTTTGTCAAGAGGGATGATCCTTGTCAAACTGACTGTGATGGAAAACAAACTGGAAGGGAGAATTTTTCATTTTTACACAGGTGTGGCTAAGTTTGTAAATTAAGTTTGAACAGCAGTTTTTAGGCGTTCTTTTTCATTTAGTGTTTGGAAGTAAGTTTAATAATGTTGAGATTTTGTTCACGTGTAGGTATGATGTTTTAAATAATGCATTAAAGTTCCAACAATAGTTTTCGAGTATCTTATTTGATTTAGTGATTCAAATTAAGTTTAGTAACGTTTAGATTTCGTTTGCAAGTAGGCAATAATGAAGTTGTCTAATAGTAGATTTGTTTCTGTTGGGTATTTTATCATGCAAAGTATTGTAACAACCGAAGGAAAATATTTTTGGTGCTCAAATGGGAATCAGACTGATGATCTTCAGTCGGTAAGTTAGGATTCTACCCGATAGAATCATCCTCTCGTTTTCCTCGCTGTTATTGTTTCTTTTGATTGTAATGAAAGTTATCGATAATTGATTAATAGATTTCTAAATAAGGTGTAGCTGTATATTTTATGTATAATGTAGTTTATAAATGAATTTGTTGGTTAATTGTTACATAGAATTGTATTTTCAATGATTATGGAGGAAGGTACAGTTTACTTAATTTGAAACCGACGAAGAACTTTGTATTCGTACAGATTCTACACCATTTATTGAATACAGTCGGCAACTTGTATCATGCAAATCTCACGAAGTCATTACTATCAGTTTTATTTAACCAACTGTCGTTTGTTAAAGTAATATACCTATGCAAAATCAAATTGAATATTCAAAATATAATTATCTTACTTCGTCATCATTTTAGTGTGTAAAAAAAGTAATAAGCAAAAAGGATTAGCAAAAAATGAATTACCAGAAATTTTTAATTCAAGGATGAGAGGATAGAGGTAATTTAATAAAAATATATTTTTATTTTTGACGATTGAAAGAAATTTTGTTCCATTTATTGCCAAAATTGCAGGGGCACTTTTTTTTTAGCAAAGCTTAAACTCCTGATCTCTACGCCTTTCGTATCTTTAACTACAATTCTAAATAAAAGATTTTTATTTAGAGAAATAAAATTAAAGAATCGCATTTATGTTTTAATTGTAATTGGTAATCGATAAGAAAGAAACTTCTTGGTATCTTTCAATATTAAACTTAAAAATATTTATGTGAGAAGATCCTATCGGTTTTCTTCTTTATCACATGTTGATACTAAATATTTGTGGCTTGTTGCATAAGTACTCAAAAGATACTTCATAGTAACTGCAATCAGTTATCGGAAGTTGGTCAATTTTTCAAAATTACATACTTTGGTTGGCAAGGTCTTGTCTGTAGAAGTATCATAAGTTAGAAAAACAATCAAACTTTTAGAATCGGGAGCAAAAATTGTATTGCAATAAACAAACATTGATTAAGCATTTAACTCGTATAAAATATTATTGAATATAATAATTATTTAATACAAAAATTATCCACCATAATAATTTTATCTTCACTTTGGCTATTTTTGATCTGTGATCATATTATTACAGACTTTGGCTGAGTAAGAGCAAATAATAAAAACTCTAAAATATAGTTTTTTTTATTGAAGAAAATTGTAAAAATGTATAAATAATAATGTGTGTTATTGTAATAACCTGTTAGGAGTATAAATTAATAATGAAATTATAAAAATCAAGAAATTATAGGGTATTCAACACTTTGATCAATCGTTCAACCAGTGTTTTTCAACCGACACCACGTATTTGTGACTCCATTCACATAACCGTATGAGCAAAAGACAAATCGATTTTCTGTTTTGTTTACAAATTCTGTTTTGTATTCAAAGACTCCCATGGACAAAATTTCTCTCATCTATTCTTTAAATTCATTCGGTTTTTGGTCTTCGATGTACTGTTTAACTTGTGCAGGATTGCAAATTCGTGAAAAATACCGGCGGAGAGCAATTTGTAGCTTCAACGCTACACCGGGGTTTCTCTGTTGATATAGTACTACTTATTTACCACTAAATGACGCCACGATGTACTTAGAACAAGGGAATTTTGAGAACTTGCGTTTAATTAGCAAACGTTAATTTGTTCAAAAATTATTGTGAATTATTATTGACGTAAAATTTGCCTAATTTTATCACTTTTAATGTTGTAGTTTGACAAAATAACATAGCAATTTGCAGAAGTGGTCTGTGCCCGTATGAAAGCAACGTGCAATGATAAAAAAACATTACTGTTTTCCAAAAGTTTTGTCGGAATTTTGTATAAATGTGAATTATACAGAATTCACCTGACTGTGAAGCACATCATCACGTATTGCACGAGACATATTGCTTATAGACAATAATTTAATGCAAGATATACTTTGAGAGACAATATAAAGGACACTAAATGGATTCAAAACCTACTGCATTACCTAAAACATATCAATTTGTACAAAAAAACTATAAATCTGTATAATCAAGCTTTGTTCCTTTAAACTGAATTGTATATATTGTTCTTTTTTTTTTGTAAATCGAAAGAATATTAAATTATAAGTAAAGAAGTATTATCACACGTTAGTCTGATATCTAATAGTTGTCCAGATATTTTACGATCAGTTTTCTACAGAATCGGGACTCTCACGATTTCCGCCTCGAATCGTCTTTATACTGTTTGTAGAGGCATTACGTTCACGTATCTCACGTACACGTTTGCGAAACAGTCGCTATCAATGCTATACTCTCGTTGATTTTCAGAAAGGCATCCTGATACAGAAACAATTCTGCTTGAATCGTCTCACTGCTCTGAACTGCTATCGTGCAAATATTATGTCGTTGCTACGGAAAACGATGGTGCCGCGGCCTTGTTGTTCATTCAGTTGTTCATCTGCCTCTGCGTAGACTCGTCTCAGATCACTTCGTATCTTCGTGGGTTTCAGCGAAATTCAGTATAGAATCGTCGAGTATTGAATAATAGTATTATTAGAATTGTAAAAATATTAGAAGGTACAGTTTTCATTGTATTATCTAATTAAAATATCAATTTTAGAAAATATAATTAACATTTTATAAATTGATTTTTCTGTGTTTATAAGAAGAAATTGATTACAGTTTTAATAGATTGTCCCGAATGTTTGTACCGATTGATAGATAGATAGTGTTTAAATATATTACAACACATAAAAGTATATGAAAACATGAAGTTCGCATGTATTCTGAAAGATTATTCTTTCACGTGTCTTTTTAAAGTTTATTCATTACTATTATTAGTCTTTTTCTCAGTGTTGTACTATCTTGAAGGTGAAAGGAAATAGAGTCTACTTCTGATATTAAATATTTTTCTTTTAACGGAAAAGGAAAAGTATTGGTGAAACATCAAATGAGATGTGCAATGTTTAAAGATTGTCCCTTTAAGCGCCCCGTTGACGAAATCTAAAAATGTGAGTTTCGGTCTTAAAGAAAATGAAGAAACGAAGTTTTTAGTAAAATGGAATTTTTCAATTGCCGAAGAAAAATGATGAAAAATTGTAGAATTAAAAAATACATATCTTGCAGAACAAAAAAAGAAAATGCTTTGAAATATGAATTTGGTTTATTTACTTAAAAATCAGCACGAATTTTCTATACAACTTGAAAAATGTTGAAAAGAATGAATAATTAATATAAAGGAAGTGATTGGTAATAGTGTAACAATAGTAAGATCCAATAGTATAGTAATAAATAACTAAAATGTAATATGAAAAATAGTAACTTTTAAGTCAACAGTCTCAAAGTTTCGCTGTTCAATGATAAAAATTCATAAAATTCATAGTTTTATGGTGTGCAATATTCAATTCGTGATACCATCATTTCGCAATGAGTATTGAATCCGATCCCAATAAACTAAAGGAGCATTCTAGTGTAACAAGCCAAAAAATCAATTTTATCTTTTGCATACGTCAAAGATATTACATTTTAATCTATTTCTTCCCAAAGTTACGTACACGCAACAGTAAGAAAATACGAATAGAAAAAAAAGACATACGATACTCATCGGCTTTAAATTGAAATATTTTCATATATCTTTGATGGAAGTTCAGTGAGCTGAAGTAATAGAACTTTTTTCGTGGTGCAAGTTTCACCGGAAGTTTTAAAATATTTCTCTTCGAGTACCTACTGCACGTATATTTTACAAGCCACGTTTCCAAACTGAATCATGTCAACAGTATCTACCAGCTGGTGTCCCATGTCTACATACTTTTCCTGCAATTTTAAGAGCTGCAAGCAAGCGAAAGGGCTGCGTAGGACACTTGGGTTTGTGTTTGTGTATCATAATTCAGATGTCGTTTCTTCTCTCACTGATGAGATGCAGATTATGCAAAAAGAGTACCGTTGAAGGATAATATATTCATGCAGATTTTCTTATGAAGAAGATATATTTACAAGACTCAATAGTACAATTACATTTTCCATATTTTTCTGCTTCCATGAAGATGGATATGCTTTGTAACTAAATTTTCAGTCACTTGAGAAAGTTTGTGAAATGTGATAGTAATGCATCTATTTTTATAGAACATATACTGTGACGTAGACATTTTGCAGCACCATGTACTTACTTTGATATTAAGTATTCAAAGAATCTTAAATTGAGGGTTCAATAATTTTTAGAACATTTATGTTGAACTTTGTTGAAAGCAGATTAATCGTATTTATGTTACTTTTGACGTAGATTTTGACAAGTTGTTTCGCGAAGAACGAAAAATATTACTTACACTGATATTTATAAGTATTAGGACATAAATATGATTTAAATTACATTTGCCCTCTGAAATTAAGCGTCATGTATTAGTAAAACTACACGTATAATACGTACTACTGGTTATTCTTCGAGATTCTAGATGAATAATTATTTTTGTTTTTTAGGATATTGATAATTTTGTAGTGACTTTTAATACATAATAATTTTATATTAAACTTGTAGTGACAATGAAGCTTGACTCACATTCAGTAAGTAAATTTTAGTAGATTTCAGTAGACATCTCTAGAATTCAGTTGATTTCAGTAGTTTAGTAAAATTTACCAAATATTTATAGATATTCGTAGGATACGGTAATAGAATTCAGCGTATTTCAGCAATTTTTCTTAGATTTCACCAGTTTAATAGATTTCAATAGTATTCTGTATATTTCACATTCAATAAGTATTCTAATACTTACGAACGTACTTACATTTATGAAATTACTATAATTTCACGGGTGTTAGATACTTCAGTGTACATATAGTTGAACACTTGTTACACTTTCAAATAAATATTCATATAGAAAATTAATTTTTCATCTAATTTAGCTAGTATGCGACTTCTTGAAAAAGTGTAAATTTTGTTTTCTTCTTACCGAGTTCTGAAAACATCGTAAAATCTTTTTAATTCCGATTTACACGTGAACACTTTCCCGTTTAGTCTGGGGCGAGGAGCGTTCTAGTCTGGTAGTTGACCCAGTTGTACGTCGTCCAGACAGAGGGCGAACAATTTGTGGTGTTTTTAACAAAATCAATGCGGCCGAATCTTCGAAGGCTGGACAACAGCCAGATTCTGATGTCGTTCTGGGGCGGGTACGTTGAACCGTCGCTTCGATTTCTCACTCTGCAAATTTACCAGGCCTTTTACACGTTCTTGGATAAAAGGACACAAAAAAAAAAAAACAGCAGGAATCCAGCCAAACAGATCGGCTACGATTCGGAAATGGAAAAACAATGGTACAAAGGAGAGACGCGGTGCAACCAAATGAACCGGGGAATTTTTATTGAAGCGTTGGTTGGCAACCGACTTGGTTTTTGCACCTTGCCGAACGTGCTCTACGTACTCTGTGATTACACTGTGATTTTAAAAGGGATAACTACTGGTTACTTTGAAATTCGTACGTGCAATACGATTATGTAAAAATAGCATTCATATTACACAGGAAATTAAAATTTGTAGAAATTTCCGTGATATTAAGTACTATTACTATTTTGTTTTTAAATTAATTTTTGTTACTTTTTTTGTTTTTATTCATTTAATACAACTGTATTGTAAGGTTTCCAGATTTTTATTATGAGAAAGTGTATAAAATGGATGAATAAAAATAATCACTTGGGTAGTTTTCAGATTTATCCAAGTGAGAAGATGATATTTTAAACAAGTGATAGATCTTTCACTTTCTTATCTTCTATTCTTTTATTCTTTTATTCTTTGAATAAAAATGATCATCCTTACGTTTCTTTCTTTTTTTCGCTTTCTTTTTATTTACCTCTTTTTGGTTTTTGCTTGTTGTGATTTTTTCTGTTAATTGAAATTTTCTTCCTTAAATTCCTTATATGTAGTATTAGTTAAAATTTGTTCGGATACCATTTTCGGAATATAAAGTGAAAAATCTATCTGGTTAGAAACTTGCACACAATTGTACAATAAGAATTTCTTATACAGAAATATCAGGGAAGAAGTTTGATGGGTGAAAGTAACTCGAAGCGAGATTTTCATGGATACATCAGATTCTGAAGCATAGCAGTAAGCTATTTCCAGGCTTGTAATGGTAGCTGCAAGATGATATTGACGATGAATTTCTACATGAAATTTAACGTCGGTTAACCAGTGTAAGTTAAAAGAATATGCAGTAAATTCAAGAATGAGGAAAATGTGCGAACACTTGAAACCAGATTCCGTATAATAAGAAACTCCAAGCTGAATCATGTTGAGTTACTTTTCCCGGGACTTCACGATAATCGAAACCCGAAACGTGGATTTACTCATCGTTTTTTTTTTTTATGGTATTTCCCTCATCGAGTTTTCCCTGTCTCTTAAGAAGGAGATCATGTTTGTCAGTGTAAGATCCGTCTACTAATGTCGTACAATGGAACATTTTCATTTGATTCGTTAAAATGAAAGTAGAAAAACCAACGATTTTCTGATCTTATTTTGGAAATTCTCCAATTTTTATTAAGGTTCCTTTATTCAGTCAGTCATTTCTTTGGCTTTATTTCGTTAAAAGTTTGACTTAATTAATAATTCTGTAGTTCTGACATTCACTTTCTTTTTGCCATATTTTGTGCTCGAAAGTAACGTTTTTGTTTGTAATTATTGCAGAGAGACGAAACACATGTTTTAAACATCTTTTAGCGTATATGAAATATTAATATATTTATTTACATTCATTTGTACTTCACTATGCATAAAATGTAATTTGTGTTATAAAATAAAGTTTATAAAATTTTTCTTAACAAGAATATTGTTTTCTATAAAATACTTAATTGACAATTAACATTGGACGATTTCATAAACTTGAAATAGTGAATGTTACGTTCGAAGCAACCATCGATTGCTATTCCTGTGATGTTATAATTATTCAAATGTTGACAATTAGGGAATATACGCTCGGCGAAAGAAAATTCGTTTTCTGTTAGACCTGACACAAAACATACGTTACAAATATGTATACACAGTCGAAACAACAAAGTGATAAGGTTTGATTGATTTATACGATGATCGGACACCGTTAGTATAAATGAAGCTTCAAAATTGCATCGAAAGTGAATAGTTGGTTATCAAACAGAAGTTCACCGTTTTCCGGGATTGGCCCTGTGTCAAACGCCGATCGAATTTTCGTGTTATTCACAGTTGAAGAGAACAGGTTACTGCTGTTCAAGTCAATACGAAATAGCGCTTGAACACGATAAATACTATCTAACTATCAAAATGTTTACACCTAACGTATATGGCGAACAAATACACATTTATACATTACAGTTTCGATCTAGCATTTCTCGGTATTTATTCTGAAAATATAGCACTGCAGGATTTGATTGTATCCACGAACAAGACTGTATTTTAATTGAAATCTCTATTTAGATCGAAACTATATTTAAGAACAAATAAAACGTTACAGTTAAACTTTACACAACTTTAAGCAAAACTGTGCTATTATCTCTCAAAGCTACACTGTTTCTCGTCTGTTCTACACATCGACCCTTACATGCTCGCTTATTATTCTGACCGTTCCATACTGACCTACTACTACTTTGACTCTTTCACAATGACCTCGTGCATATACATATATTTCAGTCTCTTTTATTGTTCTCTCTCTCTCTCTCTCTCTCTCTCTCTCTCTTTCTGTTAGAATTGCGATGTACACCTCCATCCATGGGTATCCGGACGCTTATACTCCCATTCGTAAGTTTTAAGAGACCTAAATATAAAGCATCCTGAAATCTACTGAAATCCCTATATTGAAATCTATTGAAATATAATAAAATTTACTTCTTAAATGTGAAGCAAGCCTTATTGTCTTTACAAGTTTAATGTAAGATTATCCTAAAAGAGAATGATTCTAACACGAACTTAATGTTAAACTAAAATTATTCTTAAAAAAATTATTCATTCTAGAATCTCGAAGTACAAATGCATATGTATATCTTTAGTAACATATGACACTAATTTTGGTGAGAAAATATGATTTGAATTAGATACTACTTTCTGCTCGATCATAATGGGTGTCTTAATACTTATGAACGGCAGTGTACGTATTTGCAGGTTTTACATAAATATCCTTCGAATTTAACTCTTCTAATGGTTACGAACGATTGGATATCTTCCGATAAAAAGAGAATCGCGACTGTTGCGGACAGAAGTAGATGCATATTTTTAGGATCTAAGACATTATAAAGTTTATTAACTTTTTCGCTACGGCAGATTTTAATATATAACGTGCATGGCGAAAACTAGATATTCAATTTTTAGTCACGTAATTTGTCAAATGGTTTACAAATATTTAAAAATTTTAAGTTCGTTTCGATAACCGAAATGAAAGTGCGCAAAAAAAAAAGTTAATGATTAAATTAGGGAGAAAAGACGGTAACAGAAGAATATGAGAAATTTCGCAAGCGCCTATAGACGCCAACAGTAATGAAAGGGTCAATTTTTAATAAACGTTTACATTTAAAGTTATTATTTAAATAAATCTTTCATTGAAATGTCTTTCATTGGGGAAACTCCGAAACGCAATAATATTATTCACTCTATTTCCTCTATTCCAAATACTCTTCTTTCGCACTCTTCTTCTGCCGCTCTAGCTCAAATGTTCTCCTTTCACGCAACTCCAATTTCCAAACAAACACTCCCACAGTACAGTAGAGATCTTTATGTATCAATGGTTTCAGAAAACATTCACTAAATAGATAATGTTTATAAAGAAAGAAATTGCCGTACTGTTACGCAATATATTTCTCACTTTGCGATATACTCGGCGTGAAACTTAGTGAATAAAATCGAAACTTTGTTAAAAGTGATATATGAAATAATTTATTTGTTAACGAAGAGTGACTAGACTAAGATACTTGACTAAGGTATTGTGTATGACTCTAATGAATGTCTGTTTGTAAAATCTTTATAGCAATCTTCGCTCTCGCTTGGTGTTTTAGCTTTTGTAGGTTAGGTTATTCTGCTGTTGGTTAATTTGCTATGTGTAGGGTAAGTATATATTCTCTAATTTGTCAGCGTGAAGAGTAGGGTATCGATCTTTCCAAAGGAGGAGGTTGTTAAAAATTACATATTGAATTTTTAGGATCCGGAAGATCCTCAGATTTGCCTAGTATTGAACTAATATTTCGCTGTAGGTCTCTTTATGGGAGGTATAAGTATGGTACCTCGGTATAACGGTGAAATGTGACTAAATAATTTTATAACGATAATTCGCCAAACCGAAGATTCGTCACGCTTGCATTTTGATGTAACATTATTAAAATACGAATATCTGATGATATTAAATCTTTCTTCAATCTTTCTTTAAAAATGTTCACGAATGCAATCATTGACATATTCATTTTGGGTCATCGATGTCATTTCGCGTCACGCGTAACTGCAGAAATTTAATCATTGACTATTCCTTTTTACAATAAGAAACAGAAAGTAGATGTACAATGATATCAGGTGAAGGTATCGTCTCCCTTTCTGTTTTGAGATCGCCAGCGGCAATCACATTCGTACATCCAGTTGCGATTCACGGCTTGGTTCCCAGATAGGATGATCCCACGGCGAAGAAACAAAGACCGCAATCGTATCTGATGGAAAGCACCGAGTGAAAAGAAGACCAGGAGAAAGAGGAACTGATACGATGGTGGTACTCAGAGTTGCGAAAGAAAGAAGATAAAGAGAGGGAGAAGGAGGCCGTATTACTACAACATGATATCGGCTACGAGATATCGAGGGCGGTTGCTCGTAGACTTTCGAAGTTTGAAGCGATGTACAGAGATATCGACGCATCCTCATGGGACTACAGGGGAGGCAGTGTGGCTAATGGGTATGTCATTTCGCGAATCTACGAGCACATAAAATCGGGAAACTCTTTATATTCCAATATGTATTCCAATTCCCGCGACGTTCCATATCACCTGATATCCTTGTGAAACGAGTCGTTTTAGTCCTTCCTTAGGACTTAGTGCTTCCCAGTCTCGGCTTCGTTTTCAGACACGGCATTCATTGTTACTGGCTTTGAGATTGGATGCACCAGTTTCGCCCTGCTACGATACAGTCACATTTCAATGTATCGTACTACATGGGATTACGTCGAACGAACGGAGAATTGGTGTATCGGAAGTTACGTTTTAATGCTGATTTTTTTAAACTATAGGATTATTTAATACGGAAGTTTTACGAGCAAAAGCGCTCTTCGTTTCCTGCGAACACTGGTAGTCGTGAATAGAATGGAGAACAACGGTAAGTTGGAAGTGTAGTTAGGCCTGCAGTTACACACATGCGTGGCATCCTTCTTTCTATTTACCTTTCTTCGAAGTATAATTCTCATTTTTACGTCCAACGATACACTCATACAGTAAACCATCACAAGACACACTTGAGCTGATCGAATTACATCGTAATTCCGTCACGTAATTTGTGAATTATAAAATTGAATTGTAATGTAATTGAAATGCAGTGTAATTGAATTACAGTTAAGGACTTTAAAGAAGAGATATAAATATTAGCGGAAGATTATTTCTGTTCAGATATTATGAATTTATGAGTAATAGCATATTTATGATTGATAATAAATTTGTCTGACTCTAATACCACGTATTTTTCACCATCCTTTGTTACCTCACAGTTAATTTATCTTCTTAATGCCTATAAGCAATTGTGTTTCAATTATAATTACGAATAATATTGTAATTTCATTGAATAAGATATCTGAATTACGAATTGCAGTATAATTGAAATAAATGTAATCGAATTACCTTGTAATTATAATTTATGGAATAATTAAATTTAAATTTTGCGCAACTTTGCTACAAGATTGTTGTTTAAATATTATTGCACAAACATCATACCGTGTTCTCATTTATAATCACTTTACACTGAGTTACTTCGAGATTGATTCTGCTGTAGAATCTCTACAATGCAGGCTTTGTCATTCACAATTGAAAAAAATGGAACGATTGGTCATCATTTTCTAATTAATAAAATGGGAATTGTTTTCAAATTTTCATCCTGATTTCAATCTTTATATATTTTTAATATCGACGTAGGTGAGAATTATTGGGCACTGTTATAAAATAAATATATTCAACAGCATTTATGAACTATGAATACAGAAAATGAGTGAAAATGATGACGCATATTGCTCGAAAGGTCTGTGAAGCTTAAACTTTAACATTTTGACTGCAAACAGCGCATATAGGTGTCCAGCGAGAGCTGCTCTTTCGATGCAAACAGCGTCTGTAGGTGCTGTTCATTTGTTTTAACAAAAGTTCAAAACCGTTCACAATATCGATCCTACCTTTCACAAGCTAGCATTATACGCTTCCTGTTCAGTGTATTTTGGTCTCCAATAAAGTCTAATATAATTTAAACAAATTGTGCACCCATCATGGACAAGTATATAGACGGCTGTTGAAATTAAAGCGCCGCGTGATTGACACGCTTTGTTTTTAAATATACCGCAGTCAAAGGGTAGAAAAATATCTGCCTTTGCCACTTCTTGATATTCACTTAAATACTCTCTTAGAGCAACTGAAAACAGTCCTAGAAAGTGGTGAAGTTTCCATAACGAAACTCTTGCCCTTAAGGATGAAAAATCCAGAAAGGTATGGAAAACCTCTTTTCGAAGGCCAAACTGACGATCGTCACACTTTGTATTGTTATATTAATAAAATAAATTGTCCAAGTATTAAAAATTCTACCTCTCCGGGTTCACGACAATTATCAAACGTCTAAAAACTCTAAATGGACTGTAACAGTTACAGATCGCTATCTCATCTTTAAGGAGTCACTCTTTATCACAGACTTTTATCCAACTGGCGGTGGTTAAATAAAGTATCGTCGTATTTAAGAGAAGCAGGCGGGTCGTTAAGGTTTCTACAAGGCACAATTTCTCAAGTGGAAAACCGGTCCGGCGATTATAGGATTGAACGTAAAGTCGTCGAACGGTTTCTAGATTTAACGGACACGTTCCTTCCTGATTCTTCCCGCTTGCCGCTGTTTCGTTCGAATCTCGACCTATTGCCCCTCTTCTCGGAAGTTGAAACGCTCTTCGCATTTTCGAGGTTTCCGACGTAGACCGCGGAACCGTGGGTCGAGCTGTAATTCAACCAAAGTTCCCTAATTAATCAAGCTCCCAATTAGTTGAAGTAACGAAGGTCCGCCGATGGTTATAGGGTTCAGCGTGGAGAAAAGAGGAACGGAGAAAGAGAGAGTTGAAAGGTGAAATAGTTGGAAAGGAGAAGAAAGGAGTCGAAGAGGGAGAGGGTAGAAAGAGAAAGAGGGACGTAGGAAATTGGAGAGTGGTATCGGTGAGTCACGTCGAAGTCGATCGACAAACGGGTTGCCCGATTTCCTCCGAAATTACATTTTGCGTCCTAATTCGACGCGCAACTTCCTCATAAGAGGCCGAACATGGAGAAAACGCGGAGAAGACAAAGATCTCGTCTCGCGATAGTTTCGCTTTAATCACTTTGCTTAATCACCGATTCTGTTAATCCTTCAATCTGTAACCTTATGCGTGATCTGTGGTTAGGAATTCAGGCTAAACACAAGAAGTACGAGTCAGGCTCGCGGTAAATAGATTTGACGAAATGTAAGTGAGAGTTATATGAGTTAATACGTAAGCGACTTTTGTTATTGATTGTGGTATGTGTTGTCACGACTTAAACCATAAGATTAAAAACTTTTAGTATAATCTAGCATGATTGACGATTAAATAGTATTATATATCGTCACATTCGTTACATGATCAACAGTTAAGTTCTGTTCAGTTGCATAGACAAGTTCAATAGTAAAATACCATAAAGCAATAGATCAACTTAATTCAAGGCAAGATTTCTCAATCATAGAGGAACTATAGTCATACTATGTATAAATAGTTACGCATTTACGCATTACCTCGATTCCTTTTTTCAAACCAATGGATAACTGTTCACAATGAAATTATATATTTCATATCATATTAGAGAATTAGTAGAATCATCGTCACATCCCTTAGTGGCAAATTATTACAGCAGTACAGCTAAAAGACTGAAACAAAAATACTGTGTAGATCTAATATAACTTCTAACATTATTCACACAAATAACGTCACAGTAAATAGCAGCACCCTCATGGCTCTTGGAGTACTTGTTACTAAGGTAGCGAAAACAACATGATATAATGTATATTGTATAACTATTTGTAATTATTACGTATGATAGGTGCAAATAAATATAGGATTAAAAAAAATAAACATGAGAATCACTGTAACCTCATAAACTATCACATCGGAATTATTTTAACATCTCAAACATACATACACATACATCAAAATTATACACTAAATCATACTTGTAATATATAATGATTTAAACGAGTTAACAATTTCAACACATCATCACCATCGGAAATAAAAGTCTTCGTCAGTTCAGAATTTCGTGAATCGTTCGAAGAAGCTACGCGTCGCGAAGTGTCGAGTCTACATTCATTTAAGTTTTAGTTTAGTTTAAATATTGTATTTTAAGTTACAATGTATAGCGACCTCAATGAACTTCTTCATTATTTTAGTTTTATCGTATCTGTTACATTATTCCGTTTGTTCTCTTGTCCTTTCACCTCTTCAAATTGCTTCATTATGTGCGAAGAAGGTGTCGTTACTAATAGTTCATTGTAAAGTACGTGTGTGCATGCATACATTATAACACATACCTGCTAGATGTACTTAACTTTCACAACTCCAATGATTTCAAAATTATGTGTTGTATGAGAATCCTGCATGGCTTCGAGGATAACATTATATCGTGTATGCATGTTTCCTACAAATGGTGTCACTTCGGAGGTTTGCAAGTCACTTTGGTAAAGCAAAATGTTGAAATCATTATGTTAAAATTTTGGGAAATGTCAAAATCGAAACTATAAACTTTACAAATTTTATAGATACTTTGTTAATCCTAAATTTAATAACATATCGAAATATGTTGTTTTATTTTTTGTACAATTTGTTTAATATCTTTAAGCTCTTCAGATTACAGTGTTTCGTATTTAAATTGTTAATCGCTGCCTCCCTTGGATATATGCACACTTAATTTCTTCGTTGACAAGGATATTTATAATTTTTCTACAATATCTATTAATGGAATTGCTTTTCAAAATTATTCGGTTCACTCACGCAATTTGAGTACATTTTGTTTCTACGAACACGTGACATAGAAATTTTCATGATTATTTTCACGCCTGTTCGATTATGAATCGCGTGCTTCTGTTAAACCGTCACCTGTGGTGTAGATTTTTTTCTGATATAAACGGTGAGCTCAATAGTAATGCAGATTTGATTTACAGACGATGGAAAAGGCAAGAGCTGATCATTTTTGTGGAGATTGCAACGATTTACGACGCCACTTAACAAGCAATGCGAAGATTTATTCGACAGTATTTAATTCTCCCGGCTCTGAATGGCAACTTTGAATTGTTGCCTTTACAAAAAAATGGTGACGGCATAAAGGAACAAAAATTAAACCATACCTTGAAAATGCAGAAATATGAATCTACACAATGTAGAGTTCATGTTAAACTTACAATGCATGATAAAATTGAAGAATTTCATATGAATGGTATTTTAACCTTTATTCCTGAAACGGTACCGACGTATAACCTCTTTATCATAATTTAGAAAACAGTTTGTCAAGAGAAAACAATCTTTTTTTTGTTTGTGTTTTAATTGCTGCATGAGAATGAAAAATGTATTCGTAAAATACTTGAATATTTTACCTTTCTGTATTCACTGACCTATTTTCTTAAAAAAGTAAAATGTGTATAACCACACAGGCATTCGTGCTTCGAATTAATAAATAAAGGATACTGCAACGAAGATACTAATAGAGGTAACTTTAAAGTGCTTTCCTTTAATTTCCAGACAGTTGAAAAACAGTCAGGATGTTACGAAGTTTGTACGTTTTCCCGTTACATTTTTGCTCTTCCTTACGTCTGCATTGTATTCCCATCCAATTGTATGGTGAAGACAAATAATAATACGTCGTCTATGTTTATCTATGCTGTTTAAACGACCAGCTTGATTCAGACGACTTTATAATACCAGCGTACCGGAAAATGTTTCTGCAGATTTTTCTGCTTTTCTCAGATAAATATTCTGCATGCATGAAAACAACGCGATACGTATATATTGATAATCGAGAGGATTATAATTTTTAAGAAAAAAGCGTATATACGATTTTACTTCTTTCTTTCTCCAATTAAATTTGTATAACTAAAAGGGAAGTAAATATTCGTTAAAAATTTTCTAACAGAAATAATTTACCAGTATGGAAATTCGACACGATTTTGCATCATTTACATTACACACGTAAACTTAAATATTATATATATATATATTTTTTTTCTTTTATTTACCTCCAGTATTTCTTTCCATCAAAATATAAGCCACGTCATTGGCTATTCTGTCTGATGAAAAACAGATCATAAAATTTGTTATCCTATGTAAACTAACCTTTGAAATATTTCAATCAAATTTATATCAAGACAAAAGAATGGAAAACGTTCACATTTAGAAATGAAACAATGTCTTGAAATACAGCTTACAAATATTCGTACACTCTTTAAGACAGAGTAATTCTTTAAAAATTATAGCACACGACACAAAATTGCAACTTTTCAAAATTTATTGTTCACATCTAATAAACTAATCCTTTTAACGTCTCAAAAAAGAACTCACATCGTTTGGTTCAATTTTAAAGCAGTTATTCTGTTTGAACGGTGTCTGAATATTCATCAGAGTGACTACATAAATTATATTAATATCATAAATAATTAAGTATATTTTCTAATTTCATGTTGAAAACATTCATCAGATGAAGTATGTATCTTCATGTACAGTGACTCCAATTAATATTCGGATACCCTTCAAAACAGAATAATTTTTTTAAAATTGGACCAAACGAATTGTTTTCGTGAGAAGTTAGAAGCACTAGTTTACTAAATGGACGCGCAGAAATAGTTTTGAAACAATTCCAATTGGTCCAAATTACGAAGAAAATACTAAAGGTTGCCTTTTATAACTTTTTGCTATGAGCTACAAACGATTAAAAATAGCAAAAACTGAAGGCTGACGACTTTTGACCTATAATTCCCCTGAATTGAAAGATTCTTACGTCTTTCAATGCCTGTTATTGGCATATAATTTTCAACGCAGATCTATAAAATATATTTTCTAAATTTTTATTACTATCTCAAATAAAAGAGTTGTAAGAAGAGAACTCTACTATGTTCTGTGCAATTCAGACGAACTATAATTTTTTCCAAATATTTTTTACATATCATTTAGTAAACTAATCCTTCTAACTTCTCACAAGAACTCAGTTCATTTGGTTACATTTTTAAGTTACTTTTTTTAGAAGGTGTCCAAATATTAACGGGAGTCTCTGTATACTGAAATGTTTGAAATATAAAATGTTACTATTTGAAAATTTTCAATTCATTTTCTCTACCGTAAGTTATGCGTTTATTCTTCTCTTAAACTGAAGGAAACCAATATTTTGAATTATACAGGCAAAACTCAGCGGAAGGGGGAAACGAGGAATCGCAACAATGCAGTAAACCAGTTTCAAGGGTTTCCACTTTGTCAGAAACAAGGTTCTAAGTGCAACATTGTATCATAATTACGAAAGCAGGGAACGAACAGCAACGGAAAAGGATGCTCCTGTTATGTAGAACGTAAGCAAATCTGCGAAAGCATCCAAGTTATTACGACCATCGGCCTGTAATTTCGTAAGACGATGCTTGCCAGTAATTTTGTAAGAAGAGCCGGCTGCCACGATGGGCGGACACATTCCATGGATGGATACATTGGATGGATACATTCGTCGGAGGAAAGATCTCCCTACCTGTCAGAATAAAAGAGAATGAAAAGCAGATAAGAAAACAGATGGTAAAAACAAAAGGGCGGCACGTGACTCGCGTGCTCGAGAGACTGATGTGCCTACATCAACGATGAAAACGAAAAAGAAAAATAAAACGTGTCTTTTCGCATAAATATATTGACTGATCTGTTCGAAAACTATGAGGTTTATTATAATTTTACCGCGGGGTAATTTCATATTGACGATTTTAATATTTACATAAATTATTTAGGAAATAGTCAAATTGTTTAAAGAGAAGTAACGATAAAAAACAAATCTTCTGTTATGTCTTTTTCTTTTTTCCACCAGAATATTATTTCTGCATTTGTTTTCTATATGAAAATATTTGTCATCGTTTCATTTATTCATTCGCACAATTCAACGAATATAACGAATATAATCGAATAATTATAATTTAAAAAATGCTTCCTTCATTTATGTATTTTTTCATACAAACGCCCTTTACCGTCTATAACATGATTTTTCTTCGTTCGTGACAAGCAAAATTACGGTTAATTGTTATTTTACATTTTGATGGGAAAGCAAGTAATAATAATTGTAAAACAAAACTGGCTAATGTAATAGTATAATGCTTCGATACAACAATAAGCAAATAAAATGAGATTTATAAAATATAGATAAAAAATGTATAACATCCAGGTCACATGAGTTTATAGAGAGTTAACATAACTTCATTTTCGATGTTTTTAACGTAATGTCACCTTTATATTTAAAAATCAATGTTCAGACTGTCCGCAGTCAGTTCATATAACTCATTCATCTACACACTTCACAATCGGTATGTCGCATATCAATCAGTTTCATATACTTTCCTACACTATCAGGTATTTTTCTGAATGAAACAAACACATTACCATATGCAGAAGGACTCCGTGCAACGAGATTAAAAACAAAAAAAGCGAAACAGAGAATATACAAATTCTGAAGTAGAAGAACATTCAACCGACGAAGAAACTGCATCAGTATCCAGAAAGCAACTTCGGTGAAACTTAATTTTAAACGATTCTGATTGTGAGAGTGGTTGGATTCTAATTTTACCTACCTTCACGTTCACTTTAAGCTATACATATAACCAAGAGAATTTCACGCTTTCGTTATTTCTACATTTTCTGTTTAATACAAAGTACATATTATTTTCTATTATTAAAAAAAAATTTCTATTTCCTATTAATAAAAAAAAATTTTCATCTTCGCGGAATGTACCTTCCGCGTTATTGATTTCTCATCAGAGTGTACAGTTTCTGTACAATAATTTTCATTAACATTGGATTTATGAGACCCGTCAATTTGTTGAGCAAAATATTCAGATTTTACGAGTAAAATTACAAAAACTATTGCTATAATTTTCCAGCACATTTTGCTAATTTTTTTTAAAGGGAATGGTACGAAAATCTATCAATATTTATAAATAAGTTAATAGTATATAATTATGTTATTTATCAATTAAGCAAATCGACGTTTTTTGTAAAAAAACATTCGTGTTTTTGTTCACTCATTAATTTGGCAACTGTCCGTAGAAATAAATGTACAAGAAAAATCTTAAAACTAAACTTAGTGTTAATTATTGGATCAGTGCAAAAGTTCGTGTCTGATTCCAACAGGTGACACTAAATTATTTGTTTCTAAGTGACAGTTGTTGCATGTGCAAATTTTACAGCGGAAGAAAAAAAGCGATCTTCAATTGTTTCTTCATTAGCAGATTTTTGCATCTTATTCGTGCCATATCATGCTTTATGAATTCCGGGAAAATGTAACGATAGGAAATGCTGTAAAACACATTCAGAACATTTACTAAGACCGTGTATCAGATTTCTGTATAGTAACAAAAAAAAAATGGCTTGCAAAACTTAAACATGGCAATTTTCAATTAAACGACGAGCACGCTTTAGCTGAGTTTCTTCGATTAACGATGAAGTTGTGCTTAATTTATTGTAAAATAATCCACAAATTTGAACTAGAGAAGTTGCAGAAGAACTTAACGTCGATAGATCAACCAGAAAAAAATTGTACAAAACAACGGAGATTATATAAATAATTAATAAATAAACATGCCAAATTTGTTTATATTTTCATGCGAAATTGGGCATGAATTTTTGCACTGACCGAATAGACGTTTACGTGTCGTATTTATATTTGAGAATATCACAATAAGGAGAGGAAATCATATTTCTAATCTTCGATTATGGCCGGACACAGCTGCACCAGAAAATAAGCAGTGCTTGTATAGGAAACCATATTGAAAATCTTACCCTCCGTTCAAGATCTGTATTAACATCTTCCCTCTCTCGTTTCTCCTTCTTCGTTTCCCCTTTTCTGTTAGATAAAAAGCGGTACGTTTCGACGAATACGAATAAATTTTTTTTAAGACTAAAACTCCATACCCTCTATGTAACATATCGAAGTTATCTTCCGTTACGTGGGCGTTCGCATGCTGTCAGTGATCGTTCGAACTTTCTGTTTCCGAATGCTTATCGGCGATCATTTTTATTACGTTGCGAGTTATCTAGTTCTCCGTGGGCCCGGTGCCGTGAGCTACATACGAAATTATTTCTCGTTCCGCGACGTCGGCAACGTCCGTTGGAAGAGAAATTTTCCCGGAGATAACGATTTACTTGCTGGAACCACCAAAAGATCGGGAACCTATGCGGGAAACTGCTTTCCCGTGGTCTCAGTGAATTTTCTCAACGCAACGAAAACTTGGTCTAAATTAATGATCTCGGCGATACACGATCAAACGATAACGTTTTAGAATTTCCTTCTCATAATTTTGTCAAATATCGAGCATACGTGTATTTTCGATGAACGGTTTGATAATGTAGTTTCCATTAGCGTTCACCTGAATTTTCTTGTTATTCCAAAGTGCACTAATTTTCCACGTACACATTTAGTGGAAGTAATTGGATTGCACGTTTTATATAGGTGTTATGTCGCAACCCTTCTCTATTTAAGGAGGTCTACATCTTTATATTTTTAATTCTGACCATCACGAAACAACAATAAGCTCGCGAAGTCGTCGAACACTTTTACCTTCCTTTGTTCAGTTTAAATGCGTTCGTATCTATTGTCTGTCTTGAGACGCGCATGTCCCTTTTTTCTGTTTCTTATTTTTGCTATGCTTTGTTAGGATCGTACTGCTTCCTAAGTTTATTGTCTGCTACGGTCATTACTTGCGGCACACGGAAAATTCCGCGCGAGTCCCTCGGGGGTACTTTCTGTATGTGCGAGTGACCATCGACGAGAGGGCGGTTACTTTTTCTTGATTTTTCTCTGTCAATGACGTATCTCAACCATCTTTCTTCATCAACTCGATGCATGTCAATTCGCCAATCCGTGTCTCAAGTTGAGACTCTCAACTTTGCGAACACATTCTCTTTGAGGTGATTTAAGTCACCTTACAGTCGGAAAGTGTAAGATCACAAGTAACTCTTAAGAAAAACTAAATCGAAAACCGACGATATCTGTATCATCTTTCAACGAGGTTCAGAATCGTTCATGAATGCACAGATTCGCATCTTACAACAATAGGCTTATTTATAAAACACAACTTACAGGTTTCTTTTTGACAAAACAAAAATTTTTTGGAATTTTTAGAAAATTGTTTGTTTCATTAAAAGTAAAATCCATTACACTTAACAATGTACATGGAACAAAATATCATTTAAATGTTCATCACGACTGAGTCTGCCCACATTAATTTTATTATTAAAATTTTCCATAACTTTTTGACATGCTGCTCGAGTTATTTCGCAAATTGTAAGTCGACTTTTCTTCTTTACCTTATTAATTGTTTGTGGTATGTTAGTGTAGACTCAACGTTTGAAAAAAAACCCACAGAAAAGTCCAATAGGGTTAATCGCATGATCTTGTAAGCCAATTGAAATTTGCATTGCGTGAAATTACATGTTGAAGAAATTTTGATCTCAAAAACTGAATGTTTTCTCGAGTTGTGTGACAGATAGCACCATCTTGGTGAAAACAGACATTAAACACATTAATATGATTCAATTCTCACCACAGAAAGTCAACATTGATTGGTATCGCCTCAGCATTCACGGTTTCAGCATTTTCAGCATCGTCTTTGAAGAAAAGTGACCTAATAACTCCTGTTTGGTGTACTCGTGGTTGATCTTGCGATCTTTCGAGCTTGGCTGAATTTGCACGTCTGTGCCGACTATAAAGTTCTCGAAGGACCACTTCCGCGTAAGAGAAGACTAATTATCCGTGATTTGAACGTTTTACAATAACTAAGTATTGGCCGAGTTAAATATACTACGTTTCTATTTCTAGTGTGACACTGTTGCTATTCGAATGAATTTTAGTGCTTCCCTTTTTGTGGCAGAATGGATTCTGCCTCTCGAGGTCTAGGAAAAATCCAAGAATCTTCGATCAGGATACATTAAGCCAGGTGAGACACGCGGATTGGATCATTACAAATTCGACTTCGACGAGGGAAGTGGTTAACTATCCACGATTTGTAATCCATTGAACAAAGATCGATACTAGAGTGACGGCCCCAAATCAACGGTCATTCTCAAGTGTCGTCCTCACCTTTGAGTGACGCAGGCGGAAACTCACGTGTCTCAAGCAATAAACAGAGCAGGTAATAAGTCTGGGCAACGCTTCGTCGCTAACAAAACATACCGAAGAGGAAACGAAAAACCCGAGACGTTGCAATATCGTAAACAGATGTGGACAATAGCCACGAAAAGAAAAGCATCGAACTTCTAAATAAAAGCTAAAGTGCTCGATGGCCTCCTATATTTACAACTGCTGCATAGAACCGAACAATTTCCAGACCCGTGTCGGAAAGACGAAAAATAACATTTTAATTTTTGTCGCCCCAGATATGACAATTTTTCTTATAAATGAATCCATCCATTGTAAAATGAGCTTTATCACTAAACAAAGTTTTACTTGAAAACAATGGCCCATTTTCATAATAAATTTGAATAATGCAAATGCATTACTGCAATATCTGTCCATGGATAACCTGTTAACTGAATTGATCCTTCAAACAGAAATTAAATATCTCCAGCTTATAATTAAAAATGAATGAAAATGGTAATATGCATAAAATAAGTAGTTATAAATTAATATAAATATATTAATAAATAATATATAAATACTTAATTTTGATCTTTGTAAATGATAATGTGATATGTCTTATATTTAATGTAGGTGTAACAGTACAATCAAACATCCCTTCATACATAAATTATTGTGTTCTAAGTGTTGATTAACCAATGGCAAGTTAAAAAGTTAAAATTGTTCTACCTTCTACTAAAAGAAAGTGGTTTATGTCATCTGAAAAGATATGACGTGCAAATATCATACGATGTTGATATTTAGGCATCACATTTGGATGAATCTTATACTATATCTTCATGTCTATACAATTTTTCCGAATATTTGACAAGTATTAAAATACAATATAAAAGATTTATTTCAATTAACAATGCAAAATAGAATTCACACTGAGATTTGCCGCTTATTACTTCAACGGCTAATTTTAAAGTCACTTAAAACAATTTCGTACTTGAAGGATCTCTATTATAAAGCTTTCCCGTCATATAATCGTGCATTTATCCATACATTTTCTTCGTGGACGAGATTCTTTAGAATGAAACTAACCATGCCTCAGCTATGTTAATCATACTCATTGAGGGTTTGCATTTTTTAAACTAAACGTTTCTACGGTATAAATGTAAAGATTCATTATCGCAGCACCTTAAACTAAGGTTCTGCTACCTTCAGGCGGCGGGAACAAGTTTCCACGGAGCTAAAGCTTTTCCTTTAATAATCTATTACCGAGCTATCAAAAGTTTTTCACCCGTTTAAGCTGTTCGAGATACAAAACGTCGGTTCTCCGTGCTTGTGGCGTGGCAAGAACGTAACAAGTCGATAATTGGAGAAGCTTACCGAATGTTGGGATTTTGCTGTGATGAATTCTTGCTTGACCGTGCTACAGTTTTTGACCAACTTTCGCGGTTACAATGATTGCACCAGGCTCAAGCGCTATTCCAAAAACTATCCAATAAACGAACGTAGACAATTATTCGGTTATTTCCTGGCAAGATTGAAGAGCAGCTATCGTGACAAATTTTCATTTCTAACAAGTTCAAATTATCACGTTTAAATACTAGCACGTATTTGGATCTAGAAATTCTCAACGGTGCCCCAACTATTACTTCATTAACGTAATATCTCTCTCGTAAAATAGTCTTCTCCTCGAACGTAATCACTCTATTTCGTATTCTGTTGTTACGACTATGAAGCGTGACTATGGCGCAGAATATAAAGCGCAATTAAACAGAAATTTATCAACGTTAAAAGCCATTAAAAATTATAGCTGCAGTACTATGTAGATTGTAGGATGTTGAAGTTACTGGTCACAGAGGTGAAAGAGTGATGAATACTGAATAACATTTCTAAAATTAATTAACATTTATTTTTTCTCTACTATGTTTAACAAAATCTTCCAAATATTCAGTAACATTTTAGGAATTAATTTAAAAGGTAATTAACATTTGTTTCTTCTTTACTATGTTTAATAAAATCTTCCAAATATTGAGTAACCTTTTAGAAATTAATTTAAAAGTTAATTAACATTTAATTCCTTTGAACTATATGATAAAATTTGATAAATTTGATAAAATCTTTCAAATATTGAGTAACTTTCTAGAAATTAATTTGAAAATTAATTAACATTCATTTTGTCTTTACTACGTTTAACACAATGTTCCAAATATAGGTGACATAGCAGTAAATAATATGAATTAAATAATTTATAAAGAATTTTTAACGTACACTTCCGTTTATAAGTGTCAGGACACTAATTGTATGCGAAGCAAATCTAAACATTCATTACGAAGTTATTAAAATCTTGAAAACCTCATTCAATGCGGTATATTGAAGTACCAGTATACACGATAAAACGTCTAAATATCTATATCCACTTAAAGTGCAGGTGTAAGTGTTATTGATTGTACCATGCCAAACATTTGCACGAGTTTTGTTCTCAGTCGTTGAACTTGTATTGGAAACCAATTTATTAAAAAAATTATGGTTACCAATTTAAAAGAAACTGCGGTACTGTCATTATGCGAAAATCATTGTAAATTAAAAAAATCTGTACGAGCCTTTATATTGAGCATACAAAGCAACGAAACTCCGTCTTCTTCTATTTCTTTTTCACAAATCCACTACTCACGAGAGAAACGCTAAAAACTAATATAGTGAACACTACATATTTCTTCTTGATAGATATGATACTAATTTTTTCGAAGAAATGTAATTTAAATAATATAATAATTTCCTTACGAAGGTAATAAGTGACCTAATACTTCAAAACAGCAGTGTAAATAAACCTCCTTGAAGATCTTCATCTTTTATTTAGTAAAAATTGTTCGATGATCCTTAGATGGTCTCGTTCTTCTTTTATAAACAGGAAATATCTGGTGAAAACATCGTATTCAACTGAATGAACTAGTCGATACTTTCTAAGCGTTGATGCACATTTTAAAAAATCCTAATGCAAATTCATATAAGTGCAGCTTGTCGGTGTACGAGCATTTTCCTTTTTTGTAGTAGGAATCCTAAGGCGTCTTCTCATCCCTTATTCACCTGCGGTCGAGCGTAGCTTTCGAGAGGCGGCGAGGCCTTTCGAAAATCCCTGCTGGTTGTTCGCTAGGAGAAACGCGTGCTTATTACGTGCGCTGAAAATAAACAAAGCCCGGGCCGTTCTAAACCTCCGTTCCCTGATCTCGAGCGAACAATTAGGGAGAAGTCTGCTGCAACCGCGGATACGGTGAAGGTATCTTGGAATTTTTAATTTTTCCAATCCAAAATGTGAGTCCACAGGAAAACGGTCATGAAAAGCGAGCTCTCGGATATCGAGGTTATAAGCTTCTTGAAACGATTAACATATCCGGCGGATATATGTATACGTGAAATTTAGAGCTATTGATCGAATTTTTTAGTGAACAGATTGAACAAAGGAAACTGAAACCAATAGTACGAGACTAGGTAGAGATTTGTATTAAATTTGTAAAAATTCGGGTTTCTTCTCTTTCTATTTCGCTTGAATATTGAATACTTTTGTTTTCATAGGGAAAACTTGCTTATGATAAGCAACTTCGGATAAGTGTTTCATGTGTCGAAGTAAGAAAGAAGTTTCCATTTACGCTTTCTTCGTTTTGTCATATAAAAATTGTAGCACTCAGAAGTGTAAACAATTATCTACATATAAATGACTGTGGTATAAAATTGTATCATAATTTAATTGAACTTTTTGATATATAATACTTCGTATATCCTTTTGTAGACAAATGAAATGAAGTTTTTACGTGCAGATGCTACTTTTTTATTTTTTACGTTCATAAAACTCTTAAATTTTATAATCGCGGTTATTATAATAATTTCATAATTTATGCATAAAGAAAATGAACTTCTAATTAAATAAAAATTGGTAATAATTCCAAAAATTGTTCAAATAGTTACATAAATAAAAAATAATTAAAATAATTTCCAAAATGTGTCGAACCTGACCATTGCTTTTATCATAAATAGTACATTAGAATACTTAAAATGTTCTTCAATTTAACAAGAATAAGTATTGATATTAAAGGTACAAGGCAGCGAAATGTTAAACGAAAGATTACTCTTAATCACGGTTATCCAAGGGAGCAAAAAATCTCGACGAACGTACGAAGGAATCAGCGGGTAAGATTTCGTTTCCCGTTGATCCCTTTATTTCCCACCGTGTAAGGATACTTACGCAAAACATTCGGTCTAGCCGTAAACAACGCGAATCTTCCGTTTTTACACTCGTAATTTGCAAACAAGAGAAAACATAGATAACAACGAACTGAGGGATTTACACCGGGAAGGAAATAAAATTGGGGTTTCCATGGTTGGAATTGGCGCGGAATGATTAAACAAACCGAGATACGTCTGCGAATTTAATGACACGGAATTTGTGCAGTACTCAATGATTTAAACCCGATAATATACCTTAATAGGTTCATCCGCAGTTACATTATTCTGAATTTTCTGTTATTGCATCGAGCATCCTGTAATTCGGTTCAAAAATAAACTACAAATAAGCTGACTTTATAGGATAATAAGACAACCACAAATAATAGCTACACAAAGTGAGTCTCGTAACGCGACGACTTCATATATCTCGTAAATTATTTCCTATACGAAAGAATGTTTCAGACAAAAGTTACATGATTTCCTAGAAGATATGCCGCACCCTAATCGATTTCTTATTTCTTTTTTTCTTTGTTTATCGAGATATAAAGGTTTTCTTCAATTTTTTTAAATAGAATACCTAACATTTTTTCTCGAATTTGGATAAAATATTGAATTCTACATAAGAAGGTGTTACATGAAATGAGGTTTAACATTCATATTTATTGAGATATTCTCAAAACAATTATTTCAAGCGGCGTCTGAAGTGTTGGCCATTACAATAAGACTTTTATGCTTACTCAGCGTAATAGATACCTGTACAGCAATTATAGCGATTTAGGAGAAGAAAAATCTGATAAACGTTTATTATAAAATTTCACTTTGTTGTAATGAATTTTATTTATCAAAAAAATTTACCAAATAGTATCACAAAAGAGGGGTTTCGACTTTTTTTACATATACAATTCATTTAAGTTTTTTCATTGTAAAATATTAAGTTAACAAGGAATTGCTACTATTTTTCAGTAACCAGAAAGTGGCAGATCTTTTTTTTTTTATTTTCAAGGTATCATTGCTAGCAAAACAAATAGAACCAGGAAAGAAGAATCATTCATATTTCAGTCGTACTGTTTCACCAATCATTTATCGTCCCTTTTCTTTTTTATCGAATAAAAGACGCGTTATATCCGGCAGGGGAATGTAACGTCAGAGAGTCGGAAATAGATCGTCATAAAGCAAAGCGTGGAGGGACGAAACGGAAGCACGATCAGTAGGTTCGGCAATGGGACACGACAAGTTCACGAGAGAATTTTTAAGATGTGAAAATCGCAGGGAGGTATATCTTTCGCCTATGGCGGTTGTGAACGTGCACGATGCGATGGAAAACAGCTGAATTCGAAATCGGATCACGTACAACCCAACGAGGGCACCTCACGTGAATCGGTCGTATCTCTATCCCTATGACTTCTCGAATTCTCAACAAAAACAATCCCACGTTGGGTTCCTCGAATGTCTCGCTAGTTTTTATCCTTCTACCACGTTACAACGTCATTTCTCCATTTATCGTAATATGGATGACGTGGTTAAATTTATGCCGACATTAGTGATACTAACATTAATTTAATTATAATTGAAAGGTTCATTGAATATTTCATTGGGGGAAACCTAAAAGTGGTATGCGTGTTAGAATTTCATTGGTAATGGTTTATGACACGATCGCACAGGAAAGCAGTGTTTGGGTTTAGGATTTTTGTTTATTATTTGGATGCTTTAAAATATTATACATTAGTACATTAGTTACAAGTACAAAATTGCTTTGTTAGAGTTTCTAGCAATTCGTACCTTTCACGTTCAATAGCTTAACGCATTATTGATCAATATCACATTATTTTATGCAAAAGGTAACATGTGTCAGCAGATATTTTTCCATAATTTAACACGTTCCGTGCCATGTGTACCACCGATGGTACACGTTAAACTTGATCTTCAGGCCACGTGTACCACCGGTGGTACACGCAGTCATATTTATTTAATGCGCTGAAAACATGTATTTTATGACAAATGTAATTCTGTAAAATATATTTCAACCAAAAAAATGATGCATTATACAAAATGCACTATAGAACAAAACACATAAGTTTCTTTAATTGTTATATATACAATAATTAATAATTACATTTAATGGTGGATTTTGTTAAAGCAAGGGAGGCATAAAAACATTTTTTTCGGGCAATCGCTGCACAAACGTCATTACTCTTATAGTTTTTTGTATATGAATATCTAATGTGTAAACAATAATCTAATGAAAGTAAATAATAGAAACTTCTTTTCCAACAGAAACAAATGAAAAACAAAAACCGTTATCTCCGTATATTTACCTACTCCTTCTTTTGTTAAATATATTATTTCTCTCGTTTTTTATTTAACAAATTCGAATGCAGCAGGTTTTTTATTAATCGAAAAGTTTCGAACCGACTAACTTTTGCAATCGAACTGATCGCAGCGCCACGTGTACCATAAGTGGTACACGATGTGATAGCTACTCTAAACAAGAGAACTACTTATGTATTGATGATGTAATGAAATATTGTGTGATAATATATCAATCTTTAGTCAAAATATCAAATGGCCTGAACGACAAGTCAGGCAAAAATGGCTTGGCACGGAACGTGTTAATAAAAGTGAATAAATCCAAATAAATTGTTATAATTTCATTTGTACATCATACATTTAGAGGAAACTTTGTACATAACTTTTATATACCAGTTAATACCTTTTCAGCGTACGTTAGGTTGTATAGTACTCATTTACGTACATTGATATGCAACAAAACTATCACAGATGGTTTTTTGCATTCTTGATGATCTAATGTCAAAATCTTAAACATCTCTTAATAAACTATCATCTATCCTATATATTATAATGTACCTCAATATCACTCGCATACGCTGAGGCATGTACAAAAATGAGTTAACTTATTACCGGTAAACAATTTGTGCGTATGAATATTCGTGATTGGTCAACAATACATTAAGGGAGCAATCCACGGTAACAGCTGAATATAAAGGCTATCTTCACGGATTTGTTTCTAGCGAAATCGTAATCAGAGTGAAAGGTCTAAAAAAATTTATAGAAAACGAACGGATGTGCCATTTTCAACTGTTTTTTAATACAATAATATTTAAAGAAAACTAATGCGTTCAACAGGTCATATTTCATGGACGAACGTAATTTGGTACAGAAATTACCGCAGAAATTACCGAAAAAACTCTTTCACTGTCTGTTGACGTGGGTTGAATCGATTCCACTGCATTTAATAAGTTTTCGACCGTTACAGGTTCTTTTTTAGTAACACCAAACATTTTCAATAAATAAATTACAATATAAATACTTCATGAATAACAGTAGAAAAATAAAATTAATTATCAGCTGAAGAAACCTCCAAAAAATATATAATTGACTTTCGGTTTTTTGGGAAAACCTGCGTTTTGTGGTTAAGTAAATTTGAACAAAAAACCAGTTAACTAGTTTCGGTTTTAACCGGTTTGCAAACCGTAGTTGTAATTATAATAACCTCATTTTGTCAATCATCATCGCCGCATTATTACAAACTACCTGACAAAAACACTTAATGGTAAAGATTTTACAATAGCAAGGAATCTTAATATTGTAAACTTTTATTTATGTGTAACTCAATGGCGTGAGAAATTGTTTGTCTAAATGAATTTTTGTCAAATCACTCAGGAATGCCAATAATTCGTTAGCCTTTTAAACGACTACGTGCACTGTAATGGTTTTGCATATAAATAGGATTGAGATAGAATCATTAATTTCGTGCTATTTTTATTCACAGATGTCAAACGATGGTAGAACAAAAGTATACACATAAATAGTACTTGCTTTGGTATTAAAACTTTCCATCATCTTCTGGTTTCTCGAATTATTAAAGAATATTCCTAGTTTGAATTATTATTCTTTCCTTTCTTCTGATATAATCGTACCTTCGGCCTTAAATGATGCAGCGTATAGTCATTTGTATGACACAGAGAACTTCTCAAATACCGCTTTCTATTCCCCTCGTTAAGAAAAACTTGCTTCCAGAACTATATCATCTGACTCTAGTATGAGAAGAAATTATTCCAAGCAATCGTTGAGACTACGAAAAGGAAGTCAAACTCAGCTTCGTACATTATAATACATAATCAACTGCTTAAAACATGAGCTTTAATCCCGCTTAGGTTCTAAGAGGGAGCAAAGAAGTTTCATATTTCGGAGCTAATTATGAAGAGACATTAACATTTCAACTTTTACTCTTTCTCACTTACGAGTTACATAGTTAGATTCCCCGGATTTCTTCGCTGCATCGCGATCTTTTAATTCTCCTTGTAATATGACATATCTCCTGCAAATGCAAATGTTTCCTTCTCTGTAGTGGATAATTAAATTTCATACGTAACGGAGAACATGGCAATTTGTTGTCGTATATAGTATCGTAGACAGATAATGTTAAAAATAAGCACTTGTCTCCTACCGTTCTTAATATTTTTAAACTAAATTGAATTTTTACGCTACCATCTTTGTACCGCTTGTAACATTTCTTCGTTACAAGGTTATGTATTAGACATAACAAGAAATTACGAGTTTTTTTTTCTTTGGAACGTCTTCTTGGAAGCTACGAGGTATGGTTACTTCAAGAATTCAAGACGCATTATTTTAATTTCAACAAGTTCTAGTTTCCATTTAACACGTAAATTAAGTTTGGCACTTCATGTTAGTATCAACTTTTCCAATTTCTTGATTGCAGTTTACTTGATTAAGATGGGAATTTAGTGCAGAAAATTCCCATTAGAAGTTGGATATTATACGGGATGTCTCTTTTATAATTGCTTCTGAAGTGATTGCTGCATAAAATTCTAATTATTCACTGGCAGTTACTCAAGCACTTAATGAAAAATTTGCAATTCTTTGAATTGAACATAGAGGGTATGGTTTAAATGTAAGCTGGCTGAACTACTGAATCATATTAGATGCTTCATCCTATTGAGAATAAAATGAAACTACGATTTATGAACAAAAGGAGCATCACGGAAAAGATAACGAACTTCATTTATTTTTTTTACGTATTGTGTTCCAAAATATATATTTTTTTTTTCACCATTTTAAAATGTTTTTCAGGTAAGTTCGTTTTATTTTTTCAGTAACAATCCATTGGACTAAGACCTAGTTAACTAAGAGTACTCATTGTGGACGTTGTATGCTTGTTTTTAGTAGAAGTTTTATAATGAATATTATCGTGAAATAATATATACTATAACTCTAAGAGTTTCTGAACAAATTATCTAAATACAAGTTTGCTGGTCCTATATATTGATTAGCTACAATTTATATAATTTTTTGATATGTAAGTGCTTATATTTAGAGTACACATCTAAAAAGGAAGATTTCCCTTTTATCTTAAATTTATAATTTGAAATATATGTTGCTTTTTCTCAGCTTACTATGATTTCATATTATATGATAAACATAATTATAATATTTGTATATAAAGATTAACCATATTTCATTAGTTTTATAATAATAAATGTAGTACTATTACCATTTGCTTCTCTATATTATGGTCACTATACGTTCATTGAATCTGTCGACATTACATATTTTCTTTGGGTAAAGCTACGTATTCTGGAAGACTAGATGAATCGTATAATTACAGTCTAAGTACATATTTAAAAAATATTTTAATAGGTAAACTGTATCTAAACGTGGTCTGATACTTCTGGTATTTAGTACTCTTGATTGCTGCGTGTCTATCGAGGCAAAACTATTAGAAATTACTATTGCATGTGGAGGTATTGTAAACAAATTGCTCGTACAAGGACCACGCTTGAATTAACTAAATGTACTTTGGTTACTGTTCCGAAATGAAGCTGACACAGTGCATCGTACTCTACGAGGAATTCTAGGCAAAGCTGTAATGCAGAGTTCAGCACTACCTTTATCGCTCGGGGAATTAGTATTCGAGGATCGAAGCGGCTTTCGCTGTAACTAACTGCATGATGCGACCTTTACTTGCCCGATTTTGATTAGATAAAGCAAACAGCAATAGCTTGACGCACTTCCAATTATTCTACAACTATAAAACTTTCTATGCCACTGCGAAAGCACACACAAGTAACTGTATGTACATTTCAGTAGTATAGATCAACGTTTAAACGGTTGCGCGTACCCTTCAGTAGTATGAATCAATGATTAAGCGGACGAATCGAAATCGTGACATTGAAACAGGACTATTTACAAGAAAATACTTGTGTAAAAGTGAATTTCTTCAATAAAGCTACGCAACTTTATATAAATATACAATTATTCAATAAATAAATATGCTCTTTCATACTTTAAATACAAGCACTTGGTCCAAACGCTCCTTTTTCGCACTTCTAACCCTTAAAATTTATTGTTGGTTACTCGTTATAAGCATTCATGCGAAATTCCTCTTCGTAGGTATTCTGTAACACGTATTTTAACTTAGAATTTAATATTGCTGTGTTACATATCAAAAATAGTTTTCGCCATATACGTATGAATGTATCATATACGTTCTATTGGACTCGAACAGGACATTTTCAATTAAAATCGACTAATCAAAAAGGAAAAGAGATACATTACAAAGGTCCCTTCGTGTTCAGCCATTTTTCCAGATGTGTCATTTAACGTCAAAGCTTTTGAGTTTTCGCATCACTCTGTTATTACTTTTTTCTGTGTACTCTTCTCTCAAATATTGAAGAATAAAAGTTGCTTCATAAATCAGAAGTTCGCCTTTATCATCCTATCTGTTTGCTAAAAATTGAAACGTAGTGAAATTCATGAACGCAGCACGTTTCATTGAACAATATTAACAACGTTGTGCCACGATATTGATCGACGTATACACACAGGTTTGCATGCATACGCATGAACCGCGCGGTCCAAAGGATGCGGTTAATACCTCACAGCGGTAATACCAATTATGCGAAATGAAACGAGTCTTATAAGCCGCAAAATAATCAAACTACTAACAGGAAAGATTTATAACGTCGATACTTTCCATAATATGTTAACTGTCTTTAGCCGTATCAAAAGCATTGGCCGGATAGGTTCGCCATTGGTGGGCTTCGCGAACGTATAGAGTTCATATATTTCGCTGCCTAGCGAGATAGAACAACAGGAAACTAGAGTGAACAAGAAAGAGGGAGGAGAAAGAGGCATGATAAGGGAGAGAGGAAAGATTGAAGAGAAACAGAGAGAGGGGGGAGGGAAAGAGAGAGAGAGAGAGAGAACTGCACGTTATCCTGCTGCAGCCTGAGAAAAATGGCCCGTCTCGTAGTTTCTCCCTCCCGTACCGAAAAATCCGCGCCGGCCGATAAATCAGATCGCGTCGCGTCTAAAACCGATGGTGCAACTTTTGTCCAATAACGTGATACGTAAACGTTCCGTATACACGGCTGGGCTAAAACCTAGACCGACTCGATACATTTGCGCGGTACTTGGAAATCGCTATTCCATCTCTGTTCCATCCCATTTTTACACGCTGCTATATGTCGGTTCTATTCTATTGCTCATGGGAGTCAGGTTCTTTTTGTGTAATTGTCTTTTGGCACGGTCTCCTTTCAAGCGAAGTACTACATGCACTTCGACGTAGTGCTTCCTGTATTAGAAGATTTATCGTCCTTTCGAGTAATTTATTCGGAGCGAAAGTTGAGAATTTATTAAATACGAATTATATGAGGAATTTATAAGTATTGGGAATTTATTATGCATGAGTATATTCATCTGTTAATTTATCGACGAGAGTTAACCTTTTTAACTATTTTAATGATCGTAAATGTTTAATTATAGTTTGTTTAACTCTCTATAGCATCATGTGTCTTAAAAGTTAAGTATTCACTTATCTGTAGTTTGTATATCATATTTTATGTGTGTAATTGCTATACTATTATATCGCGGTCTTATTACATTCAGTTATCACTCAATATCTTTATATTAATTATTCATTCTTGCTTCCCTACATCTGTCAAAATGTAAAATTATAGTCAACTGTAATCTTTCTTTCCATAAACACAGAAAAATCGAGTTATAGGGGGTTAGGAAGTTTTATTTATATAAAATGAAGAAATGTAGAATCAAAGGGAAATAGAATAATGAAAATTCAGAATACTGCAAGAAACTAATGGCTGCTTGTTCACAGGATCTTCATATCAGTTAGGTAGATAATGTGTTATAATTAATTCCTCTCTTCGTGCTATGAATGTTCTATAACGAGTAATGGTTAAGTGCTGTGCTGTTTCTCACAAACGTTTACCAAAATATATCACCGTTTTCTCGAGTCTTGTAAGTCCTCCAGGCTAATGGAAACCATTTCAGAGTTTCTTGACCGATACATTACTTGTATAAATAAGTGAATGCTAACGTATTAACGTAGAAAATTTGTTAACACACAAAATATATACTACAGCGTCTACCTTCAAGAATTAAGATTTCATCTAACTCTTTCATTACGAATTCCTTCAGTACTTAGAATAACGTTTTACAATGTAATATTTTATATTCACAACTAGTGATAAATTTTATTATTTTTCGCGTAATATGATATCATCGCGTAATGAAATAAGAATGTATCCATCATACAATGTCTACTTGTCATTGATAAAAGAAGAGAGGAAAGGAACGTTGGTGGTGAAGATCAGCAGTAAAAGAAGGGAAAAAAGGAATCGTGTCGGTATGGTCCCAGTGAGACTGAGTCCAATGACGGAATACGTATAACGCGAGACGAGCTAGACATTTTTTTTTCTCTCCAGTGTGCTAGGTCGTATGACGTTTTGGACGGGAAAATGATATAGGTTAAAAATACGTGAGCGAAATCCTTCAAGAGGACCGGAGACAACCGGAAATACGGACTCGAACCGCGTCCCCGAACGATTCTGTATGATTCCACCTGCCAGATAAAAGAAGCAATTCACGAGACGTCCTCGGAAAAGCATTATTCCGTAAAGAAATGCGATTATAGACGTTGAAAGAGCATCCGTTAAACTTGATGAAAAGCATTTTTCTTCATATCGAAAGGAAATATTATTTTGAACTTTAATTCTCTCATTTAGTTGCTTTATCGTTTGAGCAACTCCTCATTTTCATCATTATGTAGACTTTTGAATGTACACTTTCTTGATTTATAATTTTCATCTCCATTTAATTATTTGAGCAGCATTCAATTTTACGTAATATTTTGTAATGATAAGCATTTACAAATTGGAGTACTTTGAATACAAGTTAAAATTGCATTGCGAGCTTCAATTAGAGGAAAGAGGAATCGTATGTAATATTTAGTCATTTAATCCCTTTTGATGTGTATATCATTGGAAGATTATCAGAAAACATCTTTGTTTGTACAATCATCAAAGAAATAGAGTAAAACAAATATAAAACATTTTGTAAAACAGTGTATCGTATAAATAGTACTAATCGTATTGTGCTTAAAATTTATTTAATATCACGCAATTGAGTATAAATAATTCACAATTTGTTTTACTGAAATCCATCTAATGCTGACGGTATTACTTACCATTGCAAAATGGAACTAAAATGGCTTTAAAGCGATCCAGATTTCACTGTAATTTGTCCGATGATTTCGCCGTGACAACGGGATAAATCCAGGTATTAAAAAGCGTATCTCTCAAACTGTCGCAAAAACACCAGAAAAACCTTCAACATACGTGGACCACGTTATCATACGAAGATTGCACGTGTTCTTGATTTACATTTCCTCGAAACTTCTATCTTCTCTTACGTTGTCACGGTGATCGTCGTTTTAGATATGTCTACTCTCGCTTCTCCTTCAATTACTCTCAGATTTCTGTTAAGCCCACAGACGTACAACAAAAATTAAGCACACGGTATAGTGGGTAAAACCGATTTAGTGAGATCGCAAAATCAATCAGACGTTAAAATACACGCAATTCGAGCGTCGAAACAGCACTTTGGAAGATATAAAGAGCTCGATTTTCGTTCACGGTTTTTCGATGTCAACTTAGAATTGATTTATTCACAGTAACATATTTAAAAACTTCATCTATGCTTTGATAATTAAAAGTGGAAGTTTTCATGGACTCGCGTCGGTTTACAGTGTGCTGGATACTTGTATCACGATGAATAAAAATCAGATGTGTGCTAACGAGCCCTGAAGAGAATCCGGAGTACTATATCTCGAACGTTAAGAGATGAAAACTTGGTTTATCGTACAATGTTCTAATTGGCAATGCTTTTAAGAGTTGGTTGTTTTTCTATCGGTATTCAGAGTAAGATTGACTAGAAAATTTGAAGAGGTTAAAGACCTGAAGTGTTGAAAGTGAAATCAATTTTAAGAGATGAAGGAATTAAAAATTATAAAAATTTGGTCATTGATTGTACCGCGCTTCTTAAATAAATGGAGAAAAAGGAAAGTGCCGATCAATAGATGACGTGTTTAATTTTTGAAAAAAACCCCGCTGGAAAAGGAAATCGACAGTATAGAGGAAAAAAGGCTAGTTTAGTAATTAGGAAATCTGTACTGTAAAAGGACTGTAAAATTTTATGTGGGTGGTAATTCCGTTATAGGTTTACCACGGAACATATTTATAACGGCCTCGTTAATCCTATGAATTATGGATCCTTCAGGTCCCGTTTGCAATTCTTTAGTTAAAGGAAATGTTTCGGCACGGGACAGAAACTACTATTAAACAGGAAACCACGGAAATACAATATTATATAGGTTAAATGAAAAAGATTACAGGTTGAAATTTTAAATATCAATTCACCAATGACACATGACCCTAATTGGGGCTACATCAATTGATGTCGCCGTGTAATATTTTAATTTATGACCTCGCTGTATCATTTCCATTAAATATGTCGGTTCAAAAATCTACGGTTGCTCTTCGACCGCGTTATCTATTTCACGGTGCATTTGATATTTCGCCGCGACACAAGAGAAGAACGACGGGATGACATAAAACTCGGTAAGAACTTAATCAACGCATCGACGAATATCAAAGTGTACAGAACTCATAGGGTGGAGGACTTTCATTTCGTTCCGAAATCAGACTCAGATTTCACGTTGCTCTTGAACCAGTTCCGTCGCGCGTACGTAGAAGAGGAGAAAGACGGAATCGTAACGGGGGCTTGAAAGAAAACGGGAAGGAAGTATAAAAACGTGTGCCGTGCTTTTACGAGTCTTCCCTACTTTTGCGAGTAATGTCCCAAGCATATGGTACTGTGACGGCTGTTACCCCTTTACGATGCCAGGCCACCCTTTTCTAACTCTCCACCGGGTCCGGTATTCTTGCCACGCGTCCCGAAATCACCAGCTGCTAAAAACGTGCATGCGAGACGAAAATGCTCTCTCTCTGTCCCCCGTTTAGTTCCATTTGTACCTTAAGCGAGACAATGCGATCTCGCGCGACCTACTCGCGTGAGCTGCGTTTATATTAAACGTGTGTTCAATTGGCATCGACGCTCTTCTTTCCTCCTCGTCGATATTACCGGCTGGCCGGCCGCATATCGAACAATAAACGCGAACGTTCGATGATGTTGTAACGCGTGGGCAATTAGCATAACTCGATACGGAAATCACGTGATATGAGTTTTCGGGAATATCGGTCAGGTTGATGCGGTGATTCATTTTAATGCACGGCGCGCTCGCTATCGAACTGTTAGCTTTAATGGAACGAACGGTAAACACGAGGAACTGATCGAAAATTCTTGCGTGCTGTTCCAATACGTGCGTCGGACACTTCGCTGGTTTCAAAGCAAGTTTCCTCCTGTCTGTCCGTGCCCACGTTTCTGTTAGTCGCGTTTCGATTACGAATGAGGGAAGCCCGATGAGAATCAAGAGGAACTCGTCCCTCAAGTTAGGCTTTATCAGACTCTCATGAATTACAAACTATGGAACGTGAAACAAGAGACAGCATATACTTCTTCTTCTATTTTCTCTGTGTGACGCTGTGAGTGTATCGTGAGTAATTTTTCAAGTATGGTTATGAGTCAATGAGTAAGTTATCGAGGAGATACATATAATGTACATATAACTTTTGCTGAATTTACGTTCATGGGTTGTTCACGTCTGGTAATTTGACAGTCAGAAGGAATGCGGATCATATATCCGTAAGCGCACCTTCTCTAACACAATCGTAGAAATTGGGTATGTATTATCATTATTGATCAAACGTGATAACATCGATGAATTGAATCATTTAGCATCGCGTGATGGATGATTTAGGCAGTGTGAAAGAAGTATCCTTCTTGCTGTCAATAAACAAGTTACTCGGGAGATATAATTCTCGCTGAATGTATACTTAAAGGAAGAACAATCAACGCTTTTGTTTATTGTTAAATGTTTAAACGTCTATGAACAGCTATAGAAAAAAAAAAGAAACAAATCACTCAGAAAGCTCGGTAGAAAAGCAGTCATCCTCCGTGATAATACTTCAGCGCATTCTGAAACCGTGACATAGAATTTGTTACGTAAATTTCAATGGAAACAATGAAAACATCCACCTTATTGTTTAGATCTCTTGCTGTGTGATTTTCACGTGTTTGATCAGTCGAAAAAAGGCACGACTGGGAGGATTTTAGCACGGATGACGAAGTGAAGGAAACAATCTTAAAATGATTATAGAAACTCGATTGAAAACAGAAAACGAAAATTGGTTCCACGTTACGTTATATGGAGAAGTAATAACTAGCTATCAGTTTACATTGATAATAAATAAGACCTTTTTCCACTTGTTCGTGTCTTTCTTTAGAAGAAATATGTAACTTACTCATTGACTCACATTCATATAATGATAGAAGAAATTTGTCATTTTCATTTAATAGATCAAGCTTATCAGAAACTTCTGTGTCGAAATTGTTCCGTTTCTCGCAACGTATAGCAATACTAAACATTTTTATTACCAGCTTTCATTTGTTTTTCCGAAGATACAACTTTGTTACATAGTCAAAGATACTTTACGCAATACCGTAAGAATGTCGTTTTCATTCGATTCCGCTTTCCTGTTCGAGGTCCTTCATCTCTCCATTCCTCGCATTGAAATAATTACATTTCAACCAATTCACTCGTGGAAGTTGTTTATTAGCCGTAGTAGTACCGTGCAAGTTTACTCACTCATCGAACTTTTGTTCGAGTAATAGCAATCCCGAGGCTCGGGCTTCGACTGAATTAATTTAATCTCGGGGAAAATTTTGCTAAAAGCACAGTGTCGGACAAGAAGTTAATCTAAATTGTGTCGAGACATTGAGCACTCATTGTGCCCAGACCACCTCGACATTCACTGAGACACGTTGATACGTTGCGCACAGCATTCTCCAGGCAATCCATTATCAAAAGGAAACACGACCCTTGTGTATTTTGAAAGTACGGCAGAATGAATTTTGTTCTCATGCAATATTTGTACCAATCAAGTGTCTCCTTCTCTATGGCCTTGTGCTTGAGGACTTTGTCAAAAACCATCGATTTTCGTCGAGGTTTTGGTTTCGGTGTTTTCCATGGTTTTTGCAAACCAATTCTGTACGTTTCAACGTCAATCGTCTTTTTGATGCCTAACGACAAGGCGTTGAGGTTGGCCTCTATTTCATCGTAAACTGTCTTAGCCTTTTCTTCCTGCCAAGTTTCTTCTATTCCACGTAATTGGAGAATACCTCGAACAAGCTGAATGTACAGGATGGTTCATAAGTACATGCCAATACTTCATGGGATAAACCTACACACTATGTCCTATGTATTATATTTTAGCTTTCGAATTATGGATGATTAAAGAGAAGTTTCAAAATCCTGGCTTCGTACTCGGACACATACTACTCGAATAGTTTCCTATTCATTCGAAGATGTTAGGTATTCTTCGAATAGCCTCAAATCCAGTTTGTATCCTTTCTTGAAAGTCGTGTACATTAATAATTTCTATCGAATACACAATAGTTTTTAAATGACCCCTAAAAGTAAAAAATTTAATGGAAAATAGCCTAGTCGAACATTCCTTTTAAACATCCACAATTCAAAAGTTAATGTACGTATACAAGGTGTTCACGCTATTACTGGCCAGCATTTTTCTCGCAAATAATAAGTACTAGAAAAGAAAAAAAAATGAAAGAGGGAAAACTTTGTCTTTTATTTCCATTGCACTCGCAATGAAATCGTACAATATTCCCCTTACCGTCTGCCGAATAACTGTGTATCGCTAAATAATATTACTAAACAATTTACGAAGTATTATTGAAATTATCTCGTTTATTAAAATATAAATAATACTTCTACTGTTCGTCCGCGGGAAAAAAGAGGGGTAAAATGTTTGTACTGTCACTTTAACATATTGGTATGGAATATTCAAAATATTTCTTCCATTTCTGACTTTGTATGACCTTGAAGGTCATGAATGCGCCTTGACACACGCTTTCATACAACACAAAGAAATATATAACACTCCCTTTAAAAAATTGAATATCATCTTCATTTCTAGAAAAATTGAGCAAATACAAAAAGGTTACATACACCATTACATTGCTTGCAGAAAGCAGTATAACATTTTTCTCCTGTATTTTCTTTTTTAATATATATTTTTGCAAGAAAAATGGATACCCTGTACAGGACGTGTTCATATGACGTTTTTTATTTAAATCAGTGTTTAGATTTATGTCTTGAAGTGTTTACATGCATTTATGTAAATTCTTTTTTGACTAGAGTTTCATGAAAGAAAGGAAGTGAAGAATTGACGTGATTTTATTTTATCGTTGCATTATTATTTTAATTGACAAAGTACGATATTTAACTAGTAAATAAGTGAACAGATTGCCATAACTTTGTATAATGTAAAAAGGTATGGTAACTTGGTATCCAGTTGAGTAAGTGTAATTGGAACATCTGGTAGTAACTTCGTAAAGAAGGACATTAATTCACTAACGGATATCCAATAGCTTCCAAGTGCTCTTTGGAGATCGATCACCGCATTTCCACCTGGTTCCTTGAATCCACGCAGAATACGAATTCTCAATAATTCGGGTAGGTCCTCGGCATTACCCATTAAAGGAAGATCGTGGGTATTTTTCCAAATACCATTGCCATTTCGTCCGAATGGAAATAGCCAGTCATACGGAATGGAATAGGTACTACGTAGTAGGTCCCTTCTGTCGAAATTCGTTGGTTTCACTTCGTAATCCTAGTATTAGAAAAACAAGAGTAGGAGCAATTTGTTTCCCGTTGAAAATGAATAATTTGTGTTTTTCTCATCGTTGCATCCTTTTCAGACAAACGTGTTATTATTTTAAGTTTCTTATTATTGAAGAAATATCTGAAATTGCTATATTCCTAAGTTCTAATGAAAGACTATTTTTCGATTCATGACATTAGCATGTAGTTTTCGTATATTTCTCGATAGGGAAATTTGTTTTTATTATTTCATTTTAAGTATTAGTGGTAAATATTGAAGTTCAAAGATTTCATCTCGTTCGTTCTCAATAACCGAAGATATGCCATAAAGCCAAAGTTTCCTAAGGGTAAATTTGAGTTCAGTGTCTGACGATACACAGAACCAAAGAATTAGAGCCCGATAGCAATTCCGTTTCGTTGCCAAACTTCTGAACATCCCGCGACAGACTAGATATTAACCAACCCTTGAATGGGTGCACTGAAAGGATGCTCACGATATCTATTATACACATCGACTGGTAATTACAATATTTTGGCAGCAGCCAATCGCAGCGATTTTTAATTGCCACCGATATCTATACTTGAGAAGCATTCGTTGAAGGTAGGTTCTTAAAGAACGGTCGAGAAATCACATTTGCTTCAATTATAATAAATAATTATATTGTGACAAAGAAATGTGGATAACGAGGAATACACTCTCGTTCATAAGTTATAGGACACCTAATTAATATGAAGCAAACCTTAACAGTCATTACAAAATGATTTAAATCTTGAAAAATTTGATTCAGTTTGGAATAAAAGTATTTATTTCCTTTTAAAATGCTGTTAAAAAGATAAGATGCTAATAATGTGTCATTGATTATGCCATACCAAATAGTGTCAGGAGATTGAGTTTGAAAATGAGTTTTATCTTAGGGCGTTGAACTTATCTCGACAGTATGGTGATTATTCAAAAATTATTGAAAATCTAGAAAAATCTATCTTCGCATTCCATCGAAGTCATCGCATTCCACGTAAAAAATAATTAAATTTAAGTTTGCAAGAAAAGTGTTGAAAATTAATAACACGAACACCCTTTGTTATAGATGTTATATCATGCAGTATTCTTTCTACAAATATAATAAGTGTCCCAAAACTTCTAAACATGGGATACAAACATTTTCTTCTTTCACTTATTTGCAGATATTCTCATTAGAAAGATGTGTACCATTCCAAAGATCTCGTACTTTGATATAGCTTAAGATTGATACAGCGATCCGGATAGCATTTACGAAAATAATATAAACGTGACTTGAATGTTCAACGTTTAAAAATGTAAAAAAAGAGAACAATAGAAAGACCTAAACGATCCTCAATTATCTCTTTTGAGATAAATATTGTCCCGAAGAAACGAAAGCCAGGAACAAACCCTTTCAAACCCCCTATTTTATCCCGCCGTCTTATTCCTTGTTCGAGTTCATTTCCAGAATTAAAGAAAACATTTTCCCACACAATTTCTCTCGCATTCACTTGATTTTCTCTGTGGCTAAATTCAACGAATGCTTCGTTAAAATAACCAGTCCTAAAAATGTGAAGAATTGATAAATATAACGACGGCGAGGTAAGGTTTTCTCCAATTATCTAACCGGAAATGATAGCGCTCTCTTTGTAAGTGACACCGTTCCCACGTGCTGATATGTAATCAAACGATGAAGCTGCGGTCGATGCGTGCCTGGATATAGAATCATACTCGTTTTGTCATCGTACAATGCCATCAACTCTTCCTGGTTCCTCTCGAACCGATGAATGTACTCGTAAGCTGTAAGATCTCGATTCATCGAGAATATTCTGTAGTTTAAATTGTTGGCTTCGAAACGAAGTCGTTCGTGATCACATATATCTTCGAAGATTTCTTTTTCTGTATCTGATTCTCTGTATTGTTCCACTTCCTTCCTCGGTTGGGCACTGTCCATATTTGAATTTTGTCTCTGACGTTTATTCGTCTGTGTTCTGGGACAATAATAAGTAGATCCGTCACCATTTACTTTGAATACGTTTCCATATACATCTGTGGTGATGAATATGACAGGTGATGTTTTCAAGGGAAGGAAGTTATAGACGGATGTTGACTGACTATCGCAAGTGGAGCAAGCGTTGCCTTTCAATGATAGAGTGTCTTCATCGATCTAATGTAGGAAGATATTTCTTTTATAAAGATTACTGTTTATTTGATATACAGTACATCTATGCCTCAATTTACACAGGAAATCGGTCCTTCAGGATACTGTATAAACCGGTATCGTGGCTTTCTGTGTAAAATGCCGTGTAAATCAAAAAAAAAAAAAAAAAGTAAAATGTGCATAATTTAGTTAGTTATTTAATTAAATTAACTTATTTCAACGTAAAATAAAAATAAAGTTAAATACTAAATCAGCTTCTTCCTTCTTTTGTATTAATAAAGTTTTTCGTTTCAAAGATTACTTGCGTGGTATTTCTATCACGGTTTTTCCGCAATCCATTTTCTCCAATATTGTGTACAAAAAAAAAAGGGGGAATTCTTCCTTTTAGGTTTTATACCAGTGTTAATAAACGAACGATACTGAAAGAATGACTGTACAAATATGTGCGCAGCATAACTTTTTATTTTTAACAGCTTTCATTTTAGAAAATTCTTTATTTTAAAAACCGTGTAAAAAATGTACCGTGTAAATCTGAGGGTAGGTATACTGTGCAAATGTATAGTACCTTTAGTGTAATAATTTTGTGCTAATTTCAATAATATTCTGTTTTGTTGACCAGTAGTTATTGAGATGCAAGTGTGTGAAATGTCAAACAATCAGTTATAAATTTACAGTTACCGTAATCTTCCGTAGTGTTATATAACTATTTGTATTGTGAAATTATTTGCTACATAGGGTGATATATTGAAACTGATTTTTTGAAATCTAGAATATGAATAGTTAAGTAACTTTTGAATCTCCTAATATTTTATTCCTTGTTATAATTCTAACTTTGATACATTTACAAAAGTTTACTTTTATATTTCACTCTCAAAGATTGAACGGAAAAGGAAGTTTAAAACTTCGCTTCATATCTCTTTTACACAGTCGTAATAAATGAAAAATTGAAACATTCAAAGGTAATTTCATTCAACACAAGTTATTGAATTAATTTTTACAGAGAAGTTAACCACTGCTAAAGGAAGAATATTTAATTTTCAGAAAACGTTTGAAACTGTTCAGCAAACTAATAAACGAAATCCAATATTTAATTACGATTTTTTTCTTTTATTAATTATTTAATATTCTCAGCTCGTAAGATGATAAGATCTCGCCATTATTTTAGTCTCATAAATCCCAAAATGATCTCGTAAACCAGTAAGTACATTTTACGGATGTAAAAAGGAAGATCGGCAAACCTTTTATCCCTGAAATATTGTCTCTGTTCGTATTTCTCACGGCGGTGCCGTGGAGTTTAAGTGTGTTTCACTATCCGAAAGGCCAGGATTCCTGGGCATTAGATATCCGCTTTCGAACGAATCTCATCTCGCCAGTTTCGATTACCTTCAGATTAACTCCGTCCGCCATCGAAACTTCGTAATGACCTCTTCTCGATATGCTGACTCGAAGATCGTCGGGCATCGATAGAGTGCAGTTAACTGCTGACTGATCATAGGACACTGTGGCATAGTTCTTGTGCTCTGTGCGACACGTCAACAGGACAGAGAGAAAGCTGTCCGCGATCAATACCTCGGTTATTTTCTCTTCTTCCTCGACGTTTCGTTTCCACGACGTGAAAGCAGCATCCTCGACATCGCTAAGATTTGAAAACGAAGCGTAGCCCTCTTCATCTTCCTTTCCACCGTACGATGTAAAGTATAGCAGAATTTCCTCCTCAGTCCAGTCACACATCACTGGTTCCTTTTCTATCGTGTAGCCGGTCGTGATACGTGTACCATCTGAAACGTAACGGAGCTTTGAATTACAGGGGAGCGTGAACGGAATCCCTCTATAAAATTTGCGAAACCGTTGGACCATCATGTAATCGTTTCTATTCCTATCTCGAGGAATTTCAGTGTCAAAGGAAAAGTACCGTGACCATTGTCTCTTTTAAATTTGTTAATTTCAATTCAGTGGAATAGTTGCAATGATTCATATTAATATTCAGACACCCCTTGAAATAGAGTCATCTTTTAAAAATTAGACTAAACGTCGTGAGTTGTCCTTTTGAGAAGTTAGGAGGATTCGTTTACTAGATGATGTATACAAAAACTTTTGAAAAATTTCCAATTGGACGAAATTACAAGGAATTTTTTTATTTGAGTCTGTAATGAAAATCTAAAATCATATATTTTGTAAATTTATGGAAGTTATATACATGTTGAAAATTTCATTGAAATCGGTTGATACAGGAACAAGCGACAGGCATTGAAAGACGTAAGAATCCTTCGATTTATTGCACTATTGGGCCTAAAGTCGATCTTTAACTGTTTGTAGCTCATAGAAGCTTTAACTGAATCGATTTTACTTTCAGCATGTATAATTGACATAAATCTACAAAATCTATTTTTTAATTTTCATTACAGATTTAAATAACAAAGCTGTATTATACTTTTGTAATTTCGATCAATTGTAACATTTTCAAAATTTTTGGTACACATCAAGTACAATAATGCTTCTAACTTTTCAAAGAAATTCACGTATTTTGATCCAATTTTAAAAGAGTTATTTTGTTTTAAATGGTTTTTATTTAAAAGAGAATAACATTAAAACATGAAGTGGCCAACGAATAGTCCTGATTTAAGCTTAACAGAAAATTTATGGGGAACGTGGAAAAAATTGATACATAGGAAAAACTCTACAAACAAAACTGAATTCCGCGAAGCTATAAAACCATCGTGGAATGAAATTACTACAGCAGAATGCGAAAATTTAATGGAACGTATGCCGTGGCGCATACGAGCTGTTGTACGTGTACGTGGAAATGTGACTAAATATTAGGTAATATGAATTTTAAGTAAATTATTGTTCATTTCTTCATTAGATTAATTGTAAACTTATATAGTCGAATACTTTTTTCCAGAGTTTCCATTGGCCAAAAACTTATTTCCAAGCATCATTTTATTTGTTCATTATTTGAGTGTAAAATAAACAAATATTGTAATTATTTTCTTTATTCTTACATTATATTAAACCAATTTAACGAAAACATGCGGTTTTTTATATACTTTTATATACCTTTTTTATATACTTGCTCTATGACACATAAAAGAATTTGGTATTTCCTATTAACTTCGTACTACATATTGCGTTCGATCAAAAACTTATTGCCAGGGGTAGTATAATATTCTCGATTGCATAGATTCCTGTTTTCGCTACACTCAAAGGATAATTTTAATTGAAATGTGTACTTATTTATCAATTGTTATTAAGCATCAATATATGAAGGGAGCTAAGAGAAAACATTTCCTTTTAATTCTATTTGAGTGAAGAACATGATAAATGTTTCTTCTTAAGTTTGTAAGATTCTTTCTCTTTTTTTCGTTCCTCCATTTATAGCGAATGTACATTACAAGCGACAAAATAACAGCTTCTCGGGAATTTACCCGAGCTAGTTCGAGAAGTAATGAATTTGAAAGCACTTAAGGCTGTTGCAGTTCTATTAAAATCGACATTATTGAAAATGGAGGAACTTTTCTAACCGAGAATTTCATTCACCACAGAAGTATGTTAGGTGATGTAAAACTGTTCGACTTCAATGTGTTGATAATGAACCTTAAAGAATGTTGTAGCTACGATACTAAAAATAAAAATTACATCATCTTTGGAAGTAATATTATAAATAAACAAATCTCTTTACAAACTTATATGGGGCATTTCAATAAGAGCAATAGAACTTTGAATTTAAATCAAACGAAAAATACGGAACATAATTTAGAACTTGCTACTTTATTTTAAAGTACACTCCATGACATTATATATACATAAAATACAGTATCATGTAAATGACCACCACAATTGCGTTTGAAGGAATGAATACGATAAACCCAATTTTTGACGACTCTGTCATATAAATCAAGTCAAATCTCACCGATAATACACAAATAATGTTTGCTCTAAGATCATCAACAGTTTGTGGACTGTTGGAATAAACATGACCTCACAAGAAAAGGTCTAATGGTGTCAAGTTGCAAGATCTTGGCGGCTTTGACAACTGAATTTCTCAATATAATCCAATCGTTGAACTTCAATCTCAATAAAGCAATAGTTGCAGCAAAAGTGTGTGGCATGTGGCACCATCTTGTTGAAACCATATTTTAGACAAATCAAATCTATCGAATTCACGCCAAACAGAACATGAAATCATCGGACGGTAATGTTTAATAGCAAGATTTCTCCCAACGGCAACTTAATGACGTAAGAAAGGTGGTTCAAAAAAGGTAGCGTCGATTCATTGTGATACTATTGTTTTGTTTCTTACTACTACTACGCTGGACTGGTTACACTATTTTCTCTTAATCATGTTTGAATCTACTATGCCTCTTGTTGAAGTGGTCTAGTATATGTTCTTTTGGTGAGAATTCGATATACAATGTCTCTTGATGAGAACTCAAAATGAAATATCTCTTGGTGAGACTTCCACTGACTAATGTTGTAAGCTTTCATAGTCCATCTCCACTAAAGCCGCGTTCTTTGCCGAATCACCCCAATTGATGATTTTCAGTACGATTTTCCACCAATCAGTTTTTCTCCGATGCATTGACACCTTCTTTTTATTACGCCCTAAACGTGCTATTTTAGGAAAGGGATGCACAATGACCGAAGAAGTATTTGGCGAAAGAATAATTGGGAATCCTGTTGAATCTCCGCGTGGTCTGGACTTTTTCGCGTAAAATGGACTACCGGCCACGAAAATATCGAGGTCCACTTGTCCTTTGAACTCTTGAAGACTCCAGGATTTAAGGCATCTCGAGTCCTAGTGACAGAGTGTGGCAGGCAACGCGGGAAAAGCACACTACTATCTGTTGGAAACAAAATAGTTGTTTGCGACGTTATCACTTTTGAAGCCATAAATCTGGCTACAGGACTCCCTTAATATATCCTATTTACAATATTAAACAGGTAACTCTTACTGGTTAACGTATTCATTTTCAAAAAAATAAGGGTCAATGACTCCACCAGTAGAAAAGCCACACGAAATAATAACTTTCTTTGGGTACAATGATCGTTCAATTGATCGAGGATTAGCATCTCCTCAAATTCGGCAAATGTGTTTATTGACAAAGCCATCCATTAGAAAGTGAGCTTCTTCACTGAAGATGATTTTTGTGGAGAAATCAGGGTTAGTTTTCAGTTGTTCTAGAACCCAATCAGTATACTAACGACGCATACGATGATCAACAGGTTTCAATTCTTGGGTTAACTGAATTTTGTAAGAATAAAGACCTAAGTCTCTATTGTTGAGAAAATCGTGAAATCGGTAAATTTGGATTTTCAGTAACATTTTCCCTTAAAGCTACAATATTCTTTTCACTTCTTGCATTACGTTGATGTGTCGGAACGTGTTGATCAACAACTGAGCCAATGGTTTCGAATTTCTATACCAGACAACAAATTGTGAGTTCTGTTGGTCGATCATATTGACCATAAATTGAACAAAGTGTCCAAAATATCTGTCGAAGTGAACAAGAATTTTCATAATCAATTTTAATAATTTCAACGTATTAAATAATTGAGTATCTATCCACACTGATATGCCAAGCGCTATTGCGTACAAATATAGTATGACTCTAATAATTAAATAACAAACACTGCGGTTGTGACAATTGAAACATCTATCGCTCTTATTGGAAGACCCTTCTTTTTTCTTATCACGTACTATTAAGGAATTTGATGAAAAGGTGCATACTTTCTCGTGAAGAAATAGTTCCTACATCATAATGAAGAAAATAGGGGAAAAAGAAGTGACGGTAACTTATGACTGTTTTTCCGGACTATATATCTAAGCATCAGTTAAGGTTTTAGTACCATTTTACATATGAAACGCTTATATATTAATTACAATTGTCAACCCCCAATCTTCTAAATTAAAAGGAAAGTTAAAATTAAAATTAAAGTTTGTTACTAACCTGTGTCATGGGTCTAATTCGTTGTTATTAGGCAAAGGGTTAGAGAGCAATGATTTTTATTTCAATCTGTTTTCTTAATGGAAGTAGAAGAAATTTTAGAAAGGAAGACTCATTTTAAAGAAATATATACAATCTGGAAGCTGTAATTTTCGCGTGTGAGTTCTTCAAACCTTTGTGGGTACTGCGTTCAACGAGCAAACGAAATACAGCTGAGATGAGGAAAGTTCAGATGAAAGTTTATGAACTTCGCTTTCGCATACGTTACGCGAAAACGCTTTATGCAACGTGTAGTCGCGAATCGTTGCATGATTTTCCATTGTTGCATAAGATAAATGTTTATCTAGTGTGAAGTATGATAATGATAAAAGTCGCGATCGGAATGTTTAACGAAATTGCAGAAATACGACTGAATTGTTATTACAGAAGCTCTGTTTGCTGATTATTAAATACTGACGTTTTCATTCATGTTCCTTATCTAGATTTGAAAATGTTATCGAATGAAATGCAGTAGCGTGCAGAAATTGGAATTTATTCCGTAAAATGGCAGACACGCTGAAACCTACCTGGGTATCTGACAATCAATTCTCCATTGGACTTAAGCAACATGTTGGTGCCGTCAGCGCGACGTGTGAATTTCTCGTCAACCTCGTAGTCTGACGCCATTCTCACGAGTAATCGATGCTGTTCACTTACGACCAAGTCGTCGAGCACCTCGTAACGTCCACCATCGTGATTCAGGACCGTGTACCGTGACACTTTGACCGTATTGTCCGCCATTGACAAGACGCTGTCATGTTTCTGGAAACAAGTCATGTTCAGATCAATCAGAACGAACGGTTTCTTAATTGTTTTATTGTTGCACGATTCACAGTACCGTGAAAGATTTCTTAATAACTACAACATCGTTTTAATCTCAGAACACTATTTTTAACGAGTAACAATATTTCTCCATTAATATTCTTCTTGTAGTTTGCTTTACTACAGTGATTCTCATTAATATTCAGACACTTTTTAAAACAGAATAATTTTTTTAAAATTGGACCAAACGAATTGAGTGTTTCTTTTTTGTGAGAAGTTAGAAGGTTTAGTTTATTAAGTGATCAACAAACGCATTTTTGAAAAAATTATAATTAATCGGAATTACGAAGAAAATAGTAACTAATATAGTCATTTGTTACTGCATCAATTAATTTCGATGATATTTTTAACATGTATATAACTAACATGAATGTTTAAGACCTAATTTTTTAAATTTTTACTACAGGCCCAGTCAAAAAAGTTGTAAAAAGCAATTTTCACTATTTTTTCTTGCGATTTTTTTGAAAACATTTTATACGTATCATCTAGTAAACTAATCTTTCTAACGCCTAAAAAAAGAGACTCACCTTGTTTGGTCTAATTTTTGAAAAGGTTATTCAGTTTTGAAGGGTATCTGAGTATTAATAAAAGTCACTATACGTTCATTTGTTTCAGTTTCATGCAATTTTTTAAAAGTAATTTTAAGTAATTGTTTAGAAGATTCTTGGAATGCCACTGTATATCGTTTATACATTGTAATTAGAAAAGTTCATTGGAACAGTCATGTACGATAATAATATGAACAATTTTTGAATACCTATGGAAAAAATTTTTGTATAATAGATTAAGTTTGAAAGTTCCATTCCTACTTTTTGTGGGAAGAACTTTTGAAACAAAATATTTGACATGCTTCATCTTTTCAAGTTATATTTAATTGAATTAAACGACCCTTTCATATAACAAAGTATCGATGTACTAAGCAACTTCCAAGACCTGAATTCTTGTCTTATTAGATCAGATTGTTCTGGTGCTTAGGTTAAAACGAAATTTAACGGGCACTTGATTCACCATCGTTGAATTTTGCTGTACAAATGCAGGATTTTTCTCAGCTGCTTCAAGCAATTGAGTCTTCAAGGGACTTGTCGGTTTCTTTCTAGCTTTAGGTGCAAACTTCGTCTCTTTGTTTGGTTTATCACCTTTAAGAAACGGAAGATACATAGAGTGTTACCTTTAACGCGACGCATGATTTTTCACCCACTTGCAGCTATCTGACAAAAAAAAAAAAAAATTTTGAACAAGAGTTCCAAAAGGTATGGAGTGTACAATAGATAACAGTAAAAAAAGTAGTGGAAATGTGAAATATTTAATATTTTCTTAATATATTTGTACAAAGTGCAGATTTAGTGCATTCACAATTATATTTTTAATATGATACTTTATTATTAGCAACTATTTTCGTATATAATGTTCTAACTTTTAATAATGAGCATTATATTTGTTCTTTAAATTAAAATATTACCTACCATTGTACCAAAATATTTTCTGCTTTGACGATATACATATATCATTTTGCAATAGTTACCTAAAGAATTGATGCGTACATCTTTTGAAGATCTGCTCTCATTGTTATTGTATGCGTTTTGCTTGTTTTCGAATTTCTCAAATGCCGTACATGTTACAATTGCTCCATTTGGACGAAGAACAATTACTGTACCGTTATCTAGGTATTTTAAAACTGTCCCATTTCTCAGAAATTTTCTGCAAATTTCACGATTTTCCTTCTTCTCACTGCGTTCGTTTAGTACGTAGGATTGCTGAATGTAATACGGATTTTGCGGTCCATCGCCAATGATAGGTTTAATCAGTAATCCTGTCGGCCACGAAGCTCTAATGTCGACGTTCATGTCTTGCCAGTTATGTCCGAAGGAATTGTTTGATACACCTAAAAAGCGTCAAAGCGTGAAGAAAATGATGTATGTTGAACAATTTTGACTAGCTACGTGTCTTTATACACAACTTTGAATATTTTCAAATTAGATTTCCGTTGTTATACAATGATAAATTAATTTTACGTATACATATAAATAATCGTACGATATAAGATAAAGAATTTCATGGAAGCACATGATCAAATCTCGCTTGCGTCATGACTTCGAAGTTTTTTATGTACAAGTATATTAAACTTGTTACTTGAAATTCAATTGAAACATCACTTCCATGACATTTTCATCAACTTGACGTATAATATATATTTGCTTCGTGTACGTCACGTGAAAAGACCTAACAAAATATGTATTTACGATATGATGTCTGATAATTTTCTTAAGTATGAACTCTCTATCTTGATTTTCAAACAATTATAAAACTTTACTTTCTAGTAAGGAATCTACTTCACAATTTTTACTGAATTTGTTTCGAATAAAGACTGAATCTTTTGAAATTTTACATTATTGCAAAGTTACATTACTTAGACGTACTTAATAATACTTCTATAAATGTTTTTAATATGCTAAAATCTATAATATATTCTACGGTGCTGTAGAAAGAAAGAGAAAAATGTTGAACATTTAAGAAATACTTAGAAGACTTACTTTGTAACGCGGACAGTTTCTGAAAAGCAAGAATAATCCCTGTTTTACTCGTCAGATGAAATATCTCGTTCGTTTCAGGATTGTTGATTCTATGAAACAATCGTAAGCTATATCCACGTAGAGTAACCGTGATGCGTAAATACTTGTTCTTATAAAGCCAATCATCCGTTTCTATCTCAATTAGAGTACCATCAACAGAATAGAATGTCTTCTTCATATTTGTTATTTGCACGCGTAATTGTCCAAGTTCATAGCCTATGAAATCATAAACAACCTCCTTTTTGCTATCACTATGAATGGATAAGGTTTTTTTCTCATCTTCGGTTGATTTCTTCGAGACAGTTTGCGGACTAGTTGATCTGTCGCTTTTCTTCTTTTTCTTGGAGCCCTTCTCTTTCTTCTCCTCTTCTTTTCCTTTTTTTTTACTCTGTATTGTCTCTTGAATGGAAAGATCAGATGGTACATCTGTGAATGAAGAAGGTAAGTATTATTGATTTTGTCTTTTTTTAGATATCTTTATTCTATCCTGTTCTATTACTGATATCAGCGACATTCGCATAGTGTTACTGCAAAGATAGAAATAAATATCCTTATAAACAATACATAGAGTTATATGTACACATTGTTCATAATGTACAGCAATGTTTGAAGGAAATGAGTGCTGTCAGAAACTCGTTATCTTTGTATTATATTAATGTTTTAGGGTCATCCTTTGTGCGTTAACCCTCTACGAGACGATTTTTCTGTGTTTAGGAAAAGAATAATTACAGTTAATTACAATTTTACATCTTGAAAAATGTTGATAAAAGAGGATTAATATGAAGAAATTGACTAGTAATAATGTAATAACACAACGATAATATGGTATAGCAGCAAAGAAATATGATGCATAAGATGTAGATAAATGGATATGTAACTTTGGAGTCAGATGGTGCCACAAAGAGTTACAAAAACGTTTAAGATAAATCACGGAAAAGAGTTCTTATCATTAATAAACAAATTCTGAATTTAATTTGCCATCTTAAGATGACGAGTTAACTCGTCACTGGTTCAACTTAATTTAACTTAAAATGCAATAATTTATTTATTGAGGGATTACTCATTTGTAATTATAGATTTATGCTAGTATCAAATATAAAATACATCACATTTAAATTTGCGAAAACCAAAATAATTACTTACAATTTTTACTGATTTTTAACTATAAACTGAAGATTTAATCACTCTTTCCTTTTTGACAAATGAATATCCAGTTAACAGGTTAAAGAAAGAAACATTTACAATTTTAAATCCAGTGTAATAACAGAAAAATAACTTTTTATAAATAACGTGCAGTCATATATTAAATATAAAATAAATCATTATAAATTTTAAAGAATATAAGAATACTTGCTCATGTGACATTCAAATACTAAGAATAATCACACACTCTAAAAGAAATTATTAAAAAATTCCAAATTCTGTTGAATAAAACAAAACAAAGACAGTATTCGTACAATTAATCGTCCTAGATATAAAAATTCAAATAATTACGACACGTCAAAATCTTTATTTTACTCGTGCCTTGATAACCATTAAATTTTTAAAACATATTTTTACATTTCTTATACGATACAATTCTTTGAATTTTCGCGTATACATAATATAGAAAAATAGGTATTTCATATAAAGATTATTAAAACTCAGCACAGAAAATATGTAGCTAAACGATGGAGTTCCTTCTTACCTGTTTCCAAACTACTTTTTTGCTGATCAAACTCCTTGCTTTTTTCTAGATCTTGGGCTTTCAGAGACCCGGCTAGAATGAAGTCCTCGTCGCGGAACAACATTGTCTCGTCGTATATCTCGGTGCTCTTTCTCATCAATCTTTCCATCGACTCAGCCATCTGCAATCTGTACATTTCTTCCTCCTGTCGTAGCCAATCCTCTTCTTCGGGCACCACGTATTTGCAGAAATCACGGAGACGAACTGGCGTCCGAATGCTAGACATTCTTTCTTCTTTGCGCACTCCATTGATTCTCCACTTGTTACCGAAGTAAAGTAACAGAGAATCCGTTGGTTCGAAGTATCGATACTCCATGTGATCGAACGAATGGAGACACTTGTGAAGGAGCTGCAGGAAAATTGTCTTGGATAATAACTCGACATCGTTGAAATCCTCGAGTTGCAGTCTGTCTGTCATTCGGATTTTGAAGACGTTCTCTTCTAAGTAACCGGGGAGTAATAATTCACGAGGATCTATCAGATCGAACAGACAAGAGCATTCGATGATTTCTGGGAATATTTTTCCGTAATCGATGTTACCATCGCTGAGAAAATTCACTTCTGGCATAGATTTTGATGTTAGACTTGGAAGTGATTTGTAACGTTTCATTGGAAATGTTGTTGAATTTTGTCTGTACAACACGTCTTCCATTTCCTTATCTGTTGTCATATCTAAAGTTTCAGTTTTACCGAATATCATTTTATCGAATATCAAAACGTGCAAATAATGTCTCATTTCTTCGTTGCTTGGTTTAACGTCAAAGTAACGACGAATCTTATCGATGTGACGAGAGTACTTGCTCAGCTTTTTATCAGAGATTTCGTGCTGTTCAAGTAGACGCGTGATATTCGGATGTCGGAAAATAGGTAGAATGTTGTCGATCAAATCTGTCGCTTTTGGGATTGAACGAGCAATTGCAGAATCATTGAGAAGATGAATTACTTCGTTCATGCTATCTCCATGAAGAATTAATTCAATGTCAGAAACGTTTTGTTCACTGTTATCGATGCTGGATTCTTCACCATCGAGATCTAACTCGAAGTTAAGGGCTTTTAGTTTTTGCTCGAAGGTTTCACTAGGAGATTGATTACTAGCTTCAGCCTCCGATTCCGTATCCAAACTGCTCTACGAAAAGTTGTAACGAATTATTTTCGAATCCCATTGTCTGCTACAGTTGGATTTTTTTAATTTACTCTATAAATTATATTACTTAACATACGAATCGTTTCCTTATGAAATATTGAATTATTAATTACTGAAGCTAAATTTTGTCGTCACTTTTTAAGATTGAAGTATAATCTGTATGTCAGACCATGCTTGTATTAAAAAAAAAAAGATTATATAAGAAATCTTGTTACAGAATTATTGTTATTGAGTCGAAACGTCAATTGTTTTACATGAATTATTTAACAATATTGTTAATTTCTGGAAAATCTCGAAATATACCATATAAGTTAGTAAATATATTATTTGCTACCACGAAAGTTCTTATTAACGTTAAGTTCACAATTAAACATAAGCCCAAAAGTTTAACAACAAAATCTGAGTGAATCTAATCTGTTCAAAGTCCCGATTGATTCCTTCCGTTTAAAGACAAATTTGCTGTAGGTTCGAATGAATACTGATCGACGTCCTGTTGAACTCTAATATCCAAAACATTTATTATTTCCGAAAAGTTCCTTTGGAAGTTTTTCCAAAGGAAATTTTTCCTCCAAGTTATTATTTGGAGGAAAATGTAGAAAAATGGGACCCAGAACTTTCCTTAAATACAAATTGAGGTGGTTTTCCAATGGTATAGGTCACGCAATCCGCCTGATAAACAAGACCTTGCATAAAATTCCTTTGTTTGGAAAACTGACCCATCGGTTCTAGAATTTTCTTTTTAACGCATACAAGCTTACGATAAGTCAATTGCCGTTGTGATAATCAGCCTAAACTTTAGGCTTAGTCACCCTTTGTTTTTCATTACTTTCTACGTCTTGCTCATCAGAATATTCATTCCTTGTTTCCTGTAACTTTCCCGCGCATTGCTCACCTGAATAAATCAACTTAAACTTTAGTCACTAACCCCTCGAATTTTAGATTTGTAATATAAAACAAATATTAATATATATATATATATCGAAAGATCCATATCGAAAGAAAGTTGCTGTTAAATGTTCTCTAGAAAATATACAATTCATGACAAATTTACTTTCTCAAAAACAGCACTATCCTGTGTCGTCTGCAGTGTAAGCTTAAACACGTGATTCTAACAAATATATATTTTCATGTACATTCTAATTGTTGAAAAATATTACTTTTTCCATTGGCCTCGCGTCGCCTTTCTCATCAATAGAATTTTCCATTATACTTCTTCTGCAGTTCGCCTCAACTTGTAACAGTATTGCAAACAATATCAGTGACACTAAAGCACACTCCGGAGGAACCATGTCCAAAAAGTACTTATAAATTTCCGTATTTGATTTTTCAATGTTTTCTTCAATTATTCCGCTCTCTAGTTTCATACTTTTCAAGTAGCTACCGTGCTGTCGAACGAGATCATAAAAATCGTATAAAATATACGCCAGCCTGTCGTACATATCTTTCTTCAGCATTTCGTATTCTTCGTCGGAAGAATTCTCTGGTAGTTGAGGTGGACAGAATACAAGAAACGCAACGTCAGAGTATTCTGGATGAGCTTCTGGATCCATTAATTGTTCCTTCACTTTCGTCCAAAAATGGAACAGTTTAACTTTACTGACATTATATTGTTCCATAAACTGTAATTTCTTCATGTTCGTACGCTCCTCGTTGTACAATACGGAACGATCCAACTGTTCCATCGGTCTTTTAATTTGCAACATGCATCTTAATGGTATACCAACATTAACCAAGTGTTCTGGTAAATTTGGATCGTGGAAACCGGTGAGAATTATGTAAAGATTCGGCCCATCTACAGGTGCATCGTCCACGTAAACAGCATTCCGCCATTCCTCACCGCGTTTTCGTAGTTTCGTATTCGCTTTGCTATCGAATTTCTCCGCGTCGAACTTCTTCCCTCCTGGCTGGCCTGTAAAAAAGACTGTGATCGAAAGTGGGCCGATTTAATTAACTGTTTGCTTCACCTTTCTTTTATATGTACTCTTGGTAGAGTAGAGAAGCAAGCCATGTTGCTTCTTCTTACTTGTGTTTTTAGTGAAGAAAGTGAATGCAATGTAAGTTGTAAAGCAGTAATCAAATTAGATATTTGAAAGATGAAGTATTTTGATAAACGACGTTTATCAGTCTCATATTAAAATATGAGATACTCATATACTCATATTAAAATATTAAAACTCTCATATTAAAATATGAGATACTCAGATTTATTATATAGAGGATAATGTAGAAATATGAAACACCAAGGTTTTGATCTGTATACAGTACTGTTATTTTTGACGGCGATTTGAAATTAAGTACCATTAAGATTATAACGCCTTCTCATAACAGTCATTCTCGTTCGTTATCGCACTTTTGGTTAATAGACATTTTTCGTTTCGGTCGCAACGAAAAGCTTACGCATGTGCATATTGAAGTAAACTAATTTAGTTAGGTTTATTTTGTGATTATCAAGGAAACAAAGAAAATAAGTTATTTTATAATAATTGTAGTTCGAGAATATTAATGAAGATTTTATGTATATTGTGGTTATGGTCATAGTATAATGACCGAAAGTAAAATGGCGAGTTGGTAGCAATATGAGACACTTGATGACACTTGCAATGGTTAATAAAGCAAGGCGATATCATTCAAAATCAAACGATGTAATGTACATACGTTATGACTTGAAATTTTCCAAAGACTTTAAAGGTGAACTATGGATCTAACACTTGTCGTGCCAATTATGAGCTCAATATGATTGTGCAGTTTCAAAGAGCGCAAATTACTTACGCGATTATCGTAAGACTAAATAAATTGCGATTTTGTTACTGTATTTGACACTTATACATGTTATTAGAACTTCTTTGTTAATCCTTCAACGCAGTTTCATAATTTATTTCATTCAAAAATAACACTGTCTCATATTACTATCTGAATTTCTACTCGTCTGAATTTACCTTAACCTATTAGAAAAAGTAAAAGAATTAACAGTTCTATAGATTCACAATATTTTGGTTTAAGCGACACGTTTCACATTAAATATTACTTAAAGTTGTTCGTTTGCTTTTCTTTTCATTTAAAACTGTTCTGAGATCCTACGTAAGAAACAAAATTGTACATTACGTATTCGTACCCTCTTCTTTTTTATATTTGAAAACTTCATATTTTCCTATTAAAGTCTACTATTATTACCATAATTAATATTCAATCAATTGTTCCTAATTACTTTTCCATAAACATTAACATCATTCTCTACAGGTTTCTGTAATCGACAAAATTGATACAATCTCCGATTCGCATACCCCAATCAGCAACTGTCTGCATAATCCAATACTCTTCGTTTATTTCACGGTCCAGATCAGCCAGCCTTTTGACTACGCCGATGCTCTCTTCTCGGGCTCGATATATTAAGTACTTGATAATCCGTGCCATTAGCCAGGTTGGCAGCGCGTCGTTGTCCTTGTTCAAAAGCTTGCTCGCGTAATGACAAACACCCTGAATCGTCGGACATTTATCTAGACTCTGCTTCGACAACGCTTTCACGATGGCCAGCGTTTTCTGACAGCTGAGAGAGTAAATGGCCTTCCGCCTACCCTCTTCAGCAGCCGCGTTGAAAACCGACACGCACCTCGAGTGCTCGGTAATCGTCTCAACCATCATGGTTACGATGCACCACCACTCGTCGTCGTTGATCAAAATCGCCTCCAAAGGTTCACGCCAGGCATTCTCGTCCGGTTGTTTCCTCGTTTTGGCGTCCGTAGTCTCAGACTTTGACGTTCTCTTTTTCTTCTGCATCGTCGGTGAGGTTTTTGAGGTAACCTTTAAAATGATCGAATGCTGTCAAATCTTTTGTAAATTTTTGCTAACCTTTAAAATGACTGTTGTCAATTTATGTCTGACTGAGCGATGGTTAAATAAGTGACAGTATAAAGCTCGATGATGATCTATCGAAACGATAGAAACGATTGACATTGTATACAGGGTGCGTTTAAAATTTTGATATAACATGGTCGGAAAATTGAAATTGTATCTTGAATGTTTGCTTTGAGAGTTTCAATTATCAAAATGCTATTGAAGCACGTATTTTGCTTCATTTCTAACATTAAAATTGTATGAAAAATCTTTAAGTCGTTGTTATGTAAATATGTAAAAAATATAGTGGCATATAGAGGAATTTATTTTAATGCATGATAACAAGTGTTTAGCTAATTGCAAGTTGATTGTTATACTAATTGTAAGTAGCAGAATAATTATAGTAAGGAATAAGATATCGGTAAATAAAACAATTACACTTACAGTAAATAACATTTCTAGCTTTCGATTTATTAATTAAATAATAAACAGATGGGAAAATTGCTAACAATTAATAGAACAAAGAAGCAATGATAAACATTGGAAAATAATTTTATTTTGTTATCTTGTACAGTGTAAAAGCTGCTGATATATAAAAATATCAGAATAAAATTTTCACTGTAACATAAGACACACAGGGATACGTAAAAATATAAAAATACTATACGATACATCTGGCTGCATTTAAGAAGGTATTTCTAAAGAATACCGATTGTTACTCATTTCTAAACTTTCACGTTACAAGTTCATATTCTCCAGCCGCTTCAAAATTGACTCGAATTTCCAGCTAGAAGACAGAACGATTAAAATCTGACATCTTAAATCGTAATTGATATCCCGGCTGACAAACGTGACGTTCCTTAATTAACAAAGTTAACGACACGGAACGGTGTACACCTAACGCGCGTTTAACGAGGTGAATCCCAAATTGGTGGAGCGAGTCGAAAATGCGAGGGGCCCATCATTCGGTTGTTAATCTTTGGACGTAGAATATCGAGCGACGCTAAGACACTAATTGTTAGTCACGATTCTAATAAGTTCCCTGCTCTGGAAACGGTGGTACCCAGCGGCGTCACACTTGTATAACTCATTACGTTTGATATCTATCGCAAACGGTGGCTATCAAGCTGCGCGCAAATTACGACGCCAGGTTGCGACTAGGTCAAGACTCGCGAGCCTGCGATAAAATACTGCGTTCATTAATTAATTCGCCGGTGAAATATTGTGGCTATACGTCACGTGGCAAGTTGGCTCGAATCTCGCGACAGTTTTGTTAATGGACAACGTTTCTTCGCGAGGCTGCCGTATTCGCGGATCCATTAAGCAGCGAGCACGAGCACGAACGCGTGGGAATTAAATGAAAAGAATACTACGGTTGCTTGTGGCCCTCTCTGGGAGTAGAACGAGTGATAGAGATAGTCGATGTACTCCTGTACCCCGTAACGATTATGAAAACGACGGGCGGATGTGAACGAACTGTGAACTCGTTGCGGGAAAGTAGAGAAGGAAGGGAAAAAAGAAGAGTTTGCGATGAAACTGGTGCTGATGCTGACGACTACGATGACAACGACGACGACGACGATGATTCTGTTGATGATGATGGTGATGATGATGACGACGACGAGGATGGTGATTAGGAAATTGAAGATCAGGAACTTTGTACAATTGCGCGGGTTTACGTTCGCATGCTTTTGAATTCACGCCATGAAATTTCGCGGCGAATCGTGCTTGTAAATGACGAGCTTTGTGCCCAGCTGTGTCACGTTTCAAATTTTTATCTCTGTTTTCAGTGGGAATTCAATTGGCTTTTGTGCACCGTTCAAAGCGACATTTGAATACGCGATGTTAAAGGGTTAGTGGTGTAGTTAGAGGTTGGATTTAATTAGTAAGATAATTTAGAGCAGTTTTACCCTTTTGAATTAGAGTTAATCATTTGTTCTTGATGGTTATTGATAATTTTTTAGGTTTGTTGGAATTCGTGTTGACATATTGTATGCCGACTAAATAATACCTTGAAGAACAATTTAATAAAATTACAGTTAATAGGAAAATGTATCTTTATTGTATAAATATGGAAAGTGTATCTCATTGAGTTATGTGCTGTTTGATGATTCTTTCTTAACTAACTATAGAATTTCTAAAATTTTAGATCTTCTTCTAGATGCATACCGATTGGCTAATCCAAAAAATTTCTTGGAACCAATCAGCGCGTATAATCAATGTTGCTAACGCTTTTTCAATGTGTCTTTTCTTCAAAAAAAGTTTACAGTAAAATTTATTAGAAAATTGAAGATTTTTCTGTTGGAATTTATTATTGCTATAGTTTCTTCCAGGTTTGATTCTTCGGTCATTGAACCTTTCTTTCGAAAATTTGTATTTATATGTCCTTATTCTATTGAAGGGGAAAGCTGCAAATTTTTAAAAATTTCAACAAAAGAATTCTAGCAGTTTTTATTAGGATGTAGTTTAACGCACACAAGCAATAAAACGAAAACTTTGAATTCAGAAATAGTCTTAAAAAATTGCTTATAAAGATCCGATATAATTGTTTATTATTCGCTCGTTGAGCATTTTGATTTGAAATTCGTGTAATAATGTATACATGTGCATAATTCGTGGATTATGTCTACATCCACGTAGAATCAAAATAGAATCCTTCTTGCAATCCATCTTAGGATATCGAACAAGGAGGTTGTTGCGTCGCGGACCAGGTAGCCACGCATTATACGTCCAAGGACGAGCAATTTTTACATTACTTTATATTATATTATTTAGAAGTAATCGTTAGTTTTCGAGGTATAACTGCCGTCTAACCCTCGTATTCAATTCATTTGTACATTTTAAGCCTTAGCGACAATAACTTTATGATACCACGGCAATCGTAGTTTTTCGCTTTGCCTTTTGTTTCATTTCCAGATAGAAGCTTCGTCCTTTTTTACCGGTATCTTTTTCGTGACCATACGGTTACCAGAGCCGAAGCGCTTCTTAAGGTTATTGTCTGCTACGTTCATTGTTCGAGATATTCGGAAATTCCGCGTGCGTCACTCAAGGGTACGCTCGGTACCTGAGAGTGACGAATGGTCTGGGGGGTGGCCATAGTCTAGTTTCCCCTCTTTTTATTTTAACCAATAGGTAGTGTCAGCCACCCTTCCCCACCATAATCGACAATTAGATTTCCACCTATCCGAATGTCTCACCCCCGCGATGCGTCTTTGCTCCGAGGCATCGCGGGATCCTCTCGAAAGGAGGTTATCATCAGTCACTAGCTAGATTTGAAAGGTGTCACTAGTTAGATTTGGAATCATTAACACGTAAACATAGTAAACAGTTTCATGGGAAACTTAGCATAGATAGCATAGTAAATCGAATAAAACATTTTATACAGTCCACTAACGAATTTTCGAACGCACAAAGATAAGTCGGCGTGCGAAGTACGAATTGCGCTATTCAGTAAAGGCAATAGACAAGACGTACACAACAGAGGTTCTTTATATTTTGTGCAAATCGTCAAATATCCAAGATTATTTGTTCGTTAAATGAAAGGTAATGCTGATGTAAAATATAATGTTGACAGTAAAACACAAAGTACAAGGCACTTATTTTTCTTCGGTAGAAGTTAGAATCATTTGAATTAAAATCAATTTCATTGCAGCACGATACAACACAATTAATATAATCTTAGTTTTTGTGACAGAATAATTGCGAAACTTTTACTCCTGTAAAATATTCCATTGTAATGAATACCAATAAAATTATCAGGAGTAGAATGCGGACATTTATGCATTTTTAAGAAATTTAAATGTGCTAAATTGCACAGAATGCACTTAATATGAAAGAATATACAAATTATAGTGCTTTCTATAATACCTAATATGTGAAATAATTTTCTGTCGAAATTCTCCTTTTTGTATTATTCTGAAAAATATGAATTCAAAACTTCGTAGTATATTTATAAGACTCTCTTCACCGAACTGTGGGAAATATCTAAAATGCACTGACGCTATTTTTAAATAAAATTTTTTTAGATAATACAAAGCTTAAAAGTAGAAATATTAAAAAGAAACGATTCATGCAGCAGAATCACGATTATAAAAGAACATTAATTGCGACTATTTCATTTCATGTCAGTGTAAACCACTTCTAATCCGGCAAAATTCCTGCTTGCGCAAACTTGTTGAAACTAGCTTTGTAAAATGCGAGGCACGACAGCGATTTGAGGTGCGCGAAACCCGCCAGCGGCCAAGGCGCGTTAAGGAAAACTTACAAAAGCTGTGTAACACGGGAACGTGAAACAGGCTGCATAAACTGGGATAAAAAGTTCACAGGAGATAGATAGAGAGAGAGAGAGAGAGAGAGGGAGGGGGGAGCGACAGAGAGACATAGGGGTGGAGAGAGAGGGAGAGTTTTTAGGATATTTTCGTTGCATGTGAATCGCCAGAGGAATAAGGTGAACGCCTCGAACAGGATCAATTACTAAGCGAGAGTTTTCAGAAGTTGAAATGAAGAGGACTAGAATTTTTCCAAAGAATTTTTGCTTTGAATGGCTTCTTGTTTGATGAAAAGAAATTATACCTCTTGAATTAAGCTGCTTTATAAAGTTCTATCTCGTTGTTCAACCAGCCTTTCTTTTCCATGGAAAAGTTTGCTTCGTGATTTCCCTGAAAATTGGTTTCTTGATGAGTACTCGGTTTGTAACTCAATTATCGAGTTTAAGAGGCTATGTACTCTTAAGTGGGGTCAAGAGATTGATACTCTGGATGTATAGAATATTGTTACAAATTTTCACGTTACGATTACTCAAAAATAATGAGCATTACAATTTAAATTTCAAGTAGCTGCTATTTTAGAAGAACTAAACGTTTCAGAATGTCACGTCCTATCGACATGTAATTAAAAAATTATATACTTAACTGTTTCTTTAGAAGATTCAAGTTCTAGCTAAGGACTGACGAACATTCTGTTCTGTAGCATAGATATTCAGGATGTTATGTTTAAATGTTTAAAAAGTGCTCCATATTAGCCTATAGCGTACATACGATTTTGTAAATTTCCAAATATCCATTGGCTGTGCCAACATTTGCTCAAGTGTGTCCATACGGGAATTTCCTTCGCCCTTGCCAAACATTCGCGACTTGTATTGAGATCCGCCGTTTGTTCTGAGGTGATTTACCTTAGCGATCGGCAAATGTGTCGCGTCAACACTATAAAGAGAACGCCTCGGGAAGAAACTTCGCCATTTATTCCACCCATTGGAATATCTCCCCAAAGCATCTCGGAAAAGTTTCTCGATGCAAGAGAGTATGTTTTAAGCTTGACGCGTAGCGTAATGTCTGAAGCGGGACTTCGAGACATCCAGTGGATTCACGTATTCAAAACGATAAAATTGTATTTCGATTGATCGCATCTTTACGTGATATTTTCGAAGTATAGATTTACATTGGAGACAAAACTTTTAGTAATTTAACCATAATCTACAAAGTGTGTTGTTCTTTATATCTGACAGAAATAAATATATTGTGTACTTTTCATGTAGAGAGAATAATATAATTTAAATTACATTTTCCCGCTAATGTTAGTGTCATATTTTAGTAAAAATATTAAGAAACTACGTTCTTTTCATGATCTTCGTAATTTTGTAATAACTTTTGCGAGTCAAATAAATTTACGTTAAACTTATAACAAAGAGACTTGCTACACATTCAATATGTATAATTTGGTAGATTTCAGTAGATTTAATAGAATTTACCAGATTTTAACAGAGTTTAGTGGATTTCAGTATGTTTTACATTCAGTAAGTAGATTTTAGTACACTTAAATAGATTTTACGAAAGTTTAATCAATTACAGTAGATTTTAGTAGAATTCGGAAGATTTCAGCAGATTTTAATAGATATCCACAGATTTTTCTATAGATTTCGATAGATATTAGCAAAATACAGTAAATTTGAATAGAACGCGGTGAATTTCAGTAAATTTTAATAGAATTTAGAGAATTTCAATACACTTCACATATAGTGAGTATCCTAATACTCATAAACGGTAGTATATACGAATCATTCAATTGAACCAAAGCTATGTCCCAGAAATCATCGATTGAAACCGAGAAAACTAAGAAAGCATCACAGTATACACTAAAATATCTCCATCGTAATAATGATAATGAAGAGATACCTGGACATCTACAATTAATATATAAATATTTTCCTCAAATATTTTTAATAATTTTATTTAACAGCAATCTTTCAATGATAAATTAACTTATTATTCTCCGTTGAAAAGAGTTAATTTAATAACTCGTTTTCTTCTTTTACTTGACGCTTCTCGAAGTGCCTTTAAAGAAGTTTTGCGACAAAAAACAGTACACGCTCGGGAAACATTCACGCGCGTAATATCTGAGGAAAGATGTCGAGACGTCCTGTGAAATCACGTGGAAGACTTGAAATGAGAGTCGATAGAGGGGTGCAACGATGAGATAGACGGTGGGAGAAAGAGAAAAGAGGGAAAGTTTCGGAAACGAGAGGCTGTCGTTCGAGGGGAAAAGAATGGGGCGGATTGCGTTTACCCTCTGGAGAGCGTGAAATTCTCAGCCAGAGCAAACAAACCGGACTACAATCGAGCAGAAGGCTTACACGCTACGCGGCAGCCGTTATTCCTGTATAACTCGCCACCTCGTCGAGTATCCTCGTTCAACGGCTTCGCGTAATTTCACCTGGTTCGTCTTATTACCGCTTTCTCCGTGGAAACGACACGGATTGGTTGACAAGGACCGTGATTGCCTCCAAAGATTATTCTTCCTCCTTCTAGTCGAGACAAACTCTTCACAAGTCGACGATATTAAAGCGGCTGAAGTGGCGAGGCCGTGGAAATAATTGAATGGTGTCTGGAATCAACAGTCAAGATATATAATACAAAAAGGGATTAAAGTTGCAATGGCTAAAAGCAAAGGATATGTTCATATACATATGTATGTTTGCGACGATGTGATTAGAAGGGTGTTTGAGTCGGTTGAAATTAAGCTATACGATCATCCAATTTACACGCCTACACGTTTCTTTTTAATAAAACATAAACTATTTGGAACTTTTCAAATTGCTTCTTTTCATTGAAAATATGATCTATTACAATTACATGTTGAAGGGTATAATTATATTATATCTACAGGCGTCAATTCGATTATCAAAGATTTTAAACACTTTTCGATATGCTGCTGGAGTTATTTCACGAGTCGCAACTCGAATGTTGTTCGTTAGGTCGTTAATTGCTTCTAGATTTTTTAATATAGATTCGACTTTTTTATAAAACCTCACAAAATGATCTTGGAGGTGAATAGAAATCTGCATTTCGTGAAATTATACGTTGATAAAATTTCGATCGCAAAAATTGAATGTTTTCTCGAGTGTGACACGTAATACCGTAATGTTGGAAATAGACATCACATGGATATAACTCAATTCTGATCATAAAAACTCATTCACCGTTGATTGGTATTGCTCAGCACTCACGGTATTTCCAGCATCATTTTCGAAGAAAAATGGTCCAATGATTCCATTTGCTCAAAATGCATACCAAACAGTGACTTCTTGTAGGTGTAGACTTTCATGAATAATACATGGATTTTCATTATCCCAGATATGACAATTTTGTTTATTAATAAATCCATTCATTGTGAAATAAACTTCATCACTAAATAAAATTTTGTTTGAAAACAGTGGAACAAAGGACACACGTTTTCATAACAAGTTTGAAATATATGAATGCATTGCCGCAATATGCACCTGTCTATGGCTAAAATTGTTCTATTTTTTAGTAAAACAAAACAGCTTATGTTATTTGAAAAGATATAACTTATAAACATTATATAATGTTCACATCTAGGCGTTCCATTTGGATGACTATACAATATGAAGATTAAATTGTTAATTCTTGAAAGCTCGACCATTTTCGAAAAAGTGCAAAACTATCCTGTCAAATTGTTTCAAAGCAACTTTTTTAATCTGCGTAATAGAATTTTCGCTGAATGCTTACTCACAGTAAACATGTTAAAACAATTTTTCAAAAACCATACGATAAATTCGAAATGTTTTGTATCTCTGGTTTCGTGCAAACGTTCCATAGAGATCGTTCAATGTCGAAAATTCAATAAAAATGATGAAGTTAAAAAAATTTCAAAAGTAAAACATCAATCGAATGCTATATCAGTACCTTTTCCGATTTAATCATCAAATGTTCCCGTTTTCGAATTCAATTGTATCAACTCGAAACATTTTTGCCAATCAGTTACACCTACATGTAGTTTCGATCGAGTTTGAACGAAATGAATAACACACCTCTGATAAAAATGGGATTAAATTTTTCCGTCTTTGTCAGCGGAGACGAACAAAAGAACGTGATCATGAATTCGAGGATGAATTAAGTATGCGTCCCGGAAAAGGCGGTGCAGTAAATTATTTAAAATGGATTACGGAACATCGTCGAGGCAAAAGGGTGAAATGCGGGATTCGTACGCTAGCTTAAGACGATACCGTGTAACGAAGAAGGAGCGTGCCGTGTAAAGGTGATAAATTATTAAATCGGACCGCTTTAATTCCGGGGCGATGTTGAACGATGAAAGGCCGTAGGGCAAATTAAATCAAACAGAAATGGGATGATTGGGGGGAAAGGAGAGCAGAACAAAAGGAACAGCTTGCTGTTTAGAGAGACACGGTGAAAGGTGCTAGAAGCATATTATATTGGGGAAAATGTCACGCCGCTTGATATATTGCGGCAATTTAAATTACACAGTTACTGAGAGTTCAAATTAAAGTGCGATACATCTGTATGTTGTTTTTCACAATTTTATTCGTCGAAATAGGATGAAAAAGGTATACAAATACAAATATACAGAGAAACAAAAACAAAAAAAGTAATAGAGGTGGAACATAGGAATATACATATACGTTTCCGTTCATCGGTGCACATAGCAAACGATTTGATTCTAGCGCTTTTTTAATATCTCATTTCTATTCTGAAATGACTGAAGGTTTCGAGCGATGATTATTAGTACGGCTCGAGAATGCAATATCGATAGCTATAATAAGTCAGTACAAAACTCTCATAATACGACTTTCTCTGAAAAAAATTCTGAGTAATTAATTTCCGCTATTTTCATCGGTATTGATCCTTTGCTATTTTTGGTGTTATGTTATATGTAGGTTGATATTATTTTTACATTCCCTGGAACTTATACTTAGATTGATTTTATACTTATGTTTTTAAGTTAGGTAAGATACATTATTGTTTGAACATTATTTATTGATTATATTAAATGATGTGTGATTTGTTTGTTGAATTTTCCGCCTTATAAAAGGCAGTTTAATGGACACTGAATTGAGCAATCGATTCCTAATTTTTGTTCATAACGTAGTCTGTATAGGTTAGTTAAAAGCGAAATTGGCACGTCATTGCCTCGTGCGATAAATTAGCAGCAATCATTTTACGAATATTTATATTATATATACAAATCTGTGCGTATTATTTTAATAATTAGCAATAAACAATTAGTTCTAAACAAATATCTTCTCTTTCTTTTCAACTTTGTGTTAAACAAATGACTAAAAAGCAAATTCATCAGGTTGTTTAGTTTTAAGTATAAATTTGTATACTTTTTATAGTTGTGCTTCATATGTGTAGGATAGAAGCAGGAAAATTAGAGATTTACCAAAAATGAAAGAAACATAACGTAATGTTATACCAAGGAACAGGAATAGCAAATGTTCTTTTCCATGGAAGTTGTAAGAATAATTTTTGTATTTATTATGAAAACTACAGTGCAAGAAAGGTTATAGAAAGGTTATTTGATGATACCAACAGTGAAAGAAGGAAACCTAAATTTCAGCTGTCCTTATATCTCTCGTTTAACCAATCATTCAAATTTCTTACTTATTAAATTGCTTGATAATTCTGAACTATTTCACAGATTAAAAAGCTTTTACCCGCTTGACCTACCTTAATACGTTATATAATGATAGACTAAAACAAGTAGTTTGTCACACTAATAATTACGTACACATGTTTATACTTGAACATTCATACACAAACTCATTATAAGTAATCTCTGTTGAAAGTTTCATTCCCTGTCACTGTATCACGCTAACACAATTTTCTTATAATTCTCTGTGAAAATTAATTGTAAATAACTCAATAAATAAGAAATAAGACGTAAAATGACAATAAGCCACAAAATAAGCAAATTAATACCAAAGACTTCAACGTTATCGATTGAAGCTTCATTCACAAATTGCTACGAAATACATAATTAAGTAAAATTGAATTGGTAGATAACGGAAAAATGATGAGAAAACGTCGATATTTGTAGAACATCCATTTTTCCAAGTAAACGAACAGAAAGTAAAATCGAATACGTTCTGTCAATTTAGTCACACGAATGTTTGATCCGAAAGTTTCGGCACATGTAGCTACTCGTCAAGACGATTACAGTTACAGCGTGAACATGCGGCAAAGGGTACGAAAGTATGCGAGTACATACGACTTCCGGTTGAAAGCGTTGTAGCTCGCGAAAGTTTTGCCACTTTCCTGATCTTCTGGAAATTAAGCTCTCAGCGAGCTTCCAACAGCAAACGCACTTGTCTTGGTCCTTCCAACGATCCGCGTATACTTACTTGGCTTCGATTTAACTAAGAATTTCCACGCGGTATGTTAGTTTGCTTGTTTACAAATTTACCCTGGCATGCGACGGTTTTCAAGAGCGCAGCTTCGTGTGACATTATGCATCACGGATTGAGAGGAGTGTAGAAACTCTCGCCAGATAAGGCATCCGACAAGGCATCTTCTGCAACAACTGGGTTAGACAATTACACGGAACAGCTTCCGCTAAGGGGGAAAAATTTGTCTGGCTTAGCTGTTGACATGTTCAGAAACGGGAAATTTTGTAAACTTAAATTCATTACTGCTAAATTCAGGGAGTTTTCTTCTACATCTGTTTCTATCGACATCCGCCGAAATGAGGAGTGAACGAAAACCTGAATTTTCCTTAAAAAAAGAATCGATTTATTTATTTTAGAAACAACTCAATAATATATTATTAAGTTACTTATAAATTGGGTATATTATATGTATCGTTCCATTAATAAAAGTAAGCAAAAATTGTTAGAAAATTATAGCAAAAGTTTCTATAAATTTGCTCGTAGAATACCAATCCGTTAGATTGACGATTCCGTTTGACGTAAGCTTAGTTTTAGTTTTCCGTAAGAAAGCATATGAACGTTTATAATTGACAGTTTTTTAAATTTTTCTTCTTAATTATACGGATGTCGCGGTATATCTTTGAGATACAGTAATTTAAAGTCTGTGCTTAAAACAAATTTGAAATATTGAAAAGATTTTTCAGATGAAAAAATGTTTAATTCTATTAAAGTAGACACAATTTTTAATCATTAAACAAAATATTGTAGTATCAGGTCCTTTCCGTAGTAGTTTTTAAGTAGGTTTTAATTTGAATGGTACCGCATGGGGTAACGTGCGGAAAGACTAACCAGCGAAGGCTGTAGCGCGGGTTTTTGGAAAAAACCCACTAGTGGGTTTACGCCCTGCCCGAGATCTGCTCAAGGAAAGGGTCTACGTGTTGGGGGTGATGAGCACCAGTGACGAAAACATGACGAAAGATGGCCATGAAACAAATTGGAAAGTGTGTGAGAGATGAGGAATAGGCCTTTTTTAAAAAGGGAAGTATTTGCCCGGGGGGGTATGATTTTGATTGGAATAAGAAACGCGAGAGCTTGATTGGAGTTATTTATATTGCTGAGTCGTTTAGTCGTTTAGTTATTTAGTCGTTTAGTTATTTAATCGTTTAGTTGTTTAATCGTTTAGTTGTTTAATCGTTTAGTTGTTTAGTCGTGTAATTATATTTTTAGTTTCACTCACAGTAATCTTAATCATCAATTGTTTATATATCCTATATAATATCTTTTTATCCAATAAATAATACTATTATTTGATACTACAATATAAATATCTTCTTGAGTATATCCGAGTATAAACAAATTTGTAGTTCCTAAATATTAAAAGATATTTATTATGTTTGTATGGAAAATATTATATGATTTGAAGTGCATTTCTTTATTTGAAGTTATTATCTGATACTACAATATAAATATTTTCTTGAGTGCGCCCGAGCATAATTATGCTTGTAGTTACTAAATATTAGAGGACATTTATTTTGTTTGTATAGAAAATATTATACGATTTGAAGTGCATTTCTTCGGCAAAGTTAGTATAATATATCAGTAAAAATAAACAGCGTGTTCACACTATCCGTTTACAAAGCTTTCTCGAGAGTACTTGATTTATGAGGAAAATTAAAGAAGACTAGATTTCATTATTTGTTCTACACAGTATGATGGTTCAAATAGATTTTTTACAATTGCCTTTTGAAACAAATTCAACGACTTACAAGAATCTGATTTCTAAGTGCCATAAAGAAGTGCCATAATCGATGACAAATTATTAGAACGATATTATTACGACAACACTGTAAATGGAAATAGATATTTAGAAGTTTTGTCGTATATTTACTCGTACTACGAAATTCCAGATTGAATCATTCTTTTTTTTTTATAATCTTTATAATTTTGTCATGACTGCTTATGTTTGCTTCATGTTCAGTACGTGTCCTAATACTTACTAACGGAAATGTATACAAACAAATCGAATCCAACATCTGCTAAATACACCCTCTGTCCCAAAAATAACCGGAATGGCTACACAGAAACAAAAATAATCAAAAAATCTTCACAAAAATCATTTTATTTATTCAAAATATTCTCCCTCAGCAGAAATACAGCAATTCGCACGTTCGAGAAGTGCATTAAATGACTTTTTTATATCGCTGATTGGAATGATGTCAAGATTCCTCGTCGTTGACCGTTGAATATCTTCAATTGATGCAAAACGATGTCCTTTCATCGCCAAATGCAGCTTCGGGAATAGAAAATAGTCGCAGGGAGCTAAATCAGGTGAATACGGGGGATGTTGAAGCAAAAAAATGTGATTTTTGGTCAAAAAATCGGTGACAATTAATGAACGATGAGCCGGTGCATTATCGTGCAACAATCGCCAACTGCCGGGTTCTCGATATTCAGGACGAATACGACGAACACGGCCTATCAAGCGTTTCAATACCTCAAGATAATACTCGGCTGTAACTGTTGTACCACTTGGAACGAATTCTTTGTGGATAATTCCCTTGGAATCATAAAAAACAATGAGCATTGTTTTGATTCTTGATTTTTCCAAACGACATTTTTTTGGATTTCCTTCATCTGGTGACCGCCATTCAGCACTTTGACGCTTGGTTTCTGGATCATATTGAAAACACCACGTCTCGTCACCAGTTACAATCGTCTTTAAAAAGTTTTCATCTCTTTGAGTTTCTCTAATGATGTCTCTGCAATGCCCAATTCGGTTCAATTTTTGGTCATCCGTCAAGCGATGTGGAACAAACTTCGAATTTAGCTTCCGAAGACCAAGTTTTTCGATTAAAATGCGATAAATTATTGTCTTGGGTATCCCAAGTTCCATTTCCATAAATCTCACTGAAGATTTTTTTGTAATTTTGACGAAATCACGCACCGTTTCGATATTCTCTGCGGTCATCGTCTCAATTGATCGGCCTGAACGTTTATCGTCTTCCACATCCTCTCTACCCTCTCTAAATCGTCGATGCCACTCAAAAACTTGTGTTTGGGATAAACAATTATCTCCATAAGCGATTTTAAGCATTTGAAGCGTTTTCGTAGCACTTATACCGTTCTTAACACAGAACTTAATGTTGATCCTTTGTTCTTTATTCATTTTCCGACCGATGAACCAAACTACTATCACTTAAATGCGTCGTATCTTCTCTTCTAATGAATGAAATGCCATGAAATTTTTACAGGTTAGTAAAAACAGTTGACGATTTATAAATCAATCTTCGGCTACCAGATGGCACAACTACTTTCGCTAAACTAGAGCCATTCCGGTTATTTTTGGGACAGAGGGTGTATAAGTCTATACCTGAAAACTTATGAACATAATTGGTGGAACAAAGAAAGGTATAACTAATAGTTACATTATCGATTACCCAACAAAATAATCCATTGTACCTTCACTTCTCTAATTCAAGATTTTACACTAACATGACCCGAATTATCACTATTATAATTTATATTCGTTTTTGCATCTCTCTTCAGTATTTTTCACCGGTTAATCTGCAGTCGCCAGTGATAAGCGTCCTGTAAGTAAAACCAGTGCAACGTCGAGCCAACAAATTTAATTAATTCTGATAATTGAGAAGTTTATCAAGTCGGTTTCAGTGAGAGCAGGAGATCGCGGCCACCCCATCGACCGCGAGAAGCTCGCTGTGGGACAGAGGTTTGCTAATTTGTCGACAGTTTTGCGAACGCTTCGGTCGGCTGTAGGAATGAAAACGAGGCCGACGCGACGTTCCGGCGCTCGCGTGCCGACCAGAGCAGCTTTGATTTTAATTAAATCATAATGTAATTTGTCACCTCTACGTATCTGTGCACACACCTCGAATCAACCAACCTCATCCCTCCTGCTTCCCTTCCGTTGTCACTATGACTTCGTCTATTTGTAGATCTTTTCAGAGTACAACGGACTGTATTTTTCTTACGAGGTTGCTACTCCATCGCAGATGCTGCGAACATTTACATTGTATATGAGTAACCCTTAGACGGCAGGCCTTGAAAATACCTAAATATCTTTGCCATAAATTTTAGAGAAACTGTGTAGTATGATAGTCAATCATAAACAATACTAGTGTACCGCCATAGCTAATGGAATATACTCTAAATTAATTTAGAGTTTCGACGATAAATCGACTGTTATTAGTTTGGAGAAACTTACGAAAGTAATAAACGATAATTGAAACATGATTTCTTTCTACATATAACAAAGTTTACAGGATATTTTAGTACAGAATAGACACACTAGTATACCACCATAGCTAATGAAATGGACTTCAAATTAATTTAGAGTTTTGGTGGTAAATCGAACGTTGATGATTTGAAGAATGCTAAGGAAGCAATAGACCATAACTGGGATATGATTTTTCTCTACACATTACAAAATTTACAACTAATTCTATTTTCATTTGTTTCCTGTGTGTGACTTCAATGCTTCAGTGAAAAGAAAAATATCTTACAATTAATACAAGATACATCTTTTTTTCATTAAAAATAGCTTGATTAATTAACCTGGTATATTTACAGAAGAACATAATTATTAAAAGATAGAAGTATATTGTGTGCTTACAGCGGAACATAATTATCAAAAGATAGAAGTAACTTGTGCAAAACAAGATCTTGTGAGTCTGAAGAATTTCATGCGCGCGTACATGAACAATCTATCAGGAGTTTTGACGAAATTTTATTGTTTGAATTATCAAATAACATTATGCGATTTACAGATTATAAGATATGAGAATAATAACTTTACAAATAGCCGTGAAAAATTACGAATAATTGATTATACAGTTGAAAACACAGGAGTGCGATGCTTTTTGAAGTCCTCGACAGAGCATCGAGGGAAAAATAGTTTTCCTCTAAAATTAGTAAAAATTCTTGAAACTTACAATCAAATGATTAAATATATCTCATACAAAACGAGTACAGTTAACATATATAACACATTTTAATATTTTTGAATATGTTATTGTGTTTATTATTGTCATACATTATGGCCTTCAACGAAAAGAAGAAATCTGAATATGTATTGTAGCTTACTATGTATTGTCAGCACGCACAGTGCACAGTGTAGGTTTCGTTGTGTATCTGTATAAACCAGTAGTGCATAGTAAAATTAGTATATGTGGTTGAATTCAGAATAAAACACATAATATTTTTAATTATTATAAAAATGTAAAAGTTTTTAAAAATGCAAGATATTTTTTCAAGAAGATGGGCCTTCTTTTAATTTTTCTTAATATAAGTTTACAGCTTTCATTATACCATTAAACTTTTACCTCAAACATGTTTTTCTATCTCTTGTACTTTAAGAGATATATACGAAAGTATGGGAAGTGCCGATTTGATTTTGAGGTTAGTTTTCACACCTTTAAAGGGCGATTAGACACAAATGAAGCATACCGATATTCTTGTCTTCGATTGCTTTATAAATTCACAAAGTTTGATTCAAATCCGTGAGTAAGGGTTTGCGGTGTTCCCTTGTTAGTGTAACTTCAAGGAACCTACTGTATGGATTTACACTTATCGTATAAGTATAGTTATACAACGATTGAATATGTATTTGGAGCACTTGTGATACCGTGCAATGTATCTGAGGATCCTAGAAACGTCAAGTTAGTAACAAGGAGCAAGAAATAACACTTGAAGCACAGGGTGAAGCTCAAGTAGACTATTGACAAGATTGATTGAACAGATCCATCCTTGTATCTGCACTATTCACAACTTCCTGAACTCTATATCCCAAAAATGAAAGAACACTATCCTTGTTCTCCCAAAATAAATCCTTAAAATTCACCTTAATTATATAAAGTCGAAATACTTGTAAATCTATGTTGTATTATATCCCTATTCAAAATATTTAAAATTCTATCATCTTTGAATGTTCCTGAAGTAAACATCAATACCTCATGATTAGACTGCGGATTTTTATGTATTTATGGGAAATTTAAGGATGTAAGAATGCACAGAATGTGTATAATATGAAAGAATATTAAAAATATCTAAAGTATAGTGTCTTCTGTAATACCTGGTACGTCAAATAATTTTCTATTAAAGTTCTACTTCCTTTACTATATTCTGAAAAATATGAATTTGCATAAATATCCATGGTTTACTCATGACTATCGAACAGTGATGAACAAATCCAGTTCGATAAAGTACCTCAGTTTAAAAAAATCAGTTAAATAGTGGTCAATTCATTGTTTCAATTAACAGACTTTGTATGAAAAAAAGATGATTGTAAATATGGTCTCACTATAGCGAAAAGAGGCTACTGTCCCGTCTAGAAGTCACTTAGCGACAATGGGGCACTCGATCCGAGTTAAACGGTCGTTTATGGCCGACGAGACAGAGGATTAGTGGTTAGGTAATTGCGGAACGGCACGGATGAACGTGCGGACGGAAGTAAGCTGGTTTTCGAGCGGTATCAGGAACCCCGGTATCGCAGGTAGAAACGATGATAGGTAAGCCAGCGTAATGCGTTGACCTATTTAAACCAGGAAGTATAACGACGGAGGAGAATAGTCTCTTCTAACAGAGAAGAGAATGAGACAGGTGCAGCAAACTTAGCGAGCAAGAAAGAGCAAGTGAGAAAGGACGATAGAAACGGTATCGAGAGAAATGGAAAAGGGGTAACCATGTTTGAACCTGTTCACGTGAATGGAGTTGCATAGTAATTGCGTGAAAGAAGTGTAAGAAAAGAAGAAGTGAGGAGAAAGGTCACTGGGAATTTGAAAAACAGCTGGAAGAGCAAGGTTTTATTAAGTTCACAGAGAAAACAATAACGGTCAAAAGGGAAAAGAGTAAAGAGTAAGAGAAGACAATAGAGAGGCGGAGTAAGATGAAAGAGAAGGGCCAAGGAAGAAGGTCAGGGTAGGAAATAGTGGGAATAGAGAACGAAAGTTGAGTGTGCAAGTGATTCAGAGAAACGATAGTTTAAGTTTGAACCAGACGACGATATTTCTGGCGATCGATTTCCTACACAATTCTGTACTATTCTAACATATGAATTGAACAAGGATCGTTTATTTTCCATGACAAACTCTATAGCTAAGTTCATTTTGGTACTCAGCATTTGCCTTCTACCATGACAAATCAGGATTATAATCTGAGAATTCTACGTAACGCTACGCTAATTTATTTTCGACTTCATGATGTACAGATATTTCCAAGTGTCTTCGTAAATGAGAGGTGTTTCACTTATTACAAACATTTCAGTTGTGTTTAGCACGCTTTCGTTATGGAACTGTTAAGGCACCAAGACGGCAAGTGCCTTATTTGATGGTGCAGACGAATGGGATGTAATGTTACAGTTTCGCAGCGATGAAGTTGCGTGATTTGGCAGGTTTATATTTCTAATGAGATAATGCATACCAGCATGTGATCCTGCTACGAGAAATACAAGTGTGTCGAATCACGCGGTGTAGTCGCTACGAAACAGCAACGACAATGCCGCATCATTGCTATTCAACGCTGGCATATAAATAAAGATACGTACGATTGAAAATCAATGTTTTCATGATAATCAAATATCTGGTGCTGCCTGACTTTTAATCGAGAATAATATTTAATTTGTGAACTGCGGAAGGTAATATTATTAAATTGTAAATATTCAAGGAGTATATTCTGGTCTTTCGTAACGAAAGAAGTAACGATATCCAAAAATTACAAATGGAAGATTTTAAAAAGAAGTACATAATTTAATGAAGGCAACAAAGATATTAATAATAAATTAAGCAGACAGACTAAGTTACAATTTATAAGAAATACGTGATATTCAAAAAAAATATTGGAAACGTTGTTATATGTATATATATGAAAATGACGGAAAGAAAATAACAGAACATTTTTTGGGTGCGAATAGCTTTCGTCGAAATATGATATACATCTTTACATATCTATCAAAGAAAAAATAAGGTATATTTAGAATAGAATAAAGATAAACGTTTCTGATATTTTTTGTGAACGACAAAGACAATATACATTATATCGTAATGAAGGACCCGCGAACACTATGTGAAGAATGAAATGAAATGAGCAATTTATTATCATTGACGTATTATGAATCTTCTTCAAACGAAAATAATTTCATTTTCATAGTGTACGACTCGAAATTCAGCACATTCTAAATATTCTAGGAATACACGCACCACGTTTAATTATTAATTATTTGCAACATAATGAATTTCACATACAAGTACGGGCCTCCCTGTTATTCGCCTGCAGGTGAACGCATTAATTATAAATTAAACATGGAATCCAGCCACTTGATTGACCTGGCAAACATTTTAATCTAGAACGAAATATTTTCCAAGACACGTGAAATTTATTCCATTCAACATATGATAAAATGAAACTGTCTATTTTTTACTATAGACGTGAATGCTCTTCTCACAAGGTAATTCCTATGAACATAATCTTTGATCTAAGTTTAATTACTCATCGTATATAAAGAAGACGCTTCTAGATGACTTTATTGAAGTTTTAAAAAACGTAGAACGAAGATTCATCAATTTTTCATTTCTCGTTCAACCTGACAAAATTCTAAGAAATTATTCGTATTGTCTGTTTGCCAACAATATCGACACTATATCACAAGACCTGTGATTTTTGTCTACTGTGTCGCGTGATTCAGTATTATATTATGTCAGTGAAAGCTGAGATTCGAGGATTCTCAAGTCATAAGTGCAGAGAATTCCATGATCATAGAGATGTGACACGTGAAATTTTAGAATTCTGATATAATTTTGAGGTTTCACGACTTTTAATAGTGATGTGAAGGTTTAGTATCGCCAATTATGGTTTAAAGTAAGTGTTAGGATTTTAGAATTCTATGGAATAATTTCAGCTACCGTTAGGTTATCTCAATTCAGGTGTATTTTATGGTGGGAGGGAATGAATCAGTGGGAAACAAGAAGAGAGGGAGCGAGAAAAGAAATCGGGGTGGAAGGAGATATAATGCTAAAAATGAGAGATGAAAAAGAGGCATAATGAAAAGGGTTGAAGAAAAGATAGAAGAAGTCGAAAAAGGGAAAAAGAAAAAGATAGAACAGTGAAAACATAACTACCTATGTATATAATAGAATAGTGACACAAGAAAAGTCTAAATACCTACAGGAAAGAATGAAGAAAAGAGAAAGGTGCTTAATAGCAAGTTTTAGGTGTGGCAATGAGACTAAGAAAAAACAACATTGAAGTAAGAAGAAGGACAGAAAATGTAGAATCTGTAAAGAAGAAAAAGAAATGTTAATGCTTGTAATAGAGAGGTGTTAAGCCGCAAAAGGAGAAATAGAAATTGAAGAACGGCTAAGTAAAACAGGAGAAGGAATAGAAGAAATGAGAAAGATAGAAAGAGAAAGAAAAACGAGAAAACAAATGAAAGAAAACAAGTGAAGTTCAAATATAACAAGGATAAAGAGAAGATAAAGAAATCATCGGTATAGTAATCGTATTTTAGAAAGATAATCAATATAGGATAATTAATATAAAATAAGTAATATAATATATTATTAATAAAAGTTACTATTAGCAGGGAAAGATAACTATAAGATATTATCAATAGAAAAGATGTAGCTGGAAGTCATCCTAAACCGGAAGGCAAGGATTATAATAAATAATAATAATAATAATTCAGGTGTATTTTATCCTATAAGCAATTCTCATTATGAGCAATTGCATAATAAAGTGACATTCTTTTAATAACATGATCGATGTAAAATATACGCATTATTCTTTATATTGTAAATAAAATATTAATTATTTAAATTATCAGTACAACGTGGGTTGTGCTATAGAATCAGTAGTTTTTCTACATTGCTAATTATTTTGGTGCCATTTACCATGTAATTTTATTTTTTACGTTCACTGAAATGTGTTTGAGAGTCGATGTAACGTGAACGTGTAACTCAACAGAATACGTAATTATGATTTTACAGAAAGTTTAAAAAATACTGCAGTTATAAATGCTGCAGGTTGGACTGGCGGAGATTGAATAGATATCTTTGTCCGATTGCGTTCTTGCGCGCCGCGTCAGATTAATTATTCGGGTTAATAAGTGACCCACTTTTTCCGCTAATTATTTACTTCCAGGTCAAAAATATGTTTGATTGTGTTTTCGAAACAATAGCCGCGAATTTAGTACGAGGGTGCTTCATTCGGAAAATCGATATTTCAACACGTATCGCGAAACGACCGCGAAATATTATTCGCTCAAAATATACGTATACAATGTTCAGCAATAAAGAAATTGAAATACTGACGAAACGTACATACGTAAATATTTATAAAATGTAAAAGGTAGTATGACAAAAGTTCTCAGAAATATTTACAAAATCTTTTAATTTATTAATAAATATACACCTGATATAACGCGTGAGTAATAAAAGATGAAATTTACATTTCGTACTTTAATATTTTTATAGCACGCTGTTATGAATGTTAAATTATTAATTTATAAAATAATTTATTTGTCAGGATGGAACCTTCAAGCAAAGTATCAACACAAAATAAGTTATACGCAAAATGACGTGCTGCAATATATTTTAGAAGTGAAAAGATGTTAAAAAGGAGATACTTGAATATTAATCGACGAAAGTTTAGAAGTGCAGTCTTGGAGAGTGATATAAAAAAGAAAGTTTCCGCGGATATGAGGTTAGAAAAACGTTTTATTAAAAACTTGTAACGAAATAATGTAACGAAGTTATGAAGAAATACGAGATAAACTTGATCTCACATTTAATTTACATATTTTTATGAATAATGTAATAAACTAGAAAAATGACAAGAATTGGCAATTTTTCTTTTTTCTTTATTCTTTATCTAAAGCTTTCGTTTCACTATTTATTCATCCTGCTTTCTTCACAACGATCCCAGTCAAAGGATGAAAGAACAACAGAAGTCTTTGGTAAGTCTCATACATCGATGATATTTATTTAAAAATGAAATGGTAATTGTTGAAATACAGATACTACTTCTCTGTCTCGATTGTTAAGTTTCCTTCTATACTTTTAGCAGAATCATCAGAATACGACAGAATAGTGTGGTATCAAAACAAACCGTGTAACATTCCTATCTTTATTCGTAACGGATAGAAATATTGGTCTGCATATCGTTACGGTCGAGCAGGTCCGTTATAAAGGTACATACATATATTTGTGCTCGTATTGAAACGTTCTGGACGAACCGAGTACAGTAAACAACGAATGACTGCGTTTTAATTAAATCTCTAACGATTGTATTTGCCAGACCGATTCACGCATTGATGAATTTTAATTTTAACATTCGATCTTCGGCTGTTGGAATATGAATTCTTTTCTGCTTCCTGAAACTGTCTGCTGTGCACTTCGGTTGACTGAAGGGGCTTCAGATATTGTGATCTTCACTTTTTGAATTAACTGTACGTGTACAATGACACATGCGTTGTTTATTCGTCAAGAGATGGGAAATGGTCATTATAAGGATCTACGTCGAGTTCTCAATATCCCTCTTTGATAAGAATTTATTGCCGTAAGTTTAGTAATGTGACTGACATATCCTGTGTCATGAGAAAATTGCAAGTTTTATCAGAACATTGAGACGTAGCTAAAAAAACTTCTCATTCAAATATTTAGCATTAATTACAGAGTAAATTAGATACAATAATGAAATCCATTTCTTTTGAAATATGATACAGTAAGAGTAATAGGAGTTTGTGCGACTGTTTAGTTTGGAACGATAGTTGTGTGAACGGAGAGAGTTTGGAAATGAATACTTGAGAATATTGCGTGAACAAAGGATGCGTTTTGTTGAATTCTGATTCTCTTTGAACCCTTCGATCTATCTTGGTTCTTATTCCTACTACTGTCGAATACTTACTCTGGTTTGTTTCCACTTCCACTACCAAATTTTTGAGTTATTATCAAGAAATACTCATCTTGATGTTCTCAGGGCATTTTCCAGTAACAAAGAAAGACAGAATGTGTGAGTGGAAGAATAAAAGGGTCTAGAAAATGCGTGTGGGCAATCAGAATAGAAGAGTGAGTCTATTAAGTCAAAATGGACAAGGTAGTATAGTCAGTCAAAGAAAAGTTAGTGGAGATATGTCATTCTAGAAATGTCAATGTAGTAAGTCAAAATAGATAAGTCAGCGTAGGAGATCAGAACGAAAGAGTCAGTCTGATAAATTGAAATAGAAAAGTCAGTGTTAGTACATCAGAGTGGAAAAGTTAGTATAGTAAGTCAACGTGATAATGTCAACGTAGTAAATCAATGTGGAGGAGTCAATCTTACAATTCAAAATGGAAACGTCACTGTAGCAAATCAAAGTGGAAAAATTTGTATAGTAAGTAAAATAAGAGCTAGTGTAGTAAGTAAGGCTAGAAATATTAACGTGATAAGACAAAATATAAAAGTTAGCGTAATAGATCAAAACGAATAAGTCAGTCTATTAAGTCAGTCTGGAAAACAATAAGGAGAATTTGGTTTCGAATTATAATGACGTATACTTGCGTGGAATTATATCGAGCAATTTCATGTTCTATTCAACACATTCTACTTTAAGTTACACTTGCTCACTTTCGATCTCAAAAACCACCAAACCCTACAACACTAAATAAAAAATACTTGCATTTATCGTTCATACAGTACTTCGAAGCTTTTACAAACGTTTTATTATTCAGTTCTGTAATTTATTCATGCAGAATGCTGTAAAACAAGAAAGGAGCCATAGAACTGTAACTAGTATTTCCCATAGGTGGAACAATTACGGATATATTGACAGAAATGGAGGGACACGAGTGAGGAAGGGATACACAGAAACTGCGAGAAAATCACGAGAGGATGATATAGCAGACAGGAAACATCCGTGCCAGATAGAGTGAATCGGTCCGTTTCAAGGGATTAGTATGTGTAGCAGAACGGAGGCATATTGCGTTATGTACCTCGGGAGTATCAGACTGCTCGATCGGCAGTAGGCTTACCCTACATCGCTTGATTCATGATCAGGTATGTCGGCCAATCCCCGGATGTTCTAACGGTTGTTCTACCAAAAATCCCGCGTACAGAATTGTCCAGGCAATTCGTTTCAAGCTATCGCTCGTACCTATGTATGTACGTGATACAGGACTCCTAGAACCAGATAACTATAGTTTGAAAAATCAGTATCATTTCCGAACTTATAGTCCTGTTTAACATAACACAAATATGCAATTAAGTCACGGTATCCATAATTTATGAATTTTGCGATTCCCTTTATGAAGCTACAAACTGTCTAGAATTAATAAAATAATCAGAATAAAATTAAAACATTGATGAGTTTATTTCTTGTAGTTAGCTTCAGTCTATTTTTCGAATTTTTTCGTTCATGGAAATAAATAAATTCACCCAGACCTCTGATTGATACAGGATTATTGTTGTATTTACGATCTTTCACATTTTTTACATACTACAAGGTATATTATTATAATACTGGGGAAGACAATAAAGGGATGCATATGTAGATCATGCGTGCATAATTGCAAGATTTAGAAATTAATAGAAGAATATCAAGCATTTTCAAAAGGAATGAAAAGATTCTATTAATGGTAATTTGACTCATTTCTTTCTTCTTGTCGTTTCGTTATTCACTATGTAGCGTGTAATTTCTTACCTGTGTTCATCATTATTTTCCTCGAACGGAATGAAAAGATCAGGAAGCATGTCTAGAGCATAGAAACTTCAACGTGATCGTCGTCTACAGACGAAGACCCTCACCTCAGCTTTATAAACATCTATGCATCTGCAAGTTGAATGCTAAGTTAGTTATGAAGTTCGCGGAAACATCAAGTGCAAGCTGTTCAACAACTTTTCTTTGCTTTTAGCTCGTTGAATGTTTCACGTATAATTGCTTATTCAACAGCGCGTAGTTAGAACAGCAACATAAGTGATTTTCAATTAAATTCCTTTAATCTCTTCATGATGTCAATTAGATTCAAACATCAAATAATTAAGTGAAAGCAAAGATAGATTATTTAAAAAAAAGAAAGATACAAAATTTCAACTTTTTAACAATTTACTATATTTTATTAAAAGCAGAATTTTGGAAAAGACAATTTTTTCTGTACACGAATTAACTTTTTTTAATATGTAACTATTTAATTCGCATGACATCAGCATGATGCGGTATAAAATAGCAATAGAGTTATGCTAGTACTAATTAATTAGAGAAATAATTAAATAATCCCTTCTTCGTTTCTCTTCTTTTTACACTACTATAAAAAACAGCGGAATGTTATTAATTTTAAATACAGTTCAACGAAAAAAAATTATTTTAACGAAAGAATGCTTCATTTTTTACTTGGTAAAGGATTTTGACAGTGAGATAAATGTATTACATCTGTATCCTATTCTTATCTTCCCGGAAATAAAAAATTTACATTTTTCTCTTATAGAAACATTTACGTTGAAATGTTTATTTGTCGTATAAATACAAAACATTCTTTCAAGAAATTATGAGTCTTTAACAAAGATGAAAATCAATTAATGTTTATCCAAATATAACATTAAACATTAAAAGTAATGTTGCTGAAAGTGTATGTTATCATCAAAGAACCGAATTCGTGATATTTACCATCGAATGTTTTGTTACAAAGCTTCAATCACTTTCTAAAAGGAACATCAATTTTTAACGTCAGATTTACACATGATTAAACACTCTGTAACATACACGCACGCGTGTTCCACACAAAAACCGTAATTTCACCCTTTAATCATTTAAATAACCTGAGTATAACAGCCACGCTGTGTGGAGACTAAGCTAATTGTTCGATCATTAGGGTGGAAGGTATGATCCTCAGATGCTTTCCCTCGTGAAATTCGGGCTTCCACTCGTTTAAGTGGTCGCCATCCCTCTCGATTCCCTTTAAATCTCTTTTTTCTCACTACATTGTTCGCTCGGATTCGCTTCTTTTCAACCGATAACGCATAAATCAGAGAGTCAATGAAACTGAAACCAGTAAAAGAGCTGTCTTATATAAACCGTCCTTTATCTCTCTCCTTTGCTTCTCCCCTAGATATCCAGATATACCTAACCTAACCCCTGTGCTCGTCGCACGATCGTAAGATTATCACGAGATTCAATTCGGTGACTCGTTTGGTGGTCATCCGCTTGAAATCTCTCTCTCTCTCTCTCTCTTTCTCTCTCTCTCCCTCCCTCTCTAGTATTGCCGTTGGCGTGATTCTTCTATTATCGTCATCCACTACTTTTATTGACATCTACGGACTCTAGATATTTCAGCAAAGGTTAAAGCACAGATTGATCTTATGATCGATATAGAATAATCGAGTGAATCTCGATTACATGTAGGTACAGGTGAAGGAATCATGTATGCAAATGCATTCATGTAAATTATTCTTGAGCATATAGAAGAAAGGATTATGGATGGAATATATTAATATCAAAGCTTTGAGAAATGAAGAGTACGAGGTCTGTCCGGAAAGTTCGCGAACATTTTAAATTATGCGCCAACCAATAACTGAATCTGAGGGTTTGCATTGCCCTCTAGCAGCAACTTTTTTATACCATCTCCCAAAAGCAGTTTGATGTATCTTATATCTGTGTCGCGAAAATCTGTAAAGCAGAAATGAGTGAACCAGAGGAGCAGCAGATCTGTGTGAAATGTTGTCTCAAATTTGGAAAATCTTTTACGGAGTCGTACGAAATATTCAAAATAGCATTTGGGGATTCCTCTTTAGGAAGAACTGCAACGCATAACTAGTGGAAACGTTTTAAAGGAGGCCGCACTTCCGTCGAAGATGATGCTCGTTCAGGAAGACCATCAACGTCAAAAACGGATTCAACTGTAGAGAAAGTTAATGCAGTGATTCGTTCCAATCGTTGTCTGAGAGTTCCTGAAGTAGCTGAAGAGGCTATCATCTTTGAAAGTGTGTGTCATGAGATTTTGACCGACATTTTGGGAATGTGTCGCGTCGCGGCAAAATTTGTGCCACGGCTGTTGTCACCAAAATCAAAAGCAAACACGTCTGCAAATGAGTGGAGAGCTTCTCGGAGGGCTAGATCTAACGAAAATTTTATGAAAAACATCATCACTGGGGATAAGACATGGGTCTATGAGCATGACATGGAAATAAACCGTCAGTCATCATAGTGGATGGGAAAATTTTCACCGCGACTCAAAATGGTGTGGCAAGTTGGATCGAATGTGAAGATCTTACTCGCTATCTTTTTTTCGATTTTGAAGGCGTCATTCACCATGAATTTCTTCAACAACAGACGACAGTCAATAAGCATTATTATCTGGAAGTGATGAAATGTCTTGGCGACGCGGTGAGAAAAAAAATCGGATTCTTGAAGAGAACAACGCTCGATGCTCCATCATGACAATGCGCCCGCACACGCATCACTGCTGATAAGAGAGTTTTTGGCCAAGAATTCGACATCACTGTTCCCCAACCTGCATATTCACCAGACTTAGCTCCAGTAGACTTTGTTTTGTTTCCCCAATTAAAATTCGCTCTCAAAGGTCACCGTTTTGAATCCATTAACGCCATTAAGGAAAATTCATCCCAAACATGAATGCACATGTACAGCATCTTAAAACAAAGCATTTCAGAAAGCTTTCCTATCATGGCAGAAACGTTGGGTGTACACTGAAGAGGGGCCTACTTCGACGGCGAGAAAGTGACTAGATTCTAGGTAAACACAAACAACTTCTATTCATATTGTTCGTAAACTTTTTGGACAGATCTGCTATGGAGGATTTTATGTATAATATTTGAAATGATGAAAATGAAACTAACTCTCTATAACCCGATTTCTTTGTGTTTTTGAGAAGAAAAATTGCAGTTAATTAAAATTTTACATCTTGAGAAATGTTGAAGAACAAGAACTAATAATTAATATAAAGAAATTAACTGGTAATAGTATAACAATACAACGATGTAATAGTAAATAATATTGGATAACGTAATAATGTATGAGGTGTCCGAATACGTTTGTAAGTTCATTAATGATGCGTGTTTCTAATAAATGTATTGTAACTACTATCTACGATGCTTAATTATTTTCAGATTTTACTAAAATAATCTTAAAATGTTTCTCTTGCTATAGCTATCATATTGTTTTAAAGATATTAGTGTTACATACATATTTCATTCATTAAACGTTGCAAATGTAAGCGTTCGAGTACTATCGTGAGCCACTGTATACTCTGTTATACAAATATCATACAAATATAGGATCGTAAACGTTTTATTGCAAAGTTATAATAAGATATAACAGAAGATATAACAGAAATAACAAATCGGTATATTCACAAACAGAGTATACTCGCGGTATATTGATATGAAATCGTTTATCTGACTGATAGCTTCTAGTATCAATACCAGCTACATACGAAGGATTATAACGTACAATAACATGCGTAGTTGCAACGACCACTAATAGTAAACACATTCTTTCACATAGTTAAATATCACCGACGTTTCCATGCAGAATCAAACACGATACCTGTCGTTTACAACTTCGATAGCCTTGTTATAGCTTTGCAATAAAGCATTTACGACCCTATGTTTATATAACATTCTTTTCTTTTTTTTTAGTTATAATATACGCATAGTATATTATTAATTTTATTTTTAATGTCATTTCAAATATTACAAATTACGTCTAATATTTTTAATTACAGAATATGTTATATTTGGTAGGATAAGAATGAAACATTCTTATAGTATCTTATGTTTGTGTTCGTCTGGTTTTTCATTGCAAATATGACACGTTATACTTGAAACATTTAAAACAAAATTTCCAATAAAATTTCGTATATACAGTTTATCATATTAAATTTTATTCCTTATCGGATTTCCACCCAATTTTCATAAATAAGGCTCATATTAAATTTCATTATTAATAAACCAAATTGATAAATCTCTTCATATTTCTCTGTATAATTCCATTTATTAACATATGAAATCTTACCTTTCACCGAATTTCCTAGACAAAACATATTAAATCTCTTTGTTAATGTTTGCGGTAGTTTACAGAAACTTTCGAACTTTGTACCGTTAAAGCAATTTTGCTACCTTTCCTAGGATGTATGTTAAGGCATGCAAATAATAAAGGAAATCCTAAACTCAAAAACAGCCTTCCGGTGCGATCATGCCATAAACCGTTACTAAGAAACCCTAATACTCTTTATGATCTTCTCGTAGAGGTTCACAAACAACTTTCTACAAGCGGAACACAACATTACAGCAGGTAGGTGTACCTGGAAGCAGAGTAGTCCATTCAAGAGTAAAGAAAATACAAATACTAAACACTTTAACATCGGACTTCAACTATAGATCCTTCAGGACACGAGCGACAATTTAGGATTGAATCAACGGGTACTCTGGCGAGCGATAGAAACTGTACGATCAAGGAGGACACTTTATTGAACGGTGTTCCATGGGATGTATTCGACGGCCGATACAGGAAACTCGAATGACCAAAATAGAACTCGAAACGAATTTCGCGGTTGAAGTAAGAGTCGTGAAAGCGACATCGTAAAATCGAGAGTTACCGTGGTACACCTTATACGGAATAGCGAAGAGGGGAAGAAGGAAAGTTCTGCTATGGGAAAGGGAGAAAAAATAAGAGCAGAGGCACGCAAAGATGGCAGATTGCCCCGCAGGGATAGAAGTCAGAGTGGCTGGTGATTCAATAAAGCAGATAACATATAGAGAAGAAGGTTATAGAAACCGGTTTGCACAGCTGACTGTTGGAAATTCTCCAGGAAATCTCCAGGAAACAGGCTGCTTTAAGTCATTTTCCCATACGCAGTGCAAGTGTATTGTTGTAGACAACAATTCGGTAGATCACAGTTCGCCACGGTGGAATAAGATTAGAGCGTGTGAGGAAAAAGTTTTCACTATGTATTTTGTGCGACTATGTATAAAACTGGAGAACACGATAAAAAAAACAAGTGAAACGAACTTCTTATCTGTTCCAAGTTGAACTGAGATTGCGTGAATTTGTGTGATGTTCTGAACTTACGCAACGAATTAAATTTCTTCGATAATATTACATTCTAAAGTAAGAATTACACCTGTGGTTTCTGTGTACAGATCAAGAGAAACAAGATGATTAACGTTCTTTTCTACGATTGCAATAATAGCTTTCTTTCTGTGAAAGCTGCCGTTGAAAATGTTTGTAAGAAGTACGAATACAATAAATTTTGAAATCCTAAAGTAAGTGAAGTCGCCTAAAATAATTCAGACAATTTGCAAATTAAGTAACATAGCTAGTAGCATATTTTGGTAAACGGTTAAATTTTAAGAAAGAGCGTCGTTCAATGTGTAGTTCCGAGAAAGTAGTATTACTTGACACTTAGCCAGTCAAAGGTACATACTTATAATCGATCAAAAAGGTTCGGCAAACGGTATTATAATTTCCTAATTGCTTTGTATACCTGTATTGTATTATTTAGAATATCAAAAGTAAAACATTAAGTAATTATTATCACTAAAATAATTAAAAATACACAAAGAAAATAGTTCAATATAACAATATAAAATTTTAATAACATTCTTCAATCATTTCTTTCGATACAAGGACAATAAATTCTGAAATTTTAAAATAATTAGAATCATATAAGATGATTCAGATAATTCAAAAATAAGTATCATAGATAATAGTATAGTTTTGCATACATTTGAACATTGAGAAATAGCGTAATTCTAGAAAGTAGTATACCTGGATAGTTAGTCAGTCACAGGTGCACATTTACTCACAATCAGACATTCAGCAAACGGTATTATAATCTCCTAATTGATTCTGTACAATTGAATTATATTATTTAGTATATCAATAGTAAAATATTAGGCAATCATTATCATTAAAATAATTATACCAGAACTAATGTAATACTTTAATGTAGCAATATAAAATTTTTCTTATTTTCTTTACTAATATAATTCAATACAAATTTTAAAGTAATTGAAGTCGTTCAAGATAATGCAGACAGTGAGTTTAAGATTCTTTCGTAAATTTATACTATTTATCGCTGAACTTTGGAGAAAGTACTTGTAGATAAAAGTTTCGCGTACTACCATAAATGTTATAGTAAAAATGTACATTTGTAGTGCATTTTAAAATGTTTATATTGTCACCCCCTATATAAAAAGAACTAACATTTATGATCGATACGAATTTTGTTCTCTAATCACTAAATAATTAAATGTAAAAGGAATGAAATGTTGATTTGAAGAATATGTTAAATGTATATCGTTTTTTAAAAATAGCATTTGATTAAATACACCTGAATGCAACCAAAGTAATATTTTGCAACCTCTCAGTTTGTGAAGCGTCGAAGGTGAAGTTAAATAAAGGAAATGGGAAGAAATATGGAGGAACGAAGAAAACCAAAACTCGCTAAGTAATTACAGTTGGATGACTTCCCTCGAGAATTCTTGACCTAGACGAACGGTGTTACGAGAAGGAAATCTTTCCTTAAATCTACAAATATACGTTTATTAATTTTTGTCCTAACTTTCGATTGAAACAAAACTATACAAATTTTCATATTAACACGAACAAATCTAATTTCGAAGGATCATCATTACCCGTTTATCGATTTTGAAATATTAATTCTTTTTATTATCACACTTCATCCATTAATCACGCAAATATCGTTTTCTAAATTCCCCTATGGTTATACCCATTACCTAATGGATAACATGAATTTACAGCTATTAATTCTATCGATATGAAACATCGTTTAAGAGAAGCAGAGAAATCCTCGATGAATGTACCTTAGACTACTCGAAATAAGTGCCCTTAAATCGAATCAGACTTACGATAAGCTTTTCAATATCTTCCAAAAAAAAAACAAAAAACATTTGATACCAAGTTTCAATCCTCTACCTCGACCGTGGAGGTAGGGATTATAGGGAAAATTTGGATTACCAAATTTTGTCATATTCATCCTGCTTAACACTTTGAATACAGCACGGATTTCGGTGAACTTTTCATTCAACGATTCAGTTTCGAAACTTCTGCAGTGTTAAAATAAATTTTACGAAGATAGCTGCAATTTTGAAACGCTTGCAGAGAAAAGCCGTACCATTATTTACATTGTTCTAATAAAACCCATTAATGAATGATAAAGTATTATTTTCTAACTTTGATACTGTTGGTCTGCAAGTACTAAAACACTGCCTAAATGAAAAATCTAGTCCCTACAGACTGATGTGGCGCTTAAAATGTTAATGGTACCTTAAATACGGCGACATATTTTAGGGAATATTTTCCGATTTTTTAATTGCAAATCTTAATTATGAAAAATGAAGAAAATTAAAAAAATGTGTATATCCTTTGAAATAGGAAAGAATCTATTTTTATATTTTATCTACTTAATGAACTTTTGATTGCCTTGTCCTGCTATACCTTTCCCTGTGGAAACCTTTAGCTTTTTATTCACCAACAAGTGTCATTTTCCTTTAATGAGGTTGAAAAGATGCTCATAACAAGAAGCACACTTCAAAGAGAATTATCCGATGGTGACGTCATTGAACGTAAAATCAAATTTCGTTTTGACCCGCTCCAGGGAATCAACAAACCGATACCAGGGAATTATCGTCACGGTGGTGGTGCACCTTGGGTAGAAAATGAACATATTTGCCTACGTATTTGCGAAGTATTGGAACAGACCACAGTCTGGGTTTGCTATTGCATCCGCAAGGCAAACGGAAGCGGTTGCCGAAGGAAACGTGAAAGAGTAAGCTGAACGAGACACGCAAAGCCACGTTGCCTTTGAATTAGGGGAAGAAATACGTATGTACGTACCTTTGAAATAATCATAAATTTGCGTTTTATTTCTTACTTATCAAAAAACATTCTTGTTTTATTATCTTTGACTTTCCGATTTCAAAATAAAAATTAAGCTTTATAAATTGGATATAGCCGATGGAATAATTTTCCGCATTAAAAGTGGTATTGGTTTTATTGATCAAAGTATGCATCAGTTCTATTATATAAATTGAATTTGTAACGAATGTGAATTGGAGTAAAATAAAAGCAAAACTATTGAACGGTTTATACTGTTTAATCTGAAAAAGTCTTCCAATTCCATCGATTGGAAGTGTTCCAGTTTATGAAAAATCTGATATCGACAAACGTTCTTTTGCTGCTTAAAATACCGACTTCGGCGTTACAATTTCGATTTAATATATCTCGCCCCGGTGCAGATAACAGGGAAGTACGCATCCTTTGGTAGAAAAAAGAAGAAAGAAAAAAACCATGATTTGCTCCTTTTTTAATTATGATTTTTATAAATCAGCAAAAGGGAAAAGCGAAGTGTTCGTATTTGAAAATTTAATACTGGAACATGAAAAGTATCTATTTAAAAGTAAACATGTAAAAGTAATGAAATACGTGATTCCGTGGTGTTTATTTACTGAATTTAATCAACGTGAGTATTTTATTCAACGCCGGATAATTTCATATTTTCAATAGATCATATTAATAGGTTTTCATCCTTTAATGAAGATTCCTTTGTTAAAAAAAAAATACATTGAAAAACTTAAAACGTGAAGTATAATACGGCAAAGGAACCCGTATTTTTATTGGAATATCGCGTGATAATATGAAACTAATTGAAAAGTTCATTGAAACATTACACCGTAAAAAAAAAAGAGCAGAGAAGCAACGAGAAAACTGAATACTAAAGATCCATGAATGTAAACGTAGTGAAAGATAAAATGCTTCGAAGAACTCTACTTATCCTTTTATGACAGGAAGCTTAAAAACGTACATTAAACGAACAAGAAATAACAAGAAGCAACACAAACGACGTAAAAACTTGCACCTTAAAAAAAAAGTACCGAAAGAAAATAATTTTCTCGAAGTTTTCATTAAAATCGATTTTTTCCCTTCTGTTTGTGCACATCCGTTGTATATTCTAAAACTGTAGTATCACCTCCACAAAATGCTTTATATGTTTATACAGCCGAGAAGGATAGACATATCTGAGTATATATTTACTTAAGCCGTATTGGTAGATGCGGCACACCCGGTTTATCACTGTCAGCTCGAAGACACAGAAGACAGGGAGAAGAGAAGTAGAGGAGCGAGCGGGCGGACAAGCAAAGTAAATCTACAGCTCGTTTAAGACGGAAACATTTTCGAGACAATTGAATTCATTGTCCTGAAGGAACATTCCGGAAACAGAAGGGTGTAGGAGCTTTCTTTCCCCCACCTCTAGATACTCATAATTATCGCCTACTAATTGCCCCGATGGTGATTGAATTCTGTCCCGTGGAATTATACGTGAAATGTTCAACGTTGAATAAAATTTAATCGACCTTCAAAGTGCTCTTGACAGTGTATGACATTGTTCGATAGAAAATTCTATTTAGATAACATTTTCTTTTTTTTTCTTCTTTTTCTCTTAGGGGAGTTTACATCGTGGCACACTGATATGCAGCCGGGGCTAGAATCTTCATATTTTTAAGCATTCTGACCATCACGAAGCAACAATAAGCACACGAAGTCATCGAACACTTTTACCTTCCTTTGTTTAGTCTAAGTACGTTCGTATCCATTGTCTATCTAAAGACGCGCATGTCCCTTTTTTCTGTTTCTTATTTTCAGCATGCTTTATTAGAATCGAAACAAGTCCTAAGTTTATTGCCTGCTACGGTCATTATTTAAGATACACGGAAAATTTCGCGCACGTCCTTTGAGGGTACTTTCTGTACCTGCGAATGAGCATCGGTGAGAGGACAGTTACTTTTTCTTCTCTGCCAATGACGTATCTCAACCAACTCTCTTCGGCCACTGGCTGCATGTCAATTCGCCTATCCACGTATCTCACCCCATGAACACACCCTCTAATTTAAATCACTTCACAGTCCAAAAGCGAGAGATCACAAGTAATTTTTAAACAAAACGAAATAAAAAACTCGACGGGGTCCCAATCATTTTTCAACGAAGTTCAGAGTCAAGAAATCGGAGTTGAGCCAGGACTAGTTCACGAACGCACAAGTTCGCAGCTCGCAATACTCCTTTTTCCGATTGAACTTTTCGTTTAAATAGAATTATTCAAATTTTTACTGCACTGTTAGGGACATGCAGTTATTATGGCGTGTACGTTGAGTAAAAGCCACAATTGCGGGGGATATAATGTTATGGAAACAAATAGATTTGTCGGTATGGATGATTCTTCTAATTCGATCACCGTGCGCGATTGTTTTCCGCTGCGTGAAATGAATGGTGTGGTTTGGAAATCGTATAACGAATTGATTGCGTTCTTTCGATATTCTGAACGTCGTGATCTGTCTCTGGCCATACCGATTGAAAATCATCGATGCAAATGTTCCACTCGTCGTTCTTTCTTTTTTCTCACAATATTAGTTCGATATAATTAGCACATTGCCAGCCAATCGGGTGATCTCCCTGTTTCACATAAGGATGTATTTGTGAACTTTGATACTATTGCATAAATTTGTCTGTTTTAATCTCTTGACTATTGTGAACGCATATATGCATCCGCTTAAAGCTATTCATGTGGATTATGGATGCATATATACGTTTGGTGATTGTTCTTATCTTATACATCCAATGAAAAGAAAAATTATCAATTTTTAAGACAGACATCTATCTTCATATTGCATAGCAACGAGAATAAATGGAATTCTGTTGATATCGGTCACTCACTTTGTTTTTCAGGGACTTACTTCTTCCGACGACAAACGATTGCGATTACTGCAACAGCATATTTATATTATGTAATTGTACTACATAATTATATGTATTACGTAATTTGTTATATTAGTCTTAATTAGTGTGAAATCTTAAAAATATCGACTAGTGTTTAAGAATTTGTTCTAGGAGTCGATAGTGAACGAGACAAAGTGTCAGATTTGAGCGAATATTGTAACCATATGTTTTTAAGACATTAATATGTTTAAATAAACAGTATATATGCGAAAAAAATAATAATGTTTCATTTTAATTTAGTGTAGGTAAAGAATTAAAATAGTAACTTAATTATACATTGGCATTAACGATCGATACGGTGACAAAGTCCATGCTACGAGAAACAGTTGCGTTCACCCAGAACGTTTGGAGTACTCCGCAGTCAAAAGGTTAAACATTAGCACACTTAAGAAACAGGAAAGAAACAATTTTATGCTGTTTAATACTGTTTCAAATACACTGCCTTTTTCCGCATACATAATGATCCATGTAATAATAACATTATATTAACATTAAATAGTGTAATCATATATTATCTTATATTTGTTATATAATACGATTATATTATTGTTATTAGTATTATTATCATTATTATTGTTATCGTTATCATCATAATTATTATTATTATTAGTAAAAATTTGTATTCCAAATATTTATGATTATTCATTGCGAATCAAAACGCGGAAATGTCGAGTGACAACTATAGGTAGGAAGAACCGAAGTTGAGAGAAAACCCAAGAAGTGACGCTCGACTTCAGGCCTCTTTTTCTGTGACCGTTGATTGGTTAGAATCAAGCAACCAAAACCCCTATAAAAACTCTGAACCCACACAAAATCAGTAGTATTTCATAATCGATACAGTCGTAAGGATACTCACTTGATCAATCTAAACATTAAATAAAGACTACCTCAATCATATTTTGGAATCAAACGTATTTTTATAATCCGAAACAAAGGCGATTTCAATCGTTACTATCTGTTTCGTAACAAATACATTTTTACTTTATTTCACATTTTACCTAATACCCTACTTTGTCTTGTGCAAGTGGTGTGAAGTATTAAATAATTATTATTTTAGTATTCAAAGTTACTTGCACCCTTTATAAACGCTTAAGTGCAAGAATGTTATTAAAACAAGGAAACATTCCTAAATGATAATCACCAATATTGATGAAACGTTAGTACATATAGCAGTTTTTAAATAAATATTCGATGGGTATCCTTTTTTTTTTCTTTAGAATCATTTACAACGAAGTAATGAAAATTGCCCTAGAAATTGAGGATAGTAAAGATATTTAGACTAATACAAAGGAATGGTGTAAATTGACGAAATATTCTCTTTAACGTTGAATTTCTAAGCGACTTTCATGAAAGATGCGCATGGTTGGCAATATGTTAAGAATATTTTTATAGTTTCGATAACTTCAGAAAATGAGATAATTCGTAAGCATAATTAATTACCATAGAAATTTCCAAACGAGTAATTTTGAACGTTACGACAGATCTTTTACGTTGAACGTTAGACTAATTTACGAATTATACTTTTCGCCAGTGTCAGCTTTGCATAACGTGCAGATTCATTTTCCTAGATTGTTGTTCGTTGGAAAATTCAGATTTGACGGATGTAAACGCAGGAAAAGTGTAATTCATAACGAGAAGTATACTTGCTGGAAATTAATTAAATTTCGCTTTAATATTATCCCTTTATTCATTCCTCTGAATCCTCGGTATTCTTAAGAATCCTTCAGATACAGTGAACCCATTTCTCTGTTTCCCCTCTCCTTAAAATTCCGCCTACTGTGATGTAATATTTCCTACGGAACGACACTTTAATATATAAGAGCGATCGCCTGAGGCAGATTGTCTCCTGTATACTATTTGTTTATTATGAAATATTTCAACTATATCTTCCATTTCTAACACTTCAATTTTTACGTATTGAAAAAAAAATGCTATCGACAGTTTGTTACGTCGTAGAAGTTGATCAAATATTATGATCAGTAATTCTGATGCTGTTTGATGATTGTGTCGCTAATTTGAGGTGCAGTTGCCTCTTTTCCTGTGGTGGTTTTTATTTAAATAAACTTATAGTTGTACAAAGTGTGCCGTTTATATGTTTCAATGTATATCAAAAGGTAGCTTCCGTTTAGATTTTTTGTGGACTGTTAATTTATAGAAAAAGTCAGAATGTAGGTGTGACTATTTTGCTCAAATAAAATATTTGTATCTCCTTTTCTTAATAACGGGGTTAGGAGGTATGCAGTGACTTCACGACACATCAATTGCTATCGAGAAAAGTATCTATGGGTATCAGAAAGGGGTACGGTCTGCAGAATGTAGAATTTTTGTGATCATAAAGCACTCCCTAGACTTAGATGTCTAAAGAAATTGAAAATATAATTAACGAAGGATTTGAAAAAGGCACTCAAAAATAGAATAACAAAGTCTAAACAGAGTTAAACGTGTGAAGCTTTCAACTATTTCCCCCGAAAATAATGTTCATACTGTTGTAACGCAAATTGTTAAAATGGAAAATAAGTGATTATTCGAAATTGTATGGAACTTTGCAATTAACGTTAGAAGTATAACAAATAATTTAGTATAAAGAACGCCTTCTCTTAACTTTTCCCTGGAAAATTTTCATTTTCAGACCATTCAATTCCAACGAAAAGTGTTTTTAATAATCTGTTACGGTTGCTATTAAAAATGCCAGTTTTGCTTGACCTCTCATTAGGATTTCATAATGCTCCACTCCTTATTTTCACTGTGAGCGAATATTCTGTCAGCCAGTTTCTTAGCAGCAATTTTTCCAAGGAAATTTTCCTTTCAATGAAAAAACCCGTAGGTATGTTTAGATACTCTGAAGCAACGGTCTAGACAGCCGATTTAAACCAGCACTTGTGGAGCAGTATTGTCGATTGGGGAAAAAATATTCGAAACGCGCTTTTCAATGAAAAGCGCCGCGGCGATCAGTCATTTGCAGCGGTTTCGAGGACATTATTTGGTATAAACCATTTTAGCCCAGTCCGACAAAATGACCGGATAACTGTCTAGGGGACAATAACGGTGCACAGTATGCTGTACGATATGCATCCGGAAATTGTATCCCACAACTCCTGATTCCAATCGTCCTCTCTTCCACGTCGCTATACAGTGGAAACGAATTCGTTTTAAACGCCTATTTCCGGCCTAATTCGCAGAGGGAATAATAGTATTCTTGTAACGAGAAAGTTATTAGTGTCATCGAGTTGAATCATTTTTCCGCACTTCGTTGTTTTTCGTGATTCGACGATGGAGAATTTACGTGAATTATTCCAATTTTTATCAATTTAATATTTCGAGAGGAATGAAGTTAACCCTCTTCAGGGACGATTTTTCTAAGGTCAGAAAAAATGACATTATTTTTTATGTAGTTATACTTTAATCCTCTGTACTCCGAACATTATTTTCATATGATCCATCGTCGATTTCAACAGTCTTTTGCAATATAACTTTTGAAAACGAAAAATTTGTACATGTGTATGATTTCATATATTTTTATTTATTTTCAGAATTTGCTTCATTTTAACATAAATAAATCTTGTGTGAAGTAATACTTCCGCAAATACATACAAACGTTCGCAAAGAGTTCATTATTTCAAATCAAGAGCTACTTTGAACTGCTCTTGTGTCAAGAGACTATATTCACTATAGTTTCATATTTTTTCTATCACCAATATTCGAATTTTCAGAAAAAAGAAAACACTAAATGTGCACACATGTACGTGTTAATATATATCGACATGTCTGACAATATGTGTTAATTGTAAAATAAAGTAAAAATTTATAGGATGTTTTTGAAAATGATATGGCAAATGTAAATGAATAAAAAACTTGGTAAGAAGCTAATTTTTCAGCTGAGAGCGAAGCATCTTTCGTTTAGCTAAAGTAATTCCAGTTAATGAAAGTTATTGCCAATCACGATTGATTAAATTTTTCAGTGAATAATTAATAGATATTAGGAACAGAGACGCGGGCAATATATTCGCGATACATTAGTATGAAGAACTTGATAACCTCTGTAGCAAAAAAAGAGTTCTCAACGAAATCTTTTTAGAGAAGTTATGCGATTAAAGTGGGTTTAAATTAAATATTCCCTAAGTCTATGTTGATATATATTACTACGTTATTTGTTCAGAATTTCCTACTTACATAATTGTGTAAATGAAGATTTAAATAGAAGGACAATGTTTCATATTAGTGAAGAAACATTATATTTCATGGGTACACGTTTTTAACGGAATTACTCTTGACTGTTTGAAAAGAGAAGTTCGAAACTTTTCACCAGAGACTCCAGTAGGAAATTATATTTATTTAAAATTGTGGTTAAATTTTTTATTTGATTTCCTACGGGAAAATGTTAAATTTATTACATACGATATTTCAAAATATAATGGTTTATAAAAAGTATATTCTTTAATTTGATACTTTAACATTACTTTTTTTCAACGTGAAATTCAACTCATTCAAATCAATGAAATATTATATTCAACCTAATAATTTTAACTGTTTCATTCCATGTAATTTATTATTAAACAGAGAAGATGATACACTATATAATTAGATAGGTGACTAGTAGTATAGTTTGATATACGCTCCAACTTTGTGAGATACAGCGTCATTCAATGTGCAGCTCCCAGAAAGTAGTATAACATGCAGTCAATCGTAGCTGTGCATCTACTCAGACATTCGGTAAATAATATTATAATCTCCTACTTGACGCTGTACGTTAGAAATATATTATTTAGTACATTAATAACAAAATATTAGACAAGCATTATTATTAAAATTATTATAAATATATGAATTTAATACTTTAACATAGTGTGGCGGCCCATGCACGTGCATATCGCCGGACCGCTGCAACATTATATTTCTAGATTCGCGACCGACGTGGCCAATCGTCGCCAGCGAAGAACGGCGGCCTAACTGGTCGACAGCCTTCGGAAACAGAGGATAGGAAAACCGATTCCGAGAGTAGTCATCCCGGCACGAGGTCGAGTCGACGACGACTCTCTAATATCGAGCGTGTGATTATCATGCGTGAACAAATAAAGAGCTACGCAGCACCTATGCATTATTCATCTGCCCGCGCACCCATAATTGCAATGTAAAAATTTAGTAATTTTGCTTTCAATTAATCACTATTTTTCATTTCTCACAACAAAGAATATTTAATTATTCATATATCTGATATAGTAATTAATTTATTTGATTTAGGAAAGAAATAGTAACTGAAGTACATTATTTTTTTTTTTCTAACTACGACGTATTAGAGAAGGTTGCACAAAATTAAATTCAATGTACATAGAATTTCCTTCAGTCAAACTAATACTAAAGGATTTAATAAAAATAAACGTTTTCAAGAATATTTTCACACGAGTTAAAATTCTATTTCACAATCACTTTGCTAATTTCCATAAGATTTGTGAAGCCAATTATAAAGTAAATAAAGTGCCTATATTTGCAAACACAATTTTTATATTAAAATAATAACAATATCATTAATTTATATGATGATAATAATAATCCTCAATTTTTACTATATTGTTTAGTCCATGCAAATTTTTATATAAATTTATTAATTTATTAATTTTTCTATAAATTTCCTATAAAAATTTTCTAAATTTTCAAGTTCCTATAAATTTTAAAAGATGTGTGAGTGAAAGTCCAAAGGTACGAGGTTTAGTGTACTAAATGTACGTTCAAGCGCATTGCTTTCTCATCCTGATTGTCCAGTCTCTTCATACATGTTCGTCTGTTCAAGGGTGTGTTCTACTGAAAATTGGAAAAAGTGGGGAAAAATGTCCTGCCCAATGAAAAAGCTTAGAAAAGTTCCAAGGTGAATTGCAAATAACAATGCATGTGTAGGTTGAAAATATTTTGAAAATTTAGTACGTCCGGGTCGTCCACGTTTTAGTCAATCTTTGGTTCGAAAAATAAGATTGCGATACGTCAATTGCTATACAGCAGAAGTCAAACACTTAAAAACCAATTAAGCATTTGGCGTTTCTCCTGATTGTAAAATTAATAACACGATTAGAGTGACAATATTTAACTCCTCAAAAACAGCAGATGTGTCAACCGTATCATAAACTTAGGATAATCTATGGCTCCTAACACACTTTAATACAGTGTTGCGAATCTCTGTCAATACAACACAAGATAAGAAAAAAGAAACGTACATAAGAAAGATGCAATGTAGAAGTGTGAGGCAGACGATTAACATGTACATATATGTAGATAAATTACGTTTGGGAGTATAAGGCGAGAATTTCGAGCATTTTTCGAGCTAATCGACACTCCGCACGAATCAATGGCACGAGACTCGGTTTTTCACTAGTAATAACCAGGATATTTCGTACTGTTCGATACCCTTCGGAACCCCCGTCGATCCCCATTCAGGCCATTCTTACGATGTATATGCTGGTTTTAGCCCGTGGAGATTGATATTCCTAACATTCGTTGAAACTGCTGGCTTTACGGCAGCTTTCGTGTTGAAAGCTCGCTTGGATGCGGCCATACTTCGCCGTATCCTACCCTCTTCTTTCGTTTCAAATTCAGAACATTCCATCTCCATTCTCGATCCCCTTCTACCTTTCCTTCAGCCTCATTTTTTCCCTCCTTTCCACGTTCTTTTATCACACAGCTCGTATAACTTACTTCGCCCCACGATTATTTCCTCGATCTTTTATTTACCAGCTTTCGTAAGTAATAATTAGGTGAAATTCTTTCTTTCAATTTCCATGAAATTGTCTCCAACGAAATTTATTCCCTATATTTGATATTTATTCTTTATTTTCTTTGTTCTTTGTATTTCTATTTATTGCATCTATTTCTTTGTTCTCCTTGCATAAGAGTTCTTGTTAACTTCAAGGAGCTTCTTTACGTAATTATTTCATTATATGTATATTTGTACACGTTTCCGCGTTATTTTTTCTTTTTCTTTAGTTCATTATCTTGATCACTTTATTTACTGAAGTTGTTCTAATTTCATTTTTATCTTTTCCTCATTTTCGCGTCACGTGATACTTAATTTTCTCATATTCTTACCTCTGTGGCGGCCCTTCTGTGTTCCAGCACTAGAAGGACGGACACACGACTATTCTCGCGCTAGTCCTCGTGAAATGTCCTATTCCTATATATATCGGTTCTAACATGAGTCCCTCAGTCCTCCGCGTCTAAGACACGAGTCTCCTAGGACTGATGAGTCCACTAGGCGAAAACCCCGAACGAAACGTTACCTTTCCTTTTCAGCCTATCCTCTCTATCAAAGTTCCTCTTTCTCCTCGAACATTACTGCCATACCTCTAATTATTCAACCTTCTACCATCTACTTTCCTTTGATGGCTTTATACGTTCCTTTCTCTTAAACTTCTTGCTTTTTCTTCTTTCTCACCTTCTCTACCAGACACCTCTTCTGAAATTTCATACATTAGTCTTTGTCTTTGTTCGAATGCTTTCTTCAATTCCTTCGTCTCAAACAACCATTCAGTAAGCATTTATAGACTCGTGATAATATCATATAATTCTCCTATTTTTAATATATTTTACTAGTTTTTAGTAAAACATGTTAGAAGTACTTAGTAATTAAATTTAAAAGTTGAAGCACTCTATACACGTAATATGGAAACTTATACACACACTTGTACAAAATGCGTCCTTAAATGATGGATGCGCCTTAGAAAATAGCAGTTGTAAAAGTTTGATAGCTGCTAGAACAAAAATTACAATACCTCGTTATTCGTATGTTTATCTAATTAATATATACTTTTTCAAGAACAAGAAAAAGCAAAAGACTTTCTCCAGAATAAAATATGAAAATTAAGTAAAACTATGTCCCAAAATGATAGAGCCAGTTAATAATGCTACGATATTGGGAACAACGTTCGGCAACACTGATGTAACAATCAGTTTGAATATTTGTAGTTGTCTGTCAGCTGGCACTTACTGAAAAAAAATTAGTTTTCTAACAACCATCGAAAGAAACAAACGACGAGATCTTTGTACAACTAACAGGAAGCCAGAGATGTCTGTCCTTGTCGTCGACCAAAATCGAGGCGCGATGGAATATTCTAGTTTGGTTGAGCTTGTGGTCCGCGGTGATTGCGCGATTTTACTTAGCAGATCGCGTAGCAATACGGCCTGTTGATAAGTTTCGCTTTGTTAGCAACGATCAAATATAAATATCTCTGTCGTAAATACATTCTTGCTGTACTCTATTGGGAGAGAACGAAGGTATCCATTAGTCGCCCTTTAGAAAGGAGAGTACGAAGCCTAGCTTTTAGACGCCTACACAGCACAGGAGAGTACGGAGACTACACCTGGGTCACTCTCTGGAGAAAAGAACGACTGGATGATCCGCCGGTAGCGTCTTAGAGAGGAAAGTACAGGGGGCCAACCGGAAGCCTGAGGATGCTCAGAGAAGACGGTTCCGTTCCTTCCCCTGGAATGGAGAGAATGGCTGGATTATCCGCCGGTCGTCTTCCAGGAGGAATATAGGCAGTCTCTCAGATCATACGCGTATCGTGTAATATTGTGAAGGGAGAGCACGGAGGTTATATCTGGGTCGCCCTTGGAAGGGAAAGAACAGCTGAAGGTTCCGCCGGTCGCCTTCCAAAGGGTAGAGTACAGGAGGCGATCCTGACGCCTACTCGCAATAATTAAGATCAAGAAATACATTGCTCGTTAAATTTGTAGCGCGAGAGTGCGGCTGATTAAAACCGGACGCTTGACAGCAAGGCACCTAACAGACTCGTTAATTGTATTTGCTTCAACTTGTACTATTCATCTTAAAAAAAATAAAATAAATCCTTCATGTCTGCTGTACAGATTGATAGAACCTATTTTCCTTGAATCCATCGTTTGAAACCTACAGTTTGAAATAAAAGTTACCAGTACGGAAAGAGGAAAAATACTTCTGTAATTCGAGAAGGAATAAATGACTGAAATGACAGTCTTATTTTATTCTCATATTTTACTCCTCAGAAAATCTTTCATTTTCGTTTATTCATGAAAATATACATATTAAATAAACACATGAATGACATTATATCGTAATTTTTCTTCAAGTAGTTATCATATTTTTATAATTGTTATCTTCTAAGATGGCTTTTTCATTCTGGGACGCACAATTTTTTTCAAAATAATGCATATATTCCATTTTTCTGGGTTAAAGGTTATATTGCGTTACATGATTGAACTCGTTCAGATGTCGATTACAATTATATAAGGAAAGGAAGTATGCAGTTCCATTTAAAAAAGAGTTGGTGACCTTGAAAATACCGAAAAAATGGCATAAAAAAAATAATATTACGAAGGCGATGTGCATCCTTTGAAACCCTTCTAATTCTGATGTACCCATATTTCATATCTATAAATCTAACAAAGATATCTATGTAGATGTTCTGCTTCTCGTGACTTATCCTGTATTCTACAAACCTACGTCCTCCACGTAACATTCTGATCAATATCGTCAATATCAAAAAGGATATTGACGCATTCGTTTATTTCTTTACTAGTCAATCTAACAAAAATTTGTAAAGACTTTATTTGGATTAAATTCTTTAATTTGTAGGCGAATTCTGTTTCTAACATTCCCTTATGACGCAGGCCTGTCCATAAAAAGGGTCTAACATTTTGAAGTTCAGGTAAGGGAACGTTAGAAGCAAGAAAATTTATATATACATACATATACATATAATGATAAAACTGTATGACACGATTTTATGTCAAAATCCAATCGAATTATTTTTATCAGAGACACTTTTACGATTTAACGAGAATACGATCCAATAAATTAAATGATAAAATATCTCAATCTCATTTTTTTCTTCCGCATGTCCTATGATACAGCTAGTTCCGAAGCACGTCGCGTCGCCAAGAAGAGGCAGCATACGGATCCCAGAAATCGTGTCCGGTATTGCACTCTCGAGATGCCGTGTTTCCAATAAACCGCGCCAGGAACACGATCGATCGCGTGAAATTCAAGCATGCCGACCATTTTCCAAAGACTTCCGAGCATTTCCAGACTTGGACAATGCCATCGTGCAGCTGAAAGTAAATCCTCGCTGAAACGGGGACAGAATGGTAGAGGGGGTGAAGGTTAGACGGTTATGGGAGTTCGATTTTGAAAAAAGTTCACTGAGAAGGCCAGAGGAGCAGATTTTAAGACGAACCGTTATCCTCGTTTATCCGGTGCTCGTTTCCTTATTTTTCATCGGTCGTCCGGAACGGAAGCGGGACGGGACAATTTAACGGAGGAGGCGAAACGTCGCCTTAATCTCGTTGGCCTTAATTATAAGACCGCGCTACATGCTCCGAAGCGACGAATAATATCGTTAGTCGATAATAACCGGGAGCGGGTTCCTAAAGAGGGGAAAACGAGCGAGGACGTTTAATAATTTGCAGTTCGACCTCGTTGAGCCGGAAATATGACCGTGCGTGGAATTATTATCCCTACGGCAACTGAACCAGGAAGACTGGCCGCGACGAAGCTGCCTTTATAATTTACGGCGAAGGAATTTTCTGCTGAACGAACTCGCGGGATTCTCGATAGGTTGGCCCGGTAAAAAGGATATCGTTTGTCTCGCGATGATCCTCCTCAGCCTTGCTTTGCGATCGCGCATGAAAAATTTATTTTAAGTTTGCGCCATTGATGGATGGTCTTGACTCACGTGAGATAAGTTTAAAGTTTTATGGTTCATTATGTATTTAGAGAGAGGTGATAGGAAGATGGAGGAACATTTGCAAACTTTGTTACAAGTTGGTTTTATAACTTCGTGAAAGTATGGTAAATGTGATTGTCAGCAGATAGTTAGTAGATCTCGTTTAAAAATATTCACATACAGTTTAGTTTTGCAATTGTCGAACGAACTGGAGTAGTTGACTTTATTTTTATTACCACTTTCTACCGAGACACTAAATGTACTATTTAACAGGTTATAATATTAGTTTGTAACATGTGAAGTGTCTGTTTTATCTAATCCGCGAAATTTATCTTTTACTTGTAGTACGGTTTACATAAAACATTAGAATATTGATTTTCGTCTGTTCTGTTTCGTGTATCTTTTTATCTGGAATAGTGCTGTATAGCTTCCTTTTATGTAAGAGGGATAGTAACAGTGAATGCACTATTTCATTATAAATGAAAGAGTAAAGCTATGATAACAATACACTTATTTTTTTACACGCTAATACCGGTTCATCGGTTACACAAGTGATATTATAAAAGTTGCATGAATTAAAAAATGAAGCTCTTCATCCATTGTATTCTCTTCCACACTGTTCATAACGTTTTCCGACGCCTGAACAACATTTTACAGGTTAAAACATTTCTAAACTTGGAAGTAATAGAAAATACATTCCCCGATTTTATAAAATTCGAAACAAAAAAAATATTTTGAAAATTATATAAGAAAAATTGTGTCTTATTGATGGCGAAAGTATGTGGATTCCAATGGCACATGTCTCGATTAACAAATTTACTATGATGGAAAGCAAAAGCATATTTGCTTTTAATCGAAGAAAAAATTGATATTTTCTAATATTTTAATGGCAATCTAATTTAGAATACCTTTACAAATTTATTACAATAAAATTATCACTCGAATTAAAAGTAACTTTATAGTATGTAATAAAGTGTGCAATATGTGAATAATTTCTGCTGCACCAGTGGTTGAATACAAAATAAGTTACAAAAATGAACATTTTATAATACACTTTTCATTATTCTATTAAATAAATGAAAGGTTCAGATATAGTGTAATACTTTTTAATCGCGTTATATTTCATGATCAACAGATTAACACATTCGCTTGAAATATTCATCTCTGTCTTTTTAATAAGTTACAAACCTATATAAATAATTATAATCACCGAAGAAATAAACACTTTGTAAGCCACTTTTCATTATTTTATTAAATAAATAACAGACTTAGATACAGTATAATATTTTTCAATCATTTTCATAATCATACGCTTGATATGTTTACTAAACAAATATAAATTCTATTAATCAGAGTCTTTTAAATTCAACATCCCGACTTTCACATTATCCTCCATCGAAGAAGATAAAAAAATAATAGTATCTCGCCCAGTACCTGCCATTAACAATTCTATATTATACCAAGATACCGTTGAACCGTAAAGATGTTCATGTTTAGGGGCCGCATATGTTCGCATCGTTTCCGGGTCGGGGTTGTACTTCCGTGAAGCATCTCGGTTTACCAGGATAGGGTTTTCCCAAGTGAACGAGATTCTGCCGAAAGATTTCACTGGATTCGTCGAACTCGCATATTTTTCGATCTCTTTGCTTTCGCCCCTCACTTTGCTTCTTTGCCTGCCTGCCGCGTTCCTCTTGCTATCCCGAGGAGAAATTCTCGTACAGACATGCTCGTTGTACGTACAAATACGTTCACGCGTGTATGTGTACCATAGGTGATCGCGTTGCTGTCTCTGGTGCTGATCCAAAGCTGTATTCGCTTCCTGAAGGGTGTATATCGGTGGAGGAGTAGAATGGGTGACGGTGGAAGGTATCGCAATGCTTGGAATGTTTAATACCGGCGCAACGACACGGCACGGAGAAATGGCCGGCTTCAGCCACGGAATAAATCTCGCGGAATCATACCTACCTGCCGCCATTTCTTGTCTGCCAAGAGATGCTCACTTGAAAATTTTTCAGGCTTCCTTGGCGTCGGAGCGAAAATGCTTATTGCGCTCCAATGCTAGGATGTTCCAACCGTTTGTTCCGCCACCATCCACCCACCGCTCCTAGTTTTCTTCCGGTGCTTTTTAAGAAGATCGCCGTGCCAGAGATTCTATGACAATTCTGCTACGTGGAATATCACGACCTTTAGATAGGATTAAACGACGACGGCATGAAATGTTCAATCGACGATTCGTGTAATTGGATCTGGTGTTTCGGGGCGGGGCTCTTGATTCGCTCTGTCGCCGGAGGCGAGAGAGGAATCTTTTATCGAAAAAGGGATGGTAAACTGTATGAATTGAGGGCCGCTGTTTATGCTGCTATGAGTTGTTTTATTGGATTTAAGGCGTCACTAAGCGGTTTTGTCAGATTAACAATGTTTTTGATTGACGATTGTAGAAGTTCAAGTGACATATACAGATTTCTTGCTAAATTTCATCTTCACATTTTTATTTCACTCCTCAAATAGGGAATTACAACGCCTAATGATACAGGAGTAGTCAACTGTTACTTTTAGCTTACTGTTAGAAAATATTTAGGTGATTCAGACCTCTCCTGAGTACAGAAATTGAAGTTGATAGCCTAAATAGTTTTTAGCTTTTAGAAATTCGATCGTCTCATGCTTGATAACCTGCAGACACGTAATATAGTGAGATTTTCTGAAATATAATTTAGAAATTAGTTGAATATATTCAAACATGTAGACGTATGGAATTCAATTATGGGGAACAGCAGCGAAATTACACATTTGTAAACTAAAGATGCTAGAACACAATGTTCTATGGACTTTGGTTAATATACTAGTATATCAGATACTAATGCACCGTGGTATATCAGAAACGAGCAATTAAGGAATGACTTGAAGATTTCATCCATAGCAGAAGAAATCATAACGCATGCGACAAATTACATGGAAAAAAGCTGGAGGACCCACTCTAATGAGTTAACAAGAACACTCTATAGTATAGAGTTATTATTACTCTAGAGATATAAAAACAAACAACACGTTGCAGATCTCGCGCGCACACACGCACACTTCTGACCATCAATACGCAGCAGAACACACAGTAATTTTTACAGAAAAATTATTTGTCACGACAACACAAGTAGCACTATATTCTTCTACCAAATGCCATCGTTGCCAATTGTATACATATTTATACACTGAATAAAACAAGAGAAAGGGAAATTATTTTTAATTATCAGGAGACAGAATGGTTAGAACATAAAGAAAATTTGACGTTGTTGAAACTAAAAGAAGAGACTCTAAGGGCACAATAATATACTGTTCGCCGTGCCTCTTAGGCACGCTGTGTGACGATTAAGGATTCTTAGGGATTCTTAGAGAAACCTAACCTAATCAATAAACGTGCATGTAAAGAAATAAAAATTGAGAGGATCAATGCACATTTTCTTCGTTCTGATCTGTTGGAAGCCGCCTGTTGTCTCATTGAAAATTTTCGTACCAAAATTTCGTTATTTGTTACTTTACATATATGCTGTTAGTAATGAGTTTTTCTCACGCACTTTGTGCAACACGGGACGTAAGTTGTACGATCTTACTATGCTGATAGTGAAATACGAGTAACCTTAACGGTGCTTAGTTGGCGAGCCTTTAAGTGACGCAACAAGCCTGTCGTCCTGGTACGCGATGTTTGCCAGGAACGTTTAATTACAACCGCTACGAGTGGACGCCACGGCACGAGAACGTTCGTTAGAATTTCATTAGTAAGTTCGGACGTGGCGGAGTGATTCGCTTTGAAAGGACTTTCTCTTGCACGCAGACACGTTACGCGCCTTTGTATTTGTCGTGTGTCCATGCGTGTATTTTTCACTTCACATCCTTTAACGCTGCTCTTGTGAATTGTACATTCAATGTTGACGCACTTGTACTCACTGTTAACTACGTGCACTAACGAGTGAATGGAAAGAAAGAAAGAGAGAAAGGAAGCAAGAGAAAAGCTGTATAACGATGTTATTTCTTACGGTCCTGTGGTAATTCTTCTGTTTCCAAGCTGACTCGATTTAATGGACCACAGGTACCAGAAATAGACGCGAAGTGGGCAATAATACGAATGTGTATATGGAATGTCGTTAGCCTATCACGACTTAAATTGTTAATATTAAAGTTTAGGTTTATATTTACTAAAATGGAAATATGGTTTTGTAATTATTGCTATTTTAATGTTTATCTTCTTTGTAAGGGTGAATAGTAGTGAATAGTATTATATTTGTAACGCATAAATTCAGTATATTGAATTGAAATAGACTTTTGCACCTGCTATTAATTTCTATCTTGTTCAGTGTCGTAAAAATGATTTACAACGAACTGAGAAATATTGAAACAATACTGTTATTCGCGTAAAATAATAATTAATTAGTTTTAATTCACTACGAAATTTTAACAAAATGTTAAAAGAAATTCCTCGACGGAAATTTTTAACGTGGCTTACAAATCGAGAACAAGCAAACCAGATTACAGCGTCAGCGTCAACTACAGGATTTCTAAAGGAAAAGTAAGCGATACGGAAGCTAAATGCGATTAAAAGAATCAAAAACTACTGAAGGAGTGCAGAAAATTTGTACTTACTAAATGTACGATGAGGAAAATCGGTTAAGACATGAAAAGTAGTACACAAGCGGAAAGTTCGCAAGAATGAAAGTATTATACATACATAAGTAAAAGAACAAGTAACGGAGACAAAAAATACAACACTGTTACTTTACTGTCTTCTTCGTTCGAAAATTATACACTTTACAATGTTTGTCAATTCGGTCAGATTAAATGCTAATAGAAATTCACTTACAATGAAATTCATAAAATAATACAATAAATGTTTCTGTCGTATATTATACAAGAACGCATAAAATACACCATAAAAAGCTTCTAAGAATATTGAGAAAACCTAGTAACTTCTTATAGTACAATTTTTTCGAATAAAATCTCGCAGATATAATAATTCACAAATTGCAACAGTCTCTATCTGTCCACAGGATAAACTTGTGCCCTGTAGCCCACATAATTCGTCGCGTTACAGGATGTGTTGGTCACTTGATCTATAATGCTATTGGTGTACTTGGTTCGCAGAGGTGGACCTCCAGTAACAAACACACCAACTGGCTCCTTATGTTCTTTATCCGGGTCGTACGGTTCACTAGAATGCTTTGGAAATTTGTCGAAGCAGCCAGAGTGATTTCCTCCGGGTCTCTTCGGGAATGGAACGTAAAATCGACCGGGACCTATTATCTTAGGTGTGATTTCAGTTGGCCGTATATAAGTTGGACCTGGATCCTCATCCTTGTACGGATTTGGTGGGAAATGATCGAGTGGCGCACTGGCAGACAGAAATCGACGCTCAGCTTTTACTGTTGTAATACAGAAGAAGTTTTAAATAAAGCGTTAATTTTTCAAGATGAAAATAGGGTCATGTAGATTTTATAGCTGGAAATAAGATGAAAATTAAAAGCAAAGAATCATTTTAGGGGAAAATGCATTTGAAAATGAGTCGAGCACACGTGCACCTAATTAATGACTGTCGTTACGTATTTTAAAAAAATCTGATCTTTTCGTGTTACTTAGTGAATGTTTTAGAATTAGTCGATGAATTTGTAATAATGTAGAGAAAGAATGCTCTTGAACCTATAATGTAATCATCGTAAAAGAACAAAGATTTGATACTCTGTCGGTAGAATAATTATTTGCAAACTAGAAGAGACTTTCGTATCATGTCTATAAGATGAGGACTTTAAATCGCAGTTAGTTTCCTGTCAATGGATGTGAACTTCCTATTACGTATTTTGTGGATAGATGACCTGAAATTTTCAAATCTGTTTTTCTTTTAAACAATGACTCTAACGCAATTTCGTCTTATTTCGTATATTTGGAACTCTCGAGTTGCAATTCGTGAAATAATTCGAGCAACATGTGCAAAAGTTGTTGAAAATTTCAATAAATGAATTGATGTCTACAGTTGCAGTTGTGGTGCACATCTGAATAACATTCTGTTCCACGTATAATTGTAATGGATTGTATTTTCAATAAAAAGAAAAACTTGAAAAGATTCCAAATAGTTTATGTTTCATTAAAAACAAACCTGTAGGTGTGTCTTTTAGGTGACCCTATATTATATCTTTTCATTTATATTTTCTATAGCACCTCCATACTCTTCAAAATTACCGGAAGCTATTGTTTCTCTTCTACCTTTAGGTTCTTGATTACAAGATATCTAAATAAAAGCATGAAAAGCAGACCCAAGGCGCCTGATTGTGGAAGAATCTTTACCCGCCGCGACACGCTCCAAAACTAGCCGTAGCTAATTAACGTGCTTCTCTAGTAATAGCTAAGCCAATGAAAGCAGCCGGTTTAGTTCGTTCTGCCTTTTTAGAATCCGCCTTCGTTTCTCCTTAAATCAGTCTCGGCGGAATTTTGAAAGCTCGTATAGAACACATAAAGGCAGAGAAAAAAGGAAAGAGAGAAAAGAAAGAAGAGACGAGGAAAAACGCGTCTAAGCGCAGCGGCAAAGTTTCATTTTCCTGCCTTCCTTACGACAAAAATGTAATTAGTTGCGCTGGCTTGGGAAACAAAATTCTACCCGAAAAAAGAAAGCGGAAACGGGGGAGGAAAGCGAGAGTCTCCCCAATCTTCTTCCGCGTTACGAGTCCTCTTTATATTACTTTCTTACTCGGCAATATTGTCTGTCGCATCTCCGCCGTTCCCAGAAAAGGGTAGTGAACAAAAAAATTAGAAACAAGACGGCGGGTTGGCACGGCGAATACAAAAAATTAGAACCTACCTGACGCTACACTATCCGCGCGAGTATTTTTTTTTTGCTACATTGCAGCGTTAAGTTTTATAATAAAAAAGAATTTTACGGTTAGTAGTTGTAGGTACACTCGCGGATGAAAATTTTTACTACATTCTAACGGTAACTTTCACATTTTTCTGGTCTCCCTTCATCTTCGATTCATTAAATGCATTCCTCAGTATTTACCGCTTGTTAATTGTACAAGTTATGTACAAAGAACACTTGACATCGTATTTTCTTCGTAAAGAATAACCTGACGATACCGTTAGAGGTAGCTTATGAATTATTATCAATCCGCTTCTTTTTATCAAATGAAACGGTAAATATTTTTCCCGTCCTTCTCATTTTTTTCTCGTTCCATAATTTCATTTTACTTATTAAACGAGCTCTTTCTTCACCGGTGGCTTTTAAATGAAAAGAAATAATTCAATGATCCCGTGCAAGATATAGTCTTGCATGACCCGCTTTTAAGAATAAAATTCTTTCTTACTGCATATAAAAGAAGTTCTTTGTGTGATCTTCACACAAACTGTTCTAGCGCGATGTTTCATATTTCACGGAGTTTTTGAAGCGTTTTAAGTAGAATTTTATTTACTTTTTTCTTTTCTTTTTTATTCTTAACTCCATTACGAACGGCTTTAAAGGAACGTCGTGTAATTTCAATGTTATCATGCGTGAAATTATTAAGGTCGGTTCCTCTTTAACTTGCAAAAAAGGAACTAGCATGATTTGCATCTGAATCAAAGTTGACTCCGTGATATTTCAAAGTAATAAAATAAAATGAGAACGTCATTCCTGTTTCTCTAGGTATTCTATTCGTAAAAGACGAAAAGTATAGTTTTTTTTTTTGTTTTAAGATATATCTTCTGCTGCTAATCTACCATATAAGTAAAAAAAGAGAGGAATTCGTTAGAAAGAGATTTATGACATCACCTTTTTCTTTCGGAGGATCGTATGGTTCATGTGAATACACTGGAAAAGGATTGAGGCAAATATCCGTGTATCCTGGTCCGCCGAGAGGATTAGGTTTGATTTTTGGATTCGGTGGCTCAGGTTTAAGGCGTCTTTTTCCAGGATGTTTCAGCGCAGGACTGAAGTAAGTGACTTTTTCGAAACAGCCATGCCAATCACCCGGTGTCGAATGTTTCTTCGCAGGAGAAGGCGGCAGCATACGAACGCCAAGCTTTCTTTCGTGTTGCAACTACGAAATTGTCGAGGTATCAGGTTGACTCCTTTAGCATGGAAACTATAAACTGTAAAAATGATTCTCCTCAGTTTAGAATGGAACGATTTGAATAAATTGCTTCAATAAATCGTCGCAATCTTTTGTTAACTTTTCAATACGAACAAATGAAAAAAAAATTAATTTATATATTTATTATAATATATCAATTGAACATATAACATACAATTTATGCGAAACATTTTTGTTTGGTAAAATTCCCCTGGCAGTGACTCTAATATTTGGATACCCTTTAAAACAGAATCATTTTTTAAAAATCCGACTAAACGATTTGAGGTTTGTTTTTGAAGTTAGAAGAATTAAGTTGCTAGATAATGTGTACAAAATTTGTTGAAAAAATTTAAATTGTTCGGAATTGCGAAGGAAGTAATAAATATCGCTTTTCATGATTTCTTTTAGCTGTCTCTAATGAGAATTAAAAAAAAAAACGTTTTGCAGGTTTATGTCAATTATATACAGGCTGAAAAGTTCATCTAAATCAGTTAATGTTACTCTGTTCTATACACGGTTAAAAATGATAAGAATCGCAAATTTTCACGACATTCAGCCTACGGCAGCAATAAATCCAAGAAGTCTTACAACTTTTAATGCTTTGTTTCTAAATACATCAAACAATTTCGATGAAGTTTTGTGCACGTATATAACTGGCATAAATCTACAGACCGTATTTTTTAAATTGTCATTACAGGCTTTGTTAAAGAAAGTTATAAACAGCAAGCTTAATATTTTTTTCATGATTCAAACCAATTGCAATTTTCCTAAAAATGGTTATACATGTCATTGAGTGAAATCTATCTTTTCTAAAACAATCGATTCGTATGGTTTAGTTTAAAAAATATTATTCTATTTTTAAGGGCGTCCGAATGTTAATCAGAATCACAGTTTAATATATAAACAATTTATATATATATATATATATATATATATATATATATATATATATATATATTGTATATATATATAAATAATAGTGCACAAGTTTCTTTGATAATGATTTGGGAACAACTTGGTACAATGTATTTCATTTAGGGCAAATTGGACAAAATCCTCTTACATTCTCCACGAAATTAATTTTCAATAATATCCCTATTAAGAAATTGTAATAACTTTTAGAAGATTACTACATACTGTATTACAAAGCTTTATCCTGTCGAAATATGGAATTGTATTAAAAAAGTAAATATTAATAGAACCATTCCAATAGCGATTAATTTGATTTAATTAGGTCTTATAATTACCCGTTCTTGTGCTTCGATATGATATGGTTCATACAATGCCTCTCCAACGAAAATTCGCTCAAATTTTTCTTCAAACAAATCAAGCGGTGGTCCCGAGAGCATTTGACGCCCCTTCTCGATACCTTCACGAAATGTTACTGGTACTCCTACATACTCGCCAAAGGGCGCCGGTGATGGATCGTGAAAATACCCTTGGAAAATAAGAGAAAAGTAGTAGTATGAAAACGGAACCTTCCGTCCATCCTAGATGTATATTTTACCAAGTCTGTCGAGATCATGTTTTCCAAATCGTCTGCCCAAAGGCTGCGGCACATATCGTCTACCCTTCATTGTCCTACTTGTCGAAGAAAACTTGCGTGAATTTATTTTCCATTTCAGATACGACTAACCTATAATTTTCGCTTACTATTTAGCAATTTTATCTTTTGTAGTTCCTTTTAACTGTGAAAGTATGTCAATTGTCTTTGATAAACTGCAACTTCGGAAACGATGATGTTCCATGATTCAAAGTTGAATTTTTAACATTGTCAAATCTTTACAGGTTATTTTGTATTGATTAATGGTGAAGTTGAAGCCTCGAATGAATTGTGCACGGTTCAGTTTGGCATATAATTTTCATGCATTCTGAAACTTGAAATGTCTGAATTTTAAATTTAAGTAGTATTTTTAACCTTAAGTTCTAATTGATTTATTCGAAATTTCACGGTTGCATATTTTTCTTTCATTCAAGAAGTCTAAATTTCACTACTTTTCGCTTGATAAGTCTGAATTGGTATTTTTCGAAACTAGAACACTTTGATTTATACTTCCAAATGATAGATCTGTTCGACGAGTGCTTTTTTTGAGCAGATGCAAAAGAATCTCATTTTTCAATGCACCTGCTTGACAGTCTCAGCACTTTCTCTTGCAGCCAATATTTTATTCATCGCGAAATACTTGACAATATAGATTTATAGCGCCGCTGGATTTAGAAGGGTTCAAAGTTTAACTCGTTCGAAATCCTATTGTTCCCTTTACCGACATATCTATCAATTCCAGACTCCAAAAATAAAACAAAAAAGAACAGAAGAAACAAAAGGAAACGAAATGTAACTGGATAAATTAACGAAAGTCATTTAAATTCGTGTAGTGAGAATGTAAAAAAGAAAAAGTAAAGGAAAACAATTTAGCATCAATCGACACCAAATATAGTGCAAATCAAAATAGTTCAGTAATATACATTACTTATTATAAAAAAAAAAAAATACGAAGCATACTGTTTTATAATTTTTATAAATCTTATAAAGTCAGTAATATATTAGATCAGTGCAAAAGGTCATGCCCGATTTCACATTAAAATACGAGCAAATTGGTTACGTAAAATTTATTTATTAGCCAATTATATAATCTCCGTTGCCTTGTATAATTTTCTTCTGGTCGATCTGTCGACATTATATTTATCTACAACTCCTTCAGTTAAAATTCTTGGATCATTTTATAATAAATTGTTCCACGGAGCACCCTCGGAATAATCATAGTTAGATAATATTTATAATCCATAGTTTGTAAGACGTCCTGCGGGCCATAGCGGCTAGCAATCTGCACAAAAGAAGACCCTCGACAAGCAGATGGCTTGCACGTTTTATGACACACAAGTTCGAGGGCTGTTTTTGAGGAATCATTTCGTTTCTTAAAACTTTTTAGAATCGATTTTCTTAATACGCAGGCAACGCTCTCAACAGTTAATTGTCCGTGTCATAAAATGTGAATTTCCAAAGGGATTTGCACGAGGGTTCAACCATACCCAGCCGGTTCATCGCTGACCCTGTCGCAAGTACTAGGCCCAACGGAAATTCCGCGACGTTGCCAAACTTTATACTTTCACTTTCACTTCCACTGCCACATACCACCCCCTATTTCTCATGGAACGTGCTAAAGGCGCACAGAACAGGGTGGTGGCAATTTTCACCCAACTTGATTGGTTTTTGTTGTTGACGGTTATACTTTAGAAGCAGGTTGTATTTTATTATTATTAATATTTAGGTAATTACAATTGAACGCTGACAGAAATATACCAGGACTATTTACGTCCTGTTCCACCGACTCTTATAATATCTCACAGAACTCACTCACAGAATAATCGAATGCAGCCTTCATAACTTCTGTAGGGTGTTTCCTCCATACCGCGCGTCCCGCAACGTCCGTCGCCCTTAATTGTCTTTTTCGGTTAGAAACAGTCGACCCTGATACTTTTGCATGTGGAGTTTTTTTAAGGATAACGCTTTTACTTCAACACTTGTCAATCACTAATCAAATCATACACAAGCTTTAGAGCTTCCTGACTGTCTTGGAAATTTGGATGAGCAACGCTATATAGCAGTCTACCAGCAACTATCATCCAATAATCACCACACTTTTCATCTCACGTAGCATAGCAATAATTAGTCATCAGTTTGTTAGATAGTGTTAGGAAAAATTAATATATTTTTCACGTTTAAAATAGAGACAATTAATTACCTACAAAATCATCCTTATTTCCTAAAAAGTAATAGAGAGCCATAAAAACACGCGGCGCGATAATATTTCTAAGTAGAGACTTACAACCTCCACTAGATTTGTTGTTCTCACAAGTCTCGACGCGTGTGCGTGGCAGAACATAAATTGAACACAATGTCATCATTTATCAAAGAAGCTCGACTAGAGCGTGCTCGTCATTTAATTGAAAATTGCCACGTCTAAATTTTGCGAACCATTTTTTTACTATACGAAGAGCTAATGCACAGTCTTCGTAAATATCATGAATGCTTTCTACAGCAGTTTCTATCGTTACATCTTTCCGGAATTCATAATGTATGACATGACGTGAATGAATCTTTCCTTCACTCATCTTTAAGAGTTTTTTTTATAACGTAAGAACTACTGAAACAGAAAAATTTGCTGATAAACTAACAGTTGAATACCGCTCTTTTTATCCGCCATGAAATTTGCACATGCAACAACAAGTATTATTTGCAAACAAATAATGTAGTATCATTTATTGGAAATAGGTACAATCTTCTGCATTGGCCCAATAGATTAATAACTATGAAAGAAAAAATAATTATAAAAAATATTGTAATACTTCCTGAAAATTTTATAGAATAGTATCTATAACATTTCAAATCCTAAGAATGAACAAAGTAGTAGAAACAGAGGTATTTGGTAAATGATTATCAGGATCCTTTTACGATCCTCGCTCCTCGTCGGTTGATATACATACTTCACGCCACGCGGAAATCCTTTCGACAAGCACCAACGTAATTTGAAATCTTCGAAATCCTTCGAAAATCTACGCGTCGACTTACGAGCATTGCAGAATCGAGTTTGTTTCGAGACAGCCGTTCTTCGTTCTCCAAATTCCTCGGCTTTCTGAGTAATTTGATAGACAAGAAAGCGTCCGCCAGCGACGAACGCTTCCACTCTTCGTCTTCACGATAATGAGTTGTTCTTAATGAGTTGATGTTTCCAAGCATCTATTCGCCACAGTAACAGTGGGAACATTTCATCACCACGTTGTTTGGAGAGACCGTTTACCTGGTTGATCATCATTTATACACAGACCATCCAGCGCACTTTATAAAGCATGCGACTCACATAAGTATACAGTTTCCTCGTTTTAGAATAAGCTGGATCTGCAAGACAAGTTAGACTCTTATGAAGCTCCCTTCTTTAGTAACCTTAACTTCGTGCCGGATAGAAAATTGCTCGTACCTTCCGTCTGTAGACGAAAGTTAGAAAGTAATAAGGCTGAATTTCTGATAGCAATAATTACATTGAATAAAACGTAAAATGAAATTACTGTATTAAACTTGTCCTGCATTTTCAAGTGTTGTCACATATATGCCTAAACTGAGGAAAAATTTGAAGGAATTACCGGTGGGAAAGTCAGAAACTTACGAACCTTTAGTTTTTATTATCACTCTTTATTGGTTGCCAAAGATTATACGGTATGTAGGCTTTTCTATACAGATAACTTTATTTTGTCAGGAACGGCGTGTCGTACGGGTGCGGCTATTTCTATATCCTTCAATGGTCGTATCTACGCTATCAGTGCCCTTTCTCCAAAACCAAGCGACGCAGCGCTCCCTCGTACTTTCACTTTTTGGGTTTTTCCAGGGTTTGTAGTGACTTGGCTCGGGCGCCTTTTCCTTTACCGTACAAAAATATCAATGCGAGGCCTGAACGAGCCCTCCCGGCCACGATCGGTCCGAGGTCCCTTCCCGGTCTCGCTCCTCGAGGACCGGGGCGCCGCTCGCACCCGCCAATTTATCGTTAAAGGTCTACAGGTATAATAATTATAACTAAAGGATACAGTTTTTTTATTTGTGTCTACAGTCTATTAAGATAGATATAGCTATTTACAGCCCTTGAATAAAAAGTCAGCAACATATGCAAGTTTCAATATTTTTCGTGTTTTTAGTCAAATTTAAAAGCTCGGGCGGAATTTAATTACAAAATTGATTAATTATTCATCATGCAAATTTTATTAACTATTAATTATGTATTCTACTATTAATGAATTATGCAAGATGGGGAACCGTGTCATAGAGCCAAACCCGCCAGAGGTTTATTCTCGTTAAAGAAAATCCCTGTACTCTCATTGCTATGCAACTCTCTCAATTTGAATCTATTTCGAAATGTCTAGAATTTATTTAAAATGCTTGCGTGTACATCAATCACTATATTAGATGGTGAAGAAAAAGAATTCTGGACATTTGGCAAAATCATTCAAATACAAGGGACACAATACAATAATACATGCAGCCGATTCTAACAATGTAAAGAACCATTGGACCGGGCCTAGCGGAAATTCCAGACCGTTGCCAAATTTTCGGCACATCGCGAATCCGAGCAGAAATCGTCACACTCTTTTCAGGAAAAAGAGCCCTAAGTATGCACTACAAAGGTGTTTGCAATATTTATTAGTCACGTTGATTGGCAGTTAGAATTTGTCATTACAAACGATGAGCGTGTTACTCTCTTTAGCAGTGATCGGGCAAACTGCTAAGGTGGACAATTTCTTCAAAACTTTTGTTCGTAATAGTCTTATACAGACACTAACAAAGACAGTCTTTTTATCGTTCGGAGAAACTGTCTTGTTTTCAATCATTTGGAGAAACACACATCACTTAGAATCCAATCGTTCGGGGTTTTAAGGACACGTTCTATATGTTATCGCCGATTGCTAATATCGAGTCATTTCTTTCGTATAACTCACTGTTCACCATCGTGAATCTGAATACTCGTTCATAGTGTTCAACTTTCCGTTTGAATCAATTCTCCACATATAATAGTTCGCGACGCGGGGTTTAACGAAGTCGAGAACCACGCGCTTGCCACACTATTCTTTGGTATCCTTCTGAGTTATGTGCTGACGTTTCTTCCTTTTTTTTTTAGCAATTTTTGCCTATAAAATAGGAATATTTTTCAGGTTTGTAGAATATGCTGCTTCTTTATGCATTGCTTATGAACTCTGTGTACTACTCAAACATGTCTTCTCCATTTTTCCTCGTTCCTGCTCTTGTAAATGATAGTAGAGGTCCCAATCTCTTATATAAAGCTAGTGTAAATAAATAGTACTTGAGATTGTATGGTAAATTATTAAACACGTCGAACGACGGCGTAAGCTTTCGTAACAATACGTACATCTTCACTGTTTCACTACGATTTACAGTCCACTCTATCTGTTCGCGTCCTCGTTACACGTACACACGCTCTCAGATGGTAACTAAGATTACTCTGCGTTAAGTTCCAGGCAAACAGATGTAATAGCGAAGCTATGCCGGATAAAGCGAACGTGTGTTTACACGTGCAGCTGAAACGTACCAACGTGCATTCGGATGTAGCGAAATTAGCGCATTAAGCGCGAAATAGAGCGTGCCGTGGTAAAACTTCGCATGGAAAATTACGACTCGGTCCGAACGTGCTCGGTTATTACTCGAAGTTTTGTTGGAGAATCTGCGTTAACATTGGAGTAAGCGACGGGGACCAAGGGTGAGTTGCGTTCGAGGCTGAATGTTTTAGCGCAATGCATGCCGAGGTTGCATTACGGATTCGCGTGAAAGGAAAGACAGAGGGACGCATCGCGGTGTCGAGCACCACTCCACTACTCTCCGCGTTTAGTTTTGAATCATTGAATCGCCGTCTGAACTTTAAATTCCCCCCGAATCTTGTTGCGTGGAGAGGTTTCTAAAGTGCAACGGCCGAATTTTACTGACGTATTCCGACGATTGTGCTGTTGAGAAAGCATGTTGGACGCATTCCGGTTAGAGTGTGTTTCAGTTTAGAATTCAAGCTGTTTGTACATACAGCGAGGAGGAATGTTTTTGGGCTGAGATACTTCAGTAAAGGGGCTGTGCGTAATGGTACTTCTTTTGTGAATTGACATGGCTTTTTTATCTTTCTTTACCGTAGGAATATTTAGGACAGAAATGAAAGGCGTATGTGAAATTCTACAAAATTGTTTGAATTCCTTTCATTGCTTGCCATGTGTATGCAAACATACAGAATGGGTAATAACCACATTGTCGTTGCATGCAGAAGCACTGAAAATATTTTTCGTGACAATGTATAGGTTCGTCCAAATGCGATATTTAAATGTCAGCGTTGTATGTCTACACGTCATGCTTTTTCAAATGACATAAGCCGTTTCGTTTTAGCAGAAGGTAGTATAGCTATAATAATGGGCCGGTATATATTACAACAACGTATTTACATTATTCAAACTTGTTGTGAAAATGGGCGTTCTTTGTATCATTCTTTTCAAGCAAAACTTTGTTTAGTGGAGAAACTCACTTCATAATGAATAGGTGCGTTAATAAGCAAAATTGTCCTATCGGCTGTAACGAAAATTCTCGTGTTATTCATGAGAAATCTTTACATCCACAAAAAGTCACTGTTTGGTGTGAATTGTGGGGAAATGGAGTTATGGAACCATTTTTCTTCGAAAATGATGCTGGAAATGCTGTTATTGTGAATTCTGAGCGGTACCAATCAATGTTCAATGGCATCTTATGGTCAGAATTGAATTATATTGATGTATCTGATGTCTAATTCCAACAAGACAATGTTACTTGTCACACAACTCGAAAAAACATTCAGGTTTTCCAATCCAAATTTCATCAAGGTGTAATTTTACGAAATGCAGATCTCAATTGACCTACAAGATCATGCGATTTAACCCCATTAGATTTTTTGGGGGGCTTGTGAAAAGTCGAGTCTATGCTAACAAGCTACAAACAATTAATGACATAAAGAAGACAATTCGAGTTGCAATTGTTGAAATTGCAGTTGATGAAATTGCATCAACTAATATGTCGAAAATTCGTAGAAAATTTCGGTAATGGAATTGATGTCTGCAGACGCAACCGTAGTGCACATTTAAATAATATTCTGCTCCACATATGATTGTAACGGATCATATTTTCATGAATTGCAATTCGTAAAATATCTCTAGTGACGCGTCGAAGAGTCATTGAAAATTTCAATAAACGAATCGATACCTACAGACGGAGTCGTGGTACATATTTGAATGATATTGTAATGGAGCATACCTTCAACGAAAAACAAACCAATTAAGAAAATTTCATATTATTTGTATTGTATTAAACAGAAGCTTGCAGACGTGTAATTTGGATGACCCTTTATTATTCGGGACAATACACGCAGTAAAATTTTCAAACCTATTTTAAATAATACATCACAGTCACCACAACTTCTATAAAACAACATAAATTCACAGAAGTTACATTCACTTTCTATAAGCTACGCGAACAAATCTATGTTTCTATACAAATCATTCACTAATCCCGAGATCTGATTTAATCCAACCTAACAGCATCCATCTATGTACCAATAGCTACAACCACGCATTACCTGTACTCGTAAGCTCTATCTCTAAACCACCGAATCCGCGAAATCCAGGCAAAAAGTCGTCCCACTATGTGTTCGTTCCTGACCCAGTGAAACGCGACTAGGACCGCAACGGTTTGCTTGCGATAAAATTCACGGATGTGGTGAACTCCATTATCTGGTGTGACGGCAATACAACTTTCCTTTTCAACGTGGCTGCGGATCATTTCAGCGGGAAATCTCGCCTCGAATCGGCCGCCATGGATCGCCATACCACGGAATCGACTATACGCGTCGTACCAGTAATTTCCTCTACCCTATCTACTGCCATATTTTCGTTGGATTCGCGAAACCAGAGCGACAACGGCTGCGATAATAACTAAACTTTCGATTGCCGGAGCGAACCATTAAGATAAGGCTGCAAAGGGGAACGACGGCTAGCTTTAAGGAGACCAACGCTAGTCGAAGTGACTTCCAGGGAAGAGAAGGAGAACGAAGAAGACACGAAAATCGGTTACAGGGAGAAAAGAGATAGAGTGAAAGAGACAGAAAGGAGGGAAAGAGAAAGTAGGTGTTGGAAGAAAGAAGCCGAATGAGACGGTTCTCTACTGAAAGGAAGGCAAGATGGTGAAGGGAAATCGAGACAGGCCTGGTTGAAGCAGAAAAGGACGAGGATATATATATCTGCTTTCCGAGAGATCGATTAAGATTAAACGCCTAGTTGCCGGGCTTAAGCCTGAGTACAATGGAAAAACTGAAATTGGGTTTCACGGATTGAAATCAAGGACGCAGCCGTTTAATTTGCAAATGGAAAGGGTCGTGACTACTCCGTCGTGATCCCCTCTCTTTCATTCTTAGCGATTGCGTCGGGTAGCTGACAGGTGAATTGATCTGGTCAAGAATGTATTTTCGTCGTTGTTGTTACGTTCGAACATATTACTGAACTTCACTTCATTGCCGCCAAGGAGTACAGGAAAGGAGATGCTATGTGAAACAACTTTGAACAGACTCCGAGGAGTTGGTTGCTTCTGACTGATGCTGAGATACATGTAACAGAGGAAGGTATTTTGTAGGTGAATTGAAACTCTTTAAGATGATGGAATGGAGAGGTTGCGGAGACTGTTCTAGCGGGAGAATAAATAAAGCTAAGTGAATGGTTCAATTCTGTGTTAATGTGGAAATAGAAATCATAGACGTTGATATTACGTAGGTAAGAAACACCTCTTAAATAAATCATAATTAAAAAAAATTTAATCAATGTAAATTAACCATCTGCATCCCTATTTTCCTTCGTTTACTAGAAGAAACATTACGAGTGATTAGAATTTTACATTTTTAGAAATGTCGAAAGGCAACAATTAATAATTATTGTAAAGATCGATGATTGGCAACAATGCAATAATATAGTACTAAACATCATAAAATTAAATGTATAAAATATAGACGAATAGACATGTAATTTTCAAATCACATGGTATTATAGAAGGTTAATAGAATATAATATAAAAAATGAAATAACTTTAATCTCATGATATAAATTATCTCTCGCAAATATTTATTCATTCACCTCTTTTTTATTTCAATTCCAAATTTGACAGAATTTTTTCGAAAGATCTGTTTTCTTGTACAATAGTACGTACCAGGAAATTATTTAAATTCATGACTGGTTTCCTACAAATCCCAAGTATAAAACACATACTGAATAAATAAATGGCTGTTGTTAGTCGTATATTATTATAACCTATTTTTCAGCGTATATTTCCTTTTTAAACTAAATTATCGCAAGAGAAAGCAGCAGCACTCTTTTTTTCAATACTCTACTCTACAATCTAACTGCGAACTGGACACCTGAAAATAAGAAAAAAAAACTCAGTCAATTAGAAGTTTCACTGTGGGAAGTTCCGCAAGAATTCGCGAAACATTTGCCCCGCCGTCAGGCAATAAAACGATTATTTAAATAACATCGACCGCGTGGTTTCGCGCACCGCGCTTAATTAAAATGTTCGTGCAACGGTTGCAATTATAACGCGGAAATTGCCGAGGAACACGCTTCGACGTATCACGTGACAAATTATTTCGTGCACGAGACCCCCATCATCCTAGCGTCGCGTCGTGTAATTTCTTTCACAGGCGTCCTCCACGATTGCATGACCGCGATCGACATCGTTGGTAAATTTAGGCGGCTCGACATGCATAAACGCGATTACGGAGCAATTAGTCTTATGACCGACAAAATTTGATTTTATTATGCAACTGCCAACACTCCCGTGATTACAGCACCACCGCTAAATTACTCAGGTTGAACAATTTTAAAAATTAATAATTGATCGTTATTTAAGAATTACTTTTAAGTAGAGTAACATGCACCATCTCTGCATTTATATAGAGTTAATATTACAGTATAATATTAGCATAATTAGTTATATTGTAGATAATATTACGTATATTACGCTTTATCTTTATATCTAAATAAATTAATGTATAGTTAATTTAGTACACGACAAAAATGGGTACATTTGGAGTAGTACGAAGAATTGGCTACAAAATTGATTTAGAACACAAAAGAAGTAGGTATTTGTTACACTGTGCAATACGTCTTCAATTGTAGGGAATATTTAAAAAGAGATTTTAAACACCTTCTTTAAAAGATTAAAGATTAAAAGTTAGAAGATGTTTTTATTATTAAGAATTTGGAAGTATTTTAAAGGAAGTACTACTTTTGGAACACCAAATACAATGACATCTCATACAGTATATATTTACGTCAGTTACAAATACATTAATTTTTTAAGGAAATACAAAGTATCCAAAGATTCATTTAAAAAAAAAAAAGAAGAAATAACGTTTCATATACTCCAACCTAATACTTTCAAATCGTAAACAACATAAATACTGTCAAGAATTCCACTGGCAGTCCATAGAAAGAGATTCTAACTTTTGTTAACCAAACGACTCACCTGAAAAACATTTTCCTTGAAACGTACATTTTATTCTGGCTTTAGACGGAACAATTAGTTTCCTCGAGTGCGGTGGAAACGTCAAGTCGCGCGCACACACACACGTATCCGAAAATCATTCTTTTCGTGAGACTCCGCAAAAAATGACTAGAAACGCAAGGATCCAGGAAGATTAATGCGTTAACGAGAGTTTCAGGCCGTCCTCTTTATCTGGAGGCCGGCTACACCGGAAGATAGGTAATTTAAAAATCCCGAACGCGGAGATACTGTTTTTTTTTTTTGCTATCCCGAGGTTCAGTTCATTTTTTATTCGTTTCCTCCTCGGTCCCCTGTTCCGTTCCCCTTTTTTCGACTTATTAGAATGCCACGCCGGCCGAGTAATCTCTCTGGCGACCCAATTTTAGTCACGAAAATATAGTTGAGAAATCTATTTTTCTTACTGAAACATGGATAAGGATGTTTAATGATCGTTTTCTCAATGAAATAAATTCGATCAAGTTATTCTGATTTTATGTGAAATGTTTAAGAAATTTGCACAATTGAAGAATTACTGGGAAAGTAAACCGTGCAACCAGTTGCTTAGAAGCTACTTTAACCATTTTAATGCTCAGATCTTTGGAAAGATTCAGTCAAAGAATGCTGAGCGATCACGCTTCTTTCTTTTTTTTTCATTTTTTTCTTTTCTTTTTTATATACTTTGAATTGCTTCAACTTATGCAAACGTAATGGATACGTGATCGATATAATCGCGAAGGAAAGCTATTTTTTTGATTCCCGACTTTAGAATAAGGTTCTAATATTTCAAATATTTCTGGTCGGGAGAATTACTTCATTGTCCGAGGTCTAGAGTTTCCTGTCGTTCGTCCTCAATAGCCAAAAACGTGTCATAAAGTCGGTGTTTCCAAAGGGCTGCACAAATTTAATGAATAAAATGTAACGTAAGTCAAAAACGGGCGAAAATTCCAAACTGTGCCCAACAATCGACAGAAATCGGATTAGCACTTAACGTGATAAAATGAAAATTTAAAAATACAACGTACAACGTTAACATTGTTAGTTAATTTAAATGTTCATTGAAAAGTATTGAAATTTTTATTTCACACTCTTCAATTCGTATGGACTTAATTTTATGAATCCTGAGATTTTGTGGTAACTCGTATTTCATTTCTACCACGTTATCTCCTTACTATTATATTTTCAACAATTTACTATGCGGATTCAACGACATTTTCCCTCAGGAAATTAATCATAAAAGCACGTATCGAAAGATTAGCAAATTGCTTTTTTTGTTTATCAATTTTCACAGAGCGCGTAAAATGAAAAATAAAATTGTATTAATCATTCGCACCGTTGTATAACAATCATTTTCTCAATTATATCGCAATATTTCATTTCATTCGCTTTCACGAGCTCCCTCTCCACCACCCACTCTTTAGGTTCGCTCCATTTGCCGCGAAAACAAATTCTCTTGCCATTTAAAAATCTAATTCCGGTGTTTCGATTCCACTTCCAATTCATCTCTGCGACTGGAATCGGATAAAGCACAGCAACGAACGAACGAAAAAAGAGAGAGGGGAAAAAAAAGAAATACAAGAAAAGAGAATCGACCGAATTAGATTTGCGTCTCGTATCGACGTTTCGAAACGGTCGTTAATTCCGCGCTACTCGTGCTCCTCTTTTTTTTCTAAACGTACGCCCATCTATTCCCCTCCGTCTCTGTGGAGGACACTCATGGATAATCAAGAAGTTTGTCACGAACGCGATCTGTCGGATATATGCGTCCGTCGAAGGATAACGAAGTTAAGGAAGCGCCTCTCGATCCTGGCTATCGGTCTCTGGGAAGATGCCTTGGCCTGATTCGATCTCATTAGTCCAAAAGACTGGAGATTGCAGCAGGAATTCCTTGTGAATACCGGAGCACGGGTTCTTCGAGGACCGAGTCGCCGGCGAAAACCTAGTCAAGGTTGTCTTCGTTTCTTTTTTTCCTTCAACGAAGAAAATTGACTTTTCGGTGCAAATCGCTTTCCTCGGTACTCCTTTGATATTCGATGAAATCTTACCTCTGAACTAGGTGAAAAGATATAGACACCTTTACATAATTCTCTTCAATTCATTACAACATACCCGATAAGAAATGTAATAATTCGAGACTTAAGAGTATTTAAAATTTTAACAATTTAATTTAACGTTATACTCGACTATGATATAGCGTTCAGTCTGTAATTAGACGTAGATTAGACAATATCCAGTTTCTTTTGTTTTATTTGTGAGTTTTGAGTGGTTATTTCTGTTTTTGACAGCAGTGACTCTCTTACCAGATTGCAAAAATATTTTCAGGATGTCACTGTCCTAAAATTTCTGTAATTTACAGTGGGTGAACAAATTAGTTTGGACAGATGAATGAATTAAATATTTCATATTTTCAATAGTATTATAACTTCAATAATAGTGAAATATTTTCTTTTCTGTTCTTAACGCATAGATAGATAATTCGATTATATTATGACATCTCAACTAGCTAAACAGAATTTCAAGCTTTATCCTGGCAAGCTTATCGAATGTGGATCAAATAAATATTATAGTAATTATAAAAGCGCCCAATTGAATCCGAAGTGATAACTAATAAACAGCAACTGATTGAGAAACTTGCATCTGGATGACATTACGAAGCAGAAATAAAAGAAACCTGTAAGAAAAATAGGGATGTGTTCAAAGAATTACAGATGCCAAGTGTGGAATGAAGAAATATTAATACATGTAGCTTAAAAGATTTTTAATTATTTGTAGAAACTTTGAAATCCTCTATTTCATTAAAAACGTAACAATACATTTTTATAATAACAAACATGCATTCAATTTATATGCGTTTTTAATTCTATTCTTGTTCAAACTTCAAACAAGTAATACATAGTTTCGATGTGGGTGTAATAATTTAATTATCCACTATATGAATTGACTATTGGAAGTTATACGTTGAAATAACTTCGAGAAAACTTGTCTCATAATAGATAGTTATGAGGAGCGAGTTTTATTTGGTTGTAATTGAAGTTTGGTTATTTGTGTGCGTGAATTATTAACTTCGGGTTGAGTATTAGCGGAAATTTGATCTTATATGAAATTGGATTCCGGTCGTATGTGTCTGTTAATTTAGTAAGTAGGTTTTCGTGGCTCTGGTGATTATAACTGTTTACTAGTTGGATAGATGTAGACAATAATTAGCGGAATTTTCATTTTCACATGCAGAGGAAACTATTCTGCGGTTACCAAAAAAAGAGGAACTGTGTTCACTGGAAATGCTCAGGTTTTTTCATATGGGTAAAGCATATTAAATTGTACAACTAGCTGAATCTGGACCTCGAGTCGCTAATAACCCATGAAAATAATTGATGCAACACTAAATAACTAATAAAAAGAAAAGATACTAAAATTTGTGTGAATATAAAAAGGTTTTGGACAGTATTCAAGTGAGCCAGAAATTAAAAAATAGTAAACCAAAATTCAATGGTTGTTTTCGAAAATTCAAATTATTCTTCCATGGTGAAAGTTGTTTACACTAAATTTTATAGACCTACATGACTACAGAAAAAGAGTAACATTTCTTTTTTTCGCACAAAGAGACAGAATATTAACAGAGAACACTGGTAATTTTCTCAACAGAGAAAAATGCCGCTTAAAGACACTTACATTTAGAATTAACCACACAAAATTTTGACTGCATCAGAAGGCTGTGGTATACCGGTGTGGAATTTTCTTTAGTTACTTAACCAAGTTCGCTAGGGGTTCTCGTGTAACGATTTCCCCTAAGAACAGTTTCCTAAGAAAGCTTAAAGTTTCGTTGAGCACCGCGAGTTTAACTGGAACAAAAACATTTTTGTTCGGATCCAACGTCACCCGGGGCCGAGCTAAATGGCCGAAACAACTTTCATCATAATACGATATCGCGGCTTGAGCTACCGGCTGGTGTAATAAAAAATTTCATCAGTGAAGTAATTAATTAAATGAATCTAAAGCGTAACGTTACAAACAGACCGGACGTGTCGCAATCTTTCTTTCTTCCTCACCTCAGTCGGTACATCAACACCGAAACTTCTATCTACGATGGAGAAAATTTCATTCGCGAAACTGTCCCCGCTTGAAAACGTGGAACATTTTCGAGCACAAAATGTGGGTTAGAAAATTGTAAATGTTCGCTATGAATTTAAATCTTGCGATTACGAAAAGTTAATCAGAAAATTTATCGAGTTGCTCATATATTCTTTTTAGAAAAATTTAATAATCGTAGTACATGCATTGTAATATTAATATTCGCAGCTTTCATGTGATTTTAAAAGAAGAATTTCGAATATTCTTTTTTTCTTTTTATTACACCGCTTCCATTTGTTCCAACAACGAAGATTGCTTGGTTGTACGTACATAAACCTGAAGAACGATAATTTCATCAAGACATACAATTGTGTTACTCATCGCGAATGGCTTATTTCGTAAAATGTTGCGTTGTTGCCTGTAAACGCTGCAAAGTGACCGTGAAAAGCATTCCTCCGTAGCCTGTGATCAGAAGTTTCATGCGTGGGCTTGGTATAAAAATGTTTTACGGCTTGTCCACCCTGGAAATCACTGGTCGGAGAATAGCCTCAGTTAAATGCCAACTGTTAAATTTCGAAACTGTTATACCCGACGTTTTATAATTGTTTCCGAACCGTTTCTGTATTTTTATTTAAAAAAGAATTCGAATTAAGTTAATATCTTTACTGAATATGTTAAATATTTATTTGAAGATTTTATAATATTTATTACAAATAGAATTTATATCAGAACACATATTAATTTGGCATATATGCATGTACGTTTTGCAATTTTTATGTGTATTGTCCAACTATCAAAATCTTTGAATTATTATAAGTAGACTGTGGATATTTATACAGCTTAGACATATCCAAATATGCAACAAATATTCCGAGAGTATAATAGAACTATATAGGAAATATAGATATATTTACAAAATATCGATACTTTTATGATGCAGTTTTATTTAGCAGAAGAAATTTATTTATAAACAGAAAATGAGGTACAGTCGTGGATAAAATTAAGTGGACAGATTAATGCTTCATACAGTGTCAGTGCAACTTACGAAATAATTTAAATAAATCAGCACTTTATTGAATATTTAAATTAACAAATAATAATTTAATGAAACAAATAGCAGATATCAATTACAATAATTAATATATTAGATTTTTTGTCATTTAATCAAAATAAAATAAAATTGTAGGTTGACAAAATTAAGTGGACACTTTATAAATATTTACAAAATGGGCAATTAGTATTTCGTATTGTAGCTTCTTGCTTTAATAACCGCTTCTAATCATCATAGCATACTTTCCACAAGTTTCTCGATATAATTTTGATCAAATTGTTAAAATTTTAATTGGAGTTCAGTTAAGAAAACTATTTTACTACGACGTTTCTCTAGTGGTACCTCTGAATCCAATAAGCTCCATAAATTTTCGATGAGATTAAGATTTGCATTTTGTGGACAGCATTCTAGAACTTCTATTCTACAGTCTTGTAAACATTTTTTAGTTTTTTTTGCACTATGCTTAGGATCACTATCCTGTTGTAGCATCCATTCTTCATCGGGATCCATTTTTAGAGTTGACTACTCCATATTTTTATTTAAAATGTCAACATATTGATCTGCAGTTATTATTCTATGTATGGGTGCTAAGTTTCCAATAACATGTCAAGAGAAACAACCCCATACCACTATGGATCCCCTTCCATGTTTTACGGTGGGTAACACATACTGCAATTTTTAGAACTTCATTTAAATTCCTCCACGCGTACTCCCCCTCCCCCTTTTTTTATTTAACAGTTCAAATTTGCTCTCTTCACTCAAGATAATCTTTTTCCAATATGATAGTGGCTTATTAACACTTTTTTTCACAAACGCTGACCGTTTCATTTTATGCACTTTATTAATGTGTGGCTTACGTCTCCCTAAACAATTCTTTAAACCCACTTCTTTTAATCTTCGTCTTACAGTTCTTGAAGACATATTTAATTTTAGAGTTTCAATAATAGTTTGCGATATTATCGATGAGTTATGTTGAGTTTCTCTCACAATTTGTCTGCCATCATACGCATTTGCATAACATTTCAGCCATCGATCGATTAAATTTTCGGCTGTATTACATTGTGAATACTTTTTTGTCATTTTTATGCACTGTACTTCTTGAAACTTTATATTCTTCAGCTATTTTATTGTAACTCAGTCCGTTTCTGCAATCTGAAACAATTAAGTTTTGCAGATGAACGGGAAAGTCTTCTCTTTTATTAGATATGTTTATTCACTGTTTATAATTTCACTTATACGAAAGCTCAATGTCTACTGAAGGTGCAGTGACATTGCACATTATGAAAGGTCAATGTCTGTTTACATTTTTCTCCTCTGATATAGAATTTTCTTTCTGTCCACTTAATTTTCCGCTGTCCAAAGGCCAACCATGTAATCAAACACGTACATACATGTATTAACGGAAATGTTTTTATAATTTTATATACTAAATATATTTCGATATCTATAAACATGTTTCACGTTGAACATTTCAAATTTATTTATAAGATAATAAATGAAACCAGAGATTTTTTTAAATTTACGCTCTGTCTATTTAATTTTGTTGACGACTGTACATGATGCTACATCACAAAGTGTAATGGAAACATATTTAAATTTATTCCAATTATGCCGGCACGTTCTCTGGTCCTTTTATGGACGTACCACTCAAATTTGTTGCAATTTTTGATAATGTATTACTACCAGGACGTTTCTCTGCAACAGGATTAATTTTATTTTTAATTTTTTCATCAAAAGTACAAATTCAAATTATTATAAATAATATAGGGTAGTAATCAGTTTCATTATAATTATAAAAAGACATTCTTATTACGTCAAAGCAGTAACTTCTCTTAAAAATGTCACCTACTTTTTTTCAAACAGTTCACAATTAGTACCTCGCGCATTGACCAGTCATAATACAACAATCAATAATTTAACTTTCACAAATTCCAAAAAAAGGATATTAAACAAAACCTACTTTATACACGTTTCGTCAAGTGTAGTATTGTATTAAGTTGTTCCAAAAGTTCGATCTGTTTAAAGTTGACCTTATAGTCATTAGTTGTCTTCTAGTTTTCCAACGGTATGTTTCGTTCTTAGTAAAGTATCTTTTGGATTTTTCCATGCCGTTTTGAAGGATGGAAAATCAGGAAATGCACTTCCAACAGGTGATGTTGCATTACTTTAAAAAAAGCAGCAGCTCTCAGAAGTTTGCAAAGGAGACTTACGTCGTATATGGAGAATATACTATGACTACACAAACAGTTCATAATTAATTCAGAAGATTCGGTGTAAAAGATTTTAAATGAGACACAAAACAATCTTGAACAATATTTTGCTAGTAAAACACTACAATCTTGGAAAAATGACGTATATAATTTAGTAGAATTATATGGAAAGTAAAACATTCTCGTATCTAGCAATAAAACGAAAAGAACTTTTGGAACAACCTAATAAATACTACTTAAAACATTTAAGTTACTTTCTAGAATATAGTATCTTGCGTATAATATTTTTCAGTCACATTAATTTGTCAATGAAGATTTAATTGATTCATAGAAGCATGCTAATTATCAAACTTGCCTTCTATAATTTCACTCGTGAGTAAGTTGAAACGCTTTCGATGATCTTACAAAGAGTAAAGCGTGTAGCACCTAGTCGAACAACACGATGAATGAGACATTCTTTTCTGCTTCGTTAATTTCAAATGAGATAAAATTTTGCGTGACAACAACGAAAGGCCAATCGATTGGTATCTGGCTTCATTTAATAAGGTAGCTTACCGTCCGTACCGAGGAAGTGAGTGGACAAACGAATTGTCGAAAAGATGGTCTAAAGCATTAAGGGGCTATTACAGTGTGACGGCTCAAAAAATAAGCTACCTTTAATAATTTTTTTTTTTTAGAGCTATTGCATGTATTTGTACAAGCATTTATTTCACTGAAAGGAACATTCTTAGAGAATAGAAAACAATTTTTTTTGTTGCATATAAGTGTATATTTATTTAACAATTCATTATTATGTAAAGCCATGAAAAAAAAAGTATGTTGCTGGCGGAAGTGATTTGAGTTCTCCAGGTGATCAGAAACAAAAAATTCAAAAAGATTCTTAATCTGTGTGAGTGTCGCTATCGCCTGAACTAGAATTATTATTTTATATTGCAAATTAACAAAATGGCATCGTTTTTTGCAAAAGTTTTCGAAAAACACGTTTTTTTTCGCTATAATTCGGGTAAAAATATAAGTTAATGTTAATATTTTTTAATAATTCTAGTTCCGACGATAGCCATATATATGCTGAATATGCAGTAAAAATTTTAGCTCGATTGGTTAAGCCGTTTTTCCGTAATCACTTCCGCCAGGTGAGAAAAAGTCGTTTCGAGAAAAACGCGTTTAAAGTTTTTGTATATGACCGTGCTAGAGCCAAACGCTCCTACTTTGAAGCGCTGTCTGACTCGACAAAGTGAAAATCGACTTTACCAGCGATTAGATATCAATTCTATGATGGAATAGAGTTGAAAAATGCAAAAAAATAAATTTCGATTTTTTTTCCGTCACACTGTAATAGCCCCTTAAGGGAGAGATATACGTAGCGGACTGGTTAGGTTCTGCGAGCGGCACGCGTCCTAGGACCAATGGGAGAAGCCACAGAACTGCAGAATTATCGATGCTACGGTGGCATTGCGGCGCTGTGTCCATTAATTCGACGTTAGCCTAAGGGGCTTTAAATAATTAATCCCGCGGCTCACCTGCCGCGATTAAACGATGCGATTAAACCGACCCATGGGTTTACTTGACCGAAGATCGCCGACCTCCCGGGCCATTGACTTTCTTCATGGAACTTCTCACCGATTCCGATATCCCTGATGAGTCGGAAATTGAAAACGTGTGAAAGAATGTTGGGTTTCGTATCGAAAGAGGATGAGATACACTCACGGCGAAAAGTTTCTGATCGCTCTTTGCATTTTTAAGTATGTCGTTTAATGCGACGTATTATTATTCAACAATAATAGTACAAAACATATACAAAAATTTTGTCGTGAGTTTATAAAGCAAAAAGAGCAAGAAGGATTATTAAACAATATCAGATGACCATTACAATCAGAGAATTTAGATCCTATTGTGTTGCTTTGGGATGAGCTGGATAAGAAAGATGAACAACACTGCCGAAAATCAAGGGAAGGGCTGTAGAATATTTTGCAAAATACTTCGAACAACATTTTACAACAGAAAATAGAAAACCTAATGGAAAGGATGGTTTGTGTGACAGGAAAGGTAAAGAAATCACGAGGTTATTTTTTCTATGAGAATACAGTACAATACTATCTTCCTAATTATTTAGTTTAATAAAGAATACGGTGCGATTTATTATCTCTCTTTTAGATAAAGTACTCATAATATATTGGAAATTTTTATAACGTTTTAATTACTTATATTGATTAATTTACTGATTTCCCACAACATTGAAGTGTTCACGAAAACATTTTGTCAAGGGTGTACTTAAAACTAACTTACAATTAAAGGTTGTAATTGAAAATTAATATGAATTAGTTTATTTTATTTGATGTTTACAGAGTGAACGGAGAATAGTTCATTTTGGTATTTATGTCATGACTGCATGAGGGGTAGAAAATACACAACAACAGCATCTACATAAGAGACTAAAAGCAAACACCTGTTTTAATGATATAAAACGCCTGGTTTAATTGGTATAGGATAAAACTAGGATTTTAACATTAATTTCGTTGGAATGAAATAAAGATTTTCTTTAAAAAAATTAGACACCTCACGTACTTCAGTATTGGTTCTTTTACTTTCATCCTCCAATCGTCAACAAATAAACAATCGTATTAAATTCAAATACATATCTGCATCGACCACAAATACTGACAATTTATACTAGCAAAAATTTCAAGCAAATTACAAATCGAACTTGAAAGCATCGAGGAACAACTATTTCAACTTTTCACCGATTGCTGACTTGCCAATCTGTGCAGAAATATTTGTAGGTTATGCATATACTACAAGCGCAGAATTCTTATATAAAAGTGGTACGTAGAAATGTTTGCCTTCGATAGCTTGTCTCTCGCTAGAACATTGAGCACGTAGCCAAATATTTAGTTGAGTAACATCTTATCCCTTCAAATTTGAACTCTGTTTGAACTTTCGGTACTCTTTTTGTGTTTCCTCGTAGCTCAATATTTATATGTTACAAATTTCTATAGCAAAGCAGCGATTAGTTCTTTCCCTTTTGAAAATGAAAAGCGTGCTTAGAGGACTACGTTATGCTAATTAGTCTAAGGACACAACAACTTCTCAGTGAAGTCTAGAAAAGAGGACAGGAGCTATGGGTCACAAATTAGACAAGATCATAACGCGAGCATTGACGTAGTAAAGAGACTTTATCGTAAATGAAGCCACGTGTGCAATATCTCTCGTTATATTACCGAAATCAAATGTATTGCTTCCTCGAAAATTCTAATTTCAAAGAGCTATAGTTACGCACAAGTTGACGATACGAAACGCGATATTTAATTAGACGTACTTTCCGTTAACACTATCGTTAAATGCCATTCTAATTATAGTAAGTCAGATAAAATGATAGAAAATGTTTTATATGTAGTAACTGAGGAAAAATTTGAAAAACCACGCGGGAATCAAACCAACGGCCATCTGCCACAGCCTAGCAAGCTGGGACTTTACGCTCGTAGTCAAGGTATCCTCTTATTCTCCTTGTTGGTATGGTTACTATTTGATAGGTATGGAGGTCCCGATATTACATATATTTTGTAAGATAAATATATTTAGTCTTTAAAATAGGATAATTTCGGAGAGTCCCGTAGCCGGATTTATAGCATCACAAGTGATTACGTCGCAGGCAACTAGTTTGTTTCCAATGGACAATGAACTCCTTTTTCGCGTTGCCTGCGACACTCAGTCACTAGGACTCGAGATGCCATAAATCCTAGAGTCTCAAAGCAGTCAAGGACAAGTGGGCCCCGATATTTTCATGCTCTGTGGCCCACTTTACGCGACTAAGTTCAGTCTTCCCGGAAATTCCACAGGATACTCAAATATTCCTTCGCCGAACATTTTTCGGCCATTGTGTATCCTTTTCTTGAAATAGCGCGTTTACGGCACAATGGGAGCGGAATATCGGAGAAAAACGGATTGATGGAAAACCGTTTTAGAAATCACCAATCAGGGTGATTCAATAATAACAGTGACCGCGTTTCCCGTTAAATAGGATTTTAAAAGATGGAATTTGTATATAATAGAAACTATCGTGTACGAGTGATGTGTCATGAAATCCTCGCCACTCGGCGCAGTTAGCATCAAAGGCCTTGATATGAATTTTGGGTAATATGGACTGTGTAGTGGATATGCATGGTGCAAATACCGTATTATTGCAAGGTGTGATTCTACTTAACATATTGGACGTTATAGAGGTCACCCATGAGCGGCGCAGCTAAAATGACTAACCCATAATTCGAGTAAATTTCAGTATTTTTTAATTTTTCGATATTATCATCGTTACTGCAATAGTGTGAAGAAATTAATGTAATGATAGAACACGTAAAAATAGTTTTATTTATATGTAACGTTGACGATACGGGCAAGCCATGTAAAGTTAGCGTGGCTCTCAACGTGTTAATTTATAGAATTTGCGGTCGATAGAGTCATCGCAGTAATAATATAAAATTTCGAAATCCTGGCAGGTCTAATCCTGTTGAGGACTATCGTCCATTGCTTCAATGTGTTTTTGAACGTCGGAGAAATTAACGTAACATTCTTCGAGTTTTATTGCGCTGTTCTAACGCGGGAATGTCTGTAGTTTCTGATTGTCGTATATTGTTCTTTAATTGCGACAGCTGCGCCTCGACCGTTGCGCGTTCTTTAATGAGGGTTCTTCATTCGGACGTTATTGTAAATCGAAGTCGAAGCAAGGAATGATAATTAAAGAAATGTGTAATTGATCTAGGATTTTGGTGAGTCAAGCCTTTCTTAGCGATGATTTAGGTGATGTCGGTTACGTCAATATTTCGTGTTTTAGAACACGATAATATTTCTAGTGGAAATCTACAGATGTCTTGCAAAATCCTATAACTTATACGGTACTATATTATCTTTAATCAATAGCTGTCCTCAGGGCGTACAATAGGTTTAAAGTAAGCTTATTTATTGACATCTACAATTTGTATTTTGAAAATAATTCGAAAAAGACATTGAAAGCCATATTGTCTTTAAAAAACTTAACCTGTCCATTTACTGGGGTACTTCTGCTCATTCGATAGAAATTTGTGTTCATTCGTTGGTCATTTGGCCCATATGTCACTTAACTCTTTGCACTCCAAAGGTGACTCTCAGTCGCCACTTGGTTCGATATAATAACTTGAATAAAAATTAAGGGGCGATTAACAGCTCTTATTTTTTAAACAGATGTTCTTCATCTTTAAATTTTAAATGTTTCACGTGTATGCACTTCGTGGTTTAGCACTGTGTTTAAATAAGACTATTATTTCACATATTAGTCTGTCTTTGATGCTTAGAAAAATCGAACTAAATGATGAAATTAGTAACAGCGAAGATAAGTTCGATTTTAGATTATCAATTGATTTAAAGATCAAATCAATGATTTCATAAGTGAGAGATTTCAATGAAATAATTGGTTCAAGAATACGGTAGATTAGAAAACCAGTAAAAAGTGAAACTGATTCTAACAGCACACGGGAAAGACAGAGTTCAGATAGACGCTACAAATTCTCAGGAGAGATCGGGAAGAATAAAGTTCAAAAACGATGAGAGAAACTACAGAATTGCAAGCACCTGTAAACTGTAACAGAACCATACCAACCATCGGTGAAACACAAGTAATTGTGCTAAAAAGAAACTAAGAAGAATTCAACTTCAGCACAAAAAAATCAAGTGCAAAGGGTTAATCCTATGCCAGACTTTTAATTAAGGCTATAACTCTTAAATACTGCTAGAATTATGTTCCGAGATGTATGACCTCAGTAACGAAACAGTTCAGTTACAGCATTCGGGGGATTAAATAACGATTTGTGAATTCTAATTTTAACAAACCTGTGACTTAACTATTCATTGACTGGATAAATGACCCCAAATTAAAGTATTCGAAAGCTTTCAAATGAAATGTTTAATGTTTTAAATACTTTCGTGGCTCACTATACGTATATACATACTATTCCAACCAGTAAAATCAGCCTCGGGGCTCGTTGAATGCAGAATGTATATACCATTGAGGAACTAGGAATATCGGATCGACTTAAAATTGCACGACGACGAACGGATCATTTATCGAGCGACGGCTCGACCCCGATAAGAGACCAAGGAATGCACTTAATAGGGTTTCGTCGGAATTCGAAGCGGGGCCCGACGACTGAAGCTAGAGCACTCGATCCTCGCGTCTGGCCGTCTGTAAGCATATACACGGAACAGCGTGCACGTAAAGGATGCACGTACAAAGCCATGTGTATACGTATCGGTAGTCACTATGCCGCCTGTCGTCTCCCGTGTATGTACTATTACAGTGTATATAATCGATGCGGGTCAACACGTCGACAGAGAACGTCCATTACTTCATCAAACCCCGGTCATCGTCGACGGATCCGTCCACCGCCAATTTGCCAACAATAGCGACACTGGACCGTGTATATAAACGGCTTGACACTTCGACCATCCCAAATGGGACATTCTCCAATAGTTATACCTACGCCAAACATCCTTGAAATCTCTCTTACTTCTTACCTTTCCTTTTAACTATTTACGATATCCATGTTGATTACATACTGTTTGTTAAGTTCAGTTAGAAACACACGTTTGTCGAATGTTCTGATGTTATTTCTGTTTCTTCGGATTACACGTTGATTTGTAGATTTCATTTCGATATTACATAGTCGATAGGATGATATGTTTAATGTTAAGATTATTATATAAAATAGTATTTATTAATCGTGTTAAGTATACCTTGCAAACTTAGTATCTATGTGTTGATACCTAACCTAACCCTTTGAATTCTAAAATATTAAAATTAGTAATGTATGTGGTAAATCTTTTTTTATTCAGAATTATTCAATAATTACAATGTGTAGGTTAGAAATTTTCGAAATCGTTATTTCGGTTATAAATTTTAATTTTTCCAAAACCTTTTTCTTATGCAATTAATTGAATGTGACTGTTTCCAAGACTGTTTCAACGAATCTTCCATGTGACTTGAAAGTTACATATCTATTTATCTATATTTTATCTGTTTATTACTATACTACTGTATTTTTGTATTATTATTTTATTACCGGTCAATTTCTCTGTGATAATTCTTAAATCTTAGTTAAACGGAGAAAAATCGGATTATAGAGAGGGTTAAAGTAATATAATGATTCGTCAAATGAATGTTGTATAATGCCAGTATTAGTAATTTGCAATTATGGTCTACAGCTAATGTACGAAAAGATATTAATTAAGGATTCAGTAAGCTGAATTTGATTGCGATATTAATTTATTCCAATTGGATAATATGGTGCGCTTTGATCGTTACATTCAGCCTTTAATTTTAATTAAATAGGTCCATTAAACAATTTTGTTTCTAGAACGATCGCTTTCCATCTATTATTTCACTCGTAAAATAATGCACATTATTCTTCATTGTCACACGTTAATATTGTCATTTATAAGAACAATATTTACTATTTGCTTATTCCGGTTTGTGTAACATATGAGTATCAAATTGTTAATCGTTAGTACAATGTGTTATGCAACGGTGCCAACGCAATGTATTACACGACATTCATTACCCCCACACAGTGTCGCGCATTGTTGTGTTACACAATATCGATTACTGTCATAATAGATATACCATCTATTACACGGTATCAGACGCCAATAGTGGCTGTCGTTACATTTATAATAAAACATAGCGGGTGTAAATGAACACAACATAAATGTAAGCCTTTTCGAAACCATTATTGCATGAGTTGATATATTATTATTTTCTTTAGTAATCTTCTATTGGTTACATATTAGACAAATGTCATGGGCATGTATGTATACAAATGATTAAACAAATAAACTATTTGAAAAATAATCGTTAAAATAATATATTATGTTATTTGACTACATGTAAGTGACCATGTGTTAGTTTATTTCAAATGACTTCTTGAGATTATTTTGTTATTTGGATTTCAAATGAAATAATTTTTCATTTTATTTTTTATTTGATCAAATATTTATTTAATATCGTTTCTTCAAATAGTAATAGTCTTATCTAATCATGTCAATATCGTTAACTACGTCAGAAATATAAATTTTCGTATAGTGTTACGCATTCGAGTTTAGGACACATTATTAAAGGAAAAGTATATAAACTGTGGAGAGATTGTTTTCATTTGCTACAATGGTAGAGTTACTATTATAATTTTTAGAGCAAATGCGGTTAAAGAAAAAGAAATTTCCGTATTCTATGTTTAATAATTAATTTAGTTCGATAACCTCTTATGCCAAGTTATTTGTTATTTTATTTGAGTGACGTAACTTAAATAAAAAAAAGCTATTTAAATAAAAAGCTACTTTCAACTAATTAATTTGTATTAAATACAAAATATGATTTCTTTCCTTATATTATTTGTAAAATAAAAATAATACAGTATTTGAAATATTTTAATATTTCAAATGATTATTTGTTATTTTATTTCAAATATAATATCCTGAATCCTGGATGAATCTCACAGTACTAAAACATATTTCAGATAATGGTTTATTTGGTTAACAAAATCGGGCTATATTTTTTTACGCCAGAAAATTCATTCAAAAGTTTCAGCTGTTATCCAGAATTATTATGAAATATTTTTCTAGATTTTTTTTAGAAAACTTACGCAATTCGACGCGTGTTCAAAATTTGCAGTCTCTCTCTCTCTCTCTCTCTCCCCCTCTCTCCATCTCTTTCTCCCCCCCCCCCTACTCCTCCTTTCTCTCTCTTTCTAATCTGATTTACATAGTACCACGGTTTTTGGTATTTCTATTGTAGGGATAACTAGCATTCACGTTTTGTTAACGCTTCTAAGCCTTTGTTAAAAGCTTTGATAGGAGCATCCGAGATTTACTACTCTTTGTTAAGTTATAAATGAATCATTCAATGATGTTTACAAAGGGGCATCGAATTGTTTGTAATTTCTAGTACAGAAAATAAACGCAGCAATTAAGCATCTGTGTAGCTGTAATGTAATTAAGTAGTGATTTTCGTAAACATTTCAATACATGAAAGCTTATTATTGTTTATTACCTTTGTTATTTAATTTAATTGGCTAAATTAATGTGATAATTTATTATGAAGTGTTTTGGTTATTATTGATTTTATAATTTTTTGTTGAAATAATTATAATTTCTTGTGGATCATATTTATTATTATTGGACACGTTGAAGAATACGCAACGTGTATGAGGGGTATCAACCATTGATCTGTGCTACTCGCTAAATGCAAAACATTAAGAAGATGCTTTCTGAAAAGAGTGGTGATTGTTAATTAAAAATTGCATTACGCCATGTGTTGGTACATATATTTATTCATATTATCAGTGTATTTAGAAATTGTTTAGTTTAAAATTGGATAATATTGAAGGTGTGGCGGTGATGGCGAAGGAAGAGGTGAGATAGAGAGGATCGGCGGAAAAGGAAAGGTAGCGTTTCGTCCTGGGCTTCCTAGTGGACTCGTCAATAGGGCATCCTAGGAGACCCGTGCCTTAGACGCAGGGGACTAGTGAGACTCAGGTTAGCAGGTGTATACAAATAGGACCGTGCGCAAGAACTAGCGCGAGAGTTGGTCGTACGTTCGTTCCTCTAGCGGTGATGCGCAGAAGGGCCGCCACAAAGGAAATGATCATTTATAATATTTATGAATTTATTTTTCGTAGCTACCATTACTCCAGCTATTCTGTTGTTGAGAATAAAGCTGTTATCGGTTATCTTATTTGTTACTTAAAGTTATTTTATTTGTATTAACGAAAAAAATGTTCTCTGATACATTACAATTTCAGTCAAACTTAAGAAGTTACATATAAATAGACTTAAATTCCTTAATTTACAAGAAACGTATTAAGTGTTATTAATTCAAAGACAATGTAACAAATTCAAAGAACTTTATTTTTTCATAGAATGATTTCTCCAGAATGTAAGTACGCAGATGCTCAAACGGAGCCACTTTTCATTGTAATGAATGCATTGTTTCGCGTAATCACGCGGCAGTCAGCTTGAAACGCATTTATTTTCGTCTGGCCGACTCGTTTCTGCGATTACGCTCTCGCACAATAACTTCTCGTCGCCTCACGGTCAGTGCCACGGATTCGCCGAATTTAATTAAACCCCGTGAGACGTAATTTTCTAATTTAGTGAAAAACTGCCTGTATCTGCTTGCGTTAAGCGTTGACCCAGCACATTCACAGATTCATCCTAATAAAAATAATAATTTTTCAACCAAACAAATTTTACACAGACACTTCATAAGGAAATAATGTAAAGAAGTATTTGTGTGCAATCACGTACATATTCAAATACGAACAAAGATGAATCTTAATTGAAGCGTTAATGAACACTGCGAGGCATAACTAGAACACCATTGATACTTTTAAGACTTTTAAACATTGAAAAAATTATTCTACAAAGCCAATTGTATCGTTTGAAAAAAGTATTGCAAACAATGAACTTCGGATGAAAAGAGTTGAATTTGTTTGCATTGTACATCGAGATGAAATCGAAAAAGTTTTTTAAATTGATGCTGCAGAATTATAGCACCATCTTCACGTTGAATGCACTTCCTGGATTTGTATTGTAAAAGTTCTATTCTATTAAGTCTTTTGATTAACTTACATAACATCACGCGGTAATTAACTAACTGGAAGAAGCCAATTTCTTAAATATTTCTTTCATTGTTATTATGTGTACAAAATAAATTCTTTCTGATTGAAGTCACATAATTAGTATAGTCACTCAAATCGAAATGGTATTCGTAAGCTGCTAAAAAGATGGCCAAAGGTTCTCGACGGAAATAGAAATTATTTCGATGATGATTTACTTTCATTTATGAATAAAACTTTAATTGTATTCAAAAGTTGAAAAGAATTTATTTCTATACCTAATACAATCAGTTTTAAATAAATGTTACTTTCGCAATTCTGTGTAATTTCTTATTACCTTCCACATAGTACTATTAATACTAATTAATTAACCACTTGCGCTGGCAAAGAATTCACAGATGCATGTGCCCAAGCGCCACACCATAATACGATCAGAGGCGTTATTTGAAGTGAGAAAATACAGCAGTCTCATGCGAAGAATTTTGTATACACATATTTTACACAAGTATGTTTATTATACTAATATTATTTATTAATACTTTTGTACAGAGTACATATTTCAAAATAGTCTGGAATATGTAATGCAACAACACACTGCTTGCATTCCTAGGCTGTTTGCGCTTTTTATGTTTTGCACACACTCTACACCTTCTTTAGGGATCTTTTTAGCTTTGTTTTTATCACTTTTGATTTGTTGTTTCCTTTTTGTATTTAGCGGAATGATGTCACTAAATTCACTATCACTTTTCATTTTGAAAATTCATGCATACTTATTATTCAAATAAAACACTAAAACTATAGCCATGATCCACAATGTATAACCAATCATAAAGCAAATATTAATTTAAAAAATAAGTAAATAAGACAATAAGGAAATGTTGCTTTATTTTTATATAAATATTTCACGTGAAACAACTACTCAAATGTTTTATCGAAATTCTGAGTACAAGTAACTACAGACATTGCAACAAATTTCAAGTTGACAGCATCTAGTGCTAATTAGCCTATACATCATACTTCTATTTTCTAAGAACCTCATTAAATAATAATTTCAGATTAAACCACTGCTGCTTCTGACGGTGAACCGTCAAGCAGTAGAACAGAACACTGCAGTTGAAGAATTGGAAGTCTGCAAAACGCACTGTTGCTACTCGATTCCCTGGTTTTTTGTAAATTCAGGCAGCGGAGTTGTGTCACGATGATACATGGTCAACCACCAGGCGTGCATCCACAGATTTCAGCCGCAACACAGTAGCTTCGTACCATCACGATGCGAAATTATGACGGAAGGGTGCTCTTCCTTTTTTTGCTTCCATTTTACTGCAAAGGGCAGAGAGGCAGTGGAATAGGATAGCGAGATGGAACGGAGAATTTGATTGAAGCAAAAATATATGGTTAAACACCACATGAAAGCGGACAAAGGTGTAAGTATAGACTTTGTGCTTATTGCATACTTAATTTACTACATGGTACATTTTTAATCAACATCGATGTAATTCTGAATATATAAGAAGCTTTTATTAAAGACCATGAAGCTTTAATATTGTACTATCGTGTGAATTAACTATAATATTAGGAGGTCTGATAATATTAGTTACAGTAAAGGTTAACTACGTTTAGATAAGAAAAATTGATCGATTCTAAACCACTTTGGCTTTGAAACACTAATGAAGCAGAACTACAATGCTGGTGGAATGTTGGAACACAAGTATAATTGAATACGGCTTAAATCCAAAACCCTCGATTATTAATGCCAACAATTCAGGCCGTGAAAGCCTCAAAATTCTCATTGCTAGTGAATTCAATTACGCATTACTCTGGGAATTAATTAGGAAGAAATTAGTTTCTGGAAATTGTTACCATGACAGAGACCTTATGGTATGGTATCACGATACCATAGATACATAAAGACTTGAACAATATTCCACCTTGTTTGTTTGTGCATATCGACAGCTTTATGCGACACACGCCGATTTAATCGATTTCCATTCATTTCTACGAAACGTAGCAGTAATTATATAATTGCCTTTAATTACATATATTCATTATGACGACAGTGCGGAAGCCTTAACTATAAAATAATAATATGTTACTAAAAGGAAATTTAAACACGTTAATAAAACTCAATACGTGGTAACTCTTGGATGAGATAATTTATCTAATCATTTTCAATCGTGAAGTACAGTCTTCGTTTCTTCCGCTCCCATTATAAAGTATAAATTCCCCTAGTGACGGATGCTTAAGATTTCTTTTAAACAAATAAAAACATCTATTCTTCTTATTCTAAATTATTAAAAATCGAAATAAAACAACAAAATAATCAACATTATTATAATAATTAACTTAATTTAACGTTAAACTTTGTTATATGATTGTAAGAAATCGTTAAGTGGCACTTAATATAAGACACAGTGAAAGTTACTACTGTAACTCAGAACAATTTTAATATAATTTGCGGAGATCATAAATATAATTGTGGGGAAGTTTTGGTAAATCTACCTAGTTTAGACTGCAGAGTAATTTCTTGACCAGATTTTATAGACTTTATTTGATCAAACACAGGGCTTTTTAGAGTGCTATATCTTAAAGATGTTTCTCTTAAATTATTTCTGTTTTTTTGCTAAAACTTTCTGAACCACAGTCCTCGAATTATTTTCATCCCATGAACCTTTTTCCTTATTATTCGCGTTGCTTATGTATATCTTTCAACCACTCAAGTACAAAACAGTAATATAAACAGAAACACGCAAGATCAAGATTTGTATTATTCAGTAGTAGGAAAAGACATTTTGTACGGAACTAGGAGACAATGAAACCAAAGAATTTCTTTTGTGAAAATTAATGCACTGTATACATAACATACAAATGTAATTGAAAAAATATTTATCAAAAGATACGTTTTTTAGTCACGAAAGTTGCTAGGTATAATAGTTTATTCTAATTTCGTTAAACGGAATAATTAATCAATCTTTTTAGTTATGCACATGTGACTAAAACGTGTGCAAATTTCATCATTTTTTGTTTTAATTCGTTTACGATTTATATTTATTAATGACGACTCAATAGCTTTTCAGTTGTTACAAACAAATGTGCGGTACTAGGAGCCGTCTTGCGTTAAAGTAACTTTCCGTACACTTTTCAGGAAAAAGAAACATGAATATACTTATATCCAATAATCCCTGACGTCAATGAAATTTATTACACAGCAGTGCATCTATTAAAACGAAACACATCTCCGTTAAATTGTACTCAGCTACATGAAGCATACGTATCACGTAGAATGATAAAAAAAGCACTAACATAAATCTCACATGGCAGAATGTATTCTACTCAGGGGACTCATAACAGTCACAATGTTAACGTAAAGTAGATCGTAAAACGGATGTAGAACGACTTCGAATATCCGTGAAATCGCGGAGGAGAAATAAAAACAAAAAGAAAAAAAAGGAACCGTCGAAGTTTAGATTCTACGTAATGTTTCCTCCATGTTACTGTTCTTTCATGCGAAACGTTGTCCCATCCCTGAGACCGAATTCCACGTTCGAAACAGCGTGTTTAATTACGAGACATTCCTTACCTTTTGATCGTGTAATTTCCTTAATCGGCACGGTGACTCTGAAAAATGAACTTGGTTTCCAGTGGTCGAGTATGAATGGCACACGCGCGGAGGCTTGAAAGGTTCTGCGCGCTCCTTGAGAGCGACTACATGCTCGCGCGTATGAAAAATTATGGAAATGAGAAAGCTTTCGCGGTTGCGTGTGTATGCCGATTTATTAAAGGGCTGACCTGATTCTTTTCTTCTTCTTAGGACCGTGGATGTTGCCGCTATAACGAAGACCTTATTCAGAATAAATTCAGTGATAAGCGTGTAGTATCGTGAAATTTTGTGTCAAGTGTAGCTAGCAGATAGGCCTAACGGAGAAGAGGCGAATGAAGTACTCTGCCAGCTCAAACACTTGTACTTATAAAGGTTTCTGGTCCTCCAATTGAATAAATTGGACGGGACAGATGCTTGAGAAAAGAAGTGGTATCGAGTACGTGTGCAACGATATTTTAGAAATGATGACCTTCCTTATTCGGAGTGTATATTACATTAATGTTACGTGATTGATACAATGATGATTGGTAAGAATGTATGAATGAGGATAATTATTTGGGAAAGTGAGACATTCTTTGAGATGAATGCTAACTCATTATTTTTGGTAACTGGATTTAATTAAGATTTTATTATGATGTACAGTGACCTTTGTTAATATTCAGGTAACTTTTAAAACAGAATAATTTGTTTAAAATTTGACCAAACGACGTGAGGTTTTTTTAGAAATTTGAAACAATTAATCATTAATATAAAATTGCAAAGAAAATAGTAAAGTCAGATTTTTAGAATTCTGTTTTAACTGAGTTGTGTAGTGAAAATTTAATAAATACGTTTTATAGATTTATTCTAGTTATATGCATGCTGAAAACTTAAATATTTATTACAAATATTTACTATTCTCTTTGCAATTTCGACCAATTGCAATTTTCTCAAAAACGTTTTTCCATGTAATCTAGTAAACTGATCTAGATACCTCAAGTCCTTTGGTTCAATTTAAAAAAAATTATTCTATTTTAAAGGGTGGCCAAATATTATTAATTAAAGTTACTGTATGTATAAAACAATTTTTTTATTACTCTAAGAAAAATGAAGTTAACAGGTGAAACATATAATACTTAAAGGTAAATGTATTTGTGTAAATATAAAGATAAAAATATACTTTGTATAAATTTTACGTACATATTTCTCTCTGCGTTCTTTTTTATAATACTTCAATGCGCAGAAGATATTACAAATAGAAACAAGAGTTCAAACAGAAAAGTTTTAAGATATTATCCATTTAAGGGACGTTTACAGCATTCTTTGGGATAATGCTTTCCTTTCGAGAGCTTCCGAATTTTCAGAAATCGAACGTTTTAGTTTGAAGTCGCGATACGTTGCCATCGAGTAGTATAGACACTATAAGAAATACGTTTACTTATCGACGATGACTTCAACAAAAATATCCGCGGTGGGAATATAAAGAAGTCTTCAATTTTGGATTTGCTTCTCTCTTGTTCTTCACCCTCGCGGTGAATAATTTCACCCAGGGATTGTTCCGATCGCAACGCTACGACAATTCCTGAGAAACGATAACTGTTTTTGGCAAATGTAAAGGAAAATGTCGCGGTTGGAATGCAAGCATTCAATGCAGCGGGAACATTGAAATAAAACGAATAGGTAAATTTGAATATTTGCATGTTAGAGTCAGGAATGTTAGAGAGTTGAATATGAACATTTTTTAATAAACACTGAGATAGTTATTGAATATTGAATTGAATTTTAATTTGCAGAATTTTCGAATGCGTAACGCAAATATAACTGATGATATTTTCCTTTATTTAACTATCATCTAGTGGAAGGGAGTATAAGTGTGCAGAGAAATGGTTGCAAAAATGAGAAGTAGGAAAGGAAAGGATCTCATAATTATATTAAAGAAAAAGAAATATTAAAGAGAAAAGAGGGGCAATGTAGCAGCATGCATACATAAATATATAGATAAATAAATAAATAAATAAATAGGTAAATATATATATTTTTATTTATTTATGTGTGTAAGTGTAACAGTAAGTAGTAAACTAATCAATAGCATTAAGTAATATTAAGACCAGGTTAGCTAAATGTAAACAGAAAACTGAATGAATAAGGTGAGCGAAAGTTAGTAACATAAGGATAAGATAATATTGTAAAAATTAGATAATATAAACCAAGCGAATTTCTTAATTATGAAACTGAAAAATAAAGACATTATTACAAGTACCATCTAAATAGAACTCCAGTAAAAGAATGAAATGTTATACGCTTTAATGATATTGGTTTCAACTAAGAAATAAGGTATGTCATCTGGAACATATAAATTGTGCAAATTTGTTCAGTAAAAAATATGTGATGGATGTCAGTAAGCAAAATCACAAACACAAAAATAATTGAAATTTAAATATGAAGTACAATCGTTGATTTATTTTATAGGCAGGGTAAATTGAAATAAAGTATATGGTATATTAGATACTACGAATTTTATTGTATTTACCTTCTCGAAACTTACAAATAGTGAACAGCGAATACCGACATTAAATGGATTTTCTATCTGTGTGTGTGTGTGTGTGTGTGTGTATGTGTGTGTGTGTGTGTATGTGTGTGTGTGTTTTCTTTTTTCTTTCTGTTTTCGTCCGTTCTCTTGTCCCTCAAAATGGTATTCCCCTATAACATGTTTGCGTCGCCTTAACCGCTTTAATGACCATTAATAGTACCAATAACTTACAGATGCTTATAGACATGTCTTTTTATTTACTTTACCGTTACCATGAATACATTACTATGGATGATGAGACATGATTAGCGATGAGCAAGTATATCGAGTCGAAAACTTTACACGAGTTCTCCTCGATTCTTACATATATGCACTCTGGAAATCGTAATCCCAATCGAAGATCGAAATCGATACGTTGTATCGCTGTACTATAAGTAGCGTAATTTTACTTTCATAAATTAATAAAGATACACGAACTAGCAGCTCAGTAAATACATAAAAATTTTGAACATGGATAAAATAAACGTTGACAAGATTAATTAGAAATCCTGAATAATTCAATGTAATAATGTAATTGATTACCAAGTGTCAATTGGAAAAGTATTAATTCGTGCCAATTTCTTAATAGATTGAATTCATGAATAATGTCATGCGTGATCCAAAATAGCGTTTATCTTTAGTTTAGTTATTCGTGGCACAGTGTTTCATCAGTTTAGCTTGTCCTCAATCTTACTACATTCGGTGTGCCAATAAAGCAAGTACAATTACAATAGGAAGTGTACGATTACAAAATAACAATTCCTGAGTAATTTCACAAAGTACCGAATATAAGATTAGAATTTTTCTATATTAAAATTTTCCCAATAGTTCAACAAACAGAAAATCAAATTGACAGTAGACTATTGTGTATATAGTATCTTTTAGCGTTAATAGTACTTAACAACAGTCATTTATTTACAATTCAAGATTTCAAAATCCATAGAGAACCAGAAAATTGATCAAAGTTGTAATCTAATTGGAGAAAATTTGAAATTACAATGATAATGTTTTCCTGTATCGTTTACAGATAGCTTTCCATCTTCGAACGGGATAACCAGTTGCATTGTGACTTACTTTCTCTAACTTCGTAATACTTTGTTTGCGCTTAATTTATTTTATTTTATCTTATGCTCCTTTTTCCTTCGTCTTTTCTTATCAAACGCGTTACGAATTGCTCGTGTATTCCAAGACACGTACGCGAGGACGCACACATACAAACGAACGTACATACGCATGCATACGAAAAAAAAAATTCTCACTCACGAATGAATAGCGTAAGCGTTGGATATCATAGAACGTGACTGAGAAAATCTCGTCGTCCACGATGCTCGATGTGTTCAATCGAACAGATATTCAGGATCCATCGAGGATCCGTTAATAGCCTGGACAGAAGAATCCGTTCCTTCTTTCTTTGCACGTATTTGTAACTATACATGTAATATAATGATTCGACGATAGAATTCATGTCTTTCCCAACTTTCAAACAGATTTCTGGTTTGTTAGCGATCCCTAATTATGAGTTATTGAGAACAAAGCTTACTAACAGAGGATGTTCATATTTGAATCTCCTTTGGGCATAGAATATATCGAAACAGAATAATTAATAAACGAAAAGATGAAAATATAAAATATTACAGCAGGAATGATTAAAATGAGAAACATGATAATAAAAGGCTTTATTGATTTGTTGATCACTAGTGTGAAATAATATTAAAATTAAAGATTATGTTATAGTAAAAATGTTCTGATTCTGTAAGTAAAAAGAAGCAGATACTAATAAGACAAAAATTTGCTTGAAAGGCGGTGAAGTGTTCAATTCACAATGTTCAATCACTGATGTCGTGCCTCACAGATGACTATGTTTGTCAAGTATTATACGATAATTATATTACATTAGAAGTCGTTGATTTGAATCAATATCTCATCGATAATGTGCTTACGTGTTTGTGGTATCTCAAAGTTGCTGTGAAACTTTTGCTCGTACGTGTGACGAATGTACAATTTGCTCGTGTTTCAGTATAAATTTTGTCGTTGATTAGTTGTTTGAAGGAAGATATTAGAATTTAAATAGCACGTGAAATTTACCATACTAATTTATGGAAATTGTTTGTCATTTCTCTTAGATTTTCCATTCATTAGCGTATATGATCTTACGTTTAATTTTAGAACGAATAAAAGAAATAATTCATCAGAGAATTTCGGTACTGTGTTTCAAATGATAGATTGATATTTAATGGGATAGAATTAAAATATTTCAACACTTGTCACGCGTACTATTCACAGACAATAAACTGTTTACAATCGGGATATCCTATTCTCAATTCTCATGGTTCCATTAAATGAATATAGAAAGGGTAAACTTTTTAATGAACATTACATCATGAAATGTAGAAATACTTCACTCCATCGTTATTAACGGAATTACAATTAATTAAAATATATTTATTCATATAATTTTCCCATAATTGTGTTTAATTAATAATTCAACTGGCGAAAATGGTTAGTTTAACACATAAACTAAACTTAATATGTTCTAATTAACATATAATTAAAATACAATTCATTCAGAAGCTCTTCAAGATAATAATAATTTTGTAAAAGTTTTCATATGTCAAAGAAATAAATTTTCCCGAATTCTGTTAGGGAAGCCAATTGTAACGTAAGCGAGGTTCTTTGATCGTCGAAATTCCTTCTGTGTACACACGTGAGTTCGAGGTCCATTAAAGAACTTAGAAGTTGTTGAACGAAAAGATGTAAAAAAAAAAAAATTACAACGTTTTCAGCGTTTTAACAATCGATAAAACAAACAGAAACATTCCGTAGAATAAATGTGTTGTAATGGAACCTTTCCAGTAACGAAAGATAAAAATTCTCGGATAAAATATTTTAACACAGAAACACGTAACATCGAGAAGAATTCTTGAAACAACTAATATGATAATTTCGAACGATAATAAATCTAATAATCCATACGTAGAAACAACAATAGGAATAACCATCGGTTTTCCAGTATTATGTCGAAACATACAAAGTATATGCCATTGAAAATAAACATAATTTCTAAAAAGATTTACATTTTTCATTTAAAATTGCCCCCTTCGACTTTTCCTGAATTGTGGAAACTACAGAATTTACGGAACACATAATGAAAGCTCTATGTCTTCTTCGCGGGAGCGTACGCCTTCTTGAGGACGTTTTAAGTTAATCTTGACCCGATTAATGGTGAAATTGTCACATCATTAAAGATACTCGTATATATGTCGCATTTTTAAACAGCGAATAATGAAACAAATAATTGTACATAAAAGTGTACACTTCGTTGGTTTTGATGATAGTTAACCTCTTGCATTACGATTTTTTAGTTATTAAGATACATTAAACTCGGTTGTTTCACTGGTTTATTACAACATTAAATAAAGAGAAGTTAAGATATTATGTACGATTTGTAGTTGGTAATCCTCAGTGACAAATTGAAGCTGAAGTTTGAGTAAAACTACAAATTTAATAGACATATAATTATTCTTATATATATCACATCTTAACCATAATACGCACCACGAGTATAACTACTCGTCATTGCAAGGTAAGGGGTTAAATATTTTGCCCGGCTGAAGATTTTGGACAACTTTTTCTTATACGTATAACCGCCCCTCAAAATTAGCGAAAAACTGTAGCTACTATAACATTGAATTTTGCCTATTATTTTGGGCCCGTGGCAGCGTTTGTGTTAGTATTGATTACCTTCGTTTATATACAGTAAACCCTTCTATAACGTAGTACTGTTATAACGCGATTTTTATATAACGTGGAATAATAAAGTGTGGCAGTTCTCTCGAAACTACATTTCAAAACGAAGATGAAAATACGCAAAGCGAAGAGGACATTTGGCCCATTAACAGGAAAATAGTTAAGCCTCGAAATTTTGACAACGACGACTGATGTTAATAGAGCGTTTAATTTCAAACTCGTTCCTTGTTTTTGTTGAAAAATAATTTTTTAGTTTCTATTTCACTTTGTTTTTCTATTTTTCTTTTATGAGCTCTTACATTCAATAAAAATAATTTGAAATACTCAAATATATGTTTATTGTCTTTTATAACTATAAATTTTATTTCGTAATTATATTTATCATGACATGGCGCTCTGAAAATGTAGTTTCCATATAACGCAGAACAAATCAACCTACTTTATACGTATTTCTGTTTCTTCATTTAACACAATTTCCATGTAACACAGTAAATAGTTTCTATATGTATAGCGCAGTATGAATTGATCTCATACGAATTTTAAGTTTTTCATAACGCGGTTTCCATATGACGTGATACGAATTAAACTGATTTTTGTTTATTAATATTGAGATTTTTATAATGCAGTACGAAAGAATCGTGCTATAAGAGGATTGACTGTATACCGTAAACAAAAGATAAGAATTGTGTTCGGGTTAGCTTATTCTATCCGGTTGCCGCCGCAAGACAGAATATACGCAGAATTCATTGTTTTAGTAGCAGCAGTTTTTCGCGAATATTTCAGAAACTAAAACCGAACGGTGGTTATATGTACAGAAATAAGTTATTCAGAATGTCGAATTTTACAGCGTATTTAAATTTCATCAGGATCAGAGATGTGTACTCTTTTATGCACAATTATGAATAATTGCAGCTTATTGTACCCGCTGTTTTAATATTAACAACACATACTGAAATTTTATTTTATATTTCGTGTTTCACAACCAGCAATATGCTTACTAATTTCAATATTTTAAATCAACAATATGTTATTTTCACAAATTTAAAACACATCGCATTCCTTTTTCCTTCAAATTTCAAGTAAACGGTAAGCTATAATAATAATGATAGAATATAATAATTTTCTCTGCGCTATTCTTACGCCTATCTATACGTTATTCCTGCGCCAATGTTATCTTCATTGGAGTCAGTTAAGGGTGCACGTCTGTAACGTGTAACGCAACGCGGTTCTTTTGACGAGAATCGATGGCTCGATAGTTCCTAATACGGTAATATAACTCTGTTATTTCAGTTTCTTTTATCTGCAATTTTTGTTAATATATTGGCGAGATTCCTCCGATTAAAACAAGAGCAAATACGCTACAATTTGAATTAATACAGATATTCTATGTTAACACTTTGATGGCCGTCTATATTACGCAAAACTAGCACATGTTATTTGCTTTTTTTCAGGAGTTTACTACCTTATTTAGGTCAAACGGTATTTGTGAAGGCAAAAAATCGAACGAATGTATCTTTATCCATCTTTGATTTTTAAGTTTATATTGTGTTACCCGTTAGTTGCGTAAAAATCGGAAAATAGATTTGTCTTTTACTCATCACATTGTATGAATAAAGACACAAATACGCGATACCGGTTGAAAAACGCTGACTAAATGAAATCGCATAGTCATGGCAACAGCCATTAAGATGTTGATAAGAGATTAACTCTTTAGCGAACCTTCAGCGTTACATTAAGTGAAAAACTTGCCCATACGCTAACACATATGTAAGGTTGATGGAACAAATATGTACGACGCGCTCATAAATCAAAGCAGCAACTGGCGACACCGATTGATGTAGCGGCATTTAGGACCGTATACGACGTTCTGTTTTAGGGTCCGTAAAATAAAACGACGGCACGTTTCGTAAATCTATATGACCAACGCGAATCAATTGTATTGTCTCGCATATTCCTGGATATTAGTGGGTAAAGCAAGGAAAATTAAAGAATATACAGTGACTCCCATTAATATTCGGATACCCTTTAAAACAGAATAATTTTCTTTAAATTGGACTAGACGACCTGAGATTCTTTGAGAAGTTAGAAGGATTAATAGACGATCTGTGAAAAAATTTGTAAAAAATTCCAATTGGTCGGAATTACGAAGAAAATAGTAACGGTCGCTTTTTACAACATTTTTATCTAAGTCCGTAATGAGAATTTTAAAAAATATATTGTACAAACAACTTTTTATACACATTATCTAATAAACGAACCCTTTCAACGTCTCCATAAAACTCACTTCGTCTAATACGATTTTTAAAACGTTATTCTGTTTTTAAGGGTGTCCGAATATTAATGGGAGTCACATTAGGTGAAAACGAAGATATTTATGACCATTCAAAGGACGATGAAGTATATGTTGCCGTGGTAAGTATGCTGTACTCAGTATAGCAGTATAACATACTCACCGCGTTGCCTTGATATTAGCAATTCAGACACTTGCTTTCTTACATTTCTGCCGATTCTCATGTTAAAACATGGAGAAGACGTACTTTAACACCTGATTAGTTTAACGAGCGCGCTACATTCGTTTCATTTAGTGTACCTTCCCTGATATTGTCACTCAAATAGCACACCTACTTTGATATTTCCTTTGATATTTTAAATATGGTTAGGGTACCGTGCTTTCAATGTATACCTTACTATTAACATATTTATAACGAAAAACATGAGCATATCAATATTTATCAATAAAGAAATATGGTCTAAATTATGTCATGCTTGGTCTTATCTTAATTCGGAGAATCTCGCCAATATATTAGAGAAACTTTCATGTCAAAGGAACTAAAACTGAAAAAGTTGAATCATTGTTCTTGTTACGGCATCTTTGTGTATTCCTCGGCTGTCTGGTTCTCATTCTATCCTCTTTAACGACTTATAACGACTTATCGCGAGTCTCGTAATATAGTGATATATTCTACTCGTATTATCCACTTTCGGTTCACAGCTGAGGAACAATGCGAAAAGAATTACTGTATATACTAAAAAGAAAAGAAGAAACCTGAAATATCAAAGATTGAAACAGAAGGGGCAGAATAATTCTGTTAAAATATGGACTTTTAAAGCAGTTTCTTCATTTCGTGGAATTCCGTGTTAATAATTTGCCAGTTAATTGCAATTATCAGGGAAATTGATCGAACTAATTAATTCAGTACGAGAAATCTAAAGAGAAAAAGAAAAAGGAAGGAAGAAAGAAAGAAATACTCCGAATAACGATTCTGTCTCAATGTTGCCTTTTCAATATAACTTCTCGTAAACGTTTCTCATCGTGGAAACCGGACGATCGAGTGTTTATCATTAATTCGCAAATGTAGCTTTTTGCAAATTCCAACGGATAGCAGTGGTTCGCTCTTTGAGAAAGAAAAATGGATAGCGATTCCGGTTGAAGACGAGGACGTCGCGACGCAAAGTAAAAAGAGGAGTTGAAAGAAGAGTGAAATGGTTTGGAGAAGTAAACAAGGTATCAAGGGAAAAAGATAGGAAAGAATAAACGAAGGGGAATGGAAGACATGTGCATATACGCGACAACGAAAAAGTTCATGGGAACAAACGAATTACCATTTTCTTGTTTAAAGCGAAACGAAGTCGTAATGTTTGGTAAGTGTGCAAAGAAAATTCCAATAGAAAATCTGCTTGTTTGAGGGTAGTGAAATAGTATTATTAATAATATGATTCCTTTTGAGTGCAAGAAACGAGGAGAAGATGAAATTGGGTAATTATGCATGAAAGGGTAGCTGTAAAATTTGACATTCTGAACAACATTTTTCTATACGTCTAATTGCCGTTCGAACCTTTTTTTTATTATAATTTTTTCGTCGCATCAACTACAACGTTCTTAGCGACGTTAAACAGATATGCTCGTTTCGTTATATTTTATCTAATAATTTTGTTTCTTTAATGAAGCTAAATAGGTTAAGTAATTTGCTGTAGTTGAAATTCTCTAAGGAATATTTAAGGGAATATTTCAATTTGCATTTGTTACGGAGAAAGTCATGTTTTGGGCAGACCAGTATCAGATGATCTATTATGTGCGGTGTGTTGCGCTCTTCGCATAATGAAGCGGGTTCCTTTGTTAGTAAATAAGTATGGAAGATTTTGGAGTATCTTCTTTTGATACGAATTAAAGCAACTAGTTCCCTTCTGGACATGGTGGGCATTTCATATTCTTTTTTTTTCTTTTTTAAATCGTTACGGTTGATAGTACGAGATGGAGTTGTTGGTTTCGTTGTTTCTGAGATATTTGTGAAATGTTTCTGCTGCTAATACAATGAATTCTGCGTATGCGTAAGTATTGGTTACCGGCCTGATAAAATGACATTTAATCCAAATCTAATTCATATCTACAAGCACAGTCCCTCTTTTGATGCCTCTTTCAATTTCTGTTTATATAAATAACAAAACAAGAGATAAGAATCAGGTTTGGGTTAGATTTTATTTTTTCTAATAATAATGCATACACTGCCATGGACGCACAATTATAGACAATTCACAAAATTCAATATAGTAGTAGCAGCAGTTTTTCGCCAATATATATATATATCGGAAACTAAGACCGAGCAGCGGTTATATGTATGAGAAAAAGTTCTTCAACTTCTTTATACTGACAACATATTTAAATTTGATGAGGTGTACTATTTTCGGGAGTTGATTTAAGCACCAAATAGTTAATATCATAAAAGAATTATTAAAATAGTATTCGAATTTCAATAAATATTTTTTCGATTGACCTTTCGATCTGATTCCTTATACTAATTAGTAAGGAGAAATGATAGATTATGAATAATCATGTCAAAAATAGAAGCAGCTATCTCATAAAATATAACGTGGTTCAGGACGCGTGATACAATCGATGATTCTATCTATGAAAATACACTGTAAATGCATAAAAAAGCTTTTTCATAATAAACTTAGTTCAAGAAAACGTTTCAATTTAAATCTTCATCGAGTGCGGGTGCCTTCAATTATTTCTGTCTTATATTTATACCAATTAACAATGATAATACCATAACAATTAACATGACATATCATGATAAGTACTAATAATACATTTATTAACGTTTTCCTTAATTTTAACTTACATTTCTGAATGAATTGTTGAAAGTGGCGTGTTTGTTGGTGTACATAAATCCTTGCTCTTTAAATCAGAGAATCAACAAATGATGATACTGTATTTTGACGCTTTAATTGTGTGAAAGTACGATTCATTCTTTTAGTTGCAGAAGATTTAGGCTGTCTTCTGCATAAACTATATCTTGCCTAGATGTGACATTAACATTGTTTATCGACATGAAAGTATAAGCAGAAGCAAGTGTTTATAGCGAATCTTTAATCTGTTAACTGAAAAAAAAAGATTGGACTCGTAATTGGTTTATCGATACTTGAAACATCGTAATTTATTTATCGAGGGATTGTTTAATTTAAATAGTGCTGTTATACCTGTATCAAAATATGAAATACATGATATTCCTATTTAAAGTATTCAAAATAGAGTAATTATTTTTAATTTTACTTATTTATAATTTACTCAAGTGGAGAGATTAAATTTCTGCTTGAAACGTGAACTCAGTTGACACGTTAAATACAGTATTCTCGAAAAATAAGCCTCGTATGAAAAAATGTTATTCTACACTTTAGATCTATTTCTACAGATAAAATTACTCTCTTCTCCGTTGTATCACACGTCCTAGATTACCTTGTGTAATATTGTATCATATTAGATACTTTATTAATCAATAATGACACCAATAAAATTTAGCAAGGAAACTTTACACGAAACTTATAGGTCTAAATAACAAAACATACTTCACGTAGCATTAAAATTTGCATTTTTAACCAAATAAAATGTAGCAAGGAAACTTTATAAGCAACTTATAAATCTAGATAACAAAAGATACTTTATGTTCCATTCAAATTCAAAATTTTAACAAAATAAAATTCATCACACTTTTCACAAGACTCCCTGTACGAACCAAATCATGTACCGAACCCTGTACAACCAAAAAATAAACAATTTTTCTAATCAAAGAGAAAACAAAAAGAAAAAAGATCAGAACAGAAATAAGAAGAAGAAGAAGAAGAGAAGGAAGACGAAGAATTCTCGAATTGTTATTCAAGTCTTTCAAGTTTATGTCGCGACCAAGAAATGTTGAATTCCGATGTTTCGTCAATAGCTTCATCACATGAAAATAAATCATCATAAATTTATTATCACTACGAATCAAACTCGGATTATGGTTCAATCAATTTAAGATGTCAAAGCTTCGAAAGTCTCACGAAGAAATCTTTTCCTAAAATAGTACAAAATTCCATTTCCTCGAAGTAGTAAGAAGTAGAATGGATCAACGGTTGAAAAGTGGTAGGACACAGTTCAGGTGATAATTAAATTTATTAGGGACATCGATTACCCTAATGTGGTTTTTGCACAGCGGCACGCGTTCACGGGTGGAGTGGAGGTAACCCTTTGCTGAAATATTTTGCACCTGCCTGTGCAATAATGCTCCTGGTAAATTATCGTATTATACAAGCGGCGGCTGCCAAGCCCGCAGCAGCCAGGAGGAGTAACGCGTTGATTTACGCTGGACTAGCCCCTACGTTATTGTCACGATCCGTTTAACCGTTCCGAGTCAAATCTATCGGCGATTTCCAATTCGTGATCGATTCTTAACCGGTGTTACGCTCGATTCCGTTCGTGGTTGCCGGTCATACGTCTCAAATTGCGCGTATCGAAGTAGAGATCGAACATCCAATGACGTTGAAATTAAATTACGAGGTGAATCTTCAGAGAAGGAATTTTGTAAACAGAGGAAGCAAACGTAAATGAAGAAAAGAAGAAAAATAGATACGTTTCATCGTATTTCGTATTATTTTCCTACGGGGAATAGAAAGTGGACTATTGCAGAAGCTGTAAGTACAGATACGGAACACAGAACTCGAAAAGCGATATTACTGTTTTTTTCAAACAGAAACATACACTTTATTTATTTTTCCCTGTTACGGGTGTTTTGTTTGGTTGATTGAAGACCAGATACGTGAACCACCTTCGGTAAACAAAAGAACGCAATATGTAATTCAAAAAAACATAGAGAGGTAAAAAAGAGAAAGAGAAAAAAAGAACGGGACCGTAATTTTTCAACAGAAGTGGCTCTTTGTTATTTCCATTTCATCGTTCTCGATTGGAACCGTTTCTGACCGAGGGACAACGGATAAGGGGAGCCGGATGAAAAATTAAAAACCTCCCCATCTCTTCATCGATGTTTGCATCAGTACGAATTCGTGCCGTTTTGTCACGAGAAATAATTGAGCGTCCGAGGAATATTGCACTACGTTTGAAAGGGCGGAACTTCAAAAACAGGACTTCCATTTTTCTGCTATCGTAATAAACAATTTTTATATCTTTACACCTTGGCAAATGGGTATATTTTCTGCCTATAGTGTTCGTTCATTTTCCGAGAATAATCGATGCAGTAAAAATAGTGACATATCTGAGGAAGATTAAAAGAAGCAAATGGCATATTCAGATTTTTAATGACACTGAAGATTGATACGTGAAAAGTGATCCATAGAAATATTGATTACATCTTAACTAAACGAATAAGCAGCGATTCATGTTATCACTGTCTCGGTCGAGCAGAAATAATCTAAATATAGGCTAGTACTTTTATTTCAGGATTTATTGTCAAATTTATTGATGATATATAACGTTTGAGTATATATGAAATCAAAACAAACTGAACAAAAGCAAAGTGTATTTCAAATTGTACATTTAAAACAAAAGGGAGGAATTCTCATTTTCAGAAGTGTGGTCTAAATATGGACTCACTTGTAGAATAATTGAAATGAAAAGTAAAAAATGTATATTTTCATGTTGAAATGTTTAAAAATATGTTTAAAATGTAAATAAACTTAAAGTTAAATGTTATTTACAATATAAAAAAAGAAAAGAATTAAAACATTTTGATGCTTTTAAAGTACTATCTCCTCTTCCAACATTTTTCCATTTTTTATTTCAACATTTCTTTTTATTCTATCTAATATACCTTGGGCTAAATTTGGGCATTTTGAAACATATAAAAAAAGAATGATCTAAATATTAATTAGCCCACAGTTGGAACTAGCTTTGTAATCCATATTCAAATCATTTGATCAGAAACGCTCAGAGCAATGGTATTTCTTACTACGCGGTGATATTCATTATAAAATTTACACAAAAAGGAGCTTGCAATGTCCACAATGTAATACTCTTAATGAATTAACTCGTCATTTAATAAATGATTGCTGAAAAAAATAAAACGAACTTACCTGAAAAATATTTTAAAACGACAAAATAAAAGAAATGACCGACTACAAATGACTATACAAGAAATGTTTCATCTTATTCTTAATAGGATGAAGCACTTAATATAATTCAATACTTCAGCTAGCCTATATTTAGACCACCTCCTCTAAGAGGTAAGGAAAACGATGAAGAAGAAAAAAAGAAAATTCTATAGAGGAAACAAAAAGAAGGAAAGAGGGAAAAGAAGAGAAGTGAAATCCGTCGGCGACGCGCGGTAAAACCGATTAACAGGCGTGATTGCATGTCATAGGTTGGGCGAACGTGAATTGGACAGATCGATCGTGTATATCCGGCGTTTATACAAGCGCATTTAGCCAATGGTAGCCAAGCTCAATGACCGATGCAAAAATGATTATCCTGCCAACGGTCTGGTAATCAAAGTGTTAAATTTGTAGCGGCGGAGCGAAGTGAAAGCAAATTTGCATAGTGGCGCGCAATAAACACAAAGGGGGCACAGTGCGAGTGATACGAAATTTTATGAGCGGTCATTGTCTGGCCGGCTCGTCGCCCCCGGCGTAGAAACGACTACTTTATATCGTGTAATAATTTCAAACGTCCGTGCAGGGTACTATTATTTGACGGTTCAACTTTCGTCCTCGTGTATCCAACTTGCACAACGCCTCGCGTACTCTCTCGATTGTGTTTCTATTTTTCTCTGTGCAATCCTGGCAGAGCTGTCGCATCACTCTCCCGGGGGACGAAATCAACGAAAAGTGCCGGTACACAGGGAAAAGTAAACTGTTGACCCGAATGACTTCGTTAACTTTGATTTTACGCGAGGGTGCAAGGGGAATGTTCAAATGGAATTTGGATTTCTTTCCCTTCTTTATTTCTTTTCGTTAAATGTAGCAAGGTTTCTTTGTAAAGTTGTATATAAAGGAATAAAATTATTTGAGCTGTTATGTTTGTAGTTTAACAGTATGTGCAACCTGATCCTCGGCTGGATTAATTGTTTTCGGATTGAATAAATTAGTTTCATGAGTATACAGTAATGGCCATAGAAATTGCACCACTTCAACAATATGAAAGTTTTTAGTTTAACAGTCACACGATTGGTAATCATCTGTGTCATTAGGAATTTGAAGTTTGATTTACATTAAAGAAAATATAATTTATTACCGTCAATCTACAAACGATTCGAAATAATTATATACTTTAAATTTCTAAATAACGTACACTTTGTACAAATTTAAGCTACGAATACATGCAGAAATAAACAAAAATTTTCCAACTTTAAACGTTATTGGCTATTTTAAATGTTATTTTTGAGATGATGTAGTACTTTGTAGTTACCCCTGCGAATCGAAATAACTGCTTTGCATTTATTGTGCATCGAGTGTACTAAATTTTTAAGAATACGCCACGATGCAACACATGAATACATACCTTAATACAATCTTATTTGCATCAAATTACGAGAAACTGTTACAAAACTGTGTTAAAATAATTTGTAATGTACCTATATATTCGACAAACTATGTGTTTTAAAAAACTGGTGCAATTTTATTGGCCGGTACTGTGTGACAAATGAAATACTCAGGTGAATCGTAAAATACTTAGCAAAGTTTTAATTATATTGTTATTGCAGTGTTACTGTTAATACGAAATAAAAGATACTCCTCATAATTTCTTTTCTGTAGTACTGAGATTATAAAAAGGTATATTAAAAACGATATTGTAAGTTTAAGGAATGCGAAGTTTTTAAAACGACTCATTTTCAAAGTAAATTTTCTGTGGGATAAAAATTTTCGAATTTTCAACTTTTAAAAGCTGTGATTTATAAAACATCAAGAAATTTTGGTGAGCTTAATGTTAATAATACAATGTATACCAAAATCTCATCGAGATTCACTTTATTGGTCCGGCGGTATCGATGCTGAAGTGAATTTTCATGGAAATCTCGATTTCGAACGGGCATCACCTGCTGTTTAGATGCTGCGACAAGATACGTTTCCAAATTACTTTTCAAAGTTATTTCAACTTAGACAACTTTACTTCATTTAACTTCGTACACAGTCCTTTTTCTTCTAACGAAAATTCTTCGAGATGCGCGTTCCGATTTTATCAAGCTAGAAGAGAATTCCGCGGAGTTTTAAGGCCAATCAAAGGGAAGATATTCTTTTTGTTTAGTTTGAAACTTTTTAATGTGAGAATGGTAAAGCTTTCAGAGACTCGTTCGAGAAACTTTTACGTAATACGAAAAACTTAATAATTGATAAGTAAAAGTTTCATAGATTCTCTACACATCAAACCGAACTCTGGAACACTTGTATTGTAGAAACATTTTTCTTCATCTTCCTGTACAATTTTTTCGATAATAATATTCAAACACTTTTCATAACTATACACATTTGTTGTTCAAACAAAGATCAAAATACACAATTGCATTAAAATGGGACCAGAATAAAGACAGTAAAAAGTATTTCGACAAGTACCGTCGGTGACTTTCACAGCTTCCTCTTTGGCACAATTTTTGCTCTAAGCTTACTCGATTCGGGTAAACAATACTTGTCCGGTGTTTATTCTGAGAACTTCTCTCACTTTTAAAAAGAAACAGACTCCGGTACAATTCGACGTGTTCTACTTGCAATGTTGCGCTAAAAATTTTCCATCTTTTAAGGTTATTTTTCATATGGAACGTTCACACGATTCTTTACTTCCTTAGAAATTCGAACGAACAGGAAAAACCGCGACTTCCTTTCCCAGAAATCGACTGATATGTTAATCTGCTCGAACGAAAGTTCGATCGCGGTAATTATTATTCTTTTTTTATTTTTTCCTTTTCTTCTTTAAATTTGTTCGTTCAATGAACTAACGAACACATAAGAATGCATTTCTTAATTTCTTTTTTTTTTGTGGCTGTTACAAGCCAGTGGAAAGAAATTGGCTAACTATAAGACCGTAGAGAACAGGTCTTCTCTTATCGCTTGACGTTCAGTTCAAAGCTATCGTTTCGCCGTACCCAAAAATATTCGCGAAAATTGATTGTACAGTATCTCGCACATGTTGAGTGAACTTTCAGCTTCAGTGATGGTAAACACGATCAACGAATGGTCTCGATAGAGAAGAAACTTCGTTGTCTGTCTTGGGGAAATTTCACGTTTCCGTTTCTACGTACTTCGATGTATGGGAAAAGACAGGAAATAAGAAATAGTTCCTTCGTGGAATAGAGTCTACTATGTTGACGATGTTTCGTAAAGAAGTACGTTTGAGGTTTTAGAGTACAGAAGTTTCTTTGATTTTTACAATTAATCCGCGTATACGACGTCATTGGTTTAAACCCCTTTTTCTCCGTGTCATAGTAAAAAGTATTTTCCCTTCTTTATCTTCTTCCTTGTTCCTTCGTTCTGCTTGTTTGTTTCTTTTGGGATTTTTTGTTTGTGTAAACATCGATTTCGAGAGCAAAAAATGCGTCTGATAATTTGAGAAGTTCGCCGTATGAAAAATGGGCCCAGAATGCCGATAGTTTCGGTTCCCTTGGCACCTTCTCGCGATCAATTAGCCGCGAAAAGATAAACAGTTAGCACCATTCGAACTGCAGGCCCATGGAATAGTAGAGTCATCACGGTCACCTCAGAAATGACGAGAGTAGCGTCGCGATCACAATGAAAACGAAGGTCGCTCTCAAACCTGCGCTACTACCGTGCTGCATGGCCGCTGGATTCTCGCCTGAAACATACAAAATATAATTGATAAGGAATAGAAATACACTAATACAGATATAATATTTCATGAAAACTGGATGAGGACATTGGGAAATGTCATTTTAAACTAGATACGGTATAAAAATATAACATTACTGGAACGGTACTGAAGCTATCAAAAAGAGATTTTTATTACATGCTGAGGAAGATAATTCAGTGTAGTAGAGGATTGTTTATTCTTCGTTTACGGTTAGAAGAAATACGTTTACAAATACTAAGGATTTACACGATCACTGCAAGGTCAAAATTTTAATTTGCAAAAATTACTTTATGAGACACTAGGAGCTCAAAGTTACATAGACACTCTTCAAAGACATCAAAACTATAAACTGTATCTCGCTACAGAAATATGCTATATCATACGCGCGATTCCTGGAGAAATGAGTGAATTTCTATTCCTTTGCCAGGAAAGATGTTGAGATGGAGCTTCCAAATTCACCATTGCCAAATTCACCAAAATAAGTTAACGAATGCATGCTCCATCCTCAACATTGTTACGCCTACATCAGACAAGTATGTATATAAGAAGGTCTAAAGAAAGTAAAAATAAAAACTGCTAACATTATCGATATACATATGCGTAAAGTAACCTACGAGTAAAATATGAACCTAGGGCGACAATTTGTTTCTTATTTTGTAACCTTTAGATTACATACATGATGGAACAAATGAATAACATTTTCCCAAATGAAATAGTGGAGGAGATTTCTATTATTTAAAGGTTCTTATTCTTTTTTAAATGGAACTTTATATCCTTATAACGTTTATTGAGAGGAATTCAACGACGTATTACATTAAGCCATTCAATTTTATGGAAAGTTGTAAAATCGTGAAAAAGTTGTATTAGTAGACACGTGTTTACCTGATTCCTAGAGTCTTCGCAATTTTTAGGGATTTCACGATTTCTCATAAAATTAAGTGACCTTATGTGGCACATCCTTGAATTCGTCTTAACAAACACCATCATATTATAAAAAAGAAAGAAATATTGCCTAGACTCATTGAACATAATATAATTTTTTTACTAAATAACAGTCTGATCTCGTTTAGATATTATTAAGAAACCATCGTTTCTAAGGTGACATTTCTTCAGATTGTCATATTGTTTCTTATGAGAAACTTCTAAATTATTATGAACGATTTTTGTTGAATACTAAAATATATTTATGGCAAAAAGTTGCAGCAGAAGTAATGATACAGTGCTGTATGTACGCTGTATATGATATAATATTTATATAAGAACTTACGTATACACTTTTGTGTTTTAATGTTTCGAACAAGAAGACATTATTTGAGAGGTCATAGATCTCGAAGCTTTTCACCAGGCACGAAGCTTTTTAATTACTTCTCCATCTCAATAGGTGTAAAATCGAAATTACAAAATCTTCAGAGGACCTGGTTTCTGGGTTCATCTGTGATACGGTGGGGGGAAAAAAGCGCGGAATTCCGTTCGGGAGAATCGTGCAGGGATCAGCAATTAAGGAAATGACAGGAGAGACGCGACGGGAATGTGACACGGGAAGAAAATAGCAGAAAAGGAATGGTAGAGGAAGAAGGTGAAGTGATGAACGGTGATGGGGAAGAAAGGGGCAGAAAAATATCGTGAAGGTGAAACTTAGGTCGGATTAATGCACAGTTCTCGATTTTTCGCTAATCCGTAATTTTCCTCTCGCGGCTTAAGTGCTCTTAATTCGATTTCCTCGTGTAATTATATGCAAGGCATTCCGATTGAAATTAACGCCGAACATTGGGGCCAAATTCGCGAGAAATCCCGTTTGAAAGCCAACAGGGAATCGTTGGAAAGTGTCATCGTCGGATTTCATCAGAAATTAGGACATCGGAATTAGCGTGCACCAGATTCTCATAGAGGGGCGTGAAAACAGAAGCGAACGTGCAGACGAAAGAATTTTCAGCATTACTGAAAATGAATAGAGAAAACATGATACACCTTGAGAGGAAAGATATAGAAGAACCAAGGTAGTGTGTGAAACAAGAGATCATAATTACTTTGTCGAAATGTTAAACTTATAAAATTGTAGGTCAACGGAAGTAAAAGTCTTTTTTTAGAGAAAGAAAACAATGATAAAGCAATACTTTTCTTCTTAAATATTAGGTTTAAGTTTTCTGATATACATACTAGAATCCTGATTGATCATTTTCAAATTAAATATAAATCACGAATATAGTCTTTTACTTGGCCTATTAATTTTGTATCACATGTTTTAGTTTTAAACGTATTCCACTTAATGTTAAAGATACTATTATAGTGTCTCTCTGTATTATCGTGCCATTACCTATACAACAGTCCTCGAGTAAATTCACACCCACGAAACTGCAATCAGATTCCCATAAGGAGAAAACACTGTTTCTGCATTGTAACACTCTATCGTTTACACGATCAAGCTTCGAGAGTTAACCATCGACTCAATGAGCTATAAATCGATTATGGCTCGGAATTAATTTTGATAGTCTGAATATCGTCGATAAACGATGCATGCAAGTGCACAATTTTTTTTCACAATTTCTTACACATATTTCAACCAATAAATGAATTGTACCATTTAAACACAAAGATAAAAAACAGTTTAACCACTCTCTACTATTAAAATATTTCATTTCGGTTTAATTTCAATTTCCACGTTCCAAAAAGTTATTATTCTAAGCAACAACATAAGCTCTCATCATGGGAAGGATTTACTCCTAAAATGCATGAAAAAAATTAAATTATATCTTGATCACATCGTAAATGTAATAGAGATAGTAGATATGCAACACGAATTACAAAAATAGTGTATTCCAAGTCAATTAGGAAGAATGGAACGTATTAGTAAAGATTACAAAGCATTTAAGTAATTTATATGTATGAAACTTGAAAGAATAGAAAATGGTAATTTTATGTTTCACTTCATTCTAATTAGAGACGTTACGTTATCAACTAACGTATAGGGGTTTAACTTACATCTTAGATATAAATAATTAGCATTTATGAATCGTTAGAATCACTCTTTCCTTTCAGGCTAGAGCATACTTTTTCATTAAAACAGTTTCTACGCGCTCATTTTACGTTGCTGTTTTCCAAACATTTTCGTATTTATCCACCTACTCTAAAATTCCACTCAACCTCCATGCTGCTTTAATAGCGTCCATGTACTAATTTCCTCTTACTATATAACTGCAATAAATAATACACATTTATTCAATAAAATATATATCTCGTACTTGTTTTAGTTGCATAATACGTAAAGAAAACCATTATTTCAAAAAATAAAAATGGTAATATTCTGTGCCATCTGTAGTTTGTAAGCTCAATTACTGTTGGCCACAGAAGTATTCGTACCCCTTTAAAACAGAATAACCTTTTTAAGATTGGATAAAACGACTTCAGTTTCTTCTTCTTTTGAGAAGTTGAATGACGCGTAAAAGATTTAGTGAGAAAACTGCAGTTGTTCGAAATGACAAAGAAAATAAGAAATCTCGCTTTTTGCAACTTTTTTATCTAAACCTGTAATGAAAATTTAAATACATGTATTATAGATTTATGCCAGTTATATATATGCTGAAAATTTCATCGAAATCGCCTGATATAGAAATAAACAACAGATATCGAAAAATGTTGGATGTTTAAATTTAAAATATGGTATGTGCGTTGCTGAGCTTCCGTCTAGCGTTCCGGATTGCGAATCGATCAACGGATCGCTCAGTTCCCCTTTTTGTTTTTCTTTTGTTTTTCACTCAAGCAGTTGTTCCGGCGTGGCGTGCTCTAGTATTGAAAAGATATTCTAACAAAAAATGTAAGAATTATTATTTGCAAAGGTCATAAAAAACTGCAACTTTCGCCATTTTCAACCGTTTCTGACTCGCAGCAACGTTAATTAATTTCAATGAAACTTTCAGCATGTATATAACTGGCATAAACGTACGAAACTTGTTTTAAAAATTTTTTATTACGAGCTCAGATAAAAAAAGTTGCAAAAACGACTTTCAGTCATTTCCTTGCGATTCCGATCAATTGTAACATTTACAAAACTTTTTCCACACATCGTATAATAAACTAATCCTTCTAACTTCTCAAACAAAACTAAAGTGATTTGATCCAATTTTAAAAAAGTTATTCTGTTTTAAGGGTGGTATGAATACTTCTGTAACTCAACTAAGTAGTTCAAGCATGAACACTCCCGAGGTCTTTGGTACTTAGGGAATCCTTCTATTCCCACATAACATAAAGTGGATCTCTTCCAGTTAATAATTAAGCCTTCCTAATCCAATCAACCGATGAAAAGACCAATTAGCACTTTCTTGAAGTTTGAACAGCAACGGACGATCGAAGTGTCATACTTCGCGGAAATTGAACCGATTTAAAGGCAGAGCCCTGTATAGAGACTGGGCCATTTTCAAGATTCAATTAGAGAGTGACGGGGCTGGAAAAATTTACAACCCTGTTTACGCCGCTCGCTGGTAAGCCGCTTCTCACGATTAGCCCCGGATCTTCGCCTTGTTAATTGGATTTCTCTCGAACTGTCGTGAAACAGCGTGTCGTCCTCAACAACCTGGCCCCGTTCATCGACGGGCCAAAGAAACGAACCTGTTTTCTCCATTGCCATAGAGAAATCGATTCGAAGTTGTCCTCGCGCGTCGTGATTTCCCACGGAAAAATGGAACTTTCCTTATGGAGCTAAGCTAATCGATCAGAATAAAAGTACCCCGGTGACAACCGCGATGGAATCGAGCGGAACAATCCGATTAAAGGATCGATTAATCCGGAAGTAAATTCCAACAGAAGAATTAACCTGCACTGATAGGATCTACATATTTTTGCATAGATTATGTAAACTACAAATCTGAGTCATTTAATAAATTTATAGTAATCTAAGCAATTGTTACAAAATTCGTTATGAAATTTTTAAATATTTATTTCTATTTAACTTTAAATTACTATTGGCGCCTATAGCTGCTTTCGAGATTTGCTCGTACTCTTCTGTTACCATCCTTTCATTCTAATTTAATCCTTAACTTTATCCTTTGTGCGCTTTCATTTTAATTACCGAAACAAACTTCAAATTTATAAACTTTTGAAAACAATTCAACAAATTTTCCGACTAAGAATTGAACATCTATCTTTCGCCACGCATGTTACGTACTAAAATCTGCCGTAGCAAAAGGGTTAAAGTGCGGCCATAAAAATAGGATCTTAATGGTCTGTCATTGATCATATGGTACTAAATGTTGTCACGAAATTGCGATTGTTGTAGTTTGTTGAACTTGTTGTGACAACTGCTTTCATATATAAAAAAAAATTACAATTATCAATTTACAAAAATTCATAATATCGTATAAAAAATAGTGGATTTTTGTCCTTCTCTATTTTCATCGCAAATCTACTACTTGCGTGAAAACACTGGAAATTTACCTTTTCTCTATGATAAATTTTAGTACGTAGCAGGCGTAGCAAAAGATAGATATTCAATTCTTAATCACAAAATTTATCAAATTATTTTCGAGAGTTAAAATATTCTTCATTTATTTCCTTAAATCAAAATAGAAGTGTACAATGAGTAAAATAAAGAAGTTAACAGAAGAGTACGAGAAAATTTCCAAAGAGCTTATTTGCGCGAACAGCAGTGGAAGGATTAATAATGTGAACACCCTGTATAATTTTAGTAATACATAATACTAAATACATCTTTATTACCATTTTGTCTAATTTTTTAACTTGAATATTCCTTCATTCTTTTACACGTTTAAATTCAATTTTTCTATACTTAATTTCATTAAAATCTTTCCGAGAATTACTTAATTTCATTTCTCTAAAATTTAATATAAAGAACTTAATTTCAATCTTCTTGAATACGTTGTCTAAAGAATACTAATGGATTACGGGAATCTACGTTTCATTAGTTACTTATACGAGATTATAAGTCAGTCAAACGTTTTATCAGATTTTTAATTCACGACAGGGATTCTTCTTTCATAAAGCAAGCATTTCTGTATAATTGTCTTCCTTCCAATGTTGTAGATTTATAAGGCGATTCAAAAAAAATTTAAAAAAAAAACAGTGGAAGTAAAAATTGTATTTGAAATGGCAAAGTAAACACACAAAGGCAATTAACTGGAACAATGGTTTCAATATTCAAAGCTTGTTAAAATTAATTGTAGAACAATTAAAACAGCTGACAATACCATTTGTTATAAAAGTATTATTCGATATTCGTTAAAAAACTTCATTCCTTTCAGGAGATTATTTATTTTCAAATAACTTTCTATTAATATTTCAATGAGTGCACAAGCAACAGTAGCACCAACTATCGAATACCTCAAATAACTGCACATTTGCGATATTACACGTCCATTAAAAGCAGAACACAAAATGTACATTTACTTTATTTTTTCTTCTTTTTATTTTCATGCGCTTCCAACTGTTCCTCATAAACGCGTACACGGTATTTTATGGATTTTTCATTGAAGCATTCGAATGTTTACCAGTATGCCTCGCTGTTCCCTCGTTAAAGGGGCTTAACAGAAATGTAAGAGCTCACGTAAATTTCGCGTTAGAACAGAGAAATCAACGTGTGCCATTAAACCTGTAACACCAGTGGCGAAGCTTTTTTCTCGCGGCGATTTATAATAATAAACGCAGTTAAAATATCGACTGCTAGAACGAAAGCTGTGGCACAGCGTAAAGTCTTGTATATTTCATGAAGTGCAGCCAGCCACTCGTGGCTGCCCTGGAAGTGGCACTTGAACTTGTTGAGTCGGCGGAGCACCTCGTCACTGCCAGAAAATAATTTGCACAGTCAATATTACAAATTGCCGCGAATTAAATTCACCGCAGCGCGGCAAGCACTGCCGTTAATAAATACGTCGACGTTTGCGCGCTACGAGCAAATATCGTTGAAACTATCGCCTAGATGGTGGTACATGGACCATGGTCACAGATTTTATTTGTAACGTCAACGCGGAAACTCCCGAGGGACAGGCCTGTAATTAAAATTCAAACCGTGTCATCGTTGCTGCTCGGTTTCTCTTTGTTTCGTTTCTTCGCGGCATAACGAGACGAGGGGCTGGTAACGAGACTCGAATTCAGCGTGAAAATAATTAGACTGAAATTGGCCGTTTTATACGTCAAAGAGATGTAGGTCCCGAGACGTTAAGCGGATTGAATATTATTTGGGTATCGTGTATGAGGATACTTGATAATTTACTCGCTAAATTTGATCCAGGGTGTTTTCTCATTATCAGAGACTTAATCGACAACTCTATTCAAGGGTCAGTTAAAATTTGTACGTAATGTGCCGACTAGTGAATTGAAATATATTTGCAAGTGGATTAGGTTCAAATTCCGGAATATATTTGCGAAGTGCAGCGAGTAGTCAATGTAACAATGTATCTTACAAGTGAAGGTTTCAAAGGTATCTTTACGAAGGTTCAAAGATATCTGCCGGAGTCTTCCTGGTCCCGATGACGCGGAAACTCCGCGAAGCGACAAAGAAACTGATTCACCTTTCCTGAATTTTGTTCTTTACTAATTAGGTTTTCTCCAGTGCATTAATACTTCCTCCCAGTTCACCCTTAGTGCGCTGACTTTAGGAAGGGATACACAATGACCGCAGAAAATATTCGGTGAACGACTTCGTAGAATCCTGTGGAACCTCCGCGGGGTCTGGACTTCGTCATCCCTAAGTGCCCTGAAGCCGACGATGCGAAATGCGAAGCCACTTTTACGTTAGCTGGTTCAAGGCAACGCAGTAAACGCTCTTTGTTTATTTCGAACAAAAGTCATTGCCTACAACGCGCAACCGCTCGACATTACACCATAAACCATGCTACAAGATATGCCTAACACTCATATTATCAGATTGTATAGATTGCTCTTTATATTGTAGCTATTACTTTATTTCAATGTCTATTTTAATGCCTTCAAAAGTATTCGAACACTTACTGAATGCGAATTTAATTTAAAATATCGTTACAAAATTATTAACAGTTAGAAAAATATTATTCAACTTGGAATTTTGTGGTGTGTGTACGAAGTACGTATACTGTTATTGATATATCGTCACCTTAATGCTACTACCTCAAGTTACTAGCTGATAATTCATACTCCACTCATAAATCCGTTTATAAGTACTAAAAAAAGAGGTAATAATTAAATTTTCTTTTGTTTTCGTTAGACTTTTCTTCTTCATTTTCGTAAATTAATATTTTGTGAATAAGTGCTTTAGAAGTCGTATTTTCCTTGCAACTGTGGCATGTTAAAGAACTGCTAGAGAACTCTAGCAATATTTAGTACAGTGAAATCAACTAACATGTAAAATTAAAGAAAATGGAATATTTCAATGATTGTTTATCAAAGACTAAAATATATTGATACAAGTGAATTCGACAAATGATAGATGTTTACGACAACTTAAAAGTACCATGAACCTATTAACTGTGTTCTCTCTCAAGCAAAAATTGCATCTCTGCACTTTGTAATTAAAAATCAGCAAAATTTATAAGAAGTTACATTATTTTAGTTTTTGTAAATGTGAATATAATATTTTTTATATTTAATATAACCGTAACAGAACAATTAAGAAATGAGTAATCATTAATAAACAAATTATCCACGTCCTAAGTATTATTGAACCAATGACGAGTTGACTCGTCATCTCCAGTTAAAAGTTGAAGAATGCCTATATGTATACAGAAGATAAAATCTTATGTTTCTGATAGAGTCAACAAAAATATATAACAGAATTTGATTAGCTCTTTATTTGTGTTACTTTTTATCATCTAAGTTGGATTGCATGAATACAAAAAATACTTTTCTGCTCCTTCTAGAGCAAGGAAAAATTCAACCACATATTTTAGTATTGCAAACTTCACCTCCTCCAACAGCTTCATACATAAAATAATTTTCAAACTAAAACATTCCAATACATTAAGCCAGAAGCTAAACAAGCTATCCTCTTCCCAGTTGCTCAAATCAAGACTCCCCCTATCAGTGTCCCGTTAAGGAATTCCCCACGCTCCCCATTCCGATGCATCAGCATGGCCGGTGTGGAGAGAGTGAAGTGTTCCCCTCGCTTGTCAAGCCAAAGCTAATTCTCCGGAGAGCGGGATGAAACGACAAGAGTGCAGTTTGTTGCTCCGCGACACACTTGACGCTCGACGTCAAACGACGCAGCAAGCAGCGAAAGGAGACGTCGCGGCGCGAGGTCACTAAAAAAAGCCGTATGCGAAATGAGCTGCCAAGCACTCTCTAGAGATTCCTTCTGTCTATTATACATGACCGCGTGCTCCCCTTCCGTTAACTACGTCTCAGGAGGAGAGCTTTGCAAACTCCTCACGCTCGTCGTCCCCATCGTCGTCGTCGTCGTTCGCGCAACAGACTGGTCGTGAGAGAATCAAGAGGCTGACTATGAAGGGTGGTTCCACAGGACGGGAGAAACCATGACTCTAAAGGAGAAAGACCAGCAAGAAAAGGTAGAGAGGGGACATTCTAGTCCTCAAGAGCTTGCGGCTAGGATTATTAATGGGTCGAGCGTGACACTCTGCGAAATAACCTCCCTAACCTCACCACCATGCCAGGACCAAGCAGTATCACTACTCCATAGTTAGTGGCTTGTCTCCTCATAGACGGTAACTGGGCCAAGAACTGCTCATTTTCAAGAACGAGACCTTTCCTATCTTCCTCACGCTCTAACATCGTCCCCCTCCTCTACACTTTTTCGTTTTTTTATCAGCTCTGTCCTTTCCTTCTTACTCCTTTATTTTTTGTTCCTGTTTGCATCTAGCGCTTTCTTTCCTTTCGCCTTTCATTATGTTTTTGCCTCTATTTTTCTAGCGACTTGCGAACCTTCCACTCTTTTCTGCTCTTTGGCACTTCTCAAGCGTGTGCTACCTCTACTCGAGTGTCCCAACGTGTGCAGCCGACAATTATCTTTACGGGTCTACCTATCGTGAGGAACTCGTGTTTCGGGGGATGAGGCCAGCCGTTTGTCGACCAACGGCACGGATCGTGGCGCGATCTTGGTTTCTTAAGCTTTTCATGTCCTCTTTTATCGCGCTGCATCTGAATGGATGGCGTGCCACAAGGCTTGTCGGTTGCTTAATTCGAACGTTTCTGAGGCATGACTTTTTCATGGGTATTTTTGTCTACTGAGGATTAAAATATCGTGAAGAGTAATTGTACGACTGAGTGTATTATGTCTATTGTTAATATCAATGGTCGTTGAAAAAGATTTACACTGTATTTGCTTTTATTAATGTTGTAACCATATCTCTTGAGTTTTAACAAAATTGAAGAATTAAGAAAAATTCAAAATGTTTTATATTAGTTTATATTTTATTAAAACGCTATTTGTAAATAATTAATACTGAAATTTTTGTGTAATCAAAATCATGTCTTGGTTTTATTAATAAATAATACATTGTTAGCTTATGAAAATGCATTTAACAATAACACAAAATGAGTTACTTAAACGAATGGTTATAAAGAAACGGTTAAAGATATGCAACGATCACGATATTTACAGTTACTTTAATTAATAGTTTCCAACGTCAAAATTGTACACGTAGCTCACGAAAAATACGCGCGGTCTGTAATATGTAAAAATACAACAAGTCCATATAAAAAAAGAGAATGAAGGATTATCTGGAACCCAGCTACCATAGTTTCATTCGTCCTAATTGAAGCTCATCAAAACTTACAGCTCGCCTATTTGCAAGTTCCAAACAGAACTGTAAATGCCAGGAAAACAGTATCCTGTTGAACAGAGTTACCAAACCGTTCCAATCTAAATTCATAAATCGCTACTCGTGGCGTTCACCCTTCGCTAGAATCGAGTTGAAGCTAACCACGGTACGATTACAGCGATAATAATAATCACGAAACGATTCATTACGAGGTAGCCGGCGAGCGGAGGGTGAAATTCATTCACGGAATACCCTATTTCCCCCTCTGCCCTCGAATTAGTCCGTTTCAACCCTTAAAGTATTCCATGTCCAAATTAGTTGATAGGAGGGGGGAGGGGGGGGGACAACAACAAGGAAGGCTGCCATCGACAACTTCCACAACCGACCACGATAATTTCGTGGAAAGTTTTCAGCAATTGAGACAATAGAAAGAGATAAGAATAGCACCATGGAAAGAATTGGACAGGGGAAATGAGAATGAGGCAACAGAACGTTCGACCTGGCTTAAGTGCATTCTGTCATTACACCCTGCGTTTCATTTCCTCTAGGGTGAAATAATACCTGATGTAAAAGAATGGATAAAATTTAAGTATGAATAAATAGGATTCTAAAACGTGGGAAAGATATTGCTCAGGTACGTATTGAGGCTTCCACTATGCCCAGATATCGTACTGTTTCCAGTGTTGAGGATGTTGAACGTAAGTTGTGTTCGAACAAGAATTATGTTCAGGGGTCGGTAGATACGCTGATAATGTATGACTCTCTCTCTCTCTCTCTCTCTCTCTCTCTCTCTCCTCTTTCTCTCTCTCTCTCACCCCCCTCTCTTCTTTTCTTCACCCCTCCTTCATTTTCAATAATATAGAGCCAATAAATAAGGGCCAATGACTCCACCAGTAAAAAGATCATACCAAACAGTAACTTTCTTTGGATACAATAATCGCTCGCCTACTGATTGAGGATTAGCATCTCCTCAAATTCGGCAATTATGTTTATTGACAAAGCCATCTATCCAAAAGTGAAGATGATTATTGTAGCGAAAATTGGGTTTGTCGTATTCACTCCACCAAATGCAATGATGGTGTTATGATATTGTATTTTATGTATAATGCCACCGAATATCCTTTAAAGTAAAGTAATAAATACTTTAATCTTTGGTACCTTTATTTCATTTTAATTGAAAGTTCTATCACTCTTATTGGAAGATCCCGTATTTTTTTTGCGACGAAAATCGTAAATATTTGTATAGATAGTTTTGAGGTGAAAAATGGAGAGAGAAGGAATAGAGAGAGGAGGGAAGAAAAGGGGGAAAAGTAAAGCGAGAGAAATTAATTTTACTCCTGTCTTTGTATGTAAGATTTAGTGATTATTGCATTCCTCAAACTGTATGTGAAAATTTGGCATGTCTCAAAGACATAATAAATGGTGTTCATTTGAAGGAATGTATTTTGGAGAATCAATCATTCGGTAAAAAATGGAAAAAGGCACCTATCTTTCTCTTTCGGAAGGGATCAGTGAGGATATCGTTAGTGGTATGCGACAAGAATTTCGATAGGTCGTTGACTTTTTTGATACGTTAACAAACACTACTCTATTCTTATTAATTTCTAATTTTAAAACGAAATAGAATGGATAATCATACGGGACAAATAATTTTTACAAGATAAAATTTAATTGGAGTGTTATTGTAATTTTCTCGTATCTCTGTATGTATGTATTATATCTCTTCAGTGACATAATTAGTGTGGACAACGGTGATATAGGGAACGATATTTTGCGACGAGAACTTGCATATTAAGCAACACTTTGAATTTTCGACATATATTGCGTTTTTTCTTATAGGAGAATGCGAATTCTGCGTAGCTGTTTAATAAAAGATGCCTTCTACATATATTTCCATCCGCTGCTATAAAACATATTTCACTGAAATTAAAGATGAATATGATATTCGTATATAGTTCCGCGGGAAATTATGGGAGTACGCTTATTCAAATATTGTGTCAGTTCGCTTTGCTACGAAAGGTATATATGTCTCTTGATATCAAAGAGCTGCCCTAGGCCCCTGATTTATCGGGTCCCTTGTGTAGTTATCTCCCTGTGATGAACCTGGTAAGTGATGTCGCTTTCGAGGAACAAATTTTGATTTTCGAAAACGATACCAACCTAAGGACTAAGTGTATTGGCATTTTATTTGGAAATTTTCTTAAGTGCAATTGACTACCCTCTAGAGGGCAATCTATTTTTGTACTCTAAGCATTGGCGAAGTTCAAAGGCAATGTGCGAATTTTTGTAATACGTTTTGTTGTACGCACCATTGGAAATATTTTAATGTGCAGAAATCTTGGATTTTATTTCTAAGGTATGTGTGAATCGCTGGAAGTAGCGAAGAAGATATACTTGATATTCACAGAGTTGGCAATATGTAAATCCTGTTGTTGTCGCGGTGAAATGAATTCCATCAATCTTGCCTCCCGACTTATGTATTTCCAATGTTTCGATCTCGAATATTCATTTAAAATTCAGCGAGAATAAAGGGGAACGACTCAAAGTGTTAATCTTTTCGTCAGTCCGTCACTATTTGCGTCACTATTTAAGTATGATTGAATGGTATAATTAAGGGCTGGGCGATTTAACGTGCGATCGTGGTCGTTTGTAATTCGTGGAATGATTTTAACATATGTATGAATTTTCAAACTAATGTACGGACAGTGAAAGAGATTTTTACAGAAAAGATGACGTTACTGGAAGACTTGAGGAAGGCCTTGAAATTGATAGTATAGAATAATGTGCTTCTTCCCGGCCAGGGTCACATTTAATTAATAACCCTGGGGTAATATATATTAACTATAATGAAAGGAAAAAAATACAGCCGAGGGATGGCACTCTGTCGGGATGAAATTAAAGCCACCCCCAACTGTTCTTTCCGCACCTCGATGCAACTGTGATTCTCGCGGCTCTGGCGCGCACCAATACGTGATGAACAACAACCAGCGTGTAATTATACGTTGTAAATTACCTATGTTGTCTAACGCACCAAGATAATATTCGAACGACGTGCATTACCGCGTAATTAATTTAATTCTGTCGCCCATAGGTGCGTCAGTTTTGGCGGAAATTTTCGTCGAAAAAAGTTTTCTTTCGTTTATTTGCATTGTTGATCCGTTTGTTGGAATTATGTGGGTGATTTATTTGTAGTGTTAATGAAACGTTGCGTGAGAATTTGTGTTAAATGCGCACTTTCACATGAAGTAGAAACTGTGGCTATTTATAACTTATCAAAACGACTTTTTGCTGAAAAGTTTTGTACGATAGAGATCTTCAGTCCTGATTTTAATCATAAATTATTTCATATTGAACTGTAAAAATATTTCAACATAGTTTCCAAAACATTTATGATAGGTCAAAGCTAGTTATTTCGAAGGATGAAAGAAAATACACTCTTTTTAGTGGGTATATTGATATTAGACAGCTGAAATGGACGATTTCCTTTGCTTTGGATTAAAGAGCATTTAATAACTTAAATCGTTTGCAGATTCTATAGTTTTTCGCTATATGTATGGCACGTATTGCAAAACCAAGAAACCATTAAAATAGTAAAAATTAAATGAAATACAAAGCCTCCTGTGATGATTGTGATTCCAGATGAATGATTGATTTGAAAGTAATGTCTCAAATTCTGTAAGCTGCAACTTTGCGGAAACATTTTAATAGTAATCGACAATGTTGTGTAATAACATCAACTATTTTCATGTTTCCTAAAGAACTTCTGAGAATATTTGATAAATGTTTTTACAGTTGTACGAACTCAATGAGAGCGTTCCATCTTGAGGAGAAACGTGTTCTCGAGTTACGTGTTCACCATGTTTTGGAAAACATGGTATTGAGAAAATTCTATTTAAAATTTCTTAGCGATTCGTTATACCTGCATTGGGAGGGTGTTAAATTTTTCTCCGTAACTTCCGTAATTTTGCGATGAATTCTTCCTTAAAATATTTCTAAAGAAAAGGACTTTCATAATGAGTCTCAAGAAAAGAGTTTTACTTCATATATGCCCCTCTAAATAGTGTACAAACTGGTGTATTTAATATTTCTATAAAACGACTGTCTTTTGTACATTTCTCTTTTCCACTGTCATCAACTCCAATCCACCAATACGCACGAAAATAAAGCTGACAACTGCGTCAAATTATATTCCCAAAATCCCACGTTAAAGGTTACTCTAAATTCGTAGCCATACATCTACCGTACTAGCAATCTCTACAGAATTTCCCTCGAAGAATCATACCGTTCGAATTCTACGCTAACGTATTCCAGCACACCCACAGTCCTCGTATCCACAGTCCGCTCGCGTGCGCAGCTTCCAGCATTCGATAAAACGACGATCTTGCCGAAAATATGAAGAGCAGAGCGAGGTGGCAATTCCGTGCCCCGATTTTCAGCGTGAAAATGCCCAGACGATTACGCTTGTCGAGCAACGCGACCAATCGTAATTCGCGTGCTCTTCAAACGGGACATTTTCGAAGAGAAAACGCGCCTTGGTCATCGCAGCTGGACATACGTATGACGACAAGGGACATTTGACGAAGCGTTTGCCTGGTCCAGGTTAGCTTTGCGCTCATGGAATTCCCAAGCTTCAAGCCCAGAGACTGATTTCGAATGCGACTCGCGATCGTCCGACTACTTGTCAAGCAAATTCGCATTACTTCCAGTATTATGGTCGCCCTTGTAGTTACCTGCATACAACACCCAAGGTAATAACTCTCCGGTGGCCACGTCTCGCATACTCATTGGACTCCTACTCTCGCTAACGTGTTCCTTGCAACGAACGCTTCAGGTGCACCTAGCTTTGCGTCGTGGAGAAGTAGAGGAACGATAAAACGGAAACGGACGTGAGATCGACCGAGTTCTCGCGCGTGTCGAATCCTTCGTTGTAGCGGGCCTGGATGAAATGCACGTAATCGTTGCAGGCTAATGGTATTTTTTTTTAATTTTGATGCCGTTGGTGGTTGTAGTGTTAAGGTATTATAGAACGTTTATCGAAATTACTTGCAACACGAAAGTATGTAATTAAGCTGGTTTTATTCCATTAATGCTTTTCTGTATCTATGTTTTGAAATGAAAAACAAATCGTATATCAAAGTTTTCTATAAATGTCTTTCGAACTAGACATGGGCAATTTTGATTTAAAATGAAAATTAGGAATAGATTTTTAAAACATTATTCAGGTCTGTTGTATTCATTACAGTTATTCGTGGATATGGATAATATATGTATTATCGTAGTTTTAAGTAATCGTACTTTTTAAGAATAATAGTTAACGGAGCGTGTAGTTTTAAGAACAGAAAAAAGGTCGTAAAAGGGGAAGGCGACGATGGACAGAAACCAACCTCAACAGGCGATCGGCGGATGCGTTGCCGATGATTTTAAGAGGGTGCGGCGGAAGGGAAGTCGAGAGGCAGGGAGAGTTTTCCGGACGAAAAAAAGGCCAGTGTTGAATTGAAAGTCGAGTTGTAAAGAGTTGTAATAATACGTGCAGTCCTGTAACCTTAACTTTAATTCTAATGTAATAAATAAAATCATTTTTATATCTAATTTCTACATATATTTATTTAAAATAATAGCGATTTTAAATAATTCTATTATTTCTTTATTTTGAATTTCTGCGGTGAACAACGAAAACATATCACGAAAGTATTACTATCTTATACAGGTTCATGAGCAAATTTGTCGACTTTTAATTGGTCATAACTAGAAAAAACAAAACCACAAGCGCAATTTCGTTATTAGCCGAAAATGTTTTAAGGTGCTCACACATAAAGATTTAGATATTGCTCTTTACCAGTGGTAAACGATGTTAGAGGTTCTACTGTTACATCATCTGAACTTATTGATCGAATATTTAATTATTTAATTACCATTCTATTACTTTAAATACAAGATGAGTATTTTCAAAAGTATTCATATGAAGTAGAATAACATGTTACTTTTTTCTAGGCAACATGAAAATAGTTGATGTTATTACACAACATCGCCGATTACTATTAAAATGTTTCCGCAGAGTTACACTTTGTAGAGTTTGAGACTTTGCTTTCAAAATAATCATTCATTTGGAATCATGATCACCACATGGAGCTTTGTAGTAATATTTTATGTGTGCCCAGGTCTGCTTTCGAACATAGAAGTATAAAATAAAAAATAACGTTAAATTCGCACTACAGAAGTCCACGAATCCGATATTGCCAGTGAAAACTTCGACTCGCAGTTTTTTTTGGAAAATCGATTTCAAACAAATCGTTCTGTTTTCTCAGCCTTTATTATTCGTTCCGTCTCTCCGAAAAGTCGAAAGCTCCGCTGCAGATATGATCGAACTGCCACGTCAGGCCAACTCATGGTAATCCGTGGTAAATAATGCAGAACGCTTCTGCCACGGGTCTTCCGATACTTGAGCGACCGGTTCCGAGCCGCGAAAAGCCGTGGTGGAAAGTAGTTGAACCCCTCGGTGAAACTTCAAAAGCCTCGTCTATCCTTCGATCTAAAGCCCGCGTTTAGCGGTATACGTATCGGCACGGCCATGAGCCTCATCGATTCGACTTACACGCGATTTTCGTTCGGATACAAAAGTTACCGGGAGGGGCTTACAGTTGTTCCATGAACGAGGAATCAGGCAAGGACGTGGAATTTGAAGTAGTCGTGTTTGACGTTTCCAAGAGACTTGCTTCCTGTGCAGTTGGAGTTCTTAAGTCTTATGAAATGCGACGGGAATCGAAGCTAGGTAGAATTAAGTATCGCGTATCTTCCTTTGTGACATTTTCTGCTTAACGTACCAGTAAGTTCCAGCCTGTATTGTTCGTTGATGAAACGCAGTTTTTTAAATAATGTTCGATATGCCATCAATATGGAAAAGTAGTTAAGTAGAAATTGGAAATTGTAATACAAAATTGTAAATTATTAAATTTTTCAATATTTTTGAATCTCGAAGAAATCGAACAAAGAAACAAAGTAACGGAAGGAAAGCAAACAACGTTGACTTACGCGTAACGTCGCACACATAACAAAGTGCATCGATCATTCTCAGTCGAAGTGAAGCGTTTATCCAAAGGAGATAAAGAAACAAGATAAAGGAGTAGTAGCTTTCCGATGCATCGATATTAGCCGGTGTAAACAGAGGCAAGCAACGTACGTATACAATATGGTATGGTGGAAAAGGTGGAGCGAAGGGGATGCAAGGGTTTCGCGTACGTGCCGTTTCACGACAATACAAAAGCGTTGCGAAAAGAGTAAGAAGGGATACAAAGGGCAAGGCTAAAGGAAGCTGACCGAGGAGAAATCACAACGAAATGAAATAGGTATAGGAGGGGAGAAAAGGAAGTAGAATAGTCAGAGAGAAGATCGCGAAAGAAAATGCGGCAATGTCAAAAAGGGAGGACTCGAAGAGAGGGAAAGGGCTTGACCTGAATATCTCCGGCGAATTTTTCCATGAATACGCCATGCAAGAGCACGCGAGAGATGGGGGATGTGCCGCATACGAAACACTACGGTTATATCGAGGATCGGAAACCGGAAGGGAGACGAGAAAGGACGGCTGACGAGGGCCGAAGGGAACGCAAACGGACGGGAGAATAAATTTGAAACTTAACGATACAAAGAGCTAGACCCTCGCACTTCAGGAATCAGAGGCGACGAATTTTGAGCATTGTTGCAAGAACGGATGTGTGCTATTTCACTTGTTCTTTTTTTTCTTTTTATAAAAGCAGAATATATTAATGTGCAGAATTCCAAAATAATTACCGTCTACCTTTGTTTGAACGGTAATTGAAATTTTCTTTTTTGTAGAAATGTACCTGCAAATTCATAAAAGAATACACACCTATTTCTTCTTTTCTCAAAATGACCAGTGTGTATGAAAATTTCACTTGACATATGTATATTCTTCTTGCAAAATGGTACTAAGTATGTAAGAAAAGTCGTTCTGTGTCATATCGAAAATGACGTTAATATTTCTTACTTTTCATGAAAAGTGTACCTATAGAACTTTTGTAACCTACATAGGGGTTGCGGTAGCTGAGCGGAGGCCCAGCTACCATTACATGCAGTCCTGGATGTGGGACGGATTAGGTGATGTGATTCTCTCCTTATCCACCGATTAGATGTTTGGAGAGATGCCTTCTGCCTCTTGCCGGGACAGGAGTCAGAGATAAGACGTGGAGAGTTCCTGGAAGTGTTCGGGAGAGTTCCCAGAGTTCCTCTCTGAGTAAGAATCTCACACTACCCCGGAAACTCCTACGCTTCCGGGGCGCCTATTCAACGTTTCCCCCATGTAAAAAAGAAGTCTGTAGAGATATGCATGAAGACTTGAAGAGATTACCTTTATTTCTTCAATGGACAATGTTAATACTTAATCTATTCGTGACTTGATCTTGTCATCTTTCGAGTCTGGCTGAATTTACACGTAGTGTGCAAACTAATTATAAATATCGAATTATAAATAACTTCCCTATATTGGAAGATTAAGTAACTATGTTTTTCCGAAAGTAACTATGTTTCACAATGTTTAAAGTGTTTTACTAAGAAAGCTATGTTGTAACGAAGCCGTATGGATTCTGAGTTTCTATGTAACTAGTCCAATTGATTTTGACGATCAAGGTCTAAAAAAAGTTCAAAGATTCCTCGGACAAGATACATTTGGCGGGTGTGAGACACGTGTATTAGACACAATACAATTTCTAATTAAACAAAAGAGATGGTGGACTCTACACAATCGGTAAATGATTAAACAAAGAATTAATTAGAAGTGACGTTCCCAAGTCGACTCTGAAGTATCGTCCGTACGCTTGAATGAGGCGCGTGAAAACTCGCATGTCTTGAGCAATAAATGCTGCAGGTAATAATTCTGGGTAACACTTCGACGCTAACAAAACATATCACAGTGGAGATTGAAAACCTGAGAAGTTAAAATATAACAAACAAATGTAGACGATAGCTACAAAGAAAATATAGAAATTCTAAATGAACGTAAAAGTGCTCGATGGCTTCTTAAATTTACGACTACTGCGAAGGGATGAATAATTTCCAAACCCGTATTTGGAAAACGCACTAAAATATAACAAAAGACGACTTAACGGACAACATCGTTGTGTCACATCATGAGTCTTAGAATAAATTTCTAAAAGAGGTACAATCTTCTATGGACTGGCTGTACTACTACGTTTCCACACTGTTCCTGACCAAACGATATCAGAACATCAGCGTCGTATCTGTGCGAACTCGACAGAAGGTTCACAGTAAGGTAAACTATAATATACAGCACGTTTACTTAGCAGTTTATCGATAGGGTCATCTATCGAGTCTGTGGGCTGCGTATGCTCCAAGTTATAGTGAATGCAGGGCCCGGGTGAGACTCTGTTCCTCACTGATAACGGTGTTTGGGAGGCTCGAAGCAGAACCAAAGGTTATAGCCACCCTTCGTGTACTTCCGTCTATCGATATAATTTTCCACCCTTTTGCACGGTCGGTAATTGATTTTCCATGGCTTTTCAACAACGCCGCTGTCTATTATCGTTCTTCCCCTCTTTTCCCCTCTTTTCATTTCCTCTCCTTTATCTCCCTCCTCTTGGAACCGTTTTATCCCGTTTATGAAAACCAAGCCACGAACACGGATGAGTAATCGAAGAAGGCGAGGAATGTGACCGGATCTCATGAAGATTCTGCCGATGACATCTCGCTCGATTGCTGCGCGCGTAGCTCCGTTTCATCTCGATTTTCATTTCCCTCGAGACGTTTACATAACCGACGATGTACTCGAAGCCGAGGGAACTGCTGGAAGAAAATAGTCTACGGACTGCTATTAAGCACACCGGACTAGAGAGGTATTCGCTGACACGGCTGAATAACTACAGATCGAAGAATTGTCCGCCCTGCGACTTCGGTCGCACGGCTTCTTTACGGTTTGTTGTTGCACCGTTTTACAACGGTGTCTGAAGTAGTCATTGTTGATTTGTCGAATAATTGTTTTGTGAAGCAACGATTGAGAGTATTTGTTTCGTTTTCATAGTTTATAATGTAAATTTGAATTTTCTATAATTTAGATGAATTTCATCGCCGTAAAAATTCGCTGTCTCGTGCAAATTCATGTATTGCACCATCGACCTTGCTATTCAGAATCACGTACACAGACTGCGTAACATGTACACATTGATTTATGTCGAAAAAAAACGAAAACATGATTTAAAGAAATCAAGTTGACCTTGAAAATTTTGAAACCTCTCTACATAAAAGAAAAGCTAACTTCGTTATTTCGTCTCTTAAAATTATGTGACTTTTATATTTAACAATTTTTCATGAGACGCATAATTTTAAAGCTATTTAAGATGAGCAAGTTATGTGACTCATCTGGTGTACATTGCAGGAAAAAGAAGTTGAAAATCACTGATAGGTTAAGCTATTATAAGCTAAATTTGTAAATTGAGTGGCATGTGAAAATCGTTTTTTTCTGAGTGGTAAGTTCGCTACAAAATGTTACGTCCACGACATGATAATTCAATTCTGTTTAACGCTTTACCAATTTGGTCGGACAGATCTCCTCATGTATGATATATCTGTGAATTTTGTGATACACTATTGCATAAATTCGTTTATTTTGAACGTTAGCACACTTTAAAAAAATTCTATGTCTTTTAACGCGCTTTTACTTTGTTTTATCAGTTTACTAAACACATCACTTCAATTTATGTAAGTGGTATGAAACATTAGATAATTATTATTTTATTATCTCAAGTTACTTGCACTTTATGTGTGTGTTAAATGTAAGAATGTTACTAATAATGGAACATTCCTACTTAGGAGTAATTACTTAATAATCACCGATATAGCTGAAACTGTTATACAGTAATTCTCAAAATATTATTTTGAGAATTTTTGTTTTTTTCTTTTTTTTGTATTACTAATTGCCCACAGTCAAGGGGTAAAATATACATCCTTAAAGTTAAAAGTAGTAAGCATATTTGAGCGAATATGTCGAACGTTATTAGAGATAGAGGAACGGTGTAACTAACGAATTTTATATTCTTCAACGTTAAATTTGTAAGTGTGGCTCGTGAAAGATGTATGCGCGGTCAATAATGTGTTAAGAAGCAGGTGTTCATCTACGATGGTTACACGCTATTAGGTAGAAAATTGTAAAATTTCTAGAAAAGAACATTCACTTTATTTTAAGAAACATCTATGTGCCTTACGCAGTTGCTGCGTTTTCAAGTTTAATATAAGCAAGCGTAAAAAAAATATCAGGGGGATGGGAAGGACTGGTGGTATGTGTAGAAAATTGGACGCAGTTCAGAGAAAACGCTGAATAAGGGAAAAACGGAACGCAATATACAGCGTAATGAATGATACATCTAGCCCGTAGTTAAGAGGAACACTTTACCCTAACTTAACACGTATCTTTTTCACAAATGGAATAAAACAAACTATTTTAATTAATAATTCATCATCTTTCTACAGGATGTACAAAAGAATATTACATTCAGTAATTCCTTAAAACTATTACTACACAAATTGTTTCAACGAGATGTTCACTGTTCTCCTGTTTTGTTCGAATTGCTGTACTCAACAAGATGTTTTAGCAATGAACAAAACATTCTCGACAATTTCTAAATGACTACTCACGATGAGAATTTAATTATATGGAACAGTTGTCATACTGTACTACTGAAATACAAAGAAATTGCAAGCAACAATGGTGAAACGAAACATTGTTATCGAACAACGCTCCGGTCTGTGTTAGGGAATTAAGTCCTTCGGTCCTTCCTAAGAATGCTGCAATCTCTGCAATTGAGTTGCTGTGAGCAAGTGTCTCTCTGGAAGCCTTGAATTGCTATTTTCAACCAATTAACCTGAAATGTTTTCCAACGAGTGGAAAATCTCATTCAAATGTTTTCTCGGCTTAAAATCGGTCGAATAAATGCATAAATAATCCTAATCTCTGTGGCAACGAAAATTACCAATAAGCAAACGAAAATTTGAAATGAATAGCGTATAATTTTTAGATATACGAGATACATTATTTGACCCTCTATAAACCTGATTTTTCTTCGTTTATGAAAAGAAAAAATTGCATTTGCTTTTAATTTTGCATTTTCTAAAAGTCAATAATTACTGTAAAGAAATTGACTGGTGTAACAATATAATAACACAATAGAGTAACAGTATAGTAAGAAATAAATAAAAGGGTACCCATAAATTATTATTTAATGGACTTTTAATTTTCAAGTGACATGGAATTATAAAGGGTTTAAAAGTGTTACATGTCAATTTTAATGATATTTATTACAGAATGTTCGAAGTATATTTTTTTCAGTTGCTCACATTTAGGAGATGAAAATAATTCTTTAATCAAAGGTGAAGAGTACACTTTTTACAGCCCCTTAAAAACTATTATATATCATTTAGATGTTTTTCTCATATTTTACCACTGACTTTTTTCTCCTGTTTCTCTTCAAGCTTCGTATTTTTGTTTGAAGAGCGAACGAACGAAAAAAATCTACTCTTAGATCTCAAAAAGATATTGCCGGTTATTAAAACGTCCCTGTATACGAATTTACAGGTTCACTCGGAAATATCGTGCAATTTCTGCCTTTTCCTTTCCCGCTATGTGTTTGTTTTGCCTAGTGCTTCATGAGATACGACATTCTATGCAGAATATGCGCAGCCAGTGTGCATAATTTTCAATTATGTCGCATAATTCACTTTGACATATATTCAAAATCCCATAGTAAAAAAATATACGGACCCATTGGACAAATCTAATGCAAAAGGTCAGTCCATTTCATACAACCGGATAGCTGCGCCAGTTTTAATCTTAATCCCGAACGTTTCATGAATAAAGATGAATCCCCTGACCTAAAAATACCAATGACACAGTTCCATAATCTTTGGCAGGTATAAAGATGTCTGTTGTGATATCAATTGAAAACTCCACTGTTAATTATTGTATTCACTTTTTATTATGTTGCTTACTGAAATTATTTATTTCGATTATGTATTCGAAATGTTTGATGTTTCAAGCGATTATGTTAAATATGAATATTTGTGAAATATATACATGCATATGCAAAATCACTAGTAATTTGAAGAAAATAAATGAAAATAAATTTCGAAACCAGAAATTTAAATCATAGGCAGAATTTAGTTGAATTTCAAGAATTAGTATCATTTTATATTGAAATTTAATAAGAAATACACTTGCAAAATTTTTTTAAAAGAAATATGGTAGCAGTTAATATCGTTCTTATTGTACCGTTAAGTTATAGAAACTTTTACTACTTTATACTGCTTTCCTATCATTTACTCATTTATTGTCTCATTAATCACTTTGCAGCACTATTACTATGTGGAACAGTGACACTTCACTGATATATCATTGTTAGAGTTTCATTCCTATCGACACTGTGATTGATTGTGAAAAACTGCCTTAATGTTCCAAATCTATTGGCTATAACAGCGACAGCGTTATACACAGTCAAATACAAATATGTCGCTTAATAGTACTAACAAGACGCAATAGCGATAATTATAATCATAATGTTAAATGAACAAAAATAACCCTCGTTTAAATTGAACAAACTACAAAATTTCTTGAATTTCTCTAAGATCTTTTATATTCTTGAATAAATATCTTCAAGTACAATTCACATGTACTACTTTTCGTCCATTTGTTGTTCCTTTTATCATACTTTTGACATCTCCAACAATATTCAATCTGCGATAGGATAAAATCAGATCGAAGTACTATATTCGAAATTTACCATGTCCAAATTATCGCTTTCAACTTCGTCTCTAAATTATCTAACTGCTCGATAAACTTTTTCCATCCAATTATCGGAATGGCATAAACACGTAGGATACAACATGTACTCCGCGGTTCGTTCGTCTATGTATGTGTCCAATTTCAAAAAAAGCTATCACGAAACGACGTTTACATGAATGAAACACTCTTGGGCTAGAAATAATTGAACGGTCGTGATAAATAAATGCGTGAACGTACGTACCATTTAACACGTGGACAGATACCGTGGTGGCGGCTGCTACATCTGCCAGAGCGCAACTATAATTCCCGCTGTCTTTTTTGTTCGCGTTTGCAATGTAAAGTCTGGATATCGCGCTGCTTGCCCCCATGTCCGTCTTCACGCTGGAACAGAAAACAGAAACGGTCTTCGTGTAGAAACGGAAGCTGGTTGGGGCCGCGGTAGTTTTATCGTTTCGCACGGGAACCACAGACGCGAACGGCTTCTTCCCGTTGCTCTTGCGGGCTTTCGCAAACATGAGAAACGACGACGGCAAGGGAGTTTGCTCTGAACCTAAGGCTAAGAAGCGTACGATTGTGACGTGTGAAAAGGAAAGGAGAAGCTCGATGAAGAAATAGAAAGAGGAAGGGGATCGAGAGGGAGAGGAGACGGTGAAGAATGGCTGGCGAAAAGATTGTTCTGCTCTTGGCTCGTTGACCTCCTGCAAAGCTCCATTGTGGATCGAGTTCGATTGGCACAGGGTTTGCGATTTTCTTGGAAACTTTAGGCAGGTGTTATTTTGCGAAATTATTTATGTTGTAAAAGCTGGTCATAAAATGAGAGAAATAAGAAAAGAGCGTAAATTAAAGTATTTGATATCTAGATATAATTTAACGGGAACCTGAAAGCTATTATTCTTAACCTATTAACTGAGTTCACCTTTCAAACAGAAATAAAATATCTCCAGTTTATACTTAATTAAAAATTAGTGAAAACAATAAGTAATTATTTCATTTTGATTTTTGTAAATGCCAATATAATGTGTGTTATATTTAATATAAGTGTAACAACTTAACAACTTAAGTGTTGATTAACCAATGACGAGTTAATTCATCTTTCGCAGTTAAAAGGTTAAGGATTGGAGAATATATATAAAAGTTGTTTCTATTTCAAGTTGATGTTTGACACATATAATACGTATTCGGCATCAATAATGAAATGACAACTTGGATTGTATCTGATACAGTAAAAAAAATTGTTTTCAGTTAATTTCTTCTATAATTATCTATTAACTAAAAATTCAGTTTACTGTTTGTAAATCTTGTATTGTTCATAAGTTGAAACGAAGTAACAGTTATAAATTGCTTGTACTATTAAAAAAAAAAAAAAATGAAATTACACTTTGTAATTGAAAATTTCAAAATTTATCATATCTCTCACATTTCAAATAGCTGAATAACATGCAATAACTGGAACAGCAAACAATAAAAGCTTTGTCAGTTTCAAATTTTCCGAAGGATTCAGCTAACAAGATAACGCCAGGCAAAAAGCTCTTACGCCCTTCGTCCATGTGAGAGAGTCAATAAAATCATCGACAGAACTATCAATAGTCCTTGAACATTTAAGGAAAGTGGTTCGATCCCCCGAACCGTCCAAGCTGTTCGCTGCTCAGACAGTTTTCCCTGGCGAACAGTGAAAGGCGAGAGAGTAAATCAAGTTGCACCCTTCGTGAAGCGTCTGGCGCTGACAGATCGACCGCTCTTCCAGAACTCCGTTACCCTTGCCGAAGATGCGAAATGGAACGGCCATGTGAGGTATATTACGCGTCCTTAAAACACCGCCACTACCAGTCTGGCCAATGTGAAACAGTTTCCTTCAATTTACGAGACGCGCCTCCTGGTAATGACGTAACCAAATTTACGGGTGTATCTCGCATACCGACGAGAACCATTCGAAGAAATTTTCTATCGTACATCCCTCGGCTACGACTTTAGTGAATTACAGACGTGAGCGTATCGTCTCTTGCTCGTATATGACGGGATCAATTTCATTGGCGGTGGGAAATAGAGGCGCATCTTATTGCGAATACCTTGGAAATTTTTCTTCTAAATTACCTACTATTCAATACTGAATTCTTGCGCTCAATACCGAAGGATCTTTCATTGATCGTATTTTCGCTTAATTGGAGTTAGTTGTTAGGTGCATCTGAAAATATATAAGTTAACTTGTGAATGCAATTATCTTGAAAGTTTAGAAGTTTAGTTTTAATAATTCCCTTCTTCTGGAACACTTCCGTGTTACGGTTTTTGTTGTCATCGTATTTATAATAGGGATACATTCTGTTTTTCTTTCTTTACTCATTAGTTTTGGTATTATTTGTGTATATTATTGGCGGCTTTTCTTCTTCTGAAGCACTCCAGTGGTACGTTTCTTGTTATCATCGTATTTACAGTACGGATACAGTATATATTTCTTTCCTTTTTCATTATTTTTAGTATTATTGGCGTATATTATTGGTAAATTTTTTCTTCTAGAACACTTCAATGTTACTTATCTATAAGTTTATTAGTATACATTAATACTATCTATTAACTCTACATTTATCACTATATTTGTAGAAATAGAATGTTTCAAGAGTATCTATCCGTTTATTGTAGAGGTAACGAGACGATGAAAACAGTACAAAATAGAGATAGTAATATACACTCACACGCAATAATACACAAAAATCGTAATTGTAATCCATGCCCGTAAGTCGTTTTTCGTAGCCGTAACTGTATCGTATCATATCATATCGTACCATGGTTCTTAAAAAACTTTTCTCGGACGCGTTGCGGACACGACCCTTTATTTACGCGTCGGTCAAACGTTCTCGACATTCCCTTTAAATTTCGTACATTGAAGTGCTCATTTTTGCGGGTGCTAACGTATACTTCCTTGACCGCGATATAGGACAACGTTCTGTCGATCATAATACACATCCACACACACACACACTCGTTTGCATGCGTATATCGGACGCAGGAGAGTTCACAAACCTCGATCAGCTGTTTTTCGTGCTTGTGCTCGATTTGAATTTACCGTATTCATGAACTCTTCTATTGATGGTCTTCCTACATATTTATAATACGAATAAAGTGTATATTCCTTCATTTGTTCATTATTTTTAGTATCATTAGTGTATATTTTATATCATATTAATATGTATATATTCGTGTATGAAATAATATATGGTAATTCTATTATTATTATATAGCGATTATAACATGTAATGATAAAGCAATTTGAATATTTATATTATAACGCGAATGTATAGAATCGGTGTTCGCCAATCCATCGAGATATGGAAGATCTATAATAGATATTGCTCCCTCCGGCAATTAATTCTGGATCCAGAGATTCAGTGCCGAGATATTATAGATATAGCACTAAGCAAATAATCTAAATCGAATCTAATACAGATCATAAGATCAAATTTTACTAAACTATTGTAACTACCGTTCATAAAGAAGTTTTTTAGGGTTTGCACATGAAATTTTAGAAGATGAAAAGTGTTTTACGCGTGTATAGTATAAAACAATATACTGCAGAGAGAAAATGCATCATTTTATTTTGAATTCTCATTCATGAAAACCATGTTTTCATCATGTTTTCATCATTCATGAACACCAATTAAATTTCAGTTTATTTCGAATAATTGATTTTAACAACCATTCAATTCCGTTTTACCGCGGAATTTGCACGAACAAAATTTTTAGCCTGAAATTTTTTGTGATTCTACGAGGAGAGTAACGATATTGCGAAACGAAATTAATCGAATCTCTGCTCTGCTAAATGAAATTTTCTCCCGTTTCCGTATGAATTCATAAACAACGAATACAAATTTCACAATAAGTTTATTTGTGTGGAAGTTCTATACTGTAGCATAGGTATTTTTATATTACAATTGTTAAATTATTTAAAATTATTCATAATTTAGGATAACATTATTGTAAAAACAATTACCAAATGTTTGTAAATATTTGGAAGTATATTCCAAAGGTTCTGTATTTTAGGTATAACTTTATAATTTAAACAGAAAAAAGTGAAAGCGTAGGTTTCGTTCTGAAAATGTTAAAACAGATAGAAGAGTTAATTGTCAGAGTTGTTAAACGGAAATTCATTATTTTTAACCAAGTTTCTAAATGTTCTACTTAATCGAGATATTTAGACCTAATATTCCAAATGGTAACTCTCACAGAGTTATTTGACAGATTCCATAACCTTGATACTCAGGCAATGTAATGTTTGAGAAACACTTCGGTATGTTGATTGAGGGTTATACATATATACTCAGAAGTTGCTAGAGGAAAATGTTACAATCTCTTCCAACTGATTAGTTACCATCTTCTTCAATAGGTGCGTCAAGTACGTCAAATTATTTTTTCAATCAATCAATTCATGTTAGAAAAAGAAGCAAGATCAGGAATTAGTATTGCTTCCACAATCACTCCAGATATTGGTATGATTTCATCTAGAATTTTGATTTCTTCTTACTGAACAGTAAATTCCTGCAAATGCTTCTAATTCTACGATTTAATATTTATTCGTTCCGTAATTGATGAGATAAATGTGTCAATCGTGACATTAAAAAGATATAAGTAAAAAGTAAAAAAAAAAACACTCGTACTCTATCATAGTATATTATACTAACAATTGAATGCTATATTCAATCCTTACAACAAGTACAATTCATCATAAAATTGTATGAGAAATTCGTACATTTGATCGATGTAACAATACAAATCTATTATTATTGTACTTCAGTCACTGGAATTAAAACGAGCATAAATTTTCAGATAAGTATAATTGAAACGTGCTATGAAACATCTACAACTGTACATGACCTATTTAATTACCATGATCTTTTACGGACAAGAAAAAGATCCGAGGGCTGGAACAAGGACGAGGGGTGAGCCATTAAGCAGGAATTACAGCAGACTTCTTCTTGATATGATGCGGAAGGAAGGTAGATTTTAAAGGAGTTGGGTGAACTAAGGGGAACGAAGAAACGAGCAGGCCAAGAATTCCATAAAAGGGAAAGGGTAGCTAAGGGAGAGGAGCAGGGGAAGTGGAAGATGGGAGGTGACAGCAGAGTTTGGAAAATGAGACTGCTACCGCGCATTCGACCGCGTTGAACCGGTTTAAGAATTCATTCGGATGCCACGACGTCGCAGCCTGTAACTCCCTTTCAGCCCCATAACCGCTTCCTCGCTTCCGACCGCTCGCCTAAGGAGTATACCAACTGAGTCCTTTGAGGATAACGCGCCAGGAACGTTCCCTCCGTCGCCCAAGAAGTGCCGCGAGGAAAACCGTTAGGGCGTTAAGAGCACTTGTTGCCACCCCGTTATCGTTACTCTTACCGCTGTGCTGCTCTCCCTTCCTCCTTCCTGAAATCCAACCCCGACGACCGTTTCGTGCGACCGCCGTAAACGGACAAAGGGAGTTTCTGCGGTGATCTGCATGTCACGTGCTGAGTTAAAGTGGAGCTCGTGAGATTTCATGGACGAAGATTATTTTTTGAAGTAATTCTTGCTACGCATAGTACTTATGCATTAAATCTTGGAAGATGCGAATTTATTTCTCGAAATTATACTTGAATGGATTAGTGCAATATTTAAGAGTTATATGTCTTCTAATTTGCTTGTAATGTTACATTGAAATATTGTATATATGTATACACAGAGTGACCGGTGAAGAGTTCAACAAACTTCATCCACGCGTTCAGCAGGTCGTCTTGAATACAAAATGTCATGTACATTACAGGTTTCATTTCTGTCTTTATCAAGATAAGCATTGTTTATGCTGGCTTCAGGAGTAGGAATAAGCGATTTCAAATGGTGAAAACAAGGCTTGTACATAATGGTATTCTGTTTACGTTTTAAAGCTTGATTTGGTTAATTTGGTAGTGTACACGATATCTCCTGATATTTCAAATCCAGACTATGTCAATGTAATATTCATATAAGGTTTTTGCAGCGTTAATAGTGGAGCTGTCGTAGCTCAGTATTGGCAGTGACATCCCGATCGCATTATTTCTTACCACTCTGTTCTCCTAAATGTTTTCATAAGTTTAAAAAAAATAAATACTGAACATTATCTGTAAATTAAATCATTTTTACATAAAAACTATATGTTAAAGTAAATCCGTTGGAATTATTATTTCATTATAAGTGTTGGCTCCCACACTAGTCGTGACAGCCGATTATATAGCAAATAATTTAAACTTATTTGCAAACATAATTTTTATTGTTAACAATAATAACAAGCGTATCTATTTAATCAATAACAATAACATTGACCAATTAATACGATGTTATCTAGTCCGTGTAGATTTACAGTATATTTAAATGTTCGTATCAAATATTAAAGTCCTCGTAGATTTATATAATGTGAGTAAAGAGATCAAAGTAATAGTCCTAGTGTACACGTCGGTGCCAAAAAGGCGAAAGTCCAAAAAAAACTCGTGTCGAAAGAAACCGAAAGCCAAAAAGCCCCGGCCCCTCATTGTCCAGTCCCTTTATACCCGTCTGTCTGTTCGGAGGAGTGTCTTATGAAAAATTGAAGAAGAGTGGGAAAATTGTTCGGTCCAATGAAAATAAGTAAGGAAGGTCGGGGGTAACGAAGTTCCTTCGTCACCGCCCTATAATGCCGTCGGTACGTCAAGTATAAGTCGGTTCGGATGTCCGTCGAAGGTAATTTGGTATTTCCAGGTCGTCCTATTGTCCACACTCTAGTCAGTCCTTAGTCGATTCTTATTCAGAAAAATACGATCACGATTATTATTGAACAGAAATGGCCAAGCACTTAGAAAGCGATTAAGCGTTTGACCATTTTCCTTGATTATAAGGTAAAAATATTAATCTTTTCAGAAATAGAAATTAGTCGACCGTATCGTAAACTTAGGACAATCTGTTGCCCCAACAATAAGCATGCTTGATACGTTATTTTCCAAATGAATGAGACCTAAAGTACATATGACATTTTTTGTTCAAGATGATCTGCGGAACACATGAGTGGACTTCTTTGAACTCCTCACCGGACACCTAGTATATTTAGAGTGCTAGGTTACACTTACTATAATATAGTATTCATTAGTAGGGTATAGTCTATATGTATACTATACTAACAGAATAGAAAAGCAAGGACATTTTTTTCATTATCTCACAAAAAACCCGACTGTGACGTTATGACATTTTTCTTCGTTGAATTATAGTGTTCAAACCACGAAAAGACGGGATCAAAGTCAGATAGCCAAGGCCATTTCGAACCCAGGTCGGGAGTTACCCTCCCCCTTTGCTTGCACATCACAAGAGAACACGTGTGACGATAATTGCCCACTGGACTTCGTGTAACAAAGCTCGTGACATCGATCCATGCGATCCGACGCGACCTGGAATTCTACCGATTGGCATCCTGGGAGAGATATCCACGCCATTTACCATTCCACGATTGTCTCCCTACGAGCGGGATGCGTGTTCGCGTTTCGCATCGCGCCCATTTCCCTCTGTGATGCTTTTTAATCCTTTAAACGACTTGATGAAATTGTAAACTTTCCATCCACCGTTAAACACTGTGTTCAAAACGAAAAAGAAAAATACATGTGATGTTATATGTTCCGAATAATTTTTACGGAGATTTTGAAAACACCGTGCAAATGAGACATACACGAACAACATTGTTTGAAATCATTATTAGTGACCCTGTGGATTTACTAGAAAATTGTTTAATTTTTCTCGAGACACACAATATATACTGTACTTCATAACTGGAAAATTATGTGCAATTTTTTAAGTTCTATATGTTTGTTGCAATGCAATTTGAAATAAAGAAATATTGAAATATATTTTTTTTCTGTTTATATGTGCAAGAATATACAACATTTCCTTCTGTCTTACGACTGTTATAATAATTGCATTCGTTTGAGTTGGTTATTAAATTATTTTAATACTATATTAGATGTTATATATACATGTATAATCAAAGAACATAATTATGTATTTTATGTCCATTTAAATCCACATTTATTTCAAATACTGCAGTATCTCATAATATCTAATATAAAAGAAGGCTCAGCTAAGAGCCTCGTTTTTTAGTTCGTCTCATTATCATCGTGAAAAATAATCGCCAGCTTAAACGTCCCCTGTCAAGAATCTTCTCCTTTCTTTTCTAATTTTTTTTTCTTCCCTCGCGCGTTTCCATCAGCCGTTGAAATAATTGGCGAGTTTAACGAACAAAAAGGACTGAATCAATGGTGAAAACTCGAAGCAATGGGACGCAGTTGGCAAGGACAGTGCATTTTTAATAACATTCCCGCGTCAATCTTTCGTGTTCTGGTGCCGTCTTTAATCCGGAACTAGTCGGCGTGTCCACGAAGCGGAGAACTGAAGGTACTCTGTATTCTCCCTACTCTCGTTCCGCGTCATCGCTTCATATTCGCAAGAATTTAATTTCGCACGTTTTACCCCGTACGGATCGTGTCACGGAAAATCAACGAATCGCTCGGTTGAATTCCCGACTACGCTCAACGATCCCTCAACAATTCCTCAGACATTCGAGAATCCTTTATAGCAGAAACCTTGATCCCAACGTGAATTACAGGTAAAAGTTTAATCAAAGGTAATATCGAACTGGATGGTTGCCTTTTATGATTCTCAAAGTCATTCGAGTAAACAAATAATGAAGGTGCACTATGACGAAATCTATGTTATGAATCTTTCTATGTTAGGATGGGGTTTAAGCTTTGATCAATTCATTATGAGATATTATAATAAAACTAACTCGTTCATAAAACTCGATCGTAAATTCGATTGTTCTACTAATGAGTTTAAAATATCCAGTTTTAGTATTAATATGACAATATGATATTAATTTTGGCGACAGAAATTTATTTTAAATTATGCAATAATTTCTATACGAACATAATAGGTGCCCTGATATATTGATTATACAGATGTTAATTGTAGATTTTAATAAACATATTCATTTATTAATATTACTGTGAAAATTGTTTAAAAAGTACCTATCAGACATGATATCATTACTTTCATTTTAATCGATAATATTTGATATCGATAATAAATGAAAGAAAAGAAAATCAGCAACTTAACTCTCCTTCTCATACCAGGGAGCGTGAAATGCATTATCGAATTTTTCTCTTTCACATGCTTGTTTCCGGGTTAATCGCGAATTACGAGGAACTTCCGAACGATCTCAAAGGAAGCAACTTTTCCATGATCATAAGGCACCAGTGGAAGTTCTGACCTCGGTTCAGTTGTGAAAGTTCTAGCGAAGTATTCGATGATTAAGTAAATTGTCGAGAACCGATGGCGCGGATTTCTATAGAGCATCGATAGTATCGGATTCCTTTTACCGAGTAAAACTATTCTTATTTAATTCGTGAAAAAAGGAAAAAATGAAAGAAATGAAAAAGAAAATGAAGCTGAAAAATTGTGATTTTATAATGCACAGGAGATAATAACATGTTGGAATTTCACATACGTACTACGTAGATTTATCTATACATGCATTTGGTTTGAAATTAAATTTATAATACGTTCGTGTACATCACAGAATAATTCCACCGTCACACTGTGCTATTATTATAATAAATTTTCTTGTGAATATGGTGAATCGAACTGGTAAACATATAGTTTCTGGCATAAATATCTCAGTATTTTTTTGCAAAGATCAGAAAACTCGATCGACTGGTGAATTCAAAAATATATTATTCCACTGAAGAACCAAACACAATTACACTTTTTTGATGCACTAGTGCTTTTCTTTCAAAAATCGCACTCTATACTATCCCAGTTGAACAATGTAGGAGTTTTCGCCATAATTTTTTTTTTTTCAATAGGAACAGAGATATAATCTGATCTATTTATTAGACTCACATAGTATATCACGCATATGTGTTACCTAACAACAATTAACCCCTTGATTTAGGGATTCTTCTGCTGACTATACAGTGGATTACAAAAGTATCCTAAGCATAGTCGTAGCCCACTTAAAATATAATAACTTTTTCAAAACTGGACCAAACGACGAGTTTTTTGAGAAGTTAGAAGCATTAATTTAGTAGATGAGATGTACATAAAACTTTGCAAGTGTTATAGCTGGTCGAAATCGTGAAGAAATTAGTGAAAGTCATTTTCTTCAACTTTTTCATCTGAACCCGTAATAAAAATGGTTAAGCTTGTCATGTTCACTTCATCAAACGCAATCATCGTGGTCATTTATATTTTATTTCACGTATAAAGCCATTGAATGTACTTAAAAAAAAAAAATAACGATTACTAAATTATCTTCCGTAATTTTCATTTCATTTCAATTCAAAGTTCTATCGATCTTATTGGAAGACCCTATAGCTCAGTCGCACCTTCAACAAAATCCGTCCTCTGAATCTGTTATAAGGCACGATGTTAAAAACGCATAAACGAAACATGTTTTCTAATGTTCGATATGAACCATATGGTTTCTATATGGATATGGTTTCTTATCTTCCAAATCCCATTCGATACATCTGCACCCTAATGTCTCATTATTTTCCGTACGAATTAATTAAACGAGTGACCACTTTCACAACCGTGGAACACGCGGTCTAACTGGCCGCAACGTAACCACTTTGCTGCCTTGGAATATTCAGTTAGCCGATGCTTTTCTATCATTTACAGAGTGGTGGAGAAGCGGCATAGAAGGAGGAGAGTCTTCATATCAGTTTCAAGTCGATCGATGTGCGATCGCTGCTAAATCGATTCAAGCGCCGGAAAAGCCGAGAACTCGCAGACCGGATTGTCAGTTTATCGCATACCGAACGATACATTCTGGCTGTCTAACCATCTACGAAACCGAGCAATGCGCTTTTCGCTCTTTTCGAAACGGCGCGGAATTTAATTCGACCGCGCTGCCACGAAATTTACCCGCAATTCGGCCCAGTGCCACACGGCAGCTTTTCCACCTCTCTCCCGTCTGCCACACTCTGGCCACGTCAGCCACGTAGCCGTGGACTTCAACCTTTTGCGACTCCACCTCCTTCGCGTTCGACCCAGGAATTTTTTCCACGCCGTTTACGGAGCCACAATGAATTCTGCTGCTGCCGGCGACCAAACCCGGAGATTTAAAGGTGCAAGCTGCGTTTTGTTCCCTCGACTATGTGAATTTTTTCTTTGTTTTTTTTTTGCTTTTTTTTATACCGTTCTGTTCTAACTTTTTCTTTTTTCTGGTTTTCTCTACGTGTTTCTCCCTTTTCTTTCTTTTTTTCAGGTGTTTCTTCTTTTTTTCCTGGGGTTACCTGTAACGGAACCTGGGTTTCGTTTGCGGGAAAAGTTAATGTGTACACGGATACTAAATCCTTAGAGTTTTGACGTAGTTTCTTTGGGTTTTTTATTCCCGGATGGGGGACAGGGAGTGACAAGAATCGGAGAGGGAACAGGGAATTGCGGCAGAGTAGAGGGAAAATATGTGTGCGGAGGAATAGAGGGGAACATGGAGGATTGGATTTAAGCTTTTAATCGGGCAGTTTGGGATATTTCGTAAGCGTTAAGCGTAAATGCTTGTATAATGGTGAATACGTGTGCAATGGCTGATTTAGAGAGGCGTTGAATGAATATTCAAAATGTAAAGAAATTATGCGTACGAAGTTTCGCATAAAATTTAGCGCACACTTGCTTAGTTTATTGTTGCTTGTTTGTAATAGCAGATTACCTATTTTATGTAGATTAATAAATTATTATAGAAATAGAAATACGTTACTATTTGTGTTAAATAAAATTCTGTTTTTCATGGTGTGTCATTGAGTTGAATTTGGGATTATATTTCAACTAATCTTTCATTGCAATGTAGATAGAATCCTCTTACCCTGCTGTGTAAATACATGCAAAGTACTTTTTTAAATGTTTTCAAACGGACACATCGTATCGTCGATAAATGCATACCTACATGTATAATAATTTATATAAAAGAGGAAAAGATGTTCCAATCGCTATACATCTAAAATGATTTGTCTTTTCAAATGTTTCTGTAAATTTTGTGTGAAGTAATATTAACTATGATAGATATTGTAGTAGGAAGAAAAATTTGTAGTAGTTTCTCCAAAAATTTTGCAAAGTACCGTGTTGTTAACGACTAATTTTTTGTACACGTTTGAGCAGGTATTATTTAAGATCTAGTAACGCGAAACACCCAATACTTTTCGTTTAATTTATTTATAAATTATTTATTTATTAATACTAACTATTAGTTCAAATTTTCAATTTTATTGCCACATTTATGAAAGGAACACAGCAGAAGTTTATGAATAAAACGCCCCTATGAATTAATATTAAGTGTTTTCGTCAATTTTTATCAAAGGATTGTCTTTTCTTCTTTAATTAGAGAATTATTTCTGTTCTTCAAACTGGTGTGTAAGTTTAATGTAAATGTCGTTGTAAATATTTTACTAATAGCCGTAGTATTTATGTTGAAGAAACAAATCCACTATATTCAAATTTTGTTGCCTCAAGAGATAATAATTAAAGGGACAGTACTAATATTATCCACTTTTATTACACAATCCCATTCAATTCAACCGATTTATGAGAGGGACAAAGTACACTTAACCATAAATGTATAAGAATCCAGAGTCTGGTTATTGGTTAGAAATAGAATTGTCTTTCAACTTCTTTTGTACCTTGTTCGAAACAAAAACGTTTTCATTTCACCTCTCCCCTACTAACTACGCGCGCTAAATCGATCCTCCTGTAGATCGTTGATTCAATCCCCAATATTCCCGGTAAAGACAAAGAATGCAACGAGCGAACGACAACTTCTCGAAGCTCGTAAAGATGAGTTCGTGAGTGCGCTTGAGATCGGCCAGTAAAAGTCAAAGATAAAACCATGGGACCAAGTCATAACCGCCTCGTGTTGGATACTTTTCGCGGTGTATAACCTCTTGACACTTCCGTGAAGTCGCAATAAAAGATTCGCCATTCGAGTGACGTACTTGCGCCTTTTCTCTCGCTCTAGAAAAAACGGCAGAAAGAATGAGGAAAGGGGTGAAAAGAAAGAATCTATTGAAAGAAACTATTGCGATTCCCACTTTTTGATCATCACTGGTTCAACCGTTTGCACAAACTTTTGTTTCTCCTTGTCAAACGAAGATTAAGGAAAGATATTCATTTGTTTTTAATTACGAGAAACCCTACCCTCTTTGTTAGACCGTCCGTGATAACTGTTGAGCTATGTACCAAGAGAGGGTGGCGTTAAACGGAATTCATAGTAGGGCTCAACGTTCTCACCCCTGCTTCCTCTTCAACCGGTGATTCGAGGGTAATAACTTCTCCTTCTTTCCATACACATTTCCCCCCGAGTAAGCAATCGTTCTATGGCGGAAAAGAACCAGCTTGAGAATCGACAAGACGTTCTGAAGGCAAATTTTCAACTCAAGTGAAAATATTTGCATCGGGAGCGTGTTATTTATAGCTTGGACTCGGAAATGTTATTAGCAATCAAATTTCCTTCATTCGACGAGGAACTTGAGCTGAGAATGAAATTCTGAAATTGTGTACTAGCAGAGTGTTTTGCAGTACTTCGATCTTTTTACAAGAAGCAATTTCCATCTTGTCTATCGAATAATGCTCTATGATATGTATATTTATTTAGTAACTTAGCTTATTAGTGGAATTTTAACATGCGTGAGAGTAATAGTGGTATGTATACTTAGTAAAATAATAGTAAATATTAAAAAGAGTGAACTCAACTTTGGAAAGTGACAGGTTAAGTGAGGTAAAGTGAGGTAAACGCAAAGTTTTCCTCTTTAAAAGCAAATGGAATAAACGTTACTCAAAATACCTTTTTCACGATGGCAAATCTCTGTTTACATTTCTATTTATTTCTTTAACTGTTAACAAATGAGTGTAAATTACGTCTTCCTTATATTAATAATTGGTAAATGTGACATTTTCAAGTATTGAAAGTTTTATTCTCAAAATACGAAGTAACGTGAATATTACTTTTGTACTATTGTTTTTGTGGAAATTATACAAAGCAAATTCAATTCTGAGAACTTTTTCTAACCAGATGTATACACGCTCAAGTGCTTCATACACTGATAGTAAATCTAAAATTCTCCACGAACGTTGAAAACAGCTACACACATGTATTCCCGGATTCTGTCAAGGAGTTTCTCAACAACGACAAGTTAACGGCTTTTTCGCTCCTTCTCTCTACCGCCTACTCTTTTATCTGAGCGAATAAAACGAAGGGACACAAATCTTTTCGCAGTTTCTCGAGTTTAGCGCGCCCTGGGCAGATTGCGCTCAACATAGACGTCGAGGGCAGTAGTGCGTATTACACGAAACGCTACAGGGAATTCGCGAGGGTGTCCCCCTTTCCCCTCGTACCGTGGAATTTCACGGATTATCCAGGATTTTCTCGGCGCTATATCCCATCTTGTATCCTCTTTTCTTCGATCAAAACGCGAGATAACCACGGGAAGAGCCAGGCATGTTGTTGGAGTTTAATTTCGCAGATAGAACGCCGGTTAATACATGTAAATAAAGATAGACACATTAGCAAACACCATAGAACGTGAACGTTCGACGTTAAAATCGCCAACAGACGTTGGAAATTTTCATGGAAAAAAATTATGCGATTCCTCACGTGCGAGATTTTAGGACGAAGCTCCGTAGTACGTGATTTATGTGAGATCCATGAGATTTTATATTTCCGACGTGGCTGGAACGCGTTAAATCCTCTGAAACGGAGCTCAGTATGATTTTCATGGCTGCCTATTCCTCCCCCCCCCTCCCTCACTCGCTCTCTCTCTCTCTTTCATGCCACGCTCGCTCGTTATTTAGAAACGAACACGATACGCAATTTAGCTACAAATTGAAAGTTTAATGGAACCACGGGGCTGCATCGTGGATTCAGTGAAAAGCTGAAAGCGATCGTTGATGCATAGAACGATTTCGAAAAGTCTATCAGCTTAGGTTGAGGAATAGAATCGGTTCGGTTCGAATTGAAAAATCGATGAGTCGACACAGCAAGCGGGGGGGGGGGGGGGGGGGGCGATATGAAAAAGGAAAGCAAAAATTCGGAACGTAAAAAATCGGCCAGGTTGTAATTGGAGACAAAGTGGAAAGATAAAGTGCGACCGAGATGTGAAAGGTTCGAACCGGTTTTTACCAAGAGAAGAATGCCTGCTGCGTACGAGTAAAAAGTCGAGGTCGACGTGTATTGAAAAACGACAGCTTAAGGACGAAAATCGAAATCTATTTCCACCGGGATAAAAGTGGAAAGGTTACGAGGGACTCGAAAAGCGCCAATATGAAAACGCTGTAACCAAGCCGATAGAGGTGAAAAACAAGGACACGCGAAAGGCATAAATCCATGGATTATTCGATTTACATGAAACGGAAACGACAAATCCAAACGTCGGGTTGAAAAATTGACCAATTGAAATGCGAAAAAGGCATTTAAAAAAAAAGGGAGAACATGTTTCAATTTATGATGCTCGCTCAAGCGAGATTGGCTACCAGATTTTCCTTGACGTTCGCGTTGTCTTTACAATACCTATGATTTTCGATGTGCTCAATTTTTGAATACTTTTACACCTGGTTGATGTGTATTCTACTTTCGAAGGGAGAATTATTAACCCTTTATGCTCGAAAGATTTTTCATGTTTGTGAAGTAGCTAGGAAAGTGTCAAATTCAATATGTACTTATGAATTTGAGTCAACTGTGATATCCAAGTTTCATTTCATAAGTTTCGATTTCAAAGTTTCATTGAGTATATTTGCAATGTTATCATTTTATATAAGTTAATTTCAAACCCTAGTTTAAGTACCTGCAGATTTCGAAAATGTATTTATAAGTAGTTCGACGTTAGAATCGAATCTCTTAGAAGTAGTACTCGAATCTTGGAAATAAGAACAATAATTTGAAAGAGCAAAATACTTTGGTAAGATACTTATACAAGTTTCGAATCTATTCGATCTGTGTTCGAGTCTATTTGCAAGTACCTTTCTCATTTTTTTAAGTACTCATGAAAGATTCGAATCTATTTCGTTTGGATTCGAGTATATTTTCAAGCCAAGTGATTTTCATCTATTTCTGCATTTGAAAGTATTCCTTAGTGGTCGTTGTTTCGACCAAATTATCGATATTACGGAGATCATGAACATTTTTATCTCCGATGTCGCCATTCTATGATGCGAGGATACAAAAACTAGTGCTTCATTGTGACAAATATCTAAACAACGGTGAAAACTAAGTAGAAAAGTAGTTTAATGTATGTAGAATGCAATGAATATCAAATGTCTTGGAAATAAATTTCTGTTTTTAAAATTTTACGCACACACACCAAATGTATTAAGAAAATTGCTTATAGTTTAATCAAATGGACAGAAACGCTGTCGGAGTCTCTTTAATTTTTACATGAAACTAAAGTATCCCTTCCATTTCAGCTAACACCTGTAATTTTTACTTTTATCTTCATATCTACATTTCACTTCACTTTTCATTCCTCTTATGCTTTCATCTACACGTCTCTATTCCTCTTGAATATTTAATTTCTTCTTCTGTGCCCTATCTTTTTCTCGTTTTTCGCGATCTTTTCGGCGGTGAATTGCCCCTTTCCACCATTTATTCTCCACCCTTATATTCGAACATATGCAAAGGGTGCACGTGATTACCATGATCTCCATTATGAGAACTTCCACGTCGCGTTGGTTTCCTTATTGAGCGTATGTACGTTCCGTCGTTTAGATAACGTGTCGGCCGTGAAACATGACGGTGTTCAAGAGATATGATACGGCACAATAGCCGCTCGTTGTCGTTATTGTTGCCTACATCAAATTTAAAAGCGTTTACAGGAAAACGATTCCTTAAAGCTGACGCAAATGCTCCAAGGAACGAACGCGTTTTCCTCGCTCGTCTATAGTGGACATTTTTGTCGAGAAGTTTTTCCGTCTATAGTTGAAGTTCATCGCGATCGAATTTTGTTTTGCAAGTTTTTTGTTTGCAAGCGACGTTCGTAAGAGTATTTCTTCTGAAGAAATATAACACGTGTGATTTATACAGGGATGTGTTCCGAGGATTTAGTAAACCATAGATTTCTATGTGAATTTAGACGTCTCGAAGGCTCAAAATTGTAGTGGATATTTAGAAATTAACAGATCTAAAGTAGTACCATAAGCATCTTAAAGTATATTATTAGGTAGAAAATATAGGTGAAACATAAAAAATTATTTATAATTTTATTGTGTTAACATTTAAACAATATATATTGCGACCAAATAATTTCTATAATATATGTAAAACTTCAAAAGAGATATCAATACTTGCATTTTTTTAAAATAGCTATACCAAGTATTTTATAGAACTTCATTTTATTATTATTTTTTTATAAGTATTTTATATAATTTCCAGTAAAGGACAGATTATAGCAATTTGTAATGTAATTTGTAATTTGATGAGACGTCAGTCACTTTCTTTACAAAATTTTAGGTCACGTATAAAATATTACAAATAAGGTAGACGGATGATGTGGATTAACATTTCTAAATAGGATTGTTGTATTTCTTAATTAATTACACGCTGATAATATGCAATGCGATTTACTTTATAAATTTTAATAACAAGGTAAAGCTCGGTAATGCTTGATGGAACATCGTTAAGCCGGATGAAAGTAATATCGGAGCAACTGATTTTATTATTTGACATATTAAACGGTCTCATAGGTTCTCTGTAACGTGCGTACGTGGAAAAACGAGATATACTCGTAAGAGGTTTACCATCCTTTCTCGCTCTTATGAAACGGAATTAAAGCGCTGATTTATCGAACGATTTTATACTTCCTGGGGATTTCTGGAAATAAGAAATATAAGCACTACACTTCGTTACAAGCAGCTTTTCAGCAATGCCTGTAGATTGCTGATACTTTACAGATTTTCAAGGCTGATGAAGTTATAAAGAAAGTATTAAGATTAGCTTACTAATTTCGTATTCGCTTTGTACATAGTAAAACAAGTTCTAAGTCAACTTTGCAGAGTGTTACTGTTCACTCCTATATAGTTCGTGAAGCTGCGTTACTTAGTAAAGTAAACCTTTGTTTATTTGCCAACACAAAGATACAATAATAGCAACAATAGCAGTAATAATAACAACCGAATATAATTATCTATTGCGTTGAGTCCGTGTTAAATTATATAAAATGCAAGTCTGTGTGTTAGAAATAATGTACGTGATAAGTTCGTGAAATGTCTATGTCTAAAGTCCGTGTACATAAGGTGCTCTTAGAAAATGTAATGCGTAAATTAACACAGTAATAATCTTAATAATCTCCATTCTGAATATCTAGTCCTTTTATATGTGTCCGTCTATCCAAGGGTGTGTCTTAATTAAAATACTGAAAAGGTGAGAAAACTGCCACGTTCAATCAAAATTGACAAGTTAGGGAACGTTGTGATCTTAACACTATGCCGTCTGGTGACACCACGTTGGCGTCGCGTAGAAATATTTCTATTGTAATAAAAAAGCTTACATCTATTTATACAGATCCTCGAAATTTTGTGTAAATTGGGTGACAGGATCAAGTAAGAATTATTAAAATTTTCATGCTCTGATACGGTACATTGTAATTACAATATGAACGATCGTGTGAAAAAGGCCGGTAACAGATAGTAGAATCTACGCGAGACATATCGGCGGCAGACGAAATATTTTCTATCACAAGTGCGGACGTCAAAGTGTTAATATTCTGGCTCCATCGTTTCGTCGATACGTTAAATAACGGTAAAAGTCCAAGTTGAGGGAAAATGAAAAATCAGTACTATTGAACAGAAGGGGCCGAGCACTTAAAAACTAATTAGGCCGTCGACGTTCCATCTGGTTGTAAAATTACTAACATGTTATAAGATAAAGTATATAAATCCTCAAAAATCGACCGTATCGTAAACTTAGAATAATCTGTTATCCTAACAATCACATATAGGGATAGTTAAGATGTTGCTTGAATGATATCTAGGCCGTAAAATTGCCTCGACATTAAAATAATCATATTTCAGTTGTTGAAATAAGCGAATTAACAGAAATACAGGAGGATGAGTACTTGAAGTATGGTTGAATCTGTACAATGAAATTTTTCATGCAGTGTCAATGTACATATTTTGTATGATGTGTGAAAGAAAAAATTCATATTCACATTACAATTACGTTACAGATAAAGGTCTCACTGAGGTCTTTAACATCTTAATTTACTTGCTCGTGGTATATTCAGCTAGAAAATGTAAAAAGATTGTGTAGTTGCGGACAAAGAAAGAAATTTCAAGTATTTCATGCAGTAACTAATATTTTCATATTTTCCACTTCTAAATGAAATACTACTTCCAAATTGAAATACCAAATCATCTTACCATTCGTTTATTTTTTGAAACTTAAAACAGAGTGTAACACAGCTCTGAATGTCGGAATATCAATTGATGCGGATTCTTAAAAGTTTAATTTACCTCGCTATAATCGTAACACGGACTATATGTCACTATATAAAACAATTGAAAGCCACTGGCATTTTGAAAAGTATATAATAGCATACTCTCGTGTGAAATCATTATAATACAAGGTTTAACTCTATGGAAACTACTGAACCGCATATCAATGTCTTCTTGAGTTTTTATATCCTTAGATTCTACCTGTAATGTGTTAAAGAATATTCCGATTCTATGTATATTCACTAAAATTCTTTCTTGTTTCATTTAAACAATTTTCTTCTGTACCATGCCTACCATTTTTCTTGTTCTGTTTACACTTGCAATATATTTTGTCCAAATCCTACAAATATTGAAGTAGCAATACAGTATTCTGTTTACAAAATCACCGTACCAGAAGCGTAAGGGAACGAGTGAATAAAGTGTAGAAGAAACGACGGACTGAAAAAACGACGTCGGAAACAGGAGAGCGGAAAACAGCGAGGTCCCGTAAAAAGCAGTCTGTTTACTCTGAAAAGCAGGCAGAGTCCGGTCGAAGGGGCTGTCTTGGATCGGGAAGATAGGTTCGGTTTTGAATGGTGTAGGGGGAGGAGGTCAGGTGCGATGCAATATGCGGCATCTGGCGTTACATGCTTCAGGCTTCGCATAACAAGCTTGAAGCTCGCCGCGTGCTGATGGGAAAAGTTGCAGCCTGCAAGCTCAGATGTGTCGTCCTATGCCGCGCATATTCTTCCTTCCTGCCTTCCTTCTTTCCTTACAACCTTTCTCTAGCCACTTATATTCTGCTATCCTTCCCCATCGCCGTATCCACAGCTGCATTACGCGCTTATGACGCGTCCTACGACAACGACGAAACATACCAGCCAAACTTCTCTCCTTTTTACTCGTCAGCGCCGTCTTTTCTTTTCTTTTTTTTGTCCTTTTTCCTTTTTTCTCGTCGGCGCATGAAATGGCACTCACTTTGTACTTCAATTTTCCTCGGAGAATGCGCAATTGTAGGAAGCTTACCGTGCTCGGAGACTGGAAAAAGCGAGGAAAGAAGAAAGAAAGAGAGAAAATAATGTGAATTTCATTGTATTTTAATGGCAATTGTTAGGATAGAAATTGTTAAGAATTCGAGATAATTTATTGGTGTTTCTATTGATGCTATATGCTACTTTTTGCTGTTTAAGGGCAGATTTATTAAATCATTGAAAGACAAAGTTCACACAGTATGTGTCTAGGTATTGACTAAAGGAAGACCCCAAGTGTATCACTCTGATATTAACAATCTTTTATAGAACGATAGAGCACATATCTCTAACGATATATGTGAAATATTAGTCGTAATTACTTGATAGATTTAAAGATATAATTACTTAATATATATTATGAATATGGATACCTAATCGTAGAACCCGCTATAATGAAATGATCTGATCCATAGGGTTTGTAAATCGGAAATTCAGCGATCAAATAATAATAAAATTGGAATTCTTATTTTTTGTTTCTTTTTTGTTTCTAACAATTCTTCATTCATGTTTCTTGATAATGTTTATGCATTGCAGTTTTTAAAAGTAGTCTGCGATGCATATCCAAATGTATAAATAATATAAAAACTGAAAAGTATCGGTATAATAAACAAGCCTGTATTAAATGTTCCTGATGCTGAAAATTGTTTTTTATGCAGAAGGGCCGCCACAATCATGTTCATAGTACATAACTATGTATGTCAATTTAATTAATTATACCTTTGAATCTATCAAGTAACTACGGCTAATATGTCACACATAACATTAGAAATATATATTCTATCATCCTGCAAAAGATCTTTACAACCTTAATGGTACAATTCAGGTACTCCCCTTGTGAGAATAGAGCGCACTAGAACAAGCTAATATATATTGCCAGACAACCGTATATTAAATTCGAATAAGGTGCATCAGAAAAAGCTATATACATAATATTAAATTTTATAATTTTATATCTTCAAAAATAGAAAGATATCAAGTTGAGCTAATGATCTTTCCATACATTGCAATGACCTATACCGATGTTTCATGTTTTTAAAGTGGTACATATATGTTAACGATCAACCTGCTTAATATTTTTGTCCAATTCAGCTTAGTTGCTCACATTCTTAGAAAGATGACCCATTTTATCTTCTAAAAACGGTACTGAAAAGTACGACTTCGAAAAATAATAATCTTTCATAAGAAATGGCAGAATGTATGGTTGAAATAAGTGGCTGAACTGTGCTACGTAAATGTTTGAGCACTGTTCTTGTCTGTTCCAACAGAGAATCGCACGTATATATTTAACGTTTTATGTGAAACGTCAGAGACCATCTATGCAAAAATACTTTCAACACTTTTATCAGAAAATTCTGCTAGCCGAGTCGCGAGCACTCGAACCTCTCCAAAGCACTGCCTGTCTGTCCCCCGAAAAACACTTCTTTGGTTATTTTCAACTTGGTCGTGTTTTAAGGAGACAATATGCGTAAGTGAATCCACGATCGCAATTTTCCAAGAAATCGCTTTGGTAACCCTTTGTTATTTTGCACATTCATTCCTTTTTGCACCAGCTTTCGTCTAACCTTTGTGGTTAAACGTTATAATTCTCATTCTATTTTTAATCGCACGTATCTGCTGGTTTTTATACGTAAATTCGTGCTCTGATGAAGGATACTTCATTAATTCCTACATCAAACGACCAAAGTAAAAGAAAGAGATAAGTATTTTAATTTAAATTAAAGTAGCCTCTATTTGAATGATGCACATTTTATGTCGATGTTTCAAAAATATTTATATATAAAGTTATTTCTACTTCGTTACGTTATTTACATTTCATTTATGCATTTGATAACACTTGATATATAATATATGCGGCAACAGTAATAAAAGTATGAATAATAGAACAGTTAATTTAATGAAACAGTAGATCTCTTTTTATTATTCATTGCACGAAGGGCATTAAATTCATGAAAATCAACATCGAATTTTACTGAGAATTCTGAATATGGTTGCTCTACCATGCACTGCGTTTACTTAGTCTGATAAGGAATGATTTATGGCGTAAACTTATCACATTTCTTATCTAGTTGATGTCTCATCAACGCTTGATGCACCTTGTGTCATCTGTGTACTGAAATGAATATAAATAAAAAATTCTCCGGGTTAATTTCTAAAACTTATGAAAAGCCTTAATTATAAAATCATTTTATAATAAATGTAATAAAATGGTACATGACAAAGCAGTATGAAAAATTCGTATTTCTGAATCCTTTGCTTCACAGTAGGAGGATCATAAAAAATCAAAGGAACCGCGGCACGACTCGGCGAAATAATTACGAAAAATGGGAAGCTACAATGAGGAAAGTTTATAACGGATGACTAAACTTGGAACCGTAGGAAGTTATCTGGTACCCACAATGTGACGTTAAGTAGACTTTAATTTTTGAGAAAAGAACTCGCGGGAAACATGATAATACAAGTTATAAACGGTGATCCGGTAATTATTCTCCCCTAAGTATCTCCAGAACTGCAACAAACCTGGGAGAACCTTTTCTTTTTTTAATAAAGTAACACCGTTTAAAACGAGCCGTTTTATGAAACCTGCAGCAACAAAATTTATTCGTAGACTTAAAGACTTTTATACCGTTATCATTATGTTATTATATGTGAAAATTATTTACATTATACTTCAACATTTAATATTGTAATGACTACATAATCCCTTGCAAGGATTTTAAGACTAATCTTGTTATATTGAATAAACCTGAAGAAGAAATAAGAATACAATAATAAACATTCCATCATAAAATCTTGCAATATTACCAGACAGCGGATGTTTAGGAAGTTATGATATGAAAATATGGGAAATATATTCCAAGTATATTCAAAACATATACCAAATATGTGTAACACGTATTAATTATTTTACTATTTATTATTTATTGTAATTTACATTGTCATACGCAATTATAGTCTTTTTTGCGTATTCATTTGTAATCTGTTGCTGTTTATTTAAAAAAAATTAATCTACACACCGAAAATGTTCGCTCAGTATTTCTAGTAGGTGCATATTAGTACTTTTTCTAATAACGTGGCTTAATTTTGTTTAATTCATGAATAATTTCATTTTTAAAAGCATTGTTAATTTCACAAAATTCATCAGAATCTGAAATTTTCTAGAGCATACGTTTACATTTCATTTTGATTTTTTGTCACATACACATCGGACATAATTTCCAAATTTTCATTTATACAAGTATAACTAATTAACTAACTTAATGAATGCGAAATTTCTTAGCAAGATAGATACTGAAAAATTATAGTTCGATTATTAGTATGTGTGAAATATACATAGAACATGCATTATACAAAACATATCCTCTGTGCAAGAAATAAAATTTGCATTTTTAGAATCGCCTGATGATCAATCGTATTTTTGTCCAAGTTTCATTTCCTTATCTATTTCCTCTAAAAGTGTGCATTCATATAAACATCTTTCATCTAAATGTTGATATAAATTAATCCATAAGGATTTCATCCTTAACCAGTCTTAGATGAATATTAAAAACCAAAAAAATTGAATATTATTATCCATACTTAAAGTGTCATTTTAATCTTGTATCGTTTAATTGTTTTCATAAATGTTTTATAAAAGAAGATGGCAATATTTCTACGTATATTAAAAAGCTAATAAAAGAAATTTAAATTAATTGATTTATCAACTGATCATCATCCATTTCTTAAAATTCTTAAGATTTCTTAAGAAACACGGCGATGAACGGAGGAGGCTCCTTGTACCAGTTCATCCGGCTTATCTGCTTTCCATCATTTGGCAGCATCTTGCTTGTTCAGGTTGGTCGTACGTTATTAAAAAGTTTGCTGCGTGATAATACGTCATGTGAGCTATCACGTCGTGAAACAAAGCGCGTTCACCGGCCAACGGACGAACCTTTACTTCCTTCCATATTATCCGCATTATACAGCAAGATGTGAACTAATTTTATCTAGCTTATGCATTCTATTCAATCACTGGTTAGAATCGAAAATTTAGCTATTATGATTGTGATCACATTTTTACGCGATAACCGGTTGAATTATTCAAATTTCATATTATACTTGAAATACTACTTATTTAATCATGCTTGAGATATTACTTCTTTCTACTTATCCTTAACTCAAAAGTTACATTTATAGTTCGTTCAACGAGACGAGACAATAAATATAAACGAAGCGTTCACATACTCCATTTCTAAGGCTACAGTTATTGGCTGTCAACAGAGTATCACTGTCGATCTTCAGGGGCGAACTGATACCGTTATTTTATGGTTTCCATAACGCCTCAAAAAAGTATTCCGACATCTTTTAGAACTGAATGATTAAAAAAAAGAATTAGATTTATATTGCCATTGGATCAATTCTACATTGTAATAAAATTAAACGTTATATTTCACAAAAATACTTTCTTATTTCATGCAAGGATCTTGACCCTGTCAGCCGGTCTTATCCTGCTCATGCATCGCTCACCTGGTCTCGTTGGATGGACAGTAATTTATATTACTTCAAATTGTGTAGGTGTTTCTAAAATTAACGAATAGCGCCTGTTTTACCACTTGGACAATCCTCTTTGCTTACGAACAAAGTAGAATCGAGCTAATCAATTATTAATTGTCGTATTTCAGACTTGAATGTTGAATATGCTAAGACTTGAATGAAGCATTGATTATAAACATTGTACATAAACACTGGCAGTATTTAATGGAAAATTAAACTAAGAAATTCCTGAATGTATATCTTGTATCCGAAACCTTTTGTGATATCAAAACTCGCTCTTCTTCAGCGTTTCTTTTAATATTTAGACAACAATAGGTAATAACTCAAAAGTATTTTTTCTGCTGTTATCTATACAATCTTGCGTAATATGACGTAATACATTTTTATTGCTGCTTGTACATTTACTGAAAATGTAGAACTTAGAAGTTAAAATTGTATTGGTGTTCGAATCTTTTTGTGATCGACTGTACCTAGTAGTGGTTGAGACTTCCGAGTGTAAACCGTGTCTAAAAGGAAATTCGTTCCAACTTTTCACCAGCATTGCAGCTAACTTTATTAGAGTCTGAAAACGCATTAATAGTCACATGTATTAAGATGCTGATTTCTACATGTACACATGTTTATGTTCCGGATCGTTGATGCGACCAATCAGTGTTTTATTTGATCGATTAATTAAAAACAGAAGGAGAGTGCTCCAGGTAGAGTTAAAATGGTAAATTGTGTCTCTGTTGATGTTCTTAGGGTTTCCCATAATTTCCAAGGATTTCTTATATTTACGGAGAATGTATCCTTTGCGCTTGGGTAAAATTTTTTATTCTGTCGATCGTGATCGATCAATTGAAAAACTGATTGGTCGAATCAATGATCCGAAACATGAACATGGGTACATATAGGAATGAACATCTTAACACTTAATCAACCGCGCACGTTCGCCGCATACTTTTCGCAAACGACGTGGAATAATCTTATTCACTTGAAAAATTCAAAGAGTATATAATAGTGATTTTAAAGGATAAATTTATATCTGTTGATAATAATCATGTATTATATGTATTTGATGAAAAGTGTAAATTAAACAATCAGTTACACAATTTAAACGTGAAATTAAAAGTAAATAACGTAATTTAGTATTTTTTGTAGTTTATACAAAATATGAAATTAAAAATAAATTATATATATGGTAACATTCCGAACATATAAGTTATATATTCGCAAGTTTATTTTTTCCTATAATATAGGGAGATCTCCCCGATTGGTTGGCAATGTATTAACGCACATCAGTATCAGTGCATCTTCAGATTTTGATGAAGCTAGTTGCAACGTTGATAAAACGTCGGAACGAACTTCCTTTCGGAAACAGCTTATATTCGAAAGTTTCAATCACTACTACCTACGTCAATTACTATTGAGCGTACACGAGTGGGCACCAGAAGGCGGGCAGGCTTTATAAACGTAGTTTCTGCGTTCTCAAAATGCCTTCTGGCCTCAACGTCAGTTAAAAGGAAAATTCAATTACAAAGGTTTTTCTAAAGAAGGAAGCACTTAAAAATAGTAGATTGGCGTCCGCGTCATAAGACAATTTTCTACAACGCGGTGATTGCAAGACGCTTTATTGCTTCCATGAAGCGTTATATACAAGTCAGTAGTGTAGAATCTTAATTCTAAACTCACTCAGCGGATAAAAAAAACTGCGGAAAAAAGAAAATCATTCCGTTTAAAATCAATATCTCAATTGGTTTCTAATATACGAAACTCTGAAACATAGCATACAAAACGTGCACGCTAATTTATAATGGTGACTACTCCACTTGAAAACACATCGTGACCTACTCTTTTACTTAAAAGTGCGTAAGTTGGGTGCCTGGTAGAAAAAAAAGAAAAAAAAGATACTAATTCAACAACATTCCTCACTGACTAGAGCATACTCTGCTGAGGCAGATTTATGATAGCGTGCGAAAGGAAAGTCCAACTGTGTGCAAGCGGGATAGTAATATTGGAACCCTCGAAATGATGCTTCTCTTTAGACGACGACATTGTCACGTAATCTGGACTTTTTAAGAATTAATGACAAGGTACTGGTTACAAAGTTTTAATCAGAAGTTATCACCAATACAGTCGTTTGATGATAAGGCTGCCGCGCCTCAGTGTTTGGAGTTTTTATACGGTAACAATAACAAGAATGGCGAGCTTGAAGTTCGGTTTCCCATCGGTCTAGCGGTGTCGTATATTATCAGGTGGTATCATGTGTATCTTGAAGTAAGGTAGATCGTTATAGTGTCGTATATTGTCAGGTGATGCCATGTGAATTTTGAAGTGAGGAATGTCGTTACAACATCTCCGCAACAGGTCGTTCTATTGATATGAAACAAAAACCGTTTTGAAAGGGAGAGTCTTTCACTTCTGCTTCTGTATAACTGCTTTGCGATTGTTTATTATGGAATTATATATAGTTAGATTTATAAACTTTTCCGTGAATTGATTCAATTCCACTTTGATATTTTTGATTATTTATTCATTTATTTATTTTCATTACTTTTTCTATTTATTTATTCTCTATATGGACAGTGTTGAAATGTTACATGAGTAATAATTCTTGTTAGTATATTGTGATGCAATCAGGTTTTATTAAATGTTAGAAGTAATAACTGTATTGGAAAATCAAGATTACAGTTCAAATTTACGTAAAGGATTAAATGTAAAATGCGAAGTATATAGGAGAATGTATACATGCAAATACATTAAATATTATTCAAATTTAAGATACCGGTTACACGAAATTCTTCGCCACTACTGGATTCCAAAGAGATATTAAAAATAGGAATGATACTTATTATATCTTTTTAAGAAACTGTCCCACAGTGGTCCAAAACGTGATCGAAAGTCAAATCTTCAACTTTGTTAAAAATCAATGAAATTTAAGTCATAAATTCTTAAATGTACGGTATAAATCTTGGCATAAAGACGAGTTGTAATTATAATTAATTAATTATAGAATAGTCCTGATACATAGAAATAATTATCAAAATCAAATTCGACGACTGAAAGAACATCAAAAACTGTCATTTCAAGTAAATGTATAAGTAAGGGTGCTATGAATTTTTCCGATCATTGTGCATCGTTGCTCGTTCACCATGGTCAATACACTACTTTAAATATATAACGATACGAAGGAATAAAAATTCTAACACGAGGATCAATCAAATGTGTATTGAAATTTCAATGAATACGTTACTGATTGTACAAGGGAAAGGATTATCAGCATTTGGAGGATTTATGAGCTCGCAAAAGAGAGTTACGCGCTCGTTTATCTGCGTATATGTGATTGACTGATCAATATGAAAAAAGTGTAAACGCTGCAAAGCGCAACAGACCTTACTCAAACGTTCGAATTCTCGCAGGATATGTGGATCAGCGTTCTGTATTTATTGGGCATAGTCGATCACGTAGGATAAGAGAATCGACGTTTCTAGTGCATACATACATATCTAGCTAGCAGCAGTGTGTAATTCGTAACGGAACTGTTGGTCTAATATTGACAGCATGTATTATTGGAATCCGGGTGAGAAAGCAGGCATCAATTATATTTTAACAATGTTAATAATAATTTAGTTTAAGCCAGGTTTACGATACGCACGTGACTTTACTATTTTTAAAATTAAGGTTTGAATACGCGTTTTTAAATGTTTCGTTCGTTTTCGTAATTTGGAATATTTTCCTGCATCTTGTGATATGCTGCTACATAAACATATTTGTTTCGAATGTTATCATACATTTAGAAAATACTAAATTATATCATTTATTTTTAATTTTACATTTTGTATAAATTATAAAAAATACTAAATTATATTGTTTATTTCTAATTTTACGTTTAAAATATATAGCTTATTTTGTACTTTACACTTCACATAACATATACGTAAAAAAGAATCATTATCACTACAAATAATGTCATCTCTTAAAACAATTTTTATACGTACTTTGAGTTTTTCCAGTGAACAAGATTATTTCACGTTGCTTGCGAGAAAAGCGCGGTGAAAGCACACGAATGGCTAAGTTTTAAGGTCTTTAGGACAATTCCGTAATATAGATAAACGGTTGATTATTCAATATTGTGTATTTTCAGAACTTTCCAAATTATCTACGTAACAGACAAAGTGAAAAAAAAGTACATGGAAAATTTTTGCGTAAATTTGAACAGAATAAAAGGAGTGGGAGTGTAAAAATAATATTTGTGGACACGTACAGATGCAACGGATTAACACGAGTTATATACTACTCGACAGTAGGTGTCAACGAGCGAATGCAGTCGGCCGCATCGCGTGAAACATTGCAAGAATTATGCGTTGTCCTCCATTACTGGCGGGCGTCGGCCAAAACTTTCAACACGGCTATGCGATTTAGCGCGGCCAAACTTCGGAATGAGGACGAACGCGCCGAATACCCGATTACGACGCCTCCGTTGCTGCGAATCACGCCCAGGAGACGTAATTTTATTCTTCTTTTTCTTCCTTCTTTCCTCCTTTTTCTTTTTCTTTTTTTTTTTTAAGCACCGGGCTCGTACGAGTTCGCGGCCAACAAAACGAACGTCGTGTGATCATCGAAGCCTCCATTTAATCAGCGTCGCGAGATAAAACGGGGAGTGAAAAAATTGAGAGAAAGAAAAGAACTTTTCTATGGGAACGGCTCATTTGTTTCTGCCGCCATATCGTCGAAATCGGAAAAATGACACCGCGGGGAAATAAAAAGGCTAGCTGGAAAACCTTCTACAGAAATAGCGTGCTTCGAACCTTTGTCGCGGGCAACGAGCTTAGGGATCGGACATTGTATGCGTTTCTGCAAACGACTCCTAGTCCAAAAATCACGGGAAGCTATTTAAAAGTGTGGTTAATTGTTCGTAATTGTTTCCTGGGAGGGATAGATAACGTATGGATGAAGAGTGTTGAGTTTGACATTGTTGGGATTTATATATTGCTTGAAAAATATAAAAAGTTGGATGTATGATTTAATAAATTCTCTAAGGTATGTTTATTAATAAGCACGCTATCTAAGGTAGTTTAAAAAGGGAAACAATAAAAGTTTAACCCTTTCGATACGGCTCTGTCTTTCACCAGTATGTATCCGATGTACGGATACTCGAATAGCAAATATATAATATTTGATATTTTTTATATTATTATTCATGTAATATAAATTACAAGTAAATATCATATAAGTGATGCACGAAAAAAACTTAAAAAATCTATACAATCAACTCGCTTAGAACATACTAACTAATTGACTGAAACTCGCGTCCAAGCAATTAATTCGCTGCCAACTTACTAGCTAAGAATTTTCCTAGTTTCTTTCTTTATAGTTTCTGTTATCTTAAAATTCTGATTGTATATTTATGTTACGATGATTAAACTTGATGAAGAAGCTACATTAAATATAAGTGCGAATAAACATGGATTCTGATGGCCAAAATATTAGTTTGGGTAAGATGATATGTTACAGCCTCGTTTGGTGTCGTTTGAAGTCCACTCTACACCGGTTCTTCCATTACAGTATGTTTAAAACAGCGACAAAAACAGAGGAGAAGGTAGATGCGGGTCTATACTAATCTAATCACAGTCAATTGTTTGAGAGTTCACATATTTCGCTTGGTATTTGCCATTTGAGGTTTAGACATTTTTTATAAAACATGAATTAGATCAATCAATGATTTCATTTAACATGCTGATTTACACTCTCGCTGTAACTGTTTCATAAAGTATACTTCGACAATTTCTGGGAAAAATTAATAGGTAAAATTAATTAGTCTTCAATCGTAAAAAATTGTAATAAAAACACGAGAGCATGGACAACGTTAATTTCTGATCGTGTGATTACTGCTTCTAATTACAAGGAAATAAGAAACGAGGAGATAGTGGGAAAATCAAAGTAATTTCCACGAAGACGATAGCTCACGTTGCTACCAAGATCTTTAGTATAGTGTCAATAACAAAGTAATATTCCTTTTTGCGAAGTTCGGAAGGCACGAAACTTTGAAAGGTTGATTAACGAAAGTACTCCTTAGTTTTCATCGTGTTCTTCCTTGTGTCCGTCTCTGTACTTTCAATCCCATCCCTTCTCTCTCCCACCGTTCTCGAATATCGATATACAAGAAAGTAATTACCTTTAGCATCCTGCATTCCTTATTTATTATGTTTCATATCTAATTTTCTCGAGGTGGAATTTGTTTCATCCTTGTTACAATCGAAATTTCGATTTTCATTTACCGTTTTACTGTTAACATTTCTTCTTTTTCTTTTCATGAAACATTTAGCATAATTATGAAGACCAAACGTACGCCTCTTGTCCAGTTCGTATTATTACACTGTTTTTGCTATGACAAACACGACAGACAATTAATACAATATTAAACAAACAAATGAGAACAATTGTAATAATAATAAATTCTATGATTGAAGTATAAATGCGTAACATCGAATTGGAAAGGGGTTTACCATGTCTGACACAGTATTTCAGAGCAAAATTCCTTAGAATAGCATATGGAAATGAAATACTGTTCATCGTAAATGCAACGAAACGCTGCGAGCTGAATATATACTTGATGATTCGCCCTAATAATATGAATTGTGATTTTCTTGTGCTGGAAAATGGAATTTCCTATTATAAAAAGTTGGAATGTCGGAAACTGTTAATATGATCACGGTGAAAACAGGCTATTTGAGTAACTACAGAATGGGAATCGTTTCGGCCAAATTTAACAAATTCAGCTCCCTCTGGAAATTTCGTCGTTTAAAGCAGAATTGCAGCACGCCGAGATGAAAGTTGGAATCAGATTAGACCAACGTCTAAGTAATTTTGCGTGAACTATAGAATCCCTAATGCGAAATACAACTCCAGCTTCCGGTGTAATCAAACTCGTGCAATTTAAATTACCAAGCAATTAGGAAGATAGAATTATGGGGCTAAATGGATACAATTAGGGGGATACAAATTGGGCAACAAATAAAAATTTCCGAATGTACATACATACATCTCGGCATAGAAAATATGAGAAAAAAAGATAAGTACAGAAAATGAAGGCGTATTTATAAAAAAAGAAAAAAATTATAATGTTAATAATAAGCAGAAAAATGTGAAAATCAAGCCAAAATTTTGTTTCATTAGAATTATTATGTGGAACGGAATATCATTCAAATGTGCGTCACACCTTTCTCTGAAAACATCAATTCGGTTATCGAAATTTTCAGTAATTTTTTGACATGTTGCTGGAGTTTCTTACGACATGAATTGCAAATCGAATGTTGTTTTTTAGGTCGTTGATTGTTTCTGGCTTGTTAGCATAGACTCGACTTTTCAAAAGATCTCACAAAACAATCTAATGGGGTTAAATCGCACGATCTTGGAGGCCAATTGAAACATGCATTTCGTGAAATTACACGTTGATGAAATTTCGATCGCAAAGCTGAATGTTTTTTCGAGTTGTGCGACACGTAGCATCGTCTTACTGGAAATAGACATTGGGAACATCAACGTGCTTTAATTCTGACCATAAAAAGTCACTGTAGAGTGATTCGTATCGTTCAGCATTGACAGTAACAGTATTTCCAGCACCATTTTCGAGGAAAAATGGTTTAATGTTTGCATTTGCCTAAAATGTACACCGGTGACTTTGTGAATGTAAAAATTGTTTTTGAATAACACAAGGATTTTCATCGCTCCAGATACGACAATGTTGCTTACCAACGCATTCATCCATTATGAAATGTGCTTCATCACAAAAAAAAAGTTGCTTGAAAGCAATGGAACAAAGAATGTCGATTTTCATGATAAGTTTAAATAATATGAATGTATTATTGCAATATATATTTGTCCATGTTTGAAATTGTACTATCTTCTACTAAAACAAAGCAGCTCATGTCATTTGGAAAGATATGACGTGTAAACATTATACAGTGCTGGCATCTAGGTGTCACATTTGGATGATTTGGACTTCACTAATTATTCCTTTATTTCTTCGTTCTTACATTATACAAATGATTGTTAAAGGAAGCATTAAAGAATTCGAATTTAAACATTCTTTTTCATTTAGTTTAACCTACCCTTGGTATACAAATGAAATATTTCATCGATTTACCAAAAGTTCCATGGAACTTTGATCATTAAGGAGATTCCAATTCGAGGATTGGCTAGCGTCTGACAAATTACAACCGGTAGATCGCGAAAACCAAGCTCCTTATCTTGCATTCACAGTGTGAACCCCTCGACAAAGTCGATCTTCTTTGCTAAAGATTACAGAGCATTCTTTCGTGTCTCTTCAAAAGAGGATTGTCAATCGACGCTTATTGGAAGTTATGCCTTCTGAGCGCATTGAAGTAACGATTCTTGTCGTTACCGTTAACGCGATAGTTAATATAGATAAGAATTATCGAGAAGAAGACTTTGTTCTGTAAAAAGAAATGGCTATTGAGATAAAGAGAGAAACGATGTATTTTGTTTATGTTCTTTTTATATTATTATCCCTAAAAGACTTCTTTGATTTTGCTCCTAAGTATAGGTATAATAGAATAAAGGATATCTATAACATAATTTGTTAAGATTATAGATGACAAATTTTTTATTCTGAATACATTTCAGCTTCATGTGCTTTTATATATGTGTAAATATTTAATTCATTTTTATAATTATTGTTCAGATCACATTTGGGATTCTGAAGAATGTACAGTCAATGATCAAATTATTTCACTTATTTGAAACTTGAACAAGAATAGAATTGAAAATACACTTAAAATGAAATTTCTTTTTATTATGAAAAGTATCTTTATGTTTTTAATGAAATATATCAAGTAAAAAGTTGAAACTTTTAAAAATTGTTAAAAAATGTTTAAACTACATATACTTTTATTTCGTCAATCCATACTCTGCATTTATAAATCCTTGAATACATATATATTTTTCTACAGTTTTCTGTTTATTTCTCAGTCAGTTATTGTTTATTAGTTATCAGTTTTGATTCAATTTGACGCTTTAATAATTCCCATAGGTTTTCAATTCAATTCATATGTAGTAAATTGCTAGGATAAATCTTGAATTTTCTTTCAGCTAGTTAAATTGTTGCAATATAACTCAAATTATCTATCTATACGTTTGGAGTAAAACAGAGTATATTTTATTGTTATTGAAGTTATAATACCACGGAAAATAGTACGTATAATTTATTAATCCATTCAAAATAATTTACACACTCACTATATCACGATTTTTCTGAGAATTCAATGGATTTATTGTTCAGCAAGATAGTTTATAATAGAGCATTAGAAATACATTTCAGAAATTCTTCTTAGTAATAAAAACAAACAAACAAACTTGTAGAAACAGAGTAATAGAAATAACAATATCGAACAATCTTCCGCTGTACTTTTCATGCTATATAATTTGAGATGACATACAATTTTTCGTGGTGCACAAGTACCGTACGATGTCACGTCCCAAAGGAGGAAAACAGCGGTCGATTTTTCACTGTGACGTTCTTGAAGACAACACCGTTTACTATCCGCGAACGTATCGTAATAAACGAACCGAGGAAGACGAGAAACCTCTCTTACTTTTCTTTTTTTTAAGGCTGGTGTAAACAGCATCAGAGATGATTAAGTAATCTGTCCTGCTGCAGTTTTACAGCTCAGTACTACGCAAAATTGCCGTGCTGAGTAATATTAAAATTCACAAAATGAAAAATCTTTTGAACTTTGTCACACATTACTATATGGCAAAATTCCACGTGACATTTCATAAGAATAATTTCAAAAATTTGTCAGAAATTATTTGAGTAAATAATATAATAAATTCGCATAGAATTTATTATAATTTATTTACGTTACATACGTTATTTCTATGAAAAATTTTGCAAATTCGTTCGTATCATTAATATTCCAATTTTCGAAACAATATTAACGACAGACCGACGAAATGGAAATGGTTGGTTTCATAAAAATCCACTACCTTGGTTAATTTTTAAAGTTCTAAAATATCGAAATTCTGTGATCAACTTGACTGCCTTACAATTTTTCAATAGATTAATCTGTCAACTAGCTTGTTCTCTCGAATATAAAGTGTATCTCTTTAATTTATAATAAAAAAGCGAGAAATAATTATAATAAAATAACTTATTTTAGTTTTCGAAAATGTGAATTTATGGTATTTTATATCGTTAAAATGAGTAATCTCTCAATAAGTCAACTATTCTGCTCTAAATATTTGTAAAGCAATGATGACTAAACTCTTCCCTAGTCAACACGAATTCAGCTTCATTCTACATTCACTTAGCCACAATTCTACCATGGATGAATACCATGGTAAACGAAAGATGACAGTAAACATCTCTACTTTGCAAAAGGGAATTTCACGTGGTTATTTCTTGAAAACGAAGTGAAGAGAATCGCTAGAGATCGAACGGCCACCGTGACTTTTCAACTGTGCAGCTTCTACGGCATGTGAAATAACACAGGTGCTTGGTTTCCCATCGGTTCGCCTTAATGCTAGAGGTATTAAAGCTATTAATAACACGGCTAAGTGGTGCGTTTCTCTTCCAGCCATGGACGATCTATGTCTGGTGGTAGCAAAGGCTAACAGGCAGGGAAATATTTCACCGGTGGAATTCCTTTTCTTTCCCTTTTTTCCCATCTGAGACTGGTATACACGACGATGTAGCGAAGCTGACCATTTAATGGCTCGATTTCGACCGTAACAGTTAACTTCTAATGGTTCAAAGCGATACATTTGCTTCTGTAACAAACATCTTCGAAAATTCTTTGAAATTCAACTAAATCCTATGAGCACAGAATAATTATAATTGATAAAAAGTTAGGAATAGAACAATCAATTAATAGAAGGAACATTTAGTATATTTCATATTGCTATCGTAAATGTTCGAAATTGGTTTTAGCGGAACAACATGCCTGTTTCCCTCGATTCCCATTGAAACTTCTCAATTGCCGAATGTTAATTCGAGAGTGAGTCTAGCAGGCCTGCGGGGACGCCTCGTTCTTCGTGACCACCGAGAATATATTAATGAGATTGCGCAATGCAATAAGCGGTAATAGTGACCGGTCAGAGGAAAATGGGAAGGGGGCTGAAAAGGTCGGGCCATTATTCGTTTAGCCGTTAATCCCTCGGGGGACGTAACGACGTTTGCAATGGGAGAAACAGTTCCGAAACATCCGTCACGCTGTCAACGAGTGTCGCGGTGACAGACAACGATCGGCTGCTTTGCTACTTTATTAAGAAGATTCGTGACCTAAAGGAAATACGTCGTTCCCCCTTATGAAACACATCTGCCTTCGTTTTTCAATGAATACGTGTTATTATTAAAGATATAAATTTGTAATGTTAATCAATAAATTTCATAAAACATTAATAGTGTACAGCTATATTGCTTTTGATAAACTGTGCCAACTGGAAATCATACAAACATTACTCTGCAACGCGTACACTGTCGTTCGTAAGTATTAGGATAATTATTATATTTGTACAGAAATTATAATATCATTTAAAGTACAGTTCTACGCTAAAATTAATGTCATATCGTTACTTTAATAACGTTCATTAACAGGTTTCAGCATTGAACATGGAGTTAATTTTAAACTTGCCCACTTTTAATAGTTCTAAATAGTGTTCGAGGCTTATACAGACTGTAAATACATTCTTATACATACATGTATATCCAGATAATATCAATTTTTAAAAATTAAAGAAGGGAGCATAAAAAAAGTAGAGAAGAAAATTTAATTGTTATCCTTTCTTTAAAATTTATGAATGGAGTTACGAATTGTATATTAATTATCTAGCAGTAGTACTAAGGTAACAATGTATCAGTCAAGATATGTATTACGAAATTCCAAACTGAACAATTTCTTTTTGGATGCTAATAATTTTGTAATAATTATTTAAATTTAGTTCACATTCATTAAATATTCCAGATACTTATGAACGGCACTGTATAACCTAGATTTGGATAAAAAATTAATCAACGATTAACGTTTAAATTCCTACTTTAATCATTAATAACAATTAAAAATTAAATTTCTACTTTAGTCATTAATTGTGATTAACGACTGAATATCTTTCCATTTTAACCATCAATTGGATAATTGATTAATGACTAACTGCTGAAATTCTTTTCACAATGAAATTAGTATCTTATATGAGTCTTGTTCAAACACCTTCGGTTTGCTTTTACTGTCGCTCGCGGCTAGGAATCGAGGCACTCGGCGATAAAATATTAGGAAGATGATAAAGCCTATGTATCTAACTTTAGTAAAATTTTAATCAACAATTGACAATTAATTTCATCAGCCGATTAAATCAACCATCGCTTTTCTGATAATTTATTCGTTTAACCGTAAACATTAATCAATCTATCAAAGTAAAAATTTTTAATCGATTAATGCCCAACTTTGGTATAACTGCATATATCATTTTTCACTGCATCAAATCATCGGTAAAGAATACTCACTTTTTACCTGTATCGCCAAACTAACGAGACCACAGTTTCCCAATGGTATCTTTTCCACCAGAAGCAAAGTATACAAGTAAACTCAACTTCGAGAGTTGAGCCAGGGGACCAAACGCAGCTCTGTCGTCGACGCGCTGCGATTTCATCTATGAGAGTTGAAAAGAAGCCGCGCTCGGCTCGTTCGTAATTCACAGAGGCAGAGCAGAAGGGTAGAGGATTTTCACGGAAGAGGAAGCATCGTCGTTCCCTAGTCTCAAGGATGTTTGTGTACTTGCCCCCGCCGCGCTTTTGGAATGAATCGCCACGGAGGGGTCCAACGAAATTATACGGCTCACCCTGGGAACGCTTTGTACACGTATCCGATAAGGAACTACGTATTCCGTCTTTTCCTAGGATCGTAAGATAAATACGCGAAGTAAAGGAATGGCAAACGAGCCTTAATGGTCTGCACCGTGGATCTTTGTTACACCGCTCTAGATATCTCCGTTGCGCGAGTATACTTCCCTCCGTGTGCATCGTTCCGCGGCGTGCCGTCTCGAAAGATACATTGTCCAGGTTGTAGCCCCGACGGGCCATTAGAGCGACGCATACGACTGCCAGTCTTTGCATTATTACCGACTAAATAGCAGGCGCAATCCATGCGAATACGTAATTTCGCATCGCTATTGTTTCGAAAAGCTATACCCCGAAAGCTAAGCCCGTTGTCCGTGAACGGCAACGAGAGGCCAACCGAGACTACTCTCTTTCTTCTCTGTCCCACTTCGCTTTCTGTCTTCACCAAGCGAAAATCGCTCCGTTTGTTACCGTTAGTCGACGCTTTTCAACGTTTGAGAATGTTGCCCTGCGTCGCTTCCGCTCAACTCGCGATTAGATTGATGTGGAACGTTTGTCGTCCTATTAATTTTACAATGAGACTTCTGTTGCGATTTTATCTCCTTGGAAATTCAATTTCTCTAGTTGCTTAGTGAGATTGAATATAGGAAGTTTCAGGAAAAGTTTAAGTAATTATTACGGAAGAATTCATCAGGTCATAAATCCTACTATGCTTGTTCACGGTGGTGCTGAACGACGCTAACTATTGAGTACTCAAATTCTCTGCCTCCATTGATATATGTGTTTATAAATTAACTTGATTTCATCCACTGTGTTTAGTTGTCGCCAGTTGTTACGCTGTGTTGGACTGTGTATGTTAAAAACTTGCTTTTGAATCTGTTGAATTGTATACATTCTTTGTATAATTATATACACTCTTTGAACTATAGTCTAGTCTGAACTGTTTTACACTTTTTGAACTGTATATTGAACTTGTATGATGCAATCTATTGTTACAATCTGTGTTTGCAAGTTTATAAAGTCGGACGTATTTCTATTGATTGATTCTGGTGTGTTTAAAAGTAAATATCAGATCTGTGATTCATGTTTATTCGAAGTGGTATGAAAACTGTAATAAAACACTTTTCTATTCGCGGATTCAAGTTAAGTGATCAAGCGGATAAATATGATTAACGAATTTTATAATGATAATCTACCGTATGTATTTTTATCATATTTATCTTTAGAACGCAATAATAATCTTTCATGTGGATATCTAATAAAAGAACTTCACAAAAATTCATTTTCATCTGAGTATCGTAATTGCTCAATATTTTCCCTTGTTACATATATCTCTCTCTTACAATTTTTTATTCCAACTTGTATTATAGTAAGATATTTGCTTTACCTTTGCTTAAAAGAAGTTATTTTTCGGTCAAAATAAGAATCGTTCAATATTGTTCTATTTGCTCTGCAGCATGTCAAATTGACGTATGCATGTACGTTAAATATCAGACTGACTAGTCACTTGTGACAAATAGTTCCTACTCAAACAACGAGCTAGAGCAAAGATATCAATTTAGTTCAGCAATTACCTGTAGATTTGCAGAACAAGGATTAGAAACCAAAGTGAAAAGCTGAAAATAGGTTTTAATGAATGTTTAGAAGCATAATCGAACAGTGCAATGTATTTAGAAGCTTTCTATAATTCTATATTTTTATAGATTCCTACTAATATTTCACTTATAAAGAAAATATTGAAACGTTTGACTTAGACATAGTTACAAAGAATACTAGTTCCTCCAATATATAAACAGCATACTTCTTTCGAGATTTCATATGCTACCACTTTTTCATCTTATAGTTTATGCATACAATACCTTTTTTTACTATACATCCATTACATCCGCCGCGTATTCGTTAAAACCTTCTACGTTCAAGCTTATAATCAATACATAAAGAAGAATAAGAAAGTATAACAACGGCACTAAACCATGCTACGTAATTACGAAAGTCAATGTTCCCCAGGATAATGATACTCCACGGTCATTTTGTTTCTTTCTTCATCTTCTGCTGGTTGAATGAACTGAGTATACACGCCTATCCCAGTAATCACGATCTCATTCGATTTTCTTCACGCTTTCCTAACCCTTTTCCTTGCTTCTTTAAATAAACTAATCTTTCTAACACCGTGGACCAACTTTTATCAATTTAGCCCCCACTGTTCAACTCATTGTTTCAATCCTGCTTTCAGTAAACTATCGTCAAATTGCATCTTCAGTTACAAAGCTTTCGTTGTAGTAAACTTGATGCAACGAAATACCTTGCCTATAGTAATCAATAGAGTGTTGAGCAAGGGTGGAAAAGTTTAGTAACGTATCGTATGGTATAATAACTGTAGTCAATTTGTACGAGATGAACATTTTCAAAGTTAGAAATTATAGTATTTCTTATTTATGAAAATTATATAACTAACAATGAATAGAGTACTAGTCACAAGAGAATTAAAATTAGGAAATCTGTAGTAGTAACATATATTGAAGCAAGGTAAACGTTTATTGTAATATAATAATGTAAACTAAATGAAAAATCTTTGGCGTACACTTAGCAATCTATAAGTATAACATTATTTCCAACTGCACGTGAACATCCAATTTTTCTACCTTTTACATTTTACTTGCTCGCTTTATTTTTTCATCTCATCATCCCTTTGTCTGCCTTCAATCTTTTCTGTTCTTCACTACGCTTTCATGCCAGGATTTCCACTTTATTTCTCCCTACGTTCTCATCCACTTATTTCTTTCATTTCTTCACATAATTCTTCTTTGTTGCGTGCATTGACTTTGTCCGTTAACGATGACCACTTGATTCTCCATTCCAACGTACCTTTGCCATTTTCTTGCCACTGTAAAGCACACTTTCCTTTCGGTTTATGAAACTTTGAAGAGAGCATTGAGTAGATGCGAATTACTAAGAAGAGAGGCGTTTGTACAAAAAGCGCATAGAAATTCTATTTGCGACTGGAAAATTAGAAGGAATACTTCGATTTATGAAACGTCGTCTCTGGAACGAATGTACTATAAATGCAGAAACATGTTCGTTTGCAGAGATCGAAATGAAAAAGCAAAATTCATTTCCATAATTTTTACACGAATTCGTTCTTTTATTCTGAAATTAATTTTTCAATGATTCTAATATGATGTTTTTTATAATATGAAAGTATCAAAATATAGTAGAATATCAATTATGCAAATGTTACTTAGCTGAAACACCTTTTAGCTTTCCTACTTCAAATCATATGGAAGTTATGCAGTTTTATAAAAAAGGAAATTAATTTAAAAGATTGTATCTACATGTTGGATGAAGCATGGGAAAATATGTACTATCTACTACTCTTAAATGACCTTGGAATAAGTTATACAACGATGCAGATGACAGTATAAGCCAAATTGAAGCAAATCCCGAATTAGAAGATTTGACCTGTGACACTATACCTGGAAAATGGTTAGAAGTAGATAAGATTAATACAGGATATCAAATTATGAGTTTTTGACAAACATGACGATACAAATGAAAATATGGCAGAATGTGTTTTTCCCACGCACACTCATAACACAGCGTGAAACTGAAAATACATTGTATATTGCAATAAGATGGGCAAAACGGAAAAAGTTTTCAGTCGTTTTATAACGTATAATATTTGTAAATTTCGTTTTTCCACACCGATTAGCCGAAAAAACCCTTTATTCGAATAATATTATCTCCCGATTAATCAATGGTTTGCTGTAATTATTTTTATAAAACAACATATTGAGTTATATTTTATAATTAATTTCCCAGCTTGAAAAAATCTACGGGGCGAAATCGATGTAGATTTTACCATTATGTTACGATCAAAAAATAATTTTCGGAACGTGCCAGATTTTATGGAAGATATCGATGTTTTACGATCTATTTTACCTTCATTCTAGATTCGTTGAAATCACGGATATACGAGCAGAAATGCGACGACAGATGAAGCATAAATTTACGAAGGCGACAGTTTCATTTATTCAATTCCTTGCGTATGATAGTCAGGCGAGATTTTATTCGAGCAACACAAATGATAAATCGATATTTTAATAAATGCTTCTCTTTAATGAATGACGCGCGTAACGAATAGAACGTTCCCTGGTAATCGTCATTACTCTATAAAACGTTCAATTAAAAATGTATTTCAGAAACGCTACGTACAATATTTACGTTGCGATTTATATGTAATCAAACGAAACGTTAAAATTACTTTTGCAAACGTAAGACTGTAATGGTAAATATTCAAATTAAAATATAGATATTTAATGTTGGCGTTAAAATTAAGAGATTTGTGGACATTAATTATTAAACGTTATGGTAACTTGAAAGGTAAACTTTTGTAAAGAAATCATTTCACAAAAAAGGGAATCGTTTGAAATAATATCCAGTGTACAAATAAATTCTTTTCGACTGGAGTCGCACAATCAAGTGCATAATCAAGTACCCGAAAACTCGCAGAAAAATGATAAAATGTGGTAAAAAATAATGAAAATTATTTCGATACCTAACCTTTGATTGTACCAAAAAGTCGGAAAGAATTTATTTCTGTATCCAATAAAATTTAAATGATTCAAGCAAAATAATTAAACAAACTGATGCAAACACTTTTAGCATCAAATATTTGGTAAGATAAAATCATTCAACTCTCAAAGTTTCTTACAAGGCTAACATAATTGCTTATCAAACTGGCCGTAATATCCCGAATGGATGAACGAGCGACAGTTCAGCGGTGTTCTATCCGTAGCGTGTGACCATGTTTATGCAGGTGCTTCGAACAAACGTTATTACAAGCGTGAAACAGGCTTGCATCCGGGCTGGCCTACAATCGTATCAGAATTTTCGCGGCGCGTTCATCAGGTGTAGACGTATACACAAATTGAGGGAGTTATCGGGTGGTATACGCGAAATATGTCGCCAGGCTTTGTGAGCTAGCTTGGATAGGGTGAAAATGGCATTTAAATGGATGACCGGCTGTCGAACTATTTGCATAAAGTGTAGCGCACAGAATGCGTTGTACACGCTCCCATTGAAGAACTGCTCTTTCAGGACCGCCTCTTTCGTCGCTAATTTAACACCTACCCCTATTACTTCGTCAGAGCATTCCAGGTTTTTGTTCGATATTGCACTTGCATTGCACGGTATGCGGTTCCCCATCCCTTTTACATGCACCATCCTGTTCTTCGCCCCCCCCCCCCCTTCCTATGTCGGTGAAAGGTGGCACAGCGCTGTTGCTGACAATGTTCCCTGCTGCTCGTGTAAATTCTCGTGACACGGTCGCGAATCACCTTCTGTTTTTTGGCTGAAGGATTTTTGGTCCATGATCTATGTTGTAGCATGGAACACATGGTATTTCACAGAGAATTCTTCTTTCCTCCTTTTTCTTTCTTCTTTTTTCCCTTTTTTACAGTTCGAAATTTATAGGGTAGAGTTTTTGTGTAGAATGTATCTTTCGAGAATATTTATAGGGGGATAGCAGATTTTTAGAGGATTTCACTGGGCTGGATGAGAAATATTTAATAAACAGTGGTTGAAGAATTAACCTTTCCAGAATTAAAAATTAATGATAATATATTTAAAAAATATACAAATAATTATGTCAGTAATTTTTAGTAATGAATAGCAGTGCGATGTTGTAATTTTTCATCAAGAAATCATAAGCGTCGCTTTGAATCAATGAATCAATTGATCACTTGGTTAATCCTTTATCGATTATCAACGATCAGAATAGTAATCGCTGCTTCAGATACAATCATAATGCTGGTATTAGTTCTAATCAGTTAATCTTAGAAGCAATCAGATGTACAGTAATCAATCGATAACGTAGTGACTCACGTTTCAGTTAATCTACAGAACAATGAGACTGAACTATTGTTACAATAGCACCCCATATTTCTCACATACTCTTTTATCTTTTCTCATTTTCTTATAATTTCATAATTTATTAAAATAAAGTGCATTAGAATGAATTATTTCTCAACATAAAAAAACCATTTTTATGCTTTAAACGAAGAAAAATAGCTTTAATATTCATACATATCTTCTATAATTAAATTTGTTTATAGAACAATTCCAGTAGAGATGATCCTAGTTTTCTAAAGAACGCATTTATATGAAGACTGAAAACATTGAAACACCTAAATTGACTTCTATGTAAACTTCAATTACTTTCTTACAAAATAATCATCAAAAATTATATTTATATAAGAATTCCTCTAGAGCCGGACGCTTGAGGTTTTTCTTAAAGAAATAAAACAATAATAAATTCTATTCTTTTTATTTTGCGTTATTTGTAAGTTGACAATAATTGATAATCAAAATAAAGCGACATTATTATAATAGTTAACTTAAATTAACGTCAAACTTTGCTACATGATTTTAAGAAATCATTAAATAGGATTTAATACTGAACAAAGTAAATGTTACGAACGTAACTCAGAATAATTTTAATGTAATTTGTGGCGATCATAAATATAATTATGGGAAACTTTTGATATATCTACCTAATTTAGATTGCAAAGTAATTTCTTTATCAGATTTTATAAATTTTACTTTATCAAACAAAGTGCTTTTCTGAATGCTATATTTTAAAGATGCCTCTCTTAAACTAATTTCTTCCTGTTAGAACCTTCTAAAGTTCTGAAGTACAGTTTTCAAATTATTTTCATTCCACGAACATTTTTTCTGATTAGACATATTGGTTAGATGTATTTTTTAACCACTGAAACCCAAATAATGAACAGTAATAATAATACGAACACGCAAGGTTAAAATTTACATTATCTGGCAATAGGAGAAAACTTTCTATCTAGAACCAGAGGACAGTGAGCTCATTACACAAATTTTTTGGGTGAAAATTAATGTACTATATACACAACATACAAAAGTAATTTAAAAAATAGTTCCTAGAAGATATAATAACATAACTCACACGCTTTGACCACGAAAATTAGTAAATATAATAGTTTATAAATGAAAGGATGCATCGTACTTCTATTAAACACAGTAATTAATATCTTTAGCTGTGCACATCCGATTGGGACGTGTCAAAACCTAATCGTTGTTTGTTCCAACTCCTCTATGGTTTACGTGAAATAACGACTCAGTACCTTTTCAATTGTTACAAATGTAGCTAATGTTCACGCGGTTCGCGACGTATTAAACCGGCGTGATTCCCTTACGAACTTTTACGTAGATAAGGGATGATTGACTGAAACTGGGGTTGGATTTTTGTAACAATCAATTATTATTTACAAACAAGAGTGAAATCTAAGTTATCTTAATCTAGGAATCTTTATGAATGTAAGGCGTCTAGAAAAGTCTGTGTGAACTCGCGTTGTGTACTGAAGAGAAAGGAGTTTGTTTTAATACTATTTTTCTGTCCGTCGGTTTTCCTTCACTTTACCTCGGATAAGGCGTGTCTTAGGTATTGAGACATGCGGATTGGTTAATGTCATTAGTCGGAAGTAGCGAGGGTGGTGGTTAATATTTTAACTGATAGGTTAGAAAAAATGTGGAAGGAGATACAAAAACATAACCACCCCCAATGTAGAACATGTGCTCCTTGAGTGACCGTCGCGAAAATCCGCTTTCCTCGAAACCCGGAACGGTACAGGTAATAAACTTATGAAGCACTCTGAGGTGAACAATACATGAAAGAAACAAAGTAAAAATTCTAAGCCTCGGTCATCGGCGAGAAAACATGGACTTATAAAGAATGCGATGGAGAGTCAATGGCTTCATAAAGTTGTCTCTACCGACGGATTAGTATTTGGAGAAATATTCGAAAGATACAAAATTCAGAAATCCTGACCCGGTTTATGGAGGGCTCTTCCCCCTTGGGATAGTGCAGGTATGTGCCGCTTAACAGCTAATGCCCAGTATTAGAAGCCGCCCTGCGTTAAGGGAAGCTACCCTATGAAAAAAACATAATATATCAATACACTTGTTTGAAAAAGAATACTTACGTTTTAGTTAACAGTCACCCTCAGAATTTCCCTTCCATTCACTTTATCCAAAATATGAATAATATCGCTTAATAATTAAAAAAATTTCTAAACGTTACAAGTAGTGCTTTATCGCGTTCGATTAAATTCACTTAGAATTGAAAATTAGTAACATAGATACATTTCTCCTCTCTAAAAAGAACGTCATCGTGCCGATAAGAATTCAGCGCCATCCTCAACCCCTATGAAACACACCCGTCACGAAGTACACCTGTCGCGGGGGGCGTCGCGGCGCAGAAACTACGTAGATAATTCAGAGTTCGACGTGGCTCGATATATCCGAGATTTTTGCCCTACTTTCGTAGATTTCGTAGAATCCAAGGTGGCGTGTACGGAATCGGCGTGGCAAGTAAATAGCTGTTCACGCGGGCGTCGTATCGAATTCCAAAAAGTTCACGACTCTCGAGTATGTATACGTACACGTGCGCACACGTATACGTTGTCCCATGTATACATATGCACCGCGACGTCGCAACGGCCAAAGATTACGTTAAGAGATCTTTTGTATGCAACCCTATACGTACACCGTGTACCAGTCTGTATCACGATATTTGACTTTTCTCCTTTTGCTTTGCGGCGACCAGTCGCGACTGGCCGACTTTAAATCGTTCTTACGCGTTCAGATTGCTTCCCCTTTTCTATTCAGTTACGTTAAACGGGCCAAATATTATGTCCTGAGTTTCGAACTTCTTTGAATAGGTATTCTTCTTTTCCCTTTACCTAGATTATTTCAGCATTTGATTTTTTCTTCTAATTTGACTGGTTATTAAGTTGTATAAGGAAAATCAGGATAACGATGGTGAGCGGTTAAATAAGAAATAAACGTAGGCGGTTAAAAAGAGTGAATGCTTGTATTTCGAACTATACTGTGCGAGTGCTGATACCATTCTGTCTTTCCTGAAAAATCCCAGTCAAGAGGACCCCCTTGACAATATGACCTTTCTTAACCTTGAGGGAGAACTATCCCTAGGAAGGGGAAACGCAGCAGAAGACTGCACATGGCCCACTCAAGCCTTCGCTTTTTGGACTTTTCTAACAGTTGGATCTTAGGTATACATATAACTTTATATATAGTGTTAAAAGTTGTTACAATTGAATTAATTATGATTCGAGCACAAACATGCACGTACACTTATCGTATAAGAAAATTTTTGCCTAATTAAACAATTTTCTTCAGTCTCTATTTTTATTTCCCAATATTTCTTAGTTGACTGTTAGTCGATTTAAATAATCATTTTGATGATTCTGGTTCTACTATATTTTAAATGCACTGGGTATCAGACATATTGATATTGTTGTTTTTATACATACTAACCTGATTCAGAGCCTTTTAAGTATGAGGTACAGAAATTAATTACAAGAGAGTATTTTTTAGAAAATGTGAATGTATGGTAATACCTTTTATAGTCGTTGTATTAGTACGGAATGTATTCGTTGTCATGAATGATTCTTGGCTATTTTAAGACGCTTAGCCTAAAAGTTGTACGATTTTTAATCGAAAAAGCTCGAAACGAATTGATGCATTTAAGACATTCATAAAATTCCAGTGAATGCATTATATATCATATTTAATAAATGTAACTGTATCCGTAGTCTGTACAAACTTCTTGTTTCTATAATGTTACATTTATATATTAACTTTTAGTATAAATTCATGTATTCAGATAAATTAAACGTTTATTGTTTTCTTTGATATTGGGGCGGTACAATCGCATAGGTATTAATTTGGAGAGAATTAATTATAACAAATATGATAAGCTCAATACAAATGAACGGCAAAACTAATGGAATTAAGTCATTGTTAATTTTTTAAATTTTGATCATAATAAATACAAAATAAGATGTTATTGGAACGTTCAGTGTATATATAAATGTATTATTAATTAATAAAATAGATTAAATTCATTTTCAACGTTAAATTTATCCATACACATGTACATATCACGTAACTCGTACCACAATAATTACACAATTTTCCATTATTATTAACATTTGTTTAACTTGTTGTCAGGTGTATTTCGAAGGTTTCAGGGCTTAATTATTTAACGTTGCGTATATTATACATTATAATACAGAATTAAAAAGAAAAAATGATAAGATTACAAATTAATACTGAAGGAAATTTGGTTATAATCCAAAAGATTTAATCACTTTTTAATACATTCGAACGATGGCTGTAATGCATTGAACGTGATGAATCACCGAGGATATTATCGCTATTAACAATTCTCTCATATTGATATCCATTTGAAATAGGTGAAATGAGAGCCACCCGATGTTGAAATTTTTCTGATCGCACCTGCGACGAATTATTTCTATCTTTTCCTTTCCCTGGCTTCCTTGTTATCTCAATGAAAGAGAATAACGTCAGCTTGGCCAACTAGAGAAATTAGAATATTACGTACGGTCCGTCAGCGAGTGAGAATAATAATTAGAGACCGACAGCACCGTAGCCGTACGCGTGAGAATAATTTTATCATGGAGGAGAGTACAGTGTGTGGATCGAAAATTCAGTGAAACTGTTCTCGGAATTACCACATTGGAAATTCACAATTCGTTCTTTCCATTTATTCTATATCATTCGAGTACGATACCTTCTAATTTAAACAGTAACTATTCAAATAAACCTTATCCAATTTGAACTGATCATATTCCTCAATCCCCTTATTCACTTTGTAATATTATAGAAAAACTCGCACGTGATATTACCATATAACAATTTAAATATTGATTTAAAAGTTGAAATATTTCAGAAAATCTATCGTTTAAAAAGAATCCATGGAATAGCAATTTGTGACTAGAAGTTTCGATAAAAATCGACAAAGTTACCAAGATATTATGTATCAACTTTCCACTCGTAAAAATGAAGTTAACGAAGGATTCCGACGATGGTGTCTGACGCGAATTACACCGACCATTTAAACAGTCCAGTGCAATTGTCTGAGCGTACGAGAAAAAAAGTCCACGGGTATTTGGTAGGATCGCTCGAATTCCGTACACCGAGAGCACGATAATTAACACCAAATTTCACACGACGACATAAAAGTTTCGCAGCAACGGGGTATATATCGTGGTTCATATAATTTTCTGGCAACGGTACACTGATTGAGGAAACACCACCACAGCTGGTCGTTAACTAGGAAGATCGAGCGAGAGAAAGAAAAAAGAAACAACGCAAAGAGAAAAAGTATACAGCTAGAGTCGATACGAAACGCAGAAATTTCCGTTCTGTCACTGATCCGTTACTTCCTCTCCTTTGATCTTATTCACATGCATAGTATACGTGCCGTTTTCGAGTTAAAGAGGTTGTGTTTGATTGCTTCGAGACGTATTCGAGGTCACAAGCAACCTCAAGAACGATTAAATAGTAACCCGAAGGCGCAGAAGGATGCTTTGTTACAACTAAGAGCGGAGAAGGAAACAGTTGGCCCTCTCTTCTTCCCTTCGAGCAAGGATCTGCCGTCTTCGAGATGTGGTGAGCGCGTTGGGATTCCGGCATCACCTCATTAAAACTGCATGAAAAGAGTCGAGGAGCGTGGCTTTGTTGGACGACCACTCCGGTCAGTGGACTTACCATCGTATAGAGGTGAAACCGAGATGGCTGTATAAGATACTGACATTGTGGAAGGGTATATCCTTGATACTTTGTAAGTGAGCCACGAGTATCGCTCGCTTTAAGCTTCGGTTTATGGAGACAACGTTCACACCACTACGAGGGAAATCGCGCTATTGGTGATGGAGAACGGGTTTCGTTTCGAAACGCTCTTTAGTATATATACATATACCTATCATTGACACTTTCTTGGTTGGCTTTTGAGGTTCCTAGATGGTAAACTCCTTTGTTTCGTCGTTAAAGAGAATATTTATTAACGTACTGATAATGTTTGTAAAAGGATCCTCCCATCCCTTCGTTCATTTCCAATTACCTTCGAAATCCCTTCGTTTGTGGAATCGAATATAGTTGTTATGACACGAGGATGATGTCTAATATATATACTTGAAAGAGTTTGGGTCGAGATGTTTAGGTAGTTGCTTTTTCATACGAATGGTAGATTTTTGGATAAGCTTGGCGTGAATCTGTTTTTCATATGGAAACGTCGAAAGCTTTTTTATCACGTTTATTCTTCATAGTTTGAATACTTTTGTCCTTTTTGCTACGAACGCTTTGTGAAAGTGATTATCCGTTTACGAAGAGCGTATATATATATACGCTTATTTAATACAGACAATTTACTAGTTTATTTCCGCACTTCTGTTGAATTCCGGTTACTAGAATCCGCGCATACCACTTTCTGAAATCTCAACGAGAGGATTATTTAAGTTTCCGACACGTTACGAGTCGTACGAAAATATTGGTAAAAAAAAGACGTGGAAGGGACTAAAGAAGGGTTGAGGTAAAAAGGTCCAGGAAAGTGGCAAGGATCCTAGATGACTAAGAAATAAAGTACAAAATATAGGCTGGCATCCAACACTTCATAAATGAAATATCGCTGTCAATTAAAAGTCAGGCAACAGCAGAATGCATCAAACAGTAGACTGGCATGAAACAATTGATTTTGAAGCATAGGTATCTCTATTTGTATGCCAACGAATAGATCCGAAGACAAATTTATATCTTGACTAACTTATTCTATAGCATTTAAAAATTATAAAATTAAAACAAGCTTTTTTCTCTAGAGAAATTTATCTCCTCGTTTCATTCAAGATACTTTGCATTTTACTCTCTGATTCATTCCTACAGAGTTGAAAAATTAACGTGAACATTTTACTGATGCGACTGTCTTCCTAAATCGATCGAACGTGTCAAATTTCGCAAAATTAATAACCGGTTAAATCCATTTTAATAAATTCCGTCCCTTATTGAATTAAATCCCAATATAGAATGGCAACGAAGGAATACAATCCAAAGACGTACATACTTACACATCCATTAAAATCGTCGAATAATCTATTAAACGACCCTTCGAGGAATTTACACGCGTATCAAGTTTGCCACAGATTTATTCTTATCTGTCGCTGGGATCGAGCTATTTGTCCTATCGGCAGAAATTCAAGCACCGGTTCGTAACGCGTTAAATGAGCCTTGACATAACACACAGCGAAGGATTAAGGGGGATCCAATTCCGACGTCGTTCTCCCTAGATCAGTATTCCGAAATCGAATATAACTCGAACGTGTTACGTCTATCGAACCGACTGATTCGTCTTCTGGGCAGTTATATGGAAGAGTTTCTATTTTATGATCAACAACGTCGTGTTTATGATGGGTGATATGATAGGTGATATGAAGATTGCGTGGCGTCGAACTGTCGTGCAATTCTAAGCTATGTTCGCAGTTGAGTAGATAAATCTTTATAAATGGCAAATTAAATTAACGCGCATTTACTGAATTTATTTTTCATTTATGACTTATCGGTGAAAATACAGTAACTATTCAACATCACGGTTGCATATAATATAAATTAATTCTTCCATTCGCCGGTACGATACATAATTCAAAGTATTTCGGCCATTCATAATTATAACAGCTAATTTAATTTTCCTACAACTTTCATTGTTACGACAGTTAGGTAATAAATTACGTAGGGAGGAATTTCTGTTAGCGAGTGGTTGAACTTTCTATTTCAACAGTTTTGGATGTTTCTATTCTGAGAATGTCAATTTTACAACGTTTCAATGGAAGAATTGCAATCATTGCTCGTTCATTTGAAGGTATCTAAAAATACCTCTATACGCATGAAATTCTAATATCAGAATAACATTAATTTGATTCATTTAAAGGAACTCATGAATTCTTTTTCCTGGTTAATCCTCTATAGCGCCATGTGACTTGAAAGTTGCATATCCGTTTAACTATATCTTGTATATCATATTTTATTTGTTTATTGTATCGTTGTATTTTTTCGTTATTCATTATTGTTTTCCAACATTTTTAGAAACGTAAATGTTAGAAAAATCCGGAAAGCGAAGGCTTGAGTGGGCCATGTGCAGTCTTCTGCTGCGTTTCCCCTTCCTAGGGATAGTTCTGCCTCAAGGCTAAGGAAGGCCATATTGTCAAGGGGGTCCTCTTGACTAGGTTTTCTCGGGAAAGGGAGAATTGTATCAGCACTCGCGAAGTACAGTTCAAAAATATAAGCTTTCACTCTGTTTTAACCGCCCACGTTTATTTCGTTATTTAACCGCTCACCACCGTTATCCTGATTATTCCTTACATAAAATTCTAATCAATCGTAAGTTTTCTTCTCATAAGCAAAGAAAAACCGGACTATAAAGGATTAAAAAATGCTCTGAAAAGATATGTACCTATTCTATGTTCACTGATTACAGTAGGTATATAATATTTAATACGTATAACATTATTACTCAATATTTGTATATTCATTTCACGGATCAGATTCATGAACGAATGCTTATAGATGAATTGCATATTGTAAGATACGAAGTGAAAAATCAAGCACCGAGTATGAAATCTAGGGTACGACCATGCTTTCGTCGTGAAAAAGGGTACAATTATTGCCAACATTTAGCAGTACTGCTCCGTGTATTTCAAGAAATATTGGCAATAAAAGCATTCCGTCCAGCTTGTCTCTTTAAGCCCGTCGTCTCTTTATAGCATCGTCGTAGTCTGAATGCTCGTGTAATCTGACCTTTAAGCAGCTTTTACGCTTACGTTTTGACACGTGCAATAGTCTGTCTCTTACGTTTCAAAAATCACAAAACTGTAAAATACGTGTAATCTCCGGAAAAAAATGAACATTATAATATTTAAACATTCAACATTTTCGAGATTTTATGAAAAACTTTTCAATAGGAATTGGTAACAGGTTTACTATTATACTGTTTCATGCGAAATATATTTAGAAATTTTACGAAATACATATATGTATAAGATGAAATTAGGGAAAATTTGATTATTTCAGAATTTTTGTTCTAAAGAAAAAAAAATAACATATCAGTGAAGTTAATTGATTAAGAATTCTTACCTTCTTTTTTTTCAATATGAAGTATAAAGACAATTTTTATTCCTTCGAGATATCTTTTGATACTTCAAGAAATTAACCCATTAAAACTGCGTTTAATAACTGCTGAATTATTTCTACTTTATTAAACTTGAAATTCAATACTGCAGCGTCTAGATTTCACAGAGATAGTATCAAATATACACGCATAAGAAAAGAGTGAAAGATTCAAGAATCAAAGTAACTTGAAATTTTTAAAAATAAAAGTAAAACACTAATCTGACAAACAAACAGCCTTCCTTTCCCTTCAAATTATTCATAATCTAATCTCGTAAATAATTTTCAAACATTTCAGATTTCGTACACGAAAGTAAGATACAAGCTACGAAAAATATACGATTAAAGTCTCGAAACTGAAGTAACACTTTATACGACCGGCACTGCATGAATTCATTTTCGATGTTCCATTCGAAAAATGAAATTGATCCGTGGGATTGTAACGAATCCGTCCCGTTTTAAGTATAATCCGGGGGAATCAGTAACGAAGGGAAATAGGAACGATCGAACTCGCCGGTACGATTCGGTTTAAATCCGTTTCGTAAAGCGGGTTAATGCAGATGCAGCGAGAAAATTCAACAGTCGTGGTGGCGCCTTTGCAAAACGACAAGTCGAATGAATTTGCAACGCGATGCACAAAGAGCAAACAACAGACTAACCAAACACTTTCGTTGCATTAACGTTAGTCACGATAAATTTATGGAGAAATTACATGCGTCCACGGAGCAATTTTCGGCGGCAGGTACAGGCTAGTGGGGAGAAAAGTGACGGGGATTAACTCGGAGAACACTGTGTGGTGTGTACGTGCGGTATCTCAGCTCCGTTGGGATTTGTGTCTACGGGCCGTAAACTTATGCAGCGTTCGTAGCTTGATGCACCAACGGTTGCGATCGAGGATAAGAGATGTATTGAATATTTTCCTTGGGCTTGTTGTTTGGTAGCCAAGACAACGAATCGTTCACTATTAATGTTAGGTAACAGTGGTGGAGGCAATGGTGGCCGTAAGCTTGGGATTTTTATGAAAAATAATGTAAGAACTAGGAAGGCGATTAATAAAGAAGAAGTGTGAGGCGGTACTCTATTCTCACTGATCCTTCCTAAAGCTCCTGTTTCTATATATACAACTTTTAACCTAAGTCCTACCGCCCCCTTCCCCCCATGTCTAAGGCACGGATTTCTTAAGACGTCTTACTGACGAGTAAGATGAGTCCACTAGAAGACCTAGGAAGAAATGCACTTTTCTTTTTCCGCCTAACCTCTCTATCTAAGTTCCTCCTTCTCTTAACCACCTCACCTTAGAAACATTTCTTTTCACTCTTTTCTAAAGAGTTGTAAAACGAGATTTTGAAGTAGCCGCGATTCATAGCATTAACAGGGTCGTTAAAGACGCGTACTTTCAGTAAACTCATAACTAAACTACCATCTAGACACAATTTTACAATCCTTTGTACCGATTCCTTTAATTACTAAAGTAGCATTTTCCTCTCCTTAAGCCTAATCACCTTTCTTACCGAGCTTTTCCAAAAATCAAACACGTTGTCTTTTAGTTACCCCTCTCACCCTTTCTCTATTTATTTTAGAAACGCTTTACAATCAATAACCGAGGTTCTGCATTTTCCAACACTTTCACTCCCCAAAATTAATTCTGCTTTCAACACCGCGGATCCTTGTTCACTTCAAATTTTCTAGTCAGTTTTGTTTCGAACGCCGATAAATAAATAAGTCTATTTGTAATAATGATAATTGAAACAATTTTCTAATCACATTAATTATTAATTATTATGACTTCAGTGTGCACTGCCCTTAAAGTCTTTACAGCGTATAATAGCTAATGGCTTAAAAACATAACGTCATAAACAAGATAACGGTGTTATTGCTCAGATGAAGTGATGAAAAGTCATCTCTACAAAATCTCTAGGGTAGAAAATGCAAAATTTAAAGTTCTTGATTTATTTGGAAAGTGAGGAAGGCCTAAAATTTTTAGCAAAATTACTATGTTACCACTGTACACAAATTCAAGACCTATAACAAGAAAGAAATATAGAGATATGATGAGTTTACTGCCTTACATACCTCCTATTCTCTATAAATACTTTACTATGCTAAGTGTAAAGATGAAATAAAATTGAAATATGAATAAGTTTGGTATTATTAGTTATCTTAACAAAGTAATTTATTTTCCATACTTGTTTATTTATAAATTAATAATAATATAACTGAAATTATTTGTTAATAAATCGATTATTCGTTTACCTATGTGTCTTCATTTTAATTATTATTTTTTACATTAAAAAATATATTTAAAAAAAGTCAACTTAAAATAAAATATAAATTTTAAATTGCTATTGTTTATATTTGTCATAATATGTTATTATCGACTGTGGTGTAAGTCCATTTGTAGCTAAAAAACTATTTATTTTCTTTAGCATTTTTATTAATTATTATTGCATCATAAAATTTAACAAGTTTATAGTTTTAAAAAAATTACCAGAATTGATTAATGTTTACCAATATTTTTAAGTCAATTCAAACGCAAACCCTTAAATATCTCATTGTATGAATAAATGGACTTACACCATTTTCAAAAACAACAGCTCATATGTTAAATATGAATTAAAAATTAGATTCAACAGTGGATGCTCATTTTACGAATTGACGTTGCGCGGGAGATACTTACAATCAGACCTACTATCGATTGCAGTGCACTCTTGAGAAGACATTAAGTCCTTCTCTACATTTGATGAAAGCAATATATTGAAATTGTAAATTAAAGCATTAAACGATGATACCGATCGATGTAACTGCCTCTAGGGCCATCCACTATTTGTGATATATATATCTCAATAAACTATATAGTTTCTGTTTGTAATTTTATATTTAAAGTCTTAACTAGCTAAACAGTCTCCATTACTTCCTGTCCAACAGTAATTCCCGTATCAGTGGAAATCGAGCTATTGCTTTCAACGATTAAGGCAAAGCGAAATTTTTTGTATAGTCGGGGCCAAGATATAGCGAGGTCGTAAAATCGGTCAGGAGTCAAAGTAAACATGTTTTAGCTGCCGAAACATGGAAATTGACAGAAATACGAGCAGTTAAGGACTTGAAACCATGGTCAGGACCGTACGAAGAATTTTTGTATCCAGCGTCAATGTATCTTGTATGATATATCAAAGAAAAAATTCTCAATCACATTACAATTTTTCTTTCTTGTTTTCTAATTTATTGAGTTCCAATAGATGTTCACAGTTTGAAAGTCGAACTGATTCTAATATATTTTCTAAAAACTGCATACAGCTAGAACAAATTAGGGTTTTTCCGTCTGGGAGAAGCCGCTTTTAGAGGTACGAGTACAGGTAAAGGTTTTATTGAGGCCTTTAATATTTTAAACACCAAATCATATGCTACCATTCATTTATTGTTAGAACCCTCAAGCAGACTGCAACGCACGGTCCTAAGTGTCGCAGCATCAATAGGTGCCGTTTCTTAAGGGCTTAATTTACGACCTCACTATATCTTGGCCCCGACTATACGTATTACAATAGAAGAAGCAATCTTGAATTAAAGTCGAACGATACTGAGCGAGACTCAAGCTGCTTTTCTTCCTCGAATTACTGTTTTGTCTGATTTTATCACATCATTATATTGAGTTCATTGTACGATGTAAATTAGACGGAAAATCGCCTCACGACACAAACAAAGGTCATAAAGGAAAAGTCATGTTGCCACCACATAGTCAACACATCCTTGCCGTCATCGACAATGTCGAATGCTGATTCTCTTTAAACCATGAGTACGTTTTAGTAGTCCTTCTTCAAACGCTCTCTTATCTTATCACTATTGAAGAAAGAAGAAACTTTTTTTTCGAATTTTCCCACCGAATTCCTTTCTAATCACCAGTGAGTGAACTTCATCATCATTTTTACATGTTTCTAATCTTTCCTTGACCGCCTCATTCCTGATCCTCTCTCAATCGACAACTCTCAAATATCGATTACAGAAACAATCCCAAAAAGGGGAGCGGTACTCTCGATTGTACAGTCTATACGAAACTTTATAACAGTGTTTACAAAATTATAATAAAACCAAGAAGAAAATGAAGTTTATTTGAACAGTCCACACCGTCTAAGTAATTCAACGACACCGACAACGTGTTGATCGAGGGCTACAAACACGCTATCAAACTCGATGTTGCTCTTGTGTGACCGGTAGCCGTTACATCCTTTGAAACAACGCTGCACAGACACGTGCTCATTTTCTTGTCGCATTTTACAGCTGAAAAATAACAATTGTTTCTTCTAATAAAAGAAGGAAAGAAAATATCAGTAGGAAGAGAATCTTTTACTGTGCAAATATTCTGCATAACAAACTTTCTGTACAGATGCTTAATTCATGCCATTTATTCTAACGGTGAAACATTGACAAATATACGGATTTCCTGTGCGGGCGTTGGGAATCGTAAAAATTCACGACAACGAAACACCACGGTTCGTATCCTTTGACCACGTAATTTCACCTTCGTACCTTCTTCACGGTGAAATAAAGGAAGGACTTCCTGGCTACCGGGACTGTTCTTACCCCTTAAAGAATACCCCGCGAAAAGTTTGAATTATAGCCCATAAAAACTTTGCAAGCCCGGACGATTAAGTCGCGGATAATATAGTGAGCGAGCAGTGTGCAATCTACACTGTGTATACACGTAACTTGCACTTGCTTGAATGTATGTACGTAACAAGAGAGGTGTATAAGTGTATGGGCCATGGGATTTCGAAAGTGCTTCGGAGTACGTTAGACTACGCTCAACGTGCATGACAAGTCACCTAAATTTCCACGTGAAGGTCTTCTTAGGCTTTCCTGGCCAAGAAAGTCGGTGGTCAAAGGAATGTTGTAGTATATAAGTTTGTGTGGATAACTGGTAAATTTTCATAAAAAATTCACAATGTTCAGAATTTTGATTATAAGTAATGTAATATTTAATGAGTTGGTGAGTATTTGATGGATAGAAATGAAAGATTCTTTGTTATTTATGATATATTATATCATTACAGAGATTTTCTCTTTTTAATGGAAATATTATTGATAGAAATAGCGGATGTAATTTAGACAGTATGTTGTGGAGTGTTAAGTATACTATAACGAATCACGTACGCTTCATGTTGTTATAACATAAAAGATACTCATTTTTCAGTGAATAAATTCCACCATAATCCCAAGACAAACGTGCAAGCCTCATAGTGTACCAAGCAGTGCCGGCTAGAGGGTTAAAGGATATTCTAATTAAACGTCGATCGGACCGCGTAAATACCAGGTAAATGCTAGGAATTTATCTAGAATTGTAATGACACGTTCCGGATATAGTCAGTCATTAGTGCAATTAGTTTCATCGATGTGATCATACGCATTTCATACAGCGTCGAGGGTTACAAACAGTACATAAAAAACCAAGTTTATATATCTGTATGCTTCTTTCCTTTCTCGTTCACTTTTTATTTGCCAGCAAATTGCAATTTTTATCACGTGTTGTGTTTTAATTTCGCAGTCTCGTTTTACATACATACACGCACCAGAATAGTGTTTCGTCGATGTTTTGATATCCTTTGATGCTGGAAATTGCATTTTCTATTTGCACGGGGATAGATAATTTCGTGGAGAATTTAGAGGGACGACAATTTATTTGCGCGTTGGAACAGGAAGTATGCAAACTGCGAATAAAGATAAAGAGCAACTATTCGATGTTTGAAATTCGCGTTGTGAATTGCAACAGATTGTGCGACAGAAATAATTTTATGTCATTGTTAAATCACTGACAAGTAAGGATGGAATGGAGTACTTCGTAAGTATATTCGAACCTTAACTGATTGGATTCGAACTCTCTATAAGTATTTCAGAAAATAAAAACAATGCTTCCAAGTATACTCGAACCTAAGCGTGATCGATTCGAATCTTTTATGACTACTTGAAAAAATAAAAAATGTATTTGCAAATAGACTCGAAACTTGTATATCTAATCAAAAATTTTCAACTTTTTCAAATGATTTCTGTTATTTCCAAAATTCGAGTACTACTTGTGAAAGATTCGATTCTTTCTAACATCGAACTATTTATAACTACGTTTTCAATATCGGCAGGTACTTAAACTAGGGTTCGAAATAAACTTGTATAAAATGATCACATTACAAGTATACTGATTGAAACTTTATTCCTTATGAGTAGTAATCGAAATCCATGAAATGAAACTTAGTTATTGACATTTATTCGGATTCGTAAATGCATATTGAATTTCATCCCGACGAAGGAAAGACTCCAACTATCTGATTTTGATTTTAACGAACATTTATATGGTGATTACATACAAGTTCCTAATGATATACGTAAAATATCATTAGATATATAAATAAATTCGTAGCTTTCAGAATTAACCTTAGAATTAACCCAGATGTAACCTTATTTTGAGTTCAAATCTGCTTCCTACCGCGTTTTCAGTTTTCTGTTCAACATCCAAAATGAGGGAACACGAAACAACATTCGTTCGGCCGATACTCATTTTAAAATAGCAGAAGAAGTTGCAAAAATGATCATTTAATTTCTTCTCTCAAAACTACCATTTCTTTTTTTACCCTACTGTCTTCCTCGGGTCAATATGACCTATAACGAAAATTACATTTATATAAATACTGTGTTTTTAAATATTCCTTAGTAAGTACTGTGTTTTTAAATATTCTTATAAATTTCAAATTTATTTCTTTAATATTGTATATTTTGTAAGTATAAAATATTTCAAGGTTTATGAAAAATTTGTTTGTTACGTATGTATTCCTCGGGTCATACTAACTCTATGTGCAAAATAATATAAAAGTTTCGAAAATTGTGTTTGTTATCATCTCGATTATTATACTGTAGTTTATATATAAGAAATTTTAGAGGTTAGGTAACATTTAAATTATAACTTTTTCTGGAGTAAATACTTATTTTCTCTTCTTTTTTTTACATTTTAACGATGATCGGAAGAATATTTCAAATACCATTAGGTAGTCCCTGGTAGTCCCTATTCGTAATATGTTACGTTCTGAATATAAACACTTCTTTTTCACAGTGGTATCTCTCTAGTTTCTAGATTGATATTTGATTCTCTACCACTCAAACACTTCTGATGCGCACAAGAAACTCTATCATGTGTTTCAAATGTTACAAATACTTATGTAAAGCTCACGCAACATATCCTTGTTCCAATTGCAAAATATAAAATATACTATTTCTAATTTGTCCTTGTGTTCTCTTATATTACCATATTCCTATTGTTACATATTCCACGAATAAATACTACTTTTCTTATACATAATAAATAATTTTAAACATATACAGAGTGAGTCTCCTAACATGACGACTTTAAACAACTCGTAAGTTATTCGTTGTACGAAAAAATATTTTAAACAAAAGTTGCATGGAATCTAGGGAGACGTACAGTGTTTCAATCTGTTTTTTTATTACCTTACTTTTTTATTGGGATATTAGGGTCACCTTCAGTTTTTTAAATGATTTAATATTTTTTCTCTAATTCAAATAAATCATCAAATTTTGCGTATAAAAGTATTATACAAGGTGGGACTTTACAATTACTGAAATATTTTCAAATTATAATAATCTTTTATTAGGAAATACGCTCTGTCTACGTGATTCTTAACACGACTTTACTTACGACGGCAGGTTATGATATTATATCTATGTATAATATTTTTAAAACGTCACATCTGTTTATTGTGTCACTATGACCCAAAAGGATACGTACGTGTAGCGCAAACGAGGAGGACAGCAGGGTTAAATGAGGAATTCGAAAATTGCCCGATAGATAGGATAAATGTGTGGAAACTGACAGTGATTATCTCTCAGAATGAAATGAATTTCAACTTTTCGTAAATAAACGAGGAATTTACAAAGAAGGTGCTGCAAATTGATTTATACACTTCATATACCGATCCTTGTTCAAGTTTGTTTGATCATTTCATGTAGAGCCATTTCAGCACAGATCTATAGCAACGAGAAAATAATCTACAGATCAATACGAAGAAAAATTTGTCGACTTAACAAAACACGTCGTAAAAGACACCTTTTATCACCAACTGAATAACATTCGCGGCGGTAACGTAACCCTAATTAGTTTCCTATGTTTTCTGCTCTGTCGGACAAGTAATACGCCACAATGGTCTGCAATCCGCGGAGTATGGCGTCAAAGAAGAAACATCAAGGTGCAAGAATGCGAAAGCCCTTCTGAGAAGTTCGCAAACCCGTACAACGTCCATGGCCTGACTACGCCTGAATAATACGATGAACGATGCATTGTTTACAAACGGCATTAACGTCAGACGCAGCGACCACTCCGTGTGAACAATTAAGATACAAGTGCGCCGACTTCGCTCTTGTCAGAGAGCTTCCCTTCATTTTCACCGCAGGCTCGCGATCGTTTCTACTCCGCGTAATTTCTGCTTCTCTCTAGAAATCCTACGTTCCGCAAATTTCGAGATTTCGGCATAATGAAGGATTTCTGATGACGTTACTAGTGAATCAATGAAAGAAATACTGTAAGAAACGGTTTCCATATATGTACAATGACTCCCGTTGATATTCGAACACTATTTAAAACAGAATAGATTTTTAAAAATTGGACCAAACCAATTGAATCCTTGTGAGAAGTTAGAAGGATTATTAACCTCTTAGATGTTTTAGTCATTATGTATATTATTTTCAGCTATTCCTTCTTCTAATACCGTGTTAAGTAAACATAGGGCAGGATATTATATAAAATTTGTAAATAGTAATCCTTAGTTTTAAATTGAAACTAAAGTTTGAGCAAAAATATAAACTTCATAGATATGTAATCCTTTTGTAGTCGCTTCTTCACCATAATCTGCACCGTCATTATAATGACGTCTAAAATGATGTTTGAAAAAATTCCAGTTATTTAGAATTGCGATGAAAATAGTAGCGGTCGCTTTTTACAATTTTGTTATTTGACTCTGTAGAGAAAATTTAAAAAATTCGTATGGTAGATTTATATTAATTATATGCATGCTGAAAATTTCATGAAAATAAGTTAACGCTGCTGTGAGCTACAAACGGTTAAGAATGGCGTAAATCGAGGTTTTTCGTGGCTTTCAGGTCTACAACTGTGATGAATTTAAGGATTCTTGTATCTTTCAGTGCTTGTCGCTTGGCCCTATATCAACTGATTTGTATGAAATTTTCAGCACGTATATAACTAACATAAATCTAAAAAACAAATTTTTTTAATTTTCATCACAGGCTCGGACAAAAAGATTATAAAATGCGATCGTTACTATTTTCTTCGCAATTCCGGTCAATTGTAATTATTTCTCATTTCTAGAAAAAAAAGAACTTACATCGTTTGATCCAATTATAAAAAAGTTACTTGTTTTAAAGAGTGTTCGAATATTAATAGGAATCACGGTAAATGAATGTTGTTCGTGGAATTTCTGAATTCTTGAAATCTGCATTCTCTCGTTTATTATAAAAAATGAAACTTACAAAATTATAATTAATTTCTTGAATAAGAAGAGTAAATCTGGTTAGGTTATATTAAGATAAACTTCTGTTGTATAAATTTTCTTTGAACTTAAACTGACAGAAATTTCATTTCTAGTAATACCATCACATTTCCGATAACGTTTTATCGGCGATATCTTTCAAACGGAAGCTGAAAGTTTTTCCGAATAAATATCATGCAATTTATCTTCGTTATTCAATATGAAAAGTTCGTTAATAAGAAGACTAAGAAGAAGATGGAAGCTTTGTAGAAACAACTAACGCGGGTTGGTATAACGATAGTCAATCAACCGTTCCATTTTTCACGGAAACGTAAACACTTGGTCTATTCTCCCCGAAGCTTCCTTTCATCGCGAAAACAACAAACTTCCGAAAATGAGCGCGAGAAACTTGCTTCACCTTAATATCCATTCCCCGACCTTCAATTTCTCGTCAGCCAACGAAGAACAAGAAAAGGGATAACGTGTGTTATAATACTTTTTAATGATACGATGTGTTGCGAAGTTTCAATAGGAACGAACGCGTATATATGTATGTACACACACCAAGATTCTCTTTTACAGCAAACATAATGTAAGAGATACGTCTGATAATTCCCGTGCGCGTAGTTTACAGCAGCAAAACGAGATTATTCTGGTAAAACAAGAAACACATTGCCGGTAGTCACACTTCGAGAAAAAGAAGATGATTCTTTGTGAAAAATAATGGTTGAAACAAAAAGGGCTTGCAATGCTAACATAAAAAAGAAGAGATGTATATACATATCATTGAAAATTAACTGTTTCATAATAGTCGAATGTCTAGTGTATTCTAACTGCCTGACTTTTAGATATTTTATTTGTATATACATATGTCTTTCGTTAATGAATGACTTTATCAGAAAGTATACATTTTCCAAATATGGAGCAACGAATCGCAATTAAGTTTTGCCTCAAAAGTGGAAAAACTACTATTGAAACCTATAAAATGGTGCGAAAAACATGTAGACGTGAATGTCTAAGTCGTGCAGTAGTGTTTTAGTGATTTAGATAATTCAAAAAGATCGTCAATCGCTTGAAGACAACAAGAGAGAAGGACGTCCTTCGACAGCCTGTACTGAGGCGAATGTGAAGTCGCAAAATCTTATCAAATTCGTTGATTCCAAACCCAACTTTTTAACCAATATCATCACAGACTTCTTATTATTCCTTAAGATCAAATTGCCAATGAAAGGGGCTCGCTATGAAGATGTAAAGGCAATTCAACGTGTCGTGACAGAACATTTAAATGCGATAACTCGCGAGAAGTTTTCCAAAGCTTTCCAACGACTCTATGAACGTTCTGTTGAATATGTGGCAAGAGGAGAGATGTATATAGAAAACTAAATAATAAAATTCCGTTAATCTACAAAATTCGACTTTTTATTGTGTCAGTTTAAAAACTTTTTGAACGTACCGTGTAGTTGCTTTATTCTTAACCAAATACCTTCATGTTCATCAGAAACAATATTAAGCGTCTTTGTAACTATCCTAAACAGCCGTGACATAGACCTAACCGTATTTAACTGCTATCATACGAACCCATTTATATTCAACATCAAAGAAAATCGTTCACCTGTGCAATAATTAACGAACAGATAAACGAGACGAAAGGGAACCGTGTTCGCGGAGAGAAAAATGATCGGCTGAACTTTCAGCGACGGGCATAGCTAATTTATTAGCCGCGTGTCACCACGGCACAATTCCTCGGTCAATAAGCCTCAGCCATTAACGGGAATTAAAATGCAATAGAAGTGTAGATGTGACCGGCGCAGCGTCAGCGTTTTCATTAACCGCGCGTGCAACTCGCGCACGCGGAATAATGCGGAACAGCGGCTGGTATTAATCACGTTTAAAGCGGACACACGCTTGTAGTCTCGCGTAGAGTCCGCGGAAGACCGCCGTTGCGGTCCTTTTCAAATTTATTACTATTCGTGGTGACTGACAATCTCACCAACCGGACCCAATGTCCGTACTGAATTTTCAACCTGATTGCGAAGAAGCAATTTAGTTTCGTGTAAAGTGTATAGAATTCAGAATATCTCAACGATCAATTTTACATTATACATTTGAGGCATGAACAAAGTTCTAAATCTATTTCAACGTTCTACCGGGTTCTATAATACACAGAATGCAGTGAAAATTTTGTCCACTTGGATTATTTCCATTATTTCTATCAATATTTTGAGGTCTGCATAATAGCGGCTAACACACAGCGATAAAAAAATGTACAGCATTCTATTAAGAAAAGAAAACACGCCTTAACCAACTTAAAAAGTATTTACACCTCCCTATATGTCTTCTTCTGTATCGCACAAGTTTTGTATACAACATTTTTTCGTACTCTATCCAAAAAAAAAAGAATGCAAATATTTCAAGTGAATACGATTTTGACCTTATCCTGTATATTGGGCCATTCTTTTAGCAGAAAAGACAAGATAGATGCAATGTAGTTAGGGAAATACGCCTCTTAGGTGCTCAAGAATAAACTGGTTTTTCAGATAAGTAATTAGCTCTTGTCGGTAGCTAATCAACTCCAGCTCTAGTTACTTATTCCACTAGTACAAGTAGTTGATCATAATGTCGTTAAGAAGAAATTATAAAAGAAGCTTTTTCTTAGCTTTTCGGGGACTATTCATTAGCACACAGCGTTACGTATACATGTACTACCTTGGAGTTTCCTCCAAGAGAGAATTTTCCAGTGTTACCTCGAAATTTCTTTCTTCAGAGCGTAACAAAGTTTATTTTCTAGCTTTTTATGCAAGCTTTTATTTTACAGCTTTTTACATGACCTAAGATAAAATAAATATGACAATAAAGCACTGTACTGCTCTTGATCAGTTTTAGTTGAAGTTTTTCTTTAAACTCAATGACTTCGTGAAATTGAATATCATTTTCTTTTTCTTTAGGAATATTTAACGAAAATTTTTCAACAGTTAATCATTTCAAAAAATAATATCTGTTATGATTTATTAAAATACCATCAAAGCAATTTAAATACAATAATAAAGCAACTGAAAAAAAAGAAAAATTTCCAATTAATTAATTGTTTTATGAAATACTGCTCATTCTGATCAGTTTTAAGCAAAGCAATTTTTCAAACATTATGAAACGTCTGTGCTATCGTTAATTTAATATCATATGACGAGAGCGCGTTTTTTTTTTTTAGTATACCGATAGAATTCAAAAGACTCTACTCTACACCCCATTCGAAAACTTTTCTACATGCTGCCCAAGTACTACCCATAAACTCTTTGTATGCTCACACAAAGAAAAATGCCCTAACAAAGCGAAGAAGTCTTTAGGAAGAAGACTTCTCTGGTCAAGCAAACCGTGTGCTTAAGGGACAACGGCATTCACTGGATGGTAGAGTTCTGGATCGTTGCGATTTTTCTCAATATCCGAGATCCCCTTTTTTCTTTCAGTTTCTTGTTGTGCTTCACGGTCAGAAAGGAGGACGAATAAAAACGCGACAGAGCAAATGAAGTTCTTGGCTTTGAAGTCTCGTTAAAACATCTCAGGCCGTGGCACGACGCCAGGTTTATCGCTTGTGATGGATGGTTTTCATACTTTCCTTTTATACATTCCGCCTCTTTTTTCCTTTTTTTCTTTTTTTTTTTATGTGTGTGTGTAGTTTTTAATAACCGCCCAGAGAAAAAAGGAAGGACACGGGACAGAATGCGCGATGCTAAATTACATATATTAAAACCTAGCGTAGATATGATTTCCTAGACGCTGCGTCTCCTCGGTCTAACGCCTCTGCAGCTCTTTTAACAAAGAATTATATCTGCGACGGATTTTATACGTCTCGCGCGATAGTTCAATTACACGACGTTAATTTATTACCTCGAACACTGTCCGGTCCTTGCACACACCCTTTAACCTCGTCCACAGAAAAATTTGACGTTTTATACAAGTAGCTCAGATTTTAATGTCGTGATAAGCGATCCTCCCTTTTATGGAGAGTGTTAAACCGACCGTTTACTGATACAGTTTTTCATGGTGACCGCTCACGGTTTCGCATATCGCTTTAAAAGTGAAAACGTTTGATAGGCTTGCTTGTGGTTTATTGCCACTATGACTTATGTGATTAATTATACCTATGTAACCATATCTGTAAAGGAAATGGTAAACAAAAGCAATCTAAATATGGGCTAGCATTTTTATTTCAGGATTTATTGTGAAATCTGCCGATGCTTCTTAGCATACAACATTTGAATGTATGTCAATAATATGTTTACTATATGATATAAAATCAAAATAAGCTGAACAAAAGCAATGTGTGTTGTAAATCGTATACTTAAAATAAAAGGGAAAATTTTCATTTTTAGAAGTGTGATCTAGATATGGGCCACTTGTGAAATTATCGAAATGAAAAGTAAAAACTGCATATTTTCAAGCTGAAATATTTAAAAATATGTTTAAAATCCAGATAAACTTAAATGCTATTTACAATATTTAACAAACATTAAAACACTGTGCTACTTCCAGAGTCCCCATCTTCTTTTTCTTCAAGATTGTAATAGCTTTCTTTATATCCTCTTTATTCTAACATTTCCTTTTATTTTGTTTAACCCCTTGAGTGGAAATGACGGACCTCTCCCGTCAAGATTTTCTATACCAAATTCGAATTTGACGAACGACGCGCGTTGTATATTTTAATGTTTACAAACCATATAAATTTCTTTTATCTTGTAAAAATAAAATTATTATGATTGTTGCACATGGTCTGTTTTTATTTTCTAGGTAAAATGACCTTATTGTAGATAACGGTTTAAATAAAAATTAGAATATTTCAGTTTCTTTTTTATGATAACTCCACGCATAGAGTTGCGCTAAATCGAATTACCTGCACGCGTAAAATTCTTCGAGATTTAATCGTAAGGCAACGGGTTAATGTTCCTTAGATTAGTATTGGGCATTCTGAAATATATATCAAAAAGTAATCTAAATATTTGCTAGCTTATGTTTAGAGTCAGCTTTCTAGCTCATATTTGTATCATTTGATCAAGAATACTTAAAGCGATGGTATTCTTTACCATGTTACTACGAGACCCAGGTTATTACGCGATGACATTCATTACAAAACTTATACTACAACGAAGCTTGCGATATCCACAATATAGTTCTCTTATACAATTAGCTTCAGTTTAGCTTAATACAGTGTTATTGAAACAATAAAACGATTGAAATTAAAAATGTTTTAAAAGTTTGAAATAAGAAAAATACAACATGTAAAGAAATAAATGCAGGTCATTATTTCATTCGGAATATTTCTTTTGTTCATAAGTTGTAGTTTCACCTTATTCTCAATAGAATGAAACACTTAACAATATAATACTTTAATTGGTCCATATTTAAACCCTAGCCCATGTTTAATTCATGTGCTTTACACTGTCGTAGTATGTACTTTCGTAAAAACATTTATTAATTTAATTTTTCAATATATAATTCCATTAAAAGGGAAATCTATGAACGTAAAGTATACAAATAATCTTAAAGCATATAAAATAGCTACTTGGTGCTAACAACTTTGTCGTGTGAAAAGCTGTAACAACCTTTACAAGTGACACTAATAAATTTGCAGTTTAAGTTTTTAATTACTACCCGAAGAAAATATTTTCAGCGCGTATTTCTTTATTGATTGACATCTATGTTTAAAGATTAATAAAAAAAGTTATTTTTAAGCATAGAGATAAATAATCCATTCTGATTCAATGTTACCTATTGAATGCTTTCACGTCTAATCTTACAAATTTCTACATTTTCCTTCTCGAATTAATATTAAATCGAACTAAATCGTGCACCTCTTAAACCTGTTTCCCTGTATCAAAGGTAATACTATTTTTATTTAGAAGAAGGAGATAATAGAATCTAGAAGCCAACATCCAAGGACGTTTCGCTAACGATGGAAACAGAGATCAAGTAGTAATGGCGATCGAGGGAGAATGTTGCTGAAGCGTTCACGGGCAGTGGGATGAAAAGAAAGGAAGACAGTGGAAAATCGACGTGGAAGGGGATAAATTGAGGCGTGGGTAGCGACGCCGTGGGCCGAGTACCGCTTTAAGAGCTTTTAAGCTCGGCGTTAAGCCGGGATTTATTTCTGACCTGTTTACAACGGGGAAACAGTTGACCCGGTGAACGTTTTCGGTCAACTTGTACACTGGTGTCTATTTCAAGCAGACCAATAGTGAACTCGTTCTATCTGACTAACGCGCCAACCTCGGCGTACCACGCCACTCGCGAAAGAAACAGTTTATTATGCTCACGCGTTTCGCCACGCTGAAGACTGTCGTCCTGTGCTTCAGTTGTCCACTGAAGAGAAGAGTCAATTAAGGAGTCTTAAATGAATCTCCTTTAACTCTCTATTCCCTTCTAGGGGAGTAATAATGCTTTTTCTTCAGTGAGATACACGTAACACTATGGAACTACTGAGAGAGCAAGTTATTTGCGTTTGATTTCTTAAACTTTTTTTCAGTCTTTTTATGTTGCCTCTCTGCTAAATATTGAACTTTGAAAAATTTAAACCTTATAATATTCCTTTATTAAATCCGATTATTTTAATTTCGTCAGGATTGAGCATTATGGAGACACTATTGCTTATTAAAAATGACTAAGAAAGAAAAATATATTAATTTTAATAATTATTTTAGGAACTTATTCTTTCATTATTCAGTATATTAGTTTATGTTAGTTTAAATTCAAAATACAAAAATAATGACAAGCAGATTACAGGAGAAAATCTTTTTTATGCTAGTTCGTAAGAATTAAGATACTTATATGTATTTTCGCATCATGATGATATCACGAATTTTTTTAAATTAATAACTATAACTCCTTTTGTATGAGATTATATTGCACAGCGACGTACAACAAACTCGATTTTGATCGAATACATATGTTATAGACACATATTAGTGTTAGGGTTTCATAGTAACGGTTTATGGCACGATCGCATCGTAAGACTGTTTTTGAGTTTACAATTTCCTTTATTACTTGTATACTTTAACGTACATCTTAGCGAAGAACGACAGAATTGCTTTATTAAAATTTTTAGCGATTCGTGCCTCTGGCACTCAATAGCATAAGAACATGCCATAAACCTCGGGTTTCCAAAAGGTACATATGTATGTAATCAATGAGTCACTCGGAGGAATTTCCCAAATTATTATAAAGCATTTGCCCATCCCTAGGAACCATCTCTCACTCTTCTAGGGTAAGGCGCGCTAAGGGCACACTGGAAGGAGTTGGCGAGAAAGTTAGGCACGCTAATTGGTAATGAATATTACCAAACATTCACCAATCAGAGTAAACCTCCCCGAACGCATTTCAGGCGAGGATAAGGTCTCGAGAATAGATAAAACAATCAAAGAGAACAGTTCACCAAGAACACAGTCTAGTAGTTACTTTAGGACAGTCTAGTAGTCAAGCAGTCAACAAGTTTGTAATAGTTCCCAATTTCATGCATTGAGTGGGCCTTTCGTTGTATTTTTAAAATCGGCACACCACGTGTTAACGCTACAAAGCTCGAAAGTTTTCTGTAAACTATCGTAAACATTAACAATTGGAACTAAGATCTATTTCTATGACGGTACCTTAAATGGAAATAGGTATTTAAATGCTTTATCGAAATTCCAGAGTGAATTATTTTCTTTAGGATCTTTATAACTTTGTAATGAGGTTACAGGTTAGGTTTGTTATAAAACTTATGAATTATAGGTACATGTATATCCCTTTCTTATTAATCAATTTTTACATATCCAAATTTATTCGTTATAATTTATTCACTATATGTCGCGTAGCGAACCTCAGATATTCCTTTATTATTCGTTCAAGGACGAACAGTTTTTGTTTAACAAATGTACCACAGTAATAAGAAGAGTTCTTTAGTCCTCGAGGTGTATACCTATCGTCCAACCCTTGAAAATAATTAATATTTGTACATTCTCGCCTTTAGCCGTTAGTCCCTTTCGTAGCGATAGTAAATTTATAACACCACGGCAATCGTAGGTTTTCGCTTTGTCCTTTGTTTCGTTTTCTAGATAGAAGCTTCGTCCTTTTTTAACGGTACCTTTTTCGTGCCAATACGGTCACCAAAACTGAAGCGCTTCTTAAGGTTATTGGCTATGATCATTGTTAGAGACACTCGGAATTTCCGCGTGCGTCACTCAAGGATACGCTCGTTACCTGAGAGTGACGAATGGTCTGGGGGGGGGGGGGGGGGTGGCAATTTTTGTTTAATCTCCCACTTATAATTTTGACCAATAGGTTGTGCCAGTCATCCTTCCCCACCATAATCGGAAAATGGATTTCCACCTATTCGAATGCCTCACCACCGCGATACGTCTTTGCTCAGAAGTATCGCGGGATCCTTTCGAGAAGAGAAATAGCAGTTACTCGGAAGACTTAGTAGAGATAGTTATTTGCATAATCTAGTACAGTCAGTTATTCGAAAACCTTAGTATAGATAGTTACTTGCAAAATCTAGTAGAGAAAGGAGCAATAGTTACAGCGAACATACGTGTAGAAGGACGAGCCTTGAATATTAAATAAATAGTAGACTAGTCGTAATAATACAACGAGTAACTCAAAACTTATACAGTCTACTTATTTAAAATATTCGCATAAAGTTAAGTCGGTGTGCGAAGTATGAATTGCGCTATTATACGTAATAGACAAAACGTACGCAACATTATACATATGCATATGCATTGTGTAGTTTTTAAAGAGATGGAATACTGACGTGAAAATCCACGAAATCATGAGGCAAGCTTGTAAATCCTAAATGCTGTCAGATCTGTCAAATGTTCCCTTAAGAGAGAAGAATACCGGTCGGCACGAAGCTTTACGTTTGCCCTAACTCGTTTCTGAAAGTAATTCCGTGTTCGAGCATTTGAGGATCAGCGAAACCTGAAGACGTAACTGAGTTTCCGGTTGCCGCGGCCGCGGCGAAACGGTTTACGTTCCGGTAGAGATAAATTGAGAACTTCGTGTATAAATGTAATGCTATTCGTAGCATAAACGTACCATAATCTCGTAGGTCGAGATATGGCGACGGTTGAATGCTAACTGCGACACCTAATCTCGAAGCTCATACTTCCTTAATCTCGTAGTTCACCGCCTTCCCGCAGTGCAAATCCTAACCACAATAAAACTTGCAGCCGCTGTGGTGATAATCGCTTTCCTCAGCCAACTTCGTCGAAACGATGCAACTTTTTTTATTTTATTTTTAAGTACATTCGTTACACAGCGTTCGAATTTTATTTAATGGTTTATCTGTGAAACTTTTAAAATGTAGAGGGAGTTTTCTCTTAGTGCCGAACGTTTAAAGTCTTCCTTAAAGAAATAAAAAAAAAATTCTATTCTTTTTAATCTAAGTTATTTATAAATTAGCAATATTATATATAATAATTAACATTATTATAATAGTTAACTTAAATGAATGTTAAGCTTTGCAATATGATTTTAAGGTATCATTGAGGCGTTACCTAATACCGGACAAAGTAAAAGTTGTTAATGTAACTCAAAACAGTTTTAATAGAATTTGCAGCGATCACTAATACGATTGTGAAAAAGTTTTGGTAAGTTTACCTAGTTTCTAGATTTTGGCCTGATTTACTTAGATTTTATGGATTTTATTTTAACAAACAAAGCGCTTCTTAGAATACTATATTTTAAAGATACCTCTCTTAAACTAATTTCTTTTTGTTAGAGTTTTTTGAAGCGCAGTTCCCAAATTATTTTTATTCTACAAATCTTTTTTCTTATCATTTATGTTATTTAGTTGTATCTTTTAACCACTGAAACTTAAATAATAAATATTAATACTAACAGAAATACATAAGATTAAGATTTTTATTATCCGGCAATAAAGGAAAACATTCTATCCGGAACCAGGGGACAGTGTACCCATTAACAAATTTTTTTCTTGAAAACGAATGCACTGTGTACACAATATACAAAAATAATTTAAAAAATACTTATCAGGAGATATAATACAATTCACACGTTTTTTGACCTCGAAAATTAATAGATATAATAGTTTATAAATCATGTGATATGTTGTATTCTCATTAAACGCAATAAACAATCAATCATATACGACTGGAACGTGTCGAAATCTAATTGTTGTTTGTTCTAACTCCTCTATGATTGACGTGCAATGACGGATCAGTAGTTTTTCAATTGTTACAAATATAACTAATGTCCGATATTAGGCGCTGTCAGACATTAAGGGAACTTCCCTTTAAATTTCTGTGATCTCTTATCAAATTCAAATGATTAATTCTGATGAGATAATTATACAGATTGACTACATTTAATTTAATTTCAATGTGTAATATATGTACATATGAATCATATATTGAATTGAAAGCATTAAATATTTAAATAATAGTCGAATACGATCAACGATCACTTTTGAGGGGAACATATCGTTAAAAATTTCATCTGTGCATGTTTCTTCCTTAATGTCAGCCGTCAAGCTTTGTTAATGAAACGATAAACGTAAATCTCACATTTCTGGGTCTATCAGCGATGCCATTTTTTTTTTACAACTATCTTTTCGATACAAGTTGCCGCTTGTTTGTTCCCTAAAATGCATATGGATACTATACATCTCCGAAGACAAGGTGGATGGTGAAAAGCGCGGCGCTGAATGTTTATTGCGAAACTATATCTGCGATTTAACGAGTTTAGTTGGAAATATCAGTTACAATCTACGGAAGTTCTTTTTTTTCCTCTACATTTTGCAATCCTCGGGCGAAACGTGGATCGCAATGCTTCAATTTATAACGCACCTGTTTCCATCTAGCAGTTCGTCCGTACGGAACCATAAATTCCGCCTCTAGTTACAGTCACGGATTTGTTACATATCACATGTAGATTATCTTGTTCCTCGGAACTGTTCAACGTTATTGCCATAATGTATTATAGTATAATGGTCACGGTGCCCAAATCATATGTGTATAATATGTTATATAAATTACTATCGTATTTCTCAATCATGATTATATAAATTAATATATTATAATTAATATTATAATATATTATATTATTTCAAGAGAGTAATCAAAATTAATATATTCAACTGTTTATCAAAAACATCGCCTATAGATTTTAATTTTAGGTCAATCTGCTCAATCGGTTATTAAATATCTGCAATGTATTTGTAGTATATTATACTAAGGTAGTGCAATTAACCCTAATTGAAAGCTTGAGTGACAGAGTTAATACAATATATAGTGTGTTCAGTTTATTAAATGAAGTTAAATTTTAAGTTAATGTGCCTAAATTTATGTACACAAATAAGTACATAGCTTCAAAAAGAATTTTTGTGTGTAGTAACCATAATAAGTAAATTATTCGAGAATATAGTCAATTCATTTACAAATGGTTTGCACGTATTTCAATCCAGTTCATTAATACTTTATGGATGAAGAAACATTGTTGCATTTAGAATGAATAACGTCAATTTTAACTGTTGTACAAGTCGTAGAATACATTAATGAGGATAACCTTAAACATTGATAAATATGCCATAAGACTAGAAACCAACCGCTCAATACATCTCATTAAAAAGCAACACTTCCACACCTAGCAACAGGCAATCAAAATCTTCCTCATTTTTTACTTAACCTCTATCGTCAATAGAAAATCCCATCTTGAACACCTTTAAAAGACCATCTTGAACATCTCCTTCACACCGCAAGCACAATACATGCATCTCATTAATAAAAGATTAAAAAGGATCCATCATCTCCGCGAGAAAATCTCTATTCCTACCACTAACTAAAACTTCTCACAAAGAGACCGTTACCTCTTGAAAAAAAAAAAACTCTTTCAACCCGTTCGAAGCACAGGCCTGCTGTTGAGAGGACGTCACTGTAACACAGAGAGCTCACCCTTCGCGGGCACGTAAATAATTCCGCACGGCCGACTAAACACACCTCTGGCTGGTCCTAAAGCGAACTCGTCGAGGATGTCGGTAACAGCGCCGTTTCGTTTTCACGAGGGCGAAGAAACGGCGTGAGAAGAAGCGCGAAAAAGACAACGAGGGTAACCGGGTGAGATTGACGGAGATACCAAGGCAAAGAGTCGAATGAGGAAGAAGAAGAGAAGAGAAAGAGGGTCTTTCTCCTACGGACTTTCTAGGTTGAAGTGTAAAAAAGAAAAGCCAGTGAAACGCGGAGGGACACGAAGGAAGGCTGGAAACTAATTAGCGCCAGCGTGCGACACTTCGTGGAAAAAAAGCGACGCCGGCTAGCTGCCATGGGAATCCGAATGCCGACGAGGGGAAGACGCTTTTCTGCGTAAAGAGGGACTTTAAACGAAGCTATGGGGATTCTCCTGAATACACTTTTTCTTCTTCTTCCTCCTCTTCTTCCTTCTCTTCTTCTTCTTCTTCTTCTCCTCCTTCTTCTTTTTCTGTTTCCTTTTGCGTCGGTTTTTGCCGTGGTTGCTCTTTGCTCGCGTGAATCCGCAATTTACCAAGAACAGAGGTAAAGAGGAAGACGAAAGTAATAAGGCAAGAGGGGAAAGAGTCTGTCTCCTTCTGTTTAGCGATCTTGAATGGAAAGAAGCCAAGCAAGGTAGCAGTGAAGAAGGGTACATGAAAAAGCGGGATGAAATAAGGGCGGCACTCCCACAGACATGGAAAGAAGAACGCCGCAACAAGGAGTAAAAGAGGGAAGTCCAGAGGTGCTCGAGGACCGAGCAACCGAGTTTGCGTAAGGGGGTTTAGGTAAATTGAAAATGGAATTAAATTCCCTGGACGCTGCTCGAGAGGATACACACGGTACACACCCAGGAAGTCGAGAGGAAAGATGTACTCGTTTTTTTTTCTCCTCTCTCGCTTTCTCTGTACCTCCTCCTTGCCTTCTTCATCGTCAATTCTACTCGCCACCCTCTCTCTCCCCTTTCCTCTTCTAGAACATCTACCTCTCCCACCACGCTGTTGCCCCTTTTAGCTTTTGGAACTTGTCTGCAACTCAAGTGGTTACGCGACGACTACGACGACGACGCTTCTCAAACCTCTCCCCGCCCTCTGCAACTTGTGTCGGTGTAAATGGCCGTGCAATGTTGAATCGCGAAACGTTCTTTTCTCAGGGAAATATGTATGTATATGTGTGTGTTCATGCGCGCGTGAGTATACATGTATATATATATATATATATATATATGTATATTCCGCGCTCTTTTAGCGCTAGGCTGCAATAGAAAATACCGAGGAGAATCGACATAATATTATCGCAACTGCACACTCGAGCAGCTTTAAATCGAGACACGCCTGCAACAGATGGAAATTGACAGGTACGTGTCTGGCTTTTCTTCTCATCTTTCTTTTTTTTTCTCATCCGGTTTTTCCTACCCTCTGTCTTTATCGACGAAAGTATCCTTCCTCTGATAAGCAGAGAGGTGGAGAAAAGGATACCGCCATGAAAGGGACACTTTGATCGCGACGGGACAGGGAAATGTGATCAGAACAGATGACACCCTCTTAAATTTCATTTCCCCGATCGTCGATTTTTTTTTTCTTTTGTCTTCATCTCTTTTTTCTACATTTCTCTCCTGTTGCATCGTCTGGAAGTGAAACGACGAAGAGGTCATTACACGGGATATTTCTTCGTCAATAGAATTTCCTTCAATACAGGATTCAATCAGGCAAAATGGTTGAAGTTATTAGAGTAAATGTAGAGTTTCTCAATTTCATACTTTAATTATCACGTTTCTAGAAACTTCAATGATTTTCTTTATCTGTTTTCACTCTTATGAATTACAAGTATTCTGCATTATTAGTGTATGATAAATAATTAAGTATTTTATATATTTGTTTAAAGCTACGTGTACGAAATACGAAGTGTTAATAACCAAAGTTTGAAATGTTAAAGTAGAAGTTTGAAAGTTTGTGCATTCTGAGTTCGAAAGTGCAAGTGCGAAAGTTGAACGAGTTGAAGAATATGAGATTCTGGTTTGAAAGTTTGAGTATTAAATGCTAAAACTGATCTGATCCTGAAAATATGTAATCATTTTAGTATTATAGTGTTATAGATCGAGATTCTGGAGGATAACATTTTTTTATTGAATTTTATGAATTTTTCACAATGACTTCTTCAAACATTACTTCGAGAGAAATAATAAGTCAAATAAATAGTAATATAAGAAGTTTCTATATTTTCCAGATGTAGTAAACGCGTTTTATAGATTTTTGCTACAAACTCTTGCTAAAAACTTTTCTTTTGACTTTTATCCTAGACTCTTTCACTCTAAAACTCGATTCTGCCAGCTCCCTTTCTAAACTTCTGCTAAAAGAATTTACTCTTAAAGGAAACCTAACTTAAGAAAATTTACTTCTGCACAGTTACGTACATTGAAAGCACACACACATGCTTTCAACTCCTAATTTTCAGGCACTTGCTTGTATTACCTTCTTGTTCATTCTATAGGATAAACAAAGAAAAATTTCTAATATCTTAACTACGACAAAAAATCACTCTACTAAAAAATTAATAAAATGCACGTAAATAGTAATTAGTGCACAAATTCATGCCTGATTATATATATATATATATATATATATATATATATATATATATATATAATATATAATATATAATATTTAATGTGAAATCAGGCATGAATTTGTGCACTAACTCGATATATACGACCAATAAAATTTATTTAATACAATACATTTGCTGTTTCACTAACCTGGTGCAACAATAGGCCGTTTATTACATGACACATAGCAACCATATTCAAATGCACATCGACAACAATTTCGATATTGCTCACAATGCATTTTTCAGTTTCAATTTTGCCATAGCTATGATAATATAAGAGGTAGCCGATTCTAATGACATTACGTCTAAATATAATGCCGCATAACCTGATGGTTATGAGTTGGAGCTCGCTGTAGTCAAAGGATTAACTACAAATTAATATTCTACCGGAAAATATGTAAACCTAAGACGTAAGCGAATTGCCGCACTCGTACCCAATCGTAAGATAAAGGTAACTGACTAATGCTTGTCTTTTTGACAAAAAACAATCGCATACTAAACACTATTTACACGCATACTTGGTGTTCAGACCAACACATTCCTTATAATCCTGAATTTTTTAAATTACCTAACCTCATATTTTTCTCACAAAAATAAGCCATGGTAATTCTTCATGATAGAAGAACTGTCTATGCGATTTTCGCACGTGGAAACCATAAGCAGGATCAGGCACAGGTCATGTTAACTTTGGAACGAGAAAAGAGGGTAGGCTCGTATCAAGGGATAGAAGAAGAGAGAGAAAGAAAACGGTTGTAAAATTTTTTATGCGGCTGCGAATTACGGTGTTTCGCGGTCGACACAGAGTTTCAGAGGCGCTCTTTCCACGCTGACGGAAGTTGCGAGGAGTCCGCGTTACTTGAGGCCCGAGGGACGCATTCGTAAGATCGGCGTCTCGTTGAAAAGTTATGGGGTTCCTCGTAAAATTCAGATCTCAGTGCCGCGGAGAGTAAATCACACGGAACCACGCAACGAGCTCGGCATAATCCTTCAAACTTCGACGTCATACATTAAATATTTATCGGCCGCACGACGACGGATAAATCACGCTTGTTGTCCATATAAACGTAACTTTGTTTCTGATACAAAACTTTCTCTCTTCCTGCGTTTGTTCTCAGTCGTGTGAAAATGTATTGAGATTTATCTGTTGTTGGTAGTGACGTGTTCCATCCACCTCTGACGAGGATAAAACAACATTTCACGTTCGAGCGATGATCTGAATAATTAATTAAAAGGGTCTGTATGATTGTTTAACTCGCGATACGACTGAAATTCAATTCGCACGAGAAGAGTATCGCTGCGCTCGCAACAAATTAATGCCGTAAGCGCGATATTATAACAGCTGGTGTGAGGATAATGAAAACATGACTGAATGTTGACCTACCCTATAGAATGTTATATAATTGGTACGATGCTTGATTCTTACAGAGTTTTGAGGTGACGTTTCGTGTACAACTTTTTGCGTTAAGATGCTTTTCAGAATGTCTTCTTTTCTTATTTATAATTAGGCGCGTACAGTGATTGGTTGATTGTTGAGGAAAAATAAGGATAAATAATAATTCGAAAAAGGTAAAGATATAATTGGATGTTGGAAAATTTTAGTGGAAAGAGAAATAAGGGTAGAGGAGGTTTGCAAATCGGATAGATGTGAGGAAAACCGGAAAGTAGAGAAATGTGATGAAAATAAATGCGATGCGTTTTAATCTGTGTTTATGAAAGGAAAGCAATTTGTTCAGGCTTTGAAGTTAATGTTTGAAGAGAATTTGTTAGGACTTTAGAATTAAGCCAAGAAAGGCATTTTCTATGGGTTTCTACAACATTACTGATCGGTCGGATGCGTAGTTGGGCAGGGTCAAATGAAAAGTTGTATGATGGTTGTGTGCGAAAATTTTATTGGTTTTATATTCACTTATTTATAAATACTTTGTGAGTAAAATACTGTGACACCCTGTATGTAAAATATTCGTTCCAAACAACTGATACGTTTAGATACCGGAAAAGCTGCACATAAATTGTAACATGTAATCGAAATGCTTGCAATCTAATTTTGAGAACGAAAACTTAATGCATAAATATGATAACATTCGTAAATTCGATACCTTCGAAATATCGCTACCAGTTTGTTGAATTAGGATCATTGTTCTAGGATTACTGTGCTGGATTTTATTTGTAACAAACAAAAGATATGGAAATGCATCGATGCAATGATAAACAAAATGCAGGACGAATCTGTCCAGTATATGTATGTATACATAACCACAAACGCATAAAATAATATATATCGGTATAAATTATTGTGAATTCATTTATAGCTTTTCAATAGTTTGGAATACTTATCTGAATCCAAGAAATATCCTTTTCGTTTCATATTTATATATTTATTTGTTTTGCATTTGCTTAATATAAAATTTTTTTGCATATGTTATATAAGTTTTTTTCAATGAATGTAAATATCAGTGCTGAAAATTAAAAAAGAAAAAGAAAAAGTACAGAGACATAGAAATAAGTTCATCACAAAAACAACATATACTTAAGAGCTGAAAAAGGGAGAGAGAGCAAATTTCAGCAAGGAATATTTTTTTACTTAATAAACAAACATTGTAGCAAGTGAAATGAAACATTTAGAGTGAGTGAACGTTGATGATCGAACGCTAACGGCGTGTCAATGTTTGTCCGCATGGCCGGGGAAAATTTGGAGAGGAAAAGATCTGTGTCACAGTCGAAGACAAACAGAGAACACACACACAGCGACACGTGAATACATAGACCATGTTCAAAGCGGCAAAAGAGACACATTTGTTTTTTCCGTTAAAATCATGAACGAATTTGTACACCAAATAAATCACAAAGTAACCGATGTTTAACTAGAAGCCAAGATTTGCTAAATAATGATTGACGTTTCCTTAATTTTGTTTTAATCACACGTGTTTCCAGGAACGTTGTATTTGCTGTATTACTCGCGTTTCTATACCGTGGAACAGTTTTCTTGTTATTTTTCGAACACAATACAATTGTTTTAATGCAGAAAAATGACGCGCGAAAAAAAGTTGTGTATTTATTAAAAACAAAATTCATTTTATATCTATTATATTAATATTAATATTCAGAAGATATAAATAGATATATAATGATAACTTTTATTTTTATTTTCTGAATTTCGAAATAATTAATGCAGTAAATTTAATTGTTTTAGAAGTACTAGCTATACCATCGCAAATATCGTACACTTCTGCATATTTCACATTCATAATGCTATCCTCATATTGACTCAAAACGGAAATGCAACGTTTAATAACTTTTTAATTAATTATTCTATTTATTTGACTTTTGCTAAAAGTTTTCGAAGAATGTGTTCCATAAGTATAATATTATTTAATTGCGTTTTATGTGCTGTATATGTATTTGTTACACTGGTACCATTCGGATCAATTTTGTTCCAAATAAAACTATCACGTATCCTGCGAAAGAATTTCATATTTACATATTTCGATTACCGTCTTAGCACTTCTAAACTAGTTCTTCTGTAAACTCCTTCGAGGAAGATATATTTTCCGATTGTTTGTTTAATGTGGAAAAATCACATGGACTCTGTAAAATAAACATTACGCGTATACAAAGGAAGGGTATCTTTTAGTCATGTTTTAGCTGTTGCACGATATTTTCTGTATTTCTCGATGATACTATTTTATCTCGTATATACATAATATTTCTGCTGCACGTGCATTTATGATATGGAAAGCTATTAATCCCATAATTGGAATAAGCAAAAATAAAAAAAGAAATGCATATAAATGGCGGTTATTTCTGGAATAAGTAGGCCATAGCTTGATACACCCACACATTAGCAGAAGGACCGTATTACCCAAAAATGAATTTTCAAACAAAACAGTAAATATAATGCTAGAAAAAAATCTATCATTTACTGCAAACAATATACAGTGGACTCCCGTACAACGCGGGGGATACGTTCCGTGTAATAGGAAATCGCGTTATACGGGACATACATTATCAGACCAATTTATGTAAGTTGAATAAAATTATTTTTCTCTTATATCTTTAAATGTGTATTTATTACTATTTTTTTATAAACCGCTACTTCGTCAGCTTCAAAAATCAGAAACTATGTGAAAATGTTAAGTTCATCTTACGCGTTATATGGGACCGTTTATCGTGCTATATGAGTACTAGTCGCAATTTTTTCGTCGCGTTATACGAATTCGCTTTTTACGGGAACGCGTTATACGGGAGTCCACTGTAATTAAAAATAAAGTAACCTTAAGCTGTTCTTTTTGTACTTCTATAGCCGACAGAAGAAGAAGTATAATGCGCTATATAAGAACATATGTAAAAACTACTGTGTCAATATTTGGAATAAATGTATGTTTACTCAAAACTAAATATAAAATATTAAATTAATGCATTTATCTTATGTAATTTTAGCTTCAGCTTATATTGACACGAACGATACGAATCTAACAAAAATTTGAACGGTCTAACATCATGTTTAGCGAAATTTTTGCAAATTTCTCGATACTGTCCAACATACGGATATACAGTTGTAATACTTCTTTACTTACAAAGGAGAAAATCCATAATTCAAAGGGAAGGAAATTCCACAAAGCGACAGACGGAAGCGCAATCGACACGATCGAAAGCTTGTTAACGCAATAAAGTTGTAGACGCGGCTTGCGTTGGAAGAATTTAGCAGTCGTGGCGGACGAGATCGAGGCGATTGGATTCCACGTATTTGATGAAGCGACTAGCTGCACTCGATGTATGCGGAAGAGGCTCGCGAGGCTGCCTTTTGTGAGCTCGCAGGAAGTCGATCGCTTAATATCTGTCATCCCTTCTCGAGGCTATACACGACCACGCGGCCCCCACGCGTTACGTACAGGATAAAATCAATAAAACTGTGAATTAATATCTGCCATCTTTCTATTCAGCATGGAATTCCGAACGTCAAGTTTTCATTCACCGTCTATGAAAAGTAGTAGATTCTGGTATTCACGGTGAATCATGAGAAAAACGGTGTTTCCCTGAAAATCGTCGGCCTTGTAACTCGCTGGTTACTTGAGACCGCGTTCCTTTGATGTTGAAGATTAATAAAAGATACGAGGAGGCACAGAATCTCGAGAAATTACGCCGAGGAGATGTTCTTTACCTTATGCTAGTTGTCGCAATAAATACTAATACCATAAAGTCTTCTTTTTTGCATTTATTAAAAGTTTGGAATCATTTGCCACTTTACGTCAACGTAAAATCTGTTAATAATTCTTTATAGAGTTGAAATCCGTGTGGTGGAAATCAGTTGCAATTTAGCTTATTTCAATTGATTTATTTAATGAAGAATTCATGAAAACGTTTTTGAAGTTAAATTTTTTTTTGAAATTTTTGTAGCTTGCGGTGCAAAAGGTTTGATCCAAAACTTTTAAATGATTGTGTATAAATAGTTATATACGACATATTAATTTTTGTGTAGTTTTAACTAAAAACTAGATAAAAGATTAAATAGAAACGAAAAGATATATATACAGTGGGTGATCAAATTATTAACCTAATCAATGAATAAAATAATGAATAAAATAAATATTTTATTTTCAATGGTATTATAACTGTAATGATAGTAAAATATATCTTCTTTTGTTGTTAACATATAGGTAGACAATTTGACTATGCGATAGCTTAACTAGTTAAATATTAATTCAAATTTTATTCTGGCAATTTACCGAACGTGAATCCAATAGAAAGCTTCTGAGAATTATTAAAGCGTTCAATTGAATCAGAAGTGATAACTAATAAATAGCAACTGATTAAAAAATTTGTATCAGTATGACATTATGACGTACAAATAAAAGGAAACTAGAAAAAATAGAGACTTGTTCAATGAATTGTATGTGCAAAGTGTGAAGTAACGAAATATTAGTATATGTGTGTAGTTTAAAAAATGTAATAATTTGTAGAAGTTACTTTTCATAAGAAAAAAGGTTGCATTTTAAATATATTTTCAATTCTATTCTTGTATAAGGTAAATATTCCCACTAGCGACCACTTCTTCATTTCATTTTATTAAACATAGTAGATGGACCTATACATTGACCAGAATCTTGAAATATTGAAGTTAGAAATATTTTATTTACTATTTCGTAAATTATTCCTTTATTGTGTAATAATTGAAACCACTGGATGATAATGAAAGATATAATGTGAATGGTAAATGCACAAGCAGGTAAAAGAAAATATCTCCCGAAAGTACTTTTCATTAATAATATTCTTGTAAATATTTAAACTAATTCATTCCGAAAACCAAAGAAACTAACAGTCTCAATAACGAATAGACTGCAGATTTTTATGCACATTCATATTTTGGAAAATATTGTAAAAACAGAAAAAGTAGAACGGTAGAAAATTATAATATTTCACCTAGTAGGTATTATAGAAAGCACTATAATTTGGATATTTTTAATACTTTTTCATATTACATGCATTCTGTGTAGTTTTACATCTTTAAATTTCGTATAAATGCTTAAAAATCCGCAATACAATAATGAATATCTCATACAAATATCTTTATATGTTAGTAAAACGTAACTATTTTCAAACAAACACATTCTTATATCTCCAATATTTCATTTATCCTATTAATTCTAAAGATTTTCTATAAAATTCATATTGCACCTTCCAGTTCACTATATTAAAATATTGCATGTTCAACATGCGCATAAAGAATAGTATTTTCGAAAGAGAAGGAAGAAGAAAAATTAGCAACATTTATAATGAATATTGTCACAGGCAAAGACGAAGAATTTTGTTTAAAAAAAAAAACACTTTTATTCACAATACTTAACTACTACACTGAATATATGCACTTAAATACTATATACAATATTAATACACACTGGTCTGGTCCATAATAATCTGATCGCTCCGCTTGTCGCGTGCCTCTTTTATACCCTGACTTATCGCTTATTTCGTCTTGAATGCTGCGTAGCCTTTCTTATCTTTGTTTAGTCTAGTTCCGAATTGTATTTCACCTTGAGACAGGTCACAATATTCAATTTTGAGGTTTGGCATACGTTTTACAAAGACCCCATTTAAGTCCGTTTCAAACACGCTATTGAATAAATACACGGTATTTCGTAAGCGGGTCTTTTTAACCGGAAACCTGAATAAATCTCACGTTTCAAACGCGTGTACGTTCTCGAAAAACCTTACAAAACTAGATATAAAAACTTGTACGCAAATATTCAGGAAATCGAAAATCGTAATATTTTTTTAAGCCCGCGGGGTTTAGCTGCTTCATCTGATATACTTTGAATTGTGAAATTCGTCAAAGGGTTTGGTTCGACGTACACAATTCTCCCCTTTCATGAAAATAAATATATTGCTTCGAGATCGCTCTTATAACTCTAATTCAGAAAATATTCTCACTCCCCTGTTTCTTTTTCTCATTTATAATAATTTAAAAATTCTTTTTCTCGAAAATTGATATATTTCTGATAGGATAATTTTTATTTAATTTATTTTGAGTATACTAAACCATTTATAATGACTAGTCAGCCTTGTGGTACAGATTATAGTTGAACAATGATAAAACAAGAATTCTATTCCTAATCAATTTGCACTTTAACTTAAATTTCATCTTTGATTTATATCTAATGATTTCAAAACGTAAATTACATAAAATATTTTGACTTTCCCTTTTTTTTATTTAACGCTCTATTAAAATAGTGAATAGTCGAGGCTAGTATGCGTAATGGTTAAACACTCGTAAGGCTAGGTGTTAGAAAGCTTTTGCTAGTGTCACAATAGAACGTGATTATTTGTAACCAAACATGTAAACTGATTAAATATGTAGAAGCTGAAATTTTCATTTTATTAGAAATGCATATTTAGTACAAAAATAACCTAACCCAAACTATTACTTTTGAAACAGTCAAATTAAGAAATCCAAATAGTATAATGAAATAGTGTAGTTCCATATCTCGTGATACAAGCGACAAAACTATTTCGACCAACGAAATTCCTGAGAATTAAAGACAGCATGCAAATCGAGGTTTCCATTTTCCTTCAATCTCGCGTTTCAAAAGGAACAGATGAAACAGCAGTCAAAGAGATTCAACGTTTTTGAAACAAATTCAAAGTTTTCAGCGCAGGTTTCGTCACCAGTTGCACGGATAAAAGAATATCAAAGAGACGTCGAATTCGATTTTCCAAGTTTCTCATTCTATTTGTCGAATTGCTCTCAACTTCGCAAATAAATTCTCCATTATATATTATTTCTAACGTTGTTTCCCAGGGTCCATTGAAAAGACGAATTCATCACAAACAAATGCATTTCATCCAATAGCCTCCCCTTCTTCTCCCTCCTTTTTACTACGATAATGCTTCAGTCTGGAGTCAGGTACGTTGATTTAACGACTGACCCTCAATCGCGATAAAGTTTTCCAATGGAAGAAGAATAATCTACTGTCAGAGGCAGCTCTGACGTATACATCATTCACTGTTGAGTTTTTCGAGAGAAGCACGATAATAACTGTACGTTGTTTTGGAAAATATCAGATGCCTGGTCCTTCATGAATTCTTTGAAACATCAATAAGAGTGAATGACACAGAAATCGGTAAAACAACGTACAGGTGGCAATGTTAAAGTATCAAAAAAGAAATTATTAATTGTTTATAAAAATTATTACAGTCATCTCTAGTAACTGGAATATTTTGAATTTGTCAGTGTTCAATTTTATTATTAACCATTTGGCTCTCAAATATTTTTCCAATTTACGGTCTCAAACATTTTTTCTTTTACTTAAAGTCATGTTTTGCCAATGTAACATGATTACTGCATGTTTAGTCCTGTACTGTCTGTTTCTTTCCGAATAACAGAATTCTATCATGCATGACAGATGTAACTTAAGACTAATACTGAGTTTTAAAATTTCAAGCGGGTAACAAGTACTGTGAGTAAGCGAGTTTTGTGGGCAAGCATAATGTGTGTGCGCGTACAAAATGCTGTCGCATGGCAATGCGGATCGCGTGCGAAGAAAAACAAAAATGCGACGTGCCGCATGGAATAACGAAGAATGAAACAGTCTGAAAGAAGGGGTATGACGAAAAGCATGTGTCGCTTCGTGCTCAGAATTGTTCTACTTTTCTCCGTTTATGCGCATTTTAAGTTTTTTTTTATCCACAGCTAGTTATTGCTATCGCTTTCTTGCATATAATTAATAAATATTGTTATTATTATCAACCTACAGTAATGGGATATTGAAACTGCTCCAGACACCATACGATTCCCACACAAGAGAATATCAACAAAAAATAATTCGGAGAGTAAAGTGTTCTATCATTCCGAATCTATTGCTCGCCATCGTGAAGAATTGTAAAGTGAAAGTTAGTAAGTTAGTAAGTAAAGTAAAGGTTACGCGAGAAAAATTAAAGGTTGCCACTTCATTAGAAATCGAACAATTTGAACGAAACACTGAAATTCTGTTAAATGTCCATTTTTCATCGTCAGTAACAATTTTCCATAAGAAACATTTTTTGCGCTGCTTATTGAGTAGAGAAAGACACGCTATTACGCGTTGATTTTTGTTGGCTTTGTGAAGCCTACCTTACCCCAACCCTAAGACCACCCAAGACCCAACAAACAATATGACACTTCCACCGGAAAATATTCAATACTAGATAACAAAACTGTATATAACCACCTGCCACAACGAAATACAGCAGTTTTGACTTTACCACAGAAGTATATTGTACCATCATTCCACGTTCACCTTCATTAAATTCTAAGTACGCTTACTGTTAGAACCGTTGGTACGTGTTTTTTTCCTTTAAAACATCCTACTGTGGCTTAACTCATATTTTCCGGCGAATTGTCCCGTGACAGCTTCAATGAGTTTATGCGGAACTCATTTTTCTTTTTTTCGGATCTTTCCCATCTCATTTAACTGTTTTGAAATGGTTTTCTGCGTTGCTTCCAATTGTTCTGCAAGTTCCTTTTGTGTTCCTGTCGAATCCTTAGGGAGCAATTGCTCTGAACTGTCACACTTCCGAGGGCCTGCACGCGGTTTGTCAATCAAATTGAAATCACCGGTTTTAAACCGTTTAAACCAAAGTACACATTATACCTTCGACAAGAATAAAATAAATCCATTCACATGCTTTTTTAATATTTTTTCCGTGTTGAAATTCGTACAGAATACAATGTCGAATATGCACTTCATCTGTCGCCATCGTGGATGTTATTGAATTGAATATTTGTTCATCGCTATTTGTAACAGCTATAGAGTATTAATACATAGCAACATAGTGGAACAATCAACGAATTTTAAAACCAATCTTTTAACTGCTACAAAAAATTTGAATTATTCTTTTGTATACCTAATAGTTTACTTAATTAATTCAAATTAGACTTGAATAAAAGCAAGGAAAATTATCAATATATTTATCGCTATCCAAATGAACGAAAGAGCACGTAACGCATAAACGTAACAATTTCGAAGACATCGAGGTTAGTTCCCAGATAACGGGTGAACACTTTCCCAAATCGGTGGCGAATAATGGTTTCGAGAGCGGTTGGCAGTATTTCATGCCTGCCTTACATAATTCGCCAGAATTGTGGGAAGGGGGACATCCTCTCTCGAAATTCGAATCACCAACTCCCTCTGGAGTACATCCAAACGTTTCGAATTTCATACCAGACGGTAATCGTCTGAAATTCGAGTGACTTTGCGAACCGGCAACAATCGTACACTTCGCGTAGAAGATTTCCAACGTATAATAAATGCAGCTTGACTTTTAATAAACTACGACGAGAATGGAAGTGGATAGAAGTAGAGATGGAAAGCACAAATAAAAAAAAAAAAGAAAAGAATAGCTCGATCCTCCCCTCGTGCCAAAATCAGAGAAAACCGGGGGAATATTTGCGATGCCGTCGAAAGCCACTTCGTGCGAAAATACTGCTAATTACATTGGACCAAGGCCAAAGCGTTCTCTTGTAGAAAATATTTTTGAATCGTTCTGCGTGGCTGGCCGCAGTATCACCGATATTGAAAATACGCCTGTAATTCGTGACTTTTCCGTAGAGCCTGGATCTAGGGATTCCAGTAACGTCTTGCCAACCTGACGACTATCGAGATAGGATAGTTCCGCAAATAGCGAAAGAATCAGTTCAACATTGTTTCCCTGAGAATCTTTCGTATAATTTATTGGCTCGACTAAAGTCTGCGTATGCATTTACTATGACCATATGTACTTACTACGGGTCTGAATTTTGGTAAGCTTAGTACAGATTCACATTCCGCCAAAAAAAGGAATTACGGCTACATACATTCAGTGACATTGATACCAAACAGTTGACGAATAAACTGAAAGAATTCATTCCAGAATACGCATACATGTCGATATCGTAACTTGACAGTAGACTCCCTTTTATTCGGCACTGCTTTAACTGGTCAATGGTTTCCGTAAAAAGAGATTCTGATTTTACTTTAGCAATAGAATTTGTTTACAAGACACCGTAATGAGAGCCGGACCGTAACAGTTCGCGCCTACAAGGGTCATAAATCTTTGTTTCGTTTATTCGACACCGCGTTAAATTGTAATTCCCTACCACGATTTACCGTGAAAAGGATGAATGAAATGATGTAGCAGATTTAACAAACTAAATATTTATTAACCAGTTGATTGTAACGAAGACTTGAAATGTGACTCCAATAGTTGAGTGTTACTCGTTGTAAGGTTTGTTGATGACTGCTTTCAATTTTTTATGGGGTTGCGTCGCCGCTAATTTTCCGGAACAGGGAAAATTAGGAGACCAGTCTAGTCACCTGATTGTAAATCGCAGAGCCAATCAGGTGATAGATCCACTGACATCTACCTATTCCGTGCGCTCGAAACGCGGTCCGTGCGGATCAGTGCCAGTGGGAGTAGAAGGCGTGAAGAGGAAAATTTGGCAATGTGATGGAATTGAATGGCCACTAGGTCCGGTCTCGGGACCCTTTGGTAATTCACGTTTATGATACCTGCAATTAACCGTTGAGGACGACAAAATTCTAAGAGGTACAATTTGGAGGATTCAAAAAGAAACCGACACTCAAAAGGCCTTATAAACGGCAAGGAAAAAGAGTATAAAATCCTCGATGTAGATGGGATTTCGACGGAACTATGAAGTTGTCCCTTGACCGGTTGTTGGTCGTGCTTAACGGTAAACATTTACAGAAGAAGGGTTACTTCATAGTTTCGTGGAACCTGAAGAGGAAGAAGAGAAATAATTATTATTCAACGCTTGCAGAAAAATAAAAACACATACGATTGAAAATTATCTGTTTCGTGATAGTTATCTAATGAATTTTGATGCTGCCTAATTTTCAGTTATGTAGGATAACGAAAACTTACAAAAAAAATTAGGTGAATTTTTAGGTAGTAAATTGGCAGTGAATTAACCGTTTGAAGAATATCTTGACAGGTACACAGTGATAGAAACAGTCAACGTGTACTGAACGAATAGATTGAATAGTCGTCTCAAAGCCTTTTTTTGTGTCACTTACATTTATTTTACATTAAACTGTTATTTTTTTTTTTTTTAATCCAACATGGACAGTGAGACTATTGAATAATTATATCCTACAGCTGACAATGATGTTTTATTTCTGAAGTGTGAAAATAATGAATGGAGGTATATATACCTTCGTCGTAAATAAATGACGATTTTAACAAAACATATATACATACACGTTTTTCGTAGAGATTAGGTTAATTTGATAAATGTTTTAAATACTAAAAAAAACTTATCGGTAAATATCCCAATTGTTAAACCTGTTAAAAAAGAAATTGAAATGACCTTTCTTATGATAAAGATGTAAATCTCACATTTGATAAAATATTAAAAATTGATTAAATAACACATATTGGATGTAGCAAATGAAATAGTTGTATGTAAATTTTAGTGACGCACTTTAAGTGTGTCGTATTACGCGATAGGTACATGGATGGGTGTTTGGTGGAAGAAATTTAAAAATTTTTTAGGATATGATTGTAAGAAAGTTAAACGAGTGGTTTGACTTTACGGCAAGAGTACAACTTCTTTGCAATTTTTGAAATTGAGAATTTCTGCGCTGGTGTACTTTCGCAGCTTCATTTGATTCGCTCGACGGTCAGAAAATGTCGAAATTCTAATTAGAAGTCGGGAACTTTGGTATCTTGCCCGGAATTAGTATTGCGAAACAGCTATTGCGATATGCAGAGAGTGGAGGGATTAATACATAGAGTAATACTTTTCATGATTATTCGTATTTTTATGATTTCGTTTTTTAGAGTCTGAAATTCAGTTCATTAACATAAAATGAAAGTATTTAGGCAATTGTCTGAAAATATTATAAATAATATTCAGCGATTTCCTGCTATTATATATTTATAGAAATATTGTGATTGACGACTAAAATATAAACTTCCATACCACCATATTATAAATACATTAGTTTATAAGTACGTACTTTTGAGAAATTTTGAAAAAATGCAATTTACCAGTTTAATCAGTGATACATTTTTCTTTATTATCAACAACCTGTAGCAATCTTGCAGGTAATTTTTTAATTCCATTTGTGTAAAAAAAAGTGTGGTTTTGATCATATCTCAGTGTGACTTCAACAGTGACATAACACATAATTATTATGCAATTATAATATACGTAGGTTCTGCTAAAATATAAATACAAAAATCAGATAACATGGTCACCTTACTGAAACTTTATGGAAACAGGTAGTGCATGAAGGCTTAAATTTTGCACACTTCAAGCTTTATGACCAAAAAATAGGGCAGGATAAGACATGTTTATTGAAGAAAAAGTGCTTCCTTCAGCACCATCCATTTCCTCTTACACTCTTGACCAGTATCTATGAAACACACTGTACACTGTTTTACCAACCAGCACTTCCATATGTTGCATAATCCACTCCACAAATAGTATGAGAGAGAACTCTGATCACATTTTAAACCCCGACACAATCTCGTTTTGTCTCAATTAAACTTCAATTTGTACCTATCGAATATATATCCGTTCTAAATTAATCCACGTCAGTACGCGAAGTCTAAACCGTGAGGACTCAACAAGTATCCGTTCACTATAAACCAATTTCACCTGTTTTTACATGTCCCTTGGGCTCTCCTTCATCCTCTTGGACAAACCAATCTGTGTTTGCAAGTTTCACCGAACGCTTACCACGGACAGGCATAACGCTACCGATACAGGACTTAACCGGTAGGAAGAGAATAGTAATCGCCGCCTATGTCGTAATTTGTGCACGATGACCATAGGTGACGACAATTATTCGATATCCCATCCATGTGAAACAATCTACACTATCGATTTTGGCTGGCCGTGCTTCTCTCTCTCTCTCTCTCTCTCTCTCTCTCTCTCTCTCTCTCTCTCTCGGTACAATTGAGACAACAGAATAGACAAGAGAACAGTAACAGAAAATCGGATAAATTCATTTTAATGGTTTCGAGATATGCACTCCTGGTGCAGCGGAGCGTGTGTATCTTCGCCACAAATTAAAGCCAGGCGCAGATACTTTCTCACGTGGCCTCTCTTGGCATATACACGAGCGCGTGACAACACTGAACTGAATTCGTGAACAGCGGATTACAGGGCTGCAACCAGAGCCGCTACAAGTGATAAGGGTCGTTTTGGTTTTTTTACCGGCTCACAGTGAGATCCTCTGGCGAACGAAAATAATGTAAACCTGACCAAAGAAAAGAGAGAGAGAGAAATAGAGAGAGAGCTCTTAAAGATCCATTTGTTTTGCTCTTAAAGATGTTTTAAGTGGATACATTAATTAGTTTCTGAAATAGGGTCATTGAAATGCGACGCTTAAATTTGGGAATTATATGATGTTTACATATTTCATCTTTTCAAATGGCATAAATCATTTTGTTTTAGTAGAATGGTAGTACAATTTTAATCATAGACAGATATAGATTACAGCCACGCATTTACATTATTCCAACTTATTGTGAAATTGGATATTCTTTGTTCCATAGTTTTTAAGAAAAATTTTATTTAGTGATTAAGTCCATTTTACAATGGATGGATTCGTTGATAAATAAAATTATCGTATTTGGAGTGATGAAAATCCTCGTGTTATCCATGAAGAAATTCTACACCCACAAAAAATCACTGCTTGGTGTGCATTTTGGGTAAATGAAATCATCGGACTATTTTTCTCCAAAGGTGATATATATTATCGAGGTAACGGATTTCTGACAAGTGCAATTTTATGAAAGGTAGATTGCAAAATGTAGAATGCAATTAGCGTTTGAAGTAGAACTTTTCAACGATCAATTGTGATAAGAGTCAATTGGTTGACTCATTGACGCTGATCAGCTGACATCATGAGCAGCAAGGTACACACATACAGCAGCACACATGAGAATATAATCTAGTATCAGTTGCTGATGAGATCTGATGAAGCTAGGTGCAATGCCAATGAAACGTTGGAATCAATTTCCACATAGTTCACGGTTTGCACTGAGAAACTCCTAATGAAGTAGTTGCTATTCGTGAAACTTTCAAAATGAGTAAATTGTTTGAAATATAGTATGGTAATATTGTACTGGTAATGAAATAATACCGTCTATATAGTATCTCTAATTGAAGGATTACATATTACAATATTGTAAGGGGTAAATTTTCAAAAATCGAGATAACAATTACGTAATGTTGTAAGCAGCAGTGTACTTAATTCCTGTTGATACTAGAAAGATCGTAGATTAAATGAAACAAAAATGAAAAAAAGGAAAGTTTTTGAATCGTTTTTCCTGAAACAACGTAAAAATGTAAAAAGGAAGAAGAAAAGAAAAAGAGCGAAACTTGAAAAATGTAATCACGATGCACTAAAACACACACACACACATACATCTACTTTTAATGTTCATTTTACAAATGCTTAAACTTTTTCGATCATTACCAGCGTGAAATTTGGCTTTGTTCGTGTGACTTTCTTACTTAAGCAGCGGACGTTATTATTATGCTTCAGACCGCAACGATTGCTTTACGTTCTCATTAACGGGTTTCGCGACGTCAGTGTTGACCTGGCAACAAGAAACAATCCAGTACTAACAAGAAATGCAAAGCAGAACGCATAAAAATTTTAATAAACTGCAAGTTTAATGAGAAACCGCTACGACACCAACGGTGCGTTACCTTTGCTGGCAACGTTGAAAAGCTTCTGAGGAACGCAGAGAACTGATATCAAAATTTGTCGACGAGGAACGCGCTAGTGAATATAAACCAATATAAATTGTCGCACCGATGATGTTTCTCGTTATAAACGAGAAGTGAATGTGAAACACTTCTGTTAACAGTTGAGAAAAATTGAAAATACGAAATTATGAGGAATTAAACATACTGTTATTTCAGAATAAGGTCAACATCATCTTATTTATTGAAACTCGTCAAATTTCATATAATATATTAGATTTCCTCAGAACTTCTTTTCGTTTTATTGCTAGACATAAGATATAGAATATTTTATCTTCGGTATAATTCCACCGAATTACATCTATCCGAATTTATCACCCTTCTCCATCTCTTTGGAAAGCTTATGATGCTATTTTTCCAAAATTTCTGTGTTTTCCTAACGAAATATTATTCAAAATGGTTTTTCAAAATCAAATTATGAACTTTCTCAACTAATTACGAACTGTTTGAACAGTCATTATAATCTCTATACAAGTCGTAAATATCATTTACAGTATTTTGAGCACTGCTTCTTCTTTTGAAGCAATACAACATGCATTTCCTGATTTTCACAAGTAATATGCACAAGTAATAAACACAAGTAATTATGTTAAACAGAAACTAAGAAAAATTCAACTTCAGCACAAAAGCTTCGAGTGCAAAAAGTTGAGAATACATCAACAAATAGAATAAAGTAAAAAGAATAAAAAGTAAATGCTGAATTTAACGAAACTTGTTGGTACACCTAATGAGATCTAAAATAAAAGGTGGTATAAAAAGAGCTATCAAGTTAGGGTCACTGTGAAGCATCAAACTGACAACATCTCGAGTGAAGTTAACAGCGTTGCTTACTTCATCTCTACAAGACGGTAATTAATTGCATTTTCATGAATAACAAGTTTGAAAGAAAACTCACGACAGGGGAAACTTTTTCATTGCTCCTTCATCCATAGACGCTATCGATCTAAAGATCTTTTACTTGCTTATACTTTCTGATAGTTCCTTAAGGGAACTTGCGCATTGGTATTTACGTTTTCGTTTTCTCGTCAGACTGGTGGTTTTATGCTTGACCGGCGCGTGACATCGCGGAATGTCGAAAGTTAGACGGCGACATCCACGAACTTCCGATACAGGCGCCACTTACGCGTGACAAATTCCCGCAGTTATCTTTGTTTCCTAACAGAATCCCGGCGCATAGACGAGCAACCCGCTACAGGAAGTCGTAAAGAAGTCACTAGGTAAGTATCGTAAAACTTCACCACGAGGTTGAAAAGTTTCGACTACACGGAAGCTACACCTTCGCGACCGTGATTTACCTTAGCTCCTCGCTCAATTTCGCGCCGTTGTACGCGCTCAGATAATAAATGGGTCGGTATGGAGAAAGGTAGATTGATTCGATACTGACGCTGTTACTTGTTGCCAAAAGGAATACTTGCGAAAAGAGCACAATAAGGGAATTTCTGTATTAATCCGAGCACTCATGAGGTTTAAACTATCGAGCCGTGCATTGCAGTCTGCTTGAGAGTTTCAACAATAAATGAATAGTAGCATACGATTTGATATTTCAAGTGAAAAATATATTAATGTTAATTACCAGCTGAAATATTTATAATTTCTTTCTGTGTCCGCAACTACACAATCTTTTTGTATTTTTAATGTGTATATATCACGAGCAGGTAAATTAAGATGTTAAAGACCTCAATAAGATCGTTAACTGTACCTCTAACTTGTCTTAGATGCGCTCAGTTTTCAGTATACATATTAGAAATAGTTTGACTTTCGAATTGTGAACATCTATTGGAACTACTTGAGCTCAACTAAAACTGAATGTAAATAGAAACAGCAGATTCTTGAAATTCCATCGACAAGTTGTTAAATTAATCAAGAGAGAAATAGACAATATTAAAGCACATAAGTGAAAAGAAAATACCGTGGGTAGGGTAATAAAAATCGAAGAAGAATATCAACAATGAGAAAGAAGACTAACTCGATAAATTATAAAACGAGAAAGAAAAATTGTAATGTAAGTATGAACTTCTCCTTTCATATATTATACAAGATACATTGACGTTGGATAGAGTAATTCCTCGTATGGTCCTGACTATGGTCTAAATTCCTTATTTACTCATATTTCTGTCAATTTGCGTATCTCGACAACTAAAACATGTTTATTTTGTCACCTGACCGATTTTATAACCTCCCTATATCATAGCCCAGGCTATACGAAGATCGGAATTCGAGTGAAATTTTTAAGCACAAACTTTCTTCTCCTGGGAAATATACGTGCGAAGGTTGATATAACTTGGGAAAAACTTACTATTGGTTGTTTTTATTAGGAGGATATCGGTATCGGAGGTTTAATTGATTATTAAGAGGGAATAGGTGGTAATTTCAAAGAATTCGGTTTTTCAAGAAGAGTGTAATTTATTATGAAGGCTCTTTAGATCCGCGAGCGAGCTAATCCTCATATTTTTGACTAAATGACGTACCAACATTCGAAGGACTCTGAGAATTTGAAAGGAAATAATAGTGCTATTTTCCAGAACTCTTAGAAGAGAAAGTTTTGGAATATTTAATAGAATCTATGGTGATTTTAAAATATCACATTTACAGATGTATACGACAAGAAATAATTTTCGGAGAATTCTTTGGATAAGAGAAATAATGATAATTTAACATTTTTCGAATTTTGAGTTCAATGAACAGTCTCTAAGGAGTTCTAGGTCTAAATATGCTTACAACGGGGTCAAACAGTAATAAGAATAATAATTCTCATTATCAATGACGCTGCAACTGAACAATGAAAAATACAGTATGAAATGGAATAATGTTGCTTTGTTGTCGGACGAAAAAAACTCATTCTCTTCGTAAGCTTTATGATCATTTCATTCCAGTTACCGGTTAACTGATGAATAAACAGTATAATTGCTTTTTACTTCGCTCTACATATAACAGCACTATGAAACCATAAAATTTATCAAATAATGTCATAACCATTTCGTTATGAAAATCTACTTTCAAACGTTCCAGATCCCGCTTAATTATAGAACTTTTTAGGTAAGATAGAAATTCCCGGAAATGTATTTTTGTTAATGAATGGAGTATCGCTATATTGAACAAAAATTCAAATTAATAGGATTCAATAAGTACACAGTACGTACAAAACTCGATACTGATGAGCTGAAATTGCAGTTAATAGTGTTCCTGTAATACGATATGAATACCCAAGTGTTTCTGTTGTGGAACATGATAGATATTATTTTGTACATGTCAGAACAATTTCTGATTTATGAAATTGAAGGAATTTCAAGGACATTAAAAACTGTAAGCACCACAAAAGTACTACAAATCCTAATAATTTCAGGAATTCTGCGGATCCCGTGATAAATTTCCCAAATTTTGAGAAATCCATCACTTTTGAGAAAGAGCATGGCGTTTTTAATAATCCTAACTGCATTAAGAAATTTTAGAGATCACAATCGGATAGCTCATTGTTCCAAAAGGATTCAAGGTCCTATGTGTTACAAGTGTTTCAAGATTTATAAGAGCTGTAAGAGTTCCAAAGATTTCTACGGTTCTAAGGTACTCAAGGTCCAGAAGAAAGTTTTACAAGCCCTATAACGTTGTCACAGTTCCCAAGGTACCTAAGGTCTCTAAAGTTTCCAAGGCTCTGAAGAATTCGAAATGTTTTAAGGTTCCTAAGGTTCCAAAACTTCCAAAGTTTTCAAGGTTCTTAAAATTGTCAAATTTCTCTGGATTCTAAAGAATTTCAAGGGTTCCAAGGTTCTCAAGAGTGTTCGGGATTCTAAGTATTCCAACATCCTAAGGTTTCGAAGGATCCCAAGAATTCTAAGAACCTGAAAGCACTGAAATCCGCCTAATACTTAGATCCGATGAAAATTCATAAATCCAAAACTATTGTTATGTTGTCCCCTAAATATAATTAATACCAAATGCTCAAGTAAATAACTGCAGTCGAGTTTCTTTTTATGCAATAGATACGTTCTACAGAAACCCATATATAAAAAAAAATCGCACGAAAAAGACTTCACTTATGTTGAAAAATAAAGCACAAATTCCGTAATTTTTTAAAACTGCGTAAAACCAAAGCAATGAGTTAAAATTAATCTAAAATCTTATAAAAATGTTTATAGAAATTCAGGAAGACAGGAATGCCTAATAAATTTCTTTGAAAATCTGAAAGAAATTGATATGGAACTCAAAAGTAAATTTGTTTTGAAACATTATTCGTTTGATTTTATTGAAAAGTAACAATTCTTTTAAATTTTTCATAACAATTATCGTCGCTATCTGACAATGTTTGGCATCGTTTACAAACTGGTACCAAATCACTTTCATCACTAGAAGAGATATTCTTCGGTAAAGGCAATAGCTTTTCACAAACGAAAGTATAATTAACGCCGTTCTCATTCTGTATTGCTTTTTCTTTCCTGGCAATGTAATCGGTAATTAAGCTGTACGATAATGATTTTACTAATTTTTTGTACAGTTCACGATATTCAGACATACAATTCTTCAGCTCAAATTGAAATTTGTAGTTTTTTCAGGATTTGTATCATTAACAAAAAAATAATTTCCAATTTATTGTAAAGTTGAAAACTTTCTCGGATTATATTTGCAGCGAGGGGAAGGGGCTGGTTTCAGACTACGTAAAAAAGAGAGACGACCGTACTTCAAGGGTACTTTTCGAATTTGATTTCCTATTATCCCTAGTTTCATATGTCTCAAATTATTTATATGAAGTCAAACTATTTCAAAGCTACTCCTAGTAAGCTCCGCTACTATACAGTCATTTCTATTGAATCCCACATAGCAGAATTCGTCAATAGCGTATTCCCACAGATTAAGTGCAGTCGGATGCATTATTGTGTCACGTTACAATTCCGATATCATGTACACTTAATCTCATAAAATCATTGTTACCATAGATTCTATCTAGTGCTTTCGTGACTGTTACTATGGAAATCTGTGTACATTTGTACCGTTTCTCACGACTGTACATATAATCGTTCCGTCTCGTGAAATCATCGATATCAATACACATTGTCACGAACACTCTACAATGTTTACATTTTGTGGATTTTCTTTCTAGTACCACTATTGCCTATTGTTTTAAATAACACACTTTACATGAAAAGACGGAAGGAAATCCGTGGTAAATGATTTAATCAATTTAATTCATAAATCTATCGTCAGCGAAACGAAGGATTATTCTTGAAAATCCCTCGCGGTAACAATTTATCTCGCCGACTGTACCTTCCGTGTAACACTGAAAGCTGATACAGTAATCCTGCAAAGATAGAATCCGTTCAATTAAAAAATTACACCGCTGAACAGGGAACGTGGCTACCGACAGGCCGCTAATAACGTGGCTATTTTCGCCGCGGTACTTTTCAAAGGGTTGCAGCCTGGAAAAAATCCGTGCACATTGTCGAGCGCTATAGAATTTTTGAAATATAGGCCCCATTCCAATCTACATGGACATCGATATATACATACGTGCCTCTTGCTTACGTATATACATACGTACATTGTGTATACAGTCTGTAACAAAAGTCTACCTACGCCCATTTTATTTCACATATCCGAACTGTCGAGAAAAACTTAAAGTGTATATTGTCACAATATATTTAAAAGGAATTACCATTGTTTACACTCATTTATAACTTCTTTGATTTTTTTAAATAAAGACATCTTCGGGTTAAAAGAAATAAGTGAAATTATAATTTAGGAGATTCATATTTCAAGTAACTAGGCAATTTTATTCATTTCGTCAATTTTCAATATTTCGTAAAATCTATGATTTATACCTATCTTTTCTTCAAAAATTTTGTTTGAATTTTAGTTTCAAATAATTTCAAAATTCCGATTCAGAGTATATTTACAGAAAATCCTTTTCACTTTTAATGGTTTATGTGCCACGGACCTTTGCAAAAATTCGATCGAAAAATGCCAAGCATTGCGTTTTCTTTCTTTTTTCATTTTTATTACTGCAAACTTTTGAGAAATAAAAAAAACTTTTGCTAACCACAGCTTCGAAGTTTATTTATTGACTTTCAATTTAGTAGAATCTCGATAAACGGTACTTGTAAAGATACGCATTGACAAACTTCAAACCTGCAGTTAGTTCAACTCTACAAACCGAGCGTCGCTGGTACTTTTAGGAACTGAACAGGAAATAAGATTAATTGATCGTGAAATTAAAAGGGAAAGAGTTATAAGAGATTTTGATTTCTGTATTTCAAAATTCAACATATCCCTAAAAAAGATTAATAATAAACCCTGAACAAGTTACCTTACAAAAGTTTTAGATTCACCAGTAACCTTTTACGATTGACTGTACGGTATGGGTATATATACACACGAGGTGCTGGAAAAAAAAAAGAAGGAAGGACAGCACAGTTTCCTGTTGTTTCCGTGAAATATTTGCCAGCGTGGTTTCGGTGTGTGCGGCCGATAAAACAAAATCCGATTAAATGCTTTGTTTTCATCACACTTTTTTTCTCACGTTGCGACGCAGATCGTGCCTGCGCCCTAATTGATTTGCCGAGTAATGGATCAGCGTTCGGCCGTGCTGTCAGGGCCTCCAGTGCTGACCCGTCGAAAACTATCGTCGACCAATAATACGACGGTGGGCTGGTTGCGTGTCGTCGCGATGCAATACGCGACCGATCGAACAATTTCACGTGTCGATAGCCGAAGAAATGATTGGGCTTACTCGTCACGATCGTCCATCCGTGTGTTCGCACGCGCCGATACGTTCACGGAATACGGATATAAATTTCATAGCAGTGGCCACAATTGTTGAACGGTTTGCGGAAGAGAAGAGGCGGTAGGGAGGGAATGGAGGCAGTATGCCAGCCTAAATAACTCGATGGACGAAAGCTTGACAAACGTCAACCGTGCACAGAAGCGCTCCAATTGCGGTCGCACCGTTTGTCACGCAAAAATCCCTGTCATTTACGCGGTAGTGAACCAAGTGGCAAATTCGCAAGCGAACGCACACGGTCGCGGTTCGAATTGCCCTGCTTGCGAATTTCGATCACACCTGCGCAGTATTTTTAAGCTTTGCTTAACCCTGAACGGACATGCCGAGAAACTAGTTTTCGAACAGTAGTATGTTTATTTTCATGGATGTAAGAGAACATGTTAATAGAGTGTGCGTAACTTACTTGATATTAATAAGTTATATCACTTGCAATGATTCAAAGTAATAAAGTATATGTTCCTGTAACGCAAATTATAGTCCAGCCCGCGTTATAGCGAGGTTCAGAGGTTGTTAGAAGCTAAAAAACCTGTTTCGGGGGTTGGTATAACCAACTTGAGAAAAATAAGGACGCTCAAAGGCCTGAAACTTTGGACAGCATCGTAAGGAAAGAATGTTTAGTCCAGTATTAATCCTTTGTACTCAAAGCTTTTACGCTGAAGTTGCATTTTTCTTAGTTTCTTTTTAGTATAATTACTTGGATTTCACCTATAGTTTCCCTGACTAAAATTCGAAAAATCCAATGAATCAATGTTATTTTTATAATAAATGTACAGCTACTTACGATTCTGTCATTTTCACATCGTTTCTGAACTTTATTCTTCCTGATCTTTCCTCAGAGCATGCCGCATCAATCTTTCCTGCGTGCTATCAGAATCAGTTTTACTTTTTATTGTTATTCTAATCTTCTGACTTCTTGATCCAATTTTATAATTCAAATCTCTCACTTATGAAACTATTGTTTTGGTTTTTAAATAATTTAAAATTGAACTTCTTTTCACTGTTACGAGTTCCGTCATTTGGCTCGATCTTTATAAGCATCAAAGACAGACTAATGTATAAAATAATAACTTGAATTCAATATAATGCTGCATTATGAAGTGCACATACGTGAATCATTTAAAATGTAAAGAGGAAAGATATCTGTTAAAAAGGAACAGTCATTAATCGCCTCTTAATTAGAGTGCAAAGGGTAAACATACTTATACAATATATTAACTCTATTCAGGTACAGGATGAAATTTCTAATATTCTAATTAGTACTTATTAGTAAATAATCCAGTATTTTAAATAGTAAATATTCCAAATGTTGAATAAAATACTGTTAGTTATAACTTATCATTCTTTTATTGTGCTGGACACTAAAACGAAATGCAGTCTACAGCCCTAATTGCCGCAACATCAATCGGCATCGCATTTCGAGGATTTAGTTTACAATTCCGCTGTATCGTGGCTCAGACTATACTTATTCAATTCAACGTTGGAATCCACATTTCTGACGCGCGTAATTGAAAAATTTGGAAAGAGAGATGCGATTATTGTGTGAGTACACGAGCAAAGGTCCCAGGAACAGGATAAGAAAAGGAAGCTGGACTCGATGAATGTAGGTCAAGATAGCTAGAATCCTACTGCCAAAATTTGTCACATTTAGAGGTAGAGTTTTGAGAACGTACTCGACACACGTGAATCAGGATGGCTATAATCCGTCTGTCAAGATTTGTCGAGGAATGACTGAATTTTTCTTAATAAGTCTGTTTCTTTAAATGCAGCTTCGTAGCTTAGGCTGCCCAATCAACGGCAAGGTAAGAATTTTATGAGTTTAAATGCCTGCCTACAGTTCCCTATATGCAATTTCAAAACGTTTCTCCTTTAACCACATTAAGTGAAGGCAGTGTCACTCAATCGTTGCGAAAATTATTCGTCAACCCTGTGACATATAAAGAAGCAGTATTTTAATATTACAGTAAATAGTAAACCACGGTCACGAAATGCTGTAGTGTATAGGAAATCAATTGAAAATTCTTAAACCAACCGTTTAATTATTGAATATTCATTTACGAAGTTTTAAAAAGATTTCAACGAAAGGAAATTAATGCAATTACTCCGAAAGCATCACGCTGTATCAACTCTACATAAAGAGCTTACGAAATTTTCATTAAAACGTTGTTTTGTAACGAAATTTCGCTAATATGAAACAACAGAGCGTGCATAATTTAAAAGTTTTAACCATTCGCGACATCTGCACGTCCGCTGAACTTTAGGCAAACATTTTATATCCGAATTTTAAGCATGAACACGAGCATACGAGGACCTACTCAGCTTGCACTACATACAAAAGAAGCAGAAAATCACATCAGCAGAATTTTCCAAGAATTTCAAGAATTTCAAATACCACGACAAATAACAGAATATAATTTTTCTTTGATTCACAGTTCTTTTTTTTTTCATGAACTACACCTGTATAAATAATTTCTTAATGAAAAGCAAAATACAAACGATGGTTCATCGAAAGTGGCACAAGTCGTTGGAATTTTATTTAAGAGTCATGCAACTGATGACCCAAATAGCAAACCGTGTCGAATGTTTGATCGAATGTCGCAATCGCGTTAGCGGTAATCGAATAAATCGCGGAAGTAATATTGTGGCCGCGACGAGATCTTGATTACGTTACTATGGCAGGGTGGCGCGCGCTCCAGGCGTGCACTCACAGAGACTTGACCAACTTCCTAAGGGCACGAGGTGAAGAGTAATAGACAGAAAGGTGGCGAACCGTGTACACCGTGCCGGAGATGCTTCAGAGTAATGCAGCGCACGGCCGACTCTAATAATGTTATGCTGGATCCTAACTTTATCGATGGAGTTTCGAACAGCCCCATCCCCTCCAATCTTTGCCGATTTCGGCAGCTGTATAATTAATGCAACCACGAATCCTTTCGTTCAATAGAATGAAATTTATGGGTCATTCGCAAATGAATTTAATAATGAAGGTTTTATCACCACCTGACAGCGTGGAAATCGATGAGGCTTTATGACACATGTACAGATAAGAGAAAAGTATAGAGTCATCTAAACGTGACGTCTAGATGTCAATACTGTATAATGTTTATACGTCATGTTAATATGACATTTTAACCATGGATAGCTATACATTTATATTATTCAAACTTATTATGAAAATAAGTCGTTGTTTTCAAGTAAAATTTTGTTTGGCGATAAAACTCATTTTATAATGTATGGATTAGTTAATATGCAAGATTGGCATATCTTGGGTGTTTCATGATGGAAAGTTTTATAATTTCAGAATCCTCGTGTTATTCATGAAAAATCTCTACACGTATAAAAGGTCATTGTTTAGTGTGCATTTTGGACAAATGGAATTATTGGACCACTTTTCTTCGAAGATGATGCTGGAAATTCTGAGCTATGAATTCTGAGCGATATCAACCAACATTGAATGACTTTTCATGGTAAGAATTGAATCATAATGACGTGTCTGATGTTTATTTCCAGCAACAAGACTGCGTTATGTGTCATACAACCTGAGAAAACGTTCAGTTTTTGCGATCAAAATTTCGTCAACGTATAATTTCACAAAATGCAGATTTCAGTTGATCTTAAAAATCCTGCGACTTAACATCATTAAATTCATTTTTTGTGCAGTTTTTTGAAAAATCCAGTCTATGCTAACAAGCAAGAAATAATTAATGACCTAAGGAACAATGTTCGAGTTACACTTCGTAATTAACTCCAGCAACATGTCGAAAAGTCATTGAAAATTTTGATAATCAAATTGCGGTGAACATTTGAATGATATTCTGCTCCACGTGTAATTGTATTGAATCCTACTTTCAATAAAAAAAAAAATAACTTGAGCATATTCTAAATAATTTGTTTTGTTAAGAAGAAACATGTAGACGTATAAGTTGGATAACTCTATGGTACAAGACTAAGTGTTTTATATTTTTTGCTTTGTTTCAATGGAATTTATCTGGTAAACCTCGTTAATAACAGCAAATACTAATGAAACTTCAGTGGAAATGTTACTAATGTTGTTTAAATAAATTGGCAAATATTCATACTAATGGTATTGAAAACGTGACGTGTAAGAAAATGAACAAAGAATTATGTACCAATGTAATTGGACTTCGAGTGTTATTAAATAAACGCTGAATGAAATTATGTATCGCATTATTCATTATGTAGCAGAGAAATTTAATCTCATGATAATTATTGCATTTATTCGAACAGGAATGAAATTTTGAACAATGCTTACAATGCTAGCAAAAATACAATATTACATTGTGCAACACTTATGAAGAGAGAGACCGATTGATTTTCAATAAATTTACTAATAAGAAGAAACAACGTGCACCACAAAAGACGATAGCTGGAAAGAAGAATCTATAATGGATATAAAGGCTATGAAAGAAAAATTCACGATAAAAATAAATAATGAACTTCTTTTCCTTTAGCTCTGAGAGGTGTATCTTCTTTTTTTTTTTTTGAATTAGCACTTGTCTCAAAAATAATACTCTCAATAATTACTTAATCGATTATACTATTTTATGAGTATTTAGATATGTCTTAGTATTTTAAACTCGTGCAGATAGATGAATAAATATTACTTCAATATGCAGTGCTTGGTAACTGAAAACTGAATGCAACAGTTTGTATTTTTCTCAGTCCTGCAACCTTATTAAAAAAATCAAATTTTAAGGGGCTAATTTCTACAAAGACTTTCAAAATTAAATTGTGGTTTGTTAATTTCATAGTACATATTTTTCGGATTCCATCGTTTATACTTACTTCCTGCAACGTAATGTAATGCCATTAACACGTACAATTACATTCACATGCTCCCTAATATAATGGTATTACCAACTTTTGCACCTTCTCACTGTAGAAATAATAAAAATTGAAATTATGCATAATGAATGGGGAATCACGAGAAATTTATAGCTCGCAATGTGCTGTCGGGTGAACTCGTACAATTCAAATGTACATGTTCGTACAATACAGTAGGCAATGGTATATTATAGTTACATTCAAATTACGCGAAGTTGATACATTAAAAAATAAAATTTTGAAAATGTAAATAATTTGCAATTATATTTTAGCTACAAAGCAAGCTATAGTATAATCTAACCAACACAATAAAATAATACTAAAAATTTATTCGTATATTACTAAAAAAATTGTCGAAAATTTATTCGTTTATTGGATGTTGTCTTGTTTACGTGTTATGAGTATAAATTAATACGTTCTCCACCACGGTTCTATTGAAGCATAGCTCTCTATCCTTCCTATTAATTTTCTTTACATGCTCAGTTCATCCGAAACTCTTTTCACGCGGCAGATACGTATCGTGTAAAAAATGGCATAAAACAGTCTATTTGCAATGACATAAAATTTGTGTTAAACTAAAACAAAACAAATTGAAAAGCAATTTAAAATGTAGCTCTGTATTTTATAACGACATTTTGTTCAATAAACATGTGTTAAGGAAAGCCAAACAAATATATTTTTTTTTTAAATCAACGTTTTTTTTAAATTCATTATCACTTTCTATTACATTACAATGAACACGTTCTTTTACTACTGGTAAGAAATCACTTTCATCGCTTGAGATAGCCTCTGCCTGATACATTAGTATCAATTGTGATAACATACGTTTCCTTTTTCTTCCAATAATTCTTTATAACAAGCCATACACGCTTTCAATTCTCTTTGAAATCGTGTTGAAGATAAAAATAAGAAACGCGTTAAAAGAAGACCGTGTAAAGTGAATAAAGCATGTTTAAAATGAACGGTGTAAAAGTGAATAAAACCTGTAAAGAAAATCACGTAAAATTGAATCGAGTAAAAAAGATACCATGTAAAAAATGTCCCAGGTGTATCTATACTTTTATCAATGTGTGCATAAGACATGCTTACATTTATGCACACGTAATATGCATTTTGTATGATGCACTACATGTAATTAATACCGATCTATCATGAGAGTTATCGCGTCATACATACATATACAACACTTGTAACGAACGTGTGAATTGTATCAAGAATATTAGTCATTCGAGTCACAAGATTGTCAGAGATTTATTATATGATTATGATCGCTTTGACGGTTCTGGGGCAAGTTCTCTGCAGTTTTTTCAGAGTCCCCTTATCAGAAGGGCTCCTCCACCTTTTCTTCTTTGAATGTAAATCGACAATAAAGCGCTATATTTTTAACAATCGACTCGAAATCGTAACAAGTGGAACTCCAATCATCAACTCTCAATATCGTGGCTGGAAATATGTCCATTGACAAATACAGAAATCTGAACATCATCGGTGCCAAGACTTATAAAAACCAACCTAAAGCTTCCAAGTCGCACTTAATCCTCAACCAACACATTGAAATTCATAAATGAAAAAGCCTATTCTATTTACTTCTCCCAAAACAAACAAGTGAAAAAGAATTACAAGAAAGTAAAGCATGAGATTCACTGAAACCCTGAAATGGATATCGCCGTCCTGTGTGATCGTTTACCGTGCGCCGTTAATCGCGCAACAGGATTTTAATTAAGTCGGTCGTAACTTGGTGGGATGAACACGTCAAGCTATGCAACAGCGCGAAGGCAATCTTGTTTAAAGTCGCGCCCAAGTCTATCTGAATAATTAAACGGCGAAGCAACTTGGGGCACCGGATGGTAGAAACCAAGACAGGGGACTGCTGGAATCGATTCGAATTAACCTTTACTTACGTGAATACGAGTCGAAAAGACGACTGGTAACGTTGATGTGTACGCCTTTATCAAAAATAAACGTAGAAGGGTGATAGAGGATGAAGAAAAGATATCGAGTACCGCTTAATAGGAGCGGTAAACGAGCGATCGTGGCACAGGATGACTCGATTGAACGTCATTTATTTACAGCACTGCGTTTGACGCCCTCGGTTAAACGATCTCGGTAAAATGGCTCGTGAGGCCAATCAAAGCGTAATAGAATGTTCTGGATAAATTGTACGCTCGACGGGACCTCTATAACAGCGCATCGTTTCAAAAGCATCACGGATTAGCGAAAAACTATAGCCCTGTACCAATGCTCGATGACCTGTCTACTATGATCTCACGATAGTTGCTATCGCAAAGAAACAGTTTTGCATATATCAATTCTCTGTAGTATGAAGTATCAGTTTAATTTCACTCAATAATTACTCATTAATGGGGCAACATCATTTCATACGCTCCTATCAACTACTTATTTTTAAATATTTTAGGTAATAAGACTATCTGAAATTCGCTACACTACAGAGAACGTGACATTTTGAAAATAACAACACGAATTCAATCCATTAAGAAACCAGTCAAAGATATCGTCGTTCCATTAATTTAATTGACGATGTCTTCGGCGAATGCATTACCGTAATTACTTGCACTTTCAATTAAAAATAATGTCGTGACGTTCCTTGTTCCCTGGCTCATTTTGCACCTCTAACATGCATCATCTTTGTAGGTTTCATACTTATTTGTGTAGTGAATACACAGGTACATTTACTAAATGTGTGAAACAAACTTAAGCAATATTTACAAAATTATTCAACCTGGAATTTCGTAACATAATACATATTGCGGTTGATACATGGTATTAAATCTAATAAAGAAATTTAACCCTTTAATTACAGACTACTCGAATCAGAGAGAAGTTCCAATTTTTATTTCATTATCACAACTACATCTGCGGAGAATTTTCGAAACTCTACCGTTTCCATTGGCACTAGGCAATGTTCATAAAAATCCTAATTATTTATATAACATTGCAAACATGCTGATTTTACTAAATACTGTAAAAACACCTTAACAAATAACGTATGCAATATATTAAACTTATTTTTACAATACAGTGATTTAATAAATAACATTACTAAGGTATTCTGTACAACCGTAATAGATCATCTGATACTTATATACAGCAGTGTATATTTTTGCATTTCTGGAAAACCCTGTACATCTATTGTCCATTTATTTCCTTGTTACAAAATTCATCCACCAATTCTCTTAATTCCAACTTCCTCTTGAGTGTAGCAACATCCTCTTAGTACAAACCTTACAATCAGAGACGTGCAATGAAGAAAAATTAGAAATTCACACATATCGGCAGACATCGGAATCAACGAGCTCTAAATCGTCGCGTAACTTCAAAAATTTTTTCCGTGGCAGATCCATCGTGCGCCACGATCAAAGGTGTCCAACTGTCGCTCGAAATCTGTGGAATCTGTTCATCGGCATAAGCATTACCGTCTACCCCGAGACGTACAGCTGCCGATACGTGTCGGATAGTCGAAATCGGGCTTTAATCGCGTCTCTTTTTCACGAATTTATTGGAAACGCCGTATGTTTTATTCAAAACCCCCATTCCTGAACAACCTCCCTCTCTCCTCCTCTGGGTGACCTCCCTTCCTCTCTCTCCTCCCCATCCTTCCTCTCTTTCTCACTCTCTCAACAACCGTGAACAGAGAACAAGCTCGTGCGTCACGTGTCGCGGCGCAATAATCGAGAGCTTTCGGGGATGATTAAATTTTCAACAGCTCGTCTGACAGAATTCCCTTCCTCGTGAGAGAGAAGATCGACATAGAGTGACAGAGAAGGAAAAGGGTAGAATATTGAGAGAAATGAGAATCGTCGCATTCATTATCGCGGTTCTCACTGATTTTTCCTCTCTGTACTCCTGTTTCGGCTGAAATTCACGTTCAGCCGGGCTGACTGATGCGTTCAGACCTGTTTTACGTCAGCCTGTCATACTTCTTTGAAGGAATTTAATCGTGAAACAGTTTTAGCAATTTCGTTACACAGCTGAACATAGAGACTATCACCGATACTGTACTTTATGTATGTTATTGATACTGTGAAAGTGAGAGAATATATTTAACCGAGTGTTTGATTCAAAGGAATAAACGTGAAGGAAGGATGCTTGAACTGGAATGATAATGGTGTGAATGAAAAGTACTTGAAGTACGTTAGAGTATATATAGGTGAACGAACTACCCAAAGATTTGGGTGGACGTGACCGCATTTTTTTTTTAAGGACGTCCACGTGTAGAATGAGAAAAGTAGAGAAAGAGAAAAAGACAGAATGAGAGAGTGAAAGAATAAAAGAGGGTCTAAGAGAGGCGCGCGAGGTCAGGAAAGAATGAAAGTGACATATGTAGATCAGACCAGCGTGCAAAGAATCGAAGTTGAGAGTGAGAGCATTAGAGAAAGTATGGAGTGTTGAAGTTCCGCGAGGGAGAGAGAGAAATTATAGAGCAGTTTAATATATCTGTCATTATTCCTTCATACCTTTCAGAGAGATAGGTCTATTAAACACTTCTTGCTTCTGCTATATTAAAATTTATACTATTAATAGAGTAGTATATTTATAATAAAAAATGTCCAAAAAGTAACATTTATATATTTTGTAACGAATATACTCATTAAAAGATATAAATCCAAGATTGAATATCGAAAGTTAATTAAACTCTTAACTTATAGTTTGATCCAAAATATTCGTCAGTCACAAATTCAGAAACTATAAGAGCAATTGACGTTAAGCCACTGAGATATAGATGGTCTTATCCTCTAGTCAGCAGCGCAGTAAATTAAGACAAGACTAACCAAGTAAATTAGGGCTATATTAAGGTAGTAGAGTTCTCCTGTTGCCCTTAGCCAGGCAGAAAGCTGTGACAAGGAACCGAGACCCCCGTATAGAATTATACAAGTCTCGCTGAAGATTCTCTGAAGCACCTAGATGCAGTGACCCTCTGGGAAACCTTTAACAGCTCCGTAGCAAACCATAGAGAGTCGAAAGCTCAGGTGGCTTAGGAGGCGTATAAACAGCGAAGCGATATCAATCACTGTAAAAGGAACTGTTAGATGAAAATGTAGAAGTGTATAAACATTTTTAAATAATAGTTTAAGTAACAACATTTTGTTCACGTCATACGGAAATTTTGGTGCATGTATTTTTACACAGTACGGGATTACAGAAAGTTTAATTGCAATTTTTATCAAATCACAGTAAATCACGGTAGTTCAAAAAGTGCAGGTAAAATTAAACGTACCTACGTTGGCGAAAAAAACATGTGTTTCATAAGTTGACGTTAAAAAATATCTACTGTTTAAATGTCTAAAATGCTGCAGTTCATGCTATCGTCCTTTAACCCATTCGCCTGGTTAAAACTACTTTTCCAATCTCTTTAACTGGGCTATATTCAAACATCGAGTCTATAAAAAAATTCCCGGATACTTATGCGAATCGAAAAGCTATTGAATTCTTGTTTATATGAAGCGAGAATTTATGCCTGGTAGGTTGTAAAGACATGTATCGCGATCACTTCTCACCTTGAGATTTATAGTCAGCAAAACTACTTTTACCAGATTGCTGGATTCACTAAAAAATCGACGAGATTGAGCATATATATATAAATCGACGGGTTTGGGTATTCATCGAGATTTCAAACGTATTTAGCATTATAATTCTTCTTCAAGCTATACATACTGCTTTCCATACGTGACATTTTATCTTCCGCAAAAATCGAATGATTAAAAAGAATATTGTACAATTAAAACTTGGTCAGAGTGTAGAAATATTTCGAGAATAATATCAAAATTGTTTCTTGCTTTGTTCTTCGACAAGATAATTGCATTCGTTGCGCAATAATTCTCTTCTGTTAACAAGCACGATTCTTTCTCTCCTTCTGTTCCATTAAAAAAAAAAAAAAAAAAAAAAAAAGGAAAGAAGATAAAAGAAAAAAAGGAAGAACGGCTAAAAGAATCGTACGATTGAAAGCGGAACGAATAAAAGCTCCCATTGTCCATTGATTCGTATTATTTGCGATTACACCGAATTGGAAGCGTCGCGCGCGGCCAAGGAAATTAAAAATCGTAGAATCCTCACCACACCATTAGATAGTACGTCGTTAATGAAGTTTGAAATGAATGCGCGCTTGATATTGATCATAGGCAGACTAAAAGTGAATAGAGGGCACCAAATAAATTGCAAATCCAGATTCGAACCGTGGCACACCGAGAACGTGAAATCGAGTTATGGCTCGTACGACGCGTCCACTCGAACAAAAAGGTTAATAAGTTCGTGTGTTTGCATCGACGTCGAAATGAAAAATGGAATTCGATCTGTCATCAGGCTGGCATCGCAAAGAAAAAAAAAAGAAGTAGCATCCCGCAATGAACGGAAATTTCAAAAATCGCGATCGTTTATAAAGAAATACGTTTCATATCGTTCGAAACGTTTCTTCGGTCGTGAAACAAGATCATTCACAGTAATTATCCTTTAATTACTTTCCCTGTTGAAACATATTTTCTTTTTTATGTAATATTTCTAGTTTCAACGCGCATTTTTTCATTTTTTTTTTTTCAAACTATCAACTAATTAAGAGTTTCAAGCCGGAATTTATTTGATAAAAATTTTATTGCATCGACAATAGATTTGAAGCGTTTATACAACCCGATATGTTAAATTTGAAATGTAAACTGATATTCTGTTATCGTTTGAATTGTATATAAAAGTCGAGTATTTTGATAGGTAAAATCTTCTCGTTTGTAAAATGTATTTATTGTTATATTTAGTACACATGTTCAATTTATTGATTTTTCGATGCAAAATTCGAGTACTAAATTAATTTATTAACTAAAGTGGATTATTTTATGCGCTTTTTAAAAGTGAATTATCGTACAAAAAAAAAGAAAGAAAAATTGAATTCGGTCAATCATGAATATTGAAAAAGGTACTGTGCCTTCATAAAACTAGACAGGAAGGAAAATATGTTTATGACCGTATGTAAAACATCTGAACGAGTGTTCTGAATTAATTTTTTAAAGATACAACGCGAAACCTTTTCCATGTCATCTATATTGCGACGATTACGACTATGTTTCAATATTCTACGACCTTCATAATAGTATCTATTAATGTACCGTTTGCTGTAATCGTCTCGAATCTTTATGACTAAGAATCGAAAATTTTCTACGGCCGTATAAGATTACGCTATTTTATTGTTCGCATTTGTATCTACATCGCGGTATCAGAATTAATGTTACTTTCAAATATTTTTCATTCGTAAAATTGTGATATAATTATCAATGATGTTTACTATTCTGTTACTTTTTAATGGTTACGTTTCGAACTTTCCGAAATTGTAGGGCCCGTAATGTTTCTCTCGTTTGAGCCGGATTCAGAGACGCTGGCTATCGTATAATTAAATCTTTTGACCGGGTTAATATGTACTGTGACGTGTTGTATTAAGTTTGGAGTTATTTGTAATATGAATACAATTTTCGTGATTTTACATTTCGGTCTTTATTGTGTACTATGGCTACTTGACTTGTGTTCTTCATGTGAAATCGATACACAAGAGTAGCAGCGCTTCGAGTCTTGTACATTATGACCGGATTACTTTAATCATCCTAATCATTTATTCGAAATTATCCAACCTTATTTGTTAATAGTTATCCATCAAATCCCGTTACGAATACGATACGCTGCGAATTTGATAAAAATGCATGTACATTTTAATAAATGAACCAGTGTATCGACAATATTCGATGAAATAGCGAATCAAAAATTCTCACGAGCACCGTTCATAGCATGCATTTTCATTAGCCTCAATTTTATCTTGCAATCGAGGATGTTTTATCGATCAACAGTTTCGCCGATTTTGCACATACACCTTTATGTTTCGTTCGTTTTTGTTCGAGTCTAAGCTAACAGAATAACCAGGCTACATAATGTGATTGAGTATGAAATTAACATGCATATTTATCGAAATGTTTATTGAGTATTCCGACAGGGATTACATAATAGCGATAATGATAATAAATCATGATCAGGTATAATGATACCGAACAGAGGAGAACGATATGAAATCTGATATTTTCATGAACATTGGTTATATGAGAATATTAAAAAGAGTGGCATAAAGATTCGTTCTACTGTTAAAAATCTAACCCTTTTTATTGGAAATTGTATTAACCTTCTATAATGCCATATGACGTGGAAGTTACCTGTTTATTTATTTATATTGTTATTATCCCAGTTTATTTGTTCATTTCTCTATTGCTGCATTATATTTTTGTATTATTATATCATTACCAGTAAACATTTTCACAACAATTAGTAATTTTTTTCTCTCTTGTCAAAATGCAAAAATGCTAATTAATCGTAATTCCTCTTTTCACGAACGAAGAAAAGTCGGGGATACCTAGTAAGCATCCTCATTTTATTTACAAACGTTAAACATATTTTAGATTTTATAAGACCTGTATTAAATTTAAATATGATATAGAAGGTGTTACTTCTAACGCGACGCACGATTTTTCACCCATTTGCAACCACCTGACAAAAAAAAGGTTGACAAAAGTTATCAGTAAAAAAAAGTTTGAAAACTGTTTTCATGGCGAAATCGAAGTCACCTTGGATTTTACAAATAAGAACACATTTTTTTTTTACCATATTTAGAGGACATCGAGATGAATTCAAAATACTACAGGATATTTTTGCTAACATATTAATTAAAATTAGTAATTAAATAAAGTGCATTTTTCTCATGTTCTAGTTGCGTGTTTATATTCAATAATCTCTTTGATGTCAAATAATGTTTACACTGTCTTAAAGTCAAATACGATGAAAAGCTAAATATTACGCATTTTTACTGCTGTAAATCGAGTAATATGTTAGTAAAAATATCATATAACATGTGTTCCGTCCATTCGTCGGAAAGCCCAGCCCATTAGGTTTTTCTATTTCTCAAGATTGCCAAAGCCTTTCTTTTCAATAACGAGGATTTGCTCACCCGCTTAAGGGTAAAGCATATTAAAAGCATTGTCACAAATGAGTTGATTGACGCTCAGTGACACAAAAGGCTGTTCACGAAATAGACGGAAAAACACTCGATTAGAGCAGTCCCGTTCTATGCTCGTTAGCACCTTAATTTCACTTTTTAATTTTCCTCGCCACGGGATACCGCGTACCCCGGTCACGGCCTACCTGCCTCATATCAGGCCCAGTAACCCCACCACCGCGCCTTTCCTTTCTCCTAATTTTAGAAGATCGGTTTAGGCGCAATATTTAACCAATCGTCTTATTTTGGAGCCTTTCTCCCACCAATTATTCTCAACCAATCACATCCTCGCTTTGGCGTTCTGAGATGTATAAATTAACGTAATCTTTTCGCGTAAAGGACAGTACTCAGAACAAGCTCAGAACAATCTAACAAAAGAAACAATCTAACTCTCAGAACAGTCTAAAAACAGTCTAAAACAGTCTAGAACAGTCTAGAACAGTCTCAACAAACAGTCCAGTCAAGAACAAGTCAAGCTCTTCAGCTTTCGACAAAGTTCAAGGTATTTCTTCGTACAAGAGTATACCAGACTCTATTTAATTGTCTCTTCGTGCAAGAGCAATCTTTGATTCAACTCAAGGCTTACGACTTTTTCAAGTCGTTCAAGTCTGTAAAACGTATTTCAACTAAACATTTGAATAACGTATCGAAACAACATTCGACAAGTGACGAACCGATCGATACAAGGTTATCTCAGCTTATCGTCACTTAGACATCTAATCAGCTGCTCTACATTAAGTTTACGTGCAGCATAGCAAGAGAATCTACGTATTTGTAATTTCGTATCGGTGCGACGGCTACAACATGTATTTCGATTTCATCTCGATGTCCTCTAAATATGGTTACAAAAAGAAATATGTGTTTCTATTTATAAAACCCAAGGTGGACTCAATTTCGCCATGAAAACAAACTGTTTTCGAACTTTTTTTTTTACTGATATCTATTGTATACTCCATACCCTGCAGCTATTGTTTTAAATTTTTTTCTTTTGTCAGATGGCTGCAAGTGGTTAAAAAATCATGCGTCACGTTAAAAGTAACACCATGTATATTCTAATGAATATGAGATAGAGAGAGAAAGAGAAATAGAGAGTGTGTGTGTATACGTGTGTGTAATAATAATATATAACATTTTTCCTAACTGGACTTGCTAGGAACTAGTTATTCAAATTTTATGTATTATATATGTAGTATATACACATATAATAATTTAATATATATTATTAATAAATACGCGTATTATATTAATAATATAATATAAAATATTATAAAATTAAAATAACTAGTTATTATATATACATATGTAATGCATACATTATAATACTAATATAATATTAAATATTATGGAATTCGAATAACTAATTTAAAAGCCCAGTTGAAAAGCTGTTGTTCAAATCCTGCATATTTGAATAGCCCTCGATCAAACAGTAAGTCAAATCTACGATAACGTACGACGTCACAACCCGTCATGGTAAGAATTCACGATCTGAAAACGCATATCCACGGATAGCAAAGTGACTACGTCAGCATGCTTCTATCACGATGGCGTCAAGCTCTTTCCGTTGACACACGAAATTGACGAGAAGAAAGTCTCTTCTCGTATGACAGTGAACGAATTAACGGGGAGCATGTTCGCGAATCGATTTATCGACGAATCTGCCGTGATCGAAAGGTGGCCGGGAGGAAAGGTGGGGAGGAGGAAGCGAGGGCAAACCTGGCCTGGAAGCGTGGGTAACCGAACGGAGCTATTTAAAATTCATGAATTCTGTCATATCTATAACCAATTAGGTCACACACGCCGGTGACCGGCGTTGCCAGTTCAGAGAACTTTAATGAAAGCCTTTCAAAATTCACCGAACGTTCCATTCTTTATCGAAGCAATTAGAATCCCCATACAGCCTGCATAAACTATCGGCTGCCGGCCAACGAAATTACTAGGGTGCCCGCAAACCATATCTGAATACGGTCCATGTGGTCAGATGTTACAGCGTGTCGCTTTGCTATGCTTTAATTAAAAAGAAAGAACCACCATGGAAAGGAAATATAAACGGATGAACATCTTGTTGCACAGTAACGTTCGATAGCCTAGCAAACTTAGCGTTTTCGTGCAAGATTCTGCTTAGTAGCAAAATTTGTAGAGTTAAAGAAAAAAGAGATATGTACATTTCGTTTCTTTAAGTATTATTTTATATATAAGTTTACAGACACGTCAAGAGCAAGGGTTATTAGAGACTGTTATTTGAACTTAAGTAAACGTTATGGATACGTAGTTGAAAATTGTGAAATCAAGAGGAATGATTCTGCAAGGTGTTTGTATGTTATCGAGGATCCTAATACTTTTGCAGAATTTAATTAACATGCTCTGGTACGATGTCGATGTTGTCCTTCATATTTAGTTTTCTTCTTACTTGATTATATTTCCTACATTCTAGAATGATGTGATTGATAATTGTAGGTGTACATGTAGTGTTTGTGTATTCTCGAATGTTCCATGACTTAACATTGTTATCATAAGATACACAGGTATCTTCTTGATGAGTGAAAATTATTTAGATCGAATCAAACACTGTCGAGCATATTTACATAGCATTTACAAAGGTTGATTAAATTATCTTGGAACAAACTTTGATGCATCTCTATTATCTTTTCTCTGATTGCACTTTAAGTTGCACGAGGCAAATGCCACTTGTACGTTCGCCTAACAAACCCTAACAATCGTGTTCGCAATCCAGCAACAGCGTCTAAAGTTTAACTAGAAATTCACATTTACAATACAAAATCAGACTGCCTCGAAAGTGGTCCAATCACAGAATGAAACTTTATACCCGCTACCGTAACTTGGTGTGAAAAAAGGGGGAAAAACACGAAGGAGAAGAAAAAGACTGAATGTCTGGATACTCTTAACGAAATGGTCTACTAAAGAAGTTTGAATTTTTCTCCCAACCACATTGTCATTAAACAACGTCACTGCTCATTATTATTTATAAACCAAGAAAGGTAAATATGCATCCGGTTGAAAGAAAATGTTTGTTAAAGTAGTTAATGTCATCTTCTGTTCACATTCATCATCTGATAATACTGTTCTCGTCTGTATTCACAGGGGAGCTATCTCTTTTCATTTATTAAGCAAATGGACAAATAATTATAACGTCCAATATTTTTAAATTATACTTGGGTAGATGCTATATTATATCGCATAAGTTCAAATCGGTTAACAACTGAAAATAAATTCTCTATTTAACTTTCCTCTCATCCATGTATATCTTTTTTAAATTAAGTCTTTAAATAACAGCAAACACACAATAGTAATATCCTTCTTAAAATTTTCACAATATTGGAAAAGTTAAAGAAAAAAATGAAATATCTCTGACTATGTAATTGTAATACATCAATGTACCTTAGTTTAATTAACAATTATACCTGCAGTCGCAAGAAAATTCTAAAATTCAATCATTTTGTCATCTCAAACAACACTAATGTCTGACGTAAAGACATTACAGATTTTTGTGAATGAACTTAACTTTGCCATGAGCATAAGGAATTCACTGTCCAGATAATAGGGCAGAAATTTCCACGAAATTGTATCTAGAGTAAGATCGCGGAGTGAAATCATTTTCTGTGCCATTAAATCGTATATGTTCGAGTCTCACCTGATTCCACCACGAGTAGTGTCGTAATTCAACGTTCGGGATCCATGCCGCCATGTAACATAACCGGTAGGCTGTGGTATATTTCTGACCACACACTTCAATTCTATCGTGCTGCCAGCTTTGTAGAATTTGTCACCGGCGGTAGCACCATGCTCGTCAACGATCTCCACCTTCGGCACTGAAACAGAACATCGATCCATTTTTATGAGCACACATTGCCGTTTTTACGCGGTCGAATCGCGATTCTACATCATTCGACAGTACCTGTATGATCGTTTTCTTGTTTTCTTTTTCAACAATATTGCCCTCTTTGTTTCCGTAGATATTTATACTTTTTCTATTCATGTTGCGTTGATGAATCATTTAAAGCACAGTAAAAGAACTGTGCGGTAAAAACTACTCTATTTTTCTTTTTTTTAGTCCCCTATAATCAGATTTTTCTGTGATTATGAGAAGAAAAGTTACAGTATTGATTAAAATTTTATATCTTGAAGAAACGTTGGTAAAAAAAAACAAGAACTAATGATTAATACAAAGAAAATGATCGGTGATACTATAATAATACAACAATCCACAATAGTATAGCGATAAGTAAATAAAATATGATATATAAATTATAGATAAATGGATGTATAACTTTTAAGTCATGTGATGCTATAGAGGGTCAATAATCGCACACTTTATGTATTAGTATCAGCACTATAGAAACAAAGAATGAAAAACATCAAAACGTTTGGTGAATTCTTTAATTGAGAATAATTATATTTGTTAGATATTAACATTATGGTGGCTAGTTATGGAAGGAAGATGAGCGTGTTATATGCTCTTTTATTAACTTTTTCACATTTTAAAATACTGCAAAACAACTTCTGTTGCTGTAACTAAATTTCTCTAAACCTTCTTTTATCCTCTAAAAATGATTCCCAAATATAATGTAATACTGTCTCTATTAACACGTAAAGCATATAGTAAAATATAACTTATACAAACTAAAACTCAAAAATGCAATTATAAACGATCGCAAAAATTAACGGCGGGAGGGGGGTGCGAAATATCTTGAATATTCCTTAACACCTTCTTGTTTCGTTCAAAAACTTTTCTACAATCTTGCAAACAACAGCAGTTAACTCTGCCGAAAGCTAGAAGAAAAAGTACGTTCATGTTGCAGCACGGTGGCAAACTCGCGGAAAAATAAGTTGTTTCTCCAGTCATCGGTTCGTTTCAGATCCAGCCCCGTGTAAGAAACGTGCCGAGAACTGCTAACTGCGACGAGGAATTGCTGAAATTTCTCAGCGTCGAAGCGTACCCGGTGAAAACACAGAACCCAGAAAAAAAATCCTCCTACCATCGACGTCGCGAGCAAGCGTCGTAGAACAATAAGTTTCCAGTCGTGGCCGCGAAGATGGATGCAAACGACGGAAAGAGCGATCTCGTTCCCGTGAACGGTTAAATGGCGTTTCCGAGGTGAAATGCTCGTTGCAGGACTTGTCTGCTAAGCGAGACTTCGAAATCGCGGGAGCTCGAGCATCTGTTGCGGTTCCCGGAACGGGCGTCTTGCTTAATTACCTCGGTATAGTGGCGTGAAAATATTACGGTTCGTTTAGAGTCCAGATCGACGCTAGTTTTAAACTTCAACGATTAAACGGCGACTCACTAAGTGAATGTTTCCGGCTACCTTGGTTTTTCTCGTGTGTCTTCTTCGTCGGTAGTTTATGAGTCCTCAAAAAATGATGAAAGTTCTTAGTAGAAGTTGTACTTCCATTCAGAATTAATTGTAATTGAAACAAACCTGCCTCTCATTTACAAGTATTAAAACAGTTACTAAACGTGACGCAAACTTAAGTAAACAGATGTCACAACATTTTTAACACTCAACCTTCAGTTAACGGTGTTTGGATACATTTGGACCCGAAAGTTAAGGAAAGAGCGTTTTTTATTTTATACTATTGAGGAAATAATAAACAGAAGTAAAAAAAAAAGAATCTTTTAGAATATGAATTGGAAGAAACATAATCTTCTGTGTGATCATGAACACAATCTGTAACATGATATACTTACAACGCCAATAACTTTATGAAAGCACTGTAAATTTTATCCTACTGACTTTTGTAAATGAATAAATGACTGAATAGTACACGATCATTTTTAGCTGGTTTGAATATGTTTGCAAATAAATTAGCTCACCCTTTAAGCGTTTAGATCCTAGAAAGTATTATTAATTCTAAAAACTCATCGTATAATACATGTAAGAGGTTTGATAAAAAAAATATCGACACTAGTGTCGTGAAACTTTATTAATAAAAAGTGATACTAAATTGAAAATATCTCTTTAAGCATAGTCATACTAATGATAACCATTGTGTCATCTGTCTTTCTCTTCACTTGAAATATATTGTATAACACGCACAAACCTAGTATTTTTTTTACAATAAATAGATACAATATCTTACGTAAATTGAAGCTATCGAAGTTTTCATTAATCTTTGTTACACTTTCTGATTTAATGAAAATAAATAAATATTGATATGGTACATTGCAACATAAATACGTTGTCTATTATACGCTTGTTACATCGGAGCAACTGAAATTGTACAATTCTGTCTTCTTTTCAAACGGAGCCGTACAATCCGACACCAGTACAAAATAAATACATGCAATCTGCAGTTTGGACATATATTGACAGTCTTCGACGTTCCAGCTTTATATGGAAATACATTTAACCTACTTACGTCTAAAAAGACAGGCTTCGAATAAAATTCCTCGCAACTGCGTTCATGAAGACAAAGAATGATTCTCTGGTACAATTCTTTTATTGGACAAATTCCTACATAATCTGTATAATTAACGTAAATCAAATAAAATGTTGCTTTAAAAATTTGTGAAAATTTGAAGAGTCAATCAACTTCGCCTGTAAAATTCTGGTTAGGACATTTTTTCAAAATTAAAATATAATTGAACACCTTTGTATCAACCTTCTCAAATTGTCGCAAATGATATCACGGTCATCAATTTCAGATTGTAGATTATTTAATCTTTCACCAATGAATTATTATATGATTTCTTTCCCATTTCAATTCCATCTGTTTTATTCATTCAATACGACAGCCACGTTCAGATTTACTGCTCTCAATATTTTTTATTTGAAATATTTTGATATACTCGGCTGCGGTGCGCTATAGCACGCACGAAAGCGTGAGCGGAACTTTATTTTTCCAACGAAAGAAGAATCTGTACAGTTTGAAAGCTTTCAAGCGCAGTTTTATTCATGCATTTAATGACATGGTTAAACAAAGAGCTGTACACCACTGTACATCGGTTAATTCATTTTCTATTTTGTGTACTGTGAACACTGCTCTATTTAGAACAAATTCTGATGTACATGATGTTTAATTCAAATTCAAGCTACGTGCATTGGCAAATTTATGTAATATTGCTTTACCTTGGAAATTAAATTCTTTCCATTCGAGTATTTTTCCCCCAGATAATAAATATAACGCTTCATTCTGCATTGAATTAAGCTTTGTTTTAAAAAAAGGAAGAAAGAATAACGTGTCACTAATTCTATATGAAACAGTGCGAAACACGTGATACAATAAAATATAGTTAAAGCGGGAAAAATTTGTTTCGCATACAAACATACGTAAATTTTATTTGTTTATTAAATATATGGTTATAAACATATGTATATTTTATTTAGTATTACTTCCACATAATTCCACTATATAAATCGAACAAAATTATATATGATCCAATTAATCATATCTTCCCTCGTGCAAATCTTATTGATTGTGATGCTGATTTCTTTTCAGATTCACTTTATACATTCAGGAAGGAATCACATAAAATGCTCGTATAATTGTTACGAAAGAACATCTTAGCACTATTTGATGTTATTACGTATAGTGGGTATTCGTCTGTTTATTTAATAAATAAATAAATAAAATTTGTACCACCATTAACGACATTTAATTGTAATAATTAATAATTACTGTATTATTTTTTGCACGAACAGTTTCTCATTCTTTATTTGGAAAAAATTACAATCCTTTCTATTTGTTAAACGCACAGCGCAATTCAATCGTAGAATTTAAACTACATTTTATTATCACATGTAAATAAGTGTGTTCATGAAAGTTTGTATAATTTTTAAAAATTTATTCTGGCTTATTATTTCCGTGATGATAATCTCGCTGTAAGCACAAAGGCTCGATATGCACACTCTTCGCGAAGAAAAAAATTAATATTACTTTCGAACGAGATGATAACACATCGTTTTCGCATATTCCACAATACAAGACGTCTTTTATTGTTTGGCTAGCTCAATAAAAATACACACATGTATAGAGAATATGTCAACTGAAAGTATCGCAATTGATTTGCAATTATTCTCTGTTACGTATTTCTTCACATACCGATCATTTTGAGGAAAGAAAAGGAAATATGTATGTATATTTTTCTATGGACAAACTGTATATCTGTAATTTCAATCCAACTATTGAGAAATCAAACTTTCGCAAACCGAAGTATCCTCGAACATTCAAATTTAGAATAACAAAGAATCTGCAGTAACTTAAAACAGATGGCTGTGCAATCGACAGAAGTTGTTCGATCCCGAGCTAAATGTAAATCGTGACAACGAAATCAAAGAGAGGTGTAACCTGCTCTCCAGTCTTAAACTACACACAGACTACGTAGATTCGAAACGAACTATTCCGTAAGACTGTGATAAAATCGGCTTACCGACTACCTCTTCCCAAAATCCATTTCAATTACAAGCAGCATCGTCCGTGAGTATCTCGAACGCAAAGGCAAGAATCGTGAATGACATTCTGTGGGAAGAAGAAAAGTTCCTGAAGACGATTTCTCGTGTAGGTGGACGTATTTCCAGCACGCTAACGATAGATAAATACAGGTACTTTGTGGTATCGCATTTCTTCAATAGGGGCGGATTGTCTACAACGATCTTCGATATCGAGCTACGAGATACTGTAGCTGACCGGTAATCGACTTCGTTCAACTGCTTGGGAACGACGTTAATATATACATAGATTGCCATGACTCCGGCAGCTTGAATAAATACATGCCATTTACTATCGCATCGGAACATTCATTCGTTGCCTCTTAAACAGAAGATACACTTTAATTTCTGGTTCCTAAGGACCAGAGAATTGTCTTATACTTTCTAACGAGTCAGATTTGACACACTGACGCGTACCTTCAGTAACGACGTCATTATTTTCGAAAATAGAGTAACTCAAAGATGAACATTCTATTCGGCGCGGCCATATACATATATAAAATAGTTCCACGCCATGTGATCGTTGTGATATCCAGCCTGATCTTTACACACAGTTACCTCATATTTTTTATTGCTTTCTACGTATTGCTCATCCGAATACTCACTCTTTGTTTTCTGTAACTTTACCGCGTATTACTAACTCACAGCCTAAATCATTGTACCCTTAGTCATCAACCCCTCCACATTTAGAACATAAGTTTTATATATTGGAAAAAAATTAGTACTTTAGTTTAGTCTCTGTACAACTGACAAGCTTTTGTTAGATACATTAAAATATTGTTTTTTAAGTTGTACTCTTTGGCATACCAAAAATGCCTCACATAAATGGTGTATTTGTTTAAGTGTTTAAGTTGTTATTAGTGGTGTATTTGTATAATTTCGGAATACAACCTGGTAAGATTTGAAAAGGTAAAGTCCACAAAAATAGTTCCACGAACTGGTGGACACATCAATTGTCAGTTAGAGAGCGAAAACTTCGGTTAGCTAATGCGACAATAGTGTATGAAGTATGTCACTATGGCCGATAAAGCGATATCGCTAAAACTCGAATGAAAACGATGCTGATGTGACTTTTGCGGCATTGTGGTTAGGAAAAGAAATGAACCTAGATACAGGGGATTGGCTTACAAGGAAAGGTACGCTTTTGATCCTGAACCTCTTAGTGGACTACTCATCAGTGAGGCATGCTAGGAGATCCGTGCTTTAGACGCAGGGGGATTGTAAGACTCAGGTTAAAAGTTGTATATATAGAACCAAGAGCCTTAGTGAGGACTAGTGTAAATCTAATCTTTTTAAAAGAGTAGAAAGATTCTAGAACTCTGGTTTTCTTGATAACTGGTCAGAGATGGGTCCGAATCACGATCGGCCATCACGAAATTATTATGGTTGGCTAGATATGGTTCCGATCGTAGATGATCCATTAATGCGATACTATTGTGGCTGAGTTGTTGGCGGAGGATAGAAGGTGGAGGAATGATATAGAGAGGATCGGGGAAAAGGAAAGGGGTTGCGTTTCGTCCTGGGCCTCCTAGTGGACTCGTCAGAGTAAGGCATCCTAGGAGACCCATGCCTTAGACGCGGAGGACTGAGGGAGTCAGGTTAGAAGGTATATATATACTAACAGGACCTCTCGGGAGAGCTAGCGAGAATGGTTATGTGTCGTTCGTCCCTCTAGCGGTAATGGACAGAAGAGCCGCCACACTATTATGTACATGTATAATAAAAAAGGCCATTGAGAAAGTTACAGGTTAATTTGTACTTTCTTTCAAACTCTGCTTTGTTTTTTTATCATATATGAACAAAGGATTCGATTACTTCTCAAGTGGCTGCAATTTATTCTCATGAGAAAGAAGGAGATTTGATACGCGTATGTATTTAAAGAACTAGACGTGAGTCTTTTAACCGATGACACGAAGGAATCGGGCTTTTGCCGGTACGTGGTTCGTTTATCTGTCGATGCACGCGAGTATAATGGAACGGCCCATTTGAGTGGGAAGTTATACCATGCCTCGATGGAGTCTGTTGGAAGCAACAGTCTGGAATTAATTTCAGCATAGCGGTGAACTGAGGATGGAGTAAGTCGGAGAACTCCAGCCAACCCACTCTATGCGATCGAGATTAAAGATGCTCCTGACAAAAAGCAAATATCCTCGACCCTCTTATTCTGATAAGGGGAACGGTTCGTCTTGGAAGCTATTTTTTGGCAGAATTGCTCATTCAAACTACTTCCTCGTGACTGTATGGAATAGAAGTTTTAATGGAATAAAGTAGAGTAAAAATTATTGATTTATTAATTGTGTGTTTAAGCACGCTGAAGACCGAGAAGTTTTGAGTGAATGTTGTTAGCACAGCATGAAATTCTTTTCAGAAATTCAGGATTCACTGTTTATAGGACTGTTTGTGCACCATAGAAATGCTATTCGACAAAGATAAAGGATTTTTGTAGAACGGGAGACTTAATTACTTTATAATTTTATTGTGTAACGTGTTATTTGGAAGTTAGATTAGGTTACGTAACACGTTCTTTATCTTGAAGACTCTTCTTAAATGCATTTGAACACAATAGAATTAGAAATATTATATTAAAATCCATACTGTTAATACGTGACTTAGAATTGAATATGTGTAATGATAAATACAAATAATTTAAAATAAATGTACAAATTAGAAGTTCATGAAAGACTATCATATACAAAGCGTTTAAAGTGAACTTGGAATCACGCCATTTTAATTCTGTAGGGTTAAATTAAAATATAATTACAATAGTAGAACAACAGTAATTGTAACAGTCTATCAAAAATATAATCATCGTCTATCAGTAACTTTAATTTTGTTAAATAGCCATTATCAACGAATGGTCGCCTATTGTCGCGCAGCTCTATTCAAAGAGTTGAATGAAAATTGCTTTCAATTATTCGTACAGCGGCGTGTAAAGCTAACTGAACGTACAAATTGAAACGAGTTTTCATTTGTACCGAAACAGCGTTGAAAACCAGGAAACAAGAGTGTCACGATATTAGCTCCTTTTTTTCTTTTTCCTCTGGTGCGCAACAATTTCATAAAGTGGCTCGCCGCATCAAAAGAGACTCAACTGTGAAATAACATTTTGATAAATTTCATTCTTTTCAACGATAGCTTCCCCGGTGATAAACTCTCGAACCTGCAGTTTTCTGTGTTATTCTCCGACTGCTTCTTGGTTTATTTAGGGAAAACAGATTCTCGAGATACACTCTTGAGATACAGGTAAATGAAACGATCAGAAAGGCAGGCATTCAGGAATGAAACGGTAATAAGAGAAAAATGGAATCGGATCAGAGGATCGAAAATTCGAAAAAGAACGCAAAGGAAACGAGTTCCCTTTATTTTCGGTTAGTTACATTGAATGCAGAAGCAGCTTGTCCTAACGAAATTGAAAATATAACTGGTAGAATAACACAGAAGAAGGAAGGTAAACGGAGACGGAATCAATGAAGAAAGAAATTACGCGAAAGAAGAAGAGAACGACCACGTGCAGAAGATATCGAGATCGTGGATACAATGGAGAATGATACGGGAAAACAAGCATTTGCTTGAAACTATGTTAATACGTTTGAAGAAATTTCGAAGATTTCAAATGGCGACGCTTTATCTATTCTGATTAGTAATCACAAATTTTCAATTCATTCATATTCAATTATATTCAGCATTAACAAATATTTTCAATTCATGCTTTCCCGTAAAAAAGGTCTCATTTTGTTTTCAGTATACTTTTTTTACTTCTGGTACTACAGTTCAAATCATAAACATACCAATCTCACAAAATTCAAATGATCTGATGTTTTGGAACTAAATTACACCGTAATATTACATTCTGTTGCTAAACAGTATCATGACAATGAACTTTAAAAAAACAATTCCACGAATTTATAAAAATTAATACGTTAAATTGAAAATGGGAGAATGTTAATTATTGTTTCATAACTATACACATTATGAAAAAAACTTATTTTATTTTAATTGTTATGTATTTTATTACATCCTATAAATAATACAACTGATTCTTAGAGACGCTAAACAAAAGAATGAACAATCACAGAGCTAGTAAAATAATAAAAGTAATACTTATATTAATGTAACGTTTGAAATATAGTACTTTCTTTTTTTTTTAATCAATTCTGTCATATGCATTAAAATATTACAATTCTACTGTTTTGTTTAGTGAAACTGTACTACATATTAATTTAAAATAACATATTAACGTAATTTTTCCCTAAACTACCAAAATATTTAAATACAAATGGATCGATGTATCTATCACTTGCACTTTATTTAGTTTGGAAAAGGTTTCTAAAAGTATTATATAAATGATTAGAAGCTTAATACAGTCTGTTTTGCTTGGTTTAGACAGAGTTCACTTAAGGCAAGCAAACAAACAATCAACGTTGTTAAAATTTTAAAATTTTAATTTTAATTAATTTAAAATGTTTAAATTAAACAAACAATCAACACACCTAATCAGCAAACGCAACAACTTTCATCTACTAAAAATGCAACACCAGTTACCGTCACGGAAACCCTAGAATCATTCACCCCCACGAAATTACTCGCAGCCGTCTTTCACGCGAGGTTCCACGACGTTCACGAAGTCGTGAGAAGTAATCGATAGCTCTAGCTGGAATGTGGTAGCCCTAAATGGATTTCAGCTCACGGACCAGAGGCGAGTGGAGGTTACAAATAGAGTGCATGCGTACGAAAAGTAGTTTGGCTTGCTTTCCTGGGTAAATTTAATTGAAGTATCTTGTCAGATGGGCAAGTAGACTGTGGAAAGAGAACCACAGAAACGTTTCTGTGGCTGCCATGACGAAAAAAGGTAGATGACCAACACAACGGAAAAGATAATTTCTACGAACAGGAATGTGCAGGGTAGTTCAGAAACGTGGGTATAAACTAGACAAGTTAGTGAGACTCGTTAAAAGAAGTGAAGAAGTCTTAAGCTGTGTCTACACTGTATAACGTAACACGTTATACAGAGAAGTTATGAAACTTGTTAGAAAAAGACAAAGTAAAATATTTGATGACACTAAATATTATATTATATTATCTAACATAATAATATTATTCTTTTATTACATTGTTTTTATATTTATTAATCTTTTTACTTTTTCAAGTTATATGTTACTCATCAAGTATCAATAAAGATAAAAAGAAGATAAAAGGTTATTATATGACATGCTGAAAGTTGATACAAGCCAGTATCATATGGTTACAACACATTTACCATCTACTGTTTGATATTACTAATAATGAGATGAGAAATGTTATACAAACTTGTTATAGATTTGCAAGAAGGAAGGTATTTATAATCTTGTAATAAGCTGTAGACATACGTTATGCAACCAGGTTATAAAATAAATAAATTTAAGATAGGTTAGATTAAGGTAAAAACATGTACAACAGAGTCATGAAATAATTTATTTCATGATACCATTCTGTCCTACTTTTTTATTTTCTTTATTTTTTTTTTTACGTTACATGTTACTCCATGTTACTGCAGGTAAAAATAAAAAAAAATATAAAACATAGTTAAATGATATGTTAAAAGTTGGCTGAAACCATATTTATCTGCCACGGTTGTGACCATCATAATGATGCAATTATAAAACATTTACCATGATTTGTTACTGCAATACCAAAATATATAATCTTGTAACAAGTTACAAGATTACTATACAAGACTGCTATACAGCAGGATTATAAAATAATTTGTTTTATAACACCATTTTGTCATATACTGCAGATGAACTTTAAGCAGTCGAATTATTCCTGAAACAATTAATTTCTCTGCACATGTTCAGCAAAACTTTTCTCTTTCTTTCAATCAGTTCTTTCCTTATATGTTCTATACTAGTATCTATACGTTTGGAACACTCTATATACGTGGAAAATGTAGTAGAGAAAAAGCGGAACGAAAGGTGGAGCAGCAGAAACAAAGAGAAACTAAGATTGGCAGGGTGGTAAATAATCGCGAAAAGGCTTTGCTTGGTGGCGTCAGTTAATCAAAGCTCATTCCCCCGTCTTCGTCGGTGTTGGTCAAACAATGCCTCTCTCCAGCGAACTTTTAAAATGTCCATTCTAGAAAAGCCCCCATTTGCACTCAAATGAAGGTTAGCTAGCCAACAATTTCGTTTCTTCCTCTCATTCGAGGTTCGATAACACTCGGTCACGAGCGTCGTTACGTCGTTACGCGTTAACTGTTTGCTCGACGTATTATCCGATACTGTTCACAGTCCTGTTTCTAGGACGAGGTTTACCAGGAATTCGATTGACACAGTGGTGGAACAGAGGATCGGGAGATTAAAAGGAAAAATTGCAGAGACTTTCAATGGAAAATCAATGTTCGATAGGTTGGAGCGGGATATTTTTTTTCTCTTGGTGCTTTTGCCCGTGTGCGAGGTAAAAAATGTGACCTAATTAGTGGGGATCAAGGAACCTACGTGTATTCAAGATATTAAATGCCTCTTAAGTAATGATTTTAAGTTATTCATGAGAAATAATGTCAAAGAGAAAAATATTTGCTAAAATACAATATTATCACAATATGGGGAAATGTATATAAAAGAGAAAAAATATTTCTCGTATAATTTGATTTTTCATGTTTTGTACATACCGAAGTGTACAAAAGTTAGTTTCCAGACACTAACCTTTTATCCTATTTTAATATCTTGCTATCGATTTGAAATTTATATTTTACATATAGATTACTTGCAAAATTTTATAATGAATAATTAAAACGTTGCACATTTTCAGTAAAAGTGTTTATGGAATTATAAAGGTAATTATTCCTTGTTATCAAACTACAGTAGTTTAGCAAATTTGCATCAACCAACCCATCCATATGCTTGAAATATACCACGGAACAGCTAGGTTTTTCGCACGATACACGTCTTAGAGACGATTCCTCGGACTCTTGCCGCCTGTAAAAGAGAATAGTTCCAAAGATCTCTCATCTTCCAACTTTCGTGGCTTCCTTTTGTCGGACAGGAACTTCTGTCGGCTTTCCGACCGAATTCGTCAGACGGAGAGGCTCGCGTAGCTGCTTTCAAGTTCGGCATAGACGATGTTTCTCAACAAAGTGTTTCTTTCGGCTATTTCGCGGTTCACGAAGATCCGTGGCGGATAAATATAGAGATAAATAAATAACTGAAAAAACTACGACTGCAACTTGGACTACTTATAGAATAATTGTAGAATCGAGGAAGAAAAGGGAAACGACATAACGATGGCAGAAAAAAAGTAAAGAAAGAGATAAAGATATAAGATGAGCAGGAACGTACATATGTATTGTCACTCATTTATTTAGAACAGCCATTGATTGAAGGTGCAAAAGGAAAATTAAATCTTTTTTCCTTTCTTGCATTCATAAATTATTCATACACTTTTTCGAAAATTGTATAAATAATTAAAAGTCGTACTAATTAAACACTGTGAACTATTTCTTGTTTTCATTGACACTCAACAGTTTTTGGAAGGTTTCAAAATGTAATTTATTGTAGGTACATGTATAAATGAACAGCGATGAATTGCAAGATTGTGGTTTGTTTATTTGAGACTTCTATGATATTAGATCATACTGTACAGAATGTTTGAACTTATTATTCAACCAAATGGGAAAGCTTACTCCACGAACTTAAATTTTACGTAGCAGTAGAATACAATTTAAAAATGGATTAAGCGGACTAATTAGATATATGATGTCCGAGATTTGGAATTCAGATGTATAATTTTTATAGATTCAAAATGGTGGTTGTTCCATGGATGTTGGTAGATTTCGTATAAGTGTTAGCGTATGTATGCTCGATTAGGGTGACGCTAACACATTGTCCTAGACTTTTGTGTAGCATCGTAAATTGCTACCGGTAGTCTTTTGTAAGTAGATTTGCTAGAATACGCGTTATGTAAATTTATTCTCGTTATTTTTTCCAGGTAAAGTTTCGCGTGGTTCCGAAAAATCTCGAAGGGAGAGCCTTGTACTCTGATAATTTTTCAACAGCCGTCGACCGGAAAATTGGGAAAAACTTCTCGGCGCATAATTCATCTTCAATAATTGCAACGGTAACTCGAAGAGCGAATTTACATGGAAGCGAGCCTCGTGAAATTACGATGTTCCCGAGGAACGTAATGAATTCATAAGGGCCACACGTTCTTTCTCTCCTTTCCCCATTTTCAATCTTTCACTTCCCCCGTTTCTTCAGTTATCTTTCTCCCTGATCTGCTTCCTACTTTAACCATGTTCTTTTCTCATTTTAAACTTTCTACTCCATCTTTCTTTGCTTTTCCTCCTCTCCCTTTCCTTTGTTCTTTTCTCTCTTCTGTACGTCCTTTTATTTTTATTTTTTCTTTTTCTTTCACTGTTTCCGATTCACATTTTCATCACGCTTATTCTAACTTCGCTTTGTCCTTAGACAAAAGCTATTCGAAATTTCATTATTCGTATTTACTTTCCTGTAATTCCTTGATGTTTTCAATGAAATAGCAAGAAGTATTTATTTAATGTGTGTTCTATTTAAATGTATTTTTATTATATTACATTCTATACCAAAATAACAATGTAATTGTACGTTTGCGATAACGTGTACTTCACCATTGTTTTACCCGACTATTATGTGTTATTCTGGTAATAGATAGATACCTGTATAATATAATTCACACGTTTGCTGCACTAGGGTTGCAAATGTCCACGCGTAATTACGAGTATGTACTTCGAGCATGAAATCCGGCTCCAGTACGTGTCTCAAGCTGATGACACAACTGTCCACACGTTGGAAGAGAAAGAGGCCAGAAACCGAAGGGTGAAATTTCCCTAACATCAAATTATTTGAACGTAATTGTAGTTAATCAGAATATTTTACTATAATTTACATAGACATAACAAATGGTTCAATTTATTCACTATAAATTTGTCAGATTAACAGTGTCCAACAAATTCTGACCTTCAGAAAAGTCTACAATATCCATTGGGTGCTCTCTGTAAAGTTTCTCATTCTAAATACGAATCCGAAAGCATAATCTCTCTATCTCCCTCAGTTTTTGAAAAATATGGGTTTTTGTAAAAATACACGATTTTAATATGCTAGGAAGTTCAATTTAGTCTTAAAAGTTAGAGGAGAGCATTCTGATTACGTTAGTGTATACAGTTATTAAATTTTGTAGTTTTAAATGGTTGCAAATGACCGTGAAAGTTAAAAAAAAAGTCTAAAAGTGAAGTACAACAAAAACATTTTCAAATTTATTTATGTAAGCGATATTACAGGTAATTCTTCATTCTATATGTAATTTAACAAAATTTGAAAAATGCTTTTGACTATGCAACGATTTCGTGTCGTAACGGCACTACAGAACCATGTATCATATATGTTGCCGATAGTTATTTCCTCGACCCGTTGAAATTCATATAATAACTGTATACACTAAGGTATTCAGGATGCCCTCCTCTATCTTTTAAGACTAAATTGAACTTCTTAGCATATTAGGATCATATGTTTTTACAAAAACCCATATTTTCAAAAACTGAGGCTGATAAAGTGATTTTACTTTCGAATTCGTGTTTAGAACGAGAAAGTCTATAGAGAACACCTAATGGATATTGGAAATTTTTCTGAAAGTCAAAATTTGTTAGATAGTGTTATTGATAAATCGAATAAGTATGTACGTTTTATAAAACATGATGTCTGGAAAGGAAAACGGAACGATTTTATCATTTATCATTTCAATTCTCTTATCATCTTGTTTCTTTACCAAGAAAAATGGTATGTTGAGCCACGTGAGAAAATGAAATGAGAATTTTGCTACAATGCTACGCCTGCTACACATGTTATAAAATAGATTAATGATCTACACTTTGGAACATGTTGTTAAATATTATATTTTCAGAACTTTCTAATAGTGATTCGTATTTCGTTACAGTAGTAACGAATTATAATTAGGAAAAACAAAAACGTCAAATAATTGATATACAATATATAAATAATATTTAAGAAATACCCAAAACAGTGATCAATAAAATATTAAGTGTGCAAATTAATTTATAGCCTTTTCTTCATTAATTTCTCGTGTATTTATAAATAAATAAGCCAAAATTTGTTTTATTCTAGAAAATATTCACCATCAGTTTCTACACATTTACCCCATATAACGAACAACGTTCGAATCCCTTATGAAAAAAAAGAAAAGGATGATGGTTTCGTGCCAAAAAGCTGAATAATGGTTTTTCAACCGTTTTAGCTATTTTGAAATGAGTATCTGTCAAATGATGTTGCAATAACTGGAACAAATGAAAATTGGAAGGAGCTAGAGTCCAGGGAATATGCTGCGTGAGATAAAAGTTCCTATTCTAGGAAATATTTCAGATTTTTTTGTCTTTCTGCCCCATGTGGTCGTGCATCATCGTATCATCTGCCTAGTTTAACTGTAAACGCTACTTTTCGTTCGATTTTGTTACTCAAAAACATTAGTTATGCTTGACATCAGTTAAAATAGTGTTTTGTGTGATTATGTAAGTAGAGAGATTCATTTATTTCGTGATTTCTTATTTAAAAGTTACACAAAGGAATAGAAACATAGCAGGAAGCAAATTTGAATTCAAAATAAAATTACAATTAATTGTGAATACTAAATTCGTCCACTTTGAAGAGCAAAATAGCTAAGTTGATACTGAATTCCTCAGGTCATTCTCGATGCACCACCTCTTTATACAAATATGTGTAAAACAAGCATAAATCAAAACACCATTCGATATTTGCTTCATGTGAGGTGAAAGACAAAAATATGTGTAAGATAAGTCATCAATCAATAATCACTTCGTGTGAGGCCTCACAATCAGTCATATACCAAACTGCATTCCGTAGACTCCACCATTTACAATTCCATCATATAAAAAGAAGAAAGATCTACCAATAAATATTCAGTCTGTTCACGTCAGTTTGCTGTACTATGTTCAATTCAAAAATATTTGTTCCTTAATTTTTGGCAACACAACTACCAATATAACATATCTATCGATATAAGACAAGCAGGCTATTTCTAAAAAGTAAGTGATTCATAGAAATTCCCGTCACATTATACACCTATTAAATTTATATAAATTGTGTACTTCTGCTACATTAACATGATTATATATTAATGAAAGTAATGTTTATTACAGACCGAATTATTACAGAGAAATTAGAGTGTATAATATATACAATTCTTACCAGCAAGTAATGTAAAAATATTTAAATTGTTGCTTCATCTATATATCCTCCCGTTTTTTAAATAACCGTCTGAAAAAAGCCCACAAACGCCCACTTACGAAGCATTCTTTTGGATTTCACGTGACGGAATTTGGAACCTACGATGTCTAATTTTAATCGCTTCGACTTACCGCTGTTCCAGAAATCGTAGAAGGAGGTGTTCAATCAGTGTCATCCATCACTCATAGTTACACCATCCAGCCAACCATTTCAGCTGATGGACAATAACTGTCACCATTATTTATTGTACTCAAAGAGAGTACAGGACATTTCGGGCCGATTGTGGAACAATATTTATTTCGCCCTGACAATGTATATCTTGCAGCTTCAAAGTCAGGAAAATTCACTACGGACCATTTCAAGACCTGGTTAAGAGAGATTTACTTCGCAAATACTGGGCCCACAACAGTTCTAATTCTTGATTCCTGGAGTGGTCACTGTAACAAGACAGTGAACGAAGTTACTCCCGAGGGTAAAAACGTAAAACTTTTTATAATACCAAAAGGTGGAACAAAGAATGTTCAACCACTGGATGTTTACGGTTTCCGCACTTGGAAAAATTTCGTCCGCCGATTTTCCGATATAGTTCTCATTTTAAATCACGACATTAATCTCCACGCTAGGAATAATATAATCAAACTTCAATCTCTGATCCACAATCAATTTTCATCGCCAAGGTTCCAAAATTTTATTAAATACTCCTGGTATAAATCCGGATATATAGATGAAAAACCAAATGCATTCCAGAATCCTGTTGAGTACTGCTATTCTGTTGAAAATGAACCAAGATGCCATATTTGCGGTGACGTGGCAATAATTAAATGCGCATGGTGTAAGAAATCTTTATGCCTCAAACATTTTTTCGACGAATACCACTATTGTCGAAACTACATAGAATAATTGCTATACACACTGTATGCATTTATAATTTATAAATCGCTCCACCTTTGCCACGATGTCATAGGTGAATAATAAAAACAATTAATCTTTTCATTGCTGTTAAGAAACTTGTTACTGTCATTGTTACTTGTTACTTGTTACTTGTTACTGTATAATTTAGTGCAAGCCTACAATGCTTCATTAAAATCAAAGTTAGAACGGCTACTACCATAGTGGATGTGCGCGCAAGATGTAAATCATCAAAATCTGCAAAACTGTAAGAGGCAATTTTAAAATGTTATATACTAATGGATTTGGAATAGAATGCTCGTCATTTTTTGTCATTATGAAAATTTCAATAAAATGAAAAATTAAGTTAATAAATTTTTTTTTGTTATAAACAAACTGTATTTTGTTAAATTTTTTAACACCATGTTATTGTACGTAAAAAACCATTAACCTCGCTCATTAACAATTTTTTCGTATGTCTTTCCGTTTTCGAGATAGCCGTTTCGAGCAAAAACTTCAAGGGGTGGTTTCACCCCTTAAACTTGAGTTACCGCAACTAAAAAAAAATACGTGTCGATTATTTTTGGCTGCTTTATAAGTGTAAAAAGTTTCATCAAAATCGAAGCCGGACCGTTCGCGAACTTTCCTTGTGAGATGTTGTATGTCACAATAATGTAGGAATTAGGTTTTGATTATCGGTTAAGATAATTATCCCAAGTGTTGTTAGTGTAAGTAATTTTATTTAATATAAAAAAGAATAACTCTGTGATTTATACTATATTCACTGCTAGCAGACTCTCTATCTGTTTGTATCGCTTTGTATCTCTCACTGGGTCTTTCATTGTCTCTCACTGTGTGTTTCACTGTCTCTGACTGTATGTCTCACGGTCTCCGCGTCATCTTTTATATATTAATTCTAACACACACACATACTCGCTTACACACCAATTCTCGTGGTTATCGCACCTTATTCTCCTTTCTTCCTTGCACACACACTCTTTCTCTCTTGCACTCACTTTCCGCGGTCGTTTACCTATTACCTGTGTTTACGATTTGTTTACACACAGGTTGCAGACACCAGTGAACGACTTACATGCATATTTTATCAGCTGGAGAAAGAAAACACGTTTTAGCCTTAAATTCAACTGTCAGGTTTCTGCCAACGGTTTCGTCTCCTACAATAATATATGTATCAGATTGGAAATTTTCAGAAACTGTTTACACGATCGATTTCCCAGAGACAATAGAAAATATGACAGTATTTGTCAAATGGTAAAGACAGCGGTGACGTTTATCATCTCGTTACAGAATTAATTCAACGTCGAAAAGTTTCTTGGTGATAAAAAAGCAAGAGAGGGAACGATCGAGAGGAAAGTAAAGCGAAAAACACAAGAAACAGCGAAATCGCTTAGACGAAGAGAGAAAGACAGGCAGGAAGAGTGACGAACACGAACAAAAGACAGAACACACGAGAAGTCTGAAAGTTCGACGGGAAACAAGAACATATCAGGAATACCTATCGAGCATCCGTAGACCGCAGCCAGCAACCAATTTCAAGTTTACGCGCTCAACTTTTCCGTATCTCTTCCACGTATCTGCCTCTGACATTCTACCTGTTTCGACTTCGTTGTATGCACGGTGTGTTCGTCTGCGTGAATATGAACACACCTGTTCAGACGTATATGTTCGTCAGTTATTCGTACTGGTTAACAGGAAAATATCCCACAGTAATATTTTCTACTTGACGATAATCGTGAGAACGCTTAATTCTTGAAATAATTACGCGATAAATTTTTCTTCGATAAGAATGTCAACTGCCACCAGTATATAAATATTATTAAAACAACCGTGATACTGATTTTTTATTGTATAAAATGATATATTAAGTTGTCTCTAAAGTTTTTTTCGTTATTTTCACTCACTACTTTCTCTGACAAGATTTCAAGTAAACATGCAGCTTGATTTGTTTAAAGTTGAACTTACATTTATTATTTATCTTTTAGCTATCCAACAGTGTGTTTCGTTCTTTATAAAGTGCCTCTTGGATTTTTCTGTACCATCCTAAAGGATGGAAAATCAGGGAATGCAGTGATGTTGCATTATTTTAAGAAGGGCAACAATGCTCAGAATACTGCAAATGAGACTTACGTCGTGTATAGGGATCCTGCTGTGAATGTTCAAACAGTTTGTAATTGGTTTAGATAATTTAGAGCCGGAAATCTTAAATGAGATGAAAAACCAGCTATTTTGCTAGTGAACCGCAATAATTTTGGAAAAATGGCATCATCAGTCTTTCAAAGAGATGGAGAAAAATGATAAATCGAAATGGATTGTATTATAAATCAATAGAATTATACCAAAAATAAGAAATTCTGGCAATAAAAAGAAAATTTTCGAGACAACTTAATACAATTTCTGAAAGGTGCAATGACGTAAGGAATATTTATGCCAAAAGGATATTAAAGAGATTTATATACAGTAAGTGTAATAAATATTGGTGCAGTAATCAATTTAAACAAAAGCTTTGTAAAATTTATTTTTACGACATTTTAATAAAAAAAAACTTTATTTAAAAGAACTCTGAATATAGCTCGTTTATTAGCACTTTAGTTTATTGGTAACAGTTTATTATAGATACTAGTTTTGTATATTTGCCTCCAATCACGGATAACACGATTCTTTCTTCGTAAACACATATGTAGTCGTTCGTAACGACTTAAAAATTATTCGAACACTTAACTTTAATTAATTACGACGCTCTTTGTTCAGCATTGCGACGCTATCCTAATTGAGCGCTAGATTCGGCTCGACTATAAAAGCATGCTGTCATTATCGCAACAATTTTATCAAATGTTCAAGTATCAGCAGCAAAAATTTTAATACATAAATGTACATTTTACGTAATCGATAATCAAAGTTTGCGGTAAACTTGCTTCGAAAGAAAGACATGTGCCTTTAAAGATGTGTCTATTGTCTTGACTCACTTTTATTCCTGTATTATTATCACTTCTCAACAAAAATTTCCTTTGATTACCTTTTTGATATATTACTTCGTTCATTGTTACATTCTCTATTATTCTATCGTGTGAAATGTAATAAAATCTATTCCGCGTATCTCAAGCTTACACAGTGTGAAACCGACGAATATTCGTGTAGATATGAGTTATGATAATTTACGAGCTCGAAGATATACGATACACGTTATTCAGGACAAACACTAAATATTCGTTTCACGGTGGTGAATATTGAAACTAAATTTGCATATTTTAACACAGTGTCTCTATGTTGGTCATTCAGAATTGGTAACTGACTTTTTAATGATTCTTTTATGATCACGATTGCTAACTCAAATTACTTAAACTACTCCAAAATTATCTTATCTCGAACTATTCATAAATATTCCCTACGAAAATAACACCATATGTGAAATAAACCTTAATTATTCAACAGCGGCACAAAATAGACGGCATAACTCGCCATTTATAAATCTTTTTCGCGGCAAGCTATTCGGCTGCATCATCAACGCTGCGTCATAACGCATCTCTAAGGAAACTGCTTTATTAAGGCGGTCCGTAATGACGATGATAATTAAAGCAACACACGGGCGAACATGAACGCCGCGAGGACGGTTAGATCGGCGGCGGTGGCAGCGATTATTGCGGCAGGTAAAATGTAGCTTATATGGTGTAACGAGTGCAAGCTAGCCATAGAAAGCGACGATATAGCGTGCCGCCAAACGTGCATAATTGCTAATTATGGTAACCTAGTTACTTTAACCCTTTGCGGTGCAACGTTAAAGTGATCCAGGGTGTCCCACGTCACCACGCGCGACAGTTTATTTTAGGATGACGGTAAATTTAACATTCAGCTTGAAACAGTTATACTGGATTAGCGGTGTGTGAAATTACCGTGACAGAATCTTCGAAGCGTTGCATCCTTCTCTAACTGAACGGCAACGCAGACGTTGCGAGATATAGTTGAAGATAAGGATAGGTTTAGTTCGTATGTATTATACTAGAGGTGGTTAGTTTTCTGGCTTGTAATGGTCACCATGAGTTTGACAGCCGCTTCCTGTTTAGTTCTGTTAACTGGTTTATGGTACTGTTTCCTCTATATCACGGAATTGTGACAATTGTCGCATGGTGGGTTAAGGTTCTGTTGCAGGTGGATATATATGTACATACATATATATGCAGCTTAGAATAGGATGTGGTTCGCATAACGTTGCTACGGAGAAATTTCTGTACTTGTATCGTTAAGACACAGTGGGTGATTAAATTGTTATGATCACTTCTTCGAAATTATATATCACTTAGCTGAAGTTTTAACATGAATAGAATTGAAAATACACTTAAAATGAAACGTTCTATTATTATAAACAATGTTGTTATGTTTTTGTTATTATGTTTTTGCCTAACCTAACCTAACAAAGGTTTTCAAACATTTGCAAATTATTGAAAGTTGTTCAAACTACTTATACTTATATTTAGTCCCTTTGCGATTTGCATCTACAATCCTTTAAACGTCTCTATTTTCTCTGCAGTTTTCTACGTCTATCTATATGTTAACAATAAAAAAGTATATATTTTACTCTTGCGTCACAACTCCTCTCCCTTTAATGAAGCCACTATTGCGGCTCGTCATTTGGCACGCAGACCGGGCTAGAATCTTTATATGTTTAAGCATTCTGACAACCACGTAGCAATAATAAGCTCACGAAACCGTCGAATACTTTTACCTTCCTTTGTTCAATTTAAATGCGTTCGTATCTATTGTCTATCTAGAGATGCGCATGTCCCTGTTTTCTGTTCTTTGTTTTTACCATGCTTTGTTAGAATCGAAGCGTCTCCTAAGTTTATTGCCTGCTACGGTCATTACTCGAGGCACACGGAAAATTCCGCGCGAGTCCCTCGAGGGTACTTTCTGTATGTGCCAATGACCATCGGCGAGGGGGCGGTTACTTTTTCTTGAGTTTTCTCTGCCAATGGTGTATCTCAAACACCTTTCTTCGCCAACTTGATGCATGTCAATTCGCCTATCTGCATGTCTCGCCCCCACGGACACACCCTCTATGGGGTGATTTAAGTCACCTTACAGTCCGATCACAAATAATTTTTAAACAAAACGAAATCAAAAACCAACGGTGTCTCTATCATCTTTCAACAAGTTTCAGTATCAAAAAATCGGAACTTAGTCAGAGCTACTTCACAAACGCACAAGTTCGCACCTTGCAACATTTACTATTATTGAAGTAGTAATATCACCAAAAACAGAATAATTAATTCATTCATCTATTCATAATAATTTGATCACCCTCTGTTTAATCAAACGTTTCTGACGAATTTAGAGCAAGAAGAAAATTTGTGCAGGAAACTTTCATGAAATGAAAGTATTTGTAATTGTATTATAAATGTTGATTATTTGAACGACCACTTGATCGATTTTCCTCAGTTAACGAGTTAAAAACGGTATATTAACAGAAACTGAATATCAATGTATAAGTAATTTTTTTTAATGATTCTACAATTTCAGTTTTCATTCATTTTAAAATATTTTCGAAAAAGTAATACAGATGCTCGAATATATAAAGAAATATTATTACCAATTAACAAGTTAAAAAAAATAGATTAATTGAAATTGAAAATAAATGTATAGGTAATTTTTTTTTAAATAACTCTACGATTTCAGTTCCCTATTACAGAACATTTTAACCTATTTTTAAAAGAGTAATACAGATGATGGAAAATGTAACCATAATATTGTTCCACTTATATGCGATCTGTCTGACTACAGACGGACCGTTACTACTTAAACTCTTCGCTTACTATGTGTCTATACAATATGTCTTTCTATTACGCTTTCTACATTTTGTTGAATCTTATTACAATTTTTAATCTGTAAAGAATATATGTATAATCTACCTGAAACATTTTTTTAAATAAATTCCCTCTTTCTTGTAAATAGAATTATCTACATAATGCTTAAAGAAATTTAATGAAATCAATATCCTTAATAAAAAGAGTTCCTTTAAATCTGTACATATTAATTTTGTATTTTACGTTATTGCCACGCCAGATATTCTAAATATTACAATCTTATAATCTCCAAAAAAAAAAGGGAGAGAAATCACTACTCATAACGTTGAATACATTTCACAAATAAGAAATCTGAAAATTTTCATAAACAAAACAAATTAATGCTCATCCACCAACAATATTTTCTCCTTTTAAATCACTGAATTGCTCTATGTACTGTTGGTTCCCTGAACATACTTCACGAATATCAATTAAATCAACGTCCTAGTAAACAAATGTTGCACAACTATTGATGGTTAACTCGTCCGTGTAATAGGATCCCAATAACTATCCCTCTTCCCTATCAACCGTGGCACTTCACGATGCCAAGCGTGATTTCCGCTTCTATCGGCCAGAAACGCGTGATGCGCACGTGTGGCTCACGTGTGTGTCTCGAAAGGGATAAAAGGAAGCACACGTGCAACCATGACACCGAGGTGGCCTCAGCGTCGCACACGTATGCGCAAACATACGCACATGGGAGCGTATGCATGGAAATCACGTTGGCATCGTAGGAGGCATATGCTGGTGCGTTCCAATCTCGACTTCAAGCTTGGCCACACCCTTCACGACCGCTCTTTCCATCCACCCGTGTTAGTCTTGCGAGCCATTATTTTCGCGCACATGGAACATTCCTACCGCATTTTACAATGGGAATAAAGCAGTCGTGTTCTTAGTTATGGATGATACTGTTTTAAACTGTCGCCCCTTTTTTGCTCTAGTTTTACGTTGTGTACCAGATTTCGCTCACAAATGAAGATAGAAAAAGAATAGAAAATACATAGGAAAAATGAGTAGGATGACTACGCGTTCAGCAATTGTTTTCAACTATTGTGAATCACAATGTTTTCGAGGCTGTTTTAACACTTTAATAGCCGCACATTTCACTCATTTACTGTTACTTTCTACCGGTGTTTCTTGTGTGGGTCTTACCGCCTACCGCCACTATTTTGCTTAATCTCTCAGTGTTTCATAGTGTAATTACGATACACTTTTTAAAAAAACTACATTTGAATCGTGTAACGCATTTTAGAAAACTGAACACTTAGACTGAATAAATATTACGAAGCTGTACTCTAGTCGGTAGTCAAATTACCAATAATGTTTGAGGATACAGATAAGCGTACAATGTGATTAAATGTTTGTTTATCTTTTGTGACCCGTGTCACGTAATACACACACGTGATACACAAGTATTCGAAAAGTACTCTGAGACAATTTATTTTCTATTGCAGTTGACTTTGGGTGACCTTGAATGACCTTCATAATAGGTCATTGTATTCGCCTTGAAACACTCTATCAGACTATAAGTAACAAACGATACCATTCCATTTAAAAAAACAGAGTTGACCTTCATATCTCCTTGACACCTCCACCTACAGAAAAATTGGTAATATCAGATTATGAGCTCCCCGATACCAAGTAAGTTTGGTCTAATGCATTTTCTCCTATCTTCAAAAACAAGCGAGTTATTCAGGTGACCTGTTTAAAATGCCCCACCCTGTATAAAGCACATGAAAGGAAGAACAGCGGTAGATATGAATATCCTTCATATACGCTGCATCACGAAATTAGAATGTTTTACGGTTTTTATAGTTGTTAAATTACCAAATAAGTGGGAAATTCACACACTTTCAGCTCTATTATTAGTCTTCTTTGTTCGGCTTACCTGTTGTTCTTCATTTTCTGCCTCTCACTTGACCCTCCCTGCCTAGTTCTTGTGGTTCTTGCTCAGTTGAACGCTTTATATTCAATGCAATCGGTTTAGACGATCCATTAGCAGATTCTTTTTAGATGCATCGTGCAGCTGTATGAGGTCCGGAAAGTGGGATAACTGCGGATTGAATGTATGCCGATAACCGCAAATCGTTTAGGTAAGCGTTTCTATGGATATATATGACCACGCTGGAAGTTGCAAGCCAACGGCAATTGGGAGATTAAGTTTTTTATTCCGTAAAAGGGAGGATGGATAGGGTAAAAGAGGCGCGGGGTCAACTTCGGTTGGATTTCGGGGAACCAGGCATCTTTGTTCAATCCAGCGAGGCTACCTTCTTTTATTAGAAATGTGCCCGGAGATAACGAGAAATTGTCGTTGTAGCGATATGTCGCTGACTCATGTAACTAATCGAACCTTGAATCGGATACCACATTTCTGGATGGAAGCTTCTCCTCTTTTTCTTTTTTTCAATATCCCTTTCTTTAATACCCTTTTTGATTAGTACAAAACATCTGATAAAGCGTAATTAAAGTGTCATGACAATTTGATAGTGTTTTTAATATTATATTACTTGTAATTACGTGTGTCAAATAATTAAAAGAAAAAACTGAACTGATTAACAGCACTCGGTAGAAGAAACGAAAAATCCTATAAGAATATTGATCGGCAAATTTAATAATTATTTCTGAGATTCTGAATTGCAGTATTTTAAGTTGTAATCTCGAAGTACGTTCCTATGTTTCAATTATCGTTTTCTACTTTACATACTTTATAAACCTGAAACTGGTATTTCGTTTTCTAATCACTCTCTTTACACGCAACGCACACGCGCACTTCATTACTCACTCCTACATACATACGTTCATATTAGTTCAGCTACTTTTTACGAAAGATTAATATTTCCCCGTCATTCTTTCCCTTTTTTTCGGTTGCAACATGAGCTGAAATTGCAGCCTCGCTGTACTGCGATACGCTTTTTTAACACATATAGATCATTACATGAGAAATTTTAGATTTTAGTTGAAATAAAGTGTATAATTTTTATTTGTACGGAATCTTGCTTATAATTTGACGAAACTTTCCGACAATCTTCTAAAATCCTCTCAAAACTTGTTCATGAATAATTTTGTCTCCGATTAATATAAATTTCAAACATACCTCAAATAAATCGTATTTTGCACGGGATATAAATGAAAAAGTAAACGAATCTATGAAATGAATAATCAAACGAGTTTTTTGAATGAAATAACTTTTCATGAATAGCATCCTGCTGTCATTGAAAAAGCCCCGTATATCTCTTAGATCTCGAAAGCATACTTGAAATAGAAACAGATCGATTCGAAATGATTCAAATTATATCTTTCACTCAAAGCAAATTGCTACGTTTCGATTGGATTCATACGAAAACGAGCACTAGAACTAAGATATACTCGCGAAACATAATTCCCAAACAGCTATTCATTCGCGTTTTCGTTCCGAGGCACACATTACGTCCGCGAAACCACAACTTGCAGAACGGCGAGACGCAGGAGCTTTTAATTAAAATATGGAGATCGGCCCGGCAAAGCCAGCCATTGTGGTTACGAGTCGAGCTGCAATAATAACAGATAATATATCGTCCAACGGGAAGCCGGGTGTAACTGGCTCTTTCAAACAATGAATTCAAATCCGGGAAACCGCGGGGCGAACAATCACGTCTCAAACCTTTCCGTGTACTTTGCACAACTGACGCCGGACGAATCCATATTCTCATCCTACCCGGAGATTACTCTTATACCTCTTTGCAAGAAGTAATAATCTTCGCTTAGCGCATCGCCATTTTTTATCATTCGTTCTGGGCGTGATTAAAACCGATGCGTCAACGAAAGAGCGACGGGATCTAGCGATCAATGAAGCGTGGCACTTTCATCCCATGAATGAATTTTCATTGTTCCCTTCTTATTCTTTTAGAATTAATTAAAGGATACAGTATGGGATCACGATATAACGGAGTTGTAAGATCGGTCAAAGGTCAAAGTAGATGTTAGGAATATAGAAGTAGGATGTGTATGTACATGTGTGTGTGTGTGTGTGTAAGAGAAAGTGAGTGAGTGTCAAACGACAGTTCCTCGCAAATAGGATATACTTCTACAAGGAAACCCCCCGTCGACCAACATCCTTAATTTAAAAAAGTATTGTGTTTTGTAAGTTTCTCGCCGTGCCAAACCACGTTTAGGATAAATTTCGAGCAAGTATAGGAGTATAAGAAAGAATAAAACAGAATACAAGGAAGAGTACAAGGAAATGTGTAAGAGTTTTAGTCAACTGTAATCCCAGACAAGCATTTAATGAACTACTATTCCTACATAAGTATATACTGAATCGATGATTCAGTTGGCACGGTCAACAAATTATTTTGCGAGCCTCTTGCTCGAAGATTCACACATCCGGATACCACATGTTTTACTACCAACGAAAGAGGACAAGTTTAACTCTAAAACAGTACTGTATAAAATTGTCTTCGGGAAGACAAACGCCGCCTTTACCGTAATTCATGGTCACCATGAGATCTATAAAGGTGCGTCTGGTGTTTGATGCTTATTATCAGTTATCTCTCGCTCGAAGGTACACTGCATGAAAAGGCAGAGAAAGCCTTTGAAAGCCGTGAAGAGTTCCTACGCTGGACAGCAAAATCCCAAAACGGGCCTACTTACGAAGCTGGACCAGTGTCTAGCCAGGCAAACTAGTGATTGCAGCGATATCGAAGCAGTAGGCTACGTATACTTGAACGATAATTGTATAGTTTGATCCTGCATGAATATACAGTAGAACCTTGATAGTTGCACGAAACGAGATTGCAACTATCGAGGTAATCAATAAATAAATTCGATTAAATTTTCCTATGCTGTCAGTAAGACTAAAATCTTCGCTTCATTTACTATCGCATACCATGTATTTTCCGTAACTAGACAACTATCCCCACCGTGTATTGATGAAGTGTAACTAATGAGATTCGCATGCAACTATCAAAAGTGCAACTACCGAGGTTCTACTATAGTAATGATCGCCCAGTCTGAAAGAGTGAGAACTATGCTTCTAGGATAGGTATCATTCACGACTAATAAGTTGGTACTCGCACGAAATGTGGGTCTGATTGGATCATATTTCTAAAGGTCTATATTCTCTAACACGATCGTAGAAATTGAGCACACATGTCATCATTATTGATCAAACACGATAACATAGACGTATCGGATCATTTAGCATTGAGTGACGGAAGATTCAAACGACGTGAAAGAAAGATCCTTCTTGATTGAGTGTCAACTTACCAACCATTAACAGTACGCGCTGAAAAGAGTAACCGAAAATATGAAACACCTTATGAACGTACTCTGTATCATTTTAATTTTAGTATATGTACTGTCGAATAATACTCATGAATATACTGACAAATGCGTATCTACGAGCTTACACCGTTCCTCTCCACTTTATTTACGACTATCGACGTCATTTGCTCCGAGCGCTGTTCCTGCCTCTGTACAGGGCAAACAAAAAAATGTCTTTGCTTCTAAAGTGGTTACTCGAGAGGGTTTGGATTAATGTATTACGTCGCATTTTAACTCTTGTTTCCTGATCTGATAAATTGAAGTGACGTAAAGGAACCTACATTTCCTTTTCCACCTCATATATGGCCTTAAGTGCGGTGATATCAATCGATCCTATTTGAGGATTAGTTTGAGGATTTATAATAATTTACGATCTTGTTATATCACGACTCAAACTGTACTCTTCTTTATTTATTGCAGTAAATTATAAAATTTTTACACTTTTATACCTCGGTTTTAATATGTTTTATTAAATCGAGCTAATGAAAGATTGTAAAGGAAATCTTGATAAACCACGCGAATGACAGTTTTTGTTTGTTTGGTTTGTCTATGGACGATTAACCGCACACACCATAGGGTGCATCCTCATTAGTCTACTCTGACTCGGTCTGGTTAACTGATTGGCTAGCCAGTCATTATCTCCATTTCACGCTTCGTGAAATCCAGTGTCTGGTATCCCCACGTTGAACGTTAATAGCAACGGTGCATCGCAGATCGATGCAGTTAGTCCTAGGTGACAATGAATAGGCTTAGCAGTTTTACCGCGGAATTCCAGTGTGTGTTCTGCGGTCAAAATTTAATTACGAGCCGGAGAAAGCTCCTCTTATTTTCAACTATTGTAAAGAATAAAAGAAATTTATATTTTAACTCGTACTGTAGAAAGTGATCAATGTGACATTATTCACAATTCTTTATTTGTTTGTAAGAATTTTATTTAGAAAAATACTATATAATATTAAGTAATGTTCTGTTAAGTTTTATTTTTAACGAGATATACACATTGGTAATATTACGACTCTTTTACTATAAATAATGTAATAAACTTACTTTGATTTTTAATATAACAAAACGCAATGTTTAATAGTATTTCTCTTATCCACTATCACATCATATGATTTGGAAGATACGTATGTATTTATCTATATTTTATAAGAATCGTTAATTTTTGCTCAGTGATTTTGCATCAGTAGATTTTCATCTCATGAACTAAGAAAAATCAGAGTACAGAGGGTTAAATAATTTGATTTTCACTATTAATAACATGCAACGATTTTTCTATTTCAAAGTACGTGCTATAAATTAGAATTTCTTTTTTACAAAGGCGTATCCTCAGTCTTCAATTACATTTCCACGATAATTACCATAGGAAACCTATACATCTATTACTAGCCTTGTTATATTTATCGAGTTAATTTCGTAATTCTTATTTCCTTGTTAAGGGATGAAAAGAAATTCTTCAAGCAGCCACAACTCTTCTTACCTCGACAACAATAACAAACAGAAGAACATGGTAATATTCCTTTAAAATGACTGAAACAATTAGAATCTCATGTTTATCACGGATTTGTTTTAAGTCGAAGCAGAAACCCAAGGCAAAGAATCTTAAGACTTAATATCAGTGTCTTTGAAGGAAGCACAGACTTGTCGTAGCTTCGTGAGACAAACCTGGCTGACTTAAAGCGCGAGATCGTTTCCTTTCATTTGCATTCCATATTTTATTTTCGAGATATCTCGCGAACTATTTCTTCTCCGCAAGCCGCGACATTTAGTATTGTCTTAAGAATTGTATTGCTCAAAAGAAGCGTCTGGCAAAGAGAATTCTGTCTACTGTATAATAAAAGTATCTTTCTATTAGGATAATTGATTTGTGAAAGATCGTTCCATTAAAAAGCCTTTGAACCGTTCATCTTAATTAAATATTGTCTTCTTTTCGTTTTTGTTTCAAAATACATTTTCGTTCGTTTCGTTTGTTTCGTGAGTAAGATAAAATCGGGAGGAAAAAAAGAAAATAAGAGAAAGAATTTTCGAGTGATATATAGTACCATAGGTGACCGAGGTTGTATCGGCCGAGACGAACTAAAAACGAGCGCAAAAAATTTGCGATCGTTTGTCATCGTTCCCTTTGTCTTCGAAAAGATTTAATTCCTGTGTAGGGATTTCGATGAATATGGCCACGGCCGCGGCGGTTTTTCGCGCGAACGTTACTTAACCACCGCTAGGACATCGACCGATGAGAAATTGCCCCCTTAAATCTTGGAGACTATCTCAGTTTATTTCTAGCTTATTGTACACGTTACGATTGAAAAAGCTACGAGTTTTTGTGCAACACACTCTCCGAACGTTGTCCATGGCATAGAAAAGCCATTACTCCATCAGAAAGCCAATTCATTTCAGTATTTTTCACGTAATTTTACTAGAGGCATGGTTAAAGGAGGATCATAAAATAATACTTTTACTTTCTGTTCGAAATTTATCATGCAATAACACCTTCCTCACTTTTTTTTTATAATTCAAGTTTTCCACGATAGAAGTATTGCTATATTTTTTCTCTGCGTAACATAAAGCAGAACGGGTTATATAATTAACACGAAGAATAGATCCGTAAGAAAAATTTAATAGAAAAGAAAAGGTAAAATCAAACAATTTACTTAGGTGCGCTGTCGACAATGACAATCAGAATGACGGTATGTTATCTGCCAAGAATGCGCGTTGACTAGCTAGGCCCTAGTAACTTCGAAATTTCCCCCTTTCCTAACAACTTCGAGTGTTCACAATCGCTTTCTGTTTGGGTTCTGCGTGATAATAACCGGATAATCATTAACTGCTTTCCTCTTTCTGTAAAATCCAGCGATTCCCATTTTTTTTCAATTCTTTATATAATATGTACATCTAAGATTTCACATAAAGTAGCCGTCAAAAGACTTTGTTTGAAAGATGGAAATCCGTGCAAATACCTTTCGAGATTCTAGAAAGAGCAGTTTGAACACACACAAGCTGATACACAAAAGAGGGCCACGGCAGAAATCGAATTCCCGTAAATGATATTCACGCGATGTAAGTAAAAAGAGGGAGAAGGAGCTGAAGAAAGGAAAGGGCACGTGTTTGTCGATGAACGGAAGATAGTCTTGAGAGGGGAACCTTCAGTCATGCAGGAACACGAAAGCATTTCGTTGAATAGAGATTTTCCACCGCGTTAGAGATAAATCTCTCGAAAGATTAGCTAACTGTTGTACACTGCAGCTGGAAGAGAAACAACCACGAGCTTGAACGAAAAGGGGTCGGTAGGGTTGTGAGGTATAGAATCGAGGGGGGAAAAATAGGAGGGAATTGTTCGAAGTAAATGAAGGTGAAGGAAGAAAGCGCTTTGTGGAGAGCCGCATAAATTTCTTTTTCGAGAGGAGTGAACGGGTAGAATTTATCGAGCGTTTTCTGTGAGAACAACGCCGAAACCGGCCGTTAGATAGACTGTTCGAAAGAGTCGAAAAAGCCCGAACCCAGGTTTAAAGTTGAACGTTGTCGCGGCAGAGTACCTGGCTATCGATTGCCATTACGACTTCCTCGATCTGATGGCAGATAGAAGCTTTAAATTGCTTGCCGTTGATTGAAACACCGGACGAACCGTTGGAAATTAAATGGACCGAACCACTCGATTAACGCGTTCATATTATTATCGTACGGGAGGAATTTAATTATAATTCGATTCAGTTTTCGATGTCCTAGTGTAAATCATATACATTTCAGAGGAATGTTGTAGTATTTTGCTAACGGTGCAATTAGCTTGTTTCTAATAAATTTTACTCAGGTTCTTTCAAAAAAGTTTACAGCTGCTAATTTATTATCACAGAATTTTTACTAATATAAAGCGTACTATTCCATTGGTAATTAATTAATAGAGTTTACGTTTATTAAAGATTATACGTTAACAAGTACAATACTCTTAGCTAGTCAATTATAAATTCATAAAGGATTATAATACGAATTGTTGTATTTAAGTAAAAGTCAATACTTTCAGTGAGTATTCGAACGAATTTAACAATGATAAAAAGTAATCGAATCAATTCATCCTTTTGTGTACCTTATATAAAGGTTTACCAGCAGACTGGAAATAGAATGTGAAAAGTTCAAAAGGGAGAAATCAATATAACGCGACACTTAAAGAATATAGTGTAAATTAATTTCAGTCAACTATGAATCAAAGCCTAAAGTTAGGAGAGTTGATTACTAAGGACAATGAAAATTAGTTGCTAATGTCAATTATTGATAATAGATATGCTTTTTATCCTGTTAAAACTTCGTTTTACGAATAGTACTAATTTACTTACACGGAAGAAGTAATATATGTATATTACTCATAACACTTATAATAATTACTTTATACACTTATATTAGAAATCAGCTAATTGCAGCTTCATTATAAGATATAATGTACAAATATATTTTCTAGTTGAAACCGTTTTATGTAATTTTAAATCTAAAAAATAACTAAAATGAAAAAATCTAAACAAAAGAAATTTATTTTATTTACAGTATAATTTCAATACTTTTCCAAGGTCTATTTTATTGTATTTCTTATATTTTATTGTATATTCTATTTATTGTATTGTTTGAATGCATAAATTTGTTTTTCAAATTATTGTTTAAAAATTATAACGATATAATCAAGGTAAACTAACCTATCTAAAAAAAATATTTAATTTCATGCGTCTATTGTTTCGAGTAACATTTCTGCCCGTTACACAATTGATTTTCGACTATTAAACACAAAAAATCTAGCGTATCTATTTGTTAGGATACACGTAATACAATACTGTATTTGGTCCATCGAATGTCAGCTATGGTTGCATTGTTTTCAGGCACGGTCATTCAACATTCAAAGCTCACTATCGATCATAGATTGATTGCTGCGGTACATTGAGAATCGTATGCATTGTAGTATGCTGAGAAAATAATTATGGTACTTGTCCACAGAACGTTCTCCAGTTACCCACTGCGCGTCTTTCATGCCCATTATTCAGTTTCATTTTGTATTGATGTATCGATACTTGTTAAGTACATACAACATTATTGTTTTGTAATAATCAGAAATTAACCCTCATTCGTCCCTCACTATCACATTTCAATATGTCCTTTGGCGTCAATTTGACACAATGGTAAAAATTCATTAAATTGAAAAGGTGAATAATTAATTGCATAATTCTTTTATTGAATATAAGAAAGTAAACACGGCACTTTGTTTTTTATCATACACCTGACAACGATCCTGTTTTTTTCTTGGTATTACATGTCTCAAATGACCACTAGAAGACATCACTTGGATTGACGTACCTTATATACGCTGCATAACTGAGAAAGAATTAGGAATTCGAGGAACACGTATGAGTAATTCTATGTATGGTCTTCCCCAAAATTATTTGGTATATGTATAGTAAAATATATATAGTGCTATTTGCAGCTCTAAAGGTATTGCTTGCTACTAAAAGTATGAAATATATGTGCTTCATTTAAGAAAAAATAAAAGACGAATGTTTCAAAAAATGTTTTCTACAAATTGCAGAATAATATAGCTTTTTTCAGAAATGTCAAATTAATCAATAAAGGGATAGTTGAGGGTTAATCAAAGATTTCGTGCTCTTGATTTTCACAAGTTATGTACGAATAAACGATTCTAACATTTCAATAATAAAATGTATTATTCCATAGATACTTTTAGAATGAATAACTCATAAAACATAACACATATGTATTTTACTACAGTTTCACATTTTCATCCGATCTATCTGAAACCATTCCTCTTTTCTCTCTTCTTTTTGTTTCTCTCAGCTGTTTACGTTCGATTCGAGAATGTATCAATCAAATGGAACATATGAATCCCCGCGAAAAAGACACAGAAGCATAAAAAAGAAAGCAATGTAACTTCGTTACAAGCGGAGAATGATTACTATCATTGTCATTGATTGTGTCTACCGAACAAAAGAATACACACACGTAGACAATACGTGACACAACTGATATCAGACTCTATGTTCGAATCGGCAACAATACCTCGAGTGTTACTCTTAGCTGAATCGTACACGATAACCATTCATTGTTTATCGACCCATTGTGAAAGACTGACAATGTGGAACAGCCAACACGAGCCAAACACTATGAGCACCATACTCCACAGGCCAAACAGATCAGTCGACCAACCGTTAAGCGTCTGTTGCTTCCCGACGACTACGAAATTGCCGCTAATTAGATGTAACTGAAGGAGATATTAACTTATTCTAGACGTGAAATACAGATATTTATAGAGTCCCGAGACATGTTACTTCCAGAAATGACAGAATTATTGATTCATGTACTGATAAGCGTGATCAAGTTGTTGTACTCAAAAACATTTCAGTTAAACTTGTTTTCACTTTAAGTTTAAAGAATATGCTTACTCATATTTAGTCATCCTACAACTAAGGTCCATCATAACCCACACTTCACTAAATCTCATCCAAATGTGACACCTAAATGTCAGCATTGTATAATGTTTACACGTCATGCCATGTCAAATGACATAAGCCGCTTCGTTTCAGTAAAAGGTAGTACAATTTTAACTATAGACAGGTATACATTGCAGCAACGCATTTACATTATTCAAATTTATTATGAATATGGACATTCTTTGTTTCATTGTTTTCAAGTAAAATTTTGTTTATCGATGATGCTCATTCAGAATGGATGTATTCGTTAATAAGCAAAATTGTCGTACCTGAAGTAATGCAAGCTCTCGTATTATTCATAAAAAATCTCTACAGCCATAAAAAGTCGCTGTTTCTTTATCAGCTTAAACTGATCTATCGATGATGGGAAGGTTCAGAGCCACTTTCTATTTGTCTCTTTAGAAACTCTAGAATTCGCGGTATGTTGAAGAACTTTATCGAAGGAAAAAGTGGACGTTGTAAACGTTTATAAATTGTAGCGATATTGGAAAAACCCAGAAAAAGAAGAAAATTGAGGAAACTGAATCAGGTGAGTGTGTGACTCAATGACAGGATGGTTATATTTCCTTTAAGATGGTGAAATTTTAAACTTGTATTAAACTGGTTTATTACTTCATGATACGTTACTACTCGACTAGCCTGTGCACCTGAATATCAAGTTTTCCGTAATTTTCTCCCGCATTGTATAACAGCTTTTTAAAAAATATAGATACTTGAATCTAATACTATCTTATTTGACATCCAGTTTGATCTACGAATATTTTCTCTATACCAAGCGCATCAAACTCCTTTGATCGTATATGTGGACGGTGGATCGTGAAATCGAGACATCAATAGACACGACAATAGAAGCGTTTAGAGTCTTCGAATCATCCAATGATGAGGATAGGGACGTGCGAATTCGACGCACGGAAAGTTCATAATAAACCGCATTTCTGGCACGCCAGCTAAATACATTCGTTAATATCGCGCAAACATGGATTAACCATGGAACTCGTTGCATGACTAATAATTCACGGTCGGTCCCGAACAATCCTCAATTATAGAGGAAGAGTGGAGAGGGGCACATAATGCTGGCGGCAGGACTGAAATTCGCGTTAACTGCCAGAGCCGGCGTAACTTCATTTCCGCATGAAGTAGTCGTTTGCACGCTAGAACGGAAGTTTGGTCAGTCCGGAAACTGAATTCGACCGTTACCGCGTATGCTTCTTCAATCATCGCGCCGATAACAGGAATGCGTCGGATTCGTGGTACACGCAAACTCTCGTCCGGCTCGAATAATCGATAGCCGATCGGTTTGTACGCCGCGGATGGTACCGCGGCCACCGCGGCCACCGCGGAATACAAATATCGAGCCGCATTTGCGTTGTGAACGCGCGATCCGAATTGATACGGCAAAGTTACTAGTATGTCTTCTACTGTGATGTCTGTTGCGCGGATAGTCGAAGTTATTGTCTAGCTGTAGTTACAGAGTGAATTGTAAATTTCGTAACAAGGCAACAGAATTAGATACGAATTTCGTAACAGTTGATAAAAGTAATTAACTGATGCAGTTAGACAGCATATTATATGCAAGTGTAGGAATGACAGAATTTCTGTGCAAGTTTAGGTCTGAAACGAGACTTGCGTAAATGGAGAATATCTGAGCTAGAACAATAGAGATACGTAAGAACAGCGTTCGGAACTGAGTACTGAAAAATATCTTGCGAACCAAGAATACATAGTACCTAATAATGATTTCCTCTAAACTTTGACACCAATACATTCTGGTCCATATTCCCATGCATTCCTAACTGATCATTATCAGGCTCTTACTCTGCTGCGTTTTCACTGTTCCATAGAATTTCTGAGTTATTACCTCGTCCTAAAACACTCAGGGTACTTTTCCAGTAAATTCCAAGTTAGAGTAGAAAAAACAATGTGGAGAACAGAGTGGAGGCAGAATGTTACAGCATAGTTAATGAGAGTAGGTATGGTTTTGAGAAATCTTAGCAGCGTCTATTAAATATATTTTTATTTTGAATTACACCTGTTCAGTCTCGATCATGGAACCACTAAACGCTGTAAAAGTAATTAGATGATTTTAACTCTTTGCGGACGGGACGATTCGAAGCCAACCATACCGTGAGGCCGAGCCGCTGTCGCAATAGTTGTTTGAAATGGCCAGAGGACATTTCTGCCTAGGTACACGCTATTGTCGTTCATAGCACTCCAAGATACCAAATTCTGGATATATGTACACGCACAGATTCCCTACAGGATAAATAAAATGTTTATTTGTTTATTAACATCTTTTATTAGATATGTAAATTACTAATATTAAGTCAAATTTAATAATAAAACCATAAATATTTAATTAATAATTTTCTCTTGTGTGATATATTTCAAAACATCGATCAATGCAAAGGTCTACGTTACATTTTTTGCATTTATGTCGTGTATCTTTCTGTCTCTTATGTTCCGAGCATAAGTTTTTCGGCTGTATCAGTTGTTTTCGTCGAACACGTATATGAGTTTATCGACCAGATTGATGATTTACACAGAACACATATATGCGTCAGTAGTCAGGAAAGGGTTAAAAAAGTATCTTACGCATAATGATGGCGTTCTTTACGTTATTTAAAAATTTCATGCATATAATCGCATTTTCTCTGTTGTCATTATTACGAGAAAGTTTCCTCTTTACTTTTCTGTGTCCACAACTTCATATTCGTTGACTTTAATGAAAACACTTTGTTCTAGGCAAAAACAAAGTATATTCTGGCCGTTATAATTTTAATAAGTCAGATATGAATTTCACGGCCGCTCGGCGAAGCGTAGAGAGAATCTCGAGAACGTATAAACTCCTCGCATACTTTCTCTATTCGTTTGCATACAGTTTTCGCAAGTTCAAAGCGTTAATGCACTCTGTTGCCCAAGAGACGTGATAATTTTCTCTGTGATAGCGAGAGATTTGTAAAAAAGTTTCGAAACATCACTTCTTTACAAGGTATTTCGCGAAGAAGTCTTCAATGGAAGTAGCTCTTTACTAATTACACAAGTTTCCATTCTTAAAACACTAATTATAAAAATATATTAATATAAATATTTTTTTCTTTGTATATATAGTTCTACGATTGAAATTTATTCTATTCAATCATGATTAGCGATAAAATCCAATCCAGATGATTTATAATTACGTCTTTATCTCGCACGCCATCATACTAGCAAAGTTCTAAACTCTTGTTCGTTAGGAGTGTTCCAGATTCGTATGCGTTTAGAATGTTCCACCTCGCATATATCTTTTGTCAAAGTAGCAAGCATTCGCTGTCAGCGTACTCTCGAACAATTGCTATTTAGTTGCAATACTAAATGATTAAATGTAAATGAATATTATTGGTTTTTTATTAGAGCGTAATTACGATTCATGAAATTATTCAGAAATTTTTTAAATCATTAAAATTTTCATAGTTTTTATGTATTAAACTGTTTGATATTTGCAATTGTAAATGATATTCTGTAATTAATGAAGTAATATTGCAGCAGAGTTGTTAGTTTAATGAATACGTTAGAATACTTGAAAGCTGTTCCGAATCGTAGGAACAGATACGAAGGGATCGAATTGAAACTCATGACATCAGTACTAAACCTTCAAGATGATGATAGAATCCCATCAGTAATCACTCGAGCAAACACTAGTGCGCAGCGAATCGAAGTGAAATCCGATTGTATCGCTACGATGACAGGATTAAATGAGAATGCAATTAGTGTGCTAGTTTAATCACGCATTAATGATAACTCATGGTCGACGAGAGAATCGGACAAACCGCCGATTGATAGAATGTGTCATTCCTTTAAATTCACTAATTAAATATTATTCTGCATGATATGTCATTATCATTGGCGTACAAAGAAAAAGATTGCATCCGCATCAATACAGGGTGAGTCACAAGAAGCAAAGCACCCGAATATCTTTGTTGGATTTCAAGATATGAAATATGGAATACATCAGAATTAGAATGGTTTCGAAGGATGCACATCGCTATCATATTATTTTCTTTTTATGCCATTTTTCTCAATATTTTCAAGGTTACCAACGTTTTTTTAAATAAAACTGCATACCATTTTCTTTGTATAATTGCAGCCGACATCTAACGAAGTTCAATCATCTAACACAATATAACCTTCAAATGATCTTCAACCCAGAAAAATGGAATAAATAAAATTCAACGCGTAAGGTTCATTTGCTTTATTTCTGGTACGCTAAATGTTCAAAATTATTCCCTTGAGCTGCGATACATTTATTTAACCTAAAGTAACAGAATATAGTGTTCTGTAATTCATTTCTAAAGGAACCGACACACAAGCCCTGATGATTGTTTCTTTCATGTCCTCTACAATGATGTTGGTTGTTCATAATAAACTTCGTTTTTCAGTTTTCCCCACAGATAGAAATCAAGGGGAATGATATTCCATATCTTTAAATCCAACAAAGATGTTTAGGTGCTTTGCTTCTCGTGACTCATCCTGTATACATATGTAATGTGTCAATTCTCATGATAGATCGATATTATCTACATGTGATACACCATACATTTGCATATTTAATACACATTACGCATGTATAACTATAAGCGTTCAATCGTTTCATTTAAATTCATGAAAATATAGGTACTAGAACTGTAAACCAAAATAATACGAAAGATAAGGGAGAAATACGTTAAAAAAACCATGATAGCAAACCTGTTAATGTCCAAATAATACAATCATATTCAATTGAAGAATTCAGCAAACGTTCTGATGTTCTTAATTGTTTGTTTCTCTAGTGCTATTACTAATGGTACTTAAAGTAAGCGCTTATTAAAGAAAAAGTAACCTGTACCATCCTTTTCTTATATAACTTTTTAATTAACCTTTGGCTACTACACGTCACTATAGTGGTTTCCTGCTGAATCATTTTTTGATAGGAAACGCCACTACAGTAGTTCTTTATTAAATATTAAAACGTTTATATCTATATTATCCTGTTATATTTATTTTTAATTATGTATATAAAAATTAATAAAATTAATAAAAATATTATAACTTGTTTAGTTGTTACTTCATACTAACACAGATACGATGAAATACACAGTTGAAAGCATCAAAATTACGCGATAAAGCTGTCTGTACAGTGATATAGTTCCACGGCAAACTCAGTCGTAGCTAAACGGTTAATATGCGATGCAATGATACAATTGTGGTACTCTTACATAAAAATAACCTAATATTAATAACCAGAGGAAAATCCTTCAAAATCACCTCACGAAAAGTTTGTCAAAGTTCGTATATAACATACGTTCAGAATCCTATCCCAACGCCGACAGAATGGTATTAGGAAAAATTGTCGTCGGTCCAAGAGGGGACGAACATTGAACGTGAAGGGACGAAGAAATTTATCCCAGTGAGGCAGCTTTCCTGGTGGTATTAAGAATCTCAAGCAAAAGCCAGAAAAGTTTTCTCCGTCGTTAATTATCGGCAGGGTACTTCTCCAATGGTGAAACAATAGGATCGACTTAGTTGGGATATGTACAATTTCACGTCCGGTCACCGTGTCAAAGTAAATCTCGCGCGAAGTGGATTCAAGAAAAATTATTGTTTCGCTCTCGACCCACATCCGGGGGACAGAAACTAATATCCAACCATGTCCATGTCAGCTCTGAAAACTTTGAAATATAACGCGGACGACGACAATAACGTACTAGACGACGACGATGATGGCGGCTGCTACTGTTGCATAGGTGTCAGCGGCCTATCTGTTTCCGTTCTAAGCAACCGTGTGCTCTGGCCGTGGTTATCGCAAAATTTTCAGTACATCCGAAACAAGCTACGAAACCAGGAGCAACAGTTATTAAACTGTCCACCGTTAGAGCTTGATTAAACTGTAACTCGGCTAAAATGCGAATTAACCTCGAGCCGATGCGCGTCGAACACGTTTTGCCTGTTTGATGTGACGTGTGATAAATTCGAGCGAGTAATATGAAAATTCACAGAAATGAATATACTCTCTTGGAAAAAAAAGAAATTCGAATTTTTTGATAGAAATACATAGAAATCGATTACAGTATTTGGAAGAACATAGCAAATATAATGAATTATAGTAAAATTTTACTAAGACTTCATATAAATACGAAGAAATATAATGAAAGATGTGATTTTTTTATTATTGCACGACTATAGCACCACTACAAAAAACGTAAATTATAATAATATTAATATAATTACAATTTCACTAAGAGTTTCTAATAATGAATAGAGTCATGTTTATTCGTCATAGTTTAAAAAGACGATTCGGCGAGCTATTAATGACATTTTCGAAAAAATTATGAATTTCGATACACGCCGTTATTATCGCGTTTATTAAATTCTGACACGTTTTGAAACTGACGATTTCCTGTAATAATGCTTCAAATATTTTCCATAGGATTTTGATCGTGTGAACGTGCTGTCAAAATATTGTTTCCATTTTATAAAAATTGCTGGTAAAACAATCAGCGTTGACAAATTAAATATTTTACGTTAACACTCGATCGCGAATTTCACAAATAACGGGGTAAACGCTGAATTGTTTAAAATATGAAACTCTACCTCATCTACCACGTCTATCTAACCTGCTACCAACTATCATTTTTTCAAATATTTCAATTATTGTTTCAACGAAAAAACGTTTATAAATCATGTAACTATAAAAAATTGTTTTAAACAATTTCTTCACACTAGAACTCTGCATTTTTATAAAAACATGATTCAATAACTTATAACTAATTGTGAAAAACGGTATTGGTTCCTATTTCGGTTGATATAATTTAACATTAAATTAATTATATTCATTTAAACTTTCCACTGGAAATTGGACATTTAATACGTTACAACTTAATGTTTCTAATATTATAATTTTGTGATTGTATTTAAATAAGCGTCTCGGTATGAAATGGAAAATAGAATTGTAAATGAAAAGTAAGATTGGATTTGGAATAAATTGTATTCCACGAGTGAATTGCACCGCTCAAACACAGAACGACACGGTCCACACTGTGTACAGCATTTTAGTAGTCTGCTGGGATAAGCGGCAGACATGCCACCTTATACCAAGGTTTCCAGTGAGGTGTAAACCGTAAGCCTGGGGTTAGACTGTAACAATGGAGAATTTCAGTAGCGTGCAACGATTGGAGAACGCGTTATTAAATCTTGACCACTGGATCTTCCGTAGATCTCTGGTAATGGAACGAGGTGGAACGTTAAGGTACAATCATCATTTATTCGAGTGAAATTAATATTTCAGACAAGGAATTGTTTCTTCTTTATCAAGATTCGTGTTGTATTTAACGTGTCATTTTTACTGTACCTTTAATTTCAGTGAATTCTATTTGTACTTCTATTGTATTCGATATGAATGGTGAAACTATAACATCGTCTCAAATTATATCAATGAAATATTAACAGTTCCTATTAATTGGATATACTTATAATTTTACTTGTTATACAATATTATATTCTAACTCTCATGAACTTTATTTTACCAAAACCATTAATCATTCTGCACATAATGAATATCAGATACCTGAATTTTAAGAAGTCAAACTGAAGCTACGGAACCTTACCACAGCAACTACTCGTTACGGTACATCCACTAAAATCTCTCAACCCTTAACCGCAAAGGATTAATCCCATAATACCATCGCACCGTGAAACACTTTGACCTGTTCATTTTTCTACTACCATTTTTCCTGAACGTTCCTTAATTTTCCTATCTACCTAGCTCAACACCTTCGTTAACACTCACTGAACGACACAATATTAAATTATCTCTATGTAACCTGTTTACAATCCATCTCTCCGCAACGAGACAAAAAATCATGCCAACGAGAAGGATCCAGTAGTTTAAAGAAATAATTCTATAAAATTTATTTTCAAAGAGGCTAAGGCGAAAGTTGCTTTAATTGCCAACATTCATTTTCACAAAGATTCGAAGAAATTTTGGGTCGATATACAAAATTAGTTTAGACAAATACTTAAAAAATCTTAATCTTTGAAATTCATCTTTTGAAAAGCACCTGCTTAACCCATTTCTTCCCGCTAGTTGCATATAGAAAATAAGTCCTATGATACTCATTGATTTAGATTCGTCATAAATATTCCAAGAAATATATGAGAATCACGTAACCATAAAAATTGGGGCGATTATAAAATGAAATACTTTTTGCTTTACTCTTTCACCATACAGATATTGGCAGCTTTGAGTAATATTCAGAAAATGATAAAACATATAGTGAGAATATAACTCCAAGAATACAGAAAAAATGTCGAGGTTTTAAACGGGAATCATACACGTAACTTCCAGACTGACATACCGGGACTCCACATCTGTTTATTTTCTCGCTGTTATTGTTTTATTGATAATAAGGCTGTAAGAATAATTTCTATTGGTGAAGAAAGTGGTGAGAAGGGAAAATATTTTCTTAAATATTGCCTATACGCAACGTTTGGAAGAAACAGTTTAATACAAAAACTCGATGTCAAAAAGGGTACAGAAAATATCTCCTCAAAGAAACAATCTCCAAGGATTTTCTTCTGATTTCAACAGTTTCATCTAAAGACGAAGTGTTCACGAAGTGGTTGAAATCAACCACTTTCCAGGCATTCCCCATAACTACTCATTTATCCAGAAACACCAAGGTGTAAATTAGAAACTTCGTCTTATGGTTGCAATTTTCCGTCACGGAGCCCCACGATGCGGCAGGATCTAGTTTCAGAGGAGAGAGTGAGTGGTTCTTAGATCTTCCCTTCAACTGCCTCTCCGCTTTTTCCTCCCGTGGCCAACCCCGTCGCCTTCTACGGGGTGTAAATTTAAAATTATGCCGGTAATGCAGAGTTTCTAGCTCGTACGTAGCAAGCGCCGCGGAAGAATGGCCGTTGGAGCCGAAGGGAGCCGACGATAATGGGCTTTTGGGCGATAAAACGGCTCTATATTGAAACGGCTTACGTCGGCCAACGGCGGCGGCGCGAGCAAAACTATTACCGTCGGCTTGACGAGCATCGTAAGTTTCCTGGTATGTACGTGTACCGATGTAAAACGCGACTCACTCGTCTTTTCTAACGTTGTCCTGTTCGAAAATTCACCACAGAATAGCCTTCACGGAAAGAGAAAATGTGGTAACGTAGAATTCCAACTCTGTCTGTTATACAATCCTAGTGAAGCTTCTGTGCTTGTTCAAATGGAATTACGAAAAAAATGAAAAAATGAAGTATTTACATGTGTGTGAATTACAATGGCTGGCAACCGATAGAAAGTTTTTACAACGCGTATTTAAGTGTTTCACAATGTTAATAAGAGGGGAATGTGAATTTGGTATTTTGTTTGATAATGGAAAATTAAGTATGCATATATATGTGGAAGTTTGATAAGTAGACTGCGGACTTGTATGCATTTATAGACAATTTAAGGGTGTAAAATTACACGGAATGCACTTAATATGAAAAGATATACAAAATATCCAAATTATAGCGCTTTTCGTAATACTTGCTAGGTGAAATAACTTTCTACCGGAGTTATACATTTTTTACTATATTCTCCAAAATATAAATTTATATAAAAATCCGTAATTTGCTGATAAGCAACTATCGTATCGAACTTTTAGCTCATATAACATATACACATTTTTTTTATTAATAGTCTCTTCTGGTTTCTACATATACATCCCCCTCCACGAGTATCTGGGCGCTTGCATATTTGCTGGTTTTGCATAATTATCATTCAAATTTATCCTTTTCAAATACATGATCTATCCTATCTACATGATACATGATACATGATCTATCTATCCTATTCAAATCCTTTTGAATACACAAAACATGGAGCAGCTATTGATAAATGAAGAAATAGGAATGGAAAGAGAAATGATTGCAGCAGGAATTAAAGTATTTTCAGCTGCAAAATACACATTTCAAAAGATGCAATACACAGTATGAAAGTCATTTAAACGCTAACCGCGAAATTATCATCTCTTTCACTGAAACGTGAATTTTTATGGTAGAGAAAGGTAGTAACTGACGCTTAAGCTTAACAAATGAAAGATTCAAAGACGGTTAATTATCTGGCTCACGGTGAATGTGCATCATGATGCATCAAAGAAGGTTAATTATTTGGCTGGCAGGAAGCCGACCGCGGATTTACCCCCAAAGTTAGGAATAAAGTGCGTCGAAGTGAATTTCATTGCGACGCCGCCTCGCATTTGCTTCATTTTAGACAAAAGCCCGTAGCAGTTTGTCTTCCGTGTATAATGTTCCGTTTGAAGCGTGCACGAGTGTGCACTTCTATTCGCCGTAACGCCGACAATACTCTAGCTTTCTGCTCTTTTTCAAATTTCATTCCGGCTGGTTACATATTTCCACCATTATTGTTAGTTACATCTCTCCTATCTTTCGCTTGCTCGCATGCATTCATATTACTTCTTAATGGCTGTGGTCGAGCACACCTCTCCGTGGACTCAACTGTCGTCTATTTACATTTCACGATTGCTCCCAACGCTAATTTAGATATATCTGAAACACTGAACTCCGACCACTTCATTCCTTCAGAAATTTCAAAAGTATCATTCATGGATGAAAATATAGATAGAGAAGATGATCTAAACATAGGCTAGGGTCCAAATATGCGTTAGCTGAACTATTGAATCATATTAGGTGCTTTATCCTATTGAGAATAAGATGAAAGTGCGATTTATGAACAAAAGAACTGTTGCAGAGGAGATAATAACCTGTATTTATTTTGTTTATGTATTGCTTACCAAAACGTGATATTTTTTTTTATTTAGTCATTTTGAAACTTTTTCAGAGAAGTTCGTATCATGTTTTCAGCAATAATCTATTAAACTAAGAGTACTATATTGTGAATATTGTAAGCTTTTTTTGATATATATATATATACATAATACTGATTTAATGATAATTTTCCTTTTTAATGATATGAACTACCACAAAGGAAATATTTCATAGTTTCAACGTACTTTTGTATCAGGATAATAATAGGGAAATTTTTCAATGTAGAAAATGTTTCATGTAACTTCGTTTTATACGTTGTAGCCATTTTCACACATCCACACCTGTGTTACATGATGTTTCTAAATCATAGCGTTGACAGAATGTTGCAGCGTGGAAGACTAAAGTGGTTTACAAAAATATCCCCCAAGAAATTTGATCTATGATAATGTACTTGCGTTAGTGCAACAATATCGTAAACAATATTTTCTCTTAAATTTATGAACGACGAATATAAACTTGATACATAACTTTCTTATCTTCTCTGACAAGGCTAACAAATTTCTCAAAAATGTACTAACGCCAAATGAAAACAAAAACAAATGTTGAATATAAAACAACTTCAATGATCGATTAACTTTGTCTTACCTTTTCTTTGTGTTAAGAACTCTGTTTTACTTAAGGTAAAAATAAAGTTTCTCTGTCATCGTTATTTTGCAAATAGAGAAATATTCAACGAGCTGAAAACTGTATCGCCGATAAGCTGCTATTACCACTTTAAAAAATTACATACCGCTAAATCTCTAAAACCTGCAATAGCATTTCAATTTTATCTAGCGATCCTCTAGCCATTTAGTATCCCGATCGAATCTCTCAATTCGTCGAACCTTCACTCTTAAGCAACGAAGAAGGGAAATCACAAAAAGCTGGCGGCTCTTGAAGTTCGGAAGCAGGAGAGAATGAGTAATTTCAGCCTCTTTTGTTGAAAACCTTGGCACGCGCGAGATCTAAAAGGGGTGAAAAGGAATTCAACAAACGTCGAAACAAAAACCCCCAACGAAACAATCGATTCTCTACAGAAAGGGAAATATGGGCAGCACTCGAGTAAGAAAATGAAAAGTGATCCTTCTCTTGTTGTTCAGTTCAGCTATGGAAACTGTACGCCAATATTAGCAATTAGGCTGGAACCAAGCCGGAAGTGGAACGATTTAATAGCGAACATCGAGATTTGACTAACAAATACAGAAACAATTACACGACAGCAACTTTAGTATCGCGAAAATAATTAAGGAACCATGTTTCGCACAATAATTTGCATGAACAACATCTCTGACAGCGTAGAATGTCAGCTTGCTCTCGATCCCTGAACCTTCTGCTATTTATGATAATTGATGCGGCTGGAGATTGGCCAATATTCCGGTTCCCCTTATATTAAACCCGAAGATTTAATAGAACATTCTACTTTTCATATTGGTATTTATACAGGGCTAATGTCTTTGGAAATTTTCAACCTGTTTAATATTGAATTAAAAACGTCGAAGGGGTAGAAATAATACATAACAGTTCGACGAGTGCAATTTGTTTGTGTGTTTAATTCTGACACGATATGCGGAATTATATAAATATAGAAACTAGATAATTCCACAGATGAATGAAATTTGTCTTTACTTCACTAAAATTAATATTCTTTGACTGTTACATGCCACAAACGTTGAGGAATGTATAGCAAAGTGGTAAACTAACCCCTTGTAATACGGTATCGATATATTTTGCAGCATTTAAGGCCATGTAATGCATTTCGTTTTGAGACTCTGCACAATGAAAGAATGACAACTAATAATGAACAGTATTTCATTTACCATTTGTAACACTTACTATTTAGAATGTTTGATTATTTACTAACAAATATTGTTTAGAATATTAGGAGTTTTATTCTGTATCTATATAGCCAATGTATTCTGTAAAGTACATTGATACTGGCCTAAAAATTTTTTTCTTTACCGTTCTAACCAAAGTTTTCAAATACTCTTATTTCTGTCAATTTAGTTATTTCGACACCTGAAACATGTTTACTTTGGCTTTTGATGATTTTTACGATCTCGCTAATAATGTACCTCTGATATGAATAATCTACTCTATTTAAAAAAAAAAAATTATTATTCCTTTCGTTTTCGTCAACCTCAAAGGGGTAAATCTCGGTGTTCTTAAAGACAAATTATTTGTGATCTTTATCTACGGCTAACAACTCGCGGCTTTTGAAGAATGAGAACATTATCAGTGCAATCGTCAAAAGATTTAGGAGAAAGCTTAATGCAACAATATTGCTCGCACAGAAACGGACTTAGAACAGCGTTTGAGGAGGAGGGAAGGGGGGAGGTGAAACAGTGAGAAAATGAGAGAGAGGGGGAGAAGGAAAGAGAGAAAATGTGAAAAAGGGAGAGTGTGAGAGAATAAGAGCGAGAGAGTGGAAAAAGAAGAGTGTGAGTGATTGAGAATATAAGAGAGTGAAAAAGAGTGAGGTCAAGTATGAGAACGTGGAGAGTGAGAAAATAAAGTGATGAAAGAGGAAGAAACTGATAGAGTAAAAGCGCGAGAGTGATAGGAAGTGAAGAACTGAGAGACAAAGAAGAAATCAACCAGCGTAGTAGTCTCGAGAAACTAACGAATGAATTAATAAAAATGTTAATCTCAAAAATAACAAAGGAATCACAACCGTAGCATGGTATAACAAACACTGCGCCAATGGTTGCTGCGTAATTGAGAGTCTGTCCACGACCATGTTGCGTTAAATATGCAAGGGATCGAGGATATTGCAGTTTCGAGTGCAGCTACGTTTTTGCGTGACAGGCAGCGACGGTAGAAGATATTTATAATGCGGCAAAATTTTGCGGTGCGGACGCGAAGTGGAAAAAAGCGAAACAAAACAAGTAATGTAGTTGGTGGAAACGAGAAGGAACGACAGCATGGAAAATGGATGCACCTGTTTCAAGTACGCCGGAGTAAACATGACAACTCCTTCAGGTATCGTGTTGTTTTGGAAGACTAATTAATCGCTAATGAGATCACCGCTATGTAGATGAACGGTGTAAGGTTTGCAAGGGTGGTTTTCAAGATTAATGTGTATCATGACTGTGCAGTTTTATTGCAAAATTTCAAAGGAAAAACTAGGATACTTGTTTTCCGCCTAATAGGATTGTGTTAATAAGCTTACATCCTTGTTTTTTTAATGAGTCGCCTTGAAATTTTCTGAAGTTTGTCTACAATAAGTAAACATCCTGTTTACGTGAAGTTGATCTTAACATCAATCGTTTATGGTATTTAACAGAATTTAGGGTAAATATTGTATAAAACTACTTTTCGAATATTTAATAAACGTTTATTTACTTATAATTATTGTATATAATTATACGTTTTAGATATTTGCAATACGAAAAACCTAACCCGAGACTTCGATCTTTTTATCGATGATGAATACGTGAAACATAATGTTTAAGGTTTACAGTGAAAGTATAATAAAATATAATATTACAATTATGATGAATAATGTTTGAAAAATATTTAAATAATGAGTCTGAATAAAGGAAGAAGAATAAACAGGTTCTGTGAAAATGTTATAAATTGAGAAATGTATTTCATTTCCTCCTAGTGGTATTAAAAGTACTTTAAAAGTTCGACAAACAGTTGTATTATACACTTACCTGACGCAAAACTACGATGTACAACAGCGGGAAGTTCTCAATGCTAGTATAAAAAAAAATTTTCTTTATGAAAGAGAATTCATAGTAGATGTGAAAGCACGATAATTAGCTGCCTCAGAGGTATAATCAACGGAAATTTTTCTCATTTTCTTATCGAAAAAATTCACTTTACCAATGATTTTCGAAACGTACAATAACTAAACTGTAATTCGTAAAAGTGTTGAATATTTTCCAATTATTATTCTTACTTTGGTATCATAAAAGTAATTTCCTAAAAAATTGTGTTTCGTATATAATTATGCTATTTCCGCCGTCAATAATACTCGCCCGTAGTAGAATATTAAAATGAGACGTAAAACGATTAATATAAAATTTTATTTAAGAATATTCGTTTATCGTCACTTTTATTGAGCATCCTTTTAATTCATTTATACAGTAATAATGGCTTTCAAAATTTTCCTGAAGCTTAAATCTTATTAAATATCATACAATATTGAAATTAAGTATTTAATATTATATTGGCAATAACTCGTGCCTAAGTGAAACATTTTTTTTTAATCTTAGTACGCGCAGTCAAAGCGAAAGCGTTTCAGTGTAATGTGTGTAAATTATGTATCTAGTTAACGTATAGGCCAGTTTAAGGCTTCGAACTTTTTAACATGAATGCCTAAATACGCTATTCTTTTTCTCCTTTTTTTTTAAAGTATCTACTGTTCAAGATCTCTTGTCTGTACCGTGCACTTTAATCCAAATAATTAATCTCTCAGCAAGCGAAATATTTCTCATGACAACGACAAATATAAACTGTATACTCATGAACTATAAATAACTCCAGTATCAAATAAATTGGTTGTTATTCTTTCCATTTGACCCCAGGTGGTGGAAGATGTAATGCAGCGTGTTCACGTATTTCCCATTTCCCGCGGACATTCTTCTCTTCGCGCACCTGTGTTTATATAGTACAACATACTTTCATCAGCACAGCAAGGCTTTATTTCAAACACACCCCGTATGTAGCCAAAACACGGCAAGGAACACAACAGCAGCTTCGAGTACTCCTCTACCTTCGAATGTCCCTCTCATTTATCACGTGTGAAAATTTCATCCTGCAAAGAGTACAGTGTGTGTATGTTCTGGTATGAAAAAGAAAGATAGAAGAAGAGCAGTAACGTCGACAGCCACTGAGAAGGGAAATGACATTCAACGCGTCAAGATAAAAGAAAAAAAAAGGGGGGGAAAGAGAACAAGAATCAGGGAGAAACAGTTGAAAAACTTAGCGGCGACTTGGTGGTGAGAGCCAAGTAAATCTCATTTACCTAGGCGAACGCGACTCTTTACTCTCTTTCTCCTTTCCTTTTTTGCTAAGCTTCACGGGAAATTCGAGAAACAAAAAGGAAAGAGAGATGTTCATTGTGGATGTCGCCTTTGAAAAAGAGGAGAAAAGCTGGGAGATCGTTACACGCTCAGAGCCTCCGAGCGAACATTAACTACGTTTGGAAGCTGATTTAAGAATCAGCCACCAGCCAATCCTTTCGCACGAAACCAACGAAAGTTATCAAGCTCTCCAGCATTATGATACTTCCTGCCAATTTCCTGCACCTTTATCTTCATTGTGCGTAACATGTTACGCGAGCACACGAATTTCAGGCTTTCCACCAGTGAAACGTGTCACCGCGTAATGGGGCCTTCACTCGACAATCGCATTTCGCGTTCAACGTTAATAAAGTTGGCGTTTCCTTTTGCGGCTGCTCCAACCGCCATTCTTTTCTAAAATCTCAAGTATAAAGGAGTATTCTTTTGCTTCACTTATATTGTATTTTTTATTGAACCGGTGAAGTCAAAAGTTACGATTGTAATTCATGGTACCAAGGAGATTAGCGATAGTAATATATTTTGGGATAGAGAGAAATATAAAGAATAGAAATGTATGTTGGTTATGTAGCATATTCTTAAAATAATATAAAATACAAAGTAACGTTAAAGGAATGTTAATCCGGTACTTGAAAGTACCTTGAAGGGATAAAAAGCAAAGAACAGAAAGAAGAAAGGAGAAAAGCAGAGAGTAGACAGGGAAGATTTAAAAGGCTACAGAAGGAAGGAAAAGAAAGAAACGAGGAAAAAACTAGAGAGTAGAAAAAGTATGCAATAAATAGTGTAGTTAGGAACAGGAAACGTAAACAGAATGGAGAAATAAATGGAAACGAATGAATGAGTAGAATATGTGGGTTAATTTAATTTTGTAAACAAAACAAGATATAGTAAATCAAGCACGTTTAAAAGAATAAGCATATTCAATACTGACAATTTTTAGTATCATTAACATAACTAGTTTCATGTATGATTATTGGGAGACTCAAATTTAATATTCATCATTGATATAATTATAATTGTATAGTTCAAGCAGTTGTATAATAATGGAAAACGTGGACATTAATTAAATTATGTAAAAACCTCTTCAGGAATGGTATATTGGAAACCAAAGTAAATGTCTGGAGTTGTGACTAATACTAAATATTTTGAACTATATGCAACATTGTTAAAATAACTCAACTTTACTAGTGCTTCGTTAAAATATCGAAAACTTAATCAACTTACCTTCGTATACTCAAATTTGATCAGTTTTTTCAACGAATCATCTACGGAAAAAGAAAGTAAAGACCTGCTACATTTTCACACCAAGGAAAATTCAATTTAAATCGATTTACCAAGGCTGAACAGTGACGTACCATAAGTTTGGTAGTGTATTGTAATATAGCTCAAGTTCCGTGGTTCGACATTCGTCTGCTCGAAATGGTCGGTGACGAATGTGTGTAGCAAATAAAGGATCAGCCAAATGTGGCGACTAAATATCAGCGCTGTATAATCTTTACACGTCATATCTTTTCAAATGATATAAGTTGGTTTCTTTTTATTTAGCATATTTTCCAGACTTAAAAAAATGTGGGTCTTTCGAAGCGCTTGATAAATTTATGATACCCGAAGTCGGAACATTCCATATAATCGAGCCTGTCGTCTCTCCTTATTTTTCCTCCGCTTTCGCTATTCTCACTCCTCTTTTTACAAAAAGTAATACATCCATTCCACCGGACGAAAGTCGACATTCCAGAAACCAAGCAACCTGCCAACGTCTCTTTCTCCTTCTATGCGACAGTTTACACGCTGTTATCTTTCCGAATTTGCTTTCTTCTCAAGTGAACATTCGAATGAAAGATCCGGCACGTAAGATGAGCGAGATAATGGAAAATATGCCAGCCTCATGGCCAATGCAGCCCAATGGAATTGTAAATGAGAACGTCGCTGACCCATCTTATGCATTTTATTTGTCACCTTGTACATACACGATACTCGACGGAGTCGGGTACTTACCTTCGCCAACATAAGAGAAAGAAGAAGAAGGGAGACACAAAACTTGGAAATATTTTCGAAAGCTGTTTCACGAAGAGCTCGACACGCTAGGAAGGTATGATAACGGTGAGGTGAGACATCCTATTGTTCTGATTACAGGATGAAATTGTGTCGGAGAATATTTCAACTTTGACAATTTTCAGTTATAGCCCTCGAGGTATCGAAAAATCGAGACACAACGACGGATAGAGGAGTGATAGCTGTTCTTGTTTCCTAATGGAACGTGACGGAAGGTGTACTGGCGAAGGAACTCAACGGAACTTGAAGAAGGCAGCCCTTCGACAAGAAAGTTTCACCCTTCTTTGCACCAGGTAACCAGGATCCCATTTTCGGAAAGGATATTTCGTGGTGCGCGCGTACCACGGTCTCTTCCCGCCACGGACGAAAGTTAACGTTGCTAAGTTTTCCATCTACGGGCGCGAAAGTTTCCGACGCTCGTAGAGTCCCAGCACGAATGAAATTCGAGGACTTGGCACTTTTCTAGGTGTTCGCGTAATTTGCATGTCTGAAGTGTTGGATTATAATGTGTGATAATTACGAGGAGATTGTGACCTACTAAAAATTAGCAGTGGAATCAAGTATTCATTCGAACTTACAGCACTGGAAGTATTTATTACGCCATTTGCAAAGTTACATGACACCTAGAATTTTCATAGGAAATGAATTCGAATTCAACTTGTCACACCCACGATGGTGAGCTACACATTCTTGCAATAACCTATTTTAAACTGTTTTAATTAAAAGAAAGATGTAAATGAATCATGTTTTTATGAAAGAATATAACAAAATGTACTAAATCACTCGGAATAGTGTGATGCTGCATCATGAATTTTCATTACTTCCGTAGAAATGTTTTTGAACTACATTTTACGGATAACTTCATGCAATTTTTGTATATTTTCGACCTTTTTCGTTGATCCTACCTGAATTTCTTGTCTCTCTGTACATTTTCAAACACTTGATTTATTATTTCTGTGGCAAACTATACAACTGGACGTTAGATATTTACTGCTCTAGTATTGTATTAAATAAGAATGGCTAATATGTGATAAATTAGTTATATATAATAATCCTTAGTTTTAATAATTAAAACGAAAGCCAAAATTAAATTGAATTTTTATTGCTAATATATTTTTTTTAATATTTTGATTGCAGTCTGTCCGGCGAGTCTGATCCATTATAAAAAGCAAGGTGTTGAAAATCTCAACGCATTTGTTTTTCTTAGCAATTTTAGTCTCTATTGAGATTATTTCGCACCATTTACATTGCATACATAAACTTAAACATTATACACGTCATATGTATTTTATTGTTGTGTTAGATCGATAGAATACAGCTTTTCAAAAATGAGTGAATAACGTTAGAGACCATTATCAACTGACAGATTAAATCCAAGAGTTGTTGCAATTACTCTTGTAGAATAACAGTATCTTTACTAGATGACAGTCCAACATACTTGGCTATGCTGCACTGTTATCCGTTACCAAATAGTAAATACCGAATTCTTGGTGAAAATTCACACAATAATTTTGTGGTATCTTGATGGTCTTACTTCTTTTTGTTAATGAATAATATATTTACATGACAGTGGATATATTAACACTTTACTGACTGGCTCATTCTATTCAATACTGGCTCGGTTTTTGCTATCGCACTTACTCTTACTGCTCTAAAAATTTTCAATCAAAATTCGCGAGATGGTTTACCACATCGTTCACTTTCTTTTATTATAGAGTAATTAAGACATGGGTCCAAAGTGACCCGACATTGATTGGGCGAGAGCTAATTAATTTGTTGCGTTGGCAGTAAAAAGCCGATTAGGAGGCTTTCCGTCGGTAAAGTGTTAAATGAATTAAAGTTAATACAGATAGCTTAATATGATCTAAATTCGACAACGACTAGGCGAAACACACTCCGCATAACGACAACAACAAGTAACTAGCAACAACCTTTCTTTCCTTCACCACCCGCTCTATTTATACACACTCTTTTCTTCCATGCTTTTTCTTTCTCCCACTACACACACAATTTCCATGCTTGTTGCTACCTCTAATACACATTCGCACTTTGGTTTTTCTCTAAGAGACTGACACGTCGACGGGCCTCATGAGTTACCGAGGTCCCTCGCAAAGAATCCTGTCCGCATTTCGGGTTCTGCGGTTTATTGCCCCCTTTATCTCAACTCTCGGGTAAGACTAAGAGTTTTCAATACTACATTATTTTCCTAGTATTAATAAAAAGAGAAGTACAAGTGACATGTTTAATATTCGAACGATATTCGATGTTCGATGCAATAAATATTTTCAGTACCGTATATAGATTGAAACTACACGATGAAGATTGTTAGCATTTACATGGTTCTATAAAGTATATAACGAATGTTTTAGTATAAAATAATGTAATTTATTGAAATTCCTATATATAAATTCCTTACATCCTCTATACGTATATTCTCATCACTTTGCTTTCATTCAACTTTTATACGTCACGGAAGATCGAAGTATTTCATTTGAACCAAATCGTCAGAAGCGTTTCAAAAGTTCGACGATATAAATGTTCTCCTCTATGTCGTGAATTTTACTACAAATATTCGGAATGTTACAAAAGAGAGACGAGTGTACGCTGTAAAAAGCTAAGACAAAAATTAAACGCATTTACAGAAGAAAGGGCACAAAGCAAATGGGAGGGAAAAGTAGAAAACAAAAGGTCGCTGACAATTTTGAAGTCACGCACGATCGTTAATTTAAATTCCAATTCTCATTCTCCACATTCGAAGGGAACATACCAATGCGCTGGTACGATGAAAATGCATTCGACTTTGCGGCAGAGCCATATGCATCGACTCAACGAACTTCTGGAATGAACTCGATGCGGTTCACCAACGAAGGCCTTTCCAGCCACCTTTCACCGATAGCCTGTCCGTGTAAAACTAACCGTATGCATTGTGCCAGCCTTATTCAATTTGTATTTTACCTTCAATTGCTCGATCTAGCGCAAACGGTTACTCTGTCGCCAGCAAACCGACTGGCACTTCTTAACACATTTCTTCTCAATGTTGTCTATATACATTATCTACGAAAATATTTTCTCCTTCCCATCAAATTTCTTCACCAATAGAAATTATTCTCACAACTTTGTCAGTGAATGTATTGTATTACACATGAATATTTTTTCGTTATATAGGACACGCTACAGAATGTACAATCCCGTGAAAATACAAGAATCGTATTGTATACTATTGATAATTGCATCGTAAAAATTATCTAGAATCGTAGGTACAGAATTGAGACAATTTTAGATAACAGGATATTAAAGACACGTTGAGAAGAAGTCTTTGTACGAAGCTGATATTGCTACATCAGAGGATAGGTATGTTTAACAATTTCAAAGGACAGGTATATCTCCGATTACAGGTCACCTTTCGATGGTGCCAAGTCTAGCATTGAATGTTACGAATCCGGAACGTCAGCTAGGAAGGGTCCTTCAGCCTTGTGGACATGCACTAGCAGCTTATTAGCGATTCTGACTGTGTCAAGAGGGATTACTGCAAATACACTTTCTACGCTACGTGACAAAGTGAAATTTCACGATGCACAGAGGATCCGGTTGGAAATCGTCAAGTAGTAGAGATAAATAATTTGTCTTACGACTTAAACATGTGCAGTTAGCGATGCAGTAATTTCGTGGAGGCGTTTCGTTACATGCTTGTTTGCTGTACACCAGTTCGAATATGCTTGGAAACTAAAACCCATGAAACCTACATGTTCCGATCTTATCTCGATCTCCTGTATACGGCGTGACTAAATTGCTTGATTGCTACTTCGTACAAACGTTATTCTATGCCTTAATAGAAATCAGGAGAACAAATTTCATAATTTGTACAGCGTGTGAATTTATCTTACACACATATTTCTACTTCGTACCTTGTATACAAAAGAAGTAGCGTTTATTGAGTTGTCTCTATGTGGTACTTTCCTCATTGAGAAATTTTGTAGAATAGTCTTACGAAATATAAAAGACTATTTTGAAGATTCGAGTAGTTTGGTTACTCCGTAACTTTACGATTCTTAACACTCGTGGTCTCATTGAGATGCCTATCAAACCTTATGCAAATTGCACGTGATATGCTGATTAAATTAACTATCTATGTCTTGAAAGACCACTCTTAGAAATATAAGAGACTATGTAATTTCTAATAACTCTTCTTCGACTATTTCCTAACAACTGTGTTCCTTTTCTAGTGGTGATTTTTTAACAAACCTTAAAAGCGGTTTACGTGTGTTTTTAATGCATCGGCAATGTGCTGATTGGTTGACAGTGGAAAGGAAGTGGAAAACGAGGTGACGAAAATGCGGATGCCTAATTGGCGGAGCGACTTCTCACCCCTACTGGGAAAGGCCCAAAACGACGTCAGCGTGATACCGTTAATCGGTTCACCATGGCTGTCCGACTCTTGAGTCCCCCAAAGCTTATGACACGGTAATTACTATTGAGAGAGAAAATTAATTTCGCTAATACTAAAGTCATGTACCACCTATTCAGGTACAGATAAAACTCTACTTTCTTAAAAATAGCGTCTATAGGCGACCATATCATAAACTGGTTCTAACGAAGCCTTAACAACGATCGTTCGTTTAAATATAATGTACTATAGTAAAATATAGAATAATAACACTTTAAGATTCCTATGAGAAGGATCGAAGGATCCAGAAATCAGGGACTGCAATCGATTGTGGATCGCTCCATCGAATTGCGACATCAGGGGGTATATAAGGACTAACCAGTCAATCTGATGATCGATCGATAGAATTAATCAATCAACCAGCCAACTTTTTGCGATCGTCCAACCAAACTAACGTTTACGTTTAGTTATGGGTCGCGTAATGTCGAAGAACAATTCATTAATATTGTAAAACTATGACTAGATCGGAGTGCCTGATACCATACGTACTCGTACTACTTGCCAGCGGATGCTTATCCACGTGTAGGTACTACATGTGGTAGGCTGACTAAACACGGATTCATATTACTGATATATGTGTAACTAAATATTGGTTTATACTACTACCTATATGTTCAACTCTATAGACATGTAAACTCCTTAACGTATTGCCAGGGGCAGTTAAATAAATCTTATTTTCTATCTTGTCTTGGCATAGCAAATATGCAGAAATTATTTTACTGAAATTCCCCGCTTTGCCGGGAAAAAGATACAAACGCAAGAAACTCACGATACTCATCCAAAGCACACAATAACTCCCAATACTTACACAAGACTCGTGAGAACTCGTGATACTCACGTAAGACTTATAAAAGGTCCTTGGAAAGCGAATGTGTTAAAGTTATCGTGAGTTTTGCGTGAGTATTGTAAGTTAACCTGAGTTATTGTTTATAATTTCTACAAATATTTCAAATTTCTCATAAATTCTAAAATGTAACAACAATAATTCTTAACCTTTACCTAACTTTTTAATTCTGTATGCATTTTCTTTTAACATTTGCATCAACAATTTTTTCTACAATGTATAGCGTCATCATATTGGTTACAGAACGGTAACTTTTTTCATATCCTGCGAATTAAGTAATTCCAAGTTAGTCAGAAGGCAATTGAAATAGAATGTATCGACGTATAACGCACCGCAACAAAAAAGTTTACGTAACAGTGAATAAAAGAATAAGGTGCACAAAGAGTGCACTTACAGAAACCAAAGCATTCGTTAAGCTTTGAATCAAATTGTGCACGATAACCAGCAGATATTAAACAATTATATTTTATGAAATAGAAAAGTTACAAAAGCTTTCGATAAATTCTCTTCTGCTGCGCTGTGCCGTGTACGCTGTCCAAGGCTAATTTATTTGCGAAAACAAAGCGTGTTTTACTGTAATTATTAATGTCACAGTATAATTCATTACCTCACTAGAAATTCCTAAAGTCCTTTAAATATTTCACTTGGTAGTGTGTAACTACATTGCGTTTTTGTTGATTTAAGCCCGACAACACGAAACTTTCGTCGTATTTTATAGTACCGTTTTCTCCCTTTTCTCGAATTTTCATTGTTTACAACATTATGCATTTCTAGAAAAAGAAAAAGAAAAAACAAAAGAAAAACAAATTCATATCATGATAAAATTTACGATCTGAATTATTCCTATAATTTAACTTAATTTATTATTTAAGCTAAAGCTAGAGACATAATTAAAATGCTAAGTAGGCCGACAAAGTATTTATATAGAAGAAACAATCTGAAAGCCGTAATTAAAAAAGAATCTATATAAATGAAGTCGTCAGAAAATTTTATTGTGACAAATTAATTCATCCTCTTCGCATCTAATGCACTTCTTATTGATTTATTCCAATTCTTTCATAATCTAATTATTTCCAAAATATGTCCCTTATTCATTTAATGCCATAAATTATGTGTAACACTAATTTTAGCATTGTGACAAGCATAGTTCTCATTTTCAGACACAAACAAATATAGCGTGAATATATAATATATAATTTCTACTACATTATAGTGTGATTTTACAATTTTCCGCGATATTATTGATAGCTCTTACGCTTGCATTATAGGACATGCTCTACAATAACCTAACTTGTATTTAGAACTCTCTAAAATGCTTCAGAATAAAGTAAATCATTTTTAAACTATATTATACTAATCATCGAAAACTGATCCCAATACATCGTCAACAAAATAGTTTGTTTCGCAGAAATATCTATCTGCAATTCGAGCACTCTGTGCTCACTCTCCAACTTCCAATAGGTTTCACTTCGTTACAATTTCCGCGTAAAACTAGTCCAAGCATGAATTGCCGAAAAACTTCGTTAACATCTAGAACGTTCCATACCTGAACCGTAAAACGTATTAGTACAAAGTTTAAACCCTCTTTGCCGATAAAACATGCCTGAAATCACTCGACATTCCGCAAAAGTAACATTAATTTCCTTTATTGCCGGTACAGTTGTAATACAAATTAATACACAGAGCTGTGTCCGGTTCAATAAACAATTCCCGGTGCAAAATTGGAATTTTCATTTGAACAAAAAAAAAGAGAAAAAAAATATCGACACAATTTCATACGGGGTGATTCACTGACGAAATTTCATCGCGAAACAATTCGATTGGATCGGCGGTGAATGACCACTAAGCTGCGAACGCGTTTTCACGTTGAAGGCTCGTTTGAAATTCGATCGAATCGTCTGGCCGCACCTCTCGTCAAGCCCGCCGATGCACACCCGTTCCGCAAAAATCGCATTTCCCATTGACCACGGCTGTGGACCGCAAAACGCACAATAATTCAATAAGCCGATACAGGTACGGGGCTGAAGGGTTTTAAATTTTCCGCAACACAAATCTTTTCACCGAGTCAAATGTAGCACGAAGTAATACCCTATCACGTGAACATGCGGCTGGATAATTGCATCCATCCTACACACCTCTCCAAGCGGACATGTGTGTCGACAAAGTGCGCTATGCGTCATAGAGATTGTGTCCACCGTATTGATTGGACACCACCAACGAAATTGGCTGTTAGAAATTGTATGATTTGCATGTAGCTAGTCGTTGTAAAATTTCTTTCGATTAAAGCATCGAAACGCGCGCTGATCGGTCTCGGTGATGAAAAAGGAGAGTGTATGAAAGAGTACAGGAACCCACAGAATTCGAGTATCGTTACACTTTTTTCTCTGTCATGATTTAATTTACTGGAATCATTGAGTTTTATTGAGATTCTGTTTCGGAAAAGAGAAAGAAATTTGTATTTCATGTATTCGAAATTCTTCTATCCTTTTCTTAACAGTTCTTTCACAAACAATTTCTATCTCTTCTTTCCTTCAGAAAATTACAAATTATCATTTCTATAACTTCGTTGAATTAGTGGAGCTTGTAAAGGCTATCGTAGATTACCTATGTTGCATAAATTTCAACATAGCTGTTAGTATACTCGAGTAATCACACGTAGCTTCAAGCTAGCAGATCAAGTAGCCTTGAAATCAGACACATTAGATAGAATACGATTGTTGTAGGTCCTGTGAGGTTTAACATGGATTGATCGTGATCACAAGCACTCAGGAATCACATGATTATCCATGTGATGGAACTCGATATCAGCTATTCCACGCTTCAGGAAGTCAATAAGGACGATCTTGAACTCACCAAAGCCTATACGGTCTATCTTCGACCCGTGTAACTCGATATTAGCATAGGCAAGCCCATGGGATACGATACACACGCGATATGCGGGATTGTGTAATAGTCAAGAGCATCGAGGTCCCTCTATACCCTAAACTCGGCTGGACTTCCGGGGTCTCTGGGACCACAGGGACTCTCTCAGTCCTGAAGGACGCGAAAAGTTTCGCAATTACTGAAACCCCTGAATCCTATGGATTATCGAGTCCATCAGGTGTTCACGAACCCCCGGATTTCAAAAGTAAACGTCAGGAAAGCATATGAATTCTAACGTATTCAAAGATACAACAGATTTCTAAAACATTCACATTGCTACTGAATTCCAACTAAAGATTCGATATTACTTATTGTGTCAAAATAGTAACCGTTAAGTAGTGTTAATTGCACAGGGTATTTCGTCTAACCTGAGCAGTTAAAATATTTCGGTTGCTTTTTATAATACAAGAAAAGTGTTGGTTTGAGATAGAAAATGAATGGAACAAAGAGATAATTTCTGTTTTACTTAACCGTTTCTTTTCTTTTTTAAGAGATTTCAAGATTATCGACTTTTTTTAAATGATTGTTATTTAAATAAAATGAGTTCAACGTTATATAATATATTAACATTCAAGTGATCATCGATTCATTTGCAAACACGACAGTGACGTTGAAATATCCTAAAAAAATTAAACAAAAACAGAGGTTCTGTTGAGCAGAATATTTGATTCTTTGCAACATTTATTTTCTCTCTGAACACCTTTTTCCGTATCATGAAAAGCAACCGAGGTATTTTAAATGTTCGAATTAGGCGAAACACCCTGTATATCAGTAAAACAAGATTCGTAAACAGATTAATTTGCAAATGTTCGATTTAATTTAATTCGAAATTTAAATAAAAAGGCATAAAGTAAATTTGTTCAATTAAATTACTGAGAATGGTAATAAAAACCCTAATAACACATAAAGATCGTGACAGATTACTATGAAAAAATCATTTGGGGATGTCGAAGAAATTTAAGAAACGCGAGGAAAATTTCGAAAGCGAAATGGAAGTTTAATAAATTGTAAAACGATTCGTTTAACCATCAACGGGACGTTTGTATACTGAACCATTAGCGTGCAACAAATTGAATATGTGGAGATGAAATGGACATTCCCATTCTTTGGCTCGTTCACCGATCCAATCTCCAATTTGCTGGTCGTTTGTCAAAAACATCTTCAAATTAACAACAGAAATCAAATTTCTTTTCCCGCAACCGCACTAGCAACCATTTTTCAATGTCTGGCTGACACGATTTACGATGTTGCCGCCGTGAGAAATAGAAGACAGTGTTTATTTCGTTTCGGATTTCTCACAATTCCGCCTGCCTGTTTCGCGTATAGATATATGTACATACACGTTATCGAAACAAAAGGAGCAGCACAATATATGGTCAACAGTATCGATGAAACAAGAGAATATCTTATTTATATTAGGATTTCCAGTTAGTAATTTATGTAAATAACGTTCTCTTAACGATTAATTTACAAATATGAAATTTATTAAGAATAACAAATGTAACACTTGGTAAATATAAGTTTAATACAGCACATCTTTTCTTATTAAAATTCCATCATTTCATTAATTACGAACTATACCCAATTTACAAAAAATATTCCACACAACCATAAAAATTCATCACTTTTACACAGCTCAATAATTCTGCTTGCATATCGATTATATTTATATAAAAATATATTGTTATTAGCATACTACAAATGTCTCTAATATTACCCTTATACTTTCTATTCCCTTGATATATTCTAACTAAAATGATTTCTCGAAAGATTATTTGAAATATACATGATCTAGGTTATTTGGTAAAAGGATCAGATAAAAATCAGCCACGAACTCTCTCGCCACCTTTTTCCTCCAATTTCTCCATCCAACAGTTTTATTCCTTTTCCCCGTGTCGTATGCTAGAGGTTCGCCGCCGTTCCTTCCACCTAGCAGCATATTTTCCTCAACATTCAAAGTATCGTCTACCTCTCTTGATCATATTTACCCAGGGAAAATTCCGGTCATTCGAGAAATCTGATCGTAGCTAAGAATTAGATTTCAGCTTGGCGTAAGCACGTTCTCAGCTTGGCCGAAGAAAAAGACGTTCTTTCCATCTGTGCCGCACGATAGATCAAATTGCCTGTCAAGAATGCACGTAGCCCGTGAAGGGGCTTGCATACAGCTTTCAAACAGGACCCTGACGAGGGGAACGATCATCCCCAATAGGAACATAAATTTCAGGGGCAATTTCACTCATACAGGCTAGTCGAAGGGCGTTGTGGCCCGCGGGGCTGCATGTCCACCCAACACCGTATCCGTCGTCTAAGCATTGTGCGCGGACGGATGGAATTATCAACCCCCAAAGGCTCGTAACTCCTCCGGATACCGTGTGTGGACTGTATCATCCTACAAGGCTCCACTATATCAACCTGTGCTACTTCCATCAAAGATGCTGCAGCGGCTAATGTGCTTTCAACTAGACGTGTAACGTCTGTTTCATTCGCAACGAATTCTTTATTATTTTACGATTCCTTCTGGATTATACGTATTGAATGTTGAAGAGTATTTGATTCAGATTTGATTAAGGAGTATTCGTGAAGTTCTGAAAATTTCATTATCATCGAACCTTTAGGTCAAGGTTAGAAGAAAATTATGATACACGTAATGAGGAAGAAAATCCATGGAAATGCTAAAAGTCTAGGACAAATCTTAATATTAAGGTATCAATAAACCTGAATCCTGAATCGAGTTTCTATGTCAATGTAAGGAAGTGTTTACAAAAGCTGTTTGAAAGTAAAATTGATTTATTCGGAGGAAATATTAATGAACTTGTGAAATACAGATATTGAATTCACTAGTATTCCTTATCAAAGAAAGACAAATTTTATAAACGTTTCATTTGCTTTTGTAATACTCGTAAATGTTTAGTTGACACAGCTTAGGAATCCCGTTAAATTCTCGTATATTACTCTTAACGAATTTACGACGTGATCGAGTAATTAGAAATACTTGTTGTGCTGCTACCAACACAGTAACTTATCGAGAATATATTTATGTGACAATAAAAATTGAATTTACACTATGTTCACTCAAAGCAGTACTTTTCATTGTAATACATTTCGTAAACAAGAATTTATAATCGTAAAAAATTGTAGCGTGAGTAAATACTAAATTTCATTATAATATTAAACCAGTAGATAATTATTATGAAACAAAATATCGTGTACTCGCATCAGTTTGCAGTGTGTTGCAAACTTAGATCACGAGAGAAAAAATCGGATACTTTTTAACGAAAAATATAAAATTTTTAACCGCCTGAAGCGGTTACGGAATACTTCATCTCGAACATTATAGTACAAAAAACTTGGTTGTTCGTTCAGTGCTTGGACTGATTAAATGCTTGATTATTTCTTGGTTGATGTTCGGAACAAGACTGAAAGGAAATTCGAAAGAGGACATGCATCTGAGTTACTGAAGGCGGAGTTAAATTTGGGAGGGGAAAAATGGGAAAATATAGAAATTCGATTATTAGTCGTAGGGTGTTTCTTAAATAGATGGAGAGAGGGTATAAGTGGTGGTAGAAGGATGCGGAGTCTGGATTTTGGGAAATCCCGGGAAAAAGGAAATCGGACATGAGAAAAAGAAAATACTACTTCAATAGTTAGGAAGTCGGAACAATGGACGGTAAAACGGAATTTTAAAACGTCGTATGGTTATCAGTTTACTGAGGGTATGCGTTTCTACCCAACCCAGTTAATCCTATGGATCGCGACAACTTCTTTAAAAATATTAAATAAAGAAAAAAAAGGTTCAGTCCGGATTAAAAAAAAATATTCGGTACGAAATACAAATATTCATTTTAAGCCTTTTGTTGCAGCAGTATTGGACACAGTACACTGCCTTTGTATAAGAGAGTTGAACTTTACACTTTGTCGCAGCGTATAACATTTACCATATTGTTGAATTATGTAAATTCATTTCTATTTGTCTTTGTTCAAGTCAAACTATGTAATGATGCAATTTTGTCACCACGCTCAGCATTGAATGGCTACAATCACCTGTAGGATATGCGTTCGATGTTACACAGCTATAGTTTCCATTAGGAAATAGCAAGCTCTCAATATTGTATAGCTGTAATTTCCGTTAAGATATAGTTGCATGATTATAGTTATCTTCAAAATATAGCGAGCGCTCGATATTTCGTAGCAACAATCGTCTTTAAGACATAGCGAGCGATCAACGTTACATGACTATGATCTTGTTGTCACGTGGCTATAGTTTCCGTTAGGATATAACGAGCGCTCACTTATGTGTGGCTATAATTATCTTTAAGATATAGCAAGCGCTCAATGTTGCGTGACTATAATTCTCTTTAGAATATAGCGAGTGCTCGATGTTGCATAATTATAGTCATCTTACGGATTTATCAAGCGCTGGATGTTGCACGAAGTTTCCTTTAGAATATAGAGAGCGCTTGATGTTGTATGAGTACAGTCTCCTTTAGAATATAGCGAAAATTCGATGTTCCATGACTATACTCACCATTGGTAGCAAAGGGATTAAGTAACTGTGAATATTTTCAATTATTCTATTTTTTGTAAAACGTATTTTTATGTTCTCCAATAATATGTATATTCTGCAATAGTACATCAACAACTCTCACTAAATATTGTTCCATTTCACTTTTCCATTAATATTGAAGTATCAGAAAATTGTTACTCCTTTCTACATTGAAATTAATGCATGTAATATGTTCTTGATCATAAATGCGGTAAGTTGTTCAAAACAATATTTACAATATTCCTCGAAATATTTTAGGAAATATTTAAAAGTGGAAATGTTCGCTTGCTTCAAACCCAAGGTAGAAGTTAATGGAAATCGTTTCGACCGATTATCGAAGTAAATTTTATTTCGCGCACTTCAATCGAGTGCGATTACTCGTTCAATGGGAACAGAATTGTTGCGAGCAATACTTCAATTTCCCGTAACTTGAAATATTCGTCTTATCACTGGAAATATTTCCAGCTAAAAGAGGTCGGGTTAATAAAGTCCTCAAGTGTATTTACAGATTCTCCCTTTAGAACTTCGCCCTGACTTAAATTAAGAAGATAATATAGAATGTAGTACTCATAAATCACTTTTTCATCAGTTAAAAAACAAGTTACAGCATTAATAATACTTCTCTATTAACGTCACCGTGAAAAATCTTCTACGGAGCGCTGAAGCGAAGCACATCCCCCATAAAACTGTTTTAACGAAACAAACTAAAAGAATTTTAACTTTATATTACAAACTATTTCAAGATAAAGCATAAAAGAAACACATAGGATTCTAATAAAATAAAACAGATAAAGTTTAATATAAATAAAAATTAAAAAATATCATTCAGGAAGCAAAGATTAGTATGAAAAGCGCCAAAATTCCTAAACCACAACGATCTGTTTAAAATGTAAGATGATTGTACAGCAGGCGAAAATTCGGTATCTGTTACCTGTCGTTGTGATCATCACGCATGATACTGCCCGGAGAAAAATGCTTTGGGATAAAATAAAGGTCGTAGGATGGGAACGGGCTTGACAGCAGCCGCGAGGGATGCTCGATTTAACCCCGCTACGCTAAGGAAGAGGAATCGATGGTTCGCGCACATCCGCCAGATAAATCCTCGATAACCAAGGGGACAAGCTTGCTCGGGCCAATAAGGGGTTGGAAAATACGCCAGAGACTTTACCGAGTTAACGCGCGCGCGCGCTCTACTCTTTTCCAACCCTTAACGTCCCAATATCGAGATTTCAGCTAATGCGGATTGCGCCTCAATCGGATACACCATGAGACTGGTGAACGATCGTGGGAAAACAAAAGCCTTTATCCTCACGGCGGAAAACTTTTCAAGCAAAAGAGAGGGATCCTCCACAGTTTGGCTACTTTTAACATAGGGGAAGATGTTCTCTTTTGAGCATATTCCTCGATCGATTAACTATCTCATGCGATCGGTTGAAGAAGGTGAATTTGAAATCGAATCGGGGTATGAGATGATAAAAAGCGAAAGTTTTGAATATTGAATAGAAATTTATGATTTATATTTCGAGTATATGTTTTTATGAAATTTGGGGACCGATTTTCTGATGTACTGGAATGTACACCATTTAAAATAATTCATTGGAAAGAGTACTGATGTACTGTACTGATGCTTTAAAATATTATACAATTTATAGACTAAAATTTCCTGAATTATTTTTCTAGTTGATTAATGCAAATAAAGCAGGATTATTGGCTATAAGTTTCTACAAACAATGGAAGGATTTTCAGAGAAGAATTTAAATTACAAGTTAATTAAAAGAACTGTACAACATCCAAATTTGTCGAAACAAGGTGAACTGATATTAACAAAAAAAAAATTAATATGAAATTTACTACTAGTGCAACTAATTAATTGATTTGAAACTTTAGATAGTAGAACACGTATTATAATAATAGACTAATAAAACTTGCACTATGAATAGTCTTATGCAATTATAAAATGTACCAAATAATAGCTATTATTAAACAAATGATCAACCTACTATGCGACAACGTGAAGCACTAAAAATTACCAGAAAATAATCTAATTCTTGTGAGAAGCAATTTTATTAAGACACTACAATCACGTTTGATGGCTATCATGAAACCTCCCCCAAAATTGAATAATATACGTAATAACCCGGAGCTTTAATCGAAACTAATCGTGCGTACGAATTGTTTTCGCGTTCGGCCATATTAAATCGTGGACGGAAATCGTAGATGGTACATTTTGATTTTAAGCGGGCAGCCTTCCTATATACGGTAGCGAAAAAAAGGAGAGAAAAAAGAAAATAAGGGAACACCGAAGCGGCAGTAATTTTCGCTGCCTTATCGCATTATCACGCGCTGTGCTCGTTTAATGCGGCAGACATGTTAAATTAATCGTTCTATCGAGACAAAAGATCACGGTTTAATTACGCGGAGAGCGTTTCGAGCGCACTTCAGTTGCGCTATGTTGAAATGTACGCCGCCGCACGCAAGGCTATTGTCCGAAACGTTTAAAAGCGGCCAGCTTATCAACGCTGCTGCTCAGAAAGGTTTTTACGTTATCCACGACGAATCGGAATATTTTTCTTTTTCACGAACGTTTAAGTGATCAGAATGCATTGAACTCTCTTTTACATGTAACAGGAATTACACGTCTGATAAGCTTTTCTGAGTAGAAGTTTGACATTGATTGTACACCATCGTAGACATAAATTAATTTCATATAACTGATGTATCTTTGTATAAAAAATTGTTTTCATACAATTGGTAATATTTATAAGGAAATATCAATTCTTAAATTGCCAAGTACAATTATCAATCCACTTGATTTCTTAACCAACCGAGTGGAACGAGTATGATGCCAATTAATTTTAAATCTCTCAACACTCATATCGTCAAATATTTCAACTGCTTGTCATTCAAACAAACTACCGGAAATCTCTCTGTTGCATGAAGTACCGCGTACATAGAGCAGAAGAGAGGTGAACACAAATAAACTTCACGTAACCCACAAAGCTGTGTGTAATCCAAAAGTTCGACTCTTCAACGCCGCAGTAAATCCATCACGATTCGAGTTATCTCTCGATCGACTTCGAGTGGCCGAAACTCAGCCTGAGCTATGTGCTTCATATACATAAATCCCATGTGGCCAAGTGCTCGTCAACCAGCCAGAAATATCGATTAACGATTCTTTTATTGTTGTTATTCGTGCAAAGCCCGCCTTTCATTCGTCTAAGTGTTTAACGTTAATTCTTACACCACTGGTAAACTTTATGTTACTTGTCAGGAATTCTTTCAGAATTGCGTATCTAACAAGAAGCATTTCATTTTATAATCGGTCCTTTATTTTCTCAAGCGTGTCCTGAAGAAATTGAGGTTTAATGAGCAAAAGGGATTTTTTTTAATTTTACTTCCCTTAAAAAAAAGACACGGTGTAAGCTTGAAAGCTTTTAAAAAGTAACGTGGAGGCAAAAGACAGTAAAAGTAGTTTTACGTGTAATAGAAAGGAATACGGTATATATATTAATTAGCTAATGAAAAGTATATGTACCTGGAAATTGCAAATTAATCATGGTTAAGATTGAAAATTGATGTATTTTTACAAAATAGATTTGAATGATATTAATTGAATAGTACGTTTGTAAAATAACAATGAATATGTTACCGTGAAAGACCGAAATTGGAGAATGTCGACTTTCACCGGTGAATGTCAACACATACCAAATACGTCGGTGAAAGATTGAATATTTGATTACATTGTTGTACATTCGGACCCTCACCGGTGTGTGTCGACAATCACAGATATGCTCTGGTGGAGGTCCAAAAGAGAGGAGCCGACAAAAAGGCGACTGGCTCTTTCCCGCCAAATCCTTTGTTCTGCTGGTTAGGTTAGGTTAGGTTAGGATTTAGGATTAGGAAATAAGATTTGAATCACATAAGTAAGAAATTTTTTTATTACTATTATTTTCTTTTTTCATATAGAATGTACTGTGTGTATTAAATTCTTGGTCACTCCTCTCAGAAAGAGAGGCGAAAAAGTTACGTCACCCTTGTGACGTTTTATAGCGACTGAATTACGGAGAAGAAAATATAAATCTCCGACATGTTCAACATTCACCATTAGTGCATGGTGAATGTCGACATTTACCGGTGTAAGTCAGAAATAAGCGTATTTAGCAAATATTTCAGACATAGACCAAGCGACTATGTGAATGTTAACATTCGCCGGTGAAAGTCGACATTCTCCAGATTTCGGTGTTTCACTGTAACAAATACATTAGCCACGAGCTGGTGTCAGAAACATGCTATTAGTACTTGAAGGCTCGTTTTACACCTAGATACGTTGTTTGGATGGGGTATTTGGAACAAATATTATATTTTATAATCCATCCAAACTGCAGAACGAGTAATTATGATCTGAAAGTCACCTAATCCTCGTAATTTTCGTTGTCTCTGTTGACCACGTGGTTATAACCCCTTGTTCCTTAATCCTCAATACTGATTAACGTATCATAAACCCATGACATAATACGCGTAGTCAGTAATCCTAATAGACTGAGTAGCCTCATCTCCCTTGAGCCTAATTTCCTTGTCATCTTCTATGTACACGTTAAGAACCTTTTTAACAAAGTGAACAAGTATTAGTAATTTAAAAGTGCATAATAATTAAATACATAACAATCATTATACACTGTATTACTTTCTTTTCGTATATAAAATAATTTTCTACATAGAAAAAATGTGTAGACGTTTAAATTACCATTCGTTCCATTTGGTTGTTAAAATTCTCTAATGTTTTAAAAGTGTTATTGTACGCCTTGCAGAATTTACAATTTTTAAGAATATGCATCTACAATTCAATGATAAACGAAATATTTTATATCATAATTTATTACAGATATTTCGTATACCTGTCAACATTAATACGTACAGTTTCAAATTATCAATTTCCAGTGTTACTTAATCAGATATGATACAATTCCGCAACCATATTTCAAATATTTCAATACCAATTCGCATACAATGCAAATCCTTATCAATACTTAACCATCAACGCTTAAATCTCATTAAATTCAGTTCTTCAACATTCCTACGCAATAAAGAATACAAATACCTCAATCAACATTCACCCCCCAAAAAAAGTTACTTTTCCTTCATACTTTGTCACCTAATAACATAGTTCAAACTTTCTTAATCCATGTCAGTTAGCCATATTAATCTTGTCAATAAATTCATGATATATTTCCACGTACCTCGGAAGTGAAGATCGAAAGAGAACCGAACAGAATGTTAGCTGAGCGTCCAAACCTCCATAGCGATGCATTTAAGGAAGAAGCTTTCTCACGTTGTCCGCGAGACTGCGTTGCCAGGAGTTTTTTAAAAGCAGCTCTTCCTCATCGCATCCAGAAGTGCATGTACATGTCAAGCCAGGAAACGGGCAGCGAGCAAATACCTTAGGCGGATGTACGTGCTCCACGTCAGGACGAGATCTTGATCCCCGTCCCGTTTCGTCTATCGTATACACACAAGTACGCACGCACGCACATCTGTGAATGTATGTATACCGAGTACGATTCTGGTTCGCGCAAGCCAAGGCTTGCCTACGGGTGCTCCTGTAAAGCGATAACTCACGACCATTTCACGAACAACCTTTACAACGGACACATGTCCTGACGTTGGTGAAAAGATTCTCGCGAATTTCAACGATAGAATCGTTGAACTAAGCAGCGTGTCACAATTCTGAAAGTGTTTCTATGGATGATTTTGTATAGGAACGCTTTGAAAGATTTTTTAATTTAGTCAGCTTTGAATCTTCCATTCTGCACTTTTGTACAGTACCAAAGAGTAAAACTTGAAAATAGACAGCATGCAAGCCTTGCAAGCCTCCTGTTCATTGAATTTAAAGATGCAAAAAATAGATGGAATATTTGTATGTAAAGTTTTCGAAACTTTATGTAGAACATAATAATTGTTTATTCAATTTCTCCTAATTTTTAATACTGTATCGTGTCTGTGTATGTGTTATAGACTCAAGTGTCTCAGTATTTTGATAGTAGTATGTAATGTATCGTATCAAAATGATGAAAGAATAAAGGATCTCAGACTTCCATATTTGCATAAAATATAGAATATCGAATCACTTTATCTTTATAGAATTGATCCCTTGAAATTTATCACGTTCCCTTTCCCTGTTGGTTCGAAAAATCCTCACGTTCCTCTTTTATCATCGTCCAACCGTTCTATCGCAATCTAAAGAATTTCCCATGCATCATTGTATATTTTCAACGCTATCAGTAACAATTTCAGCGTTTTGAAATTTCTCAAAATTTCTGAACAAATACCAGCAAAATATTTGTGAAACCAAGACAAAAAGAAGAGAGAGGGAAAGAAGAATATGTTCCTAAACGTTCAAGAGTACCTAGAACAAACGGAAAACAATGGAAGCATTATTTCTGCACCTCTAAGCTATCCTTTTCACGCGATTCCTGTAAACTCACGTCGAAGCTCTGTACCAGAATGTATTAAATCGTGCCACGGCCCCGAAATAATTCGATCCATTTGGCATGGAAGTAGGGTAGCCCAGGAAACGAGCGACGAAAAGACAAAAGAGGCGTGAAACATTGCCCGGAGAGTGAAAGAGGATCAAGCACTGTAGGCAGATTCAGTGCCGACGGCGGTGAACATCGACGAGACGCTGCACCCAGAAAGAAAGCGAAATGGCGACGTTCCATCTTACATCGTGGAGACAATATTGCTTGAAGACACTTTAAAAGTTCGGTAATAGAAGCTGCCACCATTTCACGACCTCCGTTCGCCCTACAATTCGTGCTACTCCTCTCCTCATCCCTCTTGTCCTATCCTTCTCCTTCTTCTCCTCTTTGTACCTTACCTCGTTTCTATCACGCTATCCTTTAGCATTTCTCGCATTTCGAAGTTGCAACCTTCCTCGTGAATCGTTTTCCATCCCGTTCCTTCTTACCACGTCACCCTCTTATTTCGTGCCTGAGCATTTCGAGGCTGCCAAATTGTTGGTCTCACCAGCCCGAGGGCATGAATCTTAAAAATTACAACCATACTGCGCGACCATCCGTGTACCATCAATTCTCACAGTGAGATGTCTCGTGTATCCACTTTGTCCTGTTTTTCAGGAACTTTTCTCTTACTTTATATATTTATCCCTGGCTTTGTGGATTTTCGTGGTACGAACTATGAGCTATGCGTTATGAGTAATCAGGTGTAGACTATGAGCTGCGAACTATGGACCACGAGTTACATCCTACGAACTATCTAAACTTTTTTCGTTTTCACATACATACATTCTGTGTTCTCTTTATTACGTTTGAAATTCTTTTTCTCTCTTTCGTTTTTACATCATTTTTCTACATACCTTATTCCCTTAATCCTTCTATCTTTCGAGAAGTGTCTACTATTTTTCAGCTCATTTCTCCACACATTTGAATCCTTTATGTTCTTTCCCCATTCTAATCAAATCCAACCAAACCTAGAGTTTCTTAGTCTCTTCTTCTCCCTTTTCATCTTACCACAGCTTTTCTTCCTTTCTGTTTCTAAATTCTTTGCCCTCTGCTCTAGTTTTCTATTCCATTCCTTTGCTTTTTCATATCTTTCTTCCCTTTTATTACATTGTTCCACTAGAATTTTATTTTCTTCACCTACTTCCTCCGTACCGCCGTTTTACTCTTTTCTTTCTCTCTTTGTCTTTCTGCATTGTTACCTCCCTTCCCTCTTACCTCCCTTCTCTTTTTTCTATCCTTTTCTTAACTCTTCTGTTCCACTTTTGTCTTCGTCACATGTTACTTCTTTTCCTCTGCTTCTCTTACTCCCGCTGTCGTCTGTGACTTCCGCAGTGTAAAGATATCCGTTCGTTTTCAACAGACTGTCTCCACTTTTAGACAATGATTGATGACTTCTTTCACACGCCATTTCGAACGCATGCAACTCGACGCGATCTCGAAACAGTTTGACACTCGGCAGTGAGTTTTCTCTGATGGTTTGTTATTCTGGAGCGACATATCTACGCGAAATAACACTTATTATATACAGGGTGTCTAAGTATTGACGGTACAACAATGAAGAAGATAATTGTACATTAGAGAATAAGTCGAAGATATAGAATCAACTTGTTTTTTTTATTTGATAATGTTTTCAAAAAAATCGATTCTGAATTTTATCTGAGTATACATGCACTTAATTATCTCATCATCTCAACATTCGTATTGTTCATGTAGCCCACGAGAAAATTAATATATATATATATATATATATATATATATATATATATATATATATATATATATATATCGGGATCCGTTTAACGACGACATAGTCAAGTGTATGCATACTTGAAGAAAATTCAAAGAAATCTTCTCGAAAACAAATGTTCAAATGAAAAAAATTTGTTATATATTTTCAACTTATTTTCTCACATAAAATCATCTGCACGATTGTACCATCAATACTAGAAAACCCTCTATAAACCACACTAAAAGCATTATCAGAAAACTTTAAAGGACGCACTGTACAGGTCGACAGTAACGAATTCCACTAAAGAAGCACCAACGAGAGTTTGTTTCTGGGAATTCATATTAAAGTTCGTTTTATCGGTTATTTACATCGCAACTGCAGGTAATATCATTACTTCGTTTCGAAAATCTTTAATAAGGTCCCAGCTTCATATACGATACCAATGTAATATCCTCGTTATACGTAAACAGCGTGCATCTTTCATTTGCAAAAAAGAAACATATACATACGAAGAAACACATATATCTATTGCATATATACCCGTTGCTAGTTTTCTAAGCTATCGTATAATGCCAATTTTGTCCTATTTGAAAGGTTATCCAAATGTAACGCCTAGATGTTAGCACTGTATAATGTTTATACATCAAGTATAAACATTATAGTGTTATTCTTCAAATGATATAAGCCGTTTTGTTTTTATCTGCTTATCAATTTTAACTACAGGCAGGTATACATCACAGCAATTCATTTATATTATTCAAACTTCTTATGAATATGGGCGTTCTTTGAAAAACACTCATAGAAAAATTCCCGTTACTTTTCGTGTAAATAATCAACCAAAACAGTCTTCAATTTAAAAATTGTTGAAAGAGTTCAAACAAAATGATTGTGTTATTGATAAACCAAAAAGTGGAAGATTAGAAACTGTACGCACAAATAAAAGCATTACAGCTGTAAGTGAAAGTGTTGAAAATAAATCGACAATATTAATTTCACATAGTTCACAAGAATTACACTTATCCTATGGTTCCGTGTGGAGGATTTTTCATAAAGATTTGCATTTACACGTGTACAAAATTCAGCTAACCCAGAAATCGAAAGAAAAAGATTATAACATTTTACGAAATGCAAATTTCAATTATCCTCCAAGATCATGCGATTTAACACCATTAGATTTCTTTTGTGGGGTTTTCCGAAAAGTCGATTCTATGCTAACGAACCAAAAATAATTAGTGACTTAAAGAACAACATTCGAGTTACAGTTCATAAAATAACTTCAGCAACATGTCGAAAAATCATTAAAAATTGTAATAATAGAATTAATGTCTGTAGACGCAGTCATGGTGCACATTTGAATGATATTCTGTTCTGCGTAAACCTGTGTAGGATTTAAGGAAGGGATTGTGTTCAGTGTAGAATACATCCACACAGTTAACTTTGTGAAGTCTCTTTTTTTGTTTGAAGTGTTGTCTCCTCGAGCTTTCCTCAGTCTTCCTTGAAACTTTTCACTACTTTTCGTGATTTGTTAACCCAATACGTTGGTATTAACCAATTAGGAATTTCGTTAATTAGCCTACGCTTGTCCTTTACGCCCTTGGCGCGCTTTTTCCAGGACCGCGAGGCTTTCTAATAGGAGGTGAGTTCACCGTAGAAAATTTAGCAACGTACATGTTCGGCCTCGTGGCCTTGTACGGTGAACCCTTTGGAAATCTTAGTTTATGACGTAGCAATTTACTATTTAATAGTTTCTACTAATAGTTTCTACAAAAAACATACTTTGTAATATTTAAGAAAAGTTAAGCAGCTTAAAACAGTTTCTTCAAAAATAGTTTTGCTAGCACGCAAGTCATAAATCGCGCTGGTCATCTGTGCGCCAAGTGTGGGCTTGTAGCCGGCCGCTACATTTCTAATGGATCATACTTTCAACAACAAAAAAAGGCAACTTGAAAATATTCCAAATAGTTTGTGTTTTATTAAAAAGGAACATGTTAACGTATAAGTTGGATGACTCTATATATCATCACCTTAACTCTCGACGTACATTCGGAAAATTATAAACGTACCCAGACTCTGATAGATACTTACGGTTGATAAGAGATCTTTACATGCGGAAAAGAAAAATTGATTCCCGGAAAATTCGATATCACGGCCGTTGTCGAACCATCGATCAAATACGCGACGCTTTATCGGTAGTTACTAATCACCTTTCTAGGTCGAAACAGTAGCGAGTTTTATTTTAGCATAATTCCAATTTTATCCTCGGACAAGCAGACCAGCGTTGCGCTCAAGATGAATAGCCAGAGGCGGCCGATCAGATAAAACGATTCTGAAAGATGGAATAAAGGAACAAACGGACGAAAAGAACAAAATGAGGAGAAGAAGAAGAAAAAGAAGAAGAAGAAGAAGAAGAAGAAGAAGAAGAAGAGGAAGAGGAAGAAGAAGAGGAAGAGGAGGGTACGATGTAAGAAGGAAGAATTCTAACAGTCAAGTAGAAACGTAATTCGGTCCAGTCAGCTTAAAATGCAAGCTACCTCCGGTCCGGTCCAGGAACCACCCGATTTGAATATCCAACTGAATTAAGACAGGCTCACGGGCCATTAAGTCAAGCGAAAGGAGGTGGAAACTTTCCTGGTGTTCCCCAACGACAAAAAGAGGAGCGCATCGCGATCGAATTTATATTAGAACGCGCGTATACGGCTCGATTGTGTAAGAACTTCGAACAACTTTGTTTGTCTGTTTGTTTGTTCCTGCTCTCTTGTTTTTTCTTCAATTGTCACACGGATGTATGCGTAAACGTGTATGACAGTGGTAAAATTGCGTCGACTGAAAAACAATTTACGAAAGTTTACAACACCGATTCGATGTGAACATTTACAATTCGTTGTAAAACAAAATGTGGAAAATGAGTATATTTTATATTATTTTTCATTTAATTTGTTTATTAATAAGACAACGTGTAAGCTAGAGTGTATCGTATTTTTTTCCAACTTGAAATTTTTGTTTGATTAAAAAGTTTTGTCAGAGATTACGAAAATTGGGAGGAAATTTTTTAGATACTTATCTGTGTTTTAAAATAAACAACTGTTATAGTAATTTGTTTTGAAATGTGATTCAGTTGAAAAGTATAATAATTTAAAATAGATACGCACTATCACTTGGATATATTTTTGTGTTTACATACTTTTCTTTTGTTACTTTTTGCTGCATAAAATAAACCGCGTTGGAAGGAATTTTCATAAACGTATTCCTATGAGGGACATTTCCTCTGTAAAAACAAACGCTACTTGTGCAGTATGAAAAGAAAGTTTGGAACTTCTAAATAATGACAGAAGTTGACTAACTTAAATGAGATTGCGAACGAAGTCGCATACCTTTCCGACGTTATTATTAATTTCATAAACCTTTATTTTCAAAAAATTTTAAGATGATAAATATATGCAAAAGTGCAGCAAAGTATAAAACAAAATATTAAGTGGTACAATTAATTAATGAAAGAAATTATGAAGAAACAATAGAAAACAGACAATAGGTATTCAGACATAAATTCCAAACCTTGCACAACGAATACACATACTTTTAATTTAATGAAAACTTTATAATAGTTTACACACATGTATAAGTTTAACAACAACTTCATTTAAGATTTTTAAAGAATGTTTCTGTGCATTTTAAGGATAAAAGTGAAAATCCCGAAGGCACTATGCACATTTTAAAGATTGTTTTGAAAAATTTGCAGCATCTGTTTGTTGAAATTGCAGTCTTTTCAATATCTAAAAATGATTTTCATAATGTATAATTTAATTTTAATTTATAAGTTGAGCATAGAAATAATACAATCGAGGAAAATCTATAACATTTACACATATACTATTGTTATTTTGCAGTATATTCACTATCAAAACAAATGTCGAAGTTTTACTTAAATATTTTCACGAATTATTCATCCTGCGTTTATAATAATAGATTTCCAAGAATTGAATTATTACTCTTGATAGATAATAACATCAAATTAATTTCAACGTAAGGAAAATCTTCTCTCAAGCAAAACTAAGAACGTTTCAATATTTATATTTCCTTAATTTTACTTCAAAGTCAAATATGTGAAATTATCACGAACAATTGTGAATTTCTGACTAATATACTAAGAAGCGGAATAAAATTCGCAGACTGCATATTGTACAATTTAAACGAGCACACAGAATCGTACACACGAAGAAGGGAGTGTAAACAGACCATTAAAATTCAGGAAAAATGCGCACCCAAATTGTTTAGCGAGAAAAGTCGAGAGAGGAATCGGTGATTGAAAATTCAAAAGAGTGGCCGATATATTGCAAGCAGAGAACAGTAAAAAGAATAAACAATTGAGCGCCAAATATTCTCTCTTTTTTCCCGGCTGTTTTACATCTGTCAACTGTATTTTTAATTAACCATTTCAAAATAAACACACGCTACGGTCAATTTACGCTTTAAACCGATTTGTATTTCAGTAGCACATCGTTCGGGTATACGTGAATCGTCTCTAACAACGTGAAATTTGCTGTTTACCCATTCCGCATCAATCTGCAGAACGCGTATACATATATTAACATGGTAGTCGGGGTTTATTTCATTTTGTCAAACGGTTTCGGAACATTTTTCATCAGGTGAAATAATCGAATAAAGCAGTTCCATTAAAAAAAATATGTACATATATTGTTAACCTAACCTTTCTATTTTATTGCATCAACAATTTTGCAAATGAGAAATTTGTAATAGTTTGCAATGCAAGAAAAATATTAGTGAAAGAAGAAAATACACAATTAACTCACTTGACGTATAATTTCTTTTGCTGATTATTATATCTAAGATGTCAGTTATTTACTGCTTCAGAACTTTATTAGATAAGAAAAACTAATTGATAAATTAATTAAATTTGATAATTCTCAATTTTATAAGTTAAAACGAAAATGAGTATTGTAATTATTTTTTGTTTCTAATAAAACTATTTTCAACGCATCCTGCTTAAGATCTGTGCCACGAAATCCTAATAATTTAAGGAAGGAACATTAGAGCAAATATGACGATACTCACGAAGTCATAATGGTATAAATTATTGAATGAAAACAAGGAATTTCAAATACGTGCAGATATTCCATAAGTAGCTGATAAAAATTGTATCAATGTGAGCAATCGAATAAAGTGTCCAATTTTCCACTGTTAACTGAATCATCCTCCTATCAACTAATAATGAATACATACCGTACCGCAAACGTTAAAATGTAAAGAAGTCTTCGTTAGATTAAAAACTGATAATAAAGTGAAAAAGAATAAAATAGGTAAATAAATAAATAAAAACTTTCCACGTTATAAGCCTTTCGTAAAACACAGCACTCCTTTCGTATATTTGAAATTACTCCCAGAAATATCGCCCGACGTGAAAAGTGTAAACATTTTTTTTCCAAATTGGAGTAGGAAATGGCAAAGGAAGTGGTCACGAAGCAACATTGGAAATTCGCATTGTTTTCGTTCAATTTTAGTTTATCCATTCAACAGAAACGCGCCTCGCAACGTGCACGACAGAGTGGTAAGGAAAAAAAAGTGCAACTTTTGTTTCGCGGAAAAACAAAGGCGGTTAACAAACTCTACGAACAGCGCCCGAAAAGCTAAACTATCGACATATTTGGCGTCGCATGTGACAAACACATTCCGCTACGTATTTTCATATTTCCATATCTATAACGCATAATGCATACATCGTGGCAAAAACATACCAGAGAAAAATTTCAATACAGGTACGTGTATACGGCACGTCAACTTTATCATCTGACTGGTTGACTATATGGACCGATTTAGACGATCACTGAGTGGAAAGTATATCGACATTGCCACTAGAAAAGGTTTCCTTCTCTTTATTATAGAGAGAAAATACACGAGAACTTTTCATATTAGAAATTTATTTTTGAACAAAAGAAAAAAGAAATAATAGTTACAACGTATCAGAGAAAAGTATATAACATGAGATATCGAAGATTGTATTAAATTCACTTCATCATATAGCATCATCCAAATACAATGCCTACATGTTAGTATTATATAATATTTATATATTGTATCTCTTTAAATAACATAAGCCATTTTGTTTTAGTAGAAAGTAGTACAATTTTAAACACGGACAAGTATATAATATATACTATAATATTATTATAGTAATGCATTTACGTTATTCAAACTTATTATGAAGATGAGCGTTCTTTGCTCCATTGTTTCCAAAAAAAATTTTGTTTAGTGATGAAACTCATTTCGCAATGGATGCATTCGTTAATAAGCAAAGTTGTTGCATCTATGGTGATGAAAATCATAGTGTTATTTATGGAAAATCTCTATACCTACAAAGAGTAAATATTTAGTGTGCATTGAAATGCAAATGAAATTATGGAACCATTTTTCTTCGAAGATGACGATGGGAATGCTGTTACTGTGAATGCTGACCGATATCAACCAATGTTCGGTGACTTTTGCTTAAATTTCTTTCGTAGAGCTTTTTGAAAGTTCGAATCTATGCTAACGAGCTAGAAATAATGAATGAAAAAATATTTTCTTGAGAATTAAGTTTTATAAAAAGGAAGCATAAAGTTAGATGCACAAAAAATAAGATTTAAAATTCATCAGCATGGATAAAAATATCGGTCAACGGTTAATTTTCTTTTCTGTTAAAATTTTTCAACATAAACCGCGAGAGAGGGAGTAGGATTTCGAAATAATACGTTCGATAAACCGCTATTCGAAGCGACATTGGTGAGATCGCGTGACGGCAGAAGCGAATTCTTCCATTTCGTAAATCAGTAGGGTAAGCTAAAAGCTTGAAATCGGTACACCGTAAAAAAGTGCACTTTCGCTGCGGTACAATGCACCCTGGGTACTGGGTGCTGGGTAAACAACGCATCCGTGAAGCACGTCCATCGATTACCTTGCTTGCGTTATTTTCAAGGCGGGCGGGGGAAAAAGGGAGTGACGTGACCGCGTTTACTCGTCAAACTAAGACAACCACGGAGTTAATCAACTTTTGCAAGTGGATTCTGAACGAGTTGCGATTTACCGGCAAATTGGAAACCGTTCATAGTTGTATCAATGAATATTTTACATACAGTACCGTTCATAAATATTAAGACACTTATTATGGCATGTACAGAAAGTGTTATACGATTTAAATATTTTTTTTTTTATCACAAGTAGTAGATTTGTGAGGAAAGTAGAAAAATCGAAGTTTCGTTAGTTTTTATGCGTAATACGATGGTTTGAATAAATTCGAACAGTGATGATACCATGAATTTAATTTTAAATTGAAGTCTATATTTTTTAATTATAAATAGTAATTAAATTAAAATAAAATTACATAACAGCGACAAGTTCAACGACTCATTTTCAAACTTAATATGATCACGATATTTAGTGTAACATAATCAATGACACACTAATATGTAAAGTGTAACAAACAAATTAATAATCTTAATTGGTGAAAAAAGAAAATGCTTCTTTTATTTTATACTACTTATCACTTTGACGTCTTTAACATAACTAATAATTTTCGCTTTAAAAATCAATATTCGAACCGTTCGCAGCCAACTCACGCACATACATTCATCTGCACACTTCACACAGTTTTGAATAATTTCCTTTATTCTGGATCCTATTATTATGACACTACCCTAAATGGAAATAGTCGTTTAGAAATTTTATCGTATGTACTCAAAATATAAAATTTCAGACAATAATTTTTCTCAGGATTTTCATAATTTTATAATGACTGCTTGTATTTTGGTACACTTTCAGTAAGTGTTCTGACACTCATGAATGGGAGTGTACACAGTTTATGCTGCTAGCTCCAGAAAAGGATCAAAGATTTTATTCGAAAGAGAAAAGTTTGGAGTATACTGTATGTTATCGTTATAAATATATAATATAGCTCTATTAAAATATTGATATATATGTATAGACTTCTATTTGTTTATGCGTATACAAAACGTATTCTGCATAGGAAAAATGAAACATGAATATATCGCGTGACATACTGATGAAAAAGTCTCGCTGTAACAAAACGGAGGGAAAAAAGAATATGGCTAGCATATTGCGGGACATACGCGGACGAAGAAGTTGCCGTAAGAAACCAATAGCATCAACTGTCCTATTTCCTAGCAGAGATATGTGTGGATATGTACAAGCTCAACCACTGACGATCGCCAATCCTTAAAGTGTTTTTACACATGTTACTCAAAGAACAAAATAACTACTAGGTGTTGAATTGGAAAAATATAAAATGACCTATGGACTTTATTTAACTTACGAATTACCAAAGCGATAAATTCCTAAAAACCTTAAATTTCTTAAAAATTATTAAAATTTCTCTATTATTAAAAGTTATTAAAACTTTTCTATTATTAAAAATTATTAAAATTCTGCTATGATATAATTTTCTGAGAATTCTTGAGAAAATTGACAATGAAGTATTTTTCGTGTAGGAAATAATGTGTCGAAAATTTAAATATCGTCATTTCACAGAAAGTTTAGAAGAAATACTTCTAACTTATAAGTAGCAGCAAACATCGCTGGAGCTTGTAATTCGAAGATAAGGCAGTGCCAACTGTAAGAGAAACCGTAAGCTTTGCCTTGATCACGCTGCTATTTTACTATTATCATACAAATCTGTATTACACAGAAGCATTGTAAGCATTTCAAACTAAAGCAGTGTATTCGTAGATGCTCTCAGAATACTACTTCCATACCTAAACCTTCTCCTAGTTGCACAAAGTGGTTCTCAACATATTTCCTAATGTAACTTGTCTAACTCAAAGTAGAAATTGTATTAAATCTATACATGTAGATCATATAAAAACATTAATGTTAAAGCAGTAACAGACAAATGACGCAAGTCAAGAAGTGATAATAACGTAAAAAGAATAAAGAAAATAGAAAAGAAATAAATATATATCAGTATGTATTTTAATTTTCAATTGTAACGATTCACTTATAAAACAAAAGTTACCATCTTCATATAAACTGCAGTTCACAAGTATGACACCCGTTAGATTTATACTGAACGTATTATATAATTTAAATTACATTCCTTTGGCAAAATTAGTTTCAATGTATCTCTAAAAGTATAGGTACATTCCCTTCGAAAATTTTCCGACAACTCTCTACTTTTTATATTGTAATACAACGAAACAATGATTCAAGACATATAATAAAATTTTGTCGTGACTTTACAGAGAAGAAAGAGTTCAAAGGATTGTTGAATAATATAAGTGGCCACCATAATCGCTGTATTTAAACACCATTGAGTTTCTTTGAGTTCATCTAGATAGGAAAGTTAGATGACACTGTTCAAAATAAAAACAAAGCTGCGGAATCTTTTACAGGATGCTTGGAAACATATTTCACAGGAAACCATAGGAAAGTTAATAAAAGATGACAAGAAAACTGAAGGAATCAAGAGGTTATTTTTTCGATAAAAGTGCAGTACAATCTTATCTTCGTAATTATTCAATTTGATAAAATAATACGGTACAATTTGTCATCTTCTCTTTTACTAAACAATACTTGTAATACATTAATACTTTAACTACAAATTAACAATGAACTTAGTAGTTGCAATGATGTTTTTATAAACAATATATTTTGTAATTTGGGAGTTATAATGTCGTACAATGTTTGAACTTGTGTGTATAGAAGCTTAAATGTGAAATTCCATAAAAAAAATTTGTGCTTGGCGTTAAATATAAATGTACGTTGCATTTTTGATATTTTATTTTTGAAAGCACTTTGCACCCCGGCGTTTTACAGCGGTTCCCTCTTATCTGAAAATATTGGTTAGTTATTGCTTCGAGTGGATGCTGGTGGATCGGACGAAGATTGAGCGAGATTGATTCCACGTGGAAGAGAAAATTGCAATGTGTGTCAGTAGCGTCTTATTTAATTTCTGTCCTAACAAGACACACTAGTTTTGGTGAAAATCGGGTAACTAATTTTCAAACTAAGTACACGCTTGACAAAACTGGTTTAACGAAACACAAAAAAAGAAGGACTTTATTAACTCGCACATGGTTGGTTTCGAAACGAAAGATGGTGATTAATTCCCGAAATCGAAGTGGTCAAGCAAAAACGTGTGAATTCCAATAGGTGGGGATAACAAAAAAGCGCTAATTTACATATCTGCGTAGGCGGTACGATTTTCAATAGAAACACGAAGTCGTATTAGCGTAAACAAACAGAGATCGCTTGCGCAGGTCCGTAACGCTAGGTGGTTGTGCCCGGAGATCTATCGGCATCGAACAGTAATGAAATAACTATATAGTATTTCATGTTTACGTGCATTTTTCACTATCTCATATGCAAATAATAATAAAATGATTCTTGAAATGCAAACAAATAAAAAATTATTCATATACAAATCAACAGCTATTATGTAGGCTTTTTCTTGTTTATCGAACACCGATAAAAGAAAAAGTAATGATAATTGCACAAGATGGTTTCTATAGCCTTTATGTGCAAGCTCGCAAAAGTATTTACTTTGATATCTCAGGTTAGAAAACATTATATAATAAGATGTATACACTACCTTGCAATAAAAAGTCAAATAAATCAATAAGATACATTAATATGTAATCTTAAAATCATACCGGGCAATAGAGGTTTAATTTTCTGTTGCTAAAAAGTTGAAGGGGTGATTCTAGAAGCCAATATACGACGAAAATGAAAAATGAAAAAATTACGTTAGAAATTTTATTGTTTAGTTATTAACATTTAAAAATATCACTGTAGCCTAGCAAACTTCATTACACTAACGAATATAAGTCAAGAGAAGACACGGAAAGGTGCAGTGGTCTTCAAACTCAGAGGCACAAAAAGAATGAAGCCTCAAATGCAATTTTCTTATTCTTGATATTCGTCTTATATCGATTTCTAGAATTACTTCTTCAATTTTCTACCAATAGTTACCGAACACCTTAGTTTATTGAATACTCCGTGTCCTGATACTTATAAACGTGAGTGTAGATACATTCTTTCTTCTCTCATCTTTTATTTCGTTGATTCGCGTACCAATCTTCGTCCTCATTTTCTTTCAAACTCGATATTAATAGCACTCACCGAGCTGGCGGGATCTATCTCACGAGGATTGATCAAGGTTTCATCGCTTACCCATATGTATCCCTGTATACAGTTGCATCCGCAGTGCGCGTACCAATTGTTTGTACCGTGCACGTAGAGATACAACTGGCGACGTGCACAACAATCAACATACGAACGTTAAGTACGCAACATACGTCGAATACGATGTAGCCTGGGCTAGGAGTGTACGCGCTCATGCATTTATTTATGGAAGATCCCTGGAGTCACCGGGCCAGATGCAGCTATACGGCGAAATCGTGCCAGTTTGCAACAACGTGTATCGCGACGGCCGAGCCGGATTTACATTCGCAACTTTCGCAGTTTAACGGCAAATATGCGCTGCTTACACGCGCGTTTCTGTCTCTCTCCTCTTTCTATACGTACGCAAGAGTGTGAGAGATGCAGAGATCTCTGGGTATACTGGAATACTGAAGGCTCTCGAAAAACTGTACATGTATAATTAAAGCTGCTAGCTTGACGCGCATTGTCCTCGACTATGCTAGGCATTGGTGCAAAGTGGTGCAAAATGGTCAGGTAGTGAAAAACCAGCACTTGTGGTTTGTTGTTTGTAATTCTGGGAATCGAGCTGTTTTTACCTTGCAGGCTACTGTTTTAACAATTTTGAAGGACGATAAAGAAAATTTGCTCTTTAATCGTAAATTTATATCGAAACTTTATCGGGATAATGTTTAATTTTGCTGCAAATTTCTTAGTTATCATTTTATAAAAGCTTAGATCTATGTATAAAAGTAGTAAGTTACATATTCTCTTTAGAAAAGAGATACGAAGGAATAGAAGGAATCTATTTTATTATTGATGTAAAATGACAGTCAATTACTACTTCTCAACAAAATCGCTGAGCACCTGCAAATACTTGTCGCAATGAGGAACAAAATTTCGAATTCCGTTTTAAACAAATTTGCGTTCGATTTCCTGTAACTATTTCAAGGTGGCTTATTTCACTTCGTCATCTGTGTTGAAATTCTTCGCAGTTATATCTTTTTCCATTTGTTCAAGCACACGGATGTCATATGATGAATGGTCTAGGATATGAGGTATGATATTCTCAATGTTTCTATTGAAATTTACGCAATAGCATTTTTATTATAGTTGCAGAAAGTGTTCCAACATTATTGTGGAGGAATACCACTTTTCTACTGAATTTTCAGTACTATTTGCTTTTTTTATAGCTATAGACACTTTAACGTTTAACAATAAGCAGAGAGAGTAATTGTTCTTCTGCTAGTCTAATACAGCGGGAATTATACTTTTGGTGATTAAATATATTAAATAGTAAGTATGTAATATTAGGAAGAAGAATTAAACATATGAAAAATATTTGAAGAACTTCTCCAAAGGCGATAATATTTAGATAGAAGCGTTAAGGGAAATATAATTTGGTCGCAAGTATATATCGAATTGGATAAATTCTTTTAACGGACTTACTTAGACGAACACACATTTATAAGCTATAATGTATAGCAACTAAAGCTTATTACTTCATAATCGTGTTTTACTGTCAGGTAAGATACTAGAATCCTTTGAATCGGAAGTGATGTTTCTAGTTCCTCACCTTTCTACTGCTTTAATGTTTCCACCTTCGTACATTGGAAACTCTTCGGGGGATTATAGTTCGCTGCATTTTGTATCGCAGCTGCAGGTGTTGCCAACTTGATGTGCCATAAATTAATAAAGAGTAGTACAATTTGTAACAGATTTAGCATATGGCTCCCGATATGTATGAAATAGCAGTGATCAATTCAGAAATGCATTTCTAAGAGATGACACGTTGAAAATTTTCTAAACCCTTTTTGTTTCTTTTTGTTTAATTAACATCGTCGTTGTTCTGCTATCTTGTGAATCACTAACGGTAAGCCAACCTTTTAATCTTCAATTTAATGTGCACGACGGCGATTATAGACAGTTTACCCATCAGTTCTTATATTTCTCAAATTTTATAAATGAAACATTTTTCGTGAGTAGAAACTTATTACTATTCATTTCACTGAATGAACTTCACATCGTATGATAAAAATGATTTATGGAATATTTCATCAGAACATTTAACTTATAAATGGGAAACCTAAATGGAGTCGGTTAATCACGCTGGGGTCATGTAAAATAATCTATGACTTGTGCATGTTCTTGTACTATAAAGTAGCTAATGCCAAAATAAAAAAAACTGTATATTAAATGTAGTCAGCTTTCCCATTAGATTCATGACAAAATTTAGGAAAATTGACATGTTGTCAACGAAATAAGATTAATTTGAAGTTTTAAATTTGTAAATTAACATTTCGACTCCAAAAGACGTACAGTCATTCACATTAATATTCGGACATCATTGAATGCAGGATAACGTTTTTTAAATTAGTCTAAACGACGTGAGCTTTTTCTCTGAGAAATTAGAATGTATTAAAAAATTTTTGAAAATATTACAATTAGTCGGAATTGCGAATGAAATAATAAAATTCGCTTTTAACAATTTTTTTATTTGAGCCTGTAATAAAAATTTAAAAAATACGTTTTGTAGATTTATATTAATTATATACATGCTGAAAATTTGAAGAGCGAATTGTGGATAACAGAAATTAAAGTGTACCGGTCAGAAGTTGATGTGTATGTAACTAATGGTGAGAGCGATAGTAATGAAACCCGTATAATTTGCGAATATGAAGGTGATTAGTAAACGTGATGAGATGGAAATGGAAAAGGACTGCGTGGATTGCTTGATAAGAGCGCGTCGACTGTAGTGAGAAGGGGCAAGAGTCTAGGCATTTCCAACAAAGATTTTTGCAAGCCTCTTAGTCCGGCAACGGTCGCTAGAACCGAGACTTCGCTTGCTGTTCTAAAAAGATATAATAATTTAAAACGACGCGGTTCAGTACTATTATTATGAGAAACAGAAACCAATAATTCTGACTATTTTGGTAGTTTCAATGTTAAAGCAGAAGATTAAATTTTGAAATGAAGACGCGATACTTCGCAATCCTTGTTACATACAACTTCACTGTCATTATTCTAGCACCAATTCTCTATTTACTATGAACATTGTTCAAAACGACTAACAACAGCGAAATACGTCTAATTAAAATTTGTTATTACTAAATGAACAATTTGAGGTGAAGTAATTCGTTGTTGACAAACACGCTAAGTGTAATTGGTCCATCTTGTTACTGTTAATTAACGGTCGCCACTAGAGGTGGTTGATTGATAATTGGATTGATCACCGATGAACGCCAAAGGTCTGTGCTTTCCACAAGCCTCGACACGCCATTTTCAAATTGCACTCAAACAGCTTGCAAGTCGGTCGTTATAATCGGCATCGTCCTAATGGATCGTTACTATTTGCCACGCACAGTCAAGTGTGTTTCCATGCTAACGAGATTAGACGAACGCTTGCGAATATGTCGCGACTTTTGATGATGCACGGCCATTATTAAACGGTCACATATCAAGAAATGGGTCGATGAGATTTAGGTGTTTGATCTTTTCCAATGCTTAACTGTAGTATGTTAAGGGGAGGTCTCGAGTTAGAAGTGCAAAAAAAAGTAACTTTAGAATTTTTTTAGAACAAACTATACAAGATAACAACCTACGGTTTATACTATCTTATTGTATATGTTTTGAAGATATAAAATATTGTATAATTTTTCTTTCATTCAAACATTGAGAGCGTCTGTGCCAGTTTTAGTAGTTGCAGTCGAAAAATTTTCTTAGATCAATGGGACGCCTAACAACTCCACTATAATTCTAAAATGAAACAACTGAACATATTTATTAAACTGTATGAAATTTCTTACGAAGTGAACTTTTAAAAGTAAAAAAGAATTCGTATTATTTTCTGTCACTTAAAAGTTAAAAATCGTCTTTTTACCCATTTTTTCATTCTTGTACCTTCCTTAAAAATTAGTAAATTTGGAAAAACTCAAGAAATTATAGATTCACTTTATGCAGAAACGTGTATTCTTTAATTTAAAGAATTGATCTACATTCACCAATTAATTCTTGACATATTTTTCCCACCCGTTTGTAAAATGATGTTTCAAGGAAAACGCGTTTAAAGTTCTATGTGATGACAAGTTCAATTGAAACAATACTCTTCCCTATTCTCCAAATCTAAGTCCGTGTATAGGTCCTTTTATTTCCTCGTGCAACTCATTTGGGGTATTTATACGTTACTTCGTCACATATTACAAGATAAATATGTAGTCCCTACAGTTAGTGAAGGGAAATGTACTCCTGATGTAGAAAAGCAAACGTGTGGCATCTGTCAACGAAGAGCCAATGCCTTTGTTAATTTTTAAAATTCAAAAATTTCCTTTTATGTACTTATTCTTCACACATTAAAGAAGTGACAAATCGGAAAAAAGAAATCGATATTTTGAAAGTACTAGACTGGAACCTTCCTTTAAATATGTCTGAACTATCGTCAGTTTCATTATTTATACCATGATTCCCTCTAGCTCGCCCACATCTGGAATAATATGATCAGATATTGTGTGATCTTCTTCAACACGTTTCTCCAATCACCGTCACTAAGATCACCTCCAAGAACCATCCAGTATAAGGACACCCTCAACAAGACGCTTCTCAATGATGTTAAACATCCCTTATCACCATCGCCATTATTATCAGCGAATCGAAAATAAAAATTGCCTCGTTGAGCGAACAGGAAACACTTTCGAGTCTCCTTCGAGATCTCTGTAGATCAGTTTCGATAATCGACCCCTCTTGTTGCTTGAAAATTTTCAAAAGCCCAGCAAACTGTCGTTCCAGAACGAAGAGGGGAGATAATGATGATAAGGGTCGTTTCGATATTAGCTAGTCAGGGGAATCAGGGCGTCGAAGGCGTCAAGAAATTAGAAAACTTCGCCACTCGAATGCGTGCAGCCTAATGCGAAGAACGCATGTGCGCAATAATTATACGGCCATGTCACAGGAATACGATTAACTCCTGGTATTTCGACGGAGAACTTAATCTGCGTTATCATTCGGATTACGCGGATACAAAGCCATCCGGGCGTCGGGAATCGCTTGATCCAGTACGATCGAGTCGCACAATCAGGGTAAATTGAAAGCAGGGATGAACCAGACGAAAAACAAGGTGAATTTCGATGACAAGGAAACATATACTTGCAAGTGTTACTATTTTGGTGTGCAGAAAATAATGTTTCGAAAAAAAAGTGTGTGGTGTAATTGAAGAAATTCTACACAGTTGTTCAAACGTCAACGATCATCCACTTGAAACATGTATTGTAATACAGAATTACGTGGAGCATCAACAATCCGAGAATATTCGATTTTAATATTTCAGGTATGACGTATTTCAAACAAAAAGGTATAATGCATTAATTGTTCAGGTACGCCAGAGACTTTAAATTTACGTTTCGCGTGAAAAATACATATTCGAGTATACACTATCGATCATGGAATTATGCACACTAATATGAAAATATGGAAAAGTCAAAGAAAAAGTCAAAGAAAAGTAAAAAAAAGAAAAAACATAGAAAATGCTTAATACAAACTCACATTATTTCTGATCAGTTTTTCATTATATAAGCACAAAGTTAATGAATTATGCATAAATAATTAAATAATATTCAAATGGGAACCAAAATATTCAAACCAAAAGCTTTTAAAACTAAATTTCCTTTTCGTCAAGAAGGATTAACAAAGACTAATTTTCATTCGGTTTCATTCAAATGTCAGATAAACAAAGAAAACATTTTTTCAGAAGTAAATTTACGTAGCTCTTAAGAAAATGAAATATTAGTGACTTATTATTTGGTAAATGGGTAAAGGGATGACAATATAAATATATTTTGTACTAATCACGAATAATTATTCATCAAGAAAGCTTTTCCACAAAGTATCCATATTTCCAAAAACCATAGTATACATAATTCAGTATGTTTTTACGAGAAGAAACTAAAAATTTGCAAATCGACGATTGTGATCGATTGCAAATCGTTTCATCAAATTACAATAGATAGTTTGGAGGATATTTAAGGATCGGCCAGATTAAAAGAACGCCCGCCATACTATTTTCTACGTCAGACTTCACTTCGATCGATAAATATTCTCAATGCCGATCTAATGTTTGCGTGTTTGTCATGAGTCGTCTAAAAATTTTGTCAATCAATTATTATCTTCGTAAAAGAACAAAATACTTTTTTAAAAATCCTAACTGCGCGATTTCGCCTACGACAATCTAACATTAGATCTGTTTTGATGACTAAATCGAAGTTGAAATGATACATACCAGATAACTTTAATTCTAAAAGAACATCAAACTTTTGTTAAATTTACATTTTATTTGAAGAAAAAAGAAAATTAGTACAAACAACAAAGTTGTTATCTCAATCTTTCCAGTTGAATATTTTTTATTGAATGACAAGTTAATAAGAAAGCATTATTTGAAAGCAAGCGAATGATTTTGAAAAATTATTCATAATTATTGGAAGGACATCTTTGAAAAAGAATTTGATAAACTTATTGAGAGATTGCCAGAACTCAGTAAAGTAGTTATCAAGAATATGCACGCTTTCATCCAAAAGAATAGGGTCATTGCTTTACTTCGTAGTCTATTAGAAATTGCATAGCATTCAAAGTAAAATATTCTTACATGCTCCTTCCAGAATGTAACCTATGATACAAAAATTGTCAAATGCTTTCATTTTGGAAAACTCTGAACCTTCAATCTTTAAATAAAAATATCAATTAATTGGTATAGAAGAACCCCAAAAGCTTTGGAAAATAGTGTAACTATAAAAAGTTTTATATATGCAATTAATTAGTTATATTATATAATTAATTATATTAATTATACTATACATATGTAATTAAAACAATTAATACAAGAAAGAAAGAAAATTAATTAAAACTGAAATATAATTATATTATTACAATTTTTCTGTAAATAATTTGAGCGTATTTTCACGCGTAAAGATAAAGGAAATAGGAAATTTGTATTTCCCCCTATCATACATAAAAGTTTCGTACTTCGAAACAGGTATCGTTGTCAAGTATCAAAAAATTATCGGGTTACAAGCACTCCGTCGGGATCATCGATCACGGTAGACGCAAAATATGGCTATGTCTACGCAAACAAATCGCATACATACTGCCGCTAACGACGAAACAGCCGCAAACGTTCTCATACATCATACGATGCAAATGAACGAACAGGTAAATTACGCGTTTGAAATCGTTCCCTGTTCGACCGACGTCGACTTCCGACATCGATACAGGGCTTCATTGCATTGTTACCGTTAATTCTTTCGCCGCGACAATTACGAGTTTCAACGAGTCGAGGCCGAATAATCATCGTATCATCGTATCCCATTTCACTTCTCGATCATCCCTATTTCCCTTTGATACGACTTCCTACTGTTCGAATATTTACGTGGGTTCTTGAATGAGACATGAATAAATCTATTGTGAAAGATTCGTTGAATTGTTTTAATTTAATGTGTAATTATCGTGAGCTTTGTAAAAAAAAGAAAACTTTAAAATTCGAGTAATTAATAAAACTGAATACGAATTTTTTTCTACTCAATTACAATAATGCTGTTTTTCTGGTAATTAATATTTATTAAGTCATTAATCTCTCTCGTTTGAAAATGTTTGACAATGTATTCTCATTGTTCAGTACTCCTTTGAAACGGTTATCATTACTAATTGTCAGTTAACTGAATCCAAAGATTAATGAGCCAACAGGAGAGCAAATAAGGACATTAGGATGATGGTACAATGAGATTCCTCGGACTAAGGAGAGATGCATCTCTTCCGTCTTCCTAACGGCATAACTTCATACTGGATTATGCTACGTAACATTCGGGAAAACGGAGCATTCTGTTACCATCGAGATTAACATATTATTCACGGTAGACACGAATCGGTGTTTCTCATATTTTGAAGACGCGAATCAGCATTTTTGATTTTTTTTACGGAAGACGTAATTCGAAATTTTGTGGTTTTCGAACGTATAGGACGGAAGGCAGACATTCATATTTTCCATATATTAAATTGTTATTGTGTGAATAATAATCATTAAATTTATATAATTTTGTGTTTGCTATATAGACTCCTATTTCAGTTTCAAAAAATTAGTAAAAAATGGAGAATCCATCTGAAGAATACTTTGAGGAATTTCTCGCAGATAAGTTTTCAAATGTAGCAAGTGATGTCGAAAGTGATAATAAAAAGTACAGTAGTTTTAATAGGGAACAAAAACTTCTCCATAAGGGAAAATGTTGTTTTAGTGACTACCACAGTAAAAAACACAACTAATATTATCATTAACTGTATTCTTCAAGTTTAAATAAAACGTTTCGTTTAATGGAACATTTTCATTGTTTTAAACAGATATTTTTATTTTTCACCTGATCCAAAAATATGTGAGAACTGAGATACGATCTATTTCACAGCATGGAACTCATATTGTTTGTAAGAAAATCGAACCTTAACTCATTATTCCTGATTAAATCACCTATTCCGTTTAATGAAATTAGAAACAAAATAACAATGAAATATTCAAATCAAATTTAACTTGATTTCTTCTTCTAACTATAAGTTTCAGATTTAAAATATTGAATTAATCTATTACAACGTTAATTACTACAAAATATCCTTTTTTTCATTTCAGAACGTTCCAAATTAAATCTGGATAAATTACAAGTTTCCCAGCACAAAAATTCTAATTTACATTGTAAAAATTGCCAACTGTAAGTGCATACTGTAAAGCTCGTCACAGAAAAGTTTCACTCGGTATCAAAAATGTTCCACTGTGAAAAGAAATTCGATAATTGTTTCTTTTGTAACAAGAATACAAAGTATTTCATGAGCGAACCAATTACCAAACATAATCGTTTAATCCTATCATGAATTAAACAATGCTTCACGTCATTATATATGTATTTACCTCTTTTGCCATTTTCTGTGAGGGTAGTTTCGTTTGTTATCATAACAAGCGCGAAATCAATGTCATGTTTCATGATCATTACGCGCCACATATTCGTGCCAATTGTCACCGAATAAATACACCAGCAATTAGGGAACTATTAATTTCGCGTATTAACAAAAACGACGAAAAACAGCCGTGTAAATATTTTACGTAAATTATGCTAATTTCCCACGAGGAAAGTGACGCGCAATTATTTGCTGGCTATAATAATTACGTTGCCGTGGAAATATTAATATAACGCCTCCATAAAACGTAACAAAAATAGCTGTCAATTTAAATGGTTCAAGCTGATGGTATTTTGTAATTCAATCAGTCTTTCTATGTATTACAACATTTTGCACATGATTTTTCCCATTGATATATTACACAAGTTATTGTGTTTCTCATCGTCGAAATACATATATAATATTGTATATAATATACTCGTCAGGGTATCGTTTCGAAAACAAAATCGTTTCACATTGATGCAAGAGCAAACATTTCACGAATGACATACTCCTGCGCGAAGTATCCACTGATGAAAGTTTGCGTGAAATATGTGGAATATTTACATAGAATATTTATTCGAAATTGATTCAAAATTGTTTTTTTTTCTCTATTCATAGATTGGAATTTGAAAAGTTTCAGCTTTGATCTCTGGTTAAAGGACCAGTTATATTACAACCAGGATCGCAGTATTAATAAAGAACTCTCTTTTGCGATGTTTGTTTAATTTAAATAATTCTAGCGTATTTATTCAGTGAAGCTATTAATAACTGTTATTAGCAGTTATTGAAGGTATTTTATTTTAACACGTTAAGTACCACACCGGTTCTTGCAGATCGACGCTAGATTTCGTTTAGACAGCGTTGGTACTAAAGGACCGACAAAATTAAATTTAGAAAATAACACTATCATTTACTAATCAGTTTCATGAAAACTGTTTAAACAAAGATATAGCTTTCTTCCGCAGGCGTTACAAAGTTACAACTTTCTTGGTAAAATTTATCGTTAACACTTATTGTAAAATTTTCGAAACTGAACCACTGAATGAAAATACGACTGACATCGGCGTAGCGCTTTCAAGTTTCATCTTTCATCATTATGCAAATAGAAAGCCTTTAAAAGTTATTTCCTATCAATAACATAGGATTTAAAATATAAGTAAAATTATAACGTATAAAAATGTGAACTCGATTTAACTTTTAACCACAGTCGTTAAAGCATTCATTTGTACACGATGCAAATAATCATCGAAGATGATCCGTTTAGTCAATAATTGCTAATACAAGAGGCGCACAGTTAATAACGATAACGTGATTAGGAGGTCGGAGTTATTATCGTATGTGTATATTCTGTAATGGAGCTCTGATAAGCATAATATGTTCATTAGATCAGCGATGTTACGGATTCTGATAATAAAAGATTAATTTGATCCATCGTTTTGCGCGTTATCGTTGCATCTAATTAGAATCGAGCATCGTTCATAAATAATCAGCTGCTTTAATATTTATGATAATTATCTAGTGGAAATAATACCATCGTTGACGTGATCGATACTCTCGAACAAAGTGTAGTAATTTCCTGAAACAAATAGCTTTCCTTTTAATGTTTATAACTTGCTTAAAACTCTAAAATACGCATAAAAGTGAGATCTCTTAAACCGATGAAATATTCATTAAAAATATATTTTATATAAAGCACTTTCTCATTGACTTAATAAGCTAACTTTCAATCCCATTAATATTTCATCAATCCTTCAATGAGTTAAATAGGATCAAAGTACTTCACACTTTCGAAATGTTATACCTGATTAAGTATAATAATTAAATTGACCGTTTAGTCACATTCCCTAGAATATAGTATAATTTCATTATGAATCTATCATTAAGAACGTTAAGAGTATGATATCGATTTAAAATGATATATACATATGGTAGGATTATTTTTTCCCATATTATGATATAATTAATATTAATACAGTAAGAGCTTAATTTTCTAAATTCTCTTTGTGAATAATTAAATGTTCAAATGTTTCTTGCAATTAGTTTCTTGGATATAGACAACAAAAGAAATAATCATACACTGCAACATAATATACAGAATACACAGTAACTAACAGTGAAAATCACCTATGACATTTTTTCTGCTAATTCTTTTTATGAAATGTAATATATAAATGTGCAACATTTATAATCTGTGCAAAAATATTCTACCTACGTTACTTTATGATTATATGTAAACGAATGTATATAATTTTCTATAACAATTAATGAAAATTAATGTTTTTAGTAACATCTAAAAAAAAGCAAGTCACACGAAGTTATTGTTTATCTCTAACTTTCGGGGATTTCTTGAAATAAAAAATGTATTTTCGATTGTTTTTCATTATTATCTACTTTATTAAGTATGAGGTTGAATTTTAGTGCATGTTTAAAGCGTTTTTTAGAAAATTGAAAACTAGGAAAGAAGCAAACAATAGAAGAATGAAAACTTGTAATATTTCATTATAACCAGGGGAACTTCCAAAAAGAAATTACAAAAATGGTAAATGAAAATCGGACTACGATACAACAGTTCCTTAATACATGAAAGTAAACAAGACTTAAGAATTTCTAACAGAGCAAACGAAAATTATAAGCGATTAAACCTCGCAATATCGATGAGTAATAGATTAATAGCCGTGGAAATAGCGGAGGAGATTCAACGAAATATTAAATATACATATCTTTTAAGTGGATGTTTAAATTTTATAAATAAAGACAAGTGGACGACTTTTACTAAGTCATATGTCATTATACTATTGTTTCTTTGTCATTATTCCAAAAATTCTTTTATGTTTCAGTCATATTTTATAATAATAAGTAAACAATATTTCTATATTGATTATAAACGCCATTCTATTTGTTTTATCAAATTTTTGCAAAGATGAACAAACAAGTAAGAAGAGTGATCGATTTTCAACATAAGCCACTGTATGCATATACATATACACACTTTACAAATGCCTGCTCGCCTTCAGAACCTATGCACATATGCATCCTCTCCTCCACAAAAAGGTTAAAAACTATTTGAGGCCGCAAACTCAACAACTCCACAGTTTTACCTAATTCGTCTAGACGTACCAGCGAAACGGGTAAAAATTCACTGTACCAGAAAGTGTTAATCGTTCGCCACCAAAAACCGACTAACAAGAGACAAAGAAAAAAAAAGAAAAAGAGAGAGAAAAAGAAAGAAGAGAAAACAGAAAATAAGCGTTCTCGCAACAAGGCATGAAAACTAAACGAGCCGCAGGTAGCGCGGCCACCTCGCCAGAAAAAAAAGCCTCCTCAAATTAGAAGATGCATAAACTGCAACGGGGGAAAGGCTTGCAATTAAAATTATCGCTGAGTGCCTCATACCGCGTTTCACACGTATCATCCACATTCTGGCAGGCGAACGATGCCGTTGATCTACTTTCAGCGGCATGATGCACGCGGTGAACTTGGAAAGCACTTGTAGCAGCATCATTATTAACGCACGTCCCCATTTGAAATCTTCAAGCCCCGCAAACCCCTCTGTGGCTACAGTTTCTCGCGATTTTCTCTCAGAATTCACCTCAAGTTCCCGGCCCTAGTAGCAAACCTGGCCACGCGCCTCCTTCAACCGTGGAACAGTCAAGAACGCCAAAACACCAAGCAACTTTCGACTTGCTTACGCGAGCGTGAAACTTCGCTGATACTTTCCTACATTCGCGGATACCTTCTACAAAATTAACTGCATCGAGAAGTTTATTACGCAACTAGCTGTCAGACACGTCTTTTTGAAGATTTATAAGAGTAGGGGTTCGGTGGTTTCCTTGATCAAAGTGGGGCAGATATAAATTAAAATAACGTACATTTAACAGAAAATAAAATTGAAAAAGATCCTGAAATTTGTCAGGCGTTAAAGTAAACATGTTTCAATTTTCAGAGTAAGCGAAGTGACAGAAATACAGACAGATAAAAGCTGGAAATCGTGGTTAGAACTGAACGAAGTAATCCTTTATCCGATATTAATGTATATAATATTGTAGGAGTTGAGGAAAAATTTGAGAAATTAAGCAGGAATCGATCCCACGAACCTCCGGGCCAACAAACTGGAAAATTCTACTGCACAGAGCTAAGGCGTCTTCTTAATCTTCTTATGATAGGTATAGATCCCAGATCCTACATTTGATTGTCCTGCACTGGCATTCGTCATCAAATGTTTTAAACGCAACTCTTGCTTCTCTTGTTCTCTCAACATTTTTGGGTACACTTCTCTACTCAGTGACACTCAGCCGAAACACTGTTTCTTTTCAACTTTCTGAAGGACGTGCAACCTTCTCACAAATATTTCCTACACAACACAACTTCCCTCCCTTTTCCTATTTCCTTTCATATTCAGGATAATATAACTCCGGGGAGAAACTAATACTGATAATGAATAAATTTTTAAAAGACACGTGAGAAGATAATCTTTCAGAATATATGCGAACTTCACGTTTTTGTTTAATTTTTTTTTCGTTTTAATATATTCAAACACTGCCTATTAAAAATTGATAAGTACTTTCTGGACAGTCTAATATCGGATCCGAAACTATTTTCTATAATGTCAACATAAACTCCTTATTCGAAACTGCAATGGTCGTATTCTCTGTAACGTACCATTATCAACATGATAAAAAGAAATGACTGTAGACTATAAAAAAAGCTATCTGTCAGAAGTATCCATCGATATTGTCTGTTCCTAGTTCTTCAGAAAACCTCCATATTTCCTAAGAGTATCAAACACCCTTGCTCGCTTTCTCTTTGGACTTCGCGTAACAATAAGAAGATGGCCACTAAACTGCTTTTCATTCGGAAGTAAGGGTACGATTGATTACAAGTGACTCCTAGCAGAAAAATTGACAAACTTATGCAATCATTTTTGCCGTAAAAGAGATTATAATTTCTTTGGCCTGGAGAAATTCAACTAACTGCAAGTTTTAACTTAAAACGCCTTTTCAGAAGCTTTCGAAGAACATTCTTAAAAATAATTTATCATACCCATTTAAGAACAACTATTCAAGAATAACACTATTTCAAAATTAAATAATTCTTCTACAAATTTCCTAATACTGTCTTTCAAAGATCTTCGTATTTCTATGAAATTCTACCTCTCCTCCTGATGACGGTTTCAACTGCACAAAATTCTTCGAAGTACCCTTAAAAACTATTTAACGCCTCTCGCTCAAACAGTCTTCTTAAATACCTTACAAACCTGGTATAAGCCTACAATCTTTATCTTAACCGGTTTAAAAGCGCCAGCAAGAGAATCGTGAAAGTCACGCAGAAACTCGGAGCTTTAATGGAGCCGTGAAGAGTGTCTTATGGCTTCAGTCGTAAACCGAATGCCGGGTACTTGGCCCGTCTGTGTTTCCACGCGCGATTAATCACCCCTAAAAATCGTTCTTAGCCGAAGAAAATGGCGAAAACTGGCCTGGAACATCTGCGACTCAGCGAAAAAAGAAAAAAAAAATCCCGTAATACCGTCGTCGTTTGTCGAAAGGCCGTATTTCCGCGTAGAAAAGGGAGGGGGTTGTCGCGCCTACAGAGATCTCAAAGGCTATTTTACGACACGAGACCGTTTCAAGCGTGTATTGGAAACACCGGCTGAGAAGTCAATCGCGATAACTGGTTGTGGTATAACAGACTAGCGGAGCGACAAGGTACAGGAACTGGAAAGGGAGGAACGAAAAGAGAGAACCGACATGGTGGTGCAACCGTTCGTAAATAAAGACGAGAAGGGTGGTGACGGTAGAGTAGTAGCGACTCTGTAATAAAAGCTCGTAATGCTTGGTATTGGCAAGCCTTGATTTATTCTCCGGCGAGGTGGAGCTTTGAAGCGTTCGCGGGCGAATGCAAAACAGACCGAGTCCCCTTCGGTTCGTGGACAACTGTATACCTATTGCGTACGTACCGTCGCGACGCGACGTGTCGTCTCGCGGTATTTGCTCGGTTCGATCTATAACGAAAAGAGTGAATGTTTAGGTGAGAAGGTGAGAACTCGATTCGTGAGCTTCTAATGAAGATAGGATTTGATAGGACTGCACGATTACACTTGAACTTCGATAAATGATTCGTTCGCCAAGTGAATACCTCTAATTTTGTTTGATGCAAAATAGAACTTTTTTAGTAATCTTTATATTTAGATATTGCGTGTTAGTGTTGGTAAATATGTATCATGGAGTAACGAAAATTTTTAAACATTTTAGAAACGGAATTGTATACATCACTTATTATGAAAACGGAGTAGATTCATTTTTGGAAAGAAGTGAGGAAATAAATAATTTATATATAGGTTAGAGTGAATTTTTTAATTATAAACAATTTAGAGTTCATATTTGAAAATATTTATATGCATTATTCAATTGAAAATTCGTTATTAAATGATAGCGCAAGTACATTTTCCATAAACTAATTAAACACTAGATAAGATAAGGAGCAAAACTGTGGCATTTTACAATGACACTCATCATGAAATGTAAAAATATATAAGTTTATAAGGAAAGAGTTAAACTCATAATAATATTAAGTTGATAAACATAATGTAATTAATTAATATATAAATAAATATTAAAATTAAATAATAGTATTTTGTTTGTTACTATTATTTATAAACAAAATCAGACCAAAATGTAGCGTAACTCACATGAAATTAAAACTTAAATAATTAAAATTTAACGAATCTTACAATTGTAAAAATAGTGTAAATCTATTTGTGAGTCGAAAAAGAAAATTGATTTAGCTAATTCTCAAACGAATCATGTCTATAACGAATTTACATACAGTTAAATTTATACAAAGTGGGGCAAACTTTACTAGAATTTTTAAATTAATTGAAATGTAAGCTCATATCCCAAAACAAAAAAAAAATAGACTTACACAACTTTCATAATAAACGGTCCATATAAACATCGAAAGTATTTTTAAAATTTAACACAGAGAAGTTTTAAAATAAATGTATGAAATTGAAATAGAACAATTGTATAATTTTTAATAATTTACAAGCAGAAATGGTCCACATTTTACAAATATCATGGCCAGATTTCGACGAATTAGTATACATTTTAATCGCGCGGTATACGCTTTAACCCCAACAGAACAATTACGAGCTTGCAACTACAAAGAATTCCCCTACAAAATTACCTCGCAGATAGAGAGGATTTAGTTTCAAAATTTTTTCTTCAGTGCTTCCTGTGTTGCTGCGAGCGAAGTCTTCTAATTATTTTGTTACGCGTACTCTATTAAATTTGTAAGCAGTGGACTAATTGTAGTATACTGGAATTTACCAGAATTATGTCTGCAATTTAAGAAGCTGAAATGTCCAAGTGTTAATTTTCGTCTGACTAGACAGTATAAAAGAGCAGAAAAATACTGCTCTTTTCACAAACATTTTAAACAAAGGCAACCAGTGTACCCATGGTGTAGTCCGTACAAACATGAAATATGTCGCAAAGAAAGGTAATATGTCATAAAACAGCAAATGACGAGGAAATTTTTAGTAAAACATGTAAACTAATAATGTACAAAACAATTAATAATGTAGAAATATTTAAACAATAATGTACAATAGCATATGTACAATTTGAATTTTTCTTTCAAATTAATGTATAAAAAATCAAATACAGTTAAAATTAACTACAAAACAAATAATAAACGCTGACAAACGTTTTATTAACCTATAGCTGCATTTTTCACTGGAATTTTCATTTTCCCTTTGATCGACTATGTACACGTGCACTTTTTCTCTTTTATCTATAAATAACGCCATACAATTTCGTTAACAGTATATTCCCTAATTAAATAACGTGAAGAGGAACTTTACGAGAAACTTAAAAAACGACGGAACTTCAAAAATTGCGCCATCGCAGCACAGCAGCCTGAAAAATATTTAATTACCCTCTCTCTATAAATATGTATAACCGTAATTCTGAAAGCGTCGCCTGTGTTTCCTGAAAAATAGCATTCGTACCAATTTACGTCAAACCATTTTTGTCAACGTTATACATCCAACCCAATTAAATTTTTCATTCTTAATTTTTCTATTTTTACGCAAAACAAAACAATGTTTCCTTCATCGCATCTTAATCTGCCCCAGTTTAATTAATCCCGCGATTCTAAAACATCCTACATTTCTCTTTGGCATATTATTATTAAATAATTATCGAAGAAGACATTGATTTAACTAACAGACTCATGATTTCAACCTGAAACAAATGAAACATGTGAAACACCATTAAAGAAAGAAAGAAAACAACCTCACTCCTAGAAAATTTGCATTACCGTCAGCAGTAACCAGCAGTGAAATTAACTGCAACAGTTCTACCAACGGAAGAATAAGGAAACAATGACAAGTATAATACCCTAGCCCGTCTGATTTAATTCCCTAAACACTAGCGGATAATTGATCAGCCAGTTTGTTTCGACATAGGAGTCGATCAATCACACGAGATTGCTCCTTCGTAGCTTAAGAAAAACACGTTCGTGACTCTGATCTAGCGCGTCTGGAGCGCTCAATTGCATCAAGAAGAACTCTCCTCCATACTAATTTCACTCATTTTCCTTTACTTTTTTTTCGTGTCCTCACTATAAACAGTTTTACAAATCGATCGAAGGACCAGCCATTATCGAAACCCAATTAAAAGGTGGCGGACAGTCGAAAAGGTCATCGTAGTGAAAAGGTGAACCAGGAAGAAAGGGGAAAAAGGGAGGAAGAGGAAAGAGTGGCGGATTCGCACTTCTCGAAAAAGCTTGAGCTTGCGTGGAATTTAAGTTCCCGTAACTATTTGAACCGATGCCAAAGATAAACTTCACCCGGTTGCATGCCTCTGGCGCAGCACAGGAATTATTTCGCTAGTTCGTGGCTGAAGAGAAACGTTGCCCGTGTATACCGATTCTCGTCTAGTACTTGAGCCTGAAAGAAACGTGGTATTCTTCGTCTTTCGCTTTTGTACCCTGATGCTAACACACGATCTATGCGAGGCCAGGCTCATTTTTATAGCTGTTACGCGACGTAAAAGCAGAAAGACTCGCGCAAACGTGCATGGAAACCGACTGACCGTCCGGAAGCGACCCTCCAGCGACGCGACGCGTAAATTCAACGGTCACAGTAGTACTGCGGAGCTAGGTTTTGCCCGGGCATGATCGAGATGCGTACCACTTGGCTAAGGCTTCTCGTGAGCAGAGTTTATGTTAAAGTGCTCGTGCTCGATGCAGGAGAAGGGTGTTTGAGGATAGAATAAGCGTGGCTTCAAAAGGAACGAGGAAGTGGTTGCAGTTGCGCGACTTTTGTAACGTTGGACGGAACCGTTTTCTGTCGAGGGTGCTGTTAGGGTCTGCAGTTTAGAGCACGTTAAAAAATTTCTGTGCTTGGTTATTCTATTGCTTAAGTAATGCGTTCACTTTTTCTTTATATTTGTCTGAATATTTGAGAAGGCTTAAATTCGCTTCGTGTTTTCATGTTTTGTATAATTTCTTGCGTAATATTGGTTGAATATGTGAAACACGACTTTCGAAAATGATACGATTAAATTAATTGTAATTAAATTAAAACATTTAGTTAATAATATGTTTCTAAATGCATTATTACATATAACATTTGACAATATTTGATAATATTTCATAAAGATAGTTAATACATGAATAATAGCTTCTTCAAATATGAATTTTAAGTAATACGATTAAATTAATCATAATGAGATTAAAATTTTTTGCTAATTACATATTTACAAATTCATTATTACATTCGATATTTGATAACATTTGACAAGAACAGTTAAAGCACGAATAGCAGCTCTTTCAAAAATGATATTATTTTAAATAATACGATTGAATTAATTGTAATTAAATTAAAATGTTTTGCTAATAATATGTTTCGAAATTCATTATTGTATTGAATATTTGATAGTAACATTTAAAGTATGAATAATTGTGCAAACATCAAGTTGTATAAACAACATTTATGAGAGTACAACGTGTAAATTTGCATAGTTTCCACTTTACGCATACATTACACAGTCCATTCACCTGCAATACAGAGATTGAAAACCAAGAGGGGACATAAATTTTCTATCTGTGATGGTTTGCGATTTATAAGTTACGCTAATAGAATTTATATTGCCGAGAAAATATTTGCTGATATGTTGCTATTATCAGTGAACAATTAATTGCTATCACTACGGGAAACGCCGCGCATTAATTCCAAAACTGGGAACAAAGCCAAGGGCAAACTCGACCAACTAGTTCCCAAGTCAAACTGCACAGCTAGTTTTCAACAAATTTGAATTTCTGATTGTTTCTTCCTAATCATTGAGTATTCAAGTTTCTAATCCAACACAGCAATAATTAAAGGGGTCGGTAATATTTTCAAAAGGTATCCTTGCAACAGTATTTCTCTACCATGAGACGACATATGTATTTCCTAACAGTAACCTTTCTAACGTTTGAAAAATATGTTCTTTAAAAAGAGAAAATTTTCTCAAGATTAAAGACGAAAAGATATACAATTTCACCGTTGTACCATTGTGACTTTATTAAACGTCACATTAATAAACAAGAGCGAACGCTTTCAGAATAATGCCGATTATATTATACGAATTCGACTTTCATTGTGCACAGAAATAGATACAGATAGAGGAGAAAGGAGATGAAGAACAAAGAGCAAAGACGTGATCCAAACGCGACCTGCGTTCCGTTGTCAAAGTAGAAAATGAGAAAGAGCAAAAAGCTTTCATCGTTAAGAGAGGTACGTGTGGCCTCTCAAAGTAAATCATTAACTGTACCGAAAGGGGCCAGGACTATGTATTTTTACCTGAAACCGTGTTACGTGCATTAGGCGGATGGCTGAGCGTACTGTACCAAGCCGTATTTTGTGTCTAAAGCAGAAAAATAACGCAAGTAAATAATATCCTATGATAAATAACAATTTCAAAGGTAAATTTGCCATTTTATCCAGCATATTACTCGTCCCTTCATTTCATTCTCAACAGACGAATATAAATAAAACAGGTATTACTGTATTATTAAATATACTATCAGATTTTTATCAGAAATATTTTGGTAACTACGTAGATTAGTGTCCACGACCTCATTGATTTTCAAATATTGTATAATTTTAAAATTCAACATTCTGAATATTTTGTTTTCTATACATATAACCACAGTTTGGTTTTAGTTTTCAAGTTATCCTGTTACAGCTATGGTCTGTGAAATACTTTAGACCCTAATTAATCTGACTAACCTAATCCTAATTACACTAATTAAATATTCCGATTAACCGCATATCTACAAAGAAATTTTCAAGTATACCATTTTAGTTTCTTCTGATCCTATTCGAAAAAAGGTGGAACGAATAAATGTACCAAAGGTTGTCAGTTATCTGTCCAAAAATAGTCAACAGAAATATGCTAGTTTTTTGTATGATAACGCACAATTATACAACCCATTAACCCTTTAGTTGCTACCCATCGTTATAATAGTGCTCTTCTTTATACTATTAACATCAGAATGTTTACTTGCATATACATAAGCTTACTGTGTATCTCATTTTTCACACAGAAATAAATCAAAATATTATAACTTATTCAATTGTTACTTTAAACTAACACAGATACGACGAAATACATAATTGAAAGCATCAAAACGCCTATCGCGGTACTAAAATCGTTAATTTCAACTACAATTCCAATACTACTCCTTTCAATACTACTCGCACAGTGGCACAGCTCTATGACTAGCTCGGCCGTAGTTAAAGGGTTAATTACAGTGCAAAAACTAAACGACCTAGAATATGAGATTTTACAACGCCCACCCTATTCTCTGAATCTTCCGCCAACAGATTATCATCTGTTCAAACATTTTGCCCATTTTATCAAGTAGAAAGCATTTCACAATCTTATACCTTGTACCTTATTCCGTAAAAATTATTTCCTAACGCTTAACTTATTGTATTTAATAATTATAAGATAGAAAAAACTGGGTAGCATCATACTGTAATGTTCGTTTCGCGATATTGCTCGGTAAAATCTCTTTTTCAGAGGAAAACTATTCGTAAGATATAAATTCGGTAACTAGAAGAGTAGGGGTTATTTTGGGTTCAAGGGTCAGTAAGGAACGAGGCAAAGTAAAGATGGAGGTTCAGAGATGAGTAATGGCCAAGGATGACGTAGAGTGCTTGCTGTTTTGAAAAGGAAAGGCCGGATGTCTTAAAATCAATAAATATGTTAAGCATGGTATACAACAGGTTTACTGATTACAAATCTCGCACTTTATGTGTAAATGACATAAATAAATTAGTGACATGTTGACAAGGGTGTATCAAGTGTAATTGTTCTTATTTCAAATAAATATGTTAACTTTTAGTGGAGGTATGATTATTTGAATTTATACCACGAAATCTTACAAAACTTTCCAAACATCCTAATGAAGAAAAAAAAATTTGTATTTCTTGTAATAACGATACAGACAAATAACAGTATATACGAGCAGGAATGATAAATATCCAATCGAGCACACACAGACGGAGAACAAAGAGTAAGAGAAGGAGTTGTTCGTTCCAGCATTTGAACACGCGATACATACTCGTTCATATAGCGAAGGAACAGCGGAATTTATGCCTGCCGCCGCACCTGGTATTTCGGTCAAATATTTCATAAGCATTGCACGAGTCTATCGCGTCGATCCGTCCTGGAAAAATATCTAACAAGGGAAGGGCCCAAGGTGTGACGCGAGTTTTTCGATGAGCCTTTGCACAGTGATAGAGCATGAAAAACTGAAGCGAATGATACCCGGTTTTGGGGGCCGATGAGTTATAGTTTACGAGATATTCAACATTAAAGTTATTATTGTTCCTTACCTAGTGAAGTATGAGTAGGTTTGTCAACAGCGAATGCGGCGTGGTTGGTAAAGTGTCAGCGTAGTAACTTTTTTGTCGCGAGTTCGTGGTCCCATTGAAACACTTTTACACTACTATTTTTTTTTCACTTTCTTTTATAAATACATTTGTTAAATATGATTTATTTATAACTAATGTTCGGATATATTTTTTAAAAACACAATAATAACTTGCACAAAATCTGGCAAACTACAATCGAATACATACGAACAATATTTGGACACAGTAATTTTGCCATATGTGGGGGAGGAACCATTTTTATATATACTGGACTCATGGGGTGGACAAACGAAACAAGAACTGTACGATAGGAAATTTAAAGATAGTAATGATTTACCTACATGCACCTTGAAAGTAATTCCACCTAAATGTACACCTATATGCCAACCCTGTGATGTCTATTTTTACCGTCAAGTGAAAAATTATATTCGAAAAATACAAAATTGTTGGACTTCAAATAATCAGTGCCGTGATTTAACTTCAAGAAATAATATAATAAAAATTCAGTCCTTGGTATATAATCAGTTACAAGCACCAATTTACAGTGACATGATAAGGTAAATGTAACTATATATTTCTTCACGTAATTATGTTTACTTGTTTCTATAATGAATTTCAATATATTTATCTCTATTCTAGATATGCTTGGTACGCATCACGGCTATTAGACAATCGACTACATTTTATTAACGTAAATCAAGCGGCATTCCCAGTAGAATTAAATAAACAATTCTGCAGTTGTGAATCTAAATCATTCATTCGATGTACATGGTGCTTAAAATTTTTATGTTTCCACTGCTTTTTCGAAAACTATCACCCAAGTTCATGCACATCGTACATTCAAAGTGGAAATTAAATTGTTTATTTTAAAAAATATATCCGAACATTAGTTGTAAATAAATCATCTTTAACAAATGTATTTATAAAAGAAAGTGAAAAAAAAATAGTAGTGTAAAAGTGTTTCAATGGGACCACGAACTCGCGACAAAAAAGTTACTACGCTGACACTTTACCAACCACGCCGCATTCGCTGTTGACAAACCTACTCATACTTCACTAGGTAAGGAACAATAATAACTTTAATGTTGAATATCTCGTAAACTATAACTCATCGACCCCCCAAACCGGGTATCATTCGCTTCAGTTTTTCATGCTCTATCACTGTGCAAAGGCTCATCGAAAAACTCGCGTCACACCTTGGGCCCTTCCCTTGTAAGTGCTTATTGCTTCCACCTATCGTTCCTTTTGACCCTCTTTCTCATTCTTTCACGTTTCCCCTACACCTCCCCTTTTATCCCGTCGCACCTCGTTGCACGTCGTATTGGCGTTTTCTTTTGTCGTAATACGCCCTGACGGCGACAAGATCGAAATTTTTTGCCTCACGCGATGAAATGCTGCGGAGCAAATCACGTGGAAATTATTGTTCAGGATCGATCAAGACTGCTCGTTATCAAGCCAGTCATTTGCCGCTAATACTCGATTTAAGGACCACGATCAGTTGGTCCGTTTGTTGGTTCGCTGGATGAGTTACCTTCGTTTCGTGAACGAGGGAATGTTTGCCGCTCTACCAGTATGTGGATTTACTTGTTTTATTAGTTGCTCTAATCCTGTAATCCTGCAATTAGACACATGCAAGCAGTAAATCTATAAAACGAACCGATATCGTAGCACGCTAAGAATATTTCTATTGATTTGAAATACAAATCTAATTCTTTAAAAAAATATGTCCGCCAGATCTATAGATTTTATGACTATATTCCCCTATATGTTAAATCATCACTCTCTTCCATGAAACGTGTCCCTAATACAAGCTGGCTTTCTTCAAGCTTAATTTTCTGCTAAAACAAAATTTATTAATTTTCCATCAAATATTATCTACAACCAAGACGAACCTACAAACACACTCTCTACATTTTTTGTATAAAATTGCACAACAATACTGATATTTTTATCGTCATGTCATACTCCGTACACGTCACTGGCAATTTAAAATTCTATTTGTTTGTTATAGTTTGAAATATATATTTGTTAATGAATTTAATTAAATCCATTAATTTCGTCATTCTGAAGTGGGCTTTACTCATTAATTTTAAGCAAACCAGTGTTTTTTAAAAGTTTATCCTCGGAAGCATGATAAACAAACGATAAAGTTTGTCACGGTTGTATTTATGTTTGAAGATAAAACGAATAGAAAATCACTGAGAAGAGGGAATAAATTGTGAAAAAGATAATATAATGAAATTTTATGGATGATATGATGCATTTACTAGCGTAGAGAAAAATGGTGAGAAGTAACTGTAGATGTGGATTTAAGAGATAGATGTGGCCTATAAGATTTCTTGAGGGTAGAAAATGTAAGACGGAAACAGTAATTTTTCAAATAAAATTCTTTGGAAAGATTCTCAAAGGAAAACCTGTAAAATGAATTATAAAGAAAAAGATGATAGGTTATTATGTTTTAATATTCCTCAAGATATACAGAGAAATCTAAATTAGTAGGATCTCTATTATACGCAAATTATGGAAACAAAAATGATGGAAATTAATTTTCATAAGAATCTCTTTGCTAACATAAAAAAATTTTTATTCTAATATGTAGTATCATGAAAATATTTACTTCTTCACATATATTATAATTTTAAGAGACACAAGACATAAATTGTGAATAAGAAAATGGAGGCCGAAAAAGTTTACCAATGTTGTCGTCGAAAAGTTAATGTTCACAGCAAACACATTCAAAATTTATATATAACCAGCACTGCTTCAAATACAACTTTCCCTTGAATTATCTTTACTTGTTTGTATAAGTTCAGATTTGCGATAAAATACACATATATCAAACATGTTTACATCGGACAATATACTCGATCAAACGAAAACGCAACGACCAATTGAACGCCTCAATTTTTAGAAATTTTCAACCAGTTGGCTTGCTATAAATTCTCCCAATTACCATCATAATCATCATTACATACTGCCTGATTCGCACAGAAATTGTAGCCAATTATCCCGTGCGCGAAATTACAGGCTGTTTCCGTTTCTTTTTTTTCCTTTTTTTCACTTTTTTCAGAACCCAGCTATCGTAAAAACGTGTATCGTCGATACACGACCGATAATACGCGTATTACGATTTTAATGGTGCATGGATTCCAACCATTTTCATGATAATTCCAATTGTGCCGCGTGCAACTCTCTACAAGCGATCTGGTTAAAAGTTTCGTTGTTCTTTTTACAATCGTTTTGAAAGGGTGTGTGCACACCGATAAAGACATGTTGAGAATAATAACGATACGTCAACGCAAGAATTCCCGAGACGCGAGAACTGAACGTTTCGTCGTTCGATTTATCGTCTTTCTGCTTGCAGATTTCGAGATCGCCGGATTGCCAATAACGCCACCACCATAAAAATGCCGCGAACAATACGTGAACACGATTCGGTTGACGCGTTTCCGGCGGAGATGCGCAGACGTAACGGTTCCGTCATTGCGTGACTGTTTCGTCAGTTTCGAACATTCGCTTCGGCGAGCTCGTTTTCTTTCGTAGTTTATGTATGAAAAATATTTCTGTTTAAATAATTGTATTTTTTAATAATGTTCTATCATTTTGTCCGACTAAAATCAATACATGTCCATATTATTATCTCTAATTTCTTTTGTATACAAGATACAAACCTGCAATTCTATATGGATACTTTGAAGGACGTATCTAATATATAGGGTGAGTAATATGTACATATATCCTATTGTGTTATATGAAATATACAAATACATCAAACGTCCTATCATTTTGTCTGGCACTGTAAAAGGATCACCCTGTGTATAGAATTGGTTTTCTTAACTACTTGTCTTATAACAACAAGTCAGACTAATGGCACAGATTTTAGTGAAGTTGAAACAAAAATAATTAAATTTAATCTTAATTTTCTCTGTAAGTTATAAGACTGGGAATTACCAAATGTAATTAATCTATAATACATTAGCTATTCTTACTTAATACGTACTGATACAGTAAATAGTTGATGCTTATGGATGCATAGTCAGCAAAAGAAAATCATAAGTCATGGGGTTAAAATCAATACAACATTCAGTTCAAAATTGAAATCAGTTCAATGCCTTTAAAGTCAGTACTCTGGTAACTGACTAGATTGTTTTAATTTATATCACTTACAAGTCTATAAGTATCTGATTTATATTCCTACTTTGTCCTAAATCCTACGTGACTAAAACACTTCAAACTTGTCATTAAAATTCGTTTCAACGAATTACATCTCGAGTAACATTTTTCGGATAATTAGCTGAAAAAACAAGAAGTAAATGCACAATTAACTTTCGTATCCTTTTTAAACAATTATTTTTTTATCTAATCCCAAAAGACGATATTATACATTACCACATGCTTACTTTTTTTTACACACTCAAAGTAGATTTATGTTCCACTTAAAAGTAAAAAGAAAAAGGAAAGGAAAAAGGGTAGGATTTCTACCTTCGTGAAATTCCACCTCATTACGAGATAGTAACCAATACCCTCCATAATCAATTGAATCATATCTCATACATCTACGGAACGAGTTCTCTCGGTTCACGTAGCATCTGTGTCAGCCTTAAATCAGCAGCAGCCGTATCGGTTAGCAAGATATCGCCACGATGTCCCCATTGCAACGCATAATTGCGCCTTAATAGAATCAACGGCCGGTTCGAAAGCCAGTGAGCCCAGCCTGAAGCCGAGCATTGATAAAACGACGCTAAACGAGATACGGCTTGTCCGAGCGATCGACTTTTCGATTTACGACGACAAAGAGCCGATAAAACGCAGGATTATCCGACAGGTTGCTTTCGTAATGGCGACTTCACGCGGTAATTGTGAAATTCGTTTTGGATTAAAATAATATCGGATCCTTTACTTTACGTAAAGAGTTTCGAAAATTAGATCAAATTTGGTTATCTATTCTACATTCCAGAAACAAGAAAAGAGATTTGCAAACGTACACGCAAAAACAAATTCGTTTTAAAAATACAGCTGTTTTATTAGGTGTACCAATGAGTAATCCATTTTTTCCTTTTTTAATAAAGTGGTAATATAATTAAAATTTTTTTTTATTTATTAGTCACAACATATAGTTCTATTCAATCTCCAGTTTGTTGGATCTGAACATCAAATAACAGTCAAGATCGCAATAATGACAATGATAATATTATTAAAATGTCTTCTCTTAGTTCTCACATACAGCATACATTTGAAAATTATTTGACAAAATTTTCCGGGCACCTGTATATATTTTGCAACGTATGTGGACCTAGAGAAAAGATGACAATTTCGTCGTAACGGTTTCGTAGGATATAGAAGATTGGAAAGTGTTATGTGTCCCGGGTGTTGATGTATGGGCCACGTAGCGACGCGTTCAACCTGCATGCTAAAGATGTTTCGTGACTCTGAGCTACGTTTTTTTAAACAGACATGAGAAATTCAAGATTAAGAAAAGTTGAGAGGTTGCGTTATATAACGAGAAACTTTTATCTGATTGCACAATGTTCCTTTCGTTTTTTCTTTTTCATATATGTACAAGGACGTGGCATACAAAAGAAGTTTAGGAATATAGAATAACACGTGGAATATTTCCTCTCTTCACGTCTATTCACAAGAAGAAAGCAAACCAAATTATATACCATGAGGCTGGTTACCATGGGAAACTATCTCTTACGTTCTTCTTCTTATCTTCAAAGAATAATAAACTTCCACAGAACGAATTATCGAAGTAACTGATTAGAATAGAATGACGTAGCATTCGATGAAAATGATACTTTGCTATTCATGTTTAACATCAAGATAGTTAGAAGGAAACTCCTTAGAAGACACCCTACGACCTTCTTTTTCAAAACTGAAACGCTATACTTAAAATTTCTCCACAGATAAAGGATTATCCAAATGCGACGCCTTGATGTCAATATTATATAATGTTCACGTATTATGTCTTTTCAAATGACACAAGCTGTTTTGTTTTAGCAAAAGGTAGTATAATTTTAACTATGGACAGGTGTATATAGCAGCAATGCATTTATATTATTCAAGCTTATGAAAATGAGCGATTATTTTCAAGCAAAATTTTGTTCAGTGATAAAACTCATTTCACAATACATTAATTCGTCCATAAGTAAAATTGTCGTATCTGTGGTGATGAAAATCTTCGTATTATTCATGAAAAATCTATACGCCCACAAAAAGTCACTGTTTGGTGTGTATTTTAGACAAATAGAATCATTGGATCACTTTTCTTCGAAGATGATGCTAGAAATGTTGTTATTGTTAATGGGGAGCAATACCAATCAATATCGAGTGACTTTCTATAGTCAGAATTGAATCATATTGATGTGTCTGATACTTATTCCAGCAAGACGGTGGAACGTGACACCTAACTCGAAAGAGTGTTCAGTTATTGTCACCGATATTTCGTCAACGTGTAAGTTCACAAAATGCAGATCTTAATTAGCCCCCAACAACATTAAATTTTTTTTGCGAGTTTTTTTGATAAATCGAGCCTATGCTAATAAGCCAGATAGAATTAATAACCTAAAGAACAATATTCGAGTTGCAATCCGTGAAATAGCACCAGTCACATTTCGAAAAGTTGAAAATTTCGGTAAACGAATTGATATCTGTACACGTAGTCATGGTGCACATTTGAATGATACTCTGTTCCACATATAATTTTAATGAATTACTTTTTGAATAAAAAAAAAAACATTTCGGGAAATCTCAAATAATTTATGTTTTATTAAAAAGAATTATATAGGCGTGCAAATTGAATGACTCTATATAAAAAAAAAGGCGATAACGTTTTGTTCAATGCATACATATTGATAAAAATGAATTCAATGCACGTTACGATTTATAGAAAAGTATAACTTGCTCAAATGTTATAAAACTTTATTCGAGGAACTGTGTTTTTCTGGATGAATGTGTAAAAAAAAGAATAGATTCATGGCTCAAGAGTCCTAGGCTTAATCTCGTTTCAAGCAAGAAAATTAGTCCATTATAAGGGAATAGTATTATTCTTGTAGATTATACGGCTATTTAAATAATTCAAATTACATCTACTTCAGGTCTCATACGTAACCAAAATGTGGAAGCAAACTTCTCCAATGTGTATCACTGACTGTCAGAGCGAAGCAAATGTGGTATAAACGTACGCAAATCCGCAAATACTTTCCGCCTGAAGTTATAGCTTCTCGAAGTTGCATGTCGCAGGAAATGTTCTTGCACGCTCTTTGACTTTCAATAGCAGATACCTCAAAGTCCATGTTCATGGAAGACCGGTCGGTAATCTGCTAGATATTGGTGACCACATTGCGAATGCTTACATTTGATTTATGAAACTATCATACGTCCATGTATATTCTTTTGGATGTATATACATATTATTTTCACATGTTGTAATTACTTTTATGTAATATTATTTGAAGAAAACGATAGTTAAAATAAAAAGTTAATCCTAATAATTGAGAATATTTTGTATTATGTTCAATATATTGGTATGAGTGATATTTAAATGAAGTAGCTGATACCATTGCTTCTAATATAACTTGAGTTTTATGCAAACTCATTTTCTAGAGTATGGTAAAAAAGTAAAACTTCCGTGGAAAACTGTTTCACCTACCAGATGTTATAAAAAGCATTATAATTTAATTTGTATATTTTTCCATATTATATGCATTTTGTACAATTCTGTGCCTTTAACTATCTTATAAAAGCACACAAATCCACAATCTACTTATTTTATACTCAGGGAAAATTGCAAAAATGCGAAAGAAATTACTATCAACGTTCTTAACACTAACTTCGACTTTATAGAACAATTGGCAAAAAACATATATATACAGTTTCTATATAGTTATTATATTCTGATTGATTGAAACACACGCGCGCGCACGCACACACACACACACACACACACACACACACACACACACACACACACAGAGACAGACACAGACAGACAGACAGACACTTTTATATTACTTGAAGACAAGGAATAAAAAGAGAGAAGGTTACAAAGACAATATCTAAGAATCATCTAAATGAGATAGTCAATTATGTTTTCCAATCAATCGGAATATTTATAAGTATAACTATATAGAAAGCACGAAGAATATGTCGAGCAACGAATCACTAATTTATCATGCTATCTCACTGCGTGAATCATTTGTTTTCCCCCCAAGACAAACATAAATCCAATGAAAACGAAATGGCTTCGAGCTATCTAGATTCACATACAGTAAAAATGTACATTATATCGATAGCGTCATGCGTTCGGCCTGCACATGTGAAACAAATGCAAAAGAGCGGGAAAAAATGTGCACTGATCGAGGTAACGGCAACTTAAAGGTGATAAAAGTTCAAGATACGTACGTGCATGTTACATTTATCTGGCTTGTCACTTCTTAATCCCGTACTCCAACGTAGCATTACGTAGTTGCAAACGTCAATCAAATCGCTTGCAAAGTGCAACTCTACAGAAACTCGTCCATGGGCAAGAGATCTTATCAAGTCAAATGAAAAACCAGAATCGTTGCACGCAATGCTTCACTAATGTTAATTTAAGTATTAAGAAGATTGACTGATTTTTGCTAGACCGTAAAAAAGAATTCACTCTTTTTTATGAAGGAGTTTCCTTTTTTTTTTCTTTTGTAAAGAGATAAGTACATTGTAAGCAGTTTCTTGTATAGTATACTTTTTGTTCTTATTTATTTTTTATTTATACGTGATAATTTTATACTACCTTGTACGCTATCTTGATAAATTTATATTTTTAATACAGAAATTGCATTCAATTTGTAATATTTGTAATATTTCGAAAATAATTTCACACATTGGTCATTTCCGCAGCTATGAAGACATGGATGTCGCGTCAAAGAAAGAGGAAAAGAAACGAGATCGAGGAATATTAACCCCGACCATGGAGACGTGAAGTTTAACGGGTGACTCGTAGCGAGACATTACCCTTATGTAGCACAGTTGAATCGAACGCTTTTCAGACGTTGGTGTCGTAAACCAACGTTTTATGAGATACAGTAATTATGTCAATTTTGCTCTGAAGTATATATTTCTCTTCTTATGTTGAGCTGCTACATCAACTATATAAACTCCATTTATCAGAAAACATATTTTACAAGCTCTAAATATAAGTAAAACAGAATTGTTTTACTTTCTACTACATTGTTTGATCAAAATATACTTAAATTAATGTACTTGAATGTAGAAAACTTTGTTAATAAAAAATTATTCTAAATTCACATTATATTGTGTCATTGGTTTTTCTCTTTATTTACGAAATACTAGATTACATACACAGACCTAGTATCTATTTTTTTTTTTATCAAACCCTGTTTTTTTACTGATAGATGATAGTAACGTTAACGAAGAAATGTAATTTGAATCATAGAATACATTTTTTACGAACATAATGGGTATCCCACCATTTATGAATCGCAATGTACATTCGGACCATCTACGCGCGCCTGCATTCGTGTGCCATTCAGTTTGCTACAGTTTCACAGTGAGATTCATACATATTTAATTTCTTATGCAACGAAACATTCCCCCGACATCAATTTTTCTCTAACGGCTGTCGAGTTCACAGTATTGCCGCAACAGATTGAATTAAACTCCCCAGAACCATTGTGGAGAATATTGAAATGATTATAATTGATTAATATGTCGAAAATATTTGTGAAAAAGTGTGTTATTAGGAAATAATTATTGGAAAGCTTGAGCATGAGGAAAATCATTTCTTCCTTAACCTTTTGCGTTATAACGACGAATCGCAAATTATGGTGAAGAAGAATTATACGTCTATTAAATCTGCATTTTCGTTAAAACTTTAGCTTCAATTTAAGACTGAGGATTATCGTGCACAAATTTTATATAATACCCTGACTTCTTTTTATTTCACGCTGTATCCTAACAGTGAATAGCCGAGATTAATGTACTTAGTGACTAAAAAATCATAAGGCAAAGGGTTAATAAAATTTTATCATAGACAGACTACTAATTTTTTTAAGTTAATTGAATGACTATGTATTATTCAGTCAAAGTAATTACAGTTGTAAAAGTACATGTTGGACAATTTTACTCTTCTATGAATATCATAAACATTGAATTTTTTTATTATCACAATAGCAGAAAAACCCGTTCCATCTTAAAAGTATAAACGGTAATTATGCATTATTTATACTAAATAAAATGTAACCTAATCTGTATAAGGTATTATCAAAAAATATAAAACTAATTATTAATTCACTCTAACTTAAACTTCATTAAGCGACACAAGTACATATCAAAGCTTATCATCATGCACAATATCAAAAACCATTATTATTATAAATTTGTATTGTTATCGACATAAGAAAAGGTATCGTAACAAAAGATTATATCTTTCTCTGGCAATATCCAGCGTATTATCAAATTGTAGAAATTCGCGTATCCTCGAAAAACATCAGGTACAAAGAAACTTGGACGAGACGTGAAAGAAAAAAAGATGCAAAGAGGAGATGGGGTTCCAATTAAGAGGTGTATGTACGGTGGGTCGTAAGTGCCACGAGGACATCGTTACAGCTCCAAGATCGCCATTATGCCACGACAAGGACGACCCTAACGACGCGAGCCTTCGTGATTTATGGTCCAGCGAAAATGTTCCGTAGAACGCCGCGGATTATGTATCTAATGGGCAACTTTCCCAAGATACTTTGCAAGGCTAGATTAAGAGAATAATGGAGCCGCTTTTTGTCCTCTAGCAGCTACCTTCGACAAGATTAACTCGACGACATTGTAATATGCAACTGTTCACGAGTCGAGTGGGCTTTTCATTAACCGTTCCAACTACACGATCGGTTAGTGCTAATAATGGTTCACTGTGAAGAGTAGAATGTTTTGTTTGAACGAACAATGAACCGAATCATTCATAGAAATTTATTTTAAAGACACTTCTTTCATTGAAATATTCTCTGAATATTTATCTAATGAAAATTACAGTTCAACGATATTTATATGAATTCTCTAATGACGTGAAACCTCTATAGTTTCAAAGAATTGTAAAATCATTTTGTATTATTTTGCAGGTACTACAATGTAGATAAAAACTATAGGTACTATTAGAAAGTGCAACTATGATGAAACATAGTGTAATCAAGGTTGGACTTCCATCGCAATTTTAAAATAGTCACATAGAACGTGTACCATCAGAGCTACCTAGAATCATTACTAGCCTATAATGATAAAAGAAAAAAATAAAAGGAAAAGAAACAATGCGCACGCATTAATTTACAACTCATTGTTCATGAAATTTCATAATTTTCTTAGAAACCGTAATTGCTTCGAACAAGCTGGACAAGTTCAAAGTGACTCCATTGGTATTTCAGTTTGCCACATTTAACTGCACTTGAGAGAATCATAATTTGGACAATACGGGTTGAAATTACAGCGGTTCCACAGAACCGCCACGTGTAATAACTGAACCCGTGGTCACTGGAAATGTAATTTAATATTTAACGGCCTCTACGCCCTTATCAGTGACCCCCACCGTGAAGAAACTCAAATTCTATATGGTATTCTACCACATGAGCATTATTATAGCTTAAGGATCAAATGTTTCTTAACCAGAATTAGAACTTGACAGTTGTAAATGTAGGTTTGCTCAAAATTCATACGACCGTTCCTGAGCATCGATTAATAAGATCTAATGTTATAAATTATAGTTTATTTTCTAATAACTTTTGCATATTTCAACTATTTTAAATGCGTTCAGTAATTATTCCTTTAAAATGCATTACTTTAATACCATTCCTAAAGTTACTACGCAAACATAATGCAACAGAAAAACAAACAATGATTTTTCAATAAGTATGTATATCTAAATAGTCCCTATGATGAAGTTGTTACACTTTCAAACACAACTTTTCAAAGCAACCAATTAGAAGTATCAAGAAATTAACTGAAATCAGACTGAACTAATTTCAATTGTAACTATATACATGATCTCGTTAAAAAGAAATTCGAGAAGGAACGAGATCGCAGCAACGGTATTTTAAAGGACACAATTCACCCCCCATTTACAGGTAAAGTGTCAGAGTCACGCAAATGCGGTGGCAACCGTCCATTATCCCTCCCGTTGAACGAAAAACGGGGAACCGATAATCGCCCAGGGTCCCCGTCAAATTCTCGTTACGGTTGATTAGCGGAGATCCATCGCGCACGGTGTCTCACTTTGAGCGGTGTCTGCGTACGCGCGCCAACTGATTTATCGGTGACACCGAAGTAGTCAGATCAAAGGGCATATATTCTAGGAGGGCAGGCTAGAAATTGCTGCCACGATTGCTCTTCGACCCTGACAACTATCGGCCAGCGAGGAGATATACGCATACAAAGACACATTTACTCACCTGACACCGTCAGATGGACAGTTCTGCTTAATGGAGGATGAGTACTGACTTGACACTCGTACACGCCGCCGTCTCGTTCGATAGCCGAGCTCAAAAACAGCCGCCAATCATTTGGCATCTCAAATTCCAGCGAAAACCTCGAGTCTCTCGCGTACGTGTCCCGATCGATCGTGAGCAAATGTAGCTCCTCCCCACGTCTGCGAACCCAGGACACCTGGAATCAAAAGAAATAAATCGTTCACGTTTACATCTGCAAACCACGATAAATAAGAATGGTTCCCAGAGCAGAAATTGCCATTACAAATACGACACCTAGATGTTAGTAATGCATGTATAATGTTTACACATCATGTCTTTTCAAGTGAAATAACTTTTGCTTGTTAGCAATTCTCTATAGGAATTAAGATGCCGCGGTCAATTGCTCTATCTGATTTACTCTGTTCTGAGGTTCTGGGATAAGTGCCGTGCTGTTTCTCACAGCCCTCTTACCAGAAGGCATCCTTGCCTTCCCCACTTCGTGGCCAGCTCCTTTAGGAACAACAATCACACCCTTAAGGCAACGCAACGTCGGGCTGCTCTCCACCCCGAAACTTTTTCTTGCATTCTTCTAAACAAACATATCTACGACACTCGATAGCTACGTGACTTCAAGCCACTAGCCATCGACAGATATCTGCATATTCTCATTCTCGCTGGCCACACACAGACTAAGTCCCTGCCATAAATCGTACGAAAGCAAAATAGCGTAGGGCTAATTGCCTTCGACGACCCTTGAAAAGGTATCGTCGCTAACATGCTTTAGTAGAAGATAGTATTGTTTTAACCGTGTACAGGTATACTTTACAGTAATGTATTTACATTATTCAAACTTGTTATAAAAACAAGCGTTCTTTGTTCTATTATTTTCAAGTTCAATTTCGACAAAGTGACGAAGCTCATTTCACAATGCATGGATTTTAATAAGCACAATTTTCGTATCTGAGTGAGGTATCCATATAAAAATACTCGTGTTATTCATGAGAAATCTACTTCTACAAAAAGTCACCGTTTGGCATGTATTTTGGGCAAATAAAATCATTGAACCACTTTCCTTCGAAGATGATGTTGGAAATGCTGTTACTGTGAATACTGGGCGATACCAATCAATGTCGAGTGACTTTCTGTGATCAGAATTGAATCATATTGATGTGTTTGATACTTATTCCAGTAAGACGGTGCAACGTGAGATTTAACTTGAAAAAGTATTCAGTTTTTGCGATCGATAGTTCGTCAATGTGTAATTTTACGAAATGCAGATCTCAATTAACTCCCAAGATCATATGATTCAACACTATTATTTGTGAAATGTCAAGCCTGTGCTATACAAGCCACATACGATTAATAACTTAAAAAACAATGTTCGAGTTGTAATTTGTGAAATAACACCAGAGGTATTTCGAAATTGTTCGAAAATTTATTGTGATGGATAATATTTTCAATAAAAGAAAAAAGTTGAAAAGATTCCAAATGGTTTGAATTTTATTAAAACAAAATATGTAGGCACATTTTTTGGATGACCCTATACTTATTAGTATAGTGAAAATACAACACACTTTGAAATTTTCACAAAGAATGAACAATGCCTTGTAAAATACATATCTGTCTAATGTGAAGCTAATTAAAACTGGATTATCCAATACCGAACATCGAAAGAACAGTCTGTCAAATTCAAAGGGAATCAACTGTACAATACAATCCTGCGCAAATTTAAATATTGTGCAGAAACGGACAAAGAGGAACCCCTGTGATATTCACCTGATAAATATAGTCCAAGGATGACTTTGTCAACGCATAAAGAGTGCGACATGTATCGATGCTTCTGTGTAGGTTGTATCAAAGGAAAGAGTATTCCTGAGAGAGATTCTATGATACCAATGGGGCTTTCGCCTGAACCGCGCGCCGTATCAATTTCAAACACGAAGACAAGTTATAGCAATGTAAATTTAATGTAAATCGGACGTTCTGTCCGCCTAGCTACAAGGATTCCAACTGAAATACCATCTTCCCCATAGATGATGACAGACCATCCTTCTCTTCCTTGATATATGCCTTCCGAGATATAATCACCTTGTAGATTTTATATGGCTCAAAGGAAGCAAGGTGTCGCGGCCACGAGCAGCAAATACGCAGAAAAACCCTCGAGAAATAAAAACTTCGTTGATAACACAACTCAAAGTGTTATGATCAAAGCGTTCCAGATTTCATCCAAAAGACAAACGCAAACAGGATCCACCTCCTATTCCAACTGCAAAACAAGTATAGAAGCTGATGCCTTTTTTCGCGGAATGTACTTGTCTTGGAGTATATCAATTGCGTTAATTACACTTTTGAAACAGAAATCCAAAAGGTGTGTAAGAACGTGTAACATTTTTTCAGCTACTAGTGTCCTTCCTTCGTAGCTTATTATGTTGTTAAGTCGTCTTTGTTATATGTAGTGCGTTTTCCAAACACGAGTCTGGAAATTATTCGATCCTTCGCAGCAGTCGTACATTTGGGAGGTCACTGAGAACTTTAACGTTCGTTTATAAGTTCGATGTGTTTCTTCCCGTGGCTATCGTCCACATCTGTTTGTTATATTTTAATTTCTCGGGTTTTTATCTCCACTTTGATATATTTTTATTAGTGTCAAAGCGCTGCCCAGACTTATTACCTGCTGCGTTGGTTGCTTTGAGACACGTGAGTTTCCGCGCGTCATTCAAGGATACAGACAACACTTGAGAATGACTCTTGACTTGGTTTACCAATCGCGAAGAGTTAATCACCATTTGTCAATGGTGATTGTTAATCGTCAATTCGTTAATCATCATTGTATCTATCCAATCCGCGTATCTCACCTTCGCCAAATATATCCTGACCAAGGAATCTTCGAACGTTTCTTAGACCTCCAGAATTAGAATCTATTCGTCTTAATATAGTAACATAAAATTCACTAGTAAAGAATAATATTGTAACATAGTATCCACTCGCTGAGTAAACACTTAGATATTGTGAAACATAGATATTTGGAAAATATATGTACTTAACTTAATCTTCCAATACACGGAAGTGGTCCTTCGAATCTATAATTAGTCCTCACTAACGTGCAAATTCAACTAAACTCGAAAGATCGCAAGATCAACCACGAGTAGACTCAAACAATGTAGTATAATGAAAATTTTACTTTTTGTGAAACAACAGAGACATAAAACTATTGTAGGAGTTTGGTGGATTCAGCGTTCGACACTAGTCAGGCGAATTTAAAATAAAATACATTTAATAGAAAGTAAATTTGTATAGTTACACTTAATATAACTTCACGCAAATTTTCGTTGTCTCTACTCTAATTTACACAGTGGCTCTTCCAACCTGATTGACTAGACTGATTTTTTCATTCTAACCTACTGCACCGACTTTTTCTGTACTACACTGAGTTTTCCTTCTTCACCTGCTGAACTGAATTTTTATTCTGAATTACTACAGTCAAATTTTCCACTCTGATCTACTACAGACTAAAAAAAATTTTCTGTAATTTTCTCCTTCCTCTGATTTATGTCTTAAAACCACATAAATACACACACGCACACACACACTAATTGTTGGCCCATTTAAATTGGGCTACCTAAATATCTCTTCGAGTTGTAATGCAAAAGAACTCTTTTACATAATTTATATAGCTTTAATATATAATAGGAATAAACATTTTTTCTTACAGTCGTTGTCAGGGTTTCAGGTGCTTGAGCACCCTTATTTTTGTCAATTTAAGTATTCTAACACCCGAAACATATCAATTTTAACTTCTGATGATTTTTACATCGCTATATCGCGACTCGTACTATAAAACATTCTTTGCATCTTCAAAGCCTCCTGAAAATCCATCCTACTCGCCAATAATTCCCAAAAATTTTACACATGTGTATATTCTCCACAATAAAAATAAAAACTCTTTATCAAGATCTATGGTGTAGTTGCAGATTACCTATCCGTAACCCATTATAAGTCGTTCAAGGATTAATCCATTATAGCAGCCCACGGGGCCAGCTGCGACGATTCGAGACTCGAGAGGTGGAACATCTCGCGGAAATTCCGCCGGTACAATTTAATACAGTGCTTGCAGTCGGTGTTCCGTAGTTTGATACGAAGGAGTTAAAGAATCGTTAGGCGCGGCAGGGGTTGCACCGAGGAGACCGGTATTTCGTTCCGTTGCACCGGCCGACGCACAAAGGACAGCTTGAACAGGCAGCTACAGTCATTTGTCATTATTATAAAAAGCTCAGCAGTGAATAATTACATCTTAGGAAACTTCGTGTCGGACGGCTACGCAACGTTTATCCGGATTTCTATGCATGCAGTCGTGTCTGACCTGGTTCCCTCGCGATTAATGCCGTCTCGAATTGTTAATTGAAATCCTGTGTTCTGTTTTGCTACGTTCAGCCGGACCCCTAAGTGAAAAGTTCGTTCCACCAGGCTTGAAAGGAGCGGATTTGGATCGAGGTTTGTAAGAGTTGGAAATTTGTTGAGGCAGATATCATCGTTCGAGCTTTCGGAGAAAGTTTCACGAACGATTCGAGACTAACACAGGAGATTCGATAATGCGACTTCGCGTGTCAGAGTTTGTTTTCCGTAGATACTGCGCACCAATCTCACTGACGTTCCGTGTGCACGCGATTTGAACGATTTAATGTAGCTATTGTGGTACTACGAAGAATGTTTTGCTAAATGGAAAGAATAAGAGTTTGTAAGATTGGTGATAGTAACGATACGTTGATTAGAAAATATAAGGGGCAATTAAGAGGCAATTGTAGAGTAACAGTTTCAAAAAATGGATTTTCCTTTTTTTCAAAAATCGATAATATAAATGCTTCAAAAATATGTTCCCAAAATTCAAAGGTAAAATTTACTAGAATAACGGAGTTACAACCTATTTTGGTAACATGTGTTAAATCTGAAATTGCAAACGCAGAGCAGCCTAAGCGATAGATCATGGATAAGGAATCAAGTTACTTGTGTTTATGAAATCAATAAGAAGGATACCGAGAATGCATGCGTATGTATGTTCTCTTGGAGATGTGGCACCACATATCAAGAATGTGTGTTGTGCATGTGAAAATTATCAAAGCTGCAGTATAATTGAGAAGTAATAGTGCTTTCTATAATTTCGTATTTAGTTGCGAAACACCTTGATTGTGGATCAATGATAATAGAAATTGCTGCTTTTCTGCTTGTAAATTTTAATAATGCACACTTTACACACAGTTTACCAACAAGCTCCAATTTGCACTAAAAGCTAGAAAGCATTAATTTGCTAGTTGAAAATTTCGAACTCGAATATTACCAAACGTAACTACTATGTACAGTGGCGTACAAAAGTTCCCGGCCAGATGGTTTTTGCGATTTTTCTTCCAAAGAAAGGCGCTAAGAATATTTTATTACTATCATATATGTATAAGGGCATATTACATGAAAGGATACTACAAAACAAATCGACGCTATTTATTTTTCTGACGTGTTTATTTGCAGAATAAGTAAATTAATGTGTTCAAAAGTTCCCGGCCAGTGTGTTTAACAAAAAAATTATGCTTGTTTTTCATTGTGTAACAATTTAGCGATACATTATTTAACATATTATAACTAATATTTCGTAGCCATGCCTTTTGCAGCAATTTCATTTTTTCAGCACAGCGACGAGGCATGGATTCAATTAACCGAGTAATGTAGTCGTGTGGTATTTTGTTCCACTCTTCTATTAAATTTTGAAAAAATTGTGTCTTATTAGAACTTCTATGATTTTTCATTCGACGTTTCATCTCTCCCCAAAGATGCTCAATTGGATTTAAGTCCACAGATTGAGAAGGCCAGTCTAAAACTTGTACTTTATTTGTAGACAACCAATTTTTTACGATTTTGGATGTATGTTTGGGGTCGTTATCATGCTGAAAGATCCAATTTTCAGGCATTTTTCTTTTACCATATGGTAGCATATGAGTTTCTAAAATCTGTCTATACATGACACCGTTCATAATACCCTCAATTTTTATAAGAGGACCAATTCCTTGAGCGGAGAAAGCTCCCCATACTATAATGTTTCCTCCGCCATGTTTAACAGTTGGTGTTTGGTACCTGAAATCATTTCTTGTGCCAACTGAACGTCGTACATATTGTCTTCCATCGCTGCCGAATAGATTAAATTTAGATTCATCCGAAAAAAGAACAGCTTTCCAATTTTCAACAGTCCAGTTACAATACTTTTTAGCAAACTTTAATCGGGCTACTTTATTTTTCTTACTGATTAGTGGTTTTTGAACACTAATTCTGCCAAATAGTCCTACATCATGTAGTCGTCTTGATACCGTACATCGACTAATATTAGCAACGTTTTCCTCTTGTAGTTCTACTGCAATATCGCTAGCTGTCTTCTTTGAGTCCGCAACTGATTTCCGTTTTATGATCCTATCAATTCTTTTGGTGGTCATTCGGGGCCTTCCACTCCGCGGCCGATCTTTCACGCCATTCCCTGCATGATATCTGTTGATTGTATTGTTCACTGTACTTTTCCCGATAGACAATGTTGAAGCAATTTCGCGAGACGACTTTCCTTTTAACGACAATTCTATCACAATTTTGCGTACTTCGACAGATGTGTTTTGAACCATGTTTATGTTTCAGCGACTGATTGTCAACTGAAATAATAATACTACGCAATAATATTTGAATGTAAACACTTACTGACCTTTACAGACCTGAGTCTGTACATAAATCGAAACTGGCCGGGAACTTTTGAACACATTAATTTACTTATTCTGCAAATAAACACGTCAGAAAAATAAATAGCGTCGATTTGTTTAATAGTATCCTTTCACGTAATATGCCCTTATACATATATGATAGTAATAAAATATTCTTAACGCCTTTCTTTGGAAGAAAAATCGCAAAAACCATCTGGCCGGGAACTTTTGCACGCCACATTTAAAGTAAACCATTACGACTCAATCAAAAACATTATCAAAGCATTGAATTATGACGTTCTATGTAGTAATTGGGTTAGTAATCAGGAAATAATCGTGAAATATCAAATTTGCTCGAAACGTAAAATAATTCTCGATATTCTGTATTTTCGAAAGCACAATCGTACGAAGTACAATAATATTTAAATATTTCATGCGTACACGAAAAAACAATAATGGAATTTTCTAGTATAAATATTTATCTTTTGTATCGTAATGTTTAAAACAGCACGTTGAAAATGGTTAAAAATATTATCGCGCTGGATGTGACGCATCGTCCGATCGTTTCCGCTTTATCATTCTGTCGAAATTATTTCAAGATTGGTACGATTATCGATTTGTCCCTGATTAAATAAGCATGTGATACGCTTTCCCAATTTTTCGATTTAAATACAAAGAAAACCAAGAGAATTGAAAGAAAAAAGTCGCAAAAAAGTATGGAAAATTTCACAGCTTTAAGAGCAGTTTATGACTGAAAGAATCCCTTTCATTGGACGATTCATTAATTCTGTATCGATTCGACGTGTAGCTTCCTTAATCGATGGCGTTTTATGATCATTGCACAGAGAGAGCAGCAGCAGCTTTTGTAATCAAGGATACAAGGGCTGAATACAAAGTACCCTCTGCTCGTTAAATTCTTCTTTCTTTAAACGAGACCAGCACAAGATACGAAGGGGGGGAGATCAATTTTTGTTAATTCCGTAACTCGTAACTTTAATTACCAAAAAGAAGAAAAAAATAAACAGAAGAGCAAAAATTTTCATTCGATATTTTGAAACAACATTTAAATATTAGAGATACACAAATTATAAATCTTTATTCTATATAAGAAAAAATGCGAACAAACAACGAAGCATTTTTGTTAGGAAAAAGTACTTAATCCTATTCAATTTTATCAGATGTTACGTAATAAAGTCAAGTGAAGGTTTAGTCTAGTAATTGTGAAATTTTGAAAACATTACTACGTCAACGGCTCAAATTGCTCTACAGTTATTTGAATTGACATTTTATTATGGTCGAATGAAAAATAAAAGCCGGTTAGATTTTAGAAAAGCATAAATTCTTGAATAAATGAGTTATGATACATAAACAATTCATTAGAATGGAATTTCTTTGGAATGATAGGTAAAGAAGAGAAAATAAATCGTATTTCTATGCTGTATGAATATGTCCTTTTCCACGATTTATATTGTTTATACAAATCTTAAATATTATACACCTACCGCAGTGATTAAAAAATATTACCCAAGTAAATGAACGTGACTGATTAAGATCATGAATTTGCATATTGTAATCCGTTTGCCTGTAATGCACAACAGAAGTGAAAGGTTAATCAATCAAAATTAATCAAACTAAGAACTTCAGAACTACCTTGTGATTTCTTGCACTAGAAAGCTTGATAGCATCAGTTCTCGAGAGAAATTAAAAGGTTTCTAATTATATTTCTACGGAAGTTGAAACTACGCCGAACTTCACATTCGTTCAGAAAAGAAAAATGTACTTTTTATTATTACCTAACAATAACAAAGTCAGTCCCATTACACTTCAAATTCTCTTCGAAAAAATAAACAAGAAAAATAATTATCGTGAAAGAATTCCAGTTTTAATAAAAATGGAGTAATTTGTTCAATCTGACTTTGTAAGTCTTTACTCACTCTACTTCACTGTGTGCATTTCATTTATACAGTACTTGTTCATTGTAAAATCATTTTTGGATTAGTATATTTAGTGTTGTCGAATTGTCTTTTGTATAAAAATAAGAAGAAAAAAGTGATAAGAAAGTAATAATTGAATCGTGTTAAAATATTTGAAATTTTTATATTTACATTAATTGAAATATGCTCAAAAGCATAATTAATTTCACTTCATCATTGTTTTATGATAGAAAGAATTTAAATGTTATTTTAAAGATTAATAGTTGATTAAAACATTTCAAATTACATTATAATTATTGCAAGGAATGACATCTGTCAGAAATTTGAATTTTCCCTATCAATCTATAACTGGAATTTGTATAAGTAACTCTTTCCACAAACGATACAACTTTCCTATCCGCTCATAATCTACCAGCGTGCCTTTAAACTTGAAACAATCTAAGTTCGAAAAGTTAGCTTTCAAGAGTCCCTCTTAGTTTCCAAGCTAAACTTGGTGAAAGTTACCGACGTTAAAACAGACGAGTATATTCCAAGTGAGTGTTAATTAAATGAAAACAACAGAAGATTAAAGAGATACAATAGAAAAGAAAACCATCGTGTGACACGTAGTATAGCATTTTCCTAGAAGACCAGTTTATGTCAGAAACATTTATTTCCTGCCATCAGTGAAACACAATCTCCTCGTAAATTATCTGAGAAAAACAAAGCACGAGACAGATCAACGACACCGACCAGAGGGAAAATTGTTCCGCCTTGCTTTCACCCTGGCTGAACGAGAAATGACTGTGTAAAGGGGAAAAAGAGGATCGTTGACATTAGACACGAACAAGGAAAGAAACAAGAGGGAAAGAAGGCACGTAGCGCTGCAACTTCTGATAACAAGGCGTAATAATGTTTGTCTGTCGCAGCAGTGTCCGAGATAAATCGTCGACCGTCGAATCAGCAGCTTAAAATGCGAGATCGACTGAAAGCTGAACGTACACGCGCCTGCTCGACAGACCAGCCAATGATCCGCTAAGGAGGATACAGAGGATCCGATAAAATACGATACCCCACTAAAATTGGAGCGAATCGATGGTATCGATCTACGACACAGCTTATAACCCGGACGTGGCCTGTCTCTAGAAATGAGTAGTACTCTCACGTCTGCTTGTGCGATCCAGGAGAAAAAAAAACAGAGAAGAGTTATCGACATCGATACGCAAGCCAGCCGGTTCTCGAGAGGTAGTTCGGCAGCCGTGAAAACTGTCTCGAAACAGGGCGAAACATCGACGGTAAACGAACCATTTTTTTTTTTTTGGAGGGAAATCGAATACAGGAGGATTTGAAGACAGTAAACAAATGGCTTTTTTTCGTTTGGTGATGATAAGTACTATACAAGGATGACTTATCGGGTATGTATCATCAAAATGAACGACATAGGAACGAAGGAAGTTCGTTCGCTTCGCCCAATTTGCACCAAAAAACACCAATCTTCGATTCTTAACAGTCACATTATAGAAGATGTTCGGGAACTATTTATATATAAGACGAAAATCAAGAATAAAGTACTGTGTTCGAGATATGATTAGAGATCATTTTCAAATATGAATAGTATTGATATGAACCTGCAGTAGTGATCAATTTTTGAAATACTTTACGTTGGAAAAACCAATTCCAAGTTGACATCGAATAGTTCTCGGTGGGTTTCCAGTTCCTTATCCCTTCCGAATTGCGATTTTGATGCTCGGATTACGTGTACATTAACATCTGATAGATTTTTCGACTTCACTTATATCCGGTTTCACCGACTATACAGGTTTAACAATAAGCATGCCTCTAGCTATAGTAATGCAAACAGAGCATTCTGCTGGTTTTCAGGATATGTAAAGATATGCCTGGAAACGACTGGGAATAAGTTCTTGGTCTCGCGAGATAATCGACCTATCGAACGGTGCTCAGAAAAGTTTAATTATCTTCTAGCTCTTATTGACGAACTGCAAAGTAAGTTCATTCTTACGAAAAAAAGGTATTGGCGACCTGGTGACAATGGCAATAGTTGTGAGAGGAACACGACGATGCTCAAAAGAGGTGTGAAAGATAAGATAAAAGACTATTAATTGAAAGGAAACTGCTGATATTACACAAAAAAGCGTAGGTATTATAGAAAAGAAAGGATAATGGACACAAAGTGATTGAAGATATTCTTTTGATTCTACTCGTGAGAAATCTGTCTGCATGTTTTTATCAAAATCTTCGTTGTAATTGTGCATCACGTTTTACATTCTAAGCAAACATAATCACTTCGGAAGATGACTTGTTTTTTTTTAATTCATAAAAAAATTAATTAAAGGACGTGATATAAATACTGTCTATTTGATCGCACAGATAAACCGAATAGTAAAATATCATAAAGCAATAGATCAATTTAACCCAAATGTAAAATTTCACCATCCTAAACGAACCATAGCCATCCAGCTATAAACAGTCACGCAGCCATCTGACTCATTTCTATCACCCTTAGACTTTTTATGGTTAGGATTTATGATTTCCTATCTCCCGTTTATAAATACTTCCAACTTTTACATTTCTTTTTCGCAAATTACTCCTACATCCAATCACCATTCCTCGTTTTCGTCTCTTCCTTTCAATTCTAATAATAATCATTCACCATAAAGTTATACAGGATGTCCCAAAACTGTGATGGTGCAACAGTAGAATATTCGATTCTACGTAAAAATATAAGTCGAAAGTATAGAATAAATTTGCTTTATTTGAGACTTAGTTTGGGAGAAAATTGATTTTGAATATTCTCTGAATATTCGGACACCCTTTAAAATAGAATAACATTTTTAGAATTCAAATAAACGTCATGAGTTTTTCTGTTTTCAGAAGTTAGAAGGTTTAGTTTAATAGATAACGCGTAGAAGAATTTTTGAGAAAATTAAGAAAATAGAAACTCACTTAATATCGTGGTCGAATGTAATGTTAATTCATTATCGATAGTATGTGCTAATATCTATCTCTGTCTGCTTAGAGTAGATTTATAAACGATAGTAAGACATGCAATTTTTAAGATTTACTTTATTAATGCAGTTACTGTTGAAAATGCTGCCCATCATACTGCATGCACAATTAAACCGTTATGCATCTTTTTCAATGTATATTTTGCATTTTTGATACCTCAAACGCCAATACAACCGGCGCTTTTAACACCGAAAGACTTCTATTATCAATACGGGTTTTTTACGGTTAATTTACTATTATCAATACCTCGTATCAATATGGTTGGACACAAATGGAAAGGTATCGATATCCATTCAAGCACGACATAGTCAAATGCACGTGTATTTGGAAAATATTCAAAGTCGATTTTTTTGAAAAACAGAGCCTCAAATGAGAAACACTTATCCCATATTTTCAATTTATTTTTTTTATATAGAATCGCCCCTTCCTCGATTGTACCATCAATATGAGGACACCGTTTATATTTCTCATCACATAGCCAGAATATACAATTTTCAGCTTATCATTTTTAATTCATGAAATAAATGAAATAAGCCCTCATGTCGTTGAATTGTGAGAGCATTCATAATTTCGTGAATCGTTTAAAGACTATCGCAACACTACCTAAAAAATAAAAAAAAAATGAAAGAGAAAAAATTGAATACACAAACAGAGAACAAAATGTTGAACAGCAGTGTGAAATCTCTTCATCTTTTTTTGTCTTTTTACTATGAATAGATAACTGCTACAGATAAGAAGAAGGTAAATACAGTTCGAACTTGACCGAGATGATTTATATCGACGAAGATTCGTGTCAGAAAAGTTATACCCCGGCCGGCATTTTACGCGATATCGACGTTGTCGATCTCGGCGACGGTATAATTTTACCATAAGCCAAGCCAGTCCATAGCACGCCGCCACCGTAAATTGTTTAACTTTACACCTTCTCCTGGGTAAATGCTTGCACTCCGCCATCTCATATTGCGACCACACGATATGGGCATCTCCCGCCATGTCATCAAAATTTTTTCCCTCTCGCATCATCGACACATATCGCGAATGAAACTGACACCAACGAAAAAAAAAAGGAAGAAAGGAAAAGAGTTCATTCGCCTGCCCTTGGTAATAACGATGAGATTTCATTAAAATGAAGTGCTCCAGACGTTTGACGACATTGAGATTTGTGACAGAGTTTCTGCCCAATGGTTTGGGCTCGTTTTCTTCCTCTTTTATGATAAGGTCGATCCCCTAAACCAAAAATGAATACTATAAAGAGCGATCGTTGTTATTTCTGTAAAGTCTAGAATCTGGAGAATTTTTAGTTCGATTCTGTGGATTATAAATTGAAAAATATAATTCTTTGATAAAACTGAAAATTATAATAATAATAAATAAGTAAATATTATTATTCAATGCTGACATGAAAAATGAAAATACGTATGATTGAAAATCAACTGTTTTATCATTGTTGGTGCATTCTGGTGTTGCCTGACTTTCTGTCGATAACGATATTTTATTTGCGAAGTACGAAAATAAATTACGAAATTATATGCATTGGATAATCGTATATATATATATGCTCTTCGTAAATCACTACTTTTACAGAACGTATATACATACGTCCTAGGTTTTCTCGAACAAACTTAGGCAGTGTATTCTATGAATAAAAATTAAACTAAAGTATCACATAACGAAAAAGTCCATAAATGCTTTATTAAAAGGTTATAACAGAAACATGAAACGGTAGTTTCTCTTATATCGTAATGTATCGTATTATTATTATTATCTTATATTGTATTAAATATGAAAGGATATTTTCTTTTAAATCAATACAGGATAACTCATTATTCTACACCAGTCTTATAGCCTACTAGATCAACTGACTTATTTATAGCTTTATATTTTTATTTACACAGCACTTTATTTATATTTTTATTTACAAAGCACACTGTATATAAAAAAAATTGAACAAAATCGTAGTGAAATTAAATCTATAATTAACTCAATATTACGTCAATATCAAACTTGTATCAATAGAAGAAGGCGACAATCTGAAATGCAGACTGTAACATGTGACTTTCACAAATGCAGACATTAACTCGCGTTTCATTTTCTTATTCTAACTTTGGAATTTATAGACTTTTCGTTACATAACATTTTAGCCTTATTTTTACCCGTACAACACACTAGTGAAATTTATACGAAAAAGTCTAGGACACTCTGTATACATACACGCTGTATGTAGCGGAAGAATTAAAAGTAAATAAAAATATTAAATTGCATTTTACTTAATTATTACTCAACATTATCACATTATATTATACATCCAAAATTGCAAGGTTGAAATTTTGTATCGTAACAATAGCTCAATTAATTATAATTATTGTTAAATCGAAAATCGTTAGTTAAACACTATCGATTAGGATCACCCTGAATCTAGTACAATTACACGGGACATTTATTCAGCCCGAGAGAACACTTTCCGATCGGTTTTCTTGATTCATTTGACAGAATCAAACATTTCTAACCATAGAAGTGGAAAGACGAGGCAACGCGTATGATTCCCTTTGGAATCGAGGAACGCGAAAAATCACTGCACTCAAACAAAGAGCCCCCTTGTGCCTCGTATGACATCAATCGAGTAAAGGAAGAAACCAATGAAAGCCACGAAAAATGATAATAAATATTCGACGCTAATGGTTGTTCGACAGTATTGCGTTTATTGTATTTCTTTATCTGTGCAGGCTCGTTCGAATTTGAAAGTCTTACAAAAGGGACAGATGAAACGAAATATAAAAAGTATTACTCTCTTAACTTATCGATACATTATATACATTCTTCGATACAAAGTAAGAGTTCCTTTGAGTCGTTTTAAAAGTACGTTTCAAAGATATTTATATTAAAACATGAGAATTGGTAATAGATAGGTCGGGACATGTATATTTTAATTCTTTGAATATTTAATCAATCGAATTTGTCTTTATACAGACACTAAATAGTCTTTAAGTGGAAGAGCGAAGATAATCTTTGCATAATGAGCCTATAAAGTTCTAATCAAGCCACGGGACCGAGTAATAGTTCAGATACAGACCGCCTTAAGGTACTCCTACCTCGGTGAACTCTCAAGAAGATTAGGTAGGGCAGCAAGGACTTGCGATAATCACAATGTCGTAGTCTAAAATACACTTTCATTTGACTTTAAGATACTCTTTGCTGTAACGGGATATAATTACTAAAATATAATTAGCATAATTACATCCAACGAACATAGACAAATATTATTCACTAGGGAGCAAATATTTAGATCTAAATATAAATTTACAATGATCCAAAAGGAACAAGTCATTATTTTGTTAGAAAATGAAACTTTTATTAATTTATTAAAAATATTGTTATAAAATACTCGAAGAGAATAAGTCATTATTTTATTCGAAAATGAAATTTTTATTGATTAATTACAAATACAGTTCACGAGGATCAAATATCGAGACTTCAATTATATCACGTCAACCCATAACTTCGTGCGTATGGTCGCATACATGATCAGACCCAGAGTTTTCTTACAAAAATGGAATTAAAAAGTTATCTATAAGATGACAGTTAGTATTTTTACCTGACAATTAGTCAGTATTTTTATCTGAAACGAGTGAAGCAGTGACTCGGACTCGTGTTATAGAAAACAATAAATCCCTTCCTTCGTTACATTTTCCAATAGATATCCAAAAACACGTGTTTTCCACAGCAAACTATTAGAATATACACATAGCATATTAACAAACAGCATATTTACATCATTGGTATAAATTTATTCAAGTACAAAGGCAATCTCGCACAGCAGCCTAAGACTTTTCCACATTACTGTATTACGTCACATGTTGATGGAATCTATAACGATAAGTGTATCTACTTCCCGAAAATCCTTCGAGACCTAGCATTTCGGTATACCGATAGACAGGATATGAAAAAGAAAACTGAGAGAAGCAACAGTCTCTATGTGGATTCGACAGGATCAAATATAGCTTCGAGTAAAAGTGGCCTTGAGTTGAGATTAATCCGCCAGCAAACAAAGATACCAAATCCTCTTTAAGTGAAACGCGATGACGTGGTCCCCTTTTTCAAATCTCCTCCCTCGTCTCACCCTCCCTGAATCTATCTTTCTCACCGCTTCCTTTCCGGCGCGGGCGTCTCGGTCTCATATCTTTTCTTTCGAGAACCCTCAAGTGAACTGCTTTTGCTTTCTGAACCGACGCTTACACCGCGATTGAAACGCAAGAAAGAAACGTAGGAGGGAATGGTAGCAAGAAAAAGAAAAAAAGAAAAGAGAGAGAGAGAGAGAGAGAGAGAGAGAGAAGCGGTGGGAAAGAAGGTGGAAAAGAAAAAAGGGCACACACCCTTACCTTTCCCGTTCGACTGGCGGCGGAATATTTATGCCCTCTGAGAACTACTCGCGCGGCGTCCTTGGCACCCAGCAGAATAATCAAAGTGAAATACCAATCCCCGAGAGGGAAAGATTCGATGGGGAAATACCAGGGTGAACGTAGGAACGTCATATTCACGCGGTAATAACGTTGCCGTTCGCTTAACAGACGCTTTTGTGCATCGGAATCACGGCGGACAGACTGCCTCAATTACATCGTTAAGCGATACGACAGGAATGATTAAAAGAGAACGGACCGTTGCAATCACAGAGTACGAACTAACGATTCCTCTTTCCATCCACCTTTCTTCACTTTCTTTTTTTTATCTTCTTAATTATTTTTTTCTTTAATATTGAATATTTTATTGTATGGCAACATAATATATATACATACACACACACGCGCGCGCAGCTTTTATCTTGTTCCTTCGATTCAATCTAATTGTCGTCCTTGTACAAGTATGTTCGAAAAAAAACTCATTGTTTATTGATGTATAGAATATTATTTTATCATGCTATTTCTAGTTTCAACCTATGTACCTCAAAAGATAGAAAATATACCAAAATTACCAAACGATTACGCTGTTTCTTAACTTTTGTCAGTAAGTGTATATGAATCCAAGTTTAAACAACCCTTTGCACTCAAAATACTTCTTCTCAGGCATTAGTCTTACCAACAATATGCTTCATTAAAGAATCAAAATATTGTGATTTACAATTAGTAAAATTCGGTTGCATGTAAGTTCAGTATTTAGACGTTTCTATGATCAAGCAAATCAAAGAGAAGAACCAAGAAAATGTTCAAGTGCAGAGGCTTAACGTTAATTTTCATTTCTCATTCTCCTTCTAACTTAGGTAGGTTTTCATTTATAGAAAAATGGATCGATACAAATGTTCGGTTTAGAAAACGAAGCTCGGCTCTATTACTATTGTAAGAGCACTCTGTGTACATATCTAAGAGTTCCCGAAATCGGCTAGACAAGTGTGGCTAAGAATCAACGTCGTCGGTCGTCTTCACATTTCCAGTGAATCGGTATTGGTGGCTTCTATGTCACCAACACGCGGTCTGTTCGCTCCTTTCCCACTTATAACGACCATGGTCGAGAACTTTTGACGGTCCTCTCGTCTAACAGCCACTGGAAGTTTGTACACGTGTAATTAGCTTAACGAGTAAGCTGGCGCAGGCACTAATTGCTCGCGAGCGAATCGCGAAGATACAAGAGGGACGGGGCTGTGCGAAATTGTTACGTGTCACGCTAACTAGTCGGGACGTTAGAGGGAATCCGGTTTCAGCTGCGTTTACTTTGTCCTCATTAATTCTACGAATAAACTCCCTGAAAAAATATTTTTCGATCGTGTAAGGGGGATAGCAACAGATAGAGATAGAAATGATTGATTGTGGAACGAGATTTATAAGGGGATTGATTATTAAACTAGCTTAAGGTATGGCGTTGTTTTATTTGTATTAGTAAACTGCGGTCTACGCTTTCAGTGATCTGGTGTTTATGCTATATATATATATAGCATATGTATATACTATTTCAAACACCACTTACCAATAGGAATTAGTCTTACCAACCAATTAATTTTTACTTGTTTAAATCTTACTCTGTCAACGTGAGTCAATTTTGTCTGTGCTAGTTCTAGAAGTATTGACTTCTCGGAAATTGATAAATAAGCTTTTGTTCCTTCTTCCGAAAAATATTTTTTTTCCGCCGACAACGCTAACTCTAACGTCGACGGCATACTTTTCATTTAAACTGCGATAAATTGGCGACAGAAAATAGCAGATCAACTTTTCAGAGACCGTTCTAAAGGGGAGACTTTCCTTTAGAAAGAAATTAACAAAACAATCTGAAAACAAGTTCTTTTAATTCCGTAGAGCTGTTTGAACTGGCAAAATTAAAAAAGAAGGAAAGCAAAAGCTACTTCAGTTTGCCATTCTGTTTTATAATATAAAAAGATCTTTGAAAGAATTCAGGTAGAAATGTGAAAATAGGAACTTTGCAATTTATAATGAGTTCAGGTAGATTGTTGTATGACTATTTTTGACGAGGTTATAGTAGTTCAAATATCGACAACTTTTTGGTAAAAATTTAGCCATTCTTTAACTTCATTGAGTAGTATTTTATATATTCTAATTGTATTCTAATTCATATTTTATAATTAAAGTGTATCAACTCTCTTAATAATTACTAAATTCAACTATGACGATCGAATAAAAGCAAGTTTAAATTAAAAGAAACTTCCCAATTCTTCGTAGAATAATGTTAACGAAAGCCAGAGGAAGTTATATGACAGCAAGCTCACTAACATCAAAGTTCAATACCATGACTTCAATATGGATCATTTAACAGGAGGGCAATCGATGAATACACCAGGCAAAACGCCTAACAAGGAATTCTGGCAGGCTGAAGTATCGGGTATTATTAAAATTATCGATCAAACCCAGTAGAAACGGTTCTTTTGTTGCTGTTAATGAAGTTTTAGGTCGAGTTGGGTATCCGAGCTCTTAAGACAACTGACAGCCTTCCAGAGGAGAAGTTTCAACGGCACGGATGGTATATCTCTACGATGCACCGTCGGCCCCAAGACTTCGGACGCGATTTTAGACGCTCGAGAAGTTTTCATGGGGTGGATAATTAGGAGCTTTAGGAGCTTTTAGCCCCTCGGGTATGAAGCGCGCGTTCTAGATGCGAAATTCTTTGGAAACCGGCAAATTAGATCGAATGGTTGTTCATGCTATGATGAAATGCGATTGGTTGATTAGAAAGATCTTTGAAGGGTATCAAATTAGTGATGTCCACCGAGGTTTCTATAGAGACAAGAATTGGGAATGTGATAGATTTCGGACAAATTAAAGTCAATGGGTAGAATCAAATGTATTATAATTTTAAAAGAAATTCCTTTCAGAGGAATATGGATCGTTTATTGTGAGAATGGTACATTTTTCCTGAATTTGAAATATTAAGGATTTCAATTCTGATTGATGCAAAGATACCGATAAAGTCTACTAAGTTTCCTCACGTTTACATTCATCATACAAATGATTTTTACGAGAATTAACGGAATTAATGTGTCCTTTTTCGAAGCCACCATTGAACATACACCACTTTCGCAATTATTAAATTGTAACAAGCGTTATGTTTTAATTATTTAAATTTTATTTTCGCTGGATTTACGCTACACAGAAAGTGTATTCAGTCAACAACTGCATCATGTTCAGGTACACAGGTACGATTCTTTTATAAACTCATGTATATTATGAGTTTAATTGTAAAATATCATATTTTTATTTCTTGGTTTACTCAGTGTTTAATTAAATTACGGGAAACGGTCTTGCGCCACTTTTATGATAAAATATATAAATTTTCAATTGAAATATAAAGATATAAATTATTACTTGTCTATAAATAAAATTTGCATACTAAATGTATGAATTATTCGTTTTCTCAAATTCTTCCAAAAATAGATTTACACCATGTTCATAATAACTGAGCTATATTATAATTCGACAAAAATTATTTATTACGATCAGGAACACTAGATCCAATAAATACTTTTACAAAAAAACATTCATTTTCATTTATTTTGGTTTAATAATTGAATTGAAAATCATTGTATCCCCTTCTTTATTGCGTCTTATCGTCAAGTAAAAGAACAGAAGGTAAAGCAAGTGCAACCCTGAATACATTAACATCTTAGTTAAGAATTTCTCTTATCATATAAATGTTTGTTTAACTCTCCGAGGTGTTTAGTAACAAACAGATATAATAATTGCAGGCTTAAATTTCTCAAGCTTTTTCATTGAAAACACTTTTCACGCCGTGATAGATGTATTTATTTGGTTAGGAGTAGTACGCAATGTGAAAAAGTTAACAAGCGCGATCTTGGATTTATTAACTTTTTAACTGGTCGATGAGCAACTGTAACGCTCATGATCGCACCACCCGTAATTCGTACATTGTAGATAATTATGTTAATTTGATTTTTCCACAGAGAACTCGGAAACTTGAAATTATTAACTGCCCGAAGCAAAATGGGCGAACTTCTGCCTGTAATTTAAAGTTTACGCGAAAGCGAATTCGAGTTTCACACTTGCGAAGCGTCGCTGTGAAATCAACAACGTTGTTAATAATATCATCGGTGTTCATAAACAAGCCATCAAGTGGAAGCATCCAGTTTCTTCACGCCAAATGTACGAAGTGAGACAGATAATGTTGCTTAAATTCACCATGTTACTTGTGAACTTATGTGAAAATACAAATATTTCTACTTTGTGCCTTTTAAATTTGAAAATACTTTTCACGTAAGTTTATGAAATAGCAATGTAGAAGACATCGTGACATTTAATTAATAATACCTGACCGATTGTAAAATTCATTAAGACTAAGTCTGAAGAAAAATCGTACAAACATGTTAAAACCTTCCAAAATAATACTAAAACACTCGTGATTGAGAATACCAACATAGACAATGCTCTTTAACAAAAAATCCTCTTGCATCCATTAAAATCTCCACCGAACCTCTACTCTTCAACCCTCCTGCTAGATTCTCTTCTCTACTACAAGAAACATTTCCCAAAGGATTCTACCAAACTCTTCTATCCGATACTTCGATTCACCAACGTATCGGTGCAAGAGGATACTTGATATTCCATTAAGCTATCGATGTTCCATTAAGATTTCTGCGACGATCTCTCTGCGAATCTAACCACGTTGTAAGTATTTCACAGCGCGTGCACGCAATTTCCATGGTTGGTCGTACAGAAACAATTTGTTTCGCTCGATCTAACGCGCCTTCACTTACGAAGATTGAATTTTAACTTCGGTGTTAGCTCTCGTATAAATTATTGGTGCTAATAATAGAGAAATAAGTACAACGAGTGCTTTCAAAGTGGCAGTATATTACTTCTGTGTGTATTTACTTATCAAAATATAAACCGAACATTAAAGTTACGTGTTTAGGATTAGGTTAACGCAGGACAGTGTTATGTTTTGAGAAAGTCAAGTTATTATGAATTGTACATTATCACGAGGACTTGGCTCTGACTAAAAGACAACTCCAATTTTCTGATGATATATTGCTCATATATAGATCACTCTAAACGACAGTTGAAATACTGTAAACATATGTCCAGTCGTGCGGTCGATCGAACTTACAAAACCATAGCTCACTCCATTCCAGCTTTAATCCCTAACACCTAACCAAATTTCTTTCCTGTCATAAAAATAACCCAAAATGCATCTTTATTATCACCCTTCCTTCTTTCCTGAATTTTCCTCCCTTCTTTTTAGTTCTGTCGAACTCTTCAATCCTTACTTTTCCTTCCACCAGACTTCCTCAATATCCAATCATCCATCCACATTTCCGATTTCTCCTTTCCACTCATCTCCACTCACAACCAATTAAGAAAAACATCGTCGTGATATATTTCCAAATACACGATATACAGGATATCTTCTAACAGGACGACTTCAAATAATATAAGTTATTTGTTGTAAGAAAAAATGTTTCAAACAGAAGTTGCATTGTATCTAGGGGGATATACAGCGCTCTAATCTGTGTTTTATTACCTTACTACCTTACTTTTTTATCGAGATATTAGGGTCACCTTCAGCTTTTTAAATATAATGTTTAATATTCTTTCTCGAATTCGAATAAATCGCCAAATTTTGCGTGAAAAGGTATTATACAAAACGAGACTTAAAATGAATAATTACTAGCATATTTTAAAATTAATAATCTTCCAATAATCTTATTTTTGATTAATAATCTTTCTTAACACGATTATTTCCTTTGGGGAACATTAAAAATAAAATTTATCGCGAATCACCAACGACAACCTAAGATATGCGAGAACGTATTATTAGTGCATGTGCCGCAATAACTATAGAAACACTGAAAAAAGTTCTTCGCTCACTGATCATTTGATTACGTAAGTTCATTGACTGTAAAGGACAACACTTCGAACACCACTTGAAATAAAACTTGTTTTAAAAATATCTCAGTAATTATTCATTTTAAGTCCCATTTTGTACAATACCTTTCTTACTCAAAATTTTATGATTTATCTGAATTCGAGAAAAAATGTTAGACGTTCCATTTAAAAAACTGAAGGTGGCCCTAATATCTCAATAAAAAAGTGAGGTAATAAAAGACAGATTAGAACACTGTATGTACCCCTAAATACCATGTAATTTTTATTTGGAACCTTTTTCCTACAACGAACAACTTAAAAATTATTTGACATTGTCATGTTAGGAGACTCACCCTGTATATAGGACAGTCACACAAGAGTGACAAAAGATCAGAGGTTCACAAAAATTCATTTACTAGAACGTCGTCCTCACGGCATTAATTTATCGTGAGAGTATCAGTACTAACATGGTCAAGGTTTATCACAACCGAATCGCAAGCACATGTCATAAATGTGAGACCTAGAATTTATAGCCCGGCTTTCTGAATAAGGGACCTTTATGCGACACCCTGTGGGCCGTATTTATAATATAAAATACATAACATGTAGGTGTTCGCAATTAGGAAGTCATTCCATTCTTTAATTAAACAGTTTTAGATTCCAACTTTTCTGTATTCTCTATTCAATGAGGATTTTTGAGACGATGGAAGAACGTTTCCTAACTTCAGTCAGAACTTTAGACGGAACATTTTAGGATTTTATGGAGAACTCTTGGGAACTTGAAGGAAAACTCTTGCAGGCTTCAAAGGGAACAATTCTATTAAAGTTCATAATTTTTTCGAACTCTAACGTTTTTCTATACCGAAAATTGAGACTTCATAGTTTGCATAAACATTGTGCAATCAGTAATAAATAAACTTTTGTGTGTTTGCAAATCCTTGTCTTGTTACACATTCAATTCCGCGAACTCCTCGAATGAACTGTTTGCCTTTTTAACGCTGAACCTATTAGTAGACGTTTTCGAATCACGCTTTCCGCGAGATCGTTGAGTTCGACAACGATTTATCGGCCGCGAGGTGCACAATAAGCGTAACGGAAATGTTTGCCGCTATTTCCTGCCAGGCGATGGTCTTTTTATCGACGGCAGCACTTGCTACACAGCACGGAAGTCGTCGTCGTTCCATCGTCGAATAATGCAACAGAGAGGTAAAGGGACTCTTCGTACTCTCGTGGAGGCGGCGAGCGCAAATTTATTGCACCATCGTTGCTGGATTTATACACGCGCGCCGAATGATTTTTACGCAAACCAGGCAACGGCATCTTCTGTGATATAACTCTGCGTTATAGCAACATGGCGTTCACTTCCTTTTATTTTATAGAAACGACGAGCTGGCTTGTTCTAACCCTTTCAATCCTGTTGAGACACATGTGTCTTGGTAAAGTTTTATGATCTTCTGTGCAATAATATGTGCCATAAACGTCATTGTCGTTTTAAATGTTCGTTACCTTATATTATTTTTTAGTTAATCTGACTATATATGTATATATCTACTATCTACGACTGGGAATCATGAAAATAAGCAACACGGTAACCTGCTGGATAATTTTTATTTTCGTAGCATATGTACATGGCTGTAGAGTCGCAATAGCACAAATCTTATCTTTTACACGCATAGTTAAATATCCTCTGAAATTGTTTTACCAGAGCCTTTCAATCTATAGCATGACATAACTATTTTGCTTGAAAAACTTTTTAATTATTACGTTTTTATTCATCTTGTTGAGTATAGAAATGCCAAATGTGTTTTCAGGACACATAAAATTTAGTTACAACTTTCATATTTGATCTGTATTTATTTGTAGCTTAGTACAATAGATTTCTACGGAAAAATATAATAAAATCTAAATAGAAAAAAATCGAACCCAAGAAGTTAAAAGATAAACTAAACAAAGTGCTTTTGGGCGTATTTCAGGCGCGATTGGAAAAGGAGTAACAATGATATTGTAATTATTTTCTACTTCCATTGTAGTGTGAAAATGAAAGCTTCACATGAATGTTTATAAGAAGTCACAGTATGTTCAACTTTGGTCTAAAACGATAGAAGTGCGAATGTCAAGAAGCTGGGACGAAGTGCTTAAGATTGCGGTGTAAACGAAGAGTATGCAACTACTCAAGGATTCGGGAGGATCATAATAAATGCTATCTAGGAACATACGAACTCTGACGGTTAGTTTTGGAAAGAGGAAATAAATAGAGAGAAGATAGGTGAGAAAGGAAAGGGGAAGAGAGTTGTGTTTCGTCCAGAAACTTCCTAGCGTAGTCTTCAGTAAGGATGTCTAGAAGACCCATGTCTTAGACGCAGAGAACGGTCAGACATAAAAGCATTTGGGAGGTCTACTGATGAGGGCCAATGATCCATACATCAGATGGTGGAGAGTAACAGTACTGGCATAAGTTTGTAGCGCAGTTTCGTGAGTACAGACAACCCTCTTATAACACGGTTAATTCATACCGCGTTATATCGAAACAGTATTACAGGAATACTTTAAGACAACACAAACTGCATTATAAGTCTTGCAATAGGACCATAGTAGGGAAGTCCTGCAGCCGGATTTATGGCTTCACAAGTGGTTACGTCGCAGGCAAGTATTTCGTTTCTGATAGAAAATAGTGTCCTTTTTTCGCGTTGCCTGCGACACTCGGTCACTGGGACTCGAGATGCCATAAATCCTAGAGTCTTCAAGAGTTAAAGGGACAAGTGGGTCCCATATTTTCGTGGCCGGTGGCCCCCTTTTTCCGCGATAAGATCTAGATCTCGTGGAGATTCCACAGGATTCCCAAACATTCCTTTGCTGAACACTTCTTCGGTCATTGTGCATTCTTTCCCTAAAATAGCGCGTTTAGGGCGCAACGGGAAGGGGGTGTTAATGCATCGGGAAAAAACTGATTAGTGGAAAATCGTTTTGGAAATCACCAATCAGGGTGTTTCGCCAAGGGACGCAGCTTTCGTGGATATGGACCACGGTGTGCACCGAATCCTCATCAAGAGAACAGTCTAAACTAGAGTCTCTCAAGAGACAGTGTACATTCAAGTTCTCATCAAGAGAATAGCCCAAATTAGTCTCTCAAGAGACATAATAAATTCAAAGCACACCAAGAGCAACCAGTGAATCAACGCTATTTTTTTAACACTCTTTTCTACGTCAGTAAAAATACTTTAGAACAATACAAATTTGATATTTCGTTCCGGACGAAAATTGACAGTGAATGAAACTTCACTTGCAATTCAAGAATTTTTAAACCTCTATAACCCGATTTCTCTGTATTTATGAGAAGAAAAATTGCAGTTAATTACAATTTTACATTGTGACAAATGTTGAAAAGCAAGAATTAATAATTAATCTAAAGAAAGTGTCTCGTAATAATTTAATAATACAATGATACAATAATATATCGGTAAAAAATGAAACATGGAATATAAAATATGGATAAATGGATACGTAACTTTGATGTCACACGATGCTATAAAGAGTTAATAATTTAAGAATATACTTTAAAACAAATATAAAATTGAAACGAATATAGATAAAGGAAACCAAGATTTTAGAAAAAATATACATCAAATAAAGAGTTGACCAATGCAAGTAATGTGAAAATTTATTTTAATTCTTCTATAATTTACAATTTTTGTATCGCTGAAACCGTTTTCTGAGAATACCGTGTTGTAAGATATGCGAATGTTTTTCTTTATTTAGGAAACCTTAATGAAGGTTTATATATACATATGTAAATGTACAAATGTATAGGAGCTAGAGTTACATTATGATCTTAGCAAAGTGGTTCTTAAGTTTACTATAATACGTGTTTTTAGATCCACAGGTTGCATTTCTTTAAGAAAGAAAAAAATACAGGCCGGCTCCAACATTTCTACATTTAAAAGCCGTTGTAACTTTATCGTCTTATATAAATATATTTATTAATTCTCATAATAAATATTATTGTTGAAATCACTCCTGTTGTCTCTAACCCATTCACGTGGGATTCCTTTAAATAATTCTTACAATATCATTTGACAAATATATTATTTCTATTACTGTAAGAGTACTGTTGAAATAAAATAGTATTGGGGCGAACAAAAGTCCAATAGAACTTAAAGCTTACACAGTGAGAAAAGTAATCTTCAGAAAATGTTTCATTAGCCGCCACGCGAATAGGCCATTAGAGATAGGAATTCTGTATTTTTCCCACTACTACTACGATTCAACTATACCTCCAGAGATAAAAATCGGAAAAGAAACCTAATCGACATTTTTTAAAAAGTACAACCGAAATAATCATACAGAAAAATCATAAATTCTATAGATTTAAAATTAATATGAAAAATTAGGAACTAAAAGATAGGAAAAAGATTTGTATGATAAGCAATAATAACAAACTTAGAGATTAGTGGGTCGTATAACACGCAATACATTTCATCCACAAAATTAGAATCCTTTCATATTACTTTCACATTAAAGTCTACATTATTTTCTACTTTGAAGAAACCGGAGAGCACTTCTTTCCTTCAATAGAGCTCACTCTACTGAATGTTTATACCTTAATGACCATGTGATACGGTTTTTATTCATCGACAACTACAGGACCGAGTGCAATTCAAAGAAATACACGAAGTATATACGTCTGAGTTGTTAAAACTACGTGAAGTGAAACAGCATATATGTTCCGCGTGAAAATTACCGAAAAATCCGGCGTATCTTTATAAAAGTACTTCACCACCCGCTCTTTTAAACTGAAATTATTATCCTCGAGACTTAATAGCATATAATACTCTTAATGCAGAAGTGTGCTGTTATTTAATTCCATAGAAGCATAATTAGGTCTCTCTTTCAACATAACTTTCACTACTTAAATAATCATTTTACATGAAGGAGAAATAATAACGTGTACAGTAAACCCTCTTATAACGCGGTTTACATATAATACAACTTAATTAGCTTAAGCAATCTCTTTATAGCATGAATTTTTCTGTTAGACTTTTACGGTTGAAATTAATGAGGAATTCTCCGACATTTTTTATGTATAGATCGCCATTTTTCAATTTCAGTTGTCAGGGAATTTCCCTGCAAATACAAAAACGATGCAGCATTGCTGTTTTGTTTTCTTTCAAAACTAATGCTTAACTTTACTTGCTTCTGAGTTTCCAGACGAATTAATCTGATTTGTACTAACTCCGAATTTCTTCTAACGCGGTTTCCATATAACGAGGTACGGATTAATTCCATTATAGAAAGGTTGACTATAGATACAAGTTGAGAAGTTACTTATAATTTTCGATTTTAAGAAAGAAATATGTATGAATGAGATTAGATCATAGATTCGTTCATGACATAAATTATTGACAGTTATCTAACTTTAGAACTTTCATCAGTACATTTTCTTCGTGAAATCATGAAAGGTCAAGTGAATTCTTCTAGCAACAGCAAATATAACGCGGAACCACCAATCGACATTTCGAACGATTTGACTTCATTCCCAAACGGCCAAGAAACGAAGCTAACTATAAAATAAAACTTTAGTGGCTTACAGCAGCTTGACAAAAGGTACTTGTGCGCGCGTGCACAGAAGTTACACCGATAAAGACTTTTCTAGTCGAAAGGCCACGAAATTAAGAAGAAAATATTTGGCCGCCATTCACAGGATTTTCTTTGTGTGCAAGTTAGCGTACTAGTTGGAGTGGATAGAAATGGAGGAACGAAAAGGGACAACAAAGCGAATGCAACGAGATATCCCCGTGAAAAGTAGAGGTAACGACGCAAAGCTTTTAGTAGCAAGGAAGCATGAGAAACAGAAAGAAACGAAGATAATCTCAAATTGGCAAGTGGGAAAAAATCGAAATCTACCAGCTTATTTTTTTTTTAACAAGATTCATTAGTCTGACTTTTCTATTTGCACAGCGTTACAGTAAATTTCTATATACTCGGATAATTTTTTAATTCTGTTGGAAATCAGAAGTAGAATGTGTTGAAGAAGTATTTTTGCAATATAGTTATTTGTCTGTAAGCTATTGTGAGGGAATTCATAAATTTCGATTAATGGATATAGCAGTAGAAATGCATAGAATCGTAAAAGAGTCTGACAATATAATTTATTGCTTCTATAAGTCACAGCAGTAACCACAAATATTGCAACATATACATAGATTAAATTTCAGTATAAATAATTATAAATCAATTAAATCCAAGCATAATAAAATGAAAACTTAACAAGTACTTAATACGGTTTATAATGTAAAAATGTAAGAGAGAAAGAGAAATTATTTTCGTGTATCGAATTTACTGATCTAAACGTGTACACTTAAAAAATATGGTGATCCTCAAATTTGACTAAACAACATCCAAATTATATTAATTTCGACGAAATAATGCTTCAAAGCATTTATTCCATGCTGCATAATAAACTAGCAATCGATAAGATGAACGATAAAACAGTAAAGCTTTACGTAAAGTAATAAACGTTCGTGATTCTTTATTTCCCTAATATGTTCTCTACAGAATTGAGGCTATCCTCCAGCAGTTCTCTTCAATCTTCTCATTAAATCAAACGAAACGTATTACCTAAGTAATAGATCCTTGTAATGTAAGATCATCTTAAATGCGAGTCGAATAAACACGTGCTGAATCGACTCTAACAACTGTAGTAGTGCAGTGGTGTAAAAAGAAGATACCATCGTTCTGTTAAAACACCGCAGCCGTAAAAAAGGAAATAACGTGCGGGAAGAGATTTATTCGAGAAATCAAACTTAGCGAATCACTTGATGGAAAGTACTTATCACTGTTTAAGTTTATTACACTGCTGCACAGAACTCAATAAATCTATCGATATTATTGTCTAAAAATAGATTTGTATTGAGCAACGTTGCTATTTCAGTTAATAATTAAACATATAAATAAATAAAAATGTCAATTTTAATTAAATCAGTCGTGGTAAACGAGTCGTTCATATTCTACGAATTTGTTGTTCTTTCCCTTTTCTAAAAAATTATAACAGGATAATATTCAAATCTTCCGAATAAAAGAAAGGGCTAATCTCACGACATTAAAACAAGGCGAGAAAATTAGATGTTAACAATCAAGCAATTTTTCACTAACGATAAACCTGCACTTATAGCGAAACCTTCCAGTCTAAAGCTTAAATTAGTTAAGCCTCATACATTACGCCCTCGTACATAAGCCACGAAAGATTAATTTAATATATGGCAACATAAATGATTATAGCTTAGTTCGTAACACCCACTTTAACCTCGTAACCCACCAAAAATCTATTATTTAGACGGCAGCGATTTTCCAAAGTGAAATGTTAAGTTGAGGCTAAACGCGTCATGAAAGTGTAAAAGGGAACCTCACTGTGAAATGTATACTAACGTCGTTTCTTTCTTTCTACCTTTTTTTTTTTTTTAATCTTTTAAGAAACGTCCGCACATTGAATTCACTCCGAGATTATGTATATTTCTTCTTCTCGGAGAAGCATGAGAATCGAAATATGTAATGCTGTCAGATCTACGAGAGAAGAAAAATCGGAGCTTACCTTGAAAATATCCTGCAGGTTTTGTACTCTACAATGCATGTATACTTTAGCACCGAGTTGTACAGTAATGTTGCTCTCGGAATCTTCGAAAAAGGGGCTGGGTTCAGGAGTACTGCCAGTTTCTGTCGCGAAACTCTCCACCTCGTATACCTGTAAAATAAGAAAACAGAACGCGTTCGAATGGCTGAAATTTCTATTTTATTTTTCTACTAATAAAACAATTACTCTAGAAATCTGAAATTTTCAAAATGCCAGCTATTATTCATTATTAGTGGTGTAAAGAGTTTAATCTATTTCTATTACATATCATTATTCCTGCAGTATATATTCATAAACCATCAAATTCACGAGGGAATCTACTTAAATTGCTTTATTACCCAAAGATTACGTAAATATTCGAGAAAATCTATACTGGTCTTCGTTTTCACGCCTTTACTGTTTTGTAAAACGAAAGTAGCGCACGGTGAACAGGGTAAAAAGTACGCTCCGGGTGTCGTCTTTTCGAAAAGACATTTTAACTGCTCATTCCAATTATGCAGCAGACTTACCTCAGTAAAAGGCGAACTGAGCTCATGCCAGAACGACTTCGGCAGGTTTTCCAGTCCAGGAAACGGCTTAGTACCTGAAACAATTTAGAATCAGATTATATTTTCCACAGTTTAAGCTTTATTACAGAGATAGTACGATATAATTAAACTTGTTCACAAAGGGTCTTGCAGGCTAAGGGGGTCAAAAGTGACCTACAACCAATTTGGTTGTGCGATGGACCATTCGATAGCTTACCAAAAGAAAATATGTAACTATACTGCTGCTAAAAAAATATAAAAGTAGCCATATTTTTTCAAAAGATATTCGCACTTTTTGCGCTTTTTTATTTTGTACAATTAGGATTTGCAACGAAAAAATTGGAAAAAATTTCCTAATATGTGCCATCATATATGTAATATGTCAGATTCTTTTCAGAATTTTTGTGTGTCACTAAACAGGGAAAATAGTCCAAAAACTGATAATCCGAACTTATAATAGTCCATCGCACAACCAAACTAGTTGGAGGACACTTTTAACCCCCGTGGCCTGCTAGACTCTTTACTGTCTCCTTCTTAGCTTATCTATCGTCTTGTTGCGATAAATGAATAATACTATAAATTATTCAAACTAGTACGACATATGTCAGTACGATTAATCCTTTGACTTATAATTTCTTTCACTGACTATATATAATATTTAAACGTCAGCTGCTTACTCTTTTAGTACCGCATTAGGTAAGAAAAGTTAATGTATATAATCATCCAACTTACACGCCTACATGTTTCTTCTTAATAAAACGCAAACCATTTAGAATTTTTTCGAATTGTTTCTTTGTTTAAAATATGATCTAAATAGTAAATAGTACAAGCTAAACAGGATCACCTAAATATCTGCGTTATTTGTTGTCCTATAAAAGACATTCTCAGGAGAAAGTTAGCACTGTTTTAAGGAACACATATAATAGTTGAAATAACTTTTTTTTTAATCAGCGTTTGACGATATTTTAAAGTCATTGATATTTGTTTATTAGTAACCCTATAATTATTTTTGGATATTCTTGTACAGTGTGAAAAAACAAATTCAACGACTTATAGAACCATACCATTCAGATCATTTAGTTTTGAAATATATGCGCCTGAATGTATTAAAATTTTACAACAAAATTGTAAAATTACTCTATTACTCTACCATAACTTTTCGGACATTCAATTAAGTGTTGTACAGTGTATATGGTATCAACACGATGGATTTTCAGTACATTATTCGACACGTGTAAGGACAGTGTATTCCTTAACCCATTTGCATCATGGCTCTAAATATACTACTAACTTTATAAATCAGGGTCGCTCAATTAATAATTAATCCATATCACCACGTATCGATAAAGTCTTTTTTTTGCTTTCAATTTTGCTTACAAATTACGTGTAATAATCAAAACAAAAGATAGTATTATCTATTTTTATAGTACATAAACTTGGAATAATTTATTAGACTTTATTAATTTGTATGAAAATTTTTAAAATGATCTATATGTAGCGGTATATCATAAATATCATATTTAAAAACAAATTCTCTTCTAGGTAGCTTAGATGTTTTAGTTCCCTTTACTGCCATTGTAGGTATTCGTATAGGAAATTGTCGGCCAGTGTATCTTGTTATTCAATCATTAATAAATGATGTTACTCTTGTTCTTTTGTTCTTTGAATATTTTCCGCTGGTTTTTGTTTATAAACATGGGAAGCTCGATCGTTTTTATTTTTTCTTTTTTTTAATTTAACAAGAATTTAACATCCTCGTAAGCAGATTATTAAGCAGATTATTACACGTTGGATTATATATAACCATCACCATGTGCGGATTATTCCGCTTGCGGATGTAAATGAGTTAAAATAGTGAAACTTTCTTCTGAGAAATTTTGTATACAACAACAAATAACGCAGATATTTAGATGATATCATTTAGGTGGACCACCTTGCATATCGTTTCTGATAATTATACAAGAATTTTAATCCGCACGCTAAAATCCTAAACTAAATCCTTCACGTTATAATATTCACTCAGCATCGCTATAGTGATATAAAATAAGCGAATTCAAAACACGATGAAGAAACAAGTTGCGAACGAGGTAGGCTGACGTGGTAACAATGAAAGTTTCCAACGTAAACGTTTCAAGTCGCCGTGATAAACCGAAATCAATGCCAAAAACTTAGGGTTGCCTGATACCACTGAACAAAGAAAAATAAAACACTTGATCTGACCGGTTCGAATGAAAAGAACAAGGCAAACAGCAGCGACCACGTCATTAGTGTAATAGACGCAGAAAATCGAATTACTATGGAAACAATCGCGAAGTTAGAGAACGAGTGCGCTGCAGTGGAAAAGTTTTTCACTTTCCAGCGAGTAGAAGGAAACTCGTTCGGCCGTCGACGGATAGAATGGTCTTATCAGCAGCGAGCACACACGACCATACAAGCGAGTTTCCAAGACGATACTCATAAATGTATCCCCCTCGCAAGGTTACACATCGCGGCAGATACGACGGAACAAGGGTGAACTTTTGCGATCTGCTAAAATGAAGACCTTGTCGTTGAAAAACAAGTACGACGGTTGACAATCGGTGTTCACATTCTGTGTGATTAGGGAGTCGTAAAATTTCATGAGAATCTTGGATGAATATGAAGTGGAAATTCGCATACTCAGCCTGATGTTTGAATAACATTCAAGATATACGGTATGTGAAATTTGTATCTATATAACAAGGACGTGGATATTTGAAAGTTCATTATACGTGTTATCGCACGTGAATACGGAAAAATCTGGCAGAATACAATTGATAAACAGTAGTTAAGATGCTTTCTTCGCATAAATTACATTTTCTGAAGAAGTGTCAGTACCTCTACAACTGCTTATGATACGTTTTATCTTTCTTTTTTTATATGTTTTCATCTTAACACAAGATAAAATTGCACACTTATGGTTTCAGTAATTCAACGAGTTAACTGAATTTACCCTTTATACAAAAATGAAATCTCTCTGCATTATAATGAAAAATGAGTAAAAATTAGGATTAGTTAGCTCACTTTGGTTCCTTGCAAATGTGAATACAATGTATCTTACGTTTATCACAGAATTAATAGTGTAATTAAAAATGCATGAATTTCTCGATAAATAGTCTGTTATGTTTTAACTCTAGGATGCATTAAGGAAGGGTAAAAAAGTGTCCACGGAATTTAAAACATTAATTTTTTTTTAAAGAATTTGCATAAGAATCCAGTGTTCTAGTTCTATGTCAGAAAGATATTGTATTTAATAATTATAAACAAACAAATTAAATATCGTGTTCCTTTGTGTCTGAAATTACAATTTATATTCAATGTGGACAGACAAGGCACACTTGTGACAAATCAAGTAACCATTGGCTGTAATGAAATGTTATCTTGAACTACGTGTACAGTTACTTAAGCTTATTGTTGAGTCTACTCATGAATGATCTTGCGATCTTTCGAGCTTGGCTGATTTTGCACGTCTGTGCCGACTATAAAGTTCTCAAAGGACCACTTCCGCGAAAGGGAAGACTAATTATCCGTGATTTGAACGTTTTACAATAACTAAGTATTGGCCGAGTTAAATATACTACGTTTCTATTTCTAGTGTGACACTATGAATGCATTCTATGAATTCTAGTCGTTCTCTTTTTGTGGCAGGATTCTTGTTCTCAAGGTCTTGGAAAAAATCCAAGAATCCTCGGTCAAGATAAATTAAGCCGGGTGGGACACGCGGATTGGATCATTACAAATTCGACTTCGACGAGGGAGGTGGTTAACTATCCGCGATTGGTAAACCATTGAACAAAGACCGAAATTAGAGTGACGCCCTCAAGTCAACGGTCACTCTCAAGTGTCGTCCTCACTCTTGAGTGACGCGCGCGGTAACTCGCGTGTCTCGAACAATAAACGCAGCAGGTAATAAATCTGGGCAACGCTTCGTCGCTAATAAAACATACCGAAGAGAAAACGAAAAACCCGAGACGTTGAAATATCGTAAACAAATGTGGACAATAGCTACAAAAAGAAAAGCATCGAACTTCTAAATGAAAGCTAAAGTGCTCGATGGCCTCCCAAATTTACAACTGCTGTGTAGAACCGAACGATTTCCAGACCCGTGTTTGAAGGACGAAAAATAACACTCTAAGGACGACGAAATATTGGTGTTCTTTAACGACTTGGGAAAGGTTATAATAAAAAAAATGAGAGACTGTGTTTCTCTTAGAAGACTTTTTACTTTATTTTTCATTCACGGCGTGGAAGGACGGCTCGACAGATTGTTTTTTTTTTTTTTCTATTGTTTATCAAACAAGTGAGAGCCAAAACCCGGAAGGGCCTTGGCTATAAACAGTTGCAGGCCTATCATTAAGAGAAGCAGTGTTTGTCATTCATAATACAATTCATTTTTGCTTTCTAGCTGACGCATTGTTATTAGTAACAATCCAACACGAAACACTTGTAATATGTAATTTTATATTTTCTGATGCCAGTACCAACTTATATATTTGTTTTATTTTATATTATTACTCAGTAATTATAATAAAGATTCTTCTAGTGAAGTCTTAGAGTAAATAAGCACGTTTGTTCAAGAACTTTTAGTTTTAATATTAAGTATTGTAGTTTTTATATTTTATTTTTTTAGTAAGGCTCTAAATATTTAGTATTACTGTACAATATAAATAAACAAAAAAATACATTTTTTCTTATTTTTCTTATCTTATAACAAACAATCTTTCTTATGTGGACACAAAATGACCTTCCCTTAAACTGACCTTACACCTTCTAAAACCTTAAGCGTCCTAGGATTAAGTACTGATCAACCAATAGCGAGTCAACTCGTCTTGCCTAGAATAATATTATAATTTTATATATAATAAAAACGTTATTAGTGTTGTATTTATAAAAAATGTGAAGATGCAAGTCATATTTGTTGAAGATTAAAAGATCCAAATGTTCAGTTGAAAGATAAAAAATGATAATGATTTACTACTGTGTTTTATACGCGATACGTGAAACTGCGAAATTCAGTATGAAATGCGTCGCAGTGATGAGACTAAATGATAATGCATTGCTAACTGTAGCAGACATGGTGCTTAATACTGACAACTCTAGAGACATGAAGTTCAATGTTGACAACTACACAGAAACGTAGAATCCGGAACTAACAACCTCGAGGGTTCCTATAACAAACATAGTTAAACCGCAAGATCATGGAACTTGATATCGACTGTTCTGAGGTCATGGGATATACCACCAACATCAGGAGTATGGGGTTCATAGCAACGACGACTTCGAAGTCATGAAATAGGATTAACGATCTTGATAGCGCGTTATATGCAATACGAAACCTGACGTCATCGATATCATATAGTGCAAATATACTTTAACATCAATCACACGATGTTCGAGAAAGTTTTAGAAATCTATAAGAAGCTTGAAAGATCCTAGTGGCCCAGTATTCGAACAATTCTAGAAATCTTAAAGATTATGCAAATTCTTTAGGTGTCGAAGATTCCTGGAATCTTGATAGTTCCAAGAATCACCACTTGAGATCTGAAAAATCTCATTAATCTTAGATGTCTCCAACGTTATCGTGGTCTAACTCACTCTCTTAAAATTCTTGATGTACAATTTTGTAATGAGTTACCGTGGAACAACGTCTCACCCACGTTACGATTATCCCAGCTTCCATTTACATATTATTAGTACTTTAAAGAATTAGTGCAGTGAACTGTACCTTGGAGCTGTGGTTGAATAATGACGACATTTATTAAAAATGTTGGAAAATTTAGAAGTATAGAGAATTGAGGAATTTGAGAACCGTTTATTAAACGTTGACTCAAAACTGATAATTGACTAATAACAGTGAGAACAAAAATGTACGACCAGGAATGGATAAGGAGTAGTGATCTACTGTTCACGCGTTCCCTTAAGTATCATCAATCAATGTTGAGCAAAAGTTATTTCGAATAACACATAAATTCGAATTATTCGTTATTCACAAAGGAACGAATAACGTAAATAAATAAAGCAATGAAGAATTGGAATAAAATAACAAATGCATCAACATCGGATTAACCAATAACGAATTAAAATCAAGTAACAAATGCACGAATAACGACGGATAAAAGAATAAAGAATTGAAATCAACAAATGAACGAATAACGAACGAAGGAATAAAGAATTGAAATCGAATAACGAATGCATTAATCGTAACGAATAAACGAATAAGGAATACGTGAACAACGAATAAACAAATAACGATTACCGAATGCACGAATAACAAATAAAGAATTGAAATTAAATAACGAAGGAATGAATAAGAATTGCTTCGAATAGCGTCCGAAACTACCTTCAGCTATTATATTGCGCTTAGATGTGGATTATTTCGGCATCGAGAATTAACTCTACACACTTTTTTACAAAAGAAGTTTATTTACAGTCACGTTACTAGAACACCCATTTCGTTTGGTGATCGAACAGCGACTCCATTTAAACATTTCCGGTCGCTAGCGAAACGACCCGCCAATCAATACATCAATACCGACGATTCGAGAGAGCACCTTCAGTCGACGCACCAACTTCATGTCGGTGTAACACTATACGTATATTCTCAACAATTTTTCCTTTATGTTAGTTTCCTTAACCCTTTAACTGCTATGGACGCATACATGCGTCTGCCTAAAGCTATACTCCCTGTCAAAGGGAGGAGGGGACCGTTCCTCCTCAAGTCGGAGTCGTCTGCCTCAGCGTGGCGGCAGAGTGAACTCTCCCCCGGGAGAGGCCAAATGACGGCACGGCGCCATGGGTCATGTCCTCCTTGGCGCTATGTAAACAAAAATATGCGTAGCGCCGCAAAGACGAGGCTCTAGAGCAAAACTCCTTACGGCCAGAAGAGCAAGTGCAGGTCGGACGTCTCCGCGGTTCTTTCGGGTGCCGTTTCCCGCTGGTAGTGGATGATCGCTACTTAACATCGCAGGTTATAGGCTAATTATAGCCTCGGAACTGCAAGCGTGCTCTTGGAGCCCAAAACGCTAATATGAGCACACTAAATGCCTAAAGCTATCAATGTGAACTATGGACGCGTATATGCGTTCGGCGATTGTTTATTTTACACCTTGAGTGAAAACAAAAATCATCAACTGTTAATACAGGTACATATCTTCGTACTGTATACCAATAAAAATAAAAAAAATTCTGTTTATATTGAGCACTTATTTTTTTATTTCTCAGAGCGTCATTTATTTCTTCGGACGACAGACAATTGTAGTAGTTGTGTAGTAGTATCTCATAATATTTCATTTGCGGTATATATAATTTGTTATACTGTTTTTTATTACTATAAAACCTGAAAAATGTCAAGTAGTTTTGAGGAACTGATTTTAAGAGACATGTTGTAAACTAGATGAAGAGAATCAGATTTGTACAAGGATTACAACGATTAAGTTCAAAAAATTAATATTTGTAAATAAACAGTATATTTCTGAAAGAAAATAAAACTGTTACATTTCAATTTGGTACAGGAAAAGAATTAAAATAGTAATTTAGTTACACATTGTATAATCGATCAGTATAGCAAAGTTCACGCTACATTAAAAAGTATTCCATACATACAGAACGTTTGAGTTTCAAGTACTTCGCAATCCAAGGGTTAATATTAATAAGTATGATTGCTTCTTATAAAAATAACATTCGCTTCTTCGTTTCAATAAAGTATACATGAACTCTATTTGCAATATATACATATATATATATATATACACACACACACACACACACACCTACACCTTTCACCTAACTCAATCATTACGACAAACATTCGATTAATTGCTCGAATAACAACAACTCCGTTTAATCATTCTATCATGGGGATCCAATATTCTCCGACAAGGCTATGAACAGGAGCACAACGCGTTAATTCAATCGCCTTTGGCGACGCTTCTTGCGTCAGTTCACGCGTGTATGTCCACGCATATATCGATACAATTCTTGCATAATTCCCGCGGTGATTGCAGATCGGGCATTCACCACGTACGAAATTGAAATACGCGCGTGCTCTTCCATTTGTATTCAACCCCGGGAGAAACTCGCTTGCTTGTTAATTTACCGCCGCGCTTTAATGCATCCATTTGAACACGATGTTTCAGATATTCCGACCTAGATGAAAAAAGAGGGGGGAAAAATGCAAAGAGCAGGAAAAAATAGAAAAGCAGAAATGGTGGAAAGGTTGTTGGAGGCCATAGAAACACGGCGTGTTCATCGATTGCTCGTATAAAAAGAAAATTATAGAAATACCAAGACGTTTATTATTGCGTTTCGACTAGAACGATCCCAAAGATGTGATCTCGTGCTTGTAATTTATCGGTTTCCGCTCGAATATCCGTGAATATTTATCCTTAAATGCTGATTCTATTACAGGTGGTAAATTATTGGAAAACGTGATTCTCGTGAAATTTACTATAAAATATTTACTTGATTTGTGAAAACAATGTTGGATACTTATGGTTTGTGATCTTCAAAAGAGGAAAAGAAATATTTGTAATACCATTTAAAAAGTTTAATAAGCAAACTAGCAATATAAAAGAAGAAACGATTTTATTCATGGAATAATCTAATATAATACCAATTGTAGAAATTCGTAGCATTAAAACATTTCTATAAACTTCCTTCTCGATATAATTTATAATCTAAAAAATGTATACTGATTTTATTTTTTCGCATTAAGTAATACGATACATGGTCCGAAATTTCTCAATAGTATTATAAATATCGAAGGATTCAATGTAGACAAAAATCTCCGTAGAGGTGTCGATACACCTTAATCCCGAAATTTACTAGTAAAACATACGTTTCGTATTTTCACCTTAAGCCTCACTTTCGTAACGTACAAACCACTCAAGCCTATGGCAATTTATATAGATCTTCATTATTAATATATGGTAACTACTTCAGAAAAGCTGTACCGTAAAATGTGAAATCTCAGTGTCTAAACATGGCAACCGGTAACTTCCACAACGTAAAAGTAATTTGAAGTTGTAAAACCTCCCACGGGTATACTGAGATTAGGGCAACCGGTAGCTTTTAAACTCCATACAAAATACTTTATACCGTAAACTTCACGCGAAAATCGTTAGCTATTACAGAAAAAAGGCGGGGAAAAAGAAAAGAAAAACGTCAGTCCTAAAAATCGAAAAACTTCGAACAACATTTAAAATTTCCAACGCACTATCACCTATACTATTCTTCAACAAGCAAGTAACAACGCTAGCGGCTCTCTTCGCAATACCTCTTCCAGGTCGCGAAACGCGCGATCGGGGGCCCGGAAGAAGTAATAAAGTTGGTTCCGCGTCGTGTCTGTGATCCTTTGAGTCGAAACTGGAGAAACTGAGCAATCTCGTCGGTTATAAAGACTGCGGAGAGACTGTTGAAAGTGACATAGCCAGCCAACGGAAATAAAGTAAGGAAAGTAGAATTCGAAAGGACCGCAAGGGAAGAGCAATATCCCTCCGTCAAATTCGGCGGCTGAAACGGTATCGAGCTGTTCTTCCGAAAAGACTTAGAACACGAGCCAGAGGTATCTTTCATTTTCCTCAAATTCGCGAGAAAGATTTTAACCGACTTAGCAGTCGAAAATTATTTCCCCCGGCTGAACATGGTACAAGTAAACTGCCTGCCTCTTTTTCTTCCAATTTTCGAGCTTCAGTGTACTCAGGTTTTCACCAACTTCTCATTCGGATCTACCTAACCCAAACACGTTGGTTCCCCTGGTCAATTTCTTTTGCTCCGGTTTCTAACTATTTCTCGAAGAAACGACGGGATAATCCGGCAGAAATTTATCAGCTCGATACTAGAGAGGAGAGGAGGTCCTTTCTGGCAGGACCAATCTCGCGAGCTGAATTCACCGGCTACATACAGTCACTACGGGAAAAGGAACGAAGGGACTTCTAATATCTGCTAGAAAGACGGAGCACATAATCTCCCCGGAAGGATAAACTCGGTTACCGGTCAGGATTTCGAAATACGTCCCGGGAATGTTGCCCACGGGATTACTCGACGGATCCGCATCGAGCTCTACCAGGCACAAAGGAAATTGTTTGCGAACACGGACCTCGCGACCGGCCGCTTTAAATTGCTTCGATGATGCGCTTTATTGTTCAAATTTTTCCCTCTTTTTTCCTTTTCCTGTTCCTTTCTGCGCGATATAAGAGAATTTAATATTTATCAAATGGTAACAGGTATTTGTGAGTTATGATACTTGGGGGTAAGTTACAGTGTGAAAAATCGAAATAATTGTACATGAGAGTGTAAAGAACTGAAAGAAGCTATGTAAATCCTATACAGGGTGAGGCACATAAAGCATAGCAACTCAATATTATCGAAAATATGGATGACAAAAAAACATATTATTAACCGTTAACTGGTATAATATTTTTCGCAGACGTAACTGATATATTGATGTCACGACAGACCCCAAATAAAAAGTGCACAAAAATGTGTTAATCTGATTATAGATAAACCTTTATGCATATTTTATTCTTAGACAGTGTATAAAATAATAAAGCCAAGGAAAATTAAAATTTCATTTTAAAATAAAATAGAAATACAGTTTTTAAAATTAGACAAAAAACTGCCCTGTATTCTACTGGTTCAATTAGTCAAGATATTTATCACATTCGCCATTACGAGTTAGGAATTATATAAACTCGCCGGTTAATTTGATAAATATTGAAGAATTCATCACATTTGCCAAATTTAGTAGTGATTATATATAACAACCGGCAATTATACATAATCACCGGATTAATCATATTTACCGTAACATATATATCTACAGTAAAATAAATAAATCTTCACTAAAATAATTAAATCATTATCAATCGTAAATTATTAAAATTATTAGCTTATACTTTACAGTAATATGAAAGAAAAACAAACTACTACCCAAATTCATCTTCAAGTTCTAAGAAAACGAACTGCTACTTCCATGCATCTTTATTTTCAAACACAAAATCAAGGTCTTCGAACTTATTAGAACATAATGGACTCTTAATGTTTCTTCCTACGATCGTAGAATCTCAGGTAATGTAAGGAGCTGATCTCGGTTCGAAAACTACGTCGAACGGAGCGTGACTTGTCGCTCAGTACAGCGTCGAATTTATAGGTCCTGTCCGTGGACGTGAGATTTATGGGAATCCAATGCCTTAATTGGAAAATTATAGGACAATGTCTGGGAACCGACCGTTCGGCCCATAGCTCGTTATTCAGCGCGTATAATGTGCCCCTCACTGGTAGCCAACTTTCACAATCGCGCCTCGATATTTTCCGTCTCGATAAGGGTAACTGACACCCTACGAACCGACAAACACGACCATTGATTGTCACACATTTTCCAACAGATAAATCTTTTAACGTAATTTTTCTCAACACCTGATTGAAACATGATGGATCACTGAACAATTAATTTTATCTTCACCTACTCCCACTCCCCCTCTTTTATTTTTTTAACATAAGAAACGAAGTTTCACGTATCATATTCTTCTGTACTAAATATTTTCATTAAAAATGTAAATTATAATTGAGATAACAACATTATAGAATGATACGTGAAACAAAAAAATTATATAGTTTCATAATGTTTTCTAACGATTACATAAGAAATATATGGTACTATTGTTTTGTATTGGTAAAACAACGATTCAACCCTAACAGAGTTGAACAAAATGACTAAATTGGGTAGAACAATTAGGTACTTGAAATTTGCATTTGCTTACCTAATGAGGTGGCGGCACACAAAACGTGTAGCTGGTGAACCAAAATGGAGGCCACCACGGCCGAAAGACGACTCAACATCGTAGCCAATTCTCAACTCATTTCTATTTCGAAAGTTGTGACGCGGCACCTCTGCTCTCCTTCTTATCTGAAATTTCAAAGCAACAATATTCAGTGTCAGTTCATAATATTCGCAAAATATATACATACAAATTTGTAATCTTTATGTAATCTTATAATCTAATGCACTTTATAACTATTTTTTATTTCTTTACTGTTACACTATTGCATTATATTTATGAAATTATTAGTAATTATTGATCCTTATAATAATTATAAATTTTTCTTCTCATGAACAAAGAAAAATCGGGTTATCAAGGGTTAATAATTTTATAATCACTGCTTCAGTTTGCATCACGCACAATAAGTGTCCTGTTACTTATAAATGGGAGTATGTATGCAAGTCACACATAACCTCGTTCAATATTTATAAGTATTCCTATTTGAATAACATTCTAAAACGTCTCTTTAAACTACAGTTGTATTTAAAAATAGCATAAAATTAAACATAACATGTTCTAAATATAATAACTGGTAACGATAAATAGTAAAAATTGACGATAAAAAATAGCAAACGGACAAACATCAATCTCCACGAAAAAATGTTCAACCAAACTTCTCGAAACCCAACAATCAACTCTATCAACAAATTGGCTTCTACAATTGAATCTTATCGCACGATAATTAAAGATAAAGCACGGGGCAAGGTGAGTGTGGTCGTTAATTATACTCGGCTCCCTTGCAGCACAATGTCAAACGATCCCGGCAAGCCTACCGAAATCCCCCTGGACTTCGAAATAACACCTCCGGTTGCCTGGGGCTGACCCAATCGGGTTCACGAGACACAAAGCCTCCCTAGGCAGAGATCAATGCGTTACTCGGTCGATCTACATATGCATGTATGTGTCCCAGAAAAAGAATAGACCCTTTTGGAGGCAGATTAACAGTTTTACACACCGAGAACCGCCGCTCTACCGTGTCCCATTTCTTCGTCAATATCATCTTAATGAATTCCTAACGACCCCGCTTTTTTCCCCCTTTTTTTTTAAATTTCGAGAGAGAGCTGCGGATATTCGAGAAAATATCAAATCCATATTAATAGAGTATGGAATTAAAGATTAATGAAAATTTTCCGTTAGGTCGAAGAGTCTAATATAGGACAACTGAAAAATTTCAACAAATCAGTGAAAGATCTTTTACATGTTTAATTTTCCTTTTTTAATATTATGCTTATTTGATAATTATTTTAATCAAGTGTTGTAAATGAATTATGCGAATACTTTTACATCGTAAAACTTTTGTAACCTACACCAAGAGCAATTCAAATGTAACGTTCAATGTCACAATACCTGGCGAGTAACAATGAAATTGTAGATCAATGAAAGCATTCAATCAGGTTAGGTCTGTTGGAGATTTCAACGAATCAATGAAAAAAGCTTTTTATATGTTTAATTTCTCTTTTCTAATATTACACTCCTTATTTGATAATTTTTTTTAAATACAGTGCGTGATCATATTATTATGAACAGATGAATAAATTAAATATTTTACGTTTTCGGTGGTATTGTGACTTCAATAATAGTAAAACTTACAACATCATCAAACATGAATCCAATAAAAAACTTATGAAAATTATTAAAGCGTACAATTGAATCAGAAGTGATAACTAATAAACAGGAACTGATTGAGAAACTTCCATCAGTATGACTTCATGATTCAAGAACAAAAGAAAACTGCAGAAAAAATAGATACAAAGTATAAAGTGGTGAAATATTAATGTATGTAAGGTAAAAGATTTTTAATAATTTGTAAACGTTTTGAAATTTCGCTACGTTTTAGTGAAATCATAACAATACTATTTATAAGAAACGAAGGATTTATTTTAAGCATACATCCAATTCTATTCTTGTTCAAACTTCATATAAATGATGCATAAGTTCGAGGTGATCATAATAAATTTATCACCCACTGTGAATTATGTAAAAAAAAAAGTAGATATTATGTATCTATTTTTATATCGTAAAACTCTCGTAAATTACACGCAGATTAGTTTAAATTTAACATTTAATATCACATTATTTGCCTTGTGATACATAAAACTACCGTGACTAAATACAGAATAAACAATTCGAAGCTGAGTGAAATGTATTGAAAAACGTTTAAAAAGCACGCGATCCAGCTGTAAAGCATCCCAGAGGACCAATTTACCCGATCGTTTCCAAAGAATTCGTAGCAAGAACGGTGCTCGTCAGGCAGACAAAGCGAGTTCGAGGCGAGTCAATCGCTTTGAACGACGTATGTAGACTCAAAGGCCACGGTAAATCAGACTGTCGGTCGAAGTCAAATAGAAGATTGTTACCACGAAATTCCACGTGATTCAATTTGACCGGAAGTTCGACTGAAAACACGCTTCTCCTTCAAGTTCCCGGTGCCACCCTAATGAATCTATCGGCAACTCTTCAACTCCCCACCAACTATACCCTTCCACACCGTCCGTGCAAACCCCCCTCTACGATAGGATCCGTCACCCATCGTTCGTGCTAACGTCCAATTCCAACGCTTAAGAATCTTTTGTATCCACGAATCAACTATCAAACGAGCCGAAACAATTTCTCCCATTTTATTCTAACAGTTGATTTTTCCTCTTTTTGACAAAAGTTCCGAATTATTTGTCTCACGCAGGTGTTACTCGTGCACCATGAATGGCAGTTGCACAAATGAAAAAGTTTTCTGCCCTTTCTCTCTAATGAAATCCACGCGATCCTGAAGGAAACACGACGAAAATCGGAAGAAGATACGTGGTTAAAGTAGAGAATGTTTCGTATTTTTCGCGACGTTTCAATGGTTCGATCTCTTTTCCAATGGTTCGCTAAATTTCGGGAAAATTGAGTTGAAAAAGAAATATAGAAGGAAGACCTATAAAGTGGATCTTCATTTAAGGTTCCAGCAATCGGCAACAATTGGATACTTACCTTGGGATTGAATCCATTTATTAAGCGAAATGTACATCCAATTCCCGTAAAACTTACACAAGAACATGACTATACACTGTTGCTGTAAACGCTGTAAACAGGATATCGACAATTCCTGACGTGTGTTCGTATATCGAAGAGACAGTAATATAATCTTCTAAGAATGTGAATTGCCTTAAGTACCATGGTCAACAAAATTTTCTAAAGATATAATACAAAATAAACGAGTAAATTAAATAAACTTTAATTAAATGGTTCTTTTACTTATTTTTCAAAGTACCGAAAAAAATATCACTTTAACATTACGGAAAAATTACACAAATATCATTAAACCTTTGCCTTGCAATGACAGCCTACAGCTAAAGTGTAATAAAATGTTTAAAAAAAAATTTCATGTTATTCAACGCTGTATTAAAGTAATTAATAACTGAGGAAGACGTATGTAGCAATAAAAAAATCAAAGGATGACCAACGAAGAAAAAAAGTGTAATATCACTTTGCTGGCAAATTACGAAACGCGAGAAGTATCGAAAATGTAACATACTTTTTTAACAGCGAGAAACACATTTCCCACCCAAAGGACTCGCTACAATTAGAACAAACTATTCTGCAATGTACCTATTTCCTCAGCCGCTAAAATACACCCTATACAGTAATAAATGCTGCAATGAATTTTTTCTAATTCCCTCCACTTTCCACGAGGGTACATTCTTGCTTCGCATTAATTTGTCGCGGAAGGTGTAACGTTGGTGCAAAAGTGCAAATTACGCAACTGCGTTATTGCACAGTAGCACATAACGCGCACATATGTGTGTGTGTGGAAAATGTAGTGTGAAAAAGGGCTACAAGTAAACGAACTCGATGGTACAGCTGCGAACTGTCCTCTCACGGTGGATTACACAGGCGCTGCCGTGTAACTTCCGATGGTGAACGGGAAACAAGATCGCGCGAGGGTAACATGCGAGCGTGCCGCGTAATCTGCTAGCTAGCAAAGAACGGCATTCATTTTCATTACGAGCACGCGACGAAGCTTTTTTAATCTGCGCGAATTAATCATTCGACAAGATTGCGGCGAAAGAAGCTTAACGTTAGCATAATAGGGAATCTACGTGTACGATGTGAATTTCCGCGTATGCGATAATTAGTTTTCTTTTCCTTTTGTGCATCATTTGCCATCTGAAAATAGAGAACTATCAACACATTGCCGACCACGCACATTTTTCGCAACCAATGTTTACAAATTTGACGTTATAAAATATTAAATTTGTCAATATACACCGTTCCTCTGTCTCTAATAATTTTTGAATTATTAGAACAAATATGTTTACTACTTCCAACTTTCTCGGCAATTTTCAATCTTTGACTGTGGACGATTGCCGATAAAAAGAAAGAAAAATACTTAATAATTATTTCTTTGAAAGCTATTGTATACCAAAGAATCATCAACATCGATGATTAGGAATGTTCGAATTTGGTAAGATTCTTATATTTAAACACACATAAAGCGTTGAAGTAATTTGAAACAATAAAATTATAATTAATTAATATTTCATATTACTTACATAAACCAATGCGTTTGATAAAATGTAAAGTAAAGTGAAACTATGTTAAACAACGTGACATATTTTTAAAGCGTGACAACGTTTGAAGCAGACAAAATGCAAAGTTTCATTACAAAATTCACAAATATATGAAGGTAATATGGAATCATATGGAATATATGATCGGTCGGCAAAGTGTTAAGAAATACTATTAATGGAATTTGTGGTAACACATACAATACTACTCTGAAAAGAAAAAATTATGACAATACTGTCAATTTGCTAAATATAAAAGCTACGTAGCAGAACATACAGATCCATCTAAAGAGATGCGTATGCAGGGAGTTCGACAACTGTTGGTGCAAAATTCAAGATGCAATTATAGAAGCCAATATAAGACAAAAATCGAGAATAAAAAAATTGCATTCGAGATTTTGTTGTTTAGTTATTAACGTTTAAAAATATGACTGTAGTCTAGCAAATCTCCTTACATCAACGAATATAGGTTAAGATCAGGGGGTACAGTATGGGGAGTACAGTAATTTTCAAACCCAACGACACATGGCTGTCATCTTATTTCGTACGAGTCGTCGAAAAGAAGACAGAAACATTTAGTGTATATCGGAAAGTTCTATAAATGTTTATTTTATTTTTCACAAAACATTTATTTCACACAACAAACACAGTAAACTTAAACCACAGATAAATAATCACTGTACATTATAATACTCACAGCATACATATATACATACATACACGCACGAAATGAAAATTAAAAAGTGCAGAAAATGAAAGAAAAATGAATTAAATCTATATTAAAAATTTATAACTGTAAACATATCGAGCAGTTCCTAAAAATGTTCGCTCTCGTTATCGAAAGTATATTGTCCTTTCGAAGTAATATTTTAATTCTTGATTTTCGCCTTATATCGGCTTCTAGAATCTCCTTTTATAGATTTTCTGCCAACTGTTACCGAACACCTTGTATATGAGGAAAAATTAAAACATGAAATGTCTCAAGACGAATGACATACTTGAACATGTAAGTGGTTCTACATGTAAACAGAAGTGAAAAGTATAAGATGAAATTTATTCATAAGAGGCTTAGTTTTCGAGGAAATGGAACTTTCAAGAAAATTGGAAAATCGAGAAAATCGAAAGGTGAGAAACATTGCTTTCTATTCTAGAACTACGTTTTATCCATACTTTAAACGTAGATGTTAATAACTGCGAACTGCAATAGGCGAGCGGTTAACTTTCCAGTTACGGTTAGCATATTTCAAAGTCAGTAACACTATTTTGACACAAAATTTCTGCCGCGTAAACTGCACAGCTTACACTGCATATTGCACTGCTGATAGTCCATCGTTCACGATAGTACAAGCTTACAGCATACGCACGATTACCACAGTGCACAGCTTACACGTTACAACACGGCATAATCAACACACCATGGGCTACACGACCCTACGACTTCCCGGCTATAATTTATTCCCAGCACAGTAATTCAACAATTACCCGCTTGGAAAAGTTTCATTATGTCATTACATTAATTGTACTATTATTCAGATGGTGGTAGAGAAAAAAGAGAAGAAAAAAGAAAGAAAGAAAAACGAACGGTGTTAAAAGAGCCGCATAGTTTGCATGCACTAAATCTTTCCAATTTAATAGTAATTACACGAACGCTTATAGGAATTTCCTGCACTTGGGTTTCGAAGTTCGTGAAAAAATTAAGGCGATATCCCACGGGCGAAATGCGAACGCCGTTGTAAATTCGAAAGGCGATAAAAGGTGTGTGAGAAAGAGTACTAATAAAAATCTATACAAAGCGCCATTCGTTATTGTTGTATACCAAATTCAGCTGTAGTGTAATATTCATATTTTGTACTGCGCTTTGCATATAAAATACAATTACATCACGCGAAACACTATTATTCTTTTTTTCTCTTCTTTTGTTAGTAATATTTCGCTTTGAATGAACATATAATATTATACTCATGCAGAGGAAACAATGTTTGAGCTATTGAATTTATATTAATTCACAGTGACTTTTTCAATTCACCTTAGAAAAGTTCTATAATTTATTTTCAAGTTCTTTCTCTATTATGAAATAAAATATTATTATTTAAATTTAGTTAAATTGGACTTAAAAATTAAATCTAGTATAGGAAATATTTCAGGGAAGAGAAACATACCAAAAATATTTTTTATTCATATTACCATGTCATAATATCCTGTAATAAATAAGTGTAATGGAATATCATCAATAATACACTTTCCTGCCAAAACTAACACACTTTTTATACGTATACGTTACTAAATTTTAAGCCATCAAAATACCTATATAATTATCCAAACGAATAAATAAATAACCGTTATTAACATCACCATTTGCAATTGTTATACAACATCAACCAGAGATTTAACAAAGACAAATGACAATCTGTGTCATTTATTATATATTCTATCCAAAACTAACAACGTAATGTCGCCTGCATTATAATTAGAGCCTAATGAAAACGGTAACAAACGCAACTGTAATAATTTATAATAATCAAATGAGCTAATCGACATCATGACTCATTAACGCATTTAGGGTTCAGTAACGTATGGGAAATTTAATAATCGGAAGTGAACCGGCGGGCAATACGTCGTCAAAGTGCGGGTCATGCAAGTAGCACGATTCAGTTATTCAGCGTTTCATGAGGAACACCCTAATTCCTCGTATGCCCAATGGTTTACACGGGGGTCCGTGCTACCAATGCAATTAATAACTTCCAGCTCGAATGCCCGCGGCTAATAGCGGTTAGTTTGTCGGGTCCACAGAGGTTTATTGAGCAAACATTGGTCGAAACTACAATTGGCGGGGTCCTACTGCCAAAATCGATCGATCCACTGCCACCATTCGTGTTAGACAACCGCCAGAAAATATTGTCACCGAACAGAAACTGACAAATTTCTGTCGGAATGTCAACGAAGAAACTTGGACCGTTCGTTTCCTGAGGAAACTTTTCAACGTGACAAACAAAAGGATACAGTTAGTCTTGATACGTAAATCCTGTTTTCCTTGTGATATATAGGAGTACTAATTGGAGAATCTAATCGATACAATATGAAATAATAAAGTCATAATTTTCAAAAATGAGAAAGAAAGAGGAAATAATAATTTTAACTCTTCTAACTTTTCATTTACTGATAACTTTCATCTGCACATATAGAATGTAATGATTCTTTTGACGAAAAAAAATAAGAGATCTGAAGAAATGCAAACAGATTTCCTCAAAATTTGCTAAGTTAATTTATGATGGCCTACGGGTCTTCAAAGCTAGTTTAAACAACTCAAGTATCTTAGAACATTAATAGGTTAGAACATCAGAGAATCTAGGTAGCACAACCTCGAACTCAATTCAACGCTAAATTCTTCGAAGTTAGATCTAGGTTCCATGTCTTCGTATGAGCAATTCCAGACTAGCTCGCAATCTTAACAACTTAGTCCAATAACCTCGGGATATTGAGGACCTACTTACTTAGACTCCATAGCAGTAAAGCGAGGACATTTTGTGGTTTCGAGAATTGGTATGGACAAACCTAAACGCTATTCGGGAGATGAGCAAAATTTCCATAAACGTTTATTTACAGCCAACCTAAATCGTTGTGGTAAATGAAGAGTGTAATTACCTTCCATAAAAATAAAGAGTGGACATGCTAATATCCATAATCATCAGTGTAAATAGTCCGAGTGTTCTAAAAGATTCAAACCAACCGACTTTCTCATTATACGGATGTTTTAATCGATCTCCTATCGAACACCGCCCCCCCCCCCCCGCTCTCTCTCTTTCAATTCAGTAATCGCGGGTCGAGGTAATTTAAAGAAAAGCTCACACCGCGGATTTAGCAGAACAGACATCGAACGAAATTCAGTCGAGCGATTTCCCCTTATTTGAATGTCGGCCTCGCCACACCAAAACCGGGCAGCATTTCAGGTAACCGACACCGCAATCGGCGCAGCAGTTACGCGAATCACGTTTCTTCCAACTCTCATTTTCTCTCTGTCTTTATTTCAAGCGGATAAGTTCAGTGAATAGAGAGGATCCTCACAAAAGCCCCGATGGAACCATGGAGAGTAGCTTTTCTATTTCACTTTTGATCAGAAGCGAAGAATGATCCCAGATGACCGATACGCTAATACAGGCCACTCTTTTACCAAATCCTTTGCCCATTCAAAGGTCAAAGATTAAGCAGCTATCCAGAAGAGGACCACAATGCTGCTGGAATTCCCGGAAGCTTGTGTTTTGTTCCCCTTAGTTCCACGTTGAATTTCTCTGAGTTTTAATCCCATTAGAAATACTACAATTGCCGAAGGAGAAACCAATATGTTTGCAACTCACTCTGAGAAAATGATAAAACGATGATCGATTTTTTAACCAAGGGAAATTTAAGAATTTCTTATTTATTCTTGTTTACAAAGTTCATCAATTTAAAAGTAAACAAATATTCTTTAGTTTTGAATCAAATATTTATTGAACGTATTTATTACACATACAAATAGCTACATTAAAAAAGTTTCAATTCTCTTTTACAATTGACATATTCCTTTCCATACGATCGAAATAAAATATAACTGCACTTAGATATCTTATTACAGAATTTTTCACTGATTAACAAATTCCAATTGCATTCCATCTGACGGTATAATTTACTTAATAAATATTCGCATTCCGCAACAACATTGACGCACAACCTCCTGGACAATATTTTCTCCAAACCACGAGAGCTAGTTCTCTTTTTTCCACGAGCTGCAATCGAAACGTTGCGCTTTGACGCAAAAAAAAAAATTAATAATTCCAACAAGTGAACCACGTATGAAGGAAAAACAAATGACTTTCCTTAATGCGACATCACATGACGGGCGTGAATAAGCACAAAGCATTTGTTACCAGTTTCGATAGTCTTTCGACGTCTCTACTTATTCGTGGCTTTTTCCCTGTCGAACAACACGTGTCGAACATTCTTTTATTTACTTACTTTTTTTTTAAATATGATTAGAGAAAAATAAGTATAGAAACTGTTCTCCATCTGTTACAAGGTTTCAAGCATTATTCTTTTTTTTTTTTTGTTTTACTCTACTTGTGTCGCTCTACAAAAATTTATTCTTAATGCTATTACATAGCTATGAACAAGAATTTAAGTGCTATATTTGAAATAGACGTATTTTAATTCACGTGGTCCTTTTGATTTTGTAGCTTAGAAACTCAAATTACAGCATTAAGTGAATACTGAAATCGCAGAACTGAGAATAACTAATCTAAACTCTACGACTCTAGAGTTTAACTCATCAACTTCTTGGCTTCTGAACATACGAACCTTGAAATCTGAACTAAGTACTTTGATTAAACTCATAGAATTCATGAAAACAATTAGACATAGCTCTACGCGAGCTCTAAAATTATGTAATCAACCGTGTCGAACACGTAATACTTATCAAAGTATTTAGTTATCACTTTCACTTTTACATTCTGAATTCGATCAAGTCTCCAAGTTACTTCCCTTAGAAATTTTACACTCAGAGTGTTCAAGTACTTTTGCAACTTCCGACTGTCAACTTCTAGAAGAAACTCAGATGTTACTTCCAAAATACTAAGTCTCCATACTTCCAAACTTTAAAGTCAAAGGAAAACCCAGACGTCACTTCACTTTTCAATACTAAATTTTTCATATCTTCGTACTTTCAAATTCTGAATTCAAGAAAAATCCAGACGTCGCTTCACATTTAAATCCAAAAATTTTTCATGTCACCGTACTTTCATCCTATGAATTTATGAAAAACTCAGACATCACTTCGCGTTTCAGATACAAAATTTTTGGAATCCCCGAAATGTCGGTGATCCTCTTTCGAACTCGAAACACGTCAAAACCTCGAAGTCACCAACCGAATAACCAACTATACAGAATTTCAAGCTGGCACCGTTCATACAGTCGCTGTAAAAAATGCACGCAACAACGGAACAACGCGCGTCACCGAAAAAATGCCACATATACCGACTTGATCGCGAACGACGCGTCACCAGATCGAATTCGCGAACATCCACACATACACGTACATCATGTAGGGCAGCATACCGACACTTGTTGACCCTGTTTCTCTAGCTGACAGCGCTCGCGCGCGTTCCTTTTTACCCACAAATAACGGGAGAGAAAAAAGAATGCGCCACGGTATATTCGACAAACGATCTCGCGGCGTCGACCCCGATCGATCGCCGATAGATGAATCGAAAAACCGTTCGCCGGGAAAAAATAAATGCGACCTGTACACCTATAACGGTGGACATTCGTTTACTACACGTGGAAAAACGAACAACTTCTCGTTGGCCGCGATACACCGTGTGCCTTTGGATTGTTGG